>OY288268.1:99805119-101160354 GCA_958450335.1 Hibiscus tridactylites | reverse complement strand
GAGCACAGGGAGAAAGAAACTGGGATGATATTGATTCTCATTTTGCAGAAGCTGAGAGCAGAGTAAAAGGAATAACACCATTGCACAGTGAAGGGACACTCTTGGCGTTTCATCTGCTTATTTTTAGGCCCAAGTCTCTAAACCAGGGATTCAAATAGCTGTCCGTTATCAAAACCGCAATTTAAATTCCTACTCTAAGGGGACTTCAAAGCAAGTGTTGTATCAAACTTTGAGGAGAAATACTATGAGACTTTGATTCCCCTTTTTTTTATTCATAAATTCCACTAAGTTTAATACACTGACACAAACATAACATGAGTGGTATGGTTTTTCTTTTTATTTCTTCATATGGACAATGCTGATGTCATCTTTACTATTGCTCCTTATCAAGGCTTAAGATTCCCCACTTCCATCTTTCTTTTTCTTTGTTGAAATGAGAATACCTTTACATGATTCCTTTTTGAGTAAGAAACTGTGGGTTGAAAAATGTTTGCATTTATGGTCGAAATTCACTCATTACATACTCTTAAAACAAGACCAGCCTTTTTTATTTCACACCACTCATTTTCCCATAAACTACTAATTAACTTTGATTTGATGCTTAGTTATGAAAGGTTGAAGTAATTAAGCATAGATTTACATAATAAAATGAAACCACTCTAAATCTTAACTTCTGATAAATAATCATGCGGTGTATGTTGATGGTATTATTACAATACAAGTATGTGATGTATAGGTGATAATAATAATGATCCATCTATAATCACTAATTAGGGATAGACACATGATTTTATGTTAAGAGCGCGAAATTTTATAATTAGTAAAACTAATGATAATTAGTGATTGAGAAGCTTTGTTGAATCATGAATGTATGGAGTGATGAGATTGGTAGGACCAGAGAATGGGCAATTATTATATCATACTATAATGGTGGTAAACCTAATTATTGTAAGAAACAAAAGATAAGATCACATTGGAATCTTAATCTTAGCCCAATTTTGTACGGACTTGACAATTATATCTAGGGAAAACTATATTGTTGGTCCCTAAATTATCACCATTTTTCTATTTTGGTCTCTAAATTATTTTTTTGTAAAATCTTTTCTTTTGTTATATAATTCTCTTATTTTGGTCTCACGAAACTGCTAACGTGATTTTTTTTATTTTTAAATATTTTTTTATTATTTTCTATCTCTTATATATATATATTATTTAAATTCTTTATTCAGACTAAACTGGTGTGTCACCGTCATAACAAAGAAAATAATGTGAATGGGGGGAGGAGGTGAGATTCGTACCCATGTCCCTAAGCCATTAAGACAATAGGTTAACCGTTGGGCTAAACTCCAAGTATTGTTATATTTTAGCACAAATTACCTCTAAAACAATCAATTGAACCCCAAAAACAAAAAAAAAATAGTTGAAACAAATGACTTGCAATAAGATTCAAACACATGTGCCATAGCATAAAAAGGTCAAGCATAAACCAAATGTGTCAAAGAATTATTTCGACTAAAATTTATATGTAACATATATTAATTTACAAACAACACAAAATAAAATATTAAACCTAGAGAGGGATTTGAACACTAAACCTTATTAATAAATTAATATATGTTAAATATAAATTTTAGTATGCATTAAATATTTTATTCGAACACAAAACCTTATTGGTAAATTAATAGAATATACATTAAATATAAATTTTAGTATACGTTAAATATTTTATTCGAATACAAAACTTTATTGATAAA
Source organism: Hibiscus tridactylites (assembly GCA_958450335.1). Taxonomy (NCBI): domain Eukaryota; kingdom Viridiplantae; phylum Streptophyta; class Magnoliopsida; order Malvales; family Malvaceae; genus Hibiscus; species Hibiscus tridactylites. The sequence goes on along the minus strand of OY288268.1, from coordinate 101,158,600 downwards.
TTAATATACCTTAAATATAAATTTTAGTATATGTTAAATATTTTATTCGAACACAATATCTTATTGATAAATTAATAGAATATATGTTAAATATAGATTTTAGTATACGTTAAATATTTTATTCGAATACAAAACCTTATTGATAAATTAATATACCTTAAATATAAATTTTAGTATATTTTAAATATTTTATTCGAACACAAAACATTATTGATAAATTAAGGGAATATACGTTAAATATAAATTTTAGTATACGTTAAATATTTTATTCGAATAGAAAACTTTATTGATAAATTAACATACCTTAAATATAAATTTTAGTATATGTTAAATATTTTATTCGACACAATTCACATTATTTTCTTTGTTATGGTGGTGACACGTGTCATCACCACATTAGTCTGAATAAAAAATTTAGATAATATATATAAAGGAGAGAGAAAATAAAAAAATATTTAAAAAATAAAAAAAGGTCAACGTCAGTAATTTTGTTAGTTTTTAACGACGGTACCAAAATAAGAGAAATGTGTAGAGACGGTTTTACCGAAAAAATAATTTAGAGACCAAACTAGAAAATTGATGATAGTTTAGGGACCAATGATGTAATTTTCCCCTGTATCTATGACTACGTCTACGTGGGTGTCTTCTTGTTGGGGGATTCACTTCTTGCCTTCTTTTCTTTTATTTCACACCTATATGTTCTCACTTTGATGGTAATTTAGTACTTTGTTATTTTTAAATGGTATTGATTTCTATTAAAAAAAGTGTCAGTTTTATTTTCACGATTTGTATATTATATTTTTTATAAAATTTTCGAAAATAAAAAGTTTTAGCTATCAAGTGACGCCTTAAATGTCCGCTAACTTCGTTCATAATTTATCGTATCATTTGATTTTTTAGAATTTTTACATATTAGTATACATTTACTACAATATAAAAATTTAAATTAATTTGAGCATTTTAGTTGGAACATCATTTAAAATCTAACATGAATAATAATAATAATAATAATAATAATAATAATAATAATAATAATAATAATAATAATAATAATAATAATAATAATAATATACGTAAATAAAATATGATATACAACAATTAAATTAAACAAATAAAATTATATAACATATTAAAATAAAAAATAATAATAATTTTGGAGTAATATGAATGAATCGCTCGTGTACGAATGGCCATCGCTAGTGTCTAATGTTTTCGATTACCTCACTAAGACGTGCAAACTTACTTTTTTATCTGCTTTAGTAGGAATTCATATCGAGCGGTAGTGCTCGATATTTTTTTTCCGGTAAACTACATCACATACTACTCAACTATAACCGCTGACTTAAAAATATCACTGAATTTTAAAAAAGTTTAAAACTAACACTAAACTTTAGTTTGTGACTCGAAAATATCACTCTAACGTTAACTCTTAACGCCTCGTTAAGTCAAAACGACACCGTTTTGGTACAATTGTTTTGAAGCTTAATTTAGCCTAAAAAAATGTCGTTTTGCTGAAAGGAAAATATTAAAACCATGTGATTGGAAGAGTTTGAACCCAAAACTTTCAAATATAAAGACTAAGCCTTAACCACTAAAATAACTTGAAATTATGTTATATTTTATCACGAATATTATAAATGACCATCTAAGTAGTTAACCTTCTTAATAACTCCTAAAAAAAAAAAAACGGCACCCTTAGCTTTGTTCAGCAAATTCATGTAAATGGAATAAGCAAAATCCTCAGAAACAAGAGACTTGGCCTAGTAAAGCCATTGGTCTAATTTTGACATTTTCTTTTATCTTACGTTGAGATGTTTGTACCAAAACAGAAGACCAACGGTTTTGGTTTTGGGAGATTCACCAAATCTCAAAGTTGGAGCAGTAATTGCCGACAAGAACGGCAGGAGGTACCCTGAGACAGCTCACAACAAGCCCCCACGTTAACAGTAAGATGTGAAGTAAGATAGGCCGTAGGAACCAAGCTATGCAGAGCCAAGATGGACCGGAACATAATTACTCAAAACGTAATACGATACAAAACGAAGAACGAAAATAAAAACGAAGAACTTTATCTTGCAAAATCCGGTACGACAGAGATGAGCTACATAATTAATTATACTAATAAGTATAATAATAATAATATAACAATAAATTTTGAATTTTAGAATCAAACTAAAGTTATTAAACCTTTGGATTAAATTGTAAATTTATAAAATTTTTGGGGTTAATTTATAAATTTTAAAAGTTTTAGGTAATTTCTATAAAGTCTAGAGTGTTTAAGGGTTGTTTAACTAACTTTCTCCTTTGAATTAAGCCTAAAAAAGAGGGCCATATATTTCTCCTAGGAATGTATTCGAATGATACATATTGTGGGTACCATACTCATTAGGAGTAAATTTCTCCTAGGAATTGTTAAAAAAACAAAAGAAGATAAAATTGGATTTCATATTAATGGATATATCATTTAACCAAATATATTTCTGATTAAATATTTAACATTCAAATAACTAATACAGATAGGAAACTTCAGTCATAAACACACATTCAAAGGCCTCTTTGTTCAAGGACCATGAAACCTTTATTAAATTACAAACGTAGCTAATATCTGGAGGATCCTGTAAAAACTTCCATCAATCATGATTGGACTTGCTTCATGGCTGAAATAACTTCACCAATACACACAAAATCTCGCCTCTTCTTCAGGAGCGTCTTGGCCAGTTCAAGCGCCCGTCGCTCACAACCTGCTCTTATGCTGGCTTCTTTAATTGATTCAAAATCATCAACATGAGCAACACCAACAATTCTCCTGCAAGTTCATTCAAAGATAAAGGTCCAGAATATATCATGGCAAAATTTCTACAAGGTTTATTCAAAGACATACTATAACTGCAATGGGATGTAAATGCAAGATGACTAACTGTCCTACACAAACCGGGAATTATGAGGGCAAGTACTGAAGAAAAAGTAGAGGACCTGGTAGAAATCCTAGACCTCACCTTATCATCTTAGCAGCACCAAATCCAAGTGTATCGTGGAACAATTCCTTCATATATTTTTCTTGTACAATCTTCTGAAGCTCGGGGTTGTTATAAATTGCTGGAAGATAAGCCTCCCCAGAGCCATTCTTGTTTTCATCCCAAAGTGCAGTGAACTTCTGGTGGAAAAGATTCCACGTATCCTCAATTGTCTTCAATAACCACTCTTTGTATATCTGCATAGCTACGAAGTTCATCATTTCTATATAATATAAAATGAACATTGGAAGTCTTAATATATATAGTTGATGCATTATAGCCTGAAAAGCTATATGCATGTACCCACAAACAAACTTACAAGCAACTCCCTCGAAAGTTGCATGTACAAAAGATCTGTGTCTCAGGATCCACATTTCTCATTGTACACATCAGCAATCAATTTATTAGGAAATTTTGAAGGAAACCAACAGAGAATACCAATTAATTTCAAGACACAAACGTTCACTTCATTTTATTCGATTTCTTCACATTGACCAGTATCTAATTTCCTAAGCTCGATAGTCAGTGCTAATATTTTTGATGCTATAAAACATTTCTGCGACATTGCTAATAACTTGCCAAGGCAATATGTCCTACAGACAATGAAACAAAAATAACTCTATCTTCAGCTACATCTGGTGATACAATAGAGAATATATTTTAAACATAAAATTGCAAGATATGATAGAATTGTCATAGAATAGTATGACGCAAGTAACTAAACAATATTTAAATTCAAAGGAAACTTAGCTTCCGGCACATATTAAAACAGTAAGCACGAAGATGGAACTATGACTAAAGATGACAAATTGAAAAGACAAATATACAGGAAAGTTCTCATTAAACAACAAGAGAGGAACAAAGGGCATACCTTTCTGTCATTCTCTTGACCAGCATGTCCATCTTGTGCAAAGAAAGCTAGAATCAAGTTTCCAATAAAAGCACCAATATCAAATCCCATTGGTCCATAAAATGCAAACTCTGGATCTATGACCTGAGTAGAATCGTGGGTAACCATCACAGAACCAGTATGGAGATCTCCGTGAATAAGGGCCTGAGCTCTTTCACAGAACCTACATAAAGGGAAATTTAATAACTTGAAAAATAACCCATATAATTGCAGTAAGTAGCATCGAAAAGAAAAGCAACCATACTTAGATTTCAATTCAGCCACTTCAAGCTTCAATACATTGTCCTCCCGTACAGCCTCGGCATCACGATCGAGATAAGGTGAAGTCCAACGGTTATATTCAGATACTTTATATGGGTCAGAAAAAACAACCTGCTCAGTGAGCCTGCACAGTTCCACATTCCCACAAAATTCAGCCACTGCACAACATTAAAGGCGGGTAAATTAGCATCATATCTGTAAGCTTCCAAAAACCATCAAATTAGACAATAGCTTTTTATTTAAGCTATATACATATATCTATACATATGTATATTTATATATACTTGCTCCAAATAGACTAGTAGAGGCAAAATGATAAAGCTGATAATTATGTGTTTCTTCTTGTTCAGCAGAAACAGCTCCGTCTAAAGATAAAAGGATACAAGTTTTTATTAAAATAGCACTACCAGCAAACTTACACAGCTTTAATACAAGTATAACCACTTCCACAACTCCCAACAGTTGGGTATGTTTCATCAAATCAGATGCTTTAAAAGGTGCAACCAAGTATTCCGGAATGAAGTTTAATTAGGACAGAATCTAAATAAACATCAAGCCTAACTTCTAAACCCCAAATGTACTTGCAGAGACAGCATTCACACTGCACCAAAACGGAACTCAAACCATAAAAACACTGCAAAAGAAAATGCATATGAATCCGTTACCTGCACGCTTGTGCTCTGTAGTTGACCGAAATAGAAGAGATGTGTAGAAAAGTGTCCTGGCCATGTACTCTGACATATGCTCCGCCAACAATGGATATTGAATCCCAGCAATCAACCCTTTTCTCAAGATTATGTGGGGAGGTTCCAAATACCGCATTCCAATCAAAGACATGGTACGGTCAAAGTGATAAACTTGAGGAACATGTTGAGGGCATAATCCCCCATGTTCTTTTAACGCAATCGCTTCGAAATATGCCCGTTCCTTAGTCATCGGCCAAGATTCCCCAATACATCGTATGTACGGAAGTGCCTGTATTACAATTACAAACCTTGTGCATAAACTAGAAGAAGAGAAAAACCCCCATTTCATATTTCAACTATTTAAAGGTGTAATGGAGAAAAAGAGAGTGAAACCTGCTTGATTACAAAGGAACCAGAATGGGCAACGACGATGTATACGAAATTAAGATTTCCATCCCCAATTTCCTTAATCTCTAAACCATCGTAGCTATCACTGATCTTGGATGACAAAGACGGCGTCGCTTTAATGTATTCGATGAGTGAGTTCTCGTCTAGAGGCCTGAACTCAGAAAACGCCATGGACTTTTTTACTTCCTTGCTTGAGGTTTTAAAACAGGTGAAGATTCTTCAAGGAGAGGGATGGCCTAAGTTCACTCCTTTTATTTTTATAGGGTAATTTTTACCAATGGTCCATTTTGTTTAGGTTGTGTTTTATTTTGGTCACTAAAATTTAAAAAAATTTATTTTGTCACTCTCATACTTTCAAAATTTTATTTTTCATCATCTTCCCCAATGAAAAATCCAAAATAAAAATAGCCTAAACTTAAGCTTGTACTTTTTCTGTACTCAATCGTCCATATTTCTACAAATATGTATCACATGAAAAAAAGGAATATTTACCTGAATATTATATTCCATTTTTTTTTCAGAAATAGGGATGGCCTCAGATTATTTACACAAATAGGGATCTTTACTGTTCAAAAGTTAAAGACATTCAGCCCACTATCCGACTTTGAACAGTGTTTTTCAAGCTTTGGTACTGTTTAAAGTCGGAATACTTTCCAACCTATATTGAAGAGGCCACGATGCCACGTGGCGAGCTCTGGGAGGGTCGGGCACTGTTCAAAGTCGGACTGCCCACCCCCCGACTTCAAACAGTGCACCGGATATATGGTGGGGTGGCAGGCGGGTCACGGGTAGGCAACCACGATGCCACGTGGCGAGCTCTGGGAGGGTGGGGTGCCCGACCCTCCCAGAGCTCGCCACGTGGCATCGTGGCCTCTTCAATATAGGTTGGAAAGTAATCCGACTTTGAACAGTACCAAAGCTTGAAAAACACTGTTCAAAGTCGGATGGTGGGCTGAGTGTCTTTAACTTTTGAACAGTAAATATTACTATTTGTGTAAATAATTTGAGGCCATCCCTACTTCTGAAAAAAAAATGGAATATAATATTCGTGTAAATATTCTCATGAAAAAATGAAAAAGAAAAACATGAAGAAGAACAGGTAATTACCGTTAAACCACATCCATATAGGCTAAGCAAAGTGATATTTTTCAATAGTCATCATTTTTTATGGGAGTTCCGTCAACAGAAATAACTAAATCCGACCTTAACAATCGAACCAGAACTCGGACTCCATCACTCTGCTGACTAATTAGAAATCATTTCTCACATTTTCTTGTTCTTGTTGTATTCCCACGTTTCTCACTCTTTCAGCCCCAAAACCACACCAAAATTTCCATTCAACTAAATTGATTTTGGACTACTTCAAATAAATAATTTAAAAAAAAAAAATTCACATCTCATGACTATCCTGTTGGGAAGTTTTGTTGTTGTTGCCGTTGTCGTTTTCTTCGTATTTTTTTCTTTTAATGTCGAGACTATAATGTAAAGAATTCGTGTAAGGACCAAATGTTATTTCATTGCTTTTATAGCCCAGGCTTGTAGCTACTGCATCTAACACCCCAATAGGGCTTTGTGGCACAATAAAAGAAGAAGCTGATGAGTGTTGAGCTGCCACAGCAGCAGCCCCATTAATGAATTGTTAGAAAATAAAATAATTAGTATTTTGTTTAAGTTGTTGGTTTTGTATTAGTTGAGCCAGCTGTTATCATTAGGCCGTTTAAATTGTTAAATTGTTTGTTAAAGAGTTGTTGAGGTTAATGGGCTATATAAGCCTAGTGGTTGTATACCGATCTAATATTCATCTATTAGTAAAAAATTACAGTTCACTTTATTTTTCTCGCATCTCTCTTCTCCATCTTCTCTCCACCGTTACATCACCATCCGTTGACTATGGCCCATTTCTCACATGAATGACAAATCTTTCATCATTTCAACACATTTCAACACTCTACCCTGCTAAAAGTAATAATCTCACATCTTTTCTTACTGAAATCATCAAAATGGTAAAAAAAGATCAATATCAAGATCTTTGTTTTCGATCTATTTACCGCTCTTTTATTCTTTTATTTTTTGTACAGAGGTGAAAGATGAAATTGCTTTGCCAATGACTACTGTCTGCATATCTCCTGAACAAGAAATTACCACTGCTGCAGCTATTTCAGAGGGTCTGAATTCTAAGAAGTCAATACTTACATCCATTTTCTCACCAACCAACATTAATCCTCAATACAGTGAAAATTGAACAAATAAGATAACAATCTGGACATTGAGATAGAACTTAGACGCAACAACCTTTGATTGTGTTTATTATCAATTTGTACAGTGAAAGTTGAAATGATTAAAAGATGGTGAAAAATAAAATTTTGAAAGTTTGGAGATTAAATTAGAAACTATTTTTAAGTAATGGAGACTAACGAACGACCAAGGAATCAAAATAGAAACGATTCTAAACGTAAGTGACCAGAATAATCTTTTTTAAATTCTGATAATTAAAATATAAACACACCTTAAATGAAAGGACCACTGGTAAAGATTACCATTTTTATAAGGCAAACTACACCAAAAGTCTCTTAATCCCACTGTCCAGTATTACTTTTAAAAGTTAAAATACTTTACTTTCATAATAATTATTTTAAATAATTTAATTAATTAAATTTCATAAAAAATATATATTTTTAAATTACGTGATTAAAATTTTTTAAAACATATTTCTCACATCTTTATTAATAATAATTTTAAAGTAATAATGAGTTAAAGTTGAAAAATTTTGATTAAAAAAATTAATATTGGACATATTAAATGGGACGTAGGGAGTATAAGTTTTATAAAAATGTGTCATTTTTCTTCTAAAAGTTTCAAACATGTCACCCAATTAACATTTTGTTAGATACATGTCATGCGCTTATAAATATGACATTTTTGCTATAATAATATTTTAATCTCAAAACTTATACATTCTATTAATTTTATCATAATTCGAAACAATTCAATAAATTTAATTATAAATCATATTTAATAATTCCTTCCATTCAGTCATTTTTACAATAATTTTAAAGTAAATGAGTCTCAAATTAATAGTTTGATAATTGTTTTATGTCATAAAATAACGACAGTTTACTATTTAATTGTTATTATAATGAAAAAGTAATATGATATTTTTGGGATAAAAACAATTAATTTTAGTGAAGAATAAATATTAAAATGATACATTTTTAAAATAATAAGAGTTAAAAATTTTGAACTAGTATCAAATTAATTATATAGTCGGGGCTACAAATATTATCATACCATGTCGCATTAAAAGAAGTGTGACATGATTGTAACAATATGTTAGTTAAGTGACATGTTTCTAACAATTTTTTAATTAAATGGCATTTTGTAGGCAGCGTAATATGTTATTAAAAAAATTAATTATTTTCAAAAAAATTAATTAAGTGATTTATTGATAATTTGTAAAAGAAAATTAACATATTTATTACTAAATCTTAGTTAAGTGACTTTGAACTAATTTACCCTTTTTTATAATATGCGTAACTTTACTTTAAACGTTGGACTGTAGAGAAGAAAAAATAAGACAATCGAGGTATACTTATTCGACATTTTAAATGAATTTGGACATGTTCACAGTCATGTTCACGTGTAGCTAAGTAGGTTTTTTTTTTTTGAAAGGGAGTGTAGCTAGGCAATTTTGGGTGAAAAACCCCTTTTTTATTATTATCTTTAAAAATGGCTTCCAAAAATTTTTATTTGGCAAAATGACCCCCTTTCTTGCCAGGTCGACAGACCTCGCGTTCTGCATAACGCGATTTTAGTCGACGTGGCGTTGCAGTCCGTGTTAACGGTTTAACAGTACAGAACGCGAGGTCCCCGAGAAATTGAAAAGGCGGCTGGAATTTATCGCACGGACCTCGCGTTCTGTAGGACGCGAGGTCTGTGCATTTCCAACCTGAATCACAACAAAAACATGCGTAAGTAGGCCTGTTCGAACTCAATTTCGTGCGTGTAAATGATATATTTTTAGCGATCATCGAGTTTGGGGTTGTAGTACTGAAAATTGTCTATCGTATGATACCAACATGGTTAATTTCCGTCCATTCTACAATGGTTTAAAATGGCTTCGAAAACCCTATGCTAGCATACTTTTTTTGATTGAAGTTGTATTTCAACTAATGTCGATTTTCGGTTTTTTAATCCTATTAAATTTATTAAAAACAAAAATTAAATAAACATTATAAAGTTTAATTATAATATGCAAACAAAATTATAATTCATAAACAAAATTAGAATACGACATTATAAAATTTAAAAGTGTTTTACATAAATATTAAAAACATAAGTAGAAAACAACAAAAAAAACTAAAAATGCCTATGTCCACCCGTTCCGCAGTCGGGTGGATGACGCTGGCGATCCGGATTCCTCCTCGGTCCATCGTGTGGTGGTCCCTGGTCCCTATCATCCTGACCATCGTGCGCGATCTGCAGATCTGTGCTGGGCCTAGGCGGGGAGTAAAACAAACTACCTATCGGCGTATTCTCCACCATCGGAAACTCATACTGAGGTGGATAATCGATAAGCAAAAGGTCAATCGTGGGCGTATGGGGGCGATAAGCATCAGTGGAGCCGTACTGGGGTGGAGGCATCGTCTGCTCGAAAGTCGATGGACCGCTATGCAATGGTGGGGCAGAAAATGATGCCTCTGGAGTGTCATATCGTGGTCTCGGACCGCGCTGCGTCGACTGCCTCTGGGTCTGGGACTGGCTCGCTCGCCGGCTCCCGCGTGGGCGGTTTTGTGGTTGCTGGGGAAGCCCTGCTTCGAGCTCGGCCGGAGTAAGGATATGTGGCTTCCCATTGTCCCTATACCACTGGTCATAATTGAAAGTGACCAAAGGACCCCCTACTATAATTGGTTGGAGAAACTCTGGGCGTCTGAGAAATCGTTGACCCCAAAACGCTATCCAGATAGCGTGGTGCTCGGCCCAGTCAATCTCTGTCTTCCCCTGACGCGTAAGATTGTGGAACTCGTCCATATTTTGCGGAGGGCGTGGAACATTTTGGACGTACCCGAACTGTCGGAGTACCCTATCCGCAGAATGCCACACGCAAATTTCGTAGTTCAGCAGCGGCACGACGGAAATCCAGAGGTCTCGCTCTTGCACAATATCTGCTGGAGTAATGAGGCGAATCTCCTCTGAATCGTAGGGCCTCCACACGAACTAAAAAGAATGAAAAAGTTAGTAAAATTTCTATATGAAATATTATTGGAAAAAACAGTATGGAAAAAACCAAAATAATTGTTGAATTACCTTGTCCTCCGTCAAGGCATAAAATCTATATCTGTATGCTTTCTGGGAGTCCGACAGGCCGGCGTGGGATAGTGCGGTGGTCCACCTTTAAATAATGAAAAAGATCGTTAAATAAAATAATTTAATAAAAAAATATAGTAGATTATGTAGTACCTCCGTAGAAGCGGAAATGACAGAGGACTGAAAATCCTAAGCTGTGGTGCCAAAGTAGGGATCCGAAGCCAAACCCAAGCCTGCAGGAATAAACAACATCCTCCCATCGATGCTTTGGAGGCGTCAACGTTTCTGCAGAGGTCTCTGATAAGAAACGCCAAGACAGCTGACCCCCAAGATTTTCATCCAGACTCGTCTAAATTTGTGAGATGATAAAGCCACATAACGTGCACTTTGTTGCGAGTTTTGTCGGGCATTAATATCCCGCCAATAATGCGCAAGATGTGGGCTCGCGCGTACCGCTGTGAAAATATAAATTAATAAAGGTATCCTAATTAAAAAAATTATAAGTTCATCCTAATTAATAAAATTGTAAGTATCCTAAATATTTAATGTAGGCAACCTAAATATTTAATAAAGTATCCTAAATAGTTACTGAATTCATCCTAAAAATTTATCCTACATATTTATAATTCATCATAAATATTTATTAAAAAGATCCTAAATATTGTCTGAATTCATCATAAAAAATTCATAAAGCAGCCTAATGTGCAAATAAATAATTTTAATTTAATAATAAATGTAATAAAAGCATACTAAATATAATAAAAAATACCTCAAGTGTAACATCATCCGCATCGGGGGAGGGGTTCCAAAGTTGTCCTCCAAGTACGATAGAGAAATTTTCCCTCCGTCCCACACTCCATCAGGGGGCATCACTAGAATTTTCAATTGGCAATCAATTCCTAGAATTTTCTAAGTATCAAAATTTCAAAAGTCTTTCAAAATATTCAAATGGCCGGACGAGGCGTTACTACGCAAGTTTACTACGATGGGCATATATTCGAGGGTACCGAACTCGACGTCCTTTTTTACTACGAAGATCCGGTAACGATAAAGCTTCCGAGGAGATTATCGTTCAAGAAGTTGGTCAAGGAACTGAAGGCAAAAGTTCCTCATTTCAATAATCATCGTTTGTCCGACGTGAAGTATCGGGTGCCAATATCTATAGACCCTTTAGAGTACTCTGTATGCTAAATTGCGGCAAATGCTGATGTGCAAATGATGATGGAAGCCCACTTCGAGTATTCAATTGGGGGGCCCCTCGAGCTGTATGTATCGTTCTCCGAGTCTAATCCAGTTGTCGAAATACCAAGCTGGGGCCGGGCGAATTTCGACTTCGATCCGAATGCCAACGTTGATAGCCCGACCGCAGGTCTACGACGTGATTTTGGCCTACTCTGTCGAGACAATGAAGTTGGTGCATCGTCAACTGCTCCTCCAAGGCAGTCATGCGTAGCTAGTATCGGGTTCGACCTGAACCAACCCCCAAACGATGAATTCGATGCACCAACAAATGCATCATACAGTCCATACAATCCATACAATCCATACAATCCTTATAGTTTTGGGGGGGAGGGAACGTCGGCTCCTTACGTTACGCACGACCATGAAGCATCATATGGCCGGCACTCAATGTATGTCTCTGGCACCGACTACGGTCAACCATCTATGGGGAGACATTTTTCTTTTGGGGGTGAGGGAGCGTCGTCTTCTTACGCTATGCACGACCATGATTCATCATATGGACGACACTCAACGTATGTCCCTAGCACGGAGTACATTCAACCATCAATGGGAATACATTCTTCTTATGGTGATCTTGATTTTGGTATTGGAAATGAGGTTCCTGAGCGATCTCGTGAGAGGTCTCCCGCTCCTCGACCCCAATCCTCGCCTCAAAGGGTAGTGATTCCAGAAGCTCTACTATTCCAGCTCCCGGAGGATGCTTCTGACGAAGAACCGATTAGAGAACCCGGGCCAGACGGAGACGAGCTGGGGGCCATTCTATCCTGAACCAGAAGACTTGACAGAGTTACCAGAAGACCCAGAAGACACTGTCGTTCCACCACCAGATTTGGACGAAGAACCGACTGCGACCAACTTTCCTGTAGACGCAAGACCAATTTCTATGTTCCAGCCACCATCCCACTTCACAACGGTTGATATGGATGCAATGGACGTCCATGATTTTCTCCATGACGACACAATAGATGGCCGAGTCCACCGTTCTGATGGTGAACTAAGAATTGGTATGGCGTTCGCGAAGAAGGAAATTGCGGTGGCGGCAGTTAAGCAGTACAACCTTCGTCATAATGTTGAGACAACGGTTAAGAAAACCCAAGCCAAATACTACAAGGCTCACTGCGTCCAAAAGGATCAAGGTTGTAAATGGAAAATCCGTATATCAGAGTTGAAGAGGGCAGGCAACCGTTGGAAAATAACAAAACTTGAGGGGCCCCATACATGCACCGTTTCTAGCCTCAACCAGGATCACAAGAACCTGGATGCAAAGTACCTCGCGGACATCTTTTCCACACTGGTGAAAATAAATCCCACTGTGTCGGTCCCCACATGTCAGGCTGCAGCTCAAGCTGTCACCGACTTTCGTCCAGGTTATTCGAAAGCATGGTATGCAAGGAAAAAGGCCAAAGAGGAATTGTATGGCCGATGTGAGGAATCTTACATAGAGTTGCGCCTGTGGCTTAATCTCCTGCAGAAACACATCCCCAGAATGATTGTCAAACTTGATACGGTTCTGGCATACGAAAATGATCGTGTCGTCCGAGGTGTTTGTCAATTCCACCGGTTATTTTGGACTTTCCCCCAGTGCATCAACGCATTCAAGCACTGCAAACCGATGGTCCAAATCGACGACACATGGTTGTACGGAAAATATACACAGATCCTACTTCTAGCTATAGCACAGGACGGCAATCGCAAATGCGTTCCTGTTGCATTCGCAATCGTCCCGAAGGAGGATATGGAGTCTTGGTCGTTCTTCCTTACGAACCTACGAAAATATGTCCTTGATCCTGTAATACGAAGAAGAAGGGATGAAGGGGTGTGTGTTATTTCTGACAGAGGCACAACGCTGTTGTGGGCGATACAAAATTTGGGTTATTATTGGAAGCCTCCATACATTCACCACCGTTTTTGCTTGCGGCACATAGCCGCAAACTACCTGCTGAAATACAAGAATCGTGATGAACGTCAAATGGTGCTCGATATGGGTACGTCATTTATGTCATTTTCATTTACTATATTACTTGTTACTCGCTTCAATTTACGACATTTTTTCATGTGTTTTCCGCCCATAACTATTCAACTGTCATCCCGTAGGCAACTCGCACTACAAACAAGAGGTGGCTGAACTGCTCAAGGAACTGAGAGCGAGAAACAAAAATGGCGCTGAATACCTTGAAAAAATCCCAAAGGAAAAATGGCTTCGATCGTATGACGAGGGTAAACGTTTTGGTCACATGACAACGAACTTGGCTGAGGCAGTGAACTCATCACTAAAGGGAGTTCGGCAGTTGCCTATCACTTCCATTGTCAAAGCCACCTATTATCGTTTAGCTACCCTTTTTGCAACATTGGGCAGACAAGCAGCTGAGTACATGGCAGGTGGACACAAAGTCCATCCAGATTTCCGCTCAAGACTGCATATTCAATTGGCCCAATCAAGACAGGCGGATAGAAGGCATTCAGCACAACGCTTACGTTGTAGATCTGAGGGAAAAAACCTGCGAGTGCGGAATATTCCAAACTTTCAAATACCCGTGCGCACACGCCATTGCTGCTTACACTAACCAACGAATAGAATACATGCATATGGTTGATCCACTATACTTACTCAAAACGGTGCTTAAAGTTTACGAAAAAGAGTTTCCTCCAATCGGAAATGAGGTTGATCCAAATGCTGTGGACACTGAACCGATCATACGCCCAGATCCAGCACTACTACGAGCCAAAGGACGTCCACCTTCTACAAGAATATATTGTGCCGAGGATTTGGTCGAACATCGAGAGAAAACCGGACAAAAGAAGCATTGTTCTATATGTCGAAATCCTGGGCACACAGCTCCTAAGTGTCCTAATCGCTCAGCCCCTCGTATTAATTAATTATTTTTAATTTGTATATGTGAGTTCGCACATGACAATCTAATCAATAAAGTCAGTCCACTTCGATTTACACAATCTGTCATCTTATATTTTCAATCATTCAAAAAAATATGTTATGATAGTGTTTTCGAACAACTTTAAATCAGCGTACAATGGACGAAAATTGACCGTGTCAGTGTCATACAATAGAGAATTTCCAGTACTACAACCCCAAACTCGATGTTACCTAAAAATTTAAAATTTATATGTATGAAATTCTGCTCGAACATGCCTATCGACATTAGTTGAAATACAACTTCAATCAAAAAAAGTATGCTAGCATAGGGTTTTCGAAGCCATTTTAAACCATTGTAGAATGGACGGAAATTAACCATGTTGGTATCATACGATAGACAATTTTCAGTACTACGACCCCAAACTCGATGATCGCTAAAAATATACCATTTACACGCTCGAAATTGAGTTCGAACAGGCCTACTTACGCATGTTTTTGCTTGTTGTTCAGGCTGAAAATGCACAGACCTCGCGTTCTACAGAACGCGAGGTCCGTGCGATAAATTCCAGCCGCCTTTTCAATTTCTCGGGAACCTCGCGTTCTGCGAAACGCGAGGTCCTGTAAAACCGTTAACACGGACTGCAACGCCACGTCGACGAAAATCGCGTTTTGCAGAACGCGATGTCGTACATCGCGTCCTACAAAACGCGATGTCTGTCGACCTGGCAAGAAAGGGGGTCATTTTGCCAAATAAAAGTTTTTGGGAGCCATTTTTAAAGATAATAATTAAAAAGGAGTTTTTAACCGAAAATTCCCGTGTAGCTAAGTAGTTCAATTTAGTATATTATAAATAAAAAATAGTTCAATTTAGTACCAATTACTTTCTAAATCCTAAATTCTTACCCTTAAACTAAAATCTACTTATAAAAAAAATAAATTTTAACTTTGTTAGACAATTAGCGGATAGTTGATAGCGGATTATATTAACCGATAGCTGATTGCATTAGCTGATTTGATTAGTAAAATATATAAAAGTGTTTGGTAAAATTAATTGATAGTCGATAATTGTTTGATTATTTAAACAAGCAAAGTGACATACAAGGACATGATTATATTCGATACATGTTTGAATACTTTATTAATTATCAATATTTTGTATCTATTAATATTAATTAGATTATAAAAATATTTTTTTAATATAACATTACTAAGCATATTTAAAAGATCTATATATATTATTTTTTGTTTAAAAAATTATTTTAATGCAATTTAATTAATTATTAAATTTAAATATAAATATTTGAAAATTAAAAGAAAAAAATATTAATTTACAAATGTTACAATGTAAATACATGAGGGTGAAAAATTAAAATAGTTTGAAGATTTTTTATAATTGTTAAGGGTAAAAAGTCTTTATAATCCTTATATCGAAACTTCTAATTTCAAAAAGCTTCTATTAACAGTTTTTTAAAATTAAATATTTTACATTAATTTGCTATTCTAATATACTATTCACGAAATATTTAGATTAACAAATTTGAACAGTCAAACTATTAATTTTAACTCAAACCTTTAATTTCTGCTTAAATTATTATTTCCCAAATAAGATTTTTTTTATATTATTAGTGCATAAAATATTTTACGTGACCGCTAAAAATGGAGTAATAAAATATGTTTAGGATAAAAGTGATTTCCATTCCCAACCAATGAAGCGGCGGGGGCATTTATCAGATATCGGATAAAACTTAAAAGTCACGGTTCAGCAGAAATAGCGTTAGTTTTGGATGTTGGTGGATTAAATAAATCAAACCCCTTGGACTCTCCTATGACCACACCAAAACAAACCAATATGATCCTCTTAATTTGTGGCAAAACTTTCCCACCCATTCTTATCTTTTACAAATAAATAATCGTTATTGAACATCGCAATTTTCACGCTTTCTTTTTTGAATTTAAGTCAGTTCTCAGAAATTTCGCCAAAAAAATGGCACAATGTCAGACTGATGCTGTTCTTTTGTCATAGTGGTCAAATTTTGAAGTTGAATTTGGTGCCGTCTGGATTGAATCTGGATGGCTTTGAATTCCCAAAAAACAACGCATGTTTCCAAGTTGTCGAAATACTTGAGCTTCACGGCGAATCGCGATTGGTTCTATCGCTACTCCTTCGGCAATGCAGGCCTTCGTTCAATGAAGACTGATCTGGGCGAAGGTACGGTGATGCACTGTTGGGTTCCGAAAACCCACAACGCCTCCAGGCCCAATATCCTTCTGGTTCATGGATTTGGTGCGAATGCCATGTGGCAATACGGTGAGCATCTCCGGCACTTCACAT
This sequence comes from Hibiscus tridactylites, assembly GCA_958450335.1. Lineage (NCBI taxonomy): Eukaryota > Viridiplantae > Streptophyta > Magnoliopsida > Malvales > Malvaceae > Hibiscus > Hibiscus tridactylites. The sequence continues at coordinate 101,141,571 of OY288268.1, read as the reverse complement.
CCCGATTCAACGTGTATGTGCCGGACCTTATCTTCTTCGGCGAATCGTACACGACGAGAAAGGAGCGGACGGAGTCGTTCCAGGCACAGTCGGTGATGAAACTGATGGAGACGCATGGGGTACGCAGAATGAGCCTGATAGGGATCAGCTACGGTGGGTTCGTAGGGTACAGTATGGCGGCACAATTCCCAGACAAAATGGAGAAGTTGGTGTTGTGCTGCGCTGGGGTTTGCTTGGAAGAGAAGGATTTGGAAGAGGGCTTCTTTAATGTCTCGGATTTGGACGAGGCTTTGAGTATTTTGTTGCCGCAAACGCCTGAGAAACTCAGGGACTTGATGAAGTTTTCCTTCGTCAAGCCCATGGGCAAGTGGGTGCCAAGCTTTTTTCTCTCAGATTTCATTGATGTAACCTTCACTTTCCCATTCCCATTCCCACTCTTTCTCTTTCTCTTCCTCTCTTCAGATTATTAGAATTTATGTTTGGTGTAGGTTATGTGTACAGATTATGTACAAGAGAAAAAAGAGTTGCTGGTGGGCATACTAAAAGACAGAAAAATCAGCAACATTCCTAAAATCAAACAGGTTTAAGCTGCTGCTTTTCTTCTTCTTCTTCTTCTTCAACCTCTGCCTGGGTTATGACTTATGAGTATGATATTCTTAAATGGGTGAGTTTTGTTTGTCTTCTTCTTAAAGAGCGTATTAATAATCTGGGGTGAAGAAGATAAGATATTTCCATTGGAACTGGGCTACAGATTGAAAAGGTATGATTATTGATTATTCAGAGATGTTGATTTTGAGCTAACAATAATTATAACACAGTGAAAACTGAAATGAATGGTGTTACTGTTGTAGGCATGTGGGGGAAAATGCAAAGATTGTAGTGATAAAGAACGCAGGGCATGCAGTTAACTTAGAGAAGTCAAAGGACTTCATCAAGCACTTAAAATCTTTCCTCTTCGACTCTCAATCACCCAACTCTCCTTCCCTTTTCCCTCTTTTCGATTCTTTATGGTCTTCTTAATTTCTCTGTCTTTTTTTTTTTAAATAAACTTTAAAAATAGTTCGACAACTTGTTTTTCAATATTTTAGATTATTATTGTTGTTGTTGAACAAATTTCCCCACAATGTTTATTACAATGTATATTTTCTTTTTTTAACGTTTTTTAAAAAGAAAAGGAAGGAAAAAATATTTAAAATCATTAAAAATTTATTTAATTATGTATATATATTCTTTGTAATTATTTTAATAGATAATGTACTATGTAAGTAGTATTTTGTGTTCATTAGATAGGTTAATGTATAATAGAAGTCCTTGTACTATACCAGTAGTTCATTTTAGTCCTACTGTAAATATTCTTGTGTTATACTTAAAAGTTCATCCAGTCTTTCTACTATAAAAAGAAATATTTTAGTTCTTGTATGGACCCAAATGCTAATGTTATTGTTAGTTTATTAAGATATTTTGGTTTAAAAACTTTTTAGGTCCTTCTTGGTTTAAAACTCGAGCAATGTAATCGCATTTAAAATATTTTTGTGTGGTTCTTTTACATAATTTTTTTAAAATCATATGAAATCAAAAATACAAAATTAATATACTAACTCTAAACTTTGTTATCTTCATTTACAATAATATACAATTAAAACTCAAGACATAAAATTTGTCTATTATCTCAAATAATATAAGAAAGCAAAGAAAAATACATGTCGATAATCCTAGTTCTTCGGGGACTAGTCTTTCTCATAACTTATCTTCTTATTGCTTATGCATTATGAGTTTTAGAGTGTCGCTATTTATATGACTCACAAAAGGGGTGTATAAGGAAGTAAAAAGATCACGGACATAAGAAATGAAAGTTAAAATGATATCTACATAATATTATTCATATTTTTTCTTGGATGTGCTAGAATATGCGTATCGTTAAAATCATAATAATTTTTTTTTCAAAGGACAAAAAATAAATCGAATTGAAAAATAGTACATCATATTTTAATATACATGGCATATTTCCTCTTAAAATCTTTCTAGAAAATTAACATCTCAAATGTAATAAAAGGAGAAGTCTTAGTAAATAAATATGTCAAATTATCACTTTAACGAATTTGTTGAACAAAAATGTCACAATTCTCTTGTAAATCATGGGTAAAGAAATTTTTTTAATGAGATTTGTTTTGTTCTATCACCTTTTTTCTGTATTATGCTTTCAATTTTGAATTATCTTTATAAATTAATGGTTGACTTTTTATTTTCTGAAATTAAATCATATATATCTTTTTAGATTTGTTGTGTCAATAGTTATAGTCAAAATAATTCTGATAACTTCTTGGAATGTTAAAATTTCAACATGAATAGAAGAAATGACAATAATCGTTTGTTTCATAAAGCGCTAAAAAATTATAGCTTTGTCATTCGTGGAAAACAAACAATTTGTGATCTAGTATTATGAGGATCAAATAAGTACATTGTATCTTGAATATAATGAAAAATATGTTTAACCTTATTCCAATGTTTTCTGGTTGAAAATGAAATAAATCTTGCTCATAAATTGACAACAAATGATATACTAGGTCAAGTACGACTAGCAAGATACATCAATCCACCAATTGTACAGTTAAGTATGATACTTTTGGATCAAAAAGTGATTCTCGTTTTTTCCGGAGGTAAAATGTATATTTATCTACATTAAATGATCTAACAATTATTACGATGCTCAATAAATGTATGTCATGCATGTAAAGTCCGCTTAGAAATTTTTCTATGCATGTTTTGATGCACAAATATTTCATTCTGTAATTGCCTAATATAGAACTTAAGACAAAAAAATTCGAAGCTTTTCATTTTAAACTTTTCTTTAAATATTTTTTTATTATAAATATCTTTAAAAAAGTCTCGATGATATTTGAATCATCAACACACAACAATAATAACATCTTGATTCAAAATTTTTAGTAAAAATTCATGGACATACATGATAATTCTTATATCATCATGCCGATCAGAACATACTAAGGGAATTATACATGGGCACAAATTGTTTCAATCTATAAATGAATCCGTTCAATTTATTTAAATAATATTATTGTGAACTTGAATTATCTTCTTTAGGCAAACTAACTATTTCTTTAGTGGATGGAAATGAAGTTTGGGTATTAATTTGGGAGAAAAAAAAATTTAGGTATCAAGTTGGGAGAAGGTATATAATTTAAGTACTAATTTAAGAGAACAATTTTTTAAGTGTCAATTTAGAAGAATATGTCTTGTTCAAAGAGTAAAAGTATATTTAAGTATACATGATACGATGCTGAATTGCTGAGTATGTAACAATTTTTAGAATCAGACCATAAAATGCAACCGCTAATAACAATAGCAAATAATTACTTGATGCTATGCTACAGACCAATTAATTAATAGAAAGTAAATATTAAAAAGGAAAATACTTTGATGCACAAGCTGTGTAAACTTTAGTTTACACAAGCCCTTTAATTTTAGGGTTTAGGGTTTAGGGTTTTATGTTAGGGTTTAGGGGTTTAGTATGTAGGGTATATAATTTAAGGTTTATGGTTAGAATTTAGAGTTTAGGGTTTAGGGCTTAGGGTTTAGGTTTTAGGTTGCTAGGGTTTGTGATTTAGATTTTAAATTTTATAAAAGGATTGTGTAAAAAAAATTTACACAGCTTGTGCATCAAAATAAAACCCTATTAAAAATAGAAGTGTATAAATAAAATTAAACATAACAGGAAAGATTTAGATACTCATTCCTTGTACACATAAAATTTCAAAGTCATTAGTACTGGTTATATAGAGTCTAAAACAATAAAGTTTAAGCTTTATTTAGTACTGGTTTATGTAGAGATTGCAGGCATGAGCTTGGAATCAGTAGTTTTAAGGGGTAGGGTTGGGAAATGTTGGTGGAGCAGGGAATATTGGGAAAGTGCCGGGAAAGCCAGGGGCTGAAGGTGGAACATTTGAAATGCCCGGAAATGGCGGCAACCTATACTCCGGGTAAGGTCCGTTGAAAGGAGGGAAAGGGAAGCCACGGAACGGTCCCTGAGGCACGTTTGGAAGTATGGGTGGCGTTGTGGTGGTTGTTGCCTGCAAAAGACGGCGAGCCTCGGCTACATGCACGGACGAAAATGACATCGACAGTGCAATGAGGAAAGCTAAAACAAGGAGACGAGGAGAATTAGTCATCACCAAGTTTACAAATTACAAAGAAAGATGAATGTGTAGATAAGGAACCGGACATGGTGTTTCATTTATAGTGTCGGGAAAATGTTTAAAAGTGGGGCTTAATGAAAGAAGTTGGCCTCCTGTTTTGGTGGGATTGATTTTACAGCTTTCAATGGCTTCAATTATTGTTGTATTTACTGCTGCTTTTGCATTAATATTGTTGCAAATTGTCTAAATATCGCCCCAATACAGTTGCAAAACTGCTACCTTTATACTGCTGCAACAACTTCGGCTACAAAGGTATAAAATTCACATAAACATGGATTTTGAGTTCATAGATCAATTTCAGACCGAGTCCAGACTGAATGTTTGGTTGATGAGAAGTTGAGCCCCTTCAGCCAGCCTCTTCACAACCTCTCCAGCAGGAAGAATTTCCTTTATGAGACCTACACTTTGGCCTGCATACATCACCATGCTTTCAATGTCACCTGTTGTTGTTGGATTCGGAACTGTACCGGCAAAACGTCGAATTTCTTTTTCCTATTGAACAACATCATCAAATTAACAGTAGCTTAAAGATTTAATTCATCACAAGATCATTTCAGTGATATTTGTCTAGTAATTGAAAGCAGAACCCCTCTAAAATGGAGTTAACTGATCAAGAAACAGTTCTATTGTTGAAAATGTGATTATGCAACATTTTTTCAATAATCTGTAGTCTTAGATTCTCACCACACCGTGGATTATTGACCGACCGATGATAGGCTGATTAGATTCATTTTCTTCAACAGGAAGGGATTTCCAATTACAGAAGAAGGGTGTTTGCAGGACACGGTGTGGTGCACCAGGCCACCTTGCTCTGCCAAACACATCTGTGTACTCGGTTTTATCTAGTTCAATCAGTTTCTGCTTGTACGTGGGGTGAGCATAGCTTTCATGAGTTGCGAGAAACCTGCGAAAACTCGATATGTAAGGAAAAACATACATAAGAGACTTCACATATGCTTCAGGCCTTCAACTCTAAGTGCAGACTTTCTGCATGGTTCAACCTAAATCAAGAAACTATCAACTCAACCCATTCCATTGGCTAGGACTTAAGCATGTTTGCATAACTTCTTAACTTTTGATGCTTAAGCATGATTGCTTAACATCTTAACTTCCGATAATTGCACAACACTACATGGAATTCAAATGAATTTGACACACAAAAGAAGCAAACACGAAAAAATTCAATGCAACAGAGATGAGGGAGCTTCATATGCATCATGCATGAGTTAAACAAATCTGAGTACCACCTGTCTCGGAAATGTCCACATTACTGTTAGTGAGATTCTTATTTTACATTAATATAGTCCTAACCTTGTGCCCATGCAAACGCCTTTAGCACCAAGAGCCAAAGAAGCAACATAACCACGAGCATCTACAATGGCCCCAGCAGCGATAACAGGAATGTCGTGGTCACCAACAAGATCAACTACTCGTGGCAACAAGGAAATTAGAGAATCCTGGAAATAATAAAACATCACATGGAATGTGAATTTGATGTACTTCAGTTGGTCATTTTACAAGTTTTACATGACTTAGAAATACAATAATTATGGAAATGTAGCTAAGGATCAAAGTCTTACTAATTTCAAAGAATAATAGTATCGAGTGTACAAGGACGCAGTTGTTAATGTTCTCCAAAATAATTATTACTATACTAGCAATATGTTAAACTCGAGATATCCTTATACCTGTCCAATTACATGCCCTCCTGCTTCACGGCCTTGGACGATGATTGCATCTACTCCCACGTTAATAGCTTTTTTTGCTTCCTCAAAACTCCCAACCTTCAATGGATTTACATTTAGCGCATGAGATAATCCAAGAGAAAGCGGAGTACGGATATAATCATACCTTTCAACTCCATCAGGCATAGAAATCAATGTCAACATGAGCCCTCAAAATTAGTGTTCTTAATTTATAATACTTTCCTCACAAATGAATGCATATTATCATCTCCAATACAGAACTTTCCCATGTTATTCTTGCATACCATTACATGATAAGTTGCTAGTTAACTACTGGAACATAGTAAAACCTCATCTCTGCCTAGCACATCTGTCTTGGACCCAAAAAAGAAAAAAAAACTAATGGTATCACTTCATCATACGTGCATAAACGCAACTATGTATCCCATACGGAAACATTATTGGTGAACTAAAAACGCAATGGAATATGAAAGTTTATGAAGACATTCAATAAATTAACTTAATTAGGAAAAGTAATTTCAAAGTTTAATGGTGTGGCATAGAGTACATGGAATGCTTCTCACTTTTCCCTCCATCTATGTATATCAAATTAAGGCTAATACACTTAACAAAGCAATATTATCAAATAGGTGATAGAATGTTTTATTTTTTTGCCTGTTTTTGGTTGATTCTGGATTTCACAAATCCAGAATAACACACAACACATATTGACCTACGAAATAAGAAAGGGACAAACAATACTCACTTGAGGAACAACCTTGACCCCAGCATTATGAGCTTCTATTAAAAGCTCCTTTGAGCATTCACCCCAATACAGTTGCAAAACTGCTACCTTCTCTTCTAGAATAGCCTTTATATTTTCCTTGTGAGGAAATGCTAGAATGACACCGACCCCAAAGGGTTTGTCGGTTAACTTCCGAGTCTTCCTTATCAGCTCCTTTACATATTCAGGTGATTCCTGGTACACCAAAGCATGGGAAAATCAATTGTCTTGACTGTTAAAACAGAGTTAGAACCTAGAAAGTAACAAGCAGAACCATTTGTTCTATCTGGATTACCAAATAAATAAATAAATAAGAAATCATATTTGAAGTCCTTCCCTGAACTGAAAAAACTATTTGGGAGTTGGGAATATAAATATAAACCCAAACCCAAACAGAACCTTAATTTTTCTACTTTTTTTTCCAAATTAGTTGCAGAATTTGGATAACTTCTCATTACCATGAAAGCTGTTCAAGACTCAGAAAGGAGATGCTGGACTTCAATATCAAATCAAGAGCTCTAAAGTAGTAGTATTTACCAAGGAAGATCAAACTATGAACATGTAAAAAAGGAGATACTAGACTTCAATATCCAATCAGGCGTTCTAAAGTAGTAGTATTTAGTATTTTTTTTCCAAGGAAGATTAAACTAGGAACATACAGGAAAGGATATAGTAGAATTTAATACCCAATCAGGAGCTCTGAGAAGGCCAAGGCCACCAGAGTTGGCAACAGCAGCAACTAGCTCCGGACCAGCAATATCAGGTCCCAATGGTGCTTGAACTATTCCGTACTCAAAACCCAGAATCCCTTTCCACCCCATGTCTCGATTCTGTACAACGGCGATTGATTTGATCGGCTTGAAAAGTAAGTATTTATATTGGCCAAAGTTTGAGTGCAGACTGCTTTAGTCAGCAGACACGAAATTGAATTTTGATACTAGTAATTTTGTTGTTTCTAACATTTGTTTTAATATTTATAAGGAATCAAACAACAGATAATGCAATTATGAGCCATCTCCCATTTCTCTATATACATAAATAGGAGAATTGGTGATGCAGTCGCTACTGCGACAAGGAAACGTAAGCAACGACGTCTACCCGCAGAGGAAAATTTCATCTTTAATTGGTTTTTTTGACCCATTTCCCTCTTCTTCAAACCTAATCACTGTTTTATAACTTGATTTTATTCGCATGACATTACCTGTAATTAAAATATTACGACCTCTATAAATTAATAATGTCTGGACTATATAATTTTATTAATTTAAAAAATATTAATTAATCGATAAATTAATAAATCTTTTTGATTCAACAAATTTACATTATTTTTCGTGAATAAAACATATACATTGTCTTGACTAATTGAATGAAACTGAAGATGATACAATGTCTTTGCAACCAATTACGCGGAAGAAAGCACTCATAGCGGCAACAACTCTTCACAATTTTTTGTTGCAGTATGAGAACGCAACACCGGAACTTTTAGATGCAATAAGAAAAATTAGAGATAAAATACAACTATATTTAAATTTTAAGAAGAAGCAAATAACAATAGAATCATATTTTACTAAGTTGTACTATTTATATTTATAATTTTATAGAATTATTAATTTGTAATATTGAAGGGCCATAAATTTATATAATGATCTTTTGAAAAAATATTATCTTATTAATTTATCGAAATTATTAATTTAGACATTGAGTTCAAGTCGAGACAGAAAAAAAATATTATTTTAGAGAGATTATTAATTTATTGAATATTAATTTATAAAAGTTCTATTGTAAAAATCAAAATATTATTCAATAAAAAACAAAGTGTAATTACTTGAGTCAGTAAAAGTTAGAAAGTTTTTTTACAAGCAGAGTTCTAAAGCTGCCATGTATTCTTTTTATGGATTTTAAACCTTAAAATCTATTCATAAACATTAAAAATTCTTATTAGTTTTATATTAATTCATGGTCATTGAATGAGTGAAATGGACTCATAAAATTAGGTACTTCTGTTTTTTCTCTTCTTAAAAATCTCCTTATTTCAACTTTTAATCTCATCCATCTATTTCACTCATTCAATGATCATGAATTAATGTAAAATTAATTGAGCTTTACATAATATAGAAAGATCTGATTCTTATATATATATATATATATATATATATATATATATATATATATATGATTATATTTTGATACATAAGCTATACAATCTAAAACCAAAATCCATAGCCCTAGAACCTTAAACCTAAGCTCTAAAATCTAATCATAAACCTTAATTGTACAGCCTATACACTAAACCCCTAAAAACTAAACTCTAACATAAATCCATAACCCCTAAAATTGAAATATTTGTGTAAACTTTAATTTACACAAGCTTGTGTATTGGCAGAATTAGGTTACATAGTGCAAAAGTTTTTAAGTATTACATGTTTTTTGGATCGTTAGATGAGTGAAACGGATGGATGAGATTAATCGTAGAATATGTGAAGATTATCACTTGGGAAAAAAAGTAAGGAGTTAATCTCAATCATCCATTTCCTCCATCCAACGATCCAAAAAACGTGTAAAACTTAAAAAAATTTATATTGTGTAAGTGGATCCTAACCCATATATAATTCAATTTGTGTATCTGATTATTCGATTCGAAAGTTGAGATATTTGATCCGTTTTTTATTTTCAAATAATTCAAATCGAATCCGAAAAAAAATGAGATAATCAGATCAATATGGATCATGATATTTTGAGTTTCAGATTATCTGAAAATCAAAGAAAAAAATAAAGGGCTTTTTGATATATCGGGATTAATTGCTATTTTGATCCTTGCTTTTTTACTGCAGTCTAATCTCACATAATTATTTATTATCTTGATCCTTTCAAGTTCTAATTTTATTCAATTCGATCCATTAGCATGTTTATTTTTATTTTCCTTAGTTTTGTCACTTTTTATTAGTGTATTTTGTTGTGATTTTTATTTTATTACTATAAAACACTACAATTATTATCTCGGTAATTAGTATACTTTTTATTATAATAATTGTCATTTTTATATAATATTTTTTTCTTTTATTATATTTATTATTATTATTTTGATATTATCATTTTTATTATTTTATTACTGTATATTATTAATATTATTTGATAATTTATTTAATAAATTTTTTTTTAAAATAAGTCTACTACAACTAATTTAAAAAATTGGATATTAGACCCGAAAACTCGATATTTGAAAAATTGGATATCAAATTTTTTTAAGTCGTATGTGAATCAGAATTTTGTCGATTCAAAAAACTAAACATCCAATTTTTTGATCGGATACTATCTGAATAAGAAATTAAACACCCCTAATTAGAACCAATGTATTGTAGAGAATTATTACAGATTAAAAAAACTAAGAGTCGAATTCAACGTCAATTTGCCAAAATATTTTTGTTAAATTATACTTTTCATCATTGAACTTTCTTCTCACTCTTAACTTAGTCAATACAATTTAAAAACATTCAATTATTCACTAGATATTCACATTTCTTTTGTTTTGATCACTCAGATATTAAATCAAAGACAATAAAATAACATGACATGTTTTTTTGCTGACGTGGACTGTTACTTGCTGACATAAACGTTGTTGGTAATGCTAAAGATTCGTAGGGCATGTAAATCCCACATTGGGAACAGAGGTTCTTTAAGATGGATTTATAAGAGGCCTTGTTTTCCTTCCTTGTTTATTGATAGGATGATAAAGCCTTGGTAGATGGAGCAAAAATTCTTTAGATATGAAGTAGATATGAACTTGAAAAGGTTGAAAAAAAAATGTATAATTTAAGTACTAATTTAAAAGAAAAAATTCTATAAGTACAGACTTATACATTATATTTCGTAAGATGCTGAACATGTAACAATTTTTAGAATCAAACCACGAAATTCAACCTCTAATAACAATAGCAAATAATTACTTGGTGCTATGCTACAGACCAATTAATTAATAGAAAGAAAATGTGCAAATATTAAAAATAGAATGTATAAATAAAATCAAACATAATAGGAAAGATTTAGATACTCATTCCTTGTACACATAAAATTTCAGTCATTAGTACTGATTATATAGAAAAGACATTTAAAGTCTAAAACATTAAAGTTTAAGCTTTATTTAGTAGTGGTTTATATAGAAAAGATATGAAAGATTGAAAGTCTAAAACATTAAAATATTAAGGGGTAGGGTTGGGAAATGTTGGTGGAGCAGGGAATATTGGGAAAGTGCCGGGAAAGCCAGGGGCTGAAGGTGGAACATTTGAAATGCCCGGAAATGGCGGCAACCTATACTCCGGGTAAGATCCGTTGAAACGAGGGAAAGGGAAGCCACGGAACGGTCCCGGAGGCACGCTTGGAAATATGGGTGGCGTTGTGGTGGCTGTTGCCTGCAAAAGACGGCGAGCCTCAGCTACATGCACGGACGAAAATGGCATCGACAGTGCAATGAGGAAAGCTAAAACAAGGAGACGAGGAGAATTAGCCATCACCAAGTTTACAAATTACAAAGAAAGAGGAATGTATTGTTAAGGAGCCGGACATGGTGTTTCATTTATAGTGTTGGGAAAATGTTAAAAGTGGGGCTTAATGAAAGAAGTTGGCCTCCGGTTTTGGTGAGATTGATTTCCATGAATGGCCTGTAAATTGTAATTCTTCAACGAAAGTTTAGTAATAGTACAGCTTTCATTGGCTTCAATTATTGTTGTATTTACTGCTGCTCCTGCTCTCCTCTCAAGGTTAACCTAACAACTACTTCTCTAGATTCACCCACTTCTCTATTGTTTTTTTTGGTGATATGAATGTTTGTCTTACGGTCCATGTCGGGAGTGCAAGGCTGTCTCTTAACAATATCGTCTCCAAAATTCGAATTAACATCATCTCATTAAGAGTCGCAAGCAGTGGAGGTGTGAAGAGAGGAGAAGGAAAAGGGATTGAAGAAGATGATGTACATTGGGTTAAGATCTAAAAGTCTCTTCTCTCGTCTCTGTAGTGTAGCTATTCATTTCTTGATTTCTCCTTATGTAACAGATTAGTTATTTTGTTATGTCAGTTTTAGTTGAGTTGGTTGTTGACTAGATCTTTAAAAAATGTATGTGATGATTGATTCTGTGGTATAATTTAGGTTGATGTAAAAATCAAATTTCATTAATTTTTTGGTCCTTTTCGGTCCGTAAAACAATTACATGGTACGAGATGTCAAAGAATGACAGAGATGACGACAACCATTAGGATTTTGTTAAATAGACCTTTAATTTAGTTAATAGTTTTCTTACGAATAGAATTTAATTAAAAGCTAAATAATAATTATTATCGTACTAAATTTTTATTATTTTTAATTAATAATCTGAAAAATAACACAAAAGTGTTTTAGTTTTTATTCTGAAAAAGAATAACCACTCTTTATGTTTTCATACTTTCAAAAGTTATTAAAATAGTTAACAGTGCATATAAAAATACATGAGTAATGATAAATATTTAAGGACGGACACATGATTTTATGTCACATGGTGCGAACTGTGAATTTTTAGAGAGTTGTGTTAAAAATTTAAGGGCTATGAAATTACAAAAGTTTAGGGGGTGTGAATTTAGATCATTGATAGAGAATACAAAGAAAATATAAAAAAAACACGTAAACTATACGAGAGTTTGAAATTTTCAGGGGTGTGATTGTCCCCTCCAACACCCTTTAGTCCATATAGGGGTATAAATGAACCGAGCTTGAACAAACAATACTATGTTCGTGTTCGTTTGTTTATTTTTAAAAGGGTTCATGTTCGGTTCGTGTTCGTTTAAATTTTTAATATTGTGCTCGTGTTTCGTTTATTTATTTTTGAAGGTGTTCATGTTCGTTTGTGTAGTGTTCACGAACGTGTTCGTTTAAGTATTCACAAACGTTCGCGAACGTGTTCGTTTAAGTATTTGTGAACAAGTTTGTTTATATATAAAGAAATGTTAACTAAATCAACAATAAATAAAAAATAAAACAAAAACAACAGAATAAAACTTACATTTCAACGTGAACTTATATAACATCCTTAGCAAGAACAAAAAGTAGTATATAGATACATCTACAAGCATTTACATCCTAAAAACAAGCTTATAAACGAGCTTGTTCGTGAACATAAACGAACTGAACACACCTCTGTCGTGTTCGTTCATTATTAAACGAACATAAAAAATTTGTTCATACTCATTTATTTAACTTAATAAACGAACGTTATACGAACATTTCGTTGAACGCTCTATTCATTTATACCCCTAAACTTATCTCTGTGTATATTAGTACATGACGTTTACTCTAGAATTTTCTATTGGATATAAGATTGTAATTTATGCAATATGTGGTCATATGATGCAAAGCTAACTAAAATGCAATGGAATTATACAAAAGAACTTAAGAAACGAACTAAATGCAAGCTAAAATATTCATATGGTGAGAACTTATCGACTTTTCTTTAGTTAAGAAACTCTAGTGTCACGTCCCACTAGTATGCGCCACAGCCAACCAAAGAGTGCCCCTAAGTGCGTCAAGGCCGACCGAGAAGTCCCACCAAGGTGCACTCGTGCCAACCAAGGCAAAGTAAAGTTCCTTGGGCATTTTAAAGACAAGCAAGAACCAAGGACGATTCTAGAACGTCCTAGAGAGGCCCACAACCATCTTAAATGTTTTCATAAGGATCCAGGGGGTTCCAGGACGTTCCACAACGATCTAGGCTCACCCGGAGGAACCTAGAAGACTCGAAAAGGCTCGAAAAAGCTCAGGACAAGTCCGGAAAGATCGGGGCAACTCCGGACGTCTCCGAAACAATCTAGAAACTTATAGATAAGTGTAGAACTATAGAGAGTTATCTAGAATACTAGAGATCTATGTAGATGAGTATGAACTTATCTAGAATAGTTTAGGCCCTTAGATATTTTGGGAGGCAAAATTGTAGCCGTTGGGTCAAAACGATCATAGTCGTCCGTTGAGGAGGTGGGAGCCTATAAATAAGGCCACCCATCTCATTTGTAAACCATCCCAGAAATCTTTCAAAGCTCTCTTGTAAAGCTTTCTTCTAGCTTAATAAAGCTTTTCTTTCTTAAGTTCGTGTGTGTTTGCCATAGCGTTGCGCGAGTAAGGCTTACTAGTATTATGTCGGGAGTGCTAGATTGAGTCTGAGAAAAATAAGTCCGTGACATTAGGGTCAGATGAACTGCATAGGCAGGAACGAACCAATGGGCGGATGTAATATAAAAAGAGTAAAAATCTTTTGCCCCCTAACCATGCCTCCTTATATGCCCCCTACTAAAAAATACTTAAAAGTTAAATTCTAAACCCTAACCCTAATTTTCATATCCTAAACCATAAACCATAAAACCCTTAATTCCATACACCCTAACCCTACGCCACAAACCCTAAACTCGTTGTTTTAAAATGGAGGCACCAATGGGGGCATAGTTAGAGGTAGACGATTTCCATCCATATAAAAATAGGGGTATAGAATTTTTCAAAGACGTAATTTAAAATTTTCATAGTAAATATTAGATTTAACCTTATTAGGATATGGAGTTAACAATACTTATCGGAGTGTTATGAGAAACTTTTATACCTCATACTTTACTCCTAATTTCATTATATGAGAATTGGTGGTGGAACGAACCCATATTATCACTTTAGAGAGATTTTGTCTCTCCACGTACCAATTATATATATTAAAAAGTTTTAATTATGAATTCTGTAACACCCCAAAATTTCCCTAATTCAAAAATTTAAAATTTGAAAACCCTAATTTGGGAACCCTAAAATTTGGGAAAAATGTTATAATCGAAAACCCTAAATTGAATTTGGGAAGTAATTGAGCAAAAATAGAATTTGAAGGGTCTTTTTGTAATTTGAGTAAAACTAGAGTTCTTTTTGTAAACCCTAATTTATTTTAAGGTCTTACTCTGTAATATACCCATTAAGTTGGGTATATAATCTCTTTTATCAGAAATTAAGCATATTTGCAGCCGCTCTCCCTATCTCTGCCTCCCCTCTCTCTCACGATAGCTTTCACCTTCCCTCATCTCCGGCGAAGCTCCGGTTAAGCCCAAGCCGACGTCCGTTCGTCGATCGGAGACCATCAGTGTGCTCGTCCTCCCTTCGCGACCAAAACCCACCCAACCATCATCTTCCGTTACCGTCCGTTTCATCAGAATTGCACGAAACCTTTCGGTTTCTTTGCGTCGCCGTCGGTTCTGCTTCTCTTTTTCAGATCCGGAGTTGGTAAGTCATCGTTTAGCTTCCCATTTCATTTGTGCTTATGGGTTTTGTGGGTATGGTTTGTTGTTGATTCTTCCCTTGTTTCTGGCCGGTAATGAGCATCGGAGATGTTGCTTTGAGTTGCCGGTGAGCCGCTGTATTGATTCAGATCTGTCTCCCTCGCCGTCGTTTCTGTTTAATGTGTAGTGAGCCGCCGCTGTTGCTGTTCGTTCATCAGTCGCCGCCGGTGTTAAGCCATCGGAAGTCTTTGCTGCCGCTGCGATGTCGAACTGTCGTGTGGTTAGTCGCCGTTGCCGTGTGTTGGCCTGCCGCCGCCGTCGCCGTGTGTTGGCCTGCCGCCGCCGTCGGGTTGTGTTGCGCCGTCAAAAGGGGTTATGGAAACCCTTGAGCCATATCAGATGAAAGGGGTTAAGTTTGGGCTTTGTGTTATGGTTGGGCTCAAATCTGGAGACCATATGAGTATGACCTGTTGTGGAGCTGTTTTGGGAGGCCATGTGTAGTGTTTTTGTTAAGTTTTGAACCGTGTGAGCCCAACATATGTGTGTGTGTAAGCCTGCCGAGTCATCTATCTTAGTGAACCTTGCACCGGACCGGGCCCATTGACCTACTCGAACCGTTGACTCGATCTAGTGTTGACCTTGACTTGGACAGTTTGACCGTAAGTTGACCCGGTTTGACCGAACCATAGACTTTGACAAGTTTGACCTTTAACTCGTTTGACCAGAATTGAGCTTTGACCGTTTGACCAGTGTTGACTGTTGACCAGTTTGACCAAATTTGACTTTAACTTTGATCATAGTTGACTTTTTCGGAAAATGTTCTTCTTGACCTTTTTCGACGTCCTGAGTCCGTATTCGCTGGCCGTTTTGTCAAATTCAAATCCGAAAGCTCTGTTCTGCTAATTTCAGTAAATTATTCATAAAATTTGGTTGTGTTATGGATTTCAGAATCTAATTCGGAACATTTCTGTGTTCAGGTGATAACGTCTTCGAGACCAACGAGTTACCCCCAGTTGTTCAGATCGACCGTACACGTTCTCCGAGATCTTCACGTGAGTATATCTTCAGTTTAGTTCTTAGTGTTTTAGTCAGTGGCTTAGTGTTAGCAATAAATACTAATATAGTATTCATACTTTCGTAGGTCCTGATTCAGCTAGATCTGAGCGTAAGATGCGCTTTTCTCGACGTTAGAGCTTCTGTTGCTTAAAGGTGTGTCTCTTCCTGTTTTATAAACCTATGTGTTTCTTTCTGTGCTATAAAGTTTATGTGTTTTTTTCTAGTATTAATATAAGTAAATGTTTGTACATTTTGTGTGCATACTCTGTCGTGATTGGGTGAATGTTTTCAGACATCATGCATAACATGTCATACTGTGATTTAAGTAAAATATCAGATTTTCAGAACTGTAAAACATCAGATTTATAGTATTGTGCAATTTGAATGTTCATAATTCAAGTTTCGGATCAGACTCGAATTTTTAAATCTGCATCATATCATTGTGGGTATATGGATTGAGATTTGTTCGGGGAAGTTCAGTGGTTTCAACCTTCGGGTTGAATTCCGCTTCGGATTAGTGGTTTCAACCTTCGGGCTGAATTCCGCTTCGGATTAGTGGTTTCAACCTTCGGGTTGAATTTCGCTTCAGATCAGTGGTTCCACCCTTCGGGCTGAGTTCCACTTCGGATGGTGACATGGAGAAAGTAGGTTCTGGGGAACCTTACTTTTCGGTGTATCGGAGATGGGTACTATGATTCATGTGCATCGGACATCATATCATCATGATTCAGTTTTATTGTGTTTTCAGAAAAGTATTTATCAGAAAATAAATTATTGTTTTGTTTTTGTTTTGTTTTCGTTGAACTTTAGAGACACACTAAGCTCTTTAGCTTACACCCTTTAGTTTTTACTTTTCAGATATCTCAGACTTTTTAGGCGATCGCTATTTGGAGCATCTCTTATTTAGTCAGATAAATTAACATTCAGTATGAACTCTTTTGACTATCTTGGATATATGTTTTAACATTGTTTGAGATATTTGTGTAACATGGACATTGGGACTGTTTATAATTTGGGTTTTATTGGATGCATGCATTTACGAAATTATTTTCAGAGATTTTAATTAATTACTGGAACATCGTTTAAAAGATTGAGTTTTACTTTAATTGGAGTATTTATTGAGTTTACTTATTTAATCGATTCTTTTGAATTATTAAATATTTTAACCTAAATTGTATCTTGAGGGAAAAGTTTTCAATCGCTACTTCCTAGATTCGGCCCATTCTTTCAGGCCGGGTTTAGGGGGTTACAAATTCTCACTTTAAAATTTATGTTTTGTCTCTCAACTTTAAATTCCGACTCCGTACCTATATAGAAAGTAATACATAATTAGAATCCAAGTCTGTATCAATTGCTCATGGATAAAAAAAATCCTATACAAAACGTAGAAGCAAAAAAAACAAAATCATCAAAACAACATTCTGAAACCAAAATCATCGAGAGTACTATATAACCCCTAATTCAGATGTCATCATTAAATCATATATGTATTTTAAATAAGTTAAAATTAAAAAAAAAATCGCAAAAAATCAATAGGTGACAATTTTAGTGGGACAAAGTGATTATATGCTCAACTCGAAGCAATGTCCATAAATGCAATTTCTATTTACATATCAAATCTGCAAATCAAACACTTCCAGTACGTGAAGTTATGTTTAAACCCAGATTAGATACAAAGTCAATCACATCAATTCTTAAACAAATACATTTCAGGAAGAAGAAAAAAACAATGGCAGAAATTGGGGTCATGGATCATACCAATTAAAAGAGTCAGCTTATTTATAACTGTCGTTTAATATCTGCCATCCAGTTAAAGATTCAGTCATGTTGATCAATTCTCCATGTTTTCAAGCACCTTTAATGCAGAGGGCTCAAAATGCAGTACAAAGATGGTTGTTGAGCTTGATGTTAGAACACTCGTGTTGAACAGGACCAGTGGTGTTGCATAGCCTGCTTCTTTTCGGTTCAGATATTGTCACACGTGAAATTGCAACAGTTAGAGCATCAACCAACGCTTCTGAGCTAGTAGACAAACTATCAAATGATAAAAACAGGAAAGAATCATCATTGAGAAAGCCACTGGGTATTATCTTGCTTCTCTCTGAGGTTACTGCAGGTGAGAGTACAGTTGATTGTGAAGAAGCCGACATTTCATGGTTTCTTGATTTTATCTCAAAAGCAACCATTCCCGATGTTGCTTCAGTATGGAACAATATCCATGGATGCCCTGGAAAATTGTCGGTGTAAATGCATCAAGAGACAAAACACAACTCAAGTATTCTAACATTTAAAACCTTCTTCATAAAACGATAAATTAACTAAATAGGTAGATAAACTCTTCATATTTGTTGTGTATGGTATCTGGGTATTTTAATTAAACGCATAGTTAGCCGGTGGCCTAATAAAATATTTATAGAGTGATTTACATAAATCTTTGGTAGATCAATGAAACTATTCTTGGCAGAGTCAGGCCCCAATGCATCAACTGCAGTATTTCCATGACTAGATATCTATATTGTGATGTGCAGCCTATATTGTGATGTGCAGCCTTTATATGATTCAAGGGGTAAAAGGCATTGAGAACACACTATACTTACCTAATATTTCATCAGCAGTCAACCTTTCTGAAATATCTCTTGTCAGCATACGCGCAACCAGGTCTCGTGCAGGTTGAGAGATGGACCTCCATACTCCGTTCTCAAAATCAAGGTCGGCATTCTTAATAGCCTCGAATACTGAATCCAAAGTGTCACCATGGAATGGAAGCACACTAACCAAGAGGGCGTGAAGGAGGACACCAGCACTCCAGATGTCGACCTTTTCTGAATAATTGCCCGTTAGAACTTCTGGGGCAACATATGCAGGACTTCCTGCCACACCTGTCAAGCTCTGACCTAGAAGAAAGAAAGTAAAATGTTCATTCTGTCCAAACTACCAGTAAGTGACTTCAGTAATATAAACTGTATAAAACTTAAAAATGGAATGGCAACATTGAAGAAAACGCGATAATAACAAACCATTATTAGAGATTGAATGAGGCATTTCCTTTCAAACAAATTTCATTGTTATATGTAGTCATTTCACTACAAAGAGTGTCACCATGCTGCACAACTGATGGCATCATCTTAAAAACAACAATCATGATTTAACGATTCTTTTTCTCAGCGTTTAACAACAATCTAATGATGGACTCGAAACTTAAATGTTGTTAAATAGTGGGTAAACAAATATCAAGAATCCACTATACATTTACAGGCTTAAATGATCCAGACTCCAGAACATATAGATGAATAGTAAAAGACTAGAAATATTGGAAAAACAAAATTACCATTTGACATCCTCACAGCTAATCCAAAATCTGCGAGCTTCATCCGTCCAGAAGCTGTGAGAAGGATATTCTCAGGCTTTATGTCCCGATGAACGACACCCATATCATGGCAATATTTGATAACTAGAATCAGTTCCTTGAGTATATTAGCAGCACAATACTCAGAATACCGCCTCTCTTTAGCCATCTGATCAAGCAGCTGACCCCCAGAGCAAAGCTCCATCACAAGAAAGAAAGATTTCAAATCCTCATATACCGCCTTCAATGTCACAATACCGGGATGACCAGAGAGGTGTTGCATTATCTCCACTTCCTGATGCACAAGATCTTCACCCTTGAGTAATGTTTTGCATGCAAACTCCTTGCCATTCACCTTACTTCGACACAAAACAACAGATCCAAACTTTCCGCTCCCAATTGTTGCACCCAAATCATAATCTTGCTCAATCTTCTTTTTCCGACCGAATTGAGTTGCTGCCTCAATGCACCCAAGTTTCCTCTTAAGGCCCCTGCTGGGTGGTTCCATAGATGCAGTCCCACAAGGTGGGGCAGTAGCAATTCCTTTAACTACTCTCATAACAGAGCCAACAGCTATTTTAACTTCATCTTCCTTACACTTCTTTTTCTGCCTTGAATAGTCTTCCGGCGACACGCGACACCAAGCAACTGTTGCAGGAGAAAAGGACCTGTGACACGATGGCAACACTTCCGAGCCCTTTCTCTTCTTCCCAAGGGTCTCCATTAAACATTTCAAGTAAGATTACTTGCCAACATTTTTAAATGTTAAAATTACTAACAACCCAGCAAGGCACTGGATTTACAACGTTAATAACACAACTCCAACATTTTTCAAACCTATTCATCTATATATCAATCAAGTACAATGTCATGAAGCCATTTAGCGAACTTGTTCTTGTTCGGACATCCTCAAGTCTATCCACTTTGATTTGTGAAAACAGCCTGATAACATAAGAAATCAAAGAAGTAATGAACCCCAAATGATGGACGAAAAAGCAAAGGCATGCAATATCAACGGAAAGAGATGATAAATGACCATAGGAACCAGAACCAGCAGACTGTCTGGATTACTTCAAATTAATAAGACAAATACCTGAATTGTTTTTATCAAGTGTGTTGAAAATAAATCTGGAATCTGTAGAAATTTTCTTCCCATTTCCTTTCTCATAAACCAGAGATCAGAGAGAGCCAAATCAAAAGATAAAGAAGTTAACCGATCAAATCACAACAACCACAGGAATTAGAGTTGGTAGAGAGCTAAGAACACTAAACCCATCACTCAGCAGAACGAAACACCAAAGAGGAAAAAAGGGTTTTCTCAGGAATCAGACAAATTTGTATTAAAACCAAGTAGTTTCAGAGTTACCTTGATGGAGAGGAAAGGGAGAAACCTTGATGGTGATAAAGTAAGGACTAAGGAGGAGGATTAAAAGAGGCAGAGGAGGGGTTTGAGTGAAAGGGAAAGTTTCATGGTTTGATTGAATACTATTATACTATTCCATCACTCTGTTTGAGTCTGAGTCTGAGCCGAGTGAAGAAAAGCACGTGAAAACAACCGTCAGTGAGTCAGTGCGTTGCTTCCACGGTGTCTGTCTGCTCTTTTGTCTTGCCCGCTTTTTTTATTAACTGCTAACTCAACCGTCTCCCACATAGCTCTTATCTTGTCTGCTGCCCCTAGTAACTTTTGCTCACATAAATATATGGATTATTATCTTGATTTTTTTAGGAGCGCCTTAATAAGATTTTAGTTTAAGGTTTGAAGTCTAGAAGATTTAGTGTATGAGTTTAGAATTTAGAGTTTAAAAATAGAATTTAAGGTTTATGGCTAGAGTTTTAGTTGTAAGGTAATATGGTTAAGTATTTAGGTTTTAAACTATAAATTCTAAATTTTAACTTTAAACCTAAAATTTTATCAATAGCCCATAAATTTAAAAGTAGTACACTTAAACCTATTAATCTTAAAAACCCTAAACAAAAACTCTAAATCCTAAAATTAAACCGCCTGCGCAAATAAAATTTTTACGGGCGCATGAAATAATTATCACAAATATATTACTTTGGCTTAAAACATAAAATGATATTTGAATTTGATAAATTCTCAATTTATTTTTTATAATAATTCATCAAAACCAGGTGTCAATTTGACTTTTAAAGATTTTAAAGGTCACTTCCATCAAACTTGTCAAGTTTAAAGATTAATTCGACCCCAGACAAATCCAAGAATCAATTTAATCTAAAAAAAATATACTAATTTGATTAAACTTGTCAAGTTGATGGATTATTCTGTATTTCAAGTTTCTTTTACTTTTATTAGTCTTAGTATATAAATTGACCCCTGACCTTAAAATATTTGTCAAGTTAACGTTTGAATCATTGTTAGATAGATTGACCCTAGAGTTGAAAAAAACTGACACAAATTAGTTTATGAAATTAATTTCTTTAAATTTTATAGGCTTAATATATACAAATCAATCAATAAACTTGACAACTTCTTTTCAAGTAAGCCCTTGACATTTTACTTAATTACTAATTATAATTAAACTTAATATTCATTTAATAAAAGTAACATGATTATTTTGTAGGAACTTGCTGACTATTGAAACTATCCTAACTTTATTAATGGGAACTGACTTGACTCGTTAGGGATATAGGGCTGAGGATCTAGCATCCCAAACTTAATTAGAGGGGGCGCTCCAATTCGAAGCGTGGGTTACTAAGGAAGCTCCCTTTCCATATCGGCTAGAATCTTCAATAGTGTTTTGGAATTCATCGATATGGGAGTACAAAATTTTCAGGTACTCTTAACATATAGAGCTTTTTCTGCAGCATATTGAGAGCCATATAGTGTCCCGCCAATTAAGCTATGCTGCATTCAGTTTATTATTTTCGATGATTTAATATGATAAATTTTGAGTTACACTTCATATTAAGTTATTATTTTAGTTCTAACAATATCTGTTTAGACCATACATCACAGGCTCATTTCGCGTTGATTCTCCAATAAACATGCTAAAATTCAGACATTTTCTAGTTTTGCATGCAAACATGGGCGCTAGCAATCATCAAACAACAAGACAGCAGAATCATTTTTGTCTCAGAAGGTTTGCTTACAATTTACAATTGCTATGTATAGAAAACCGATGATTAAACAAGGATCCTCCTTTTGCATCGTTTTTTTTTCATGACCCTCGTTCCTGTGTGTTATTATACAAGTTTTGCATCATCTATTGCTCAAGTCTGACCTGAAAGAAGATTACAAAAGCAGCAGCAAAGGGTCAAAAGCTTCTCATTGGAGGATTGGCGTCGCGGCTCTTGTTGTTGCTGATCGGCAACGAGAGTTTGCCGCTGTAAGAAAATGATCTTTTCATGAGAATTGGCTCATTTTTCAAAGAATAAGACGATTGACACATGGATCCCTGCAAACTTTGGTTCCCTGCAGCTCTCCTTGGAACAATCCTCACGCTCGTTTCTTTCCCTTTACCAAATTCATCATCTGAATTATCATTGACAAAATCATGGCTGATCTGAGAAGCTGCCATGGAATCCAAAGAAACTGATCTTCTCATAGGTTGAATCCCATCCTCTGTTCCCGGATCTTCACCTTCGTTTCCCTCGTTTCCACCAGCTGTTTCCCTTATTTCACTTGTTCCACCACCGGTTCCTCTCTCAGATTCTTCCATAATCACCACTTGGACTTCTTCAGCTCCTCCGGAATCTTCATTATTCAGCTCGGACGAAGCCGACGGCCCTCCTCTGTTACCGGCGTTGGAAATAACCGGTGCTCGGCACATGGGACAATTGGTGTGCGATCTTAGCCAATTATCAATACAAGGGATGTGAAAAGCATGGCTGCACTTGGGCAACAGTCTAAGAGCCTCGTCTTCATGGAACTCGTTCAAGCAAACAGAGCACTCCGTTCCTTCAACAAGACCCTCTCCTCTCTTATACTTACAAACTGCGATGGAACGGATGACGGAGGATTGCAAACCGGCCGTGTTGATGTACCAGATGGGATGGTCAACGATGGGACCATGATCTTCATACAGGAATTCGTCGTGGGTTTCAGCTGATCTCCTCCGAGCATTAGCCCGCCGTCTAGCATAGACATAGTAAACTAAACAGCATAGAGCCAGAAAAGTGGCGGCAAGAATCACTGAAGTTACGATCACAAACGTGTTGGGTTTCTTGGAAGGAGAACCGGAATCGGGAAAAGGACTGGGAGGAGGGTATTGATCGACATAAGGTGGGATAGGGGGACAAAAATCAGGGCAAAACTCGTAACATGATGAAATACAGTACTCGTAGCAAATACTACAGTCAGTTGTAGTTGAGGTTTCATTGCCGGAATCAGACACCAACCTTCTATGCTGGAAACCCATTTGGAGCAACAAAATATAACTTCAAAGGAAAGAAAATTCAGGAAACAGGAAGAGAGAAATCAAAGGGGGTTAAGGAGAAAACTAGGGGAGGGGTTGGTGGATTCAACCAACCACTTTTGTTTTTTTGAAGAAAATGGTTGAATTAACTTTATAATATTATTCTAATGGAGAATAGAATATTTACATTTTTTCTCTCTTTTTTGGGGGGATCTTTTCTGTGTTTTTTCCGACTTTATTGTGGTTTGGGTGGCATCTGACTTTGGACTAGCATAAGCATGATTGGATTTACACGCTTGAGCCCCGTCTCAACTCTCGACCCAAACAAGGAAGATGTCGATAAATTATCTACTTACAAAAAATATATAATCTTCACATAATATATTATTAAAAATGTTTAAAATTGGCTCAATAGATATTCAGAGGCTCAATAAATTTAATATCACTATTATATTATTATAATGTTTTATCCTCCTTTCTATTTTTTTAACTTTCATTATGAGCTTATTAGGCCACTACTACTAAGTACCCATTTGGCATGTTTTGAACACTCATACTTACTGTTAATCTTAGTCATTCATTTTACTCATACAACAATTCAAGAAACGTGTAATAGTTAAAAATTCTCATATTGTGTAAATGGATCTTATCCCTATAAAAATAGTTTTTTTATAAATTGAATATGATTATATTGCTCAAAAATCATAATAACCAATAAATTTGAATAAAAAATTAAGGCTAAACTATACCAATAATCATCAAACTATTTACTGAACTATTTTTTGACAAAATCGTCATTAATGTTAATTTTTTTTGCATGTTTTGATCATCGAACGATAAAAATAATATGTGAAAGAGAGAAAAAAAATAAAAAAATAAATCCACGTTAGCATCGCCGTTAGTTTTTAACGGTCAGTGACCATAACAGGAAAAAATTAACGCTAGTGACTATTTTGCAAAAAACAAGATCGATGACCAAAACTTGAAAGAAACAATAGTTCGATGACTACTAGTGTAGTTTACCAATAGTTCGAACTGGGTCATGAACTTTTGGGTCAAATTAGTCCATAAACTTAACATGTTTTGTCAAATTAGCCCTTAAATTTCTTTTTGGTCATATTTACCCTTGAACCTGATAAGTTAATATACAAAAGTTTAGCAGTTGATTTGACCAAACTTTTCATGTTCAATTTGACCCGAAATAAAATTTAAAAGCCAATTTGATCATATTTGTCAAGTTTAGGGGCTATTTTGATCAAATTTACAAAATTTAAGGGTAATTTTCGCCTCATTTGGTACATTAGATGTAAAAGATGTGTGTTGTATTAAATAAAACTTGTGTATTAAAAGGATGGATGAAAAACGATTGTTACTACATCAATGTGTTTGACCCAATAAGAGGGCTAATTAATTTAACCAAATTTACTGAACTCGATGACATTTTGTGTTTTAAACCTAATTTTATTTGCTTATTTTGGCACAACAACATTTTTATTTGTTGAAAATGTTGTATGAAATATTCAAAAAACAAGTTATTGAAATATGATTAACTCAACGTCAATTTTAATCATTTTAACAACAAATAATAAACTTGAAGAAGATAAAACATTTTAACAACTTCAATTTTAGTCTAATTTGGACAATTTGGAAGAATAATCTCTCATGGAAGAAGCATTAGGCAGATAAGGCGTGCCTGTAATCCATCAATCCAACAAAGAAGACAGAAATCATCCCACACATTCAAATTCCTCCTAGCCAATTTTCCCTCTATGTGAGTTGCTAAACTCCCATTTTTTTAGTCAAGTGTAGATTCAAAGTTATTAATTTGAGTTTTTAGTGAGATTTTTTGTTCTTCATATTTCTTCAAGTATTTTTATATCTTCTGAGTTTATTCTTTATAAGTATATTGAATTATATATATACAATAACTAATCGAGAATATTGATACAAATGGTAAGAAACTTGGATTATAATTTTTAAAGGTATAAGTTTGTATTCTTAACAAGTTAACAGATGAGTGCTTTGGTAGTTTATGTGCATTAAGTTTGTATTCTTGATAATAAGGAGTTAATTATTTTATCATCAAAATTCATTTACTTTTAAATTGCTTTCTTTAGTCTTTCACTCAAGCACAAACACAAATTCCCCCATTTATTTTATAGTCTTTTACTTTTATATAAACTTATTCGATCCTAATTATTACTACTATAAATCTTAGTCCAAGCAGTTATTTATTTTTGACGAATTTAAAATCCATTAAAAATTGACGCAATTTTCGGAAAGTGGTGTCAAGAAGGTTAAGCTTATTTTTAATTTTTTTTATTTCTTTTATGATTCGTTCATCTCGTGTAGATAAAAAAAAATTGTGCATAACAAGCTCGACGAAATAGTTAAGCAAACTCTACGCGAGCTGGCCCTACATTTGATCAATTGTGGCCCTACGCGATCCGTTCGAACTCAAGTCAGGTTTGATCCACCTTCTAAAATTTTGAGGACTTTAGAACGAGAACCCTCATAAGCATCTAATAGAATTACATATAGTGCACTCGAACATGAAGTCACAAGGAGCCACAATTGATCAAATGTAGATTCGAGAATTCTCATTCTTATTAGCCGACAATGCAAAGAATTAGCTATTCTACATAGCATCCAAATTAGTTGAGATATGGACAGTAATAGCGTAACTCTTCCTTGAGAAGTACTTTCTCGCTTCAAAAGTCGCAAACATTGGAAGAGAGAATTGTGGGATTCAACAAAGAGATGCCAAAATGTTGCGTACTTATTGGGAAAGATTTAAACAATTATGTACAAGCTATCCACAACATGGGATATCCAATCAATTGCTCATCTAGTGTGTACTCTTTTTCCTTCACAAAGATATGTTTTTTTCATAAAACTTTATTTTAGTAAGATTTTAATGATGCACATTATCTTCATGGATATTCAAGGGAGAGTGTTATGAATATTTATTAATGATGAATATTCATGTATTAAATGAGACTTTAATTTACTTTATTATTAGAGATTAATACCCATTGAAATTAAAGTGTGCCTCTTATGCCTATAAATATAAAATCGGAGAAGATATTAAACACAACTCCGCATTGAGAATATAATACAAGTTTTTCTCTTTTTCTCTAATCTTTCTCTTACTCTTGTTCTTCTTTACCTTGTTTACAACAGATATCGATATATTAAGCATTTGATCGTTTTTAAATTTTGTGATCTTTAAGGCTAAAATATTGATACAATAGTGAAAGTAACAATACTTTTATGTAGGTAACGATACTTTTGAACTGATATCGTTACCCAAACTATTTTCTTTTAAAAAAATTAAACATTGAACTTGAAGATAATATTGATACCAAGGGAAGGTATTGGTACCTCTAGGCATGCATTTATGCTACTTAAATGACATCGATATCCTTGATTGGTAACAATACTTTCAGCCCTTGGAATAAATTTTAATGTGAAATTTTTGTTTGAAATTTCGTTTGCCATTTGTATACAAGTAAACAAAACAATTCCAAGCGTTTTGAAAGATAAGTATTTTAGAGTTTGTCACTTAATAATATCTTGTAAAAATGCCTTAATAATTAGAAACTTAAAATTGATCAATTGTTATTCAAAACAATTCAATTTATTATATCAAAACATGTATGAAATACTATTCACAAAAAAAAAAACCAGTATGAAATAGAGGAACGTAATAAGCTTTTAAGGGAAAAGTACAAGGCTGAGGGTGTTTGTCCTTTGATAACATGATTAAACTCCTCTGCACTTGGGAGGGGGGATACCACAGTTGGGTCCACAATGCGACTGGGGATTCTTGTGTTTCACAGGTAAGTTATAAGTCGTAAGCCTCGTTAAAAAACTCTTTTATAACCAACACCAATTTTTTAAGAAAAATTTGATGCCAGATAACCAAAGCCGAAAAAGAGTGCCCACAAGATATATTATTAAGCAACAGAATTAAAAAGAGACCCTGTACATTTCAACATCAGGGCCCTCAACCAATAACACCAAAACCACAATTTCCAAATATATCGATAAGACCATATATACAAGGAACTAACTTTAGGGGCAATACTAAGACAAATGAAATTATATATATAAAAAAGATCAAGTTAAACGTACAGAGACTAAATCCATATTTAAGCATAGTAAAGTAACCAAAACCACAATTTGACCAAAGAAAACTAAGTCTGCCGCTGGCCATAATCCTGTAATTTAAAATAAACAGCACAGAGAGCCAGGGTTCAGTTTAACCCATGGCTACTCGAGAAAAAGGGACTTGAGTCTCCCAAGGCATGAAAACATGTCAGCAGTGTTAATAACAAACGAACCAAATTATTCTAAATTTAGACATCTAATCCTGGATTCCTGATATATATACCGTCAGGCCGTCAACTGGAACTAGGGTTTTGAAAGAAGTTTCTTTTCAAAACTTCTTTCTTCTAAACGTTCATAACATGAGCTTCCAGGCTAGCAAAAAGCAAAGTGGTAAATTGTCTATAAGAGCTGCATCCCCAAAAGCAACAAGGATGCTTCCATGTTCTTGCAAAATGTCCATCAGCATAAACCTCCCAAGCCATTTGATTCCTGGGACTCACCGACCAAACCTAACTTTTCGAGAATTATTTTTTCTTGCTTGGCATCTACACATTTAAGTCAAGAAATCAAATAACTCCCCTACGAAAAAAAATGTTTGAGGTTATGGGTGAAACATTGATCATGCATGCATAAACATTAAAAATAACGTAGTGCCAAATTGCGGAGTTCCTAAGTAACTCTTCAATTATAGCATCAGGGTTAAAGGTATGGCTAAGTGGATGAACTCTTTGGCATGTATGGATGCATGTCAGATATACGCCATGATGATTTATAAAGTAGGCAGAGCGTTGGCAAGGATACATTCCTGATCAGGGTTCTCGGTGAAATTGGAGTGCAGGGCATTCCCTATGCTGTCTATAATGGCAGAGATAGTCATGGATGATTCAATGCATAAAATGGCTGCTATGGCATCTAATCTAGTGACCTCATTCCTGAACATAAGCCTTGCATGTGCTGCAACATTAAGAGCATCAAAATCATTATTGTCGACTGGATACAGCTGCAACATTGTGAACAAGATAGCCCAATGGACAAAAGTATATGCAGATAAGGATGTTGAATCAACATCATACCTTGAGCAAGGCGTATCAAGCTTTCAAGCATGCGCACCGTTGTTCTTGCTGCATTTCCCATTATGGTTTGATCAAAGTGAATAAAATAATTCCTCAAAAAACAAAGTGAAATAAATGGCAATTTTGATCTAGTAGAAAGGTTTTCTAAAAGAGGAACCTGCATTATGTGTAGCTGATCTCCTTTGGAGTTGATAATAGCTTGAGATAACCTTTTCGGCCTCTTTTGTGAGCACTGGTTTAAACTGTTTTTTTACGTAGCCAATATACCTGCAAGACATCTACAAAAGCTACAAACTGAAATGATCCAAGCAGACACATAAGATTGTTGAGTACTTTGCTGTCCAGCATAAATTTGCTTCGAATACTACCTAGAAACCCCAACCAATCCCCTCCCGAGGAAACGGAAAAAAAAAAACAATGATGATAAGAAGATTGCTAATAGAAGATGTTAAACAAAAGTTTTACAGAGTGATCCAATAGTTTCATGCACAAAAGAAAGTTTACCACCGAAGGGTAGAAAGTGGCCAGATATTTGCTAGATCTTCATCCTGCTTGCCATTTTCATATTCTCCCTGAAATTAAAATAAAAACATAACATTAATATCCAAATCCCTTGTAATTTTTAAGGTCGGAAGTCTATTAAAATGCCTGTACAACATTTACAACTTTAGGAACAAATTACCTCACTCAGAATGTGTGATGATACAACTGCATCCCATTCAGGGTTCTTTGTATCCAAGAGGACAAGGACAATATCAAATCTACTTAGTAAGGGACCAGAGAGTGCCGTATTGACAGAGAGAGCTAGATTTGATTAAGAACAATACAATATAAATAAAACTACGAGAAACATTCAGGGTAGATGGAATGAAACTAGAGATAGAAAAGGCCCAGGGAAAGAATTATTTAGAAAGCAAAATTTCAATCAAACTAATTCTCTAAATTGAAATGATACGTTGATCAGGATCATAGTGTCCTTTGGGATTTGTTGCACCAAAAACAATTGTCTTGGTACTAAGAGTAGTAACAAGACCAGCCTGAAAATAAGAAAGATAACAAAACTTGTTTATTAGTCGTGCTTACACCAAGAAGCAAGTAAATAAAGACATTAAAAAATAAATAAAAAGATGGATGCCAGATAACAAAATTTAAACAAACATGGAAAATCAACAACACGTGTAACATTTAGTGTGTAACTTGGTCAGCAACCAGCCTGTGACATGTAGGAGGAAATGACATCCACCATTAACTTCACAAAATTCAACTCTCAACTTTCCTAAAGTACTAAAAAGGAAACCAGTAATGCGGGAAGCAAAATTTGGGCAAAGATGATATAGGCTCCATGCAAGATTAAGTAGATTAGCAAGCTTTGCTTCTTGTCATCCAAAACAAGGTGCTTGACAATCAACCAAAATATCAAGTAGTCAGAGAAAACAGAAATGAAAGATCTCAAAAAATATTGCAAAGGCTGCATAAACTAATTAATCTTGATAGCTTCCAAGCTAAAACCTGGTTTATATTGTATTTATCAAAATATAATGCAGCAAAATACACTATTTCAGATGTTTTCTAACAAATGAAAGAAAATAAAACATGTGAAGTTGCAAAGACAGCATGGCACTTGAAGATGGAAATGGACATATTAAGGTTTGGAATGCACATTAAAGTTAATTGACGGTTCAATTTGTTGGAATAAATTGACTAGGAAGATAAATGAAAATTAATTGAAAAAGAGAAAATTATTGGGACAAATATTGACCATACAACAATTCTAATACATCACCCTAGGATAAAGTGGCAAACATCTCCGCTACTTTTTCTACATTTCAAGAAGAATAAAGGATCATTTTCCCATTGTACAGATCTTCTAGCCTTTCCTACCCGCAAAAATAAATAATAGATATGGAATTAGACACCTATAGGATTAATTATGACAGAGGGAAAGATGTTTTGAAAAGACATGTTAACCAAAATAGTGATTCACATGAATTCAAACTAAAGTTATAGTAATGAATGTGGCAAAAAAGCTCTACCTTTGCAACACTTATAGTCTGCTGCTCCATTGCTTCATGTATGGTTGCTCTATCATGTTCTCTCATACTATATCCCACAGCACCACCCGCGAAAAAGGAAGAAATACAATAAAAAATTATTAGAAAGAAAGAAAATACAGATCAGTTAAAATTTTAGTTCCATAGATACATGAATCATAACTGCCATCAAAAAGCTAATCATGTGGGAGGGCATTGTCTATGTAGCATAAAGGTTAATATGCCTGTGTAAGTTTCTTCAGGGCTGCCGTTTAACCTGTGTTATCATTTCATTTGTAATTTGGAAATCTACGTATGCTGCTTTAAGTTGATTCTTTGTTTGGATCCTATTTCTGGGCTGGTCCTTTATCTTGTATATCCTAGTCTTTAACCTTTCAGAGGTCACAGACTCACAGTACTTATTTTCTATCAATATTAATTGTTATTTAACCTTTCAGAAATATATAGTTTCTTCGTGAAAATGCAGGTTCTTAAATGACCAAAGAAAGCAACTTCAGAAGCAGCATCATATCTTCTATTACATATTCCTCAAGATAATATATTCATGTATAAATATTTGATTGTATCATATGTTGATAGTAATACAACTGTGATGGCCTGTGTAATGTACAAGATGAAAAAAACTGTTTTGCTCCTAGTAATGTTCTTAGGACTATCTATGAACGTAGAAAAGAAGGGCTTAAATATTACCGTTAGTTCTTAATCAAATTCCCCTGCTAAAAAGAAAAAGAAAGTCATGATGATTATTTAGAGGGCATACCTATCAAATTCGTCAATACAACAAAGACCTCCATCTGCTAGAACAAGGGCCCCAGCTTCTAACATCCACTCCCCTAGTAATATCATAGATATATTAGCCCTATAACTAGATGAAACTTCCTTAAATTTTCAAAAGACAGCGAAAGCCATGACCGTCAAGTCCTTGTCCTTCAATAAACAGATAAAAAACAAAATTGTAAGACCATACCAGCTAGTCTTTCCTTAGTTAAGGTTGACCTTATGGATGGCATGGAGATGGTTGAAGCAAAACTTCATTTGAAAACAAAATGTAAGGAGGTACAAGTTTATAATAATAATTTAACTGATTTGTTACCTTCAAAAGGACAATCAAGTACTTACAAATCGGTTATCATTTTTTATTTCAATATAGAATGATACTGAGGTAAAGAAGTTGAAGAAATGAATCAAACTGTGATGAAAAAAAAAATAAAAAAATTATGTGAACGAATTTACATATTCAAGTTCCAGTTTCATGAACCTCCAAAATTAAGCAATCTGAATGATCTAATGTACTGTCAACCTTTCTTGTATCCTAGTCTCTAAGCTCCAATAACTTTCACTCATCTCCTTTCCAGCTATTTATCATTGCCATTAAATGTTACACCCAACAACGGAATAAAATAATCACATAGAACCCTTTGAAAAAAAAAGAAGAAAAAAAGTGAATTTTGAATTTTGGACATTGTTTCAGTTAGCTCAGGTGCAGTAATGTTTGCTGTCCGTTCCACCCATGTTTCATGCCAATATCAACCTCAAGAATGAATCACATTCGTCCAAGAATCATCTAGTCAAGTTGTGGAACTTTTAACACAACCTTTAGGTGATTTGTTGCAAGTATATAACTAAAAATCTAAACCCTGTATTTATCTTAATTTTATTGTCATTTGTCTCTTGAATTATTTGAACAATCAAAGGGTAAAACAATGTATCTTTGTCCAAACTTTCACCATTTTTCATATTCTCGGCTCTAGAAATATCACCCTGGGCTAGTATTGAAAGTTACCGCATGTACAATTATTTATATCAACACTAACAAATTTTCTTAAAGGGAATCCAAAATTCCGATAAGGGTGAAATGAAAGTTACCACCATCCTTGACAGCAGTAACAGTCAGTCCAGCACTAGTGCTTCCCAGGCCAGTTGTGATGACAGATCGGTTGCTTAATTTGGCAGCAAATTTCAAGAACTGAGATTTTCCCGTACCTGGGAAAAAAATAATTGTATTTTTTACATGACATTAATCCTAGTATTCAAACAATGCAAAGATTTCACACACTCTGAATCTTTCTAAACCATAGAGAATTTAAGTTGTGCACACTTGAAGGCATGAGTCAGTCCCTTACATGCATATATGCTTGGACAAGTCCATATCACAACTATTTGGTAAAAGGATTTGACCAGGAAGTTCATAATTATGGTCTGACTTTGGGGACTGATCACCCAGCAGTCTCGAGGGTTTGAACAAAAAATGCAGGGGTTTGCAGCCAATTATAATTGTCTAGAGCCAAAATATTGAAATCTAGCGTATGACATGATACAGCAGGTAAGTAATCATAAGTCATGATACGGATTAACTATATTTTTCATAGTCCCATGAAAAGTTGTTCGGTTTCTTTCAAGTAATATGGCTCACTAAAGAGATTATCAGTTTAAACATGAAATTGCAGATCAATTTAACGGCTAAAGAAGTGAATATTTAAGAAAGAACCCTATAACTTAACCTGGGTCACCGACAAGAAGCAAGTGAGACTCTCCTCGAATTTTTGTCCCAGAAGCATCAACATGTTGAACACCTCCAATCAGTGTTAGTGCGACTGAGATCAAGGAAGTAAGAGTTCACTATGTTTTTCTCCGAAACTCTCATATATGACTACACATGCATGAATGTGTATCAAGAGAAAATATGGGGTGACAGAACACCTGCAAGTTTCACGGTGAAGAGTCCAAAAACTTGTGGGCAAATTCCACGCAGAATAGCATTTCTCCCTGGGTTGACATTAAGATACTTTCACTTATGCAGGAAAAAGTTACAAAACTCCATTGTAAATAATGGAAATAGCTAAACTAAGTGTGTAATCATATGAAAACAAAAAATGAAACATGACCCACAAAAAATATGGTAATAAACTGCTATATAATCACAAAGAAAAATATTAGTAGACATGAAATTTCTAAAGAACAAATACATGACCAGCTATTCTTACCTTTCAATGGGGTGTCTCTAAAGTCTAACCAGAATTGCTTGAATTTCATAGTAACATCATCAGGAATACCAATGTCTAATTTCAGCTCATTAGTTCTCCTAAGATGAGTGAAATAAATTAAGAGAAAAATAAGCACAGTTATTATAGTTTCCACTAAAATTATTTTAGAATAATTAACAGTACTATTAACTAGAATAAGAAAATTAGCTCCGAGAAAATATGAAAACAAGAATTTGGAACAAATAACTTACTAAGGAGCTCATAAACCAAAATCAATGTGTTGCTTAATGAATTACAAACAAAAGAAAGGCGGTTCAAGAACATGGAACAGGTTAACATTTATCCTGATGTTATAAATACATTTCTCATGATTGTTTTATCTTTTGCTTTACCCGCAGATCATATAGGAAGAATTGAGACTCAGTACCATCGATTAGATGTTACGAAACAAAATCTTATTTACAGAAATAAAATCATTTATCTTCAGCTAACAAACAACAGTTACTGGTACGTAGTTTCCAACTTTTAGCTTGATACGTGTGCTAAAAAGGATTCATTCCTGTAATTAGGCATCAATTGCAAAGATATGAGCCATGTTGCTGCGCAGAATCAATACTCAAAATGGAGATCTTTCAATCTCTCATAGAAATACTTAAAAAGGGCAGTGAATAGGGAAGTCGCGCCATAGGAAGGTCCATAACTTATCATCATTTAGGATCAACCAACTATTTGAGTTTCTGTATATATTACTCAACTGAATTACATGACGTCGAAATTATAAGAGGTCAGCATCCCCTTCAGTTGATAATCAATTTGGGTCTCAGACCAAGTTACTAAGGAAATGACTACATAGTATCAAATAGATAAAACGTTTAAGCCTTGAGAACTTTAGGTAATCTTCCTTTTTTCTCCAGTTATTTTTAAAACAATGATAGCAGCATTAGAGAAAGGTGACAAAATCAAGGGGTGATTCTTGTTACCTCACATGGTTGGCAATTAATATGGGATCAAGATCACAGCGCACATCTTTTAAATCAGGAGACCACTTGGCCGTCAAGATCCCCGTAACGATTACATCATCTGGAAAAGCACGATTTTTTAGCTCTGAGAAATTATAAAGTAAGAAAAACAAAAGCAAGTATGAAATTAAAGAAATAAGCAGGATGTATCTTAAAAAGATTGCTTGGCATTACATCTAGATACTATAATGAAATGTATGGCGTATTCAGGGTATAGAAGTGGCTAATATAAGATATAATATTGTGGTTGTATTCCAGAAAGGGACAGGGACAAACAGCTGACAGCCATTTCAATAGCTTTTTTCTTGAGTAATACCTAATTTCCCAGACTCCTTTATGATAGGTTTAAGCAGAGTCAGCACAGGTTAATGGATGATTCATATTTTATCTTATCAGGCAATCTCTGAATTCAGTACAACTAAGATATGTGCACTATCGTCATTACAGATTTGAGAATCCTGAAATGATTTTTAGGTACGTTTACACCTACATATGATGTATTGAAAATTAGATTTAAAAGAAATTATACATTTGCTACCTTGAACAAATGAAACCAAAACAATTCCATCCAATTCAAGCAATGGTTATAGCTAACATACCCTAAAGTGTGGGCTTGAGTGCTTCCCAATGATATTATTAGATGTTCCTAATTGAAGTAAAAGGACTGTAAACAATGACTGCTTCACAAGAGAAGATCCTATCTCAATTCAATGCTGACCAACCCTCTAACAGACTTTTCCCTTCTTATTAAAACATCATGCAAGCTTATTAGACTCAATGGGAGATGGGATTTAACTTGTAATTTATGTCTAACTTGTTTCTTTTAAAGTGAATACATGATAAGAAAAAGCATCCCATAGCACGATAAGAGAAGTTTTCCATTCCATAGCAAGATAAGAGAAGTTCCCTATGTGGACAGAATCCAACAAAGATAATGTTCGGGAAAATGTCAAGAAAAATGGAAATTATGGTTTGCCTGTGGTACCTCCTGCTTTAACAATGTCGACTAGATCATCTTGGAGAATTACTAGAATTGAACGAGGGATCACACCAACACCCAACACCTGTGTGCTTTCTTGAATTTTCATTTCCTGATAATCATGACAGACTGTTGTATTTTCTACCCAGGTGAATTTAGTGCCTTCGCAAGGATTGACCCTCTGTTATAAACAAGTAAATCTTTACCAAAATCTAAATTATGATCACATCAAAGACAGAAGACAATACTTACAACACTACATTTTAAACTAAAAAAATGAAGAACAAAAGGAACAAAACTCTTTCTTGCAACACAAACTAAAGGAAGTTTAAAACTAACAATAAACCTGAGAGGGGCAGACTGATGGAAGCGTTATTGTGTTTCTTGTTTCAAGCTCGGGATAAAGAGTAAACCTAGAAACATTTTCAATCCAACTAACAGTCAGCTTACACCTTGGAATATCATTGGGCTGGCTGCCAACAGTATTTCTAACTATATCATTCTATAATCTGTACCAACCAATGTAGGCCACAAAGAAATACAAGAGTAGCATACTCTAGAATAAATAAATGTATATAGCATGAACTAGAAATCAAACCTACATGTGCTTGCATTTCTTGCACTGATATGTCCTCTCCCCCTCATACATCTTCACTGCTCCAGATCGAATTACAGTTCCCTTGAGAGTAAGAAGAATTCCTCGGTGTTTAACCCTCACACGCCCAATTCTTGGAAATGTCTCTATTCCACATTCAGATTCACTCGTCAATTGAACTTTCGAATCAATAAAACATATATGAAAACGTGTGCATATAAGATCCGGGAACATAAGTATGAGCAGACCAGGAAATTCAAGAGGAGAGCCACAGACATTGAAACGAACATGAATGAATTTCTTTTCAACTCCTTTCTCATGTGATACCATGTCTTTCAACACTCTTTTCTGCACATAATCACATCAAACGAACCCATATTATAGTTACACTTTGTATTTTTAAAAAATATCCAGAAAAGATTAAACCTTTGACCATAACAACATCAAAATCCTTATATCTCTAGATATTTTCCAGTTCTTGGTCCTAAGACTACATAAATAAGACATTTTATACCCATTTGAAATTGATGAATAGGGGGGCTAAAATGGGCAAAAAAGTGTATGAACAAAAACCCATATCCAACTTGGTCTTTGTTCAGGAAACTATTTCATGATGAGCGTGAAAATTAATACTTTAGCATATATGTTTTGAGTTGGATGAAATTACATGAGCCAAAATGGCGGCTTGGTCAAAGAATCTCAAATAGTGAGTTGGGTTGGCGAAAACGAGGCGGGCTAGAGGAGGATCAGCATCCATCAGCTCGGCATAACTACACCAGAAAAAAGCGAGATAAAAACTTAGAGGGGAAAAGGAAGTAGATAGATAGAGGAAGAGGGAGAGAGAGAGAAAGTACTCTAGGAAAAGAGGGTAGTGAAGTTTAGGGTCAGGAGAGAGAGTGATGGAGCGGAGCTGATGGGAATGGCAATGCAACAGATATTCCACTGCCGAATGCAGCCGCATAGGCACCTCCTCTTCCTTCCGCAAATCCATGGCTCTTTGATTGCAGGGACTGGAAAGCTAATAGCGGGAAAACGGCTGTAAATATATTAGACTTTAGAGGGAGAGAAATCCACGTTGGGCTTGAGAGGAAAGCTAATGGCGGGAAAAGCCCAATATAACCAAGAACTTGAGGCAACGATATTTTTGTCACCATTTTTAATATTTATACATATTCAACATGTGTAAAATAAAAATTCGAATAACTCGATATTTTTAATATTTAGTGGATTTATTTTTAAGTTTGAAACGAGTCCCTCAATTTTTTATTGATACCTACCTACCAATATCTAAAAATATAAAGAAATATTGCCACATATAAAAAAATATGAATAAATATATATATCTTATATGATTAGAGAAAGTCATTTAAACTGAAATCAAATCGTACTATAACATGACAAATAATTACAACTAAATTTTTATAAGAACTCGAAAACTCGAATCGACTCGAAAAAATTTTAAATGAAAATTCGAATAATTAAATTAGACTCATCAACTCAAAAAATTTTAACTCGATCGAATGCTCACCCCTAAGAGTAATTTACATTACCATTACACTCAACCCAAAACCCTTATTGTTACACATTAGTATTCGTTGATGCTATGGTTCTTGAATAGTTTTATACTAACTTTTAGTCTATTAATTTTCAACATTTACTTTCCTAACCTCATTACTCCAAGTTTGTTGCAAAATCATCTATAACCCTCATGTTCCAGCTTATTCAACAGAGCATTTTCTTCAAACGAAAGAAGAAAAGAAAAGCCTTTTTCTCAGATTGTGTGCAAATCCTCAAATCCACATCATCTCAAGGTTTCCCATTTAACTTTGGGTTAAAAAGCATGCCTCTTTTCTCCATGTTCAAGTTGTAGAATCTTCCACGCTTGATTAAAAAATTTACCACTTTTCTACCTTACTGATTCCTCCTCGATGACATTTATGTTGAATGCCACTAGGAACCTCTTGTAAACAACAAGAAATTTTATTGGAATGCCTTGCCTTGGTTCGTAATAACCAAAGTTCTGCAAAATTATCACTTCATAAGCATACAAAAACATCACACGGTAAAATAATAAAAGCAGTAATAAACAATGTCACAATCCCATTATACGAGTAAGATAAGAGTTCTAATTTCAACTACCTACTAAAGTAGCAAAGATGAATGAATGTTCATTCAGTCTTAACATCAGTTCTCAAGTGATACCTGCCTACCATCGCACCTGTTTATATGAACATCATTAACTCAGGCCTACTGTATATATTGTTCTGCTCGCTACTCTGCTCGTCCTCTAGAATAGGATATGCTGCAACGAGAGCATCTTGAGCTCCGATGTAGAGTGCATTATAGATCTTCCAATACACTTCCCTAACCTTCCGAGCAGGATGGAAGAGACCCTGGAGACAATAGTTGAGCACCATTGCAGCACCTAAGGCTACCCTCATCCCTTCAATGGCCTCCATGACAGCATTGATGACATGAGGGGAAGTCTCGAATATGTTGGGCCACACATAGTTCAGCAAGTGAACTAAAGCATCCTCGCAACCTAACCCGGCAACACCCAAAGCCATGTGCTTCACAGCTGAGGCTGCTGTTTGCCTGTGAACCAAATCTCTATCCATGAGGGCATCCTCAAGTAATGGAGTCACAGCATAAATGTAATCTTTACCCATTTCACCAATATACTCAAACAGAAAGGAAAGAGATTTCAAGACACCGTTCTGCACATTAAGTTCTGGCACACGGTACTCATTCATCAATGCTGGCAAAACTGTGAAAGGAGAACATGTCTCAGCAACAATTGCAATTGCCACAGTAGTACAAACACGGTTCTGCCGTTCTTGTACTTTGAGATTGTTTAATAGAGTAGCCAAGACATCTTGTGGGCCAATGGCTTTAGCAATATATCCAAACGTATTGACAGTAGCTCTTCGAATTCCCTTCTTGTGAGCTTTAAGCATCTCAAGAAGCTCAAAACAAATCCTCATCCACTCCCTAGCTGGTACAAACTCTGCACCTCGATCAGCAATTCGGCCAACTAGATCAATGCAGTTCTCCTGGACTTTCTCATGCCTATTTTTCAGAATAGGTGTCAACCTTGGAAGCAAATCCTTGATTGGAGGCGTCATTTTTGTCATACCAATAACATTGACAATTGCCTTGAGGGCACCTAAAATAGATCCCAAAACTTCAGGGTACTCCTCACCCAGATACTCATATAGAACAACCCCAAGATGGCCCATCAATTGTTCCTCTTGGCACTGTTTCATAACCACTGCAATTCTAGAAATAAGATCAGCTGCCTGCTGCCTGACCTTGGCACTCTTGTTATTCAGGCGCCATTTTATGGTACCACAGATCTGGGGAAGATAAGGTTTAACTCTCTGCCCAAGTGAATTCACAACAGCACCAAAACCATTAAGCATCACATTGGCATCATCACTAGTCTGCTCTTGGAAAGCATAAAGAATACCATCAATCAAAAGTTCCTCCAACCTGGCATCAATATCAGATGCACCCAAGTTTGCAACAACCTTCTCAATTGTTTCCATTACCATACGTCTGTAGGGTTCACTCTCATCCTTCAGATCCTCCACTATTCTCCCTACTATATCAGCAACACCTACTTTATTTGCCATCTCAACAGTTGTCTCAACAAGCTGCCTATAATTTCTCCTATCCAAAGCCATCCTTCTCACCCAGAAATTCCTGAAGAACTCGGGTAGAATATCATTCCTAATGTACTCAGCATCAACACCCTCTGTGCTCACACATTGCTTCACCACCTTTAGCACAATCTTCTTCATTTCTTCATCAGGAGACTGGAACTCGCGGATAAGAATGAACATAACTTCTTTTGTATAGTAACTAGCATAAATTGCATCCACCAAAGGAATGATAAAACCAATAGCCTTCAAAAATGCAGCCAATACTTTACCTCGGTGAGACCTGATACCCTTCCACAATGGTTTTAAAACCGAGTCAAAGCTTTCAATGCCATAAGGGGCAGCAGCCTCAGCGAGAGCAGCCAGAGACAAAGCAGTAATTGTCCTCACCTTCTGATTCTCATCGTTCAAACCATGTTCTATGATTTCTACTAGGGACTTTAAGTGAGGAAGAACAGCACAGCCAATCAAAATAGCAATCTGCTGAACAATCTTGATCCCAGTATGCCTAGCTTGCCATGACTTCTTACTCTGACACACAGCTTTTAAAAATGGTAGGAGGGCAGGAATCCCAAGTGCAGAAGCAACAACACTAAAAGCTCTAGCAGTTGTATTCCTAACATATTCATCAATGTTGTCAATATCAGGACGCATTGCAGCAATCATAGTAGCCAAACCAGCTGCCTTACTGAGATTAGAAATGATTTCTCTACCCTCCACACGTGCATAATAATCTTCATCAATCAACAAGGGTTCAATCACAACAAGAATCTTGTGCACATAAGGCCTAACCAATTCGTCCAATTTATACAGTACCCTGTCAATAACCTTAACCAAGAGATGCCTCTCTTGATCTTCCAATGTAGGTTGCATAAGCAAAGGCAGAATCCTATTAAATAATGCATTAGCACCAAATTCCCTTGCCTTATCAGTGAGCTGCCTCAGAGCAGTTTTCCTCTGTGGTGGTGTTCCATTCTTTACCTTCAACAAAAGTTTCATGATCTTCCGTTCCTTCTGCTCTTCTGGAGACAGCTCATCTTCATTTTCCTCATTCAACAATGACCCAAAATACTGATAATCCTCAGGCTTCATAAATGGCAACCCACCAGGTGCTTCCTTAGGGACATCAAACTGCTGCCCACGATTCTCCTCTGGAATAGCATAAAGTGGAGTTCCCATAGGAGTTGGAGTGGCAAGAAGCTTTCGAGCAGGTGTCCTAATTGGCACATAAGATGCTGGCGGTTCCAAAATCTTATACCCTTCTTGTGGGAACATAGCATCAAGCTCCTCATCAGTTAATGGTCGATTCCTCTCCTCAATATCCTTCTCCCACCTCAACAAATTATACTGCTCCGGAGTCATAGGCCCACGAATATTACTTGGAGTTGGTGTTTGCAATTCCGTACCACCAAAAGGAGTAACCCCAGGTGTAAGAGGAACATTTGGTGTAGCCCCGGCCATTGGAGTGGCACTCCCCATGGTTGCAGGAGTCTCATCCCACCTAGATCTCTGTCGTTTTGGAGTAGGAGTAACCAACCCCTTCGGAGTGGCATCCCATGTAACCCCAGCTGGGGTTGCACCAGGGGTAGCTCCACCTGCTGGGGTTGCATCCGAATCAGCCAACCGCCCAGGTGTTGGTGTCTCATCCCATCTATTCCTCCTCCCAACTGATGGGGTTGCATCAGAAACTCTCCCTGGTGTAGGGGTAGCATCCCAACGCCCAATACCAGGTGTAGCATCAGGCAAATCCCAATCAGACGTTTTAGCCTTCTTTGCCGCAGAACTACCATCATCTTGAGACTGGTCCCATCTATTCCTCCTCTTAGGCACCGCAGCAGCAGCTGCACCACCACTCTCTTTCTCTGCCATAGCCGCCTCCTCTTCCTCTTTCTTCTTCTTTGCTATAGCTCTTAAAGTCTCTTCCTTCTCCCTCGCCAATGCCTGCTCTCTCATCACATCAGCATACGTCCTCACCGAGGGGTCAGGGGTCTTCTCCCCGGCGGCAAATGCATCATGTCTATCCGGAGAAATTACTTGGTTCAACCTCCTCCTCCTATACTCATCTTCGCGGTCAATAATTTTCGCCGGTTTCCTAAACCCTAACGAGTTATCATCTTCTTCACCACGGGGCATCTCCTTGAGGAGTGATTTAGGGGCCGTATAAGAGGCGAGCTTCCGAGCAACCTCGGAATCCATGGAATCAAGATTCGCATCATCGTCATCGTTGACAGGGATCGAAGTAACGTAAGCATCCCTGTCTGTTCCGCCATAAAGATCCCGGTCAAAAGTTAGGGAGGTAAGCGAGGCAAGTTCCTCCTCCTTTCGCCTCCGCTCCTCTTGGGTTTTCGCTATCTCGTCATCAATGTCCATAACTAGGGTTTTTCTACAATTTTTTTAGAGAAGAATCAATAAAAAACTAGAATAAAAAAGAAACAAAAGATTGAGCGATATAATTGAATGAAATATCTAAGATCGAAAAGAAAATAATAAAAATATAGACTGACCTGAAGGCGATGGCTGTGGAGATCCGTGGCTGTGCTACAGATTTTGAGTCCCGGCTGATTTTTAGGGGTAAATTATATAGCGAGGACCGAGATGGATATAAACCGACTTGAAAATCGAAAAATGTCGGTCTGGGTTCTGGATCGAGTTAGATGTATGTATGGCCACTGGCCCAATACTACTATAAAACAACATTCTCTTGGCCGAAAATAAAATAAAACAACCTTCTAAGCTAGAAAATTTTACTTTAAAATCAATAGTTTTTTTAATAATTATATTTTAAAAATTATTTAATTCGAATTAAAAAGTTTGTTTTGAAAATAAATTAATTATAAATAGTTATTTATTAGTAGAAAAATAAATTAATATTATAATTCTACACTTATATATATATATATATATTGGTTTTTGCATACCGTTATATATTTAAACTATTCAAAAAAATATTGTCGCTAAATTGAGTGAAACAAAACTCAAGCATTAATATCAAAAAATGTCTATAATATTTGACTGGACAACCATTTTAGCTCTTATTTTGAAGTAGTTTAACCCTTAACATTTTTATTTTAGGCTAAAGTAGTCTTTCGTAAATGAAACTTTAGTTAACTAACAATAAATGGCATAAAATGACATGACAAACTTACATGGCAGTGCTCGTTGACATAAAAGTGTCATATAAACAAATGTGATGACTTGATTGAACGATACACCAGCAGAAAAAAAAATGTATTTTATATAATTTTATAAAATTATTTTTCATTGGTATGACATTTTTCAAGTCAACAACTTTCTATACATGACACTACTATGTTGGCTTGCCACATCATCTCAAGCCATTTACTGTTAGTTGATTGACAGTTTTCAACTGCACAAAGATTATTTTGACCTAAAATGAAACGTTGAGGATTAAATTACTTTAAAAAAATAAGGGCTAAAGTAACTATTTAGACAAATGTTATGAGATTTGTTTTATACCTTTAAACTATAACTCTAATTTTCGCGTTATCATTTTTAAATAAAGACGTTTTGTTGATGACCACTATAGCATCTCATTCGATGATGACTGCGAAATCTTAATTCTCTTGAAAGGGCAACAACTTGCTCACAGGCCAGAGCTTCAACAGTTTCTGAATTTGTAGTATGTTAATTGGGGTAAGAGCTTGCAGCCATTATCAGCCCTTCTAAATTTCTGTTAAGAACCCCTGTTGTAAAAGATTTATAAGCCAAATCAAAGCTTGCATCAAAATAATGAGAAATCTATATGAACCAACAAAAAATCTATATTAAGTTCAGAGAAGCACATTTTTTAAGAATGAGCAATTAATTCTGAGTCCGTATGATAGAGCTTACATTCAAGGGAGACATTCTTCCTAATATGAAAATTAACAGTTGTGGAGAAGTAGTTCTTATAGAATCTTCAGAATGTAATATTCAACTTGGGGAAATTGAAAGAGATCATAAATGACTGGAAGGTAAAGATGCATGTACATGCAGCAAACTGAGATCACCTGCAGCGCTAATAGTTTCTCCAAGTAGGAACTTGTAACTACTTCCAATGATATATTGACCTGAAGACTCATATCTGTAGATCAATAAGTCTACATGAACAAAGTGAGGTAAAGGGAATACACGATATTCCCTCAGCTTGGTCAGTAGAGAATAGAGATTGAGAAGCCAACACCTTTCAAGTATTTGACTGTGCTCGATAAAATAGAGTACTCTAGAATAACAATGTCAATTGAGCTGAACAAAATTTTTTAATGTCATAATATATGAAATATACCAGCTTAAATTATCATAAAATATAAAAAATATTTATTAATGAATATTTTTTTAACAATTGTACATGTTTCATGAAAAACATAATAAATTTAAAATATTTTATTTAAAAAACTTGACATGAATAAATATAGAATTTTTAAACTAAAAAATAATTTATTAATTATATAATTATGTCTTCGTAAAAAATATACATTTACGAGTTATAAATAAACACAATAACAAATGAGGTTAAAATTGTAGTTTGGCTCCCAAAAGCACTTTTCCAACCGCAAAAGCTAAAAATTTTAACTTTTGCATTTGAGTTGAAAACTATTTTTTAAACGTAATTTTTCCTTCAAAAATTAACTTAGCATTGTTTATGTTTTTAAAAGTGATTTTAGACTCAAAAGTACTTTTG
The DNA here is from genome assembly GCA_958450335.1 of Hibiscus tridactylites. NCBI lineage: Eukaryota > Viridiplantae > Streptophyta > Magnoliopsida > Malvales > Malvaceae > Hibiscus > Hibiscus tridactylites. Next base: position 101,096,694 of record OY288268.1, on the reverse strand, counting down.
ATAAGCCATGCTAAACAAAGAGTACTATTAGGAAAATAGTGTCCCTTCAAAACATGAGCAAGCAAACGGTTGGAATTGGTCAAAATATGCTAACCCTGTTCAACGAGGATTGCAATATTAAGCTTGGTCAAGTCTCGAAAGCGTATTCTGCCCATAGATTTAGGATAGCAAAGATCATTCCATCTCACGTAGTGAATACATTTTTTAGTTCCATTATTGTGCCACCAAAATTTACAGTAAATGGATTCTAAACCCGACATAATAACAACAAGAATAAAAAATACTGAATAGCACATATTGGTATGGCTTGTAACATGAATTTTATAAGAACTTCCTTACTACCCATTGAAAGGAAGTAAGAACCCAATTATTAATTCCTTTGTTTGCTTTGTTATGAATATCTGCAAAAATTGCCCTATTTTATCTGTATATCATTATTGATAGACCTAAGTATTTTTCTAGATAACACAAGCAAGTCATAATATGCATATGTGAATCGTCACAAGCACAATACAATATTCAGCTACGACTGTCATAGAAAGAGGAAGGTTTCCCAATAAACTTCATTACAATTGTCGATTACCTTGTGATATAAATACCAATCATTTGAAGGGGTGATGACCATGTCTCTCATCGTATCCCAACTCATACACACACAATAATATAATGATGATTTAGAAATCTGAGTTGCAGACGCAGTCCCGTAATATTAAAATTTAAGGTTCATAATACAGTAAATTTGATTTTTTACATTTCATTTAATTTGATGTTCAGTTAAAACACATGAAGTATAACAAATGAAGTATAATTGTGTCTAGACTGAGTGCATGACATGATTCGTTAAATTAAAATTTAATGTTAAGTATTATTCGAGTAAATTGAAAAGTACTTGAATTTAGAATCTTAAAATTTTAAAGATTTCACCAACAAGGGTTGAGTGCAATGACAAGGTACATTTCTCTCTAAGGAGAGAACCCGAGTTTAAACTTTGGAGACAATATTATTAAGAGGGAGAGTCATGAATCCCGAACATAAATCATAAAATAGACATGTGATTTATTGTGAACTACAACTTATATTACAACTTATATTAAATATTATAAGGGTTAATTGATATGTCTCTACTATTTTAGTTTCATAATAATTTTAATTTATTTCTGTGGAACTAATATTTTGATATAATAATTGAAAAATGTTTTGAACTGATTTGAAAAGTATTTAAAACAATTTCCAAAGTCCAAATAACTTGAAACTATGTTTAGGGAAGTTTTAAAAAGGTGTTTATATGTTTTCAAAGGCCAAACTACACAAAACCGTCCAGGCGTTTCGAAACGCCCTAAGGTGTTTCGATACGAGGGATTATAGTAGCTAAAACGTTTAGATACGGATGTCAAAACGGGCCTTTTCTGGATGAGATTTTTGCCCAACGTTTCGATACGCCCACGTGGCATCAACCACAACGGTCATAAACCCCAACGGCTATTTCCCAACTAACATTTAATTGCAGGGCGTTTCGATACAAGTCTAGGCGTTTCGATACATGTTCCGAAACGACCAGGGGCATTCCGAAACGGGTGCCTTGTCAGACTGCAACGGCTCTTTCTACTTAAAGGGTCTTTCGAAACGGATTCGAGCATTTCGAAATGGTGAAATGTAGAACTGCATTTATGGTGGGAATTAAAGTCCTCAACGGCTCCAATTCAACCCCAACGGCTAGTAACGACCATAAACTCATAAAGGAGTATAAAAGGGACCTCCAAGCATTAAGTAAAAAAATGCTCATATTGTCAATCAACAGATGATCAAGAATTGTCTTAAAGCTTAAATTGTCATTTATTGTATAGACAAACACTAGTGAGCTAAAATTGTCAAATTTGCTCAAGTGTTTTAGGTTTTGGGTGAGTTCTAAATTGTGCAAACAAATATCTATTAGAGGATTTAAGTTTGCTTATTGTTTCTCTTTGTAAAAGAGGGTTTGATCAAGGCTTTGGGTAGAAAGCTTGATCGGTGTATAAGGGTTACCTCCTAAGCCTAGAAAAGGGGACGAATTAATAGTGGATTGATTGGAAATCCTTAGTGGAGAGCTAAGGTAGTGGATGTAGACCTTGGTTAGAAGGTTGAACCACTATAATTCATTTGTGTCAATTTTTATTTTAGCTTCCACACCACCTCCACCCAAAAATCTACCTCTCCACCACTTGGTGAGCCATATCGATTGAACGAATCGAGCTCCTCACAACTCAACAATTTCTTAAACTTTTTAATTATTATCATCTATAAAATAAAAATCAAATTATTCCAAATTTCTAGCGTAAAGAAATTGGGCCTAATGTAAACCCAATAAAGGTTTTCAAAGCTTAAGCCCGGATCACCTACCAGTACCGTGTCAAGACCCAAGTTAGAAAGGCCCGTTTAAAACCCGATCGACCCGCTTTTTATACAATATATCTTTTTTGTAAACCCTAATTTTTGCCTCTTCTACTCATCGTCTCCTCTAGTGCATCTGGGCAGAAGCAGCAGGCATCTAAAGTGATCCTGAAATGAAGGTTTGAAAACCTAATTTGACGCGAAAATCTCTCTTCCTCCATATGTATTAATTTCAATGCAATTGTTGTTTTGTGCAGTTCAATATCGCGAATCCGACTACTGGTTGCCAGAAGAAGCTCGAGATCGATGACGATCAGAAGCTGTGAGTTTTAATTTTAATTTTTTTAGTTTTAATCTGTTTGGCTTCCTAGAAAGTTAACTTGAGATTATGAAATTTCTCTTGAATGGCCTAGTGTAATTAAAGATTGATGTTTTTCTAATGCACAGTCGGGCATTTTTTGACAAGAGGATCTCCCAGGAGGTCTCTGGAGATGCTTTGGGCGAGGTACGTGGCTAGCTATTTGCTTTCTTAATCTCTTTTGAGATAACGACTGATATGTTCGAGTTAATTTTTCTTATTCTCTGCTATTTTTACAGGAATTCAAGGGATATGTTTTCAAGATCATGGGAGGTTGCGACAAGCAAGGATTTCCAATGAAGCAGGGTGTTCTAACTCCTGGTCGTGTTCGTCTCTTGCTTCATAGAGGTGAGCTGCGCGCCTGCTGAGCATTTTAAAGTAGAAATTTGAATTACTGACTTGGTAAATATAAACGTATAGGGGAGAGTGCTTTTCAACAGATTTACTATGTCGTCAAAGTATCATCCTTGAGAGTAATTCTATTCGTTTGCTTGTGTTATTTGATCATGCATGGCTTAGTTTTGTGAACAGACATTTCTTTATCTGTTGCAACACAATAAGTTAATTGGTGCATCCATTTCATCAACTAGCGTAATTGTTGCTTTCCCAATTGGGAATTGGGATATCGGAAAACAATCAATTTACAGAAAATCTATGGCATGGAAACCTCCACAGATGATTGAAAAGAGTTCCCTAAATCCCTTGTTCGTTCTCTGTTTCCTCTAAGAAAAATCAACTAGCACATGGCACCAACCTCCTCCTTGTCTTCTTCTCATGAGAATCTTAGCCTATTTTGAGTTGAGAAGTGGGTCGGTTAAGTGCATTGACCATAGATCTCAACTCCCTTGTTGGAAAACCTTAATTTTGAAAGATACCTTCATTTGCTTATCATTTCATGCCTCTGCAGTTGCAAAGTTGATTCATTTTTATTGCTTGGACAGGTACCCCGTGCTTTCGTGGCTATGGAAGACGTAATGGAGAGCGCAGAAGGAAGTCCGTACGTGGATGCATTGTTAGCCAAGATCTGTCTGTTTTGAACTTAGTTATAGTGAAGAAGGGGGAGAATGATTTGCCTGGGCTGACCGACACTGAAAAACCAAGGATGAGAGGTCCAAAGAGGGCATCCAAGATTAGAAAGCTCTTTAATCTTTCCAAGGAAGATGATGTCCGGAAGTACGTCAACACATACAGGAGGACATTCACAACAAAATCTGGTAAAGTTTCTTGTTCTTCTTTAATAAAGATAGCCAAATGCTATTTGCTTACAGTTCCAGAATACAGTGCTTAACGTGCAGAGTAATAGGTTGAAATTATGTGAGCGTGAGGGCTCCTAATGTGGTCATTATATTTTCTCTTATTATCCAAGCGAAACAGGCCCCACCCATAGTTCTAGCTCTTTAGCTTCCAACATTGTTAAAATCTGAGTATGTGTAATGCATTTTATTGCATTGCATGTTTCCCCTCTTCACCCATGGAAATAACGGAGCCAGAGTTTATTTTTTGGTTTGTTCATGCATGTAGCTAGCAGGAAGTAGTGTATTGGAGATTGGCTCAGGCTTAGGATTTGATTTAGAGAAGCCAATATTGGTGAGAGCTTATTTCCTTATTGAAACTATGACTTACCAATAACTATTCTTTCGGTTTGCAGGCAAGAAGGTCAGTAAGGCACCAAAAATCCAGAGGCTTGTAACTCCGTTGACCCTCCAGAGGAAGCGTGCTAGAATTGCAGATAAGAAGAAGAGAATTGCTAAAGCCAAGTCCGAAGCAGCCGAGTACCAGAAACTGCTTGCTACTAGGTTGAAAGAGCAGCGAGATCGCCGTAGTGAGAGTTTAGCAAAGAAGAGGTCCAGGCTCTCTTCTGCCACCAAGCCTACTGTTGCAGCTTAGATATATGCTTTTTTGAGGTTTTGATTAAAACGATGGATCTTTTCGGTACTCATTGCTCCGGGCATATTTGTAGTTTATATGCTGCAATGCTCTCAAGTCGCCGTTCAGTTTTTGGATCTCACTTTATATGGACGGCTTTTGAACTTTTAATAAAACAGTGGATTTAAGGGTTAAAAAGGGTAAAGTTACCACAGCAGTCCCTGTACTAAGTGGCAGAGTGCGTTCTGGTCCTTCCGTTTTCACCGTCAAAAGCCGATGTGGTATCTAAATTTCTTTAAATTAATGACATATTTTTTATTTTGAAAAAATATCTCAAGTGGAAAACACTTAACCCTTCTGCTCATACAATAATCCCAATTCACCTTTCTAGGTATGACAATTTGATTTGAATTTGACGCGTCTTGATCTTATAGGGTTAGTTTTAGGGTTAGTTTTTGTTTTGAATTTTATGACTGGAGTGGTAGGAAGGAAGAGTTAAGGATCGGGAAAAGGTTGGTTTTAGGATGTTTTCGTATTTGCCCTGATGTCTTGTAAAATAGAGTAAAATTAATTTTACACAAAACATTAGACTCAAGTTGGGTGACGGCAAGAGTATCAACTTCTGAGATGATGGATGGATCGAGGTTTTGTTTCTCAGAACATCATTTCTTAGATTATACGCTGTTGCCACAAGAAAAACTGGCAAGGTTTGACTGGGAATTAGAGTTGTGGAATGCTTTTATTAACACTTTGGATCGAGCTGCTAGGGATTCTGGTTCGAAGGACTGCTTGAAATGGACTGCAGACTCGAGTGGCTTGTATAATCCTAAATCTATGTGTTCCTTAGCATCCGTTAATGGTGGGAATATGGATTTAGTGTGAAAGTTTGATTGGTCCAATTTAGCTCCTCCCAAGGTTGAGATATTTTTTTGGAAAGCAATTTTGGCAGAATCCCAACCTTTTCGAAACTTATGAAACGTGGAGTATCGTGTTCGAGTTCTGATAAATGTGTCCTGTGTTCTTTAGATGTTGAATCGCATTTATTTTGTCATTATGATATTTCATAAAAAGTGTGGCAAAAATGGTGTTGTCTATGGAACATTCACTTAATTTTTCCCGCGGATCTGAAAACTTTCCTACTGGTTTGAGATTCACAAAAGGTTACTCCGTGGATTAAACCAGTATGAAAAATTGCTTTTTTTGGGATAATCTGGGCCCTATAGCTCTGCAGGAATGGCTTCATTTTGAAGGAGAAATGCTGCAGCCTGCAGTGTGGACTCCATTTTTTGATTTAGCTATGGATAAGATCGAGTTTTGGTGCAAAAGTCGGTGGCCAGACTTCATTAGTAGGTGCTTTAAAGTTTAATACTGATGCTTCGGTTTTCTGGTTTATAAAGGCCACTATAATATGTATTGGATTTCTGGTTTTGTATGGTGCTCTCAGCTTAGAGTTGGTTGTTGGCTCGTCTTTGGTTTGGTATTGGTTGTATTGACTCGAAGTTTTTTGAATCTAATAAAATTAGACACTTTTTTCCCTATTTAGAATTAGAGTAAATTTTTTAAAGAGGCCCATTTCAAAAAATAAAAACAAAATAAGACCGTGATTCCGTGAAGATGCAACAACTATACAACAAATATATGAGATGTGACCTTATTGAAAGAAGTATAGAATGTCAATAAACTCGTAGCAATATAGCATATTATACACTCAACAAACATATTTCTTAATTAGTTTGTCAACTTCATAGTTACTTTGTAAAATCTAGAACACAACAAATAAATAATTTTGATTTTTGAATTTAAAATTTAAAATTATATTTTTTTTATTAATATCAAATACTTTTCAATATATTTTTTAGTATTTTAAATAATTTTAACACTTTATAAATATTTTTAAATTTTTAATAATGTATCACTCTATAACTTATGATATTTTAATTTTATAATTTTTATTACTTTTTAAAAAATAATATTTTTATTTTCAATAATTTTTAGTATTTATTTTTCAAAAAAAGGTAATAGTGTTTTTTATATATTTTTTAATACGTTAAACATTTAAAATTTTAATTTTTTATTAAATGAAGGAGTATTACATTCTCATGTCAGAATTCGAACCTATACAAGATGGGACAAGATGAACATCATTGGCCACTAGGCCAATTAGTGGATCTCAAAAAATTAATTAAGTCTCATACTTCTTAAAAGATCAAGTTTGTCCTCAAACTCCTTAGAAAATCAAATGTTGTCCATCTTCTATGCCATTATTCACATATGGACTGCTACATTAATATCATTAACAACTATGTCAGTACATTAACGATCAACATTAGTTAAAAATTTAATTTGATGTGATTTTGGGTTCGAAGGTTAAATTAGTAGTTTTTTTCGTAGAGATGCTAAATTAATTATTTGATTTGAAATCATGGGATAAAATTACACCTTAAGCCTTTTATAGTAACTATTATTAATAAAAAATTATCAGTTATATTAGATTAAAGGGTAAAATATTTCACTTAATTATATATTTAGTAATGTCACTTTTACTTTTAGAATTAACAATTTAGTCTCTCAATTATATATTTAGTAACAAATACGTCACTTTTTTTAAAAAACAACAATTTAGTCACTCAACTAAATTTTATGACAAAATAAATCACTTTTCTTATAAAAAATAACAATTTAATCACTCAATTAAATTTTTGTGACAAATTGGTCATTCTACCATCAAAATTGAAAGGGACAACTTGATATAATAACGATTTTAATCCCTTAAATTTATACATTCTATTGATTTAGTCCAGTTTAAAATAATTCTATAAATTTAACACTTCGTGTTTAAAAATTCTATTACTTAAGTGACTGTGTCTACTAATAAGTTACGTTAAAGTCATAACGAGTATGTTCTATTAGTCTGGAGTGATTGTTTTGTTAAGCTATCACATCTATTAATATCGAGCTGAGGGACAATAACATAGAGTGCGATGAGTGGTCAGAGAGTGTGTTAGGAGTATGCTATGTTTTTAAATATAAAGTGTTAAATTTATAGAATTAATACCAACTTGATAAAAAACTTTTGACTAAAATTATTATTATATTAGATAATGTGTCAAATTATTACTTATAGAAAAGAAGTCGAAATGATTGTTATTATATTCCATGTATTTTACCTAGATTAAAAAAAGAAAGGTAAAAATGTAGTTATCTACGTGGTAATTAGGGTTGGAAATGTGAAAAAAGGAAATGAAATATCCCACAAGTATTATAGCAGAGAAGACCAAAGAGGGAAAATATGAGTGAAAGGATCCGACACCGGGAGAAAGTATAGCACCAACAGAAAAAAACCGTAAAAGGCTGTTTCCGATCCTTCCATTTTATTAAAATTCGAGAACAGAAGATGGAAGGAGACGATGTAGTCATGGCACCCGAGAAATCCACTGAAGCTGTAATTTTACTATTTTTATTTTTGTCAGGACTTTTTCCTATTTTTAGTAGACCCTAATTTTGGAGAATTTTGCAGGACATCGATGGCATGAAAAAGAGGTTAAAGGAAATGGAGGATGAAGCCGCTGCTCTTCGTGAGATGCAAGCTAAGGTCGAGAAGGAGATGGGTTCCGTTCAAGGTTCTCCGTTTTTTCTTTCTATTTCTTGTTCAAATGTGCTCGTTTTCTTTTTCTTTCTTGTAAGATTTTTTGTTTTCTTCTCTCGCGATCTCTTGTATTGGATTTTGGTAAATAATGTGTGATATTATCTAGCTAAATGATTGCAAATCTTTATGATAATTCCTTTCATTTGCCTTATTATCGAGTATCGACAAAGCTTTCGAATCGAAAGAAAATCCCTTATGGGTTTTCAAAGCTTATATGATAAATTTGCATATGTTTAGGGTTTAGGGTTTAGGTTTCTTATGGAACAACTAGCTGGAATTTTGAATCCTGTGGGTATGTGTGCATCATATAAGATGAATTTCTTTTTATCTTCTATGCTTTAATTTTAGTTGCGTGCTCATCTTTTGTTGTTGGATTTGCTTCTTTGCAATAGATCCTGCTGCTGCAGCAGCTACGTCTCAGGCTAATCGAGAGGAAGTAGATTCCCGATCAATCTTTGTTGGCAATGTGAGTCCACTTTCCGTAGCTTATTTTCTGCTCGCCTTTGTATATTCACCTCCGTTGAATATAGCTACATGGGAGTCCATTGACATACTAACTTCTAAATCTAAACTTGAACAACAAAGTAACCTTCCCCAAATTCATGGTAATAGTTGTGTATCAGGTTGAACTTATCCTATCAATTTCCTCAAGGCACATTTTTTCCCTATACATGCTTACAATTTCTTATTCTAAATAATTAGTCCAGGATGCAGTGCACTACTACCAGTATTTAGACCAAGGTTCATAGCTGAACTTAAAATGTAGTTGTAAGTCAAATTGAGTCAACTATCTGCCCAGTTTTGGCTAGCTTTGGGCTCCTGTTTGTGTGACACTGGACTGGAGGTTCTCCACATGCATGAAGAAACCAACTACGGAATGCTGCATCTTTCTGACACGTTTGTCTCAGTTTGGGCATGGGGAATGACGAAATAATAATTTGTAACTTGAAAGTCATTTAGAAAGTTACAATAATTATTCAATGATGAGTTTTTTATCTGTTTAAAGTTGACTGAAATGACAACTCATTATCTACTCTGATTCTGGTTTTAGTTCCGAGTATGTTGTTTCTGTTGTGAAAGAAATTAAGAAAAATACTGATGCAGAATGATTACACATTGAGGAAAACAAATGTTAAGTGACTTTCCTTTTCTATAACATATATGCTAAGTTCTTATAAAATACGTTCTCATGAAATATTGGCATATGTGCACTTCTTGTTTTCTTCTCTTATGGAAGAATGTAATGGATTTTTCTTTGTGCTTGTTCAAATGGTCTTTACCCTGGTTTTTTTCATGAAAGGTTGATGTGGGCGTGGCTGTAATATGACAGTGGCCCTGATCTGTGACTAAGTGAACTGGATGTAATCCTTTCATGTTCTGTTCTCGTTAAGTTTATCAAGTTAGTATATTCTATGTTAGGTTATAACTTTTAATCATTTGCTTTAGTGCTCCTTATAAACACATGAGTTCACTGGCTGTTTACTGTTGTGAACTAAGACCTGTTCTTTATTCAGGTTGGTCTGCCTTTTCTTAACAAGGTGATTAGTAAGAGGATACTTGCTGCACAAGTGACATTATTTGCTGCTTAGTCTCTGTTTTTTATTAACAAATTAATAATTACAGCTACTTGTGCCTATTTTTTTTATTTAAAAATATTATGTTCTGTATTGGTTACTGTCTACGTATATAACATTCTGTGAATGCAGGTGGATTATTCATGTACACCTGAAGAGGTTCAAGAGCATTTCCAGTCTTGTGGGACTGTAAATAGGGTTACTATTCGTTCGGATAAGTATGGCCAGCCAAAGGGTTATGCATACGTGGAGTTCCTTGAAGCTGAGGCTGTTCAAGAGGCTCTTCTTTTGAATGAATCTGAACTTCATGGCAGGCAGTTGAAGGTGAAATTCAGTGTTTCCCCCACCTATTCCCTCTCTCTTTTGAGAAGAAAAAGAACATGGTTGCTGCTTTAGTTTTTTCACTTTAAAACTTTCATCTGTTAAACTATTTAAACATCACGTGCTTTCTCTGTATCTTTGTAGGTTACTGCTAAGCGGACCAATATACCTGGGATGAAACCATATCGTGCACGTCGGTCCAACCCTTTTATGCAACCCAGGGACCCATTTATGGCTCCATATTACTTTGCTCCCTATGGATATGGGTATGCTAGCAGCTGTTGTTCTCCATCTTAATTCATACATATGCACCCTTTTGTGCTTTTGTTTTCAGTTTTAGCAACCTGAATAAGGGGTGCTAAACTTTGTTCTATATACATTGCAGGAAGGTTCCAAGGTTGAGAATGGCAACGCGATACAGCCCCTATTATTAAATATACCAAGGACCATATTAGTTCCAAATACTTTTGATAATGTGGGTAGTTTTGAGTGATATTTTTAGTTATCAATTTGGTTGATGTGCCGAAACCATGCAAGAATTCTGGTCTGGTTTTATTGGCGGTGAATTATGCAACAATTCTTTCACTGTCATGTTGTCTCTCCTAACATTGATGGCTTTTCATTTACGTTGAGCTGCCCAATGCATTGTTTGCCGAGTCCTTTCTGTAATTTCAAGGATTTTATTTTAGTTATCAACTCTAAGTTTAGCCCTGTTGTTTATGTAATTGTTCTTAAAAAATATAGGGTAGACTACTTAAATCACCACCTAACTATAGAATTTGTTTTGGTATGACTATTATACTTTTAATTATGTTGTTTTGGCCCATAACTATTTAAGTGGTAACAATTAAGCCATTCGTTAAAACCTAACGGAGAATGTGACTTGGCTTTAGTAGAAATTTGTTTAATTATATATTTGATTTCTGTTAGTTATATAATTTGTTATTCTATCCCGTTATATTACTTGTGTAATTGTTTTTTTTTCATTTAATATTGTCATCATTTCCATTGCCTAATTCGAGGTGCCTTTTCTTTTTTTTATTGATTTATATTCCTTTAGTATGTACATATAGTAATAATTACTATTATTCTATTTTATCCTTAACAATACGTTTACTTTAATATAAAATATTTTATCCTTTAATGTGTACCTATAGTAATAATTGGCATTGCAATATAAATTTTCTAATTCCTCTAATGTCTCTGGGTTTTGGGTTGAATTTTTAGATTTTAAAGAAATTTTGAAAAAAAAATCTAAACGTAGTGATATAGGATAATAAGATAAGTTTATTAGTGTTTTATTTAGTTAAAACATGTCGAACAACTACTCCAGTTTTGACGTGACAAGAGGGTAAAATTTTAAAAGTTTCATTTTTATAAGGAAGAAAAAAAGCAAAAGAAAAAAAATAGACGTGACCAGCAAGTGGCTTTCACATCAACAAAAATGCCGTCCACGCTAGCATAAAACTGGTCGGAGAAATTATATCATGAGTTTGGTTGATCATACTACTCATGGTTCCAACCAATAAAAATCATTTACTATACTACTATTTTTCATGTCATTTTTTTATTATTTAATAACTTTCAATTTTTTTAAATGTCATGTAAAAAATATTAGTGAAGATTCACTAGTTGAAAAAAATGACATGAAAAATAATGGTATAGTAGGTGATTTTCATTGGTTGTGACCATTGCTGATGTGGTAAGCCAGACACATGATATAATTTTTTCACGTTACGTTACCTTGCTATTTCTAATTTAATGATGGAGTAAAAAAAACAATTTGAAAATTTAGTGGTCAAATTGAAAAATTTAAATTTTAGTGACCAAAACAAAAATGCTGTCAAAGTTGAACTATGAAAAGCGTAGTTTACCCTTGGCTAAAAGCATTTATCACTTAGGGTAAAATACACAATTCATCACCTAATTGTCTTTTCACTCCTATTTTAGCCGCCCAACATTCAAAATTTTCAATTTAATAACTGAACTTTATACATGGAATATTTTTGGTCACTCTGAAATATTTTATTATTATTTTTGTTTTTTTCAATATTATTAAATATAAAATAAAACTTAACTCTCAACCCTCTATCATTCGCCGTCCTTCCCAAATTTCACCGGCTGCTTTGTCTAAGCCCTCTGAGTTCAAATTTAACCTCTATGAAAAGTATTTCAAAGTCCACGAAAAAGAGATCGAAAGCGAGAAAATCCAAAAATTTTAGTTGAGATTCGTGAGTTTCGGGACATTTTTCGATGAAACAACTACCAAATTTGACTCAGTGTGTCTAAATAAATCTCCCGATACAATTTAGGATCAAATGACTGTCGATTCTGAGGCCGACTGTGGTCGCTAGTCAGACAAGCGACAATGAATTATATATATTTTTAATTTAATAAAAATATAACTTTTATTATTTATTTAAATCTTTTTTACATTTAATAATATTAAAAAGTTCAAAAAAAATAATAAAATATTTTAAAGTGACAAAAACGCTTGAATGTAAAAAATTTAATGATAAAATTAAAATTTTTAAAAATTAATTGACTCAAATAAAAGTGATAAGATATTTGGTCGATGAACCGTGTATGGGCGAGTGAGTCAGAGAGAGACGTTAGCTAGTAGTAATATATTAAGGTTGAATCTGCTTTCCTTGATTCGTTTTTGAGTTGAGGAATCCAGCAATGGAGAAACCTGAAGAGAAGCAAAGCTTAGAAGAAGGATCAATTTGTGGGTATAATTCACTTCAACACCTCTTGAGCGAAAATCTCAACCCTCAACTCTACCAGGTTTCTTTTTGGGGTTTTAATTTATCTGTCCTGACCTAATTTTTTTATTTTCTTCCCTTAATCTGACCTTGCACTGAACAATAAGATCCAATCTTTTCACTTGTTTTTTGGTAGCTTATACCTTGAATTGTTTTGTTAATGTAAAGTAGATTTAATTATGAAAAACGGATGAATTGTGGTTTGATACTAGGAATCCCCAATTCAAATTGTCAATTCGGACTAGTTTGGTACTTTGGTTATTGTAATTTGGATCAGTTTTGCCACTGAAATGATCATTCCAAACAATTTGTCTACTGATCTTAGTATCTTACTAAAATCAAAATCTACTAATCTTATTGCCAATGGAAGTAACAATCTTCGGAATTTTATGTTGATTATGAGTTATTTACAGGAAGTCAGCCGGTTGCTTCTGGGGCTGAATTGCGGAAAAACACTTGAAACCATTGCTGTACATGAATCAGCTAAATCCCTCTCTTCAAAACATGACTTTGACCTTCAGGTGCTTACTTATCCATCATTAATGCATTGTAACAGATTCATCATCTTAGGAATAATTTATGCTTAGACCGAAACGGATGATTATGTTAATCTTTAGCAGGGGTAGTTATTCTATGTCATAAATTGTTCTGATATTTCAATCTTCAAATATATTTGAACATTTGAACATTTAATTACGATAGTTTCGATGTATAATTTCCTTGAAAATATGTAGATCTTCATTCCGGCCGCCCTTATCTAAAATGTTGAAAAACACTACATTAGCACACTAATCGTTATTGTCTTGGTCAAATTTTGTCATTTTCAATGCAAGTATATTCTAGAGGACACATGTGCTTTTCCATTTCAAATCATTCCAGGCTTTCAAATTTTCTGCTGACAAAGAGTTGTTAAGAGAACCCCGGGTAGTAAGGGTCGGTCTTATTCAGAACTCCATTGCTCTTCCAACCACTGCTCCCTTTTCGGGACAGAAAAAGGCTATCTTTGAGAAATTGGGACCAATAATTGATGCTGCAGGTGCTTCAGGAGTCAACATACTATGCTTGCAGGTATGGTCGGTTTCATCGACTAGTTCATGATTATTCTTAAATTCCCAATTGATGACTCATATGGTGCAAGTTCAGGAAGCATGGATGATGCCATTTGCCTTCTGTACACGAGAAAAGAGCTGGTGTGAGCTTGCAGAGCCTGTTAATGGGGAATCTACACAATTTCTTCAGGAATTTGCTTGCAAATATAATATGGTCATTGTAAGCCCAATTCTCGAGAGGGATATAAATCATGGAGAGACTCTCTGGAATACTGCTGTTATAATTGGAAATAATGGTAATATAATAGGCAAGCATCGTAAGGTAAATGTTGTATAATATCTATGTTTCAGCTTATGTTTTAGAATTTTTGTTGATTTTTCTTAAATGTCTGGCTTCTGGCAGAACCATATTCCCAGAGTAGGGGACTTCAATGAGAGCACATATTACATGGAAGGGAATACTGGGCATCCTGTATTTGAGACTGCATATGGAAAGATTGCTGTTAATATTTGTTATGGAAGACACCATCCTTTGAATTGGCTAGCTTTTGGTTTGAATGGTGCTGAGATTGTTTTCAACCCGTCAGCCACAGTTGGTGAACTTAGTGAACCGCTGTGGCCCGTAGAGGTTATTCTTTGCACCATTTCATATTCCACCTACCCTATGTATTTCTCTTTCCTGATATATGAACCATGTTTTATGCTCCTTTTACTGATTTAGATTATGCTTCAATTGCCATTAAAATTCACCATGAGGCTGTTTATGTAATATTATTTATTGCAAATGACATTGATACAGATTCTAGTCTTTTACTAGTATTGCCTCTGCAACATTCTTCTACAAGTTGTTTGACATTATTATTCCTCCGTTTTACAGGCACGGAATGCTGCAATAGCAAATAGTTACTTTGTCGGGTCCATCAATCGTGTAGGGACTGAGATTTTCCCCAACCCGTTCACTTCAGGGGATGGAAAGCCACAACATTCAGATTTTGGGCATTTCTATGGATCTAGTTATTTTTCAGCACCAGATGCCTCCTGCACACCATCACTTTCCCGTTATAAGGATGGACTGATGATCTCAGACATGGATCTTAACCTTTGTCGGCAAATGAAAGACAAATGGGGGTTCCGAATGACTGCGAGATACGAGCTATATGCAGATATGCTTGCCCGTTATCTGAAACCAGACTTTGAACTCCAAGTCATCACTGATCCCTTGTTACATAAGAAGTCTTCTTAAATTCCAGGTAACTGTTTCAGCTCATCGTGTGAAATTAATAAATCAAGATTAAAATGGATACTGTATTGAAACAACATTTCGAATCATTTACGAGAATAAGTTCTGGGTTTGTTTTTTAAGTATTCGTGCCCTTTTCTGTTTCCAAAGGATTTAGCAATTTTTGACCACTCCATCTGCTTCCTTTTTTGTTAAGATGAAGAAAAAGGATTATGGGTGTCTGTATCTGGTGAAATATTATAAAATGAAGAGTGCATTTGTGAATTCTAGTTTAGATAAGTTGGAACAAGATTATATTGCTGCCATGAGTCCTCTTGACCTTGCTGTTGAAACAGGGCAAATCTAGCTCCCAGGTGGCTCCCAATTTCGAGTACGAAACATTGAAATTTGATCCACTTAATGAGACCGGTTCTAGTTCCGGTCCTCGTGCAGAAAAAAACAGAATCGAACATCATGAGCAATATTGGTATATAATGGCCAATATTGAAATAAACATGGTGAGCATGGAATGAGCAAAATACAGTCAACATCCGAACTCCGACATATACATATACAAATACTTGGTAAATGTTGAATTTCATAGTTATACATTACTTGATCTTATTCAAGAATATACTTTTGGCGCATATATGATATATCCCAAACCTCCTACCAGCTCATGGGCTTATTTTGGAGCACCAAATGAGACTTCATTTGCTATCTTGGCTCCCCTTTCTTTAGCCATGTAAAGACCTATATGATGCATCAATTCCTGCAACAGCAAAATCAGCATCACTCAAATGATTTTCTGTTTACATCGTCGAAACGGAAAATCTCAAAAATATGAATCTTACTACCTGAGGATGAGGCAAAACTCCTTTGGTGTTTCTGGCAATCTGAAGGGGAACGTCAAAGGTTGCGCAGGCACGCGAATACACGATAACATCCTTGAGAGGAGCCAGAAATCCTCGATTCCTCGCAGATAATGTCGAACATACGAAATCCAGCACACATATATCTGTGCACACCCCGACTACCAGTATCTACGACCATCAAAATAATGATTTAGATAAACTCTTCATATCCAACTGCTCAGGAGAGGGGATAAAATGATTACAAGCAGCAGTTTCGAGTTCTTACAGCTTGAATCTGATTGTTCTTCACCCAATCGACGAAAACATTCGAACCATCAACTTCCATGGAACCCAAATATCCATCGTAGCAATCTTTCCGCCTGATTGTCACGTTTGTTTCGTTTTCTATCCATCGCAAAGCTGCCATTTTTTGAAGATTTCTATTTAGAAATCCATTATATAAATTTAAAAGGGAGAAGTAAACACATAGACATACCTGGAACCAAATTTGATTCATCTGTGCCGGCAATACAGTGAGAAGGATAAGGATCCTCGGGCTTGTCAGGGTGATGGGAATCGAGAAACGCCATAACAGGCAATTTCTTGTCGCAGAAAAGTCTTGCCAGCCTTGATGATTCGTTGATCATCCCCGAAATCTGTCTGTTGGGTTCTCTTGGGGCCTGAAATCCAACATATTAGTGCTATAAAGTTCCTGATTCAATAGCAAAAAAAAAAAACAGTACAGTTTAAGGGCCAGATTTACCAGGTTTCCTGCACCGACAGTGCAGAAGCCATTGATGATATCGACAAGCACAAGACCAGTGACAACACCTTCAGGCAAAACAACAAGCTCCTGCTCCAAAGGCAGTTCGTTCTTCAAAACCTCAGCTGTTTCCGACACCATTTCTGAATTAATTAACCGATAACTTCTCAAGTACAAAACCAAGCTAAACTCACAAAAGGCTTGAAATATCTCAATTATTGTTGCATTCTGTTGTGGGGAATTATAAAGATCGTTATCAAAGGATAAGACGTGCTGATCCGTCCAACATAATTTTCAAGCTTCACTTTGAAATTGGCTTCTTCTTTTTTTTTGGTAAAATAGGCAATTTGTCCCCGACTATAGACTACCTTTTTATTGAGTCCTCTAATTATAAAAAGTTATAAAATGATCACTTTAAAATGGAACTCTTTGGAGTGAATGCACGAATGTACATTACATTGGTGGCTAATGCATGATATTGGAAGAGTGTGATGATATTCATAATTATCATATTAATAATAAAGCGATGAGGTTAAGTGACTAAAGTGTAACGTGAAAAGTGAATGTGTAATGTGAAATTGAGAGCGAGTTTATAAACACAAATAAATAATGTGAAAGTGATTAAAATGAACCGAAAGCCCTTGTATATATGTGGAAATCACTTAATATAGTTGTCGTGTAAAAGTGAAGCAACACATTGTGGTAGACTGGTTCACTAATCATTCATGATTAAATAAATAAAATAAAACTAGCATATAAACTAAATATGTTATTGTCTTTTTTTTTCTTCTTTGTAGAGTCAAAGTGGGCCTTAGCATATTTTTCGGGCGAGTCTAAAGTGCGGCAGGGTAGCGGTACAGTTACGGTGCAGCACCAACTGAAAATATTATAAAATGTGAAGCTTAAAATTGTTACATTTATTTATAACATTTTAGGTTAGTGGATAAGTATCGAAATTTAGCTTCAAGTATCGATGCTTATAACTTCTAATAACATTTTAAGTTTTAGTAAGTATTGAAACTTGTCTATTGTTATCGATACTTATTGTAAGACAACCAACTTAAAATATTATAAAAAATATAACATTTTAAGTTCTGTGTTCTGTAACATATGAATTAGTGTCGTATTATAGTCGCACCATAACATGTCGCATCTCAACCTACCCCATATTTTCCTTCATTTTTCTTATATAGTTTCCATTAAAAGTCAAAAACACATTTATCTCTCCAGTACCATCATGTGTACACAAAAAACAAACTCTTTATATAGTATTATTAAAGAGAACCCAATGTTTGTCATTCATTGAAATAGAGGAACAATCAGCTATTTTAAGGTTATCTCTATTCTTCTTTCTCACTTGCCCAAAATTGCAAGTGATACCCCTCAACTATCAAGCTTTCTAAATGTGGCACTCCTGTAATGTTTGGGCTAAGTCCAAAAGGATTCAAAGGCCCAATCTAACCAAAGGTCTAGTATAACACAATCAATTTATTCAACTCGAACCATAATTCGATACTCGAACTTACTAGCCTGAAACTCGGGATGTTACAAAGAGAGAGAGAGAGAACATGGCAAAATACACCATAAATCTTTGTATGAGGTACTAGTAACCAGTGCGACAGTTTCTGAGAACTCCTCCGGTCAAAGTAATTTTCTCGAACCTGTATTCGATCCCTCAACAGGTCTCTTCACCATAAGACCCAAATCCTTAAATCTTAAGGGAATTCAAAGTTCACAAAAGTGTTTCAATCCAGGGCTTGCAAGACTCTCGCCTCTCTTCAACCAAAATGGGAAACATGCTAAGAAGTCAGTTTCAGCAACAAAAAGCTCTAACTCGGCGGCAGTTGGGGATCAAACTGTTGAAGTTCTACTGGAAGCAAAAGCTACAATAGAGGTTTGTGAAAGGCTGGGCCTTCAATTCGAAGCAGATAAAGAGACGGTGGCTAACAGACTGATCGAAAATGGGAAGGAAATCTGAGTTTTAAGAAAGGACAAAGGGTGTGCTGCATTCCACCAGATGAATCAGAGCTTAATAATTTCTTGGAACGTTCGTGGTTTAGGTAAAATTGAAAAAAAAGCTGCAGTCAGGAAATTGGTGCGAAAGTCAACAACAAAGATAATCTTATTGCAGGAATCTAAATTGCAAGAGGTGAACGAGAAAATTGCAGGGCAAATTTTCGGTAAGCAATCGAACCTCAAATTTTGTTTCTCTTCTTCAATTGGAGCTGCGGGTGGTGTTATTTCAGCATGGGATCCTTGTTTCTTTGAGAATGACAGTAACATGATAGACCGGAATTTTATCATCCTAATTGGTAAATTAGTAGAGGAGAACGTTAGATGCTGCATAGTGAATGTTTACGCTCCAAATGATGATTGTGAAAGGTCCCATATGTTCGATATCCTAAAGCACAAAATCTTGAGCATCAATCTCCCAGTGATTATAGGGGGTGATTTTAATATTGTGTCCTCAACTGATGAACGTTCTGGAGGCAGTGTGAGCAAAAGGGCTATTGGAGTTTTCAATAATTTCATTGAAGAATTGGCAGTGGTAGATCTACCATTACAAGGGAGTCGGTTTACTTGGTCAAACTATAGAGATCAACCATCTTTTAGTCGCCTGGACAGATTTTTGATCTCAACAGAAATTCTTCGAATATGGCCGGACTTACTTCAAAGTGTGTTTCCTAAGAGCATTTCTGATCACAATCCAATCTGCCTGGCCAAGACGAAAATCTGCTGGGGAGCAAGACCATTTAAATGGTTCAACCACCTTGCCGAAGACAAAGACTATGGTGAGAAAATTAGTGAAGCTTGTAACATGGTTTCGGGAGAAGGCATTGGAACAATGCTGAAAAAGTGCAAGATTGTGTCAAAAGATTGGGTCCGCAAGGAAAATGGTAAAACTGGATTTTCTACACAAGATCTCGAGAAAAAGTGTGCAGAATTTGAAGAATTAATTTCAAATGGGAACCAGGACCAGCAGCTAATATCAGAGCTAAGAGAATGTAGAAGATCTCTATGGAGTTGTTACAGAAGAGAGGAACGTGAATGGATGCAAAAATCGAGGTTGAAGTGGGCTATCGAGGGGGACAGAAATACGAGATTTTTCCATCTTATTGCCTCTGCCAGAAGAAGATCAAATCTCATTTCAAGCATAAAAATAGGCGAAGATAAGCTCTACAAGCCAAAGGAAGTGAAAAAAGCTATCATGGTGCACTTTAGAAATATTTACAATACTTCCAGAACTATACCTCTCAAATTATTCAACTGTGAGCTAAGTCGTATTAGTTTGGAAATGTCAAAGCATTTGGAGAAGCCTTTTACTAATGAAGAAATCTTACGGGCTTTAGATTCGTGCGATAACTCAAAAGCTCCCGGTCCCGATGGCTTCAACATGGGGTTCCTAAAAAAATTCTGGTCCTCTCTCAAGGAAGAAATATGGGATTTCTTTGATAAATTCCATAAGGGCAAAATCACAGATTACTCTTTCAATCATTCTTTCATCGTTTTGATCCCTAAAAATCAAAGCCCGAGCACTATTGAAGATTATAGACCTATAAGCCTCGTGGGATGTATATACAAGTTACTTGCTAAAGTTATAGCTTTAAGATTCAGAGAGGTGTTGGAGGATATTATCGGGGAGAATCAGTTTGCGTTCTGCCCTGGAAAACAAATAATGGACTGTTCGTTAATTGCTAATGAGACGATTGACTACACAAGAAGAAAAGGGTTGAAAGGCGTAGTTCTAAAAGTGGATTTCCGCAAGGCGTATGATACAATGGATTGGGGTTTTCTATTGACTGTTTTGAGAAAGATGGGTTTCGGAACAATTTTCTGCAAGTGGATACATATGTGCATTTCCTCTGCATACATCTCTGTGTTAGTGAATGGCTCACCAACAGCTCCTTTCGCAATCGGTCGTGGCCTTAGGCAAGGCTGCCCCCTTTCACCAATTCTGTTCAACCTAGTAGTTGAAGCACTAAGTGCTTTAATAAAAAAAGCCATCTCGTTGGAACTGTTCAATGGAGTCCGAATAGGTGACAATAAAGTTGAAATCTCTCACATCCAATTTGCGGATGACCTTATTCTATTCAGTGGAGCTGAGGAAGAACAAATCAAGAATGTGGTGAGAATATTGAAAGGATTTGAACTTGCAGCAGGCTTACGCTTGAATCTGAAAAAAATCAAAGCTGCTTGGGATTAATGTTGATCCATCGCTAGTTGATAAATGGGCGTGTATTCTGAAATGTCAAAAGGAAAACTTTCCCACTCAGTACTTGGGTCTTCCGCTGGGAGCTGTTAAGAATGCAACCCAAATTTGGAATCCAATAGTGGAAAAATTTCGGGTTAAACTTTCACCATGGAAATCCAAGCTGCTGTCTTTTGGGGGGAAAATTGCTTTATTAAAGGCAGTGTTGGCAAATTTACCGTTATACTTCATCTCTATATTTCCGATGCCAGTATCGATCAAATCTAGAATCACTAGCATGATAACAAAGTTTCTCTGGGGTTCTCTAGACAAAAAATCCATCCATTGGATTAGATGGGAAACCATATGCCTGCCCAAGGCTTGTGGAGGTCTTGGCTTCATTGATTTCAAATTAAAAAATAGAGCACTTCTCAATAAGTGGCTCTGGAGGTACAGCACGAAGCCGAACAGCTTGTGGAGAAAAGTTGTTAGCGCAAAATATCACGAAGACCAGTCGAGTTTACTCCCGACAAACTTAAAACCGGCTAATAAATCGTGGATTTGGAAGAATATTGTCTCACCCCTCTCAATTACAGATGACAAATTCTCTCTTAATCTTAGGTTTATCCTAGGAAATGGCAAGAGAGTAAGATTTTGGGAAGATGTTTGGGTGGGTTCGTCCCCTTTGAAAAATGATTTCCCCAGATTATTCGCACTTGCTTCAAGAAAAGAGGGAGTAGTAGCAGATTTTGGGAAATTCTATGATGATCAGTGGAAGTGGGAAATAGAATTTCGCAGACCTCTTTTTGACTGGGAAAAAAATCTATGGGAAGAGTTTCGGATTTTGATTGAAAAAACAACACCGGGTCAATTCCAAAATGACAGCATACGATGGATAGCTAATTCTAACGGACTGTACTCTTCCAAATCCTTCTGTGATCTCTTATCGCCCAACGACAGAGCTGAAAATGATCTTTGGAAGAAGGTATGGTCGAATTTAGCTCCACCTAAGGTGGAGGCTTTTCTTTGGAAACTGATGCATGGACGGGTACCAACAAGAGTTGAACTCTCTAAAAGAGGGATAACAGGTCAAGCAACACTGTTGTGCCCTCTTTGTTCTGTGGAGAATGAAACAATCTCACATTTATTCTGTCATTGTCGAATCAGCTGGCGCATTTGGCAACGATGGTGCAATGTTTGGGGATCAGCAAGCGTATTACCGGGTAACATCTCATCATTTTACATTTCTTGGTGCTCTATGTTTAATCTTATAAGATTAAAAGAAATATGGCAGCTCTCGTTTCTGTGCATTGCTTGGTCTATTTGGTTATTTAGGAATGATGTTATATTCAAAGGAATCCGGGTAGATGAGAACCAACTGTTTGATATCTGTGTTTTACGACTAGGATGGTGGTGCAAAGTAAAATGGCCAAATTTAATCAGTAAAGCTGATGACATCCTTCTCTGTCCCCATATTTTGAAATCAAAGATAAATAAACAGATAAATTCCAAGCATCATAGTTGGGTGAAGCCTTTGCCGGGTACTCTTAAATTCAATGTAGATGGTGCCGTGGAGGGTGGATTTGGAAAAGCCGGAATTGGTGGAATTCTGAGAAACGCAGAAAACAAGTCTTTAATTATGTTCTCCAAACATATTGGCATCATGGATGCCACATCGGCTGAAATTCTTGCAGTAAAAGAGGCTGTTTTGCTTTTTCTGAGTTCAGAATGGGCCAAGAGCTTTACTTTGATCATAGAGTCGGATTGTAGTTCAATAGTTGATTGGTTTGAGCGGCCTATGAAGGCTCCTTCTATTTTCAAGGATACAATCGAAGATTGTCGGAGCCGTTGCAAGGAAATATTGTGGTCGATTCAATATATTCCAAGAGATGCAAATTCAACTGCAGACAGGTTGGCAAAATCTGGAATTTCCAGAAATTCACCACTGTGCTGGATACTAAATTGCTCATAATTTGTCCATCTGGATGTATGGTCAAAGCTCCAGTAGCAGATTGTGTAGGCAAATGCCTATGGTTTATATATTTGATTTGTTGAATGCTTATGTTTGGACAGTAGCTTTATGGTAAGCAGGTGTATTGAAGAAATGCTGCAGCTGTTGGTTAGGAAGGGCGAGCAAACAGTTTGATGAGTGATGATTCTAAACTGTACATGGAAGTTTTGTGTGTGAATTGTAATAGTTTATTATCCATTAACAAGGTGCACTCTTTTTCCTCCATTTTAGGATTAGGGAGGTTTTTTAACGAGGCCCTTGTTATGGAATATTATCAATAAAATATATAATTTTCAAAAAAAAAAATAAATTGATTTTCTTTAATTAAATTTTAAGTCTTAAAATATCAAATCTGAATCCAAGATCTGAATTGCTAACCTGAAATTCTTTGTATTCAGCATATTTTTTACATATTATTATAAAATATTTTAATTGTCAATTAAACATTATTTTTTGATGATATGTGAAAGATATATTAAATAAAAGTGTTAATTTTTATTTTTTACAATAGAATTATTTAACATTGTCAATATAAGTGACTTCATTTTTAAAAAATAAAAGTTGGATAATGTAATTTGATTAAATTAAAGGTTTATGATGTAAATGAAATTGGATGTTAAATTTAATGATTTAAAATATAAATTATCTTCTTTACGCGTAAATGGCTCTCAAACCCAATTTTTACTTTGATTTTAAACTCAGATCACATAATTATATTTTTAAATAGAATTTTATAAAATCATTCGAAAATTGAAATTTTATGAATATTCGGTCATACAAAGTTTAAAATAATCTATGACGATTTCGGTCATGTTTGGTAAAGGTTAGTTTGAGCCAAAATTAGAGGTTTGAGCTAATATTAGAGGTTTGATCAGTTAAACAGCTAATTTAGATGTTTGGTAAATAGCGGATTAGAGTGAAACTTCTAGTTTTGAAAAAGCTTCTAATATGAGTTTTTTGAAATTAGAGATTTTGACATTATAATTATACAAACTCTTTACCCTTAATAATTATAAAAAAAATCCAAATAACTTAAATTTAACATTTTTTTATTTTAATTCTTCATCCTCACGTATTTACATTGTGACATTTGTAAACTAATATTTTTTCTTTTTATTTTCACACAGTCACACATTCATATTTGTATTTAATAATTAATTAAATTGTACTAAAAATAAGGCTTAAGTGCTACTTTTACTCATGTAGTAGTCCTAATTTATCAATTTCGCAACTATAGTATTTTGCATCAATTTGGCCCTTGAAGTAGTTGAATTGCATCACAGTTTGCTTTTTGACTAACACTCTAACTCTAATTTCTAAATCTTAAAACCTAAATTCTAAATTCTAATAAAAAAAATTTTAAATCTAAAGTGATTGTGAAACATAAAAGTATTCCTAAACCCTAAACAATGATGCAATTCGACTACTTCAAGGGCCAATTTGATGCAAAAATATCATAGGGGCAAAATTGATAATTTGATACTACTACAGGAACAAAAATAACCCTTAAGCCAAATAATAATTATATAGATCCTTCAAATATGCTTAGTAATGTTATATCAAAAAAATTATTTTCATAATCTAATTAATATACAAAATATTAATAACTAATAAATTATTCAAACAAGTATCGAATATAATTATATCTTTATATGTCATTTTACTTGTTTAAATAATCAAACAATTATCAGCTAATTTTACCGAACACTTTTATACAATCAGTTAATACAATTTGTTAGTTAAATCAACTAGTGTTATTCTAATGTATTTAAGAATCCAAGATATAATTAAATAAAACACTCGTTATTAGTTTAAGTGATGTTATGGAAATGTGGATTTTTATACCGATTATACATCAAATAATAATCCTTAATATATTAGTGGTACCACAATTTTTTATTTGTTTAGAATTTAATTAATCTTCCTATCTGTTTCCAAAATAAAATACCAAAGATCCTTTCCTACGAACACACAACATTAAGAATTAAGATTCTTTGTCCTATATTCCATCTTTATAAAATTCGATATAAATTAGTCGGGTGTCAAAATATCATGTTAAACCAATAAGATTGTTTCTAGTAAGGTTTTGAAGTCCCGAGAAGCACTTCCTGTTGGTTCAGCAGCTTTCAAGACAAGCTCTCTCAATGCCATAACCCTTTCTCTCATCTGCCACCCTTCTTCTTGTCCCAAAACCAGCTTCAAACTCTTTAGTACCCCACTCTTTGTGAACACATGCCCCTCCACTCTAACACCAATCCCCCATATTTCCTCCACCGCACGTCCAATCATCCCATGATCCCCAAACATGGGCCTGCAGATCATGGGAACTCCATTTGCAATGCTTTCAAACACTGAGTTCGCCCCGCAATGCGTCAAAAACACACCTGTTGAACCATGCCCCAACACCACAGTTTGGGCTGCCCACCGAACCAATTTCCCTTGCTTCCTTGTCCTTTCAACAAACCCTTCCGGTAAATGCTGCTTATGTTCGTCCTTGAGAGACCAAAGGAACGAAATGCCACTCTCTTCCACTGCCTCCGCCAACACTTTTAACTCCTCCACCGCTGGCGACGCCGCTGTTCCAAAGCTAATATACATAACCGAATTGGGACTTTGCTTGTCTAACCATGATAAACTCCCCGTCACATCTGAATCCGGTAGTGGTAATGGAGGTGGAGGAAGTTGTTGTGTTAAGAAACCAACGTTCAACAATGCTGGTAACTTGGATTTGAGATCATCTAGGAGTGGTGTGGGATAAAGTTCTTGGCAAAAACCCATTACAATGGCCGTAGATCGAGGTAAAACACATCGAATTTCACTCAACGTGTGAGAAAAGAATGTTTCTTTTGAAAGTCTAGGCAATATTTCCTCAGATAAATCCATAACTTGCATCGGAGATAACCCTGGGATCATTTCCAAAGTTTGGTGCTGGAATTCGCCACCACCAACATCACCGAAAAGCCGACGAATGAGATCAGTGTAAATATGGGCGGACAGACTCTGCGGAATCGAAACACAAACAGGGATCCAAGTAGCCTGCATGTCCTCCGCCATATCTGCAGCAAATGTCAAGAAAATATCGGTGACCAAGCAGCTAACATTCCTTCCACTTTCCCTAACTGCAATATCTAAGGCCCTTTGAAAGTTTTCAGGAGCTGCCTTGAGGAAAAGGTCTAATCTCTCCACTGGGTTTCCACTAAAAACATGATTGATGGGCACACCATCCTCCACATTATAAGCTCTGATATTGCTGGGAATGGGAACATTAAGCTTAGAACTGGAAAACATGGAATCATTAGCTTTTTGTGTGGTAAAGAAAGAAAAGTGCAGATTGGGAGCTGCAATAGCCAACCTGCATGCTAATCCTAGGATGGCCAGATTGTGACTGCCGAATGGGAAGGCCAAGACGGCAATATGTTGTTCTTTTAAGCTTTGGGTTGTTAGCATTTAGGAACCCTGCTTTTTATTGATGGAGAAGATCAGTGTTTAACCAAGAATTAGACAAACAAATCTCATAAGAATGATGATAAACCTCTTGGCTATTTATATTGGCTACTTGTACAAAAAGCTCTAATTCCTTTCATTTTTATATTGTATACGTTTCTCTCTTTCTTTACTTCTTTTCTTTCATGGATTAATTTGTTGGAGCCGAAGCTTTGAATGTCGAATTACTGCCGGAGCGTTTGCTAATAAAGTTGAGTAAGATCTTTTTAAAGAGAAATTAAGGAAGAATTAATGGTGGTTTTAATTGATCTTTAGAAATTAAGATTTTTTTTTAAAAGAGAAGTTAAATGAAGAATTAATGATTATAACCCTTTTTCTTAAACATAACTCCGAATTTTCTTTCTTCGAAATCAAAATTAAAGTTCTTCAAACTCGAGATCCACTAATTGACCGAATGACCAATGATGTTTAGATTGCTCCATCTTACTTTGGAATGTAATATATCTCTATTTAATAAAATAAAAAACTCTTCAAACTCAATACTAACTCAAGAAGGGACTATTTTACAAAGATTGAAAACTTATTTTAAGTTCTTGCAATTTTCTCAAGACTACAAATCTAAAATTTAATTTTTTTTCTTCCTTTTTATTCTCTCCCACTTTAAATTTTTGCTAGCCTTTCCCAATGAGGAAGATGGAGTATTTCCTTTCTTTTATTATTATCCTTTTATAAATGCTAATAAGGACAAAAAGAAATCAGTCCAAAATTCCATTAATAGTCAATTTTAAATGTTTCATTAATCCAAATCTAACATTTAACCAAAATAACAATAAAGCTTCAAATAATATTTTCATGGGAACCAATTTCCTTGCAAGTTTCATTACATTCCAACTTTTACTACACTTCTAATATAGTCCCTAAAATTTGCATTATTGTACATTGACCCCCAAATGATCAAAAATAAATAAAAATTC
Organism: Hibiscus tridactylites; assembly: GCA_958450335.1. Classification (NCBI taxonomy): domain Eukaryota; kingdom Viridiplantae; phylum Streptophyta; class Magnoliopsida; order Malvales; family Malvaceae; genus Hibiscus; species Hibiscus tridactylites. The sequence goes on along the minus strand of OY288268.1, from coordinate 101,069,294 downwards.
TATTTAATTAAATTTCAACTTCATTTTAGAAAAGATATCTATTTACCTCTCAAGTTTGCAAAATTTACAATTTAATCCAAAATTTCAATTTCGACAATTCCTCAATAAAAACCAACTATACCATTACATTTAGTCCAAAATAATTGATTAATTTAGTAATGGACTTGATCATTGATATTTAATATTTTTAAATATTGATACGGATCAAAAATATGATATTGGAACTTTTGGGGTATTACACACTACAAGGCCTAGTGGTAAATGTGTAATAAGTCCTTTTTGAACTCCTAATAAAGTAATTGTTGGATTCTCATGGGATTGATATGTTACTTGTTGTTTTTGGAACTTGAATAAGGGGATTGGATTTGTGTTAGATTGATTTAATGTTCGTACAAAATTGCTTAAGTATAATTTCTGAAATTCTGACATGTCTTTGATGACTATTTAGGCCAAAATGACCATTAGAATAATGAATGATGATAGGAAATGAGATTTGGTGGGACTTTAAAAGTGTATAATTTTACTATAAAATTTTAAAAAGTTTTATTTTTATCATTAAATATTTTAATAATAGTTATTAACTAATCGTCGTCCGTCACAGATAGTCATTCACAACAAAATTAGTGGCAAAATATTCACATTTTACTCTCATTTTCTCCTTGCATTGATTTTTCATAAAACCTACTCAAAATCAATGAAAACCAATTATAAGGTTTGACATGCTAATACTCTGATTTCCTCGAATGGTTGTTTGATGAGGTTGGTTCTGAGATATGTTGTTCTTTTTTTTTAAAAATACTTTTCACCGTTTAAATTTTCGAACAAACCCTTCAAATCTGAAAAAGTCTCAAACCCGAAAATGGTGAATTTATTTTGTTTACTTTCATTGATTTTGAGCGAGTTTCGTGAAATATCGATCTGATGAGAAAAAAAAGAGAGTGAAATACAGTCACTTTGATATTGATCTTATCATGAATGACGACATGTGACGAACGATAATCGACCAACAACGACGACCAAAATATTCAGTTGCTAAAATATAGTCATTTTACTGACAAAATCGATACAATCCTAAAGTTTAGTGCCTAAAACAATGTCGTTTTGTCCGTATTTTCATGTTGTTTGGATTTTAACGGGCAAATGATATAATTTTTTCGAATAATTTTAAGGTGGTTACAAGGTAATATTTGTTCATACATATTCTTAACCCTTGCCAATACACACACTTTGTAGCACAGAACGATTTGAATTCGGGTCTCTTAAAATAAACATCATCTTTTTTTTCATTAGAACAACTTGTTGAGTTCGGTAAATGATATAATTAAAGTAAAATGAAAGTTTAATGTTATAATTGATGCAATTGGAAATTGAATGGCATAAACGATATAACGACTAAAACTCAGTAGTATCCAATAAAATTTACCCATAGAAAACGATACATTTAACACACTGATTACCTTGCATTCCACCCGGGTAGCATAAACCGTAAATTTGATCATTAATCGGGTGCCTTATCTTAACCCTCCCTTCCCAATTCTAAATCTTCTTCCATCTCTGGTTAATCATTTCTTAATCCCAGAATTTCACTTCAAATCATTTCTTTCATTATTAACCTTTTTAATAAATTTAATTCTTATTTTTAACCTCAGTTTTAATTTTTCTACCTTAGTTTCTCTATATATTTTTTAACCGTAATTTTCGATGCAAAAGAAATGGCGAATTCAAATCACCAGCCAACAACAATGTACGGTGCAGGTGCCGTGAACATGCAACGGAACATTGACGAAGAAGAAGAAGACGATGACGGTCCAGGCGGATGTCGAGGGGAAGAGCCGGTGGATAACCCTCAGATTGGATTCCAAGAAAACGGCGCCGTTGTTGCGGTTATGAATAATGATATGGAAGAAGGTCCTCATGCCAATGTTTATGGTCAAGGATCCGATTCAACAGCTGTTCCTGGTAATGGTGGCGCCGATCAGCTCACCCTGTCATTTCAAGGCGAAGTTTATGTCTTTGATTCCGTTTCTCCTGACAAGGTTCCTTTTAATGCTATTCTTATTTCTTTAAATTGTGTACTTGTTGCTTCTGGTTTTAGGTTGATTGGATGAATTTAATGAAAGCTATTTGTTAATTTGGCGAATTATGTGCTGCGGCATATTGTGTTTTAATGCTAATTTAGCTGACAGCCCACTGAGTTTTGCATCTATAATTTGTAGTTTATATATTGATTTGTTTAAAATAATGTGGCGGGTTATGCATTTTTGGCTTTACTCAAATGAATAATGGTTTCCCTTTTCTCCATGATTGAAGTGGGTTTTGCTGTTAGAGCTTGAAGTTCCAAATATGGAGTTCAGGAAAATCACAAGTTTTGGTGCCTTTGATATTTTCAGGTTCAGGCAGTGTTGTTACTTCTAGGTGGATATGAAATCCCTTCAGGCACTCCTGCAATGGGGACAGTTTCTGTTACTCAAAGGGTATGGGTTAGATCAATCATCCTAGTTCTTTAAAGGAGGTTCTGTTTTGTGCATTTTGTTTAACTTCTTATATGCCTTTCTCCTAGGGCATGAATGAGTTCCCTTCTAGGTCCATTCAACCACAGAGAGCTGCTTCTTTAAACCGGTTCCGGGAGAAGAGAAAAGAGAGGTGCTTTGAGAAGAAAATCCGCTATACCGTGAGGAAAGAAGTGGCTCTCAGGTATGCAAATGATCAGTTTCATCTCCTTTTCCACTTTCTTTCTTCATTTCGAGTTTGTTCTTCAAACCACTTTTCAACATACTTGGTGTGGTTTGTCAGGATGCAGCGCAAGAAGGGCCAATTCACATCATCCAAAGCAATTTCTGATGAAGTAGCCTCAGCCTCTTCGGGATGGAGCGGAACGCCCGGTTCTGGGCAAGATGAGAGTATGCAAGAAGTATTGTGAGTAGCTTTTTCAATGGTGTTAGTTCCATGCTTTTAATTTAGGATAAATTACACCATATACCACTAAACTTTAAGTTTAGTATCAATTATATCACTGAACTAAAAAATCGACATTATTTTAGCATTGAACTTTAATTTATGCTTCAATTATCCATTAAAATTGATGACGTGGACGGATCTTAACGGTCTGCGTGCGATGACATGGAAGGATTTTAGCGGCCAATGGTATAATTGAAATCTAAACTCAAGTTCGGTGCTAAAATAGTATCGATTTTTCGTTCAATGGTATAATCGATACTAAACTTAAAGCTCAGCGGTATCCAATGTAGTTTACCCTTTAACTTATCATTGAATTGGTATTACCACTTAGTTGAAGATGTTATGTTAGTTTCTAGCTATTACTTCAGCTATCATTTATTATGTTTCAATAAAGGGACTTATGTAGATTTTCTCTATTTTGCTTTTTTTTTTTCTGTGTAGATGTACACACTGTGGAATCAGCTCTAAGAAAACTCCTATGATGCGTCGTGGACCTTCTGGTCCAAGGACTCTTTGTAATGCTTGCGGACTCAAGTGGGCAAATAAGGTTTGTCTAAACCAGGAAAGAGTTGTACATAAGTCTATCCCCAATTTAATTGCCTACAGATTGCAAATTCTAGAGAGCACACTATGAGATGATTGACTGTCTCTTTGTTAATAATGCTTTCTTTGTAATTCTAATGATATTTTTATTATACATGATTATGTCGGTCCTTTTGATTGTCCAAAAGGCATGTATCAAGAGTTTAACCTGTTATTGCATGAAGATATTTAGTTCGCATGTCAAATTTGTTTGATGACTCGGAAGCGAATATATCCTTTACGCAATGTAATATCTACTGTATTTTAGTGACTTGCAGATGATGATTAACAGTTCTTATAATCTTCAACAATTGCTTGCAATTCTTTGGTCATTCACTTGGATTTTTTTTATTTGCAGGGTGTTTTGAGAGACCTTTCAAAGGTTTCAACAGTAGCAATCCAGGATCCGACTGCAAAGACTACTGAGCTGGATTTGCTAAATGCTAACTCATAAAACAATATTGAACTTGGTTATTTATTACTTTTTTTCATCGTGTTAATTCCTAAATGGCTCGTTACTTCTTGGGTATTTATCAGAGTGATGCGGAAGCTATCGAGTCAGAAGCTGTAATTGTAACTACAGATGTTGTATCTTCATCTAATGGATATAACTCCGCCGTTACTGCTGAAAGATAATTAACATGATCCTTCGAATATGGTGAGTGCTGTGATTCTTGATGTGCAGATGTCGAATTTTGTTGTAATAATCGAGTTCAGTTGACAACTGTATATATGGTTCATTGCCTATAATCTTTATGTGAATAATTGCAGAATTGCAAGATATAGCCTAATTAATTTATGTAACTTAGTAACATTTGAAATTGTACTTCCTTCCATGTACGTTGAAACTGATAAGCTTGTTTTTGGCAATTTCCATTCTTATCATGCAAAAATGGAAATATTGCAGAGCTGACAAACACAGGTAGGGAAAAGAAAGAACTTTCACCATTGGATGTCCTAATTCTTGAGAGGCAGGGCAGCTATTCCAAAAGACAAATGGAAATACAAGCTGAAAACTGTAGATTCAAAATATAATGATGCTTACTTGAGTGGGATCAGAAGTGTCTAATGATGCTTAAGCAAAAACACAGATGATTTTATCAAAAGAGATTAGTGTAGAAATGGTAAGCAATATCCTTGCAGAATTGCATTATAATTTACATCATTTCATATATTTGTAGAAGTAAAATGTGGATGACAACAACAATAAACTCAAAACAACTAAATCACACAAATATCTATGGGTCCGCAAGCAACTTAAGATACTTACCGTAGAACCGAACATTCTGAATTGTAGTATGAAATTAACATGGATCAAGCATTCAATGCCACTCTTTTGAGCTCCTGTCAATACCTACTGAGCAGCATCTTCTGGGAATCTAGCATCGAAAGGAGCCGATGTGTGGGCATGAGCTGCAGCACCACCTGCACTCCCCGAACCATGCTGCAACTCAATCACAAGCCACCGTACAGCTTTACTCATCTGCTCCAAACGAACGGCGCTTATGGGAGGAAGGCCGGTTGACTGCTGGCCCAACTTCCCAGCCATGGAGCCGGTGGCTTCGTCCACAAGGCACTCGGATCCGATCCTTTGTTTGATGGACTCAACAAACTCCTCAGCTTGATCACAAGCCACTCTGAATAATTCCCATTTCTGCTTGAAGTTCTCCAAAGCAGCATCAGTGGCTACCGTCTTTTGGGCAGCCGAAGATTCCTTAGTTTCGAGAACATTAGCTGCTGCAGCAACGAATTCTTGGTAGGCGTTGTTTAAGGAATCTACTAGGTTGTCCATTTACTCTCAATCAGGGTTTCAAAAAACGGCCCGCCGGCCGAAACCGCTATCGGCGAAAACAACGGTGGGACGCGGAATCACACTAGTAGCGGTGGATCGCGGCCGCAATTTAACGGGTAGCGGTAAATAACGGTAGTAACGGGCCGCTATCCCCGTTTTCTCTAGTTACTGTAAAATCTAAAAAATTCGATGGGCGGGCGATAAGGGTGAGCGTGAGAGTGTAAAGGGAGGCGAGCTGACGAGACTTACAGGGAGAGGATTGGTCGACGTTGAGGAGAGGGGATTGACGGCGCGCCGACGACAAGAGGTGAAATCGCGCGGCTCTAGATGCTGGTCTGATGACGACGGCGTGAAAAAAAAAACCCTTTTAGGGATTGAAAGCCAAAGAGAAAAGGAAGAATAGAAAGGGATCTGGGATTTAGGTTTTGTTATTAATATTATAATCTTATTTTAATATCATTAAAAAAAGGGTAAAGTTCACAAACGGCCACTAAATTTTGGTTAATTATTCAATTTGGCAGCCAAATTTTTAATTGCTTTAATATTATTATTAGTTTTTGTGATTTGCTTCAATTTGGCCATTGAGCTCTTAACAGATGTTAAGAAAATAACGTGGCAGTTAACAAATTTTGTATAATAATACATTTAATTTTTCATATTTTAATTTGATTATATTTTTAACTAAAAATAATTTAACCTTAAACCCTTAAATATAATAATTTGTTGCCTTCGTTAGTTCGTTTATTATTCATGTCTCATGGTAGAACTGTTTACTAGCTGTTTGGTTGCCGAGAAAAAATAAAACAAAGTTGTTTGATTTCTGGTTGCGAGAAACGAAAACAGTAATGATAATCAAAAAATCAAAAACCAACAGGGTCATCTTCTGCAAAAACAATGACAAAGCAAAGAACAAAAAGCAGAGGAATCGGTGAAGTTCAAGAAGGTACCCCTTTATTTCTTTTGCTCACCTTTTGCTTTGATTTTGGGTTTCTGGAATTTTGAACTTTGATGTAATTGGTTTAATATTGTAATTTTTTTCCAGAATATGTTAATATGTTAGTTGAAGCGGATAAAAGTGTGGGTAAGGAAATCTGGTATGGAACCTTGGTTTATTTGATGATGCACTTTTAGCAGCTGGAACTACGCTCTCAGCTATGAAATTCATACTCGATGGCCATGGGGAATTTGCTTATGCATTGGTGCGCCTTCGGGTCGCCATGCTCAACCTACTCGAGCCGATGGGTATTGCTTTTTTAACAATGCTCTCAGTTGTTGAGCCAGGGTCAAATTATTATATTTAAGGTTTAAGAGTTTAATGGTTTAGGGTTTATGTGTTTGAGGTTTTTAGTTTTGTTCTTATGGATTTGGGGTTTAGAGTTTAGTATTTTAGATTTATGGTTTTAAGTTTAGGGTTTAGGATTAAATTATTTTAATTAAAAATAAAGTTAAATTAAAATAATGTGTAAATATTGAAGGTTAAATTTATTATTATTTTTAAATTATAATTAAATTATTTGAATGTGCAAATATGGAGGACTAAATGTATTATTATACAAAATTTATTAACGGCCACGTAACTTTTTTAAGTTCGTTAAGAGCTTAGTGACCAATTGAAGCAAATCATAAAGTTTAATGGCAACATTGAAACAATTAAAAATTCGGTTGTTAAATTAAATAATTAACCAAATTTTAGTGATCATTTGTGAACTTTTATCCTTAAAAAAGCCCTTGGGTTTGGAAAAAGATACAATATTAAGATAGCCCATTAATTTGATAGAAAAAAAAGAGACCATTAAAAATTTTCAATTGAAATCGACTGCTAGAGTTTGACCCCATAAATAAAAAGTTAAATTATGAAATGACAACGTCTTTTTAAGGGTATAAATTAATTTTTATTTTTGCAATGCCACTTTTTATCTTTGTTATTTTAGTCTTTAATTTTTTTTTTAATTTAGAGTGTAAACTTTATTTTTTTTATTCAATGTATTAATTTCAGTAATCTAAGTTCATAAGTATTGGAAAACACTCTAAAAATCATTAAAAGTAACTTTTATATGATTATAATTATAATTATTATGTTTTATAATAAGTGTTGGAAAACACTCTAAATTTTTATGACTGTGATAGCATTCGTTATGTCTGCAACCATGATAACCGCGACGTGACTGAAAACGCGACCACGATCGAAATTCAAATCCCTAATTTTCACGAATCTAAATCTAGTGAAATTGCTCAAACTGAATTCACAATATGTCCATAGCTTGAAAATAACAAAAGTGCATTTTCAATTATAAGAGCTAAAATACAATATATATATATATATATGTATATATATAGGGTTAGGATCTACTTATATTGTGTAAAACTCAATAAGTTTTACACTATTTTGGACCGTTGGTTGATAAAAATAAATGGCTAAGATTCTTTCCTTATCTTTTTTCCCAATTGATAATTTTTATATTTTTTACTGTTAATCTCATACATTCATTTCACTCATCCAATGAACATGGATTAGTGTAAAACTAAATGAGTTTTACACCATGTAACTGGATCCTATCTTATATATATACTTACATAAAATCTTTGACTGGCCTTAGAATTACATATTAATTAAGCACAAAACTAGGGTTTTAAAAAACACTCCACAACCGCGATCGCGGCCGTTATATAGCTGCGCCGTCATCCGAAACTGATATCACCGAAAATTGCCCTAAAAATCGAATTCACACCAGAAAGACGAATTGAGGTCGCGATTTAACTGGTAACGCCCGATTGTGACGATAACGGACCGATATTCATGTTATTATCCCATTCATGATCAACAAAGAAAAAAATACATATATTTTCTTAAAAAAAATAATCTTCAAAAGACGATTTCAACTGATATTTTTTGCTATTACCGACGATCCAAGCGTCGTCCACCAAATTCAAACGATCCTTCAGATGATTGTATGAAAGCGATGCGATGAAGTTACAAAGATGAAAAAGAAAGGAAAAAAGTACAAGAATTCTGGAAAGTGAAAAGAAGTAAAAAAACATTTTTTAGTGTTCCAATGATAAAAGTTAATTTTATTATTAAAAAAATATATCCATCAAAAGTCTTGATTCAAGGCAAAATACAAACACCAACAAGAATAAATTAAATGGGTCTCCAAAATCGACACTACACCACCTAAAAAGGAAAGGAAAAATTAATTGCATCTTGAAAGTCGACACTAATTTTTCCACTACTTGAATATTATAATATTTATTTATGTTATATTGTAATTTATTATATTTAAATGGTAAAAGTTAATTTTTTTATTAAATGCATCTTGAATCGACAATAATTTATTCACTACTTAAAAAAATAATAGTCAATGAAGAAGAAGAAATAAGAAATGGCAGCTGCAAATGAGTTTTTTTTTTTATAGGTAATAGGGCCTCGTTAAAAACCCCCACTAAATCTAATAGGGGGAAAAGAGTGCCCGAATTTATTTCATGAAGTAAACCGTTAAGTTACAAAGTCTCAAATAGATTATTACAACCAGAGAAATATAACCAAACCAGTAATAAGTACTAAGGAAGAAACTAGGTAAGGTGAGACCAGAATCAAAGGACTATCCTATACCAGCTTTTGCCAGCTCGTCCGCCTTGGCATTAGCGACTCTCAGAATCCATCGGACGATGCAGTTTCGAAACAAAATAGCATCTGCAATTTCCTTGACAGCATTCTTTAGCGTAGTAGGGCAGTATGAGTGGTCACTGATCCACCCTATCACCTCCTTACAGTCACTTTCCACTATCCACCTAACATTGCTGCAACTATCCAGGGACATAGCAAGAGATAAACCAAATTTCATTGCTCCTATTTCAGCAAGATACGGTGGCCCTCCCGGGAAAGGTTCCGAGAAAGAAGATAGTAAGTTGCGGTTATGGTCATAAATAGTACCTTCAATCCCTCCCCGCTCAAGATCCTTTCTCATTGCCCCGTCAACGTTGATTTTGATAAAGCCATAGGGGGGCGGCTGCCATTGAAACATAGGGGTGCTAAGCTTGGAGCCAGCTTCGAACTTATCCGCGAGAGGAAGCTCATTTACCAATTCATTCACCGAGATATTACATTCAGGAAATTTGGCTTTAAACCAGCATGATGCTCTGTATCTAATGAGAAAGAAAGTTAAGATAGGATCTAACCTTTTATTATTAAAGACTATATAGTTTCTGACAAGCCAAGTTGTCCAGAGCGTGGCCAATGGAATAAAGGACCAGACCGATTTCAGCGATTTGCAGGGGTTAAATTCAAACCAGATTTGCAGGAGGGAGGCCGTTGATTTTGGAATGATCAGATTAATACCCCAAAGGCCGGCAAGTTTTAACCATATCTTCCATATAGGCTGGCAGTGTAGGAAAAGATGGTTGACAGATTCATCTTCACAATTACAAAATGGGCATCTTACGTTGGAATCCACTTGGACTCCTCTTCGAATTAGATTGGTTTTCACCGGAATGTTGTTCTTAATAACTCTCCACAAGAAGAATTCTGCTTTTGGGGGAGCGATGCCCCGCCATACATAATTTTTCCAATCAAAATTTTCAGCAGTCCTTCCCACAAGAATATTTCGGCACGGTTTAACCGAGAAACGGCCATCCCCCGAGCCTTTCCATGATAAGCAGTCGAAAGCTACCCCCGAGGAGGAGAATTTGTTTAAAACAGAGAGAAGATTATCCCATTGATAGGTTTCCCAGTCAAAGAGTTGTCGCCGGAGAGGGATGTTCCAGGACCAGGAGTTCCCATTTTTGAAGCCAAAATCACTTACTGTTCCAGGTTTATTAGTGCACAAGACGAAAATTCTGGTAAAAATGCTCTGAAGGGGGGTGTCACAAATCCACGCGTCCGACCAGAATTTTATGGACGAACCATCTCCTACAAGTAATTTGGAATTGTCCTGTAGGCATGTACCAATTTCATCCTGTTTGTAGAATGATTCGTAAATTCCCTTCCATATCCACGAGGATATCCGGTTGAGGTTCGGATCAATAAGGATGGAAGAGGCGTCGAGGTTATACTTGGCACAGATTAAGGCTTTCCACGGACTATCTTTCTCGTTTGCAAATTTGAAGATCCACTTCCCCAGAAGTGCACGGTTGAAGATGTTTAAATTACAAATGTTCAGGCCCCCGAAACTCAGTGGTTTACATATGGCATCCCAATTTACCCAATGAGTTTTGGGAGTATCAACGTTCCCACTCCACAGAAATTTTGCCATGAACCCGTTAAGTTTCCTTTGAATCTCCATGGGCATTTTAAATAAGAACATATAATAGGTTGGTAAGGAAGAGAGGACAGATTTGATGAGGACTAATCTGCTAGAGAAGGATAAATTCCTTCCTTTCCAACCAGCAAGGGCGGAGTTGAATTTACCTATGACCGGCTCCCACAGAACTCTAGAATTTCTTTTCGGGCCGAGGGGGAGCCCGAGGTAATCAGCCGGGAAGATACCAGTTGAGCATCCGATTTGTGAAGCCCAAGAGGAGAGGAGGCTGTCATCGATGTGGATGCCAAAAAGTCTACACTTGCCCAAGTTGAGTTGTAACCCAGCTGCTAACTCAAAAATTCGTAGTACTCTCTTGATATTGCGAATCTCACTAAGAGATGCACCACAGAAGAAGATGAGGTCGTCGGCAAATTGCAAGTTTGATAATGACATAGAATTTGCCCCTCTTCCGATAAGAAACCCATGGAATAAGCCTGCATCTGAAGCCTTCTTTATTAATCGGGAAAGAGCCTCGCCTACAACATTGAAAAGCAGAGGAGAAAGGGGGCAACCCTGTCGAAGTCCCCTTTCTAATGGAAACGCAGATGTTGGAGAACCATTGATCAAAATAGAGATAGAGGCAGTGGAAATACACTTTGCGATCCAGGAAATCCATTTAGCGCCGCAACCCATTTTCTTAAGGATCAAAAGTAAGAAATCCCAGTCTACTGAGTCATAGGCGCGACTGAAATCTGTTTTAAAAACAAGACCTTGCAACCCCATTTTTTGCACGTAGTCAACCACTTCATTTGCAATGAATGAGCAGTCTAGGATTTGTCTTCCGGCTACAAAAGCGAATTGGCTCTCATTGATGATAGAGTTGAGGATCACCTTAAATCTTCTGGAAAGAACCTTCGCCAAGATCTTATATAAGCTCCCCACTAGACTAATGGGCCGAAAGTCTTTGAAATTGGAGGGGCTCACAATTTTTGGAATTAAGGTGATGAAGGAATGATTAATTCCTTTCTCCCATTCTTTGCCTTCATAAAAGTCTTCAAAGAATTGCAGTAGGAAAGGTTTCAGTGATGGCCAGAATTTTCTGAAAAAATCAACGTTGAATCCATCCTGGCCCGGGGCCTTTGAACTAGCCATTGAAGAGATGGCTTCCCAAATTTCATTCTCGGTAAACTTTGACTCTAGGAGCTTAGCCTGTTCTTGGGAGATTTTATCGAAGTCAATATCGAATTCACTTACTGCCAACGTGTTCCCAGCACTATAAGCCTTGGAGAAAAAATCGAACGCTCCATTCTTAATCTTCGAGGGATCCGAGACTGTTTCACCGTTTAGAGAAATGGATTTTATTGCATTTCTTTGTTTTCTACTAGTTGCCGAAATGTGGAAATACTTTGTGTTGCGATCACCCTCAGAGAACCACCTTGCCCTTGATAACTGAAGCCATATTTGCTCTTCCTTTCTAGTGAGATCCCACAACTGAGATCTATAAGTTGCAATTAGATCGGAAACATTTGGAGGGCCTAAACCTTGTTGATACTCAGATTCGAGGTTAAAGAGCAAAGTTTCCAGTTTTTTGATCTTGATCGGAAGACTGTCAAGGCTGTCTCTTGGCCTTTTTTTAATTACCTGCTTGGCCTTGCATAGGACCTTTGATGCGTCTAGAGAGGGGCTGCCATTCCGGAGCCTTGAAATGACTTGTTCAATTTCATCGACAAAACCAACTTCGTCAAGCATATAGTTGAAGAACTTGAAGGGCTTAGGCCCCCAGTTTAGCGAGACCTCAGAAAGAAGAATGGCATTGTGGTCCGACAATGACTTTGGCAGCAGAGTCTGATTTAGGGAGGGGAAATTAGCTAGGAAAGCAGGAGAAACCAGGAAACGGTCCAGACGAATACATGTCGGAGGGTCTCGAAAATTAGTCCATGTATAACTTCCACCGTCTAGGGGCAAGTCCATTAACCCTGTATCGTTGATGAAATTCTGAAAGAGGTCTATACATGTCCAATTCAGAGAGAAGCCTGACTTTTCTTCACTGTTAAGGAAGGCATTAAAGTCGCCCCCAACACAAACCAGAGTGTTCAACTCTGAGATGAAGTGGCTCAGTTCGTTGAAGAAATTTTGTTTTTCTACATCAATGTGAGGGTCATAAATGTTGATAAAGCTGCATTTCAGATTTTTGTCTTTTAACTCCCCTGTAACAGCGATGAAACGACTTCGAATGACCCAGACCGGATTTGAAAACCAATTTATATCCCAGGCTGTTAGGAGACCCCCTGAAGTCCCAGAGGAAGGAGAAAACACCATTTTCATTTCTGCGGAAAACCCCAATCTTCTATATAGAGACGTTGTGAACAATTCAGTTTTCGTCTCTTGAAGGAAAATCAATTTCGGTTTCTTTTCTTTCACTAGTGCTCTAACCATTCTAGCCTTTTCATTGCGACCGAGCCCACGCACATTCCAGCAAACTATTGATAGAGACATATAGAAATTTAAAGAATCCAGTGAGAAGCCAAGGTTAAGAGGCTTACTGATTTGCAGGTTTTTCCAGGGACACCACTTTGTCGATGAAGACTCTCTGACCTCCCACAAAGGAGACACCAAGCATCCGGCTAACTCCCCAGACAGCTAAGGCTTCCTCGATGTAGCTCAAGTGAACTGAGCCATGGAGGGAGCTTGAGGCAGCAGAACCTCTAGAGCAATCATCTAGGTTGTCGATAGAATCCCTAATTTGCCTCCTAAGCTTTTTCCGATAGGCCGCACTGAAAGCTGGGTTATGTTCTTTGTCTGCCATTGGAATCGGAAGAAAATTCTGGGTCGCAACCGGGGGATTTCCTTCAAGAATGTGATTAAAGGAATTCGCAGAAGATTGTAGATCCAAACACCGGCCGAAAGAACCGACTGAATTTCTTTGGTCTGAGATTCCCTGCTGAGAAGAGCTAAGGAGATCACCTCTGTGTTCAAAGGTGTCACTAACATAATCTGGGTCAATGGCCGACTGACCCACAGAGGATTCTATGTGATTTGGGGCCCGGAGGATAGGGGATGGGGCCAAGGGTTGATTATCACAAGGCCCACCAGACCTGACCGGCGTAATAGGGCGCTCAAGATCGGGGCCCAATACATTATGTAGACCATGATTTTCAAGGTTAGTTAGGCCAGGGAGAACACGTGCTTCATTACCCGATTTAGCAGCATCCTTTTCACCTTCTAGCGTAACATTGATAGGAGAGCCATCTGCCTCTGAATTATTAACCACATTAAGGTTTTTATCAAATCCCGAGGAGAAATCATTCCCAGGTACCTCAGGTTGAGGAGAATTTATGTTGGGTGGCTGAAAAGTTGCGCCGCCCCCTGGGGGAAAAGCCCCATCAACTTCCTCATTCAATTCCGGCCATTCATCGGCAAATTGCACCGGTTGATCCCCGTCAACGTCTTCATTCTTGGAGAAAAGGAATTCTTCTCCTGTTTTGATTATTATTGAGTATTGTCGACCTTGAACAGAAATATTGAACGATTTTGGGATAACACATTGATTTGGAGCCCGGATAACCATCATCGCCTTAGTAAGATCGGATTTGGTTAAGGTGGATTCATGGATACAAACTAATATACCCCATCTGTTTGCAAGCTTTATGAAGAAATCTTCGGACCAGACATGGAGGGGCACACCCAGGATTGATACAGAGATTGGCATCAATGGAATATTATCGACCATAATATTATCTTCAATTAGGTGAAACCAAAATGATAATTCTTCTAGTTTTTTGCTCCAAACCTCTTTCTTCTCTTCCAGTGAGTTGAAAGATAAAAGGACTGCGTTTGGCATGCATCCCCACGGAATAACTTTTACGGAGATCCCATCATTTGACAGCGCTTTTTGAATGAAGTCTGAGTCAAAATTTTCTTTGATAATACCATAGGCTGAGGCCTCTAACCATTCCTTCGAGTTACCCGGGTTAGGAATATCCATTATGTCTGAATTTGCAGAGCTGCTTTTACTAAGATCATCCTCTTCTTCAGCCCTTTTTTGATTACCCTTGTTAAGTAGAGCTTCCTTGTATGATTTGTCTCCATTCAGAGGGATTCCATTCTCAGTATTCGACTTCTTCTCTCGCTCCTGATACCTTGAAAAGTTTTGGTGGCCGAGGTTTACCTTGGTTACATTTCGGAAGGGAGGCCCATTGGTATTGGCTGGATATTTGGCCACTGAAGCTGAGACCACCATACCATCAATCGAAGTGTTGTGTAACGCCAAGATTATGGCATTTCTATCCTTTTCACTCAGGCATGAGACGAGAGCGTAGGTATGTTTCTTGTATTTTAGTTTGTTGTTGAAAGCTGGGATGAAAACTTTGTAGGTCTTCCCATAGTGGTTACAAAGTTCCCACAGTGCTCCTCTCGATACTCTCTTACTCAAGTTGTCGATGAAAATCGACCATACTTCCTTAGGAAAATACTGATTTCTTCTCTGCCGCCAGCCACTCTTTGTTGAAGGGGGAGCTCCCCTCCTAACTTGGGAGGGGAATCTTTTGTTGGCCACCTCATGCCAGCCTTCATTTGCAGACGATACACCCTTGTTACCCGCCGCTGAGGCTCCTCCCGTCGCTGACACTCCTCCCACCGTTGGAACTCCACCCGCCGCTGAAGCCGTCACTTCTTTTTCCTCTCCCATTTTTCCCTATTGCTGGACGACCACTTGCTGCAAATGAGTTTTAAAAGTGACAACATTTTTATAGAACCCTAAAAAGTGTAACAAACAAAAAAGAAAATAGGAAACTCAAAACTAGGTATAAAGTATTTTTATTTTAATAAACTAATTTTTATAGCTTTAAAATATTATTTGATCTAAAGTATTTCTAATAAAAATTTTGAAAAAAAAATTATTACTGCAACAACACTATATTTTAAAAATAGATAGAAAATTATAATTTTAAAAAATTATTAGTACAACAAGAATATATTTAAAAAAATATTTTTCAATTAGAAAAATTGATTCATATTAAACTTAATACATATCATATGAAATTAAATAAACCAAATTATGGTTTAGAGGTTTATGATTTAGTGTTTCGGTTTTAAAATTAAATTATTTTAAATTAAAATAGGGTGAAATTAAAATAATATGTAAATAATGAGAGTTATATTTTTTGATTTAGGACAAAATTATTTTAATGTACAAATATGGAGTAATAAATTAAAAATCAAACTTATCCTCTCAAATTGTTTTAAAGTAACATAATTGGGGCAGTGTAGGAATATTAGCTTCGGGCTACACTAATTTAGGGGGATATGATTTAACTCTTTAAGTCCTAAATCGAGGTAATAGTGTTGGAATTTGAGTATCTAATGTGTAATAATGAGAATGGACATTAAGATTATAAATTATATGAACATGTGACATTAGACAAGTGAACAACATTGCCAATGAATTGATTTTGCGATGATGAAAATTTTTATTTTTGAGTTTATGAGTTTATGTAAGCTGCTACAAATTTTTGATGCATATGATCAAACATGAACAACTAGTAAGCACGTACAAAATGTGGGCTCCCAAGTGATTCAAGCAAGACTATAAAGTGGTAAATAAGTAATGATGTATTCCATGTTTTTATACATTTGAGGTAATGTGGGACTTGTGTTTCGTATGAGAGTATATAATATAATGAATGAAATTCATTTGCTGTGTATTATAATCAGTTAGTCTGTTTCTGAGTTGTTAGGCTGTTAGAAGAGTGGGCCCAGGTTGTTACGTTTGGGCTATAAGTATCAATGTAAATGGACTGAGTCCATTAACTCTTTTTCAATGAATAATACACATTCGGTTTAACAGATCTCTCTCTCCTTTCTTTCCCTTTTTCTTTAACATTCGTCTTCATCTCCTTCTACTTCTTTCTTCTCTTCCATTCTCTGCTCATCACCTTTAATGGTGATCAGTTTCTATTTGGCAGTATCGTGATATGGTATCAGAGCCACTGAGCTTCCGGTCTAATCGCCGTCAGTCGATTTTTGGTGTTGTTCCGGTTGGTGATGCTTCGACCTAACTGTTGAAATTGATCTGGCTGTAGTGTCTTGCTGCGTTTCCGGTGAGATCTTTCCTCTTTCGTCTGTTCGTATTCCTCTTCGCTACAATTGTTTGTTGATGCCTCTGTCTGTTCCTTGCTTTGCTATTGTGCGGTCTCTTTCGTGTCCGTGTATGCTCTCAAATT
Source organism: Hibiscus tridactylites (assembly GCA_958450335.1). Classification (NCBI taxonomy): domain Eukaryota; kingdom Viridiplantae; phylum Streptophyta; class Magnoliopsida; order Malvales; family Malvaceae; genus Hibiscus; species Hibiscus tridactylites. The sequence continues at coordinate 101,052,504 of OY288268.1, read as the reverse complement.
GCTTTAGGGTTTTTCTGTTATTCGTTTTTGTGCATCTGAGTTACTGTGGTTGTTGTTCGCTCTGTTGTGCTTCTGTTGATCTGCTGATCAGTCAATTTGTTCGTGTTGTGCTATTCTTCCTCAACTCTGTTTTAAAAATTGTTTGTGATTGCTGGTATGGATACTGTGAACAATACAACTCCTGTCAATAATACTATTCCTGATACTGGACCTGTTAATAATGATAATCCTGGTAATGTTGTGAATAATGCTGGTTTGAATGGAACTGATACCTCTGATAATGGAACTAATCCTGGTGTTACTATTCCTGAGGCTATGGCACAATCTGGTAGTGTCTCTGGATGTCAATCTGCTAATGTGTTTTCTACTAAGAAAATCAATGTTACATTGGATGATCATAACTATTTGCTGTGGCATCAACAAGTGTATCTAACAATTAAAACTCATCGATTGTTGAGATTCATTGACTCTAATGTTCAGTCTCCTCCAAAATATGTTTCTCAGAATGGTGTTGTGTGTATAAATGCTGATTTTGAATTGTTTGAGGAGCAAGATGGAGCTCTAGCTACCTGGCTTCTGTCTACTGTGAGTCAGTCTGTGTTGCCAAATCTAATTGGATTGCATACTGCTTCAGATAGTTGGAATACCCTGCATCGTTTGTATAGTAGTAAAACTACATCTAGGTTAATGTCTTGTAGGAGGTTATTACATTCTCAGAAGAAGGGAGATCTTAGTATGCATGATTATCTGATGAAAATTAAATCCTTATGTGATAATCTAGAAAATAGTGGAGAGAGAATTTCAGATCATGAACATATAACTGCTATACTTAACGGTCTACCTCCAAATTATGATTCTGTCATTACTGTCATTACTGCAAGCCCCTCTTCCTCTGATTTAACTTTTGTGAGTTCTATACTGCTTGATGCTGATGTAAGACAAGCTAATTTGGTGAATTTTGATAATGCCTCTGCTCATGTTGCTACTCATACGCCACCTAAGTCCTCCATTCCTGCAACTGCTACTCCTAAGCCTGTTGTTCAGACTACTGTTGTCTCTCAGCATAGTGCTACTGATCAACCTGAGGGTTCTGTTGAAGCTAATGTAGTCACTCAGTCTAATGAACCGTCTCAAAACACTGGAGAATTTTCTTGGTCTCAAAGTAATGATAATAACAATTATGCCTTCAACAATAGAGGAAGGGGAGGTCGTGGCAGGTTCTTTTCCAATAATAAACCTCAGTGTCAAATCTGTGGTAGGTTAGGACACCTTGCTGACAGGTGTTACTATAGGTATAATACAGATTCATCTAAGAATTTTTCTACTGGATCTGGGCCTAGAGGAGTTGTTCCTGCACAAGCTCATACAACCACTTTCTCAGCTTCCCCTAACCCTTATAATACCTTGATGTTTCCTTCTGTGGCTGGTTATGCTTCTCAATCTGTTCCTTTTGCTTCACCTATGGTTCTTCCTTCACAACATGTAGTGCAGGGTTATTCCCCAGTTCTTTCTACTCCAACCATGCCTAATTTGTCTCCTTCATATATGTTTCAGTCTCCTACTGTGATGCAGTCAGCTCCTTCACCTTCAGTTTCAACTAGAGTTGTCTCTACTCCTTATCCTCAAGCTCCTCAACATTTTGTGCCTGGTCCCATGCCTGCATGTGCTTCAGTTCAGCCAAGCCCTCAAATTCATCTGGCAACATCTGATGCAGTAGATGATAATTCTTGGTTTCCAGACTCAGGAGCCACTCATCATCTGACTCATGATCTGAATAATCTTCAAGTCAGTTCTGTCTATCCTGGTTCAGGTACTGTGCAAGTAGGAAATGGTAACAGTATGCCTATTAAATATACTGGTCAGTCTAGTTTTATGTCCTCCTCTAAGAATTTCAAGTTAAATAACTTGCTTTTTGTACCTAATATTACAAAGAACTTATTGTATGTTTCAAAGTTTACACAAGATAACCAAGTGAGCTTAGAGTTTTATCCTGGCTTCTGTCAAGTCAGAGACTTGGTCACTAAGAAGGTTCTTCTTCAAGGTCTTGAAGCTGGTGGGTTGTATAAGCTTGATTTTCATCTCAATAAAGCCTCTGCCTCTGTTGGTGGATGCCTTTCCTCTGTTTTTGCTGATAGTACTTCTTGCTTAGTTTCTTCTAGTAATACCAAACCCTCTGTTGATGCTTGTGTATGCACCTCTTTCAATAATAATAATATCTCTGGTTTGCAAGGTTGTTCTACTGCTCTTGTTAGTAATAATAATAACAGTACTGTTTCTCTCTCTCTGTGGCATAATAGATTAGGTCATCCATCCATGTCTGTTTTACAAAAAGCCCTTGCTCATTGTAATGTTTCTTGTAGTAATAATAAAAACATTGAATCTGAGTTTTCTCTTTGCAAAGCATGTCAAATGGGTAAGTCTCACAAATTACCCTTTTCTAGATCAAGTACTGAATATTCCCAACCCCTAGAACTAATTGTTGCTGATGTATGGGGTCCTGCTTCTACAGTTTCTAATGGTTTTCGTTTTTATGTGGCCTTCACTGATTCATATTCCAGGTATACCTGGATATATTTTCTGAAATACAAATCTCAGGTCAAAGAAGCTTTTGTGCAGTTTCATTCTCAAGCAGAAAGGCAGTTTGGTGTAAAACTGAAAGTGTTTCAGTCTGATGGTGGTGGAGAGTTTGAAGCTCTTCATGGATACTTCAAAGAACAAGGAATTGTGTATAGACTGTCCTGTCCATATACTTCTGAACAGAATGGCCTTGTTGAGAGGAAGCATAGGCAGATTGTGGAGGTAGGATTGACATTACTAGCTCATGCTTCAGTTCCTTTGAGGTATTGGAATGAAGCTTTTGCAAGTGCAATCTTCTTGATTAATAGGTTACCTACCACTGCATTGTCAGGTATGTCACCTTATCAAAAGTTATTTAATAAACTCCCTGACTACAGTTTTCTTAGAATATTTGGCTGTGTATGTTATCCATTGTTGAGACCTTACAATAAACATAAGCTACAGTTTAGATCTAGTCCATGTGTCTTTCTTGGATATTCACCTCTGTATAAAGGGTATAAATGTTTAGATGAGACTGGTAGAGTCTATATATCAAGGCATGTGAAATTTGATGAAAGCAAGTTCCCTTTCTCTACTTCAAATTCTGCTTTCAGTTCTTCTCAGTCTGATTTCTTGATTTCTGTGTCTGACTTAACATCATTTCCTTCTGTTTCTGAATCTACTTCTGAGTCTCAAGCTAAATTTGTTTCATTTCCACCAGTTCCTAATCAGACACAGTCATATATTCTCAAACAGTCATGTCCTTCTTCTTTGCCTTCTTCTTCTACATTACTCAATCTTGTTTTCTCCTCTTTAAATACTAGTGGTACTGCTTCCTTGCATCCTTCAGTCTCTCATAATCATATTCCTTCTCAAATTGGTTCTCCCATATATCTTTTCCTGTTACTTCATCACAGATTGATGTTTCCACTTCATCATCTTCTACTGATTTTTCATCTCCACAATCCACTACTCATGCTATTTTCACACCACCATCACCCACTTCATTTACATCTCCACAAGCCACTAATCATGCTACTTCCATAACACCATCTTTCACTTCAATTCCATCACCACATGCCATCAATCCTACTATTTCCACAACACCATCTTCCACTTCATTTCCATCTTCACAAGCCACTACTCATGCTATTTCCACAACACCATCTTCCACTTCAATTCCATCTACACAAGCCACTACTCATGCTATTCCCATAATACCATCTTCCACTTCAATTCCATCACCACAAACCACTACTCATGCTATTCCCATAATACCATCTTCCACTTCAATTCCATCACCACATGCCATCAATCCTACTATTTCCACAACACCATCTTCCACTTCATTTCCATCTTCACAAGCCACTACTCATGCTATTCCCATAATATCATCTTCCACTTCAATTCCATCACCACAAACCATCAATCCTGCTATTTCCACATCTTCACAACCCACAGTTTCTGTTAAGCCTTTGCAACCATCCACTACTGCTGTTGTTCAGAACAGCCATTCCATGATTACTCGTGGCAAATCTGGAATCTTCAAGCCCAAGGCTTTTCTTCTTGAGGGTCAGGAATCTGAGCCATCTACCATTTTTGAAGCACTGCAACATCCTGTTTGGACAGCAGCTGTTAATGCAGAATATGAGGCTCTAATGAAAAATGAAACCTGGGATTTACAGCCCCTTCCATCCTCAAGAAAACCTGTTGGTTGCAAATGGCTCTTCAAAATTAAAAGGAAGCCTGATGGATCTGTTGATAGGTTTAAAGCCAAGCTGGTGGCAAAAGGATACTCTCAAGTTATGGGGCCTGATTTTAGAGAGACTTTTAGTCCTGTTGTTCGAGCTGCTACCATTCGCACTGTTCTTGCCACTGCTGTACTTGAAGGTTGGACTATTAGACAAATAGATATTAATAATGCCTTTCTAAATGGGGAGCTTTCTGAGGAAATTTATATGTCCCAACCTTCTGGTTTTGAGCAAAGAGGTCCTAATGGTGAAGAATTAGTATGTCATCTGAAGAAGGCATTATATGGACTCAAGCAAGCCCCTAGAGCTTGGTTCTTTACTCTGAAGAATTTTCTTCTTGACAAGCTTGGTTTTTCTGCATCCAAGGCTGACTCCTCCTTGTTCATGAAGAACTCTCCTGATGCTAAAGTCTTGCTAATGGTCTATGTTGATGACATTGTCATCACTGGCACGAAGGAAGATGTTGTTTCAACAGTGGTGCAACAAATCAATGCTGAGTTTTTATTGAAAGACTTGGGCAATCTTGAGTTTTTTCTTGGTATGGAGATTGAGAAGACTTCCACTGGTTTGTCATTAAGTCAAAGGAAATATGTTGTTGACTTGCTTGAAAAAGCTAATATGACAGAGTGTAACTCTACTCCTAAACCTATGGTGGTCACACCAAAGCTTCTAGTTGATGAGGGTTCAACGTTTGCTGATATACACCTCTATCGTAGTATAGTTGGTGGTTTGCAATACATATGTTTGACTAGACCTGACATAGCTTTTGCTGTTAATAAGGTGAGTCAGTTCATGAATTGTCCTTGAGAGCCTCATTGGCGTGCTGTAAAGAGGATATTAAGGTATCTTAAGGGTACAATCTCTCATGGTCTTTGTTATAAGGCTACTGGTGGTTTTCAATTAATTGGTTATTCTGATGCTGATTGGGCAGCATCCATTGAAGACAGGAGGTCTACTACAGGCTACTGTGTGTATCTTGGTCACAATCCTATTGCCTGGTGCTCCAAGAAACAAAGTGTTGTTTCTCGGTCAACTTCTGAAGCTGAATATAGAAGTCTTGCCAATGCTGTTTCTGAGCTAATGTGGCTTGAGCATCTTCTTCATGAAATTGGAGTTGTTCTTGTGTCTACACCAACAGTGTGGTGTGACAACATGTCTACTGTGTCTATGGCAGCTAATCCTACTCATCATGCACGGGTGAAGCATGTTGAAATTGACATACATTTCGTGAGAGAAAGAGTATTGGCACAACAGCTTATAGTTAATTTTGTTCCTTCAGTTGAACAAACTGCTGACATCCTAACCAAGCCACTGCCTCCTGCTGTGTTTGCTCAGCTGCGCTCCAAGTTGGGTGTTGTACCGTGTTTCAAGGGTGAAGCTCAAGAAGATGAAAGAACCAGGGAAATATGAGAGTATATAATATAATGAATGAAATTCATTTGCTGTGTATTATAATCAGTTAGTATGTTTCTGAGTTGTTAGGCTGTTAGAAGAGTGGGCCCAGGTTGTTACGTTTGAGCTATAAGTATCAATGTAAATGGACTGAGTCCATTAACTCTTTTTCAATGAATAATACACATTCGGTTTAACAGATCTCTCTCTCCTTTCTTTCCCTTTTTCTTTAACTTTCGTCTTCATCTCCTTCTACTTCTTTCTTCTCTTCCATTCTCTGCTCATCACCTTTAATGGTGATCAGTTTCTATTTGGCAGTATCGTGATATTTCGGGTGGTCTAAATGTACTTTCTGTTTTGGGCATGTATTAAGGTTTACAAACTTGGTTGACTTGGCTTGGATTCTAATAGTAATGGATTTGTGTTTGAGTTGTTGAATGACGAGTAATAGTTGACATATATCTGAAGTTGAAATGCACAAATCACTCACAACAATAACAATACAGACTAATTTGTTTGTAACTGTCATATTAAATATTATTAAATCATATAACTAATATTTTGATTATGGTTATTACCATTTTTGATTAAAAATTTAGTTTTTCTTTTCTTTCAAAAGTGCAGTCGCCGCAAGGGCTATCGCCCATTTTTTCTTTGATTAGCCGGTGACGGTTCTAACTTTTATGTTGGTTATCGTTCGCCGGATTCATTAGTTATCCGCTTTTTATTTTTTTTGTTTCTTAATTTTAATAAAATCTCTGTCCTTGTGGCACGTGTTTCTCTGTCCTTGTGACACGCTTTTTTATTATTTTTATGGTTCGTTTCATCTGTCATTTTGGCATGATTCCAACATACCTTAGTGTTCATTTGTTGTTTTTACAATGATCTTCGTGGCGCTAGTTTCTGATTTTGATTCTGTCGGTGTTCATAGAAAGATAAATTCCCTCTCGGTTGATGGTTGTTTGCCGATGTAATCAAACCTGGGTAGCGGAGCAATCTACGTGATAGTTTGATTCGCTCACCACTCCTTTTTCACATCGTAAAGCGTCTCATTTGGATAGAGACAGGGAGATTCAGGAAGACTTCTGAATTTTATTGGTATGCTAATATCTATGAAAATATTTATTTTTCTTTGCATCTTTGGGTTGTTTGAGATTTTGATGTACTAGATCTCATTATTCTCCATTTTGGATGCTTTGCATTTGAAATATTTTCATGGTTATTAATAAAATTTAGTTGTTATTGTCAAAAAATATATTTGGATTATGCAGTTAATGAGTGATTTAAATTATGTAGCTGTTATTTTAAATTTGCAATAAATGAGTAAAATATCTTTCTACTAGTATTTCTAATACTCTCCTACAAATGCGCAGATAATTTTTTTAAAGAAAGTCCATGAGAAGAGAAATCGCGTAATTAACCTCTTAAATACTAGTGAACGCATATGGAACTAATATATTGTGACGATGAGCAATTATTTTCTTTGACAAATGAACGAATCTTAAACTGTAAAAATAAAAATAAAATCATGACACATAACTAATCTCATTCATCCATTAAATCCGAGATAAATCAACAAATATATTTATACACAGGGTTATATTTTGACACAACCCTTTTATAAAATTTAAAACTTAAATCCACAAACCCTAGCACCCTAAAACCTAAATCTCAAACTCTAACCATAAATCTTAAATTCTACACCTACAAACTAAATTCCTAAACCTTAAAATTGAAAGGGTTGTGTAAACTTGTGTATTAAAACATTTTCCTTATACATATATGTATATGACCCTATTTGGTAATTAGCGGATAGCAGATTACATTAGCTGATAACTGATTGCATTAGCTGATTTGATTAGCGAATTGTATTAGCCGATTGTATGAAAGTGTTTAGTAAAATTAATTGGTAGCTGATAGATTATTTAAACAAGCAAAATGATATATAAAGATATGATTATATTCAATACATGTTTGAATAATTTATTAGTTATCAATATTTTGTATCTAATTATTATTAATTAGATTTATAAAATTATTTTTGATATATCTTTTCTAAACATATTCAAATGATTTATATATTAATTTATTAATTATATAATTATTTTAATATAATTTAATTAATTAACAAATTTAAATACACATATAAATATGTGATAATAAAAAGAGAAAAAAATAAATAGGATTAACTTATAAATAGGGTGAGAAAATATTTAATTCAGATTATTTTGAGATTTTTGGTAACTAGTAAGGTAAAAGAGTCTTTACAACTCTAATATTAAACCTCTAATCTTAAAAACTCATATTATGAATTTTTTTTCTTCAAAATTAGCAGTTTCACCGCTCTTTCAATCCTTTGTTTACTAAATAACAATATTAACAGATTTTGCTGGTCAAACCTTCAATTTTTACCCAAATTTTTCTTTACCAAAAATAGCATATATATATATATATATATATATAGCCACACCTCGTAATTCTAATAAGCTTACTAGAAATACAGCCCCAACGTCTTTCTAACCCAATTAAACAATAGAATTCCCATTATTAGTAGCAAAAGTTTGCCTTTTACAATCATTTCTAAGCTGAGAAACACAACCCAAATCTTCAAACATGTTTCTGTGCGGTGAATTTCCAACAAATGGGACTACTTCGACCGCCATGGCCAAACCACTACCGCCCAGATGCTTAACCAATTTGAACTTATCGGCGATACAAAAGAATTTCTTATAAGCTCCTTCCATCATTTAAAAAAAAAAAAAAGTAACCTGCCTCTGCCTTTGACGAGGTTAAGATACGGGTTGGCTTGACTTCGTCAGCGCCGTCGATGACTAAATCGATGGCGGGGGTGGTTGTCTAGATCCGAGAGCGGGATGCCTAATGAGAGCTTGTTCTTGTGTTTTCTTAGAACCGGGGATTGCCCCACAATGTTTTTGAGATTGCCTAGATGGAGCAGCTCGCCAAATCGATGACGGCTAGAATTCTCTGTTCTCGAAGAATTTTTATTTTTATTTTTTAAAAATTTAATTTATTTATAAATTTAACCTCATTTTCAAATATTTATGTTTTGTTCTTAACTCCAAATTTCGTTTTAGTCCCTATTGAACCAACGTTGAGACTCAGAACCATGTCAGATTCGAAGAACTGGGCGACTTTATACGCGGCGATTTTTTCATCTCGTCTTGGGCTAGGACCACAAAGTGGTGTTAAAGGAGACGATACAAAATCTCCATTGATGAAGCTTTCTTGGACCAAACAGTAGCCATTTTTTGTGGTTTAATGGGTAATAAAGAATAAGAAAAAAGAGATGAAATATTGCAATTTTTTTGAAAAAAATATAATGATAAAAGGTTAATCAACAGAAATCAAAGGATTAGGATTGTAAAATACAAGGGAGAAGGAAAAAAAGTGGGATTTGATGGGAACTCAACGAAGAAAGAAAGAAACAAATAGATTTGATTTTTTTTAAAATGATTAAAAATTTTGTTGAAGAATTTTTTTAGATGGTGTTTTAGTAATAATTTAGAGGTTAAATGGGATATTAAATTTTTTTATCAGTTTGCTACGTCATCAATTTAATAATAACTGATGGTAGAATGATATTTGCTACAAATCGATAATGTTAGTGACCTTAATATAAAGGATATATTTTTTAAATAATTTTTTGCAAGTCCAAAAGATCCAGTTAATTTATACATTATTTTTGAAATTAGTATTTAATGTTTCTAAAATTCGAATAGAATGTTAGAGATTTAATGTTCGGTAAAGAAAAGGAAAAGCATGTAGGCTGTAAGTTGTAACAAGGAAAAATAAAATATTCTGTAAGATGAGCGAGAAATTTTTTGTTTTTAACAAAACAATATTTTATTACAAAATCTATTTCTATTGTTTTTTTTGGCTTAATATATTTTTATCCTTAAACTTTACATATTTTCTCAATTTGCCCCTTAAAATATTTTTTAACCACTTTTACCTCTTAAACTTTACGGGTTACCCATTCCACCCAAAGCTAATACCTTTAAAAAAATTCATCTTAACGAATCAGAACGTGGCACATCATTTTTTTTGTTTTTATTTTTTAAAAAATAAAATAAATATATTAAAATATTTATTAAAAAATCCATCTCAAAATACCCTATCTTCTTCCACTAAAATACCTACCCTCCACTACAACAGTTCTACCATTGTTTTGAAAACCTTCACAGCAACACGACCGTGATTGTTTTTCAAAGAGAAATCCCATAAAATTAAACCTTGAATTTAGACAAATCGAGTATGTTACTCAGAATCACCCAATTATTTATCTGCAACTTTAATTCATCATCCATAAAATCCAAATAAAACTCAAAAGGCAGCACCAAACAAACAATACAAAGCCGTAGAGTTAATCTACCAATCAAAAGCTTAAATATTTATAAAGTCAATAACCCACAAAAAAAATGTTAATCTTATACGTTAGCATGGCGATGAAGAGAAGTAGCAACCATTAAGCAGATAATGGTAGAACAGTTGGGGGTTGCTATCAAAACACCTTTTTTCTTTCCAACTTTAATTTCATTCATTGCTTCCGAATTCACTTCCAGGATAGCTAAAGACTGTTAAGCAACTGATTTGTGCTGAGGTGTAAAACAGTTAAGCTGTTATGGTATTGTTATATGGTTATCAACAGCTTAACTGATTAGGGTTTTAGTCATTGTTTGTGTATAAAAGGATGGTTTCATCCTCTCTGTAATTCAACGATTCTAGTATCAATAAACTTCTTCTTCTTTTTCTTCTTCTATACTCTATATTGAATTTTAACATGGTATCAGAAGCTTTGTGTTAAGCTTTCCTGGTGTTCTCGTTTTCTTTCTCTCTGTGAGGATCTTTCTTCTTTCTTTTCTCTGTGGTTCTTAATCTTTCTGTCAAACTTCTTCTTCTTCTATGGCGCCTGAAGTTCCACTCATTACGGTTGATGATGAACATGTTCTTGAAGCTCAATTGTTCTCCAACAAGAGGGTCAATGTTTGTTTAAACGAGACTAATTACCTTCTGTGAAAGCAACAGGTTGTGCTCACGATCAGAGGTCTGGGTCTGGAGGATTATTTGGATGGTTCAGTACCAATTCCTTCCAAGATTGCTCGCAACAGAGCTGGGGATACTGTTCTTAATCCAGCTTACCTTCAGTATGTCAAACATCGACTGTAATAAGATCGAACTGTAATAAGACCGAACTGTTTACTTATATCGGCCTACCGACACTAAAAAGTGCAATGTCAACATTGTCGAAGCTATCGGCGGTGAGTTCCTGGATGGTAAAGGTACGGTTTTGGAAGAAAACAAATTTCCCAATGAAGTGTTTGGAGGTGAGGAGCTTGAGGGAACAAGGAGCTGTTATCAACCATAATATATTTATTATTTTATTTAAAAATTAAAAATTAAAGAGTGTGACATGACACATTCTAATTGGTTAAGACCGATTTTTTAACGATATTAACTTTTTAAGATAAAATGGATAACATAGTAGTAACATTTTATGGGGTAAAACTTAAAAGTGATAAAAAAATACTTTAAAGAATAAATTGAGAAAACATGTAAAGTGAAGGAGGGGGAATGCATTAAGCCCCTTTTTTTTCTTTATTTATCATCAATCTTCTTACCCCAGACCTACCCAAGAAAGGTTAAGAAGTTAGTGTAAACAACTTTATTTTTGTCAGAAGAAACAAAAGAACAGAGAACAAAAGCAGAGCCAAATGTGTGGGTTTCAGCTTTTCAGTCCACAGCACAGGCTCCTCCTCCTCTGCACTCTGAAAATGTCTTTTCCCTGCATTTTGGGCCCCGACTTATACCCTTTCATTGTGTTCTCTCAATCATGGATCTCATCTCTTGAGTGACACTTCTCCACATTCAGGCCAGCTTCTTTCTTTCATGCTTCTTATTCTCCATTTTTTTACCATCTTGTGTACAATGTGTGCTTCATTCCGAGGTTTCTAACATGGGTTTGGCTCCTTTTCTAGTTGTTCATTTGTTTTTGCATCTTTCTTCTCAACAATAGCTGCACCTGCACTGCTCCTCCATGTTCTGTATTTAACTTCCATTGTTTAGTGTTTAGATTCCTTACTACTTTACTTGGTTTCTCTTTAAAGTTCATCTTTTTTGGGTTTTCGTTCGAATCTAATCCGCTTCTTTGAAAGAAAGTTTTTCCCTGCATTTCCTAGTTTTAGCATGAAATGTTGAAAAGCTCAAAATATTATCTTTTCAGCGACGAAAATTTCATTGTGATTTTCTGAGGAATAGTAATGCTCGAAATCTTGAAATTTAACTAGTTTATTACAAGATCCGGGGTTTGATTAGACCAAATATGGTATTTTCATTTAACCGGGCATTTTAGCATTGTGGACTAAGAGATAAGTGCTTCCATTGGGATCATAAAGCTGATAGATTATTAGCTCTCACTAAAGAGTCGAAACCCTTTTGCATTTTTGTAATCATTTGCAGGTTGGAGCTGGGTATTGATTTGTTTTCCAGTATCAGTGAAAATGCAACCAAAACATGTCTGGCATTCTATTATGCCTCTTAGTTTCCGAGGAAGTTCCTCTACTCGGTTTTGTATGTTTCCGAAAGTAAAGTCAGCAGGCTGCAGTCCTGGCAATGCTCCGGTGTACCTAAATGTGTATGACTTAACAAATGCTAATGGCTATGTTTATTGGGCAGGTCTCGGTATCTTTCACACTGGGGTTGAAGGTTAGCTTTGTTTATCAATTTTCATGGACATTTCATTTGCATGAAAGATGAAACTGTTCTAATGGTCTCATAAATTCATTTTGGTAATTTGATAATTTCCATTCTCATTCCGTTGCAACACAAAAGTGCAACATACTAATGCGACTTAAGTATTTAGCTATTGTTTTTGCTACATCGCGATCACATCAGCTCCAGGGAAGCATAAGGTTGTTGCCTATAGTTAGGCCGGGATGACGGGAATAAACGGTGAATCAGTGCACATTTTTTATATTGGAAAATTAGCATTAGCCCTCAAATTGTTCATTGATAACATGCTTTGCTATATGACTAGTAACCCTCCTTTTCTCCGTTACTGGTTCGTGCTCCATTGCTCTCACCTATAGCATAAATTCCTAGATGCATTCTCCAGGTGTCCTCAGATTATATTTATGTATAACCAAATACATAGGCGTATCTGATGGATGTCGCAAGACATTGCATTGAATGAATTTTTTTGTCATAAAATAAAACATCATATTGTTTTGCATTATTTTCTTTATCTTCATGATGTTGAAAATGTTTTCTTATTATACCTGTGTGTGCTTACAGTTCAAGGTGTGGAGTATGCTTTTGGAGCACATGACTACCCAACAAGTGGTGTGTTTGAGGTTGAACCTCGACAATGCCCCAGCTTCAGGTTTAGGAAATCGATTTTCATGGGAACAACATGCTTGGATCCTATCCAGCTTAGAGAGTTCATGGAGCACCAATCTGCAAGTTACAACGGTGACACGTATCACTTGATATTCAAGAACTGCAACCATTTCTGTGAGGATATTTGTTACAAGCTGACAGGCAACCATATACCAAAATGGGTGAATCGACTTGCAAGAATCGGTCTGTATTATAACACTTAGAGCCTAAAGTTCTTTTGGCTCAACATATCTCTGCTTAAATGCTTCAGTATATATGTTACTTTAGGCAACCTCTCTCTGCTTCCTGCAGTTAATACTGATTACAAAATGTTACTTCCTACTGTCCTAAAGCACAAGGTGTTTTGTAGACTTACGACATACACCTTATGCTGAAGTTATATTATTATTTATAATAGAGATGATTTACCGGTATAGGTCATAATTGAAGCAGAATCAATGGCTTGTTTCTTGCAAAGAATTCGTCACAATCTAAAACCGTTAAGAGTTATACTGCTTAGTAACCCGTATTTTAAAAATCATTGTCTCGGTCTTCACCTTAGACTTCTATTGATCCTCCTTGTAGGTTCATTGTGCAATTGCATACTCCCCGAGGCTCTTAAAGCATCTACAGTGCGCCACGACCCCAACTTCCAACCTGACGGCGAAAAGAAGAGACTAAGAAGTGCCTTGAGTTGCTTATCATCAATCTCAATGCCTCAAAAGGAAGTATCGATGTCTTCGCTCTTTCTGCACTCTCATTATAAAGGCTGTCTACCGCCATGGGAGTTGAAGAGATCTAAAAGCAGCTCATTGAAACAACAGTGAGAAACAGTATTACAAAGCTTGGAGGCACTGGTGTAACTTGAAGGGCCAAAATCTGTACAAGTTTCTTCTTTTTCAATGTCAATAGTGGAGGGTTTTTTTCTTTCTTAATTGTCTTTGCTTTTGGTAACCTCAGCTAGGGAAGTTGCTTGGTTTTTGATGTTATTGTAACGAGATCTGATGATTCTGGAGTTGCATATGTTGATATGAAAAGTTTGTACTTTGTATTATAATTGTAGAACCACTGATATTGTTCCGTACTTTCCATTGCTCCGGACTTGGTTCAAAAATATGAAATTAACCGTTGTAATTGGCACCATTGGCCAAGAAAATCATGTGGGGCTCTTTTTGGATTTCATTCCATTTTTCTTTTTTGTTCGGAAGTGAGTCCTTCAATATGCACTTTTATGTGAAGTGGCTTTAGGTGCATGGTCATTGCCTCAGACTCGTGCGGAGCTTACTGGTCGTAGAAATATTGTGTCCTATTTTATTTTTGAAGATTGTGATCATAGGACTCAAGGACTGCCTTTTATCAATGTAACAAGATCAGTATACTTCTCCCGCTCTTTGTTTGAGAACTTGTACTCTTCTTTGAGTCTTTTAGGTTCCTATAGATTTAGTAGATTAATACACGATCTGTCCTGGTTGTTACACTAAAAAACAGGGCTTCACTTACGGATAAAATTTCTTTGCCCCTCTTCGGTGCCTTAAAAAATACACCCTACACCTTAAAAAATACACCATACACTAAATACCTTAAACCTTAACCTTAAACCCTGAACTCTTAACTCTGAATCTAATTTTGTGCGTGAGAGCATAAGTAAGGACACCGAAAAGGGGCAGATAATTTTCATCCCTCATTCACTTATTCATTTGATGAATGCCAAATCCTCCCTTTCGGCGTACATACATCTTCCCAAGCTAGAATCTTTAATTTTTTGAATCTGTTGCAAAAATTAAAAATTTATCTTGCATGTTCATCACACCAATTACTGATGAGCAAAATGAGATGGTAGTGGTTGATGGTGTTTAGGCAATTCACCCCTTTTGGTTTAGACAAAGAGCTGAAGTCAGTGGCGATTATAGAGAGACGCTAGAGAAAAATGAGTTCTGACGAGAGTGTCAAGTCTATGCCTTGCAGGATATAAAAGGTGTAATAGTATTATCCTGACAATCAATCAGTAGAATTAGTTGGCGTGTCGGGTAAACTTGACACTCAAAGTTCTGGTTGTGCTTCAAATTAAACCAACGATAAATCACCTTGTTTGTTCCTTCGTTTTAGCTAATCTTTAAGCAACCTTTTAAAGTGTTTTTTTTGTTTCGATAGCATTTTTTATCGATAAAGTATGATTTTGTTAGTGTGAAAAATCATAAAAATAGATATCATCGCTTGCCTCGTTAAAAACTTTTAAACCTAAGTTAGAAAAAAAAAAATTATACCACGATAATATTAATAGGACAAACACCAAATAAAATAACAGAATTAGAACACCAACACGATAACACACAATATCGTCAGCTATATCTATCGACTATCATCACATTTCATACGAAACAGCAACAACAAATAATACCAATCGTCTCACAACTCCATCTATCCCCAAAACGCAATAAGTGTCGACGCAGAGAATTAGCACCAATCATAACTCACGACTCCCAGGCAGCCACTGAACGACAAAATCCCTTGTCCAGATAAATAAGCTGGCTTTTGCTAAGCTAATTGCTTCTAAGATTCTAAGACTTGCAAACTGCTAGTGGAGTTGGAAGGCAATTTAAGCTGCTAGTGGGTACTTTTGCTACATGTTTACGAAAATTTAAGAAATCATAGCTGAAAATTAAATGTGTAATTTTTTTTTTTACACATCAACCGGTAGAGAATTTTATTGATAAATAAAGTAAAATAAGGACATAAACTATAATAGGTTTTAAAACATCAAAAAATGCAACAAAAAAGATAAGCACTACATCGATTAGATCAAACACTTTTTCTTGCACCAATTTTTTTACGATCTATTATAGGAAGGGTGCCTAGGGAGTTTCCAAAAAACGAACCAGATGAAATCTCAAAATCGACAACGACCTTTTACGCCTATTTTCAAAGACGATGATCTGCTACAAATTACATCGACAAACAACCCAAAAGGGGATCAAACTATTTGTCGCCACCGACAAACACAAATCAGAAACAAGCGCCGTGAGGGTCACTATTTGAATATCACACCCATACAAAAATAGTTATAGAACATGTCATAAAGGTAGAGAAAACATGTTACAAAAGCAAAAAAAGCACATCAAGATGTGCGAATAAAAAACAAAACAAATAAAATCAAATATAAAAAATAAAAGAAAATATAAACTATCAACGGCGCGACCAACGACGACAACCAACATTAAAATTAGTATCGCCGTCGATTAAGTAAAGAGAAAGAAGAAATAAGCGGTGGAGAGTGAGAGCAAAAAAATACGCAACTAGAAAATGGGTAAAATATTAAAGTGTAAACTGTTAATTTTTAGAATTAAGATTAATTATAATAATGTATAAAGTTTAATGTATAAATTTACTATTATATCAATATTATTATTTGAGATATCATTTTATTAAAAAAAAAACAAAAATTGTGATATCATCGTCCAGTCAAATTTTTAATAAAAACAACTAATTTGTAACCTTTTGGTATCTAACATGTTTATTTTTTTTTTTAAATTTGGAAGACGATGCTATAAAACATGCTATAATGAAAATCTTTTCTTCTTTCTTAGGTTAAAGTTCATAAATAAATCACTAAATTGTCTTAAAATATTTAATTTTGTCACTAAACATTTAAAAATTTAAAATTAATATTAAATTTTAAATTTTATTACAAAATAAAAAATTGAGTCGTTAAAACTTAGAAGGCATTACCAGCCTAATGGCGGGATGACTGAGCAACTAAAGTAATATATTAGTTGCTACAAAATAATTATTGAATGTTGTAAATGTTACATAATGATCATTGAACTATTTATTTGTCACAAAATAGTAAATTTACTATTTAATTGTTACAAAATGATTATTGAACTATTTAATTATTACAATTTTAGGTATATAGTAGTTAACCACTGTTACAAAATTTGTTAACCTATCATAACACGTGACATTTATTTTCAAAATGGAAATTTAAAATAATGTTTTACACAAAAAAATTAATTTTTTAAAAAATTTTAAAAAAATTAATTTTTACAAAACATTCCCAAAATCCTTAAGATTTTTAAACCCCAAATCACTGCTACCCCTGAGCATTCTCCTTTGGTCGCATGGCTTAATTGTCGTTTTCCTCATCACGACATCGTTGAAAATGGTGAACGACGTGTGTCAGTCGAACGTCAAAAGTACAATTAACTTTCGACTAGCACGTCGTACGTTGTTTTCGACAACGTCGTGATGAGAAAATAATTAGGATTTTTTTAAAATAAAAAGTTTTCTTAAAAGGTTAAAAAATTATTTTTTTTTACGGTTAAACATTGATTGGTTAACAAATTTTTTAACAATAATTAACTATTAAGCACTTAAAATTATAGTGATATAAATTTTAAACATCTATTTTTAAGTAAAAAATATTTTAAACACCTGAAGTAAATCGGAGGGGATGTGTGGGTCATATCATACGTGATTCAGGAACCACAATTTGAATTGATAGCCACAAAGTTGAACCAAACACCTTCATCTCCGGCGCATATTAGCAACTGAAAGCAACCCCGCTCTATCTTACGCTCCCTCGATTGCTACCAAACAACCACTCCCTAATTACTTACGTAGCTTCTCCTCCTTCATTCTCTCCACAGCTTCGTTTGAATAATATAAAAAAAAAGGTGGTTTCAGGTTTCCCATTATTTTTCTCAACCCAGAAGCCACAAAAACTGTTAAAAGAATCTGGGATTTCCATTCTTTCTTTTTAATTATTTACAAGTTTACCGCTAAGAAATAAAGGGAAGACGGAATGGGTTCTCTACAGATTATGAACCCCGTTTTCTCTCCCATCTCGGTTTCTTCTGGTTTCAGGAAGAAAATTCTCAGCTTCAATACACGTAGAGGCTTGCAGGGCCAAAGATGTAGAATTCGTTGTGCCGGTGACAACAGAAGCAATGGTATGTCATCCAGTTTTTGAATTTATTTAGGCGGATTATGAATTGGGTGTTTTTGTTTTGGAGTAGGTGAAGAGCCGCCTGAGTCACTGTTTATGAAGGAGTTGAAGAGGAGGGGGATGACGCCCACTTCGTTGCTGGAGGAAACCAATTATGGGTTAAACGAGGAAATGAAAACAGGGGAAGAAATGGCAAGTTTCTCTACAAGGAATGCGGTCTCAACTGATTACGACAAGTCCTTATCTAATCAAAGACAGCGCTCCATGGAATTGAATAGTGAAGGCCTTGAGGTTGGTGGATTTTATGTAATAATTTTTCATACATTCTGAATTGTAGTGGTAGCTTCATAATCTTAACGAGCTAGATTTGGGGTTTGATCTGCACTTGTTTCCTTGATTGGATTTTGAAGGGAAATGAGAACCAACTTTACTTTACTTCCGGGGTTCATTTGTGAAGTTATGTTTGCATGGTTCAGGGGCTAGTTCCGCGGGCGAAACTGTTGCTAACACTCGGAGGAACATTCTTCCTTGGCTTTTGGCCTTTGATCATTTCGACAATCGTATTCTTTTCCGCTCTCTACCTCGTAAGTTGCCGTTCTTCTACTCCTGGATTTTGCTTGGCTTCGTTTGTTATAAAAACTACTATGCCCTGCAGTGTTTCGGATCGTCGTTCATTCATGATGGAAGTGAGGCACCAGTTTCCCTGCCGCAATACATCGACCCTTATGCACTTCTGGAAGATGAAAGGATTCCTGGAACAGCCTCTCCTTTAAATTGAAGAGCAACATACAATAAAGTTTCTTAGGCTTACAAATTGCAGGCTTGTGTAGCATATTTCCTTCACCTCCTCTACTTTCTTCTTTGTAAAATCCTCTTATATTAGTATCAACTTCTCACTCCAACTCAAACCTCTGTGCCTTTCCTACTGTTTTACACATCCTATTTCTTTGCCAAATTGGCTTGCTATTCTTCTTGTTCTTAACTTGGTATTCTTGCAAGACAACCGGAAATAACCAAGGTATAATTCTTGTTCTTCTATTCGTGTGTTTCAAGAAACGTTCAACATCATTCATATGGTAGAGTGAAGTTTTGAAGGAGATTTAAACGAGGTTTTGGAGCTTGAGGGAATCCTTTGCAACTTCTATTTTCGTTCTTAAATTTTATATATTTTTAAATGAGTTGGGAATATCTTTTATATAAAAATAATTCTCGATTCAACCCTGATTCAATTCGAGTTTAATATTTTAACATGATCTGACATGGTAAAAGTATAATCTAACCTGACTTTGACCATGGAAATTTTACAAAAAATCCGACTAAACTCAATCCATTTGAGAAAAATTAAAAATATATTAAATATAATATATCTAACTATAAATAAATCAAATCGAAAAAATTTCACCTTAAATCCGAACCCGACTCAAATCTAAAATTTCAAGAAAGAAATCATCCTTCTCGAATTGGGTTAGGACCCGACCAGATCGAATTGGTCTTAAAGCTTGTGGTGGGCATGAAACTTATAAACCCAAGCTCAGCCAGTTGGCCCAAGAAAGAAAAGGGGGGGGGGGGGGGGGGGGGATGCATGAGAAAGAGATTTCTGCTGTCCATATTTTAACCCACTTTCCACGTAATCTCCATCAGGAATTGACAAGTTTTTTTTTTTAAGAAGAGTAAAAAGATTGTCAATGTTTCAATGTTGGTATTCACTGTTAAACCGTAGTTATTATTTGATATACATTCAGTAAAAATTTAATTTTAAAAGTGATCTCAACACGATGATAAGTGTTATGTTTATTTAATTTTTAAATTTTTTAAAAATTAAAGACATTTTTAATCATCTTAACATTCCTTGTGAAACTATTGTTTTGTAGTACTAAAGTAAATAAAATATAATAATGTTTTGTTTTTGTTTGGCACGAATAAAATGAGCAGCATTTCATACCATTCCCATAAAAATCCAACCCACCCATATCTATTTGTCCTCAGCAATCATCACCCCGCCATCTGCATGAATTGTTTCGGTTCTTTGTGCTACCAATAACTTTTCACGACAAAAGAAATGTGCTGTCTTGTTATGTATGTATGTACGTACGTACAGGTGGCGGATGCAAATGGTCTAGGAGGGGAGCATTTGTACTCGTATTTTGAGATTTAATTTAGTGTTAAAATCTTTCTAAAAATTAATTTAGTGTGTCTATTGAAAAAATAAAAAAATTATATACCTATTTGAGAAATAATATTTTGGACTCTATTCTTAAATTTCTGTATCTACCAATGTAATCCATCATTTTGATTTTTTTTGGCAATCAGATTGACCAATACAGTTTCAAACTAGTATCTTCAGACTTCACCAATATTAATGAATTTCATTCATATTGTTTAAGCTAATCTAATCCTACAAATTTGAAAGCTTATGCTTTTGGCAACATTCTCTGATTCTTTTTTCCCACATGTCACAGATTCTGCGATTAATAAGAAAGCAATATAAGAATAATGCTTATATTTTCTTCTTTACTGCGTGCCCTTTATAATTATATCTTCAATTCAGGAAAGTAGAGGGGTTATTAAAGTTTGATATATATTAGTTTGATTGTAGAGTAAATACAAAAATATTGATTTATTCCAAGGTCGGTAGGCAAGAACAAAAATTTTCTATTTATTTTGGTATCTATAACACTAAAAAAAATTAAACTTTATACTCTAATTTTAAATCTTAATTTTTTAAGCTTTAATTCTTATAACTCTAATTTCCAAATTCAAGTTTTTAGCGTTGGAGCATACATACATAAAGGGATAAAAAAAGTGAATTTTTTCTATTTGGTAGGCAAAGATGGACAAAAATCGATTGTCTCTCATCGCTGCTTCTTTTTATGCCTAGTAGTAAAATATCATATTCTAAGTCTTAACTTTAAATTCTAATTCCTAAACTTTAAGCCCTAAAAATATACACTACCACACATTTCTTAAACTCTAACCCTAAATTTTAATCATAAAACTTAAACTTAAAATTTTAGTGCGAGTTATAAATAAGGTATATGATTTCTATTAGGCAAAGATGATGTAAGTAATAAATGGAATTGGAATTTCCATGTACGGACACTTGTCACTCAAATCTGGCAGGTTTCTCTTGGTATTAAATATTCACAAATTCAAAAATTTTATTCAGTACAGGAAATCATGTGCGGCCAAAACCCGGATTGAATGCCTGAATCAGATTTACAAACTGGAAAGGATTTAAATATGATAATTTAAGTTGCATGTAAACACATGCATGACGATAAGAGACACGCAGACGGCTGCCATGGGAAACGGAAACAAGGCTTGTTAAAGCTGCAGGGCGAGACATGAACAGAAATTAGATAAGTAATATAGAAACATCCCGATGGCATTCCCCCCATTGTTTGTTTACAAACGAATTGAAGGTTTTGGCTTTGGTGGTGGTTGGAACAACATTTTATGTTCTCTCCCATACTTGCTTACATCCCTTATCCAATATGATGGCTTGCAAGTACTCTACTTACCATTATATATAATAATCCTAGAAAAATGAATCCAACAAATAGTACTAGTGAAAAAGTGGATGATGTTCATCCTAAGAGACACGGGTTCAATCACTTTGTTTTTAAGGTGTATGTATTGTAAAAGTGTTAAGAATATGTATGAACATATACTACCTTGCAATCATCTTTAGACTATTAAAAAATACCAAAAAATTCCACATGAAAGATTGATTATGGCTCTACAAAGTACAAAGAAGTCTCTCGTTCACTTAAAAAATATTTTCTGAAAAGATAAAACCATGGAAACAATTCATCTCCAACCTAAAATATTTTTGGCATGAGTGAGAATAAAGCCCCTAGTCCTGATGGATGCAGTGCTAAGTTCTTTCAAGTGGCTTGGCGGATTGTGAGAAGTGAGGTTGTGGAAGCTCTGAAGTTTTTCTTTTCTTCTTGCTCCTTATCTGCTAGCTTTAATTTAACGATTCTTATCTTAGTTCTTAAGGTAGAGGTGCGTAATTTTTCTACTGAGTTTAGGTCAATTGCTTGTTGTAGTACTATCTATAAGTGTATTACGAAGATCATGGCTAATAGATTGAAGTTTTGTCTTCTTTCTACCATCTTTCCTAATTGGAGTCTTTTTTTTGCAAGGAAGGGATCAAGTAGAAAATGTGTTATTGGGTAAGGAGATAGTTAATGGGTATGGTAGGCAACACCTTTCTTCTCAACGTGCTTTAAAAATTGACCACATGAAGACTTTTGACTCCCTGAGTTGAGATTTTATTTTACAAGTTCTAGAGATTTTAAGAGATCCTAGTCTCTTCAGGAGATGGATTGCTACTTGCATAACTCAGCCTAAATTTTTTAATGGGCTTAATGAGGGTTTGTGGAGTATTTTGTTGGTGCAAAAGGAATTCGACAAAGGGGATCTATTGTCTCCCTATCTCTCTATTATTAGCATAATTGTATTATCTTGTTTGTTGAACCAGGTTGCTTCCCATGGTGTTTCTAGTTTTCACCCAAAATGTAAGAGAGTTGGTTTAACTCACATTTATTTTGCAGATGACCTATTGATTTTTATTATAGATGACATTGAATCTATGTTGGGTGTTAAGAGAATTATGTAATTTTTTATGGACTGTCATGGTTACAGTTGAATGAGGTTAAAAGTGAGTTATTTTGTGCTGGATTGAATATAGTAGAATTGCAAACTCTGGCTTATGATTCTAGGTTTATTTTGGGATACTGTTAGATATTTGGGTGTTCCATTGGTGACTAAGAATTTAATAAGGGAATTGTGACTGTTTGGTAGGCAAAATTACCAAGAAATTTTTTAGTTGGGCATCCAAATGTCCATCTGTTGCAGGAAAAATACAATTGATTCAAGCTGTGGTATTTAGTATTTATAATTTTTGGGGCAAGATATTCCTACTTCCTATGAAGGTTATTAAACTGATTGAAGGTATGTAGGGCTTTTTTTATATAAAAATGTGAGATTGACTCTGTTAAAGGTGCACGAGTTAGTTGAATGCTAGTGACCCACCTAAAAAATAAGAGGGTTTAGGGATTAAAGACCTATCTATTTGAAACAAGGCTTGTCTTTTGAAGTATTTATGGTTGATCTTTGTTAACTCTGTCTTGCTTTAAGTTGCATGGGTGGATAAATATCTGCTTAGAGGATGTTCAATTTGAGAGATCAAGGATTTATCTGATTTGAAAGAAACTCTTAAAATTATGTGTATTATGACTGCAAGTTAATTTCATTATGCAGGGTATCTTTAATGCTCGGCTAATGTGGGAGGAGCTTAGGCATAAACATAAAAAAGTTCTATAGGCCAAGTTGGTATGGGGTTCTCCATCCCTAAGTATTCTTTTATAGTTTAGTTGATGATTTTTGATAAACTTCCTACTAAATTCAAATTGATTGCATGGGGTTGTGAGGTGAATCCATTATGCTTATTATGTGGTGAAGGGATAAAATCAAGGGATCATATTTTTGTTGAATGCCAGTTTGCGAGACAACTGTTTGGGATAATTTTTTTCGCATTATGATATTTTATATAGCTATAGTTCTTGGGCTGAGTTTCAGATTTGGTTGCAGTTGAAGGGTAGAGGTAAGGTTTTGATGTCAGTCATCTTAAGGCTTGTCTGGAGTTGTTTTGTTTACTTGCTATAGTGAGAGAGAAACTCAAGATTGCATGGGAGAGCTCCCCAAACGATTGGTACTCTGTTCTTGCGTATAAGAAAAGATGTTAGTATAAGATTGCTTGGCTTTACTAAACTTGTAAATTGTTCTTTCTTAGTTGATAAATAGGGTCTGATCTATAATTAGTTTTGTTTCTTTTCGTTGATTGAGTTTGTATTTGATGGTGGTATAGTTGGTTTCTTTAGATGAATAAAACAACATTTATTCAAAAAAAAATATTTGACGCTTAAAACATCAAATTAAATCTAATGTATCACTTTTGGAGTGTTAGATATTAAAAAGTGGTCTATTTGATCGTTTTACACACACAAGGTGTAACCTCTTCGTCTCGGTCTGGACGATTGATCGGTCCGAGCAGGTCACACAGGAAAAACCGAAGTGAAACCCGTTAAGGTCCCGCCTCGGTTAGCAACCCTAGAATTTTTTTTCAATTATCTTGCCTAGATGGAATCATTAAATCCTATGCGTGAAACGATAGCGGATAAACAAGATAAGACTTTGCAGACGAAACGTAAGTTGATATAAATTTACCATGTATTCGAGTTAGTCCGTTTTCTTAAATACGCGCCCAAACCAAACATAAACGACTACAAACAAGGCTCACAAGAAAGCACACAACAACCCGGACTCAAACCCAACACTTGAGGACCTCCAAAGATGCCAAAGCCCAAGTTACATGCTTGTGTTTCGAAACAGGCTTGCCCGTTTCGATACACGGACCCCAATTTTAAAAGCCAGACTACCTGAACTGATACGACCGACCTCTTTTCGGTACAGGGTCCTTTTTTGCCTAGACGTTCCGAAACACGTTCCGGAATAGGCCTTCAAAGTAGCCAAACCGTTTCGGTATGCGTATCAGAACATGGGTTCACAATAGCCAAATTGTACCGGAACGCGTTCCGATACGGGTATCCCTGGAACCACACCCTTTCCGAAACGCCTGCAGTCGGTGTGTTTCTAAAATCAGTTCTAAGCATCTCCAAACGTCTCCAACATGCCTCAAACATCAAGAATCAAGATACAACGTGCATATACGTACTCTAGAGGCATACACCCTACTTCAAGCATGTCTGAACACTCAACATACATAAAAAGCCATCCATAAAGGAATTCAAGCATTCACCAAATACATTTCATAACAAGTCTACATGCCTTTAAACAAACACGCATAACATTCATGGAATATGGTCCTAAGCCTTCAAAACATAGAGCATTTAAGCAACAATATAAACATGGTTTACAATCCACGACATAGAAGCATAAACATATACAACGATGTATCATCACTCAACATGCTAAAACATCAACAAAATCAAACTAAGGAGTTTGGCAACAACTCCATACAAGTCTAGTACCCCCATTGTCTAAGCATTATTACAAAGTTCTAAATCATACTTGAGCTACTTGAGAACTCCGAAAAGCTCCTCCCTTGCCCATTTGCCTTCCGTAACTTTAGCGATCTGCATGTTGGAAAAAAGAGAGCGTAAGCTTGGAAGCTTAGTGAGCGAAGCTCTAAAACTCATCAGTCATACAGTTTTCAAAGCACATTTCTTAAATGATAAGTAAACCATTTAAATGCACGAAAGGAAACACAACAACATAATTACATGGTTTGCACATGCACAACCAAAACACGGTGGGACCACACATCACCGTTCGACTAGTAGTTTTCCGATAGGACCACACATCACCTTACTCTTCTACTAGTCACTACTGGTGGGACCACACATCACCGTAGTTACGACAACCATCACATGAGTCTCGAAACCAACAACGACTACACAACAACATCAACGAAAGTAAAGAGAATCCATAAACCACACACAATATCTCAATAATTGATCATGCACCAACACTTAACAATCAAGGCAAAGTTAGTGAACTTACACTTAGGTTTAGGTTATCCCTCTAGGCTCCACCCAAACCCCCAAGAATCCCTTTTTAAAATCAAATCAAGTTCAAAACATTTCCACTCACCAACGAAACCCAACCGAAAGCCGAAACACCGATCTCAAGTCTCCAAATTTCCCGGAATAGTGCCTGAAGCTTCTCCGATGGTTTCCCTTGATTCTAGTCAATCAAAAACATTAAATTACTCAACCGAATCATCACCAAACACTGTCACAACCAAAAGCTACTACCACAAGCCAAAATCTCACAATTTCAAACCAAAGCCAATACCCAAAATTCCTATTTTCGTACTCCCCAACAACCCAGCAGAAAACATTTGATTCCAACACCCAAAACACCTTTAAACACCTTCAACCCAACCTTCTAGTATCACTATAACACCAGCCCAACTCCCATTCACAAAACCACACAAAAAACACAAGTTTTGACCCTTTAAAGATACCCATGAATACCCATTTCGGGATTCTTAATAAAAACCAACAAAATTGAGATATATTATATCTAAGGGCAATACTAAAACATAAATTAGTTTTACAAATCAAGACTCCATCAAAAACCCATTAAAGTTTCCTACTTTTACTTCAAAACTTGAAAACTTCAAAAACTTTAAAAGAGATTTCTATGAAAAACTAAAGCTATAGACATGTTGGAAATGATGAGGAGAAATTAAAAATATATTTACCTTGTAAAAAGCACTTGAATTGGTGGAGGAATTTGATGGAATAGTGATTGGGGTTTTAGGGAGGTTTTAACGTTAAAATGAAATAGCCAAGGAAGAAGATGGTGAAATGTTTCAAAAGGCTCTTTTTTCATCTTTTTCCTTGTTTTCAAAAATTACAAGTTTGTCATTAATGAAAATCAAACATTTTAATTTAAATCAAAGCTTAATTAAATTTTAAAACGAGGTCACAACTCGAATTCGATTTACCCGAGTAACATCCGACCCCTAAACATGAGGCATTACACAAGGATATTCAAAAGTTACCGTCTTTGTTACTCAACTGTTAACTTCTGTAAATTCTTATTAATACGATGATGTGACACGTTAATAAAAAGGAATCATTTCTATTTTAAACCCTAAACTTCTAAATATTTTATTTTTTTCACAATTTCAAGCAAAAGAAAACCCTTAAAAATTCTCCCAAAATTTTTCCTCTCCATCCCTAACCTTCATTTTTACCATTTTTGTTGCCGTCAGCAAAACTGTTGCCTTAGCACCTTCCGGGGTTGCATTTCATTCCCTCTTATGGTTTACTGTTATGAACATAGGAGAGGGACCACCAGAGGCGGATAACCACCCAACAAACCCGGATGACACCACAGCAGGCGTGGGCCCAGAGCTGCGCAGAGGAGTGCGTGAGAGGCGTGTGCCACGTGCCCTGGAAGATTTTGTTTTGCACTGAAAGAGAGGACCACAGTCGAATATTCCAATTGTTTTATGTTTTTCCCTTTTTGTCCTGACATGTAATTAAAAGGAAGTGCTGTAGAAGATGTTGGATATGAAAAATCAATGAAACTTCCTCTCTTCTCTCAATTTCTGTTTTCTTTCTCACCTTATTCTTGCTCTCTTTTTCGTTAACCAAGGAAAACCCTAACAACTGGTGCTTTCATTGACCCTCCCCACCATGGTCAACAACACAGAGTCTATTCGAACGCATCAAGAGTCGTCCGCCCGTCACGAACAATCCCTCACCGCCATTGAAAGTCAGCTGGCCAAACAGGAACAGTGGAACACATCCACCAACACCACCCTCCAGGAGATGTCTCTGCTGCTGCAGCACCTGTCAGCGCAGCTGGGCGTTTCGGCGGCAACTTCAGCCAGCGGCGACTTTACTGCCAACAGCTCCGCCCCTCGTCCCAAGACCAAAGACAAACACGACACCGATACTGTGTTTCTGTTTCCCCTGAAACCCGTCCAGGTCGAGTTGCCCATCTTCACCGGCGAAGACCTAGAGGAATGGCTGGCCGCGGCATAGGATTTCTTTGAATTTTACGGTACGAAGGATCATCACCGTGTCACCATGGCCTCCTTTCGTATGACAGGAACGGTACGGAAGTGGTTCCGTTGGATGCAACGCCAATGACAACTTGCTGGTTGGACACACTTGGTCGACGCCATCCGCAAGCGATTTCTGGTGATGGAAATTGAATCTCCGGCGGGTCAACTTTCGAAACTTCTGCAGACAACAACCGTGGCTGACTACCAATCTCGTTTCGAGGACCTCGCTCTCCGTACATCCAACCTACCGGAAGAGTTTCTCCTGGACTGTTTTACATCAGGTTTGCGCACAGACATTAAGAACGAAGTTCTTGCCCATCGCTCGACATTCATGATCGAGGTTCAAGCATTGGTAAGATTTCATGAAGCTCGCCTTCAGGAGCGACGCCCGGCGACTCGTGTATTCTCCTCCAAGTTACCCCTGTTGCTTCCGACTCCTCCAAAAACAACCATGGATCCTCGCGTTCTACCGGGCCGCCCTCCACCAGTAGACACTTCCCCTGTGGCCCCCACTAATGTTTGCCATATTTCCTCTGCCGAAGCTCGTGAGCGCCGACTGAAAAGCCTTTGCTATTACTGCGACGACCGTTACACACCGGGTCACAAGTGTAAAACGCCCCAGCTATTTATGCTGGACGATGATGGTATCCTCGAGAATACAGTTGCTACCCCGTTAGAACAGTCCCCTACGCAGGACACACCACTGCCATCGTCAGATCTGCTCAGTGACCACTCGACCGTTTCATTCAACGCTCTCGCAGGCTACCACAGCCCTACTACGCTCCGTGTCGAAGGTACCATTCTCGGAAAGCCAGTCCGTATCCTCATTGATGGGGGTAGTCCACACAATTTCATTCAATCACGTGTGGCCAAGCATCTGGCTTTGCCGATAACTCGCACTCCCAACTTCACGGTCATGGTGGGAAATGGTCAACGTCTCCACAATGAAGGATGCGCCAGAGACGTGCCGGTCGTCGTGCAGGACACCACCCTCCAAACTGATTTTTACATTCTGCCAATTGAGGGTGCCGATGTCATTTTGGGGGTTGCATGGATGGCCACGTTGGGGCTCGTAACGATGGATTTTTCCAAACTCACCTTTGCGTTTGTGCATGAGAACACACGTCACTGCTTGCAAGGGGATTCAGATATGGGGCCACAACAGATTCATCTTCAATCCCTGCGGCGACTAGCCGATATTGGGGCCATTGCTGCGTTTTTCCACTTACATATGTCCACTCCAGACACTCGTCTTGACCCAGGTGTGCCATCAGAATTACAGCATCTTCTATCCGAATTTTCTGCGGTTTTCGAAGCCCCTTCCTCGCTCCCGCCACACCGGAACACAGATCACGCAATCCACTTGACTCCATCTAGTCAACCAGTGAATGTTCGCCCCTATAGGTATCCCCATTTCCAGAAGTCGGAGATCGAAAAACAAGTGAAGCAGATGTTAGACATGGAACAAATTCAGCCAAGCACAAGCCCATTCTCCTCCCCTGTCCTTCTGGTTCGAAAGAAAGACGGCACATGGCACTTCTGCGTCGACTATCGAGCTCTCAACGCCATCACTGTGCGCGATAAGTTTCCCATTCCTACATCAGATGAATTATTTGATGAACTCGGGGCATCTTGTTTTTTCTCCAAGCTCGATTTATTGGCAGGCTATCACCAGATTCGTGTCCGAGACTCGGACGTTCACAAAACGGCCTTTCGCACCCACGATGGCCACTATGAATTCCTCGTTATGCCCTTTGGCCTAACGAACGCCCCGTCAACATTTCAGGCTACGATGAACGACATCTTCCGACCGTTCCTCCGCAAATTTTTCCTCGTGTTCTTGGACGACATTTTAATTTTCAGTGCCTCCTGGTCCGACCATCTGCAGCATGTCCGAATGGTGTTACAAACCTTGCAGTCCAACGGCTTTGTGGCCAAGTTGTCCAAATGCTCATTTGGCCAACTCTTAGTGGACTACTTGGGCCATGTCGTTTCTGGGGCCGGCCTCGCTATGGATCCATCGAAAATACAAGCCATCCAACAGTGGCCCACTCCCACTTCGATTCGAGAGGTCCGGGCCTTTCTCGGTCTATCCGGGTATTACCGCCGATTCGTTAAAGGTTATGCCACCCTAGCATCCCCCATCACCGATTTATTAAAGAAAGAATGTTCATTTGAATGGTCTTCCGATGCCCAGTTGGCCTTTGAGACCTTAAAGTCCGCCCTGTGCATCGCCCCCATTCTTGCTCTACCGGACTTCGACAAGGAGTTTGTCGTGGAAACAGACGCCTCAGGCGTCGGGATTGGAGCTGTCTTGACCCAGACCAAGCGCCCCATAGCGTTCTTCAGCAAAAAACTCAGCCCTCGCATGCAGGCAGCGTCCACTTACCACCGCGAAATGTTCGCCATCACACAGGCCGTCCGGAAATGGCGACAGTATTTACTGGGCCGTCATTTTGTCATCATCACCATTCAGAAGGCACTACGTGAACTGACCCAACAGACGATTCAAACTCCGGAACAGTAGCATTGGTTGGTGAAGCTAATTGGGTTTGATTTTGAAATTCGATATCGGCCGGGAAAACAAAACATCGTTGCAGACGCTCTCTCCCGCGAAGGTGATGTTCAGCTCCTGGCTTTCACATGTGTAACATATGGGGTCTTGGATGATATTCGAACCGCCTCCCAACACGACACGACCATTACCACACTGCTACAGGCCATTCACGACGGTCAACCCACTCCCCATGGTTATTCAGCACATCAAGGTTTGCTGCTTTTTCGCGGCCGCATTGTGGTGCCCAATGAAAGTGCTCTCCGTTTTAGGCTATTGCGAGAATTCCACAGCTCCACGTCCGGCGGCCATTCCGGGATCACACGAACATTTCATCGTCTGGCCAGTAATTTTTTCTGGGCAAGCATGCGTGCGGATGTGAAGGCGTATGTGTCCACTTGTCAGGTATGCCAACGAATGAAGTCTGACAGCCGTGCACTGGCCGACTTGCTCCAACTCCTTCCCAGGGCAAAGCCGCCATTTTGGTCGTGGTGGACCGGCTTACGAAATACGGACACCTCTTCCCCTTACCTCGAAAGTACGACGCTCCGGCAATTGCTCGTATCATGGTCGACGGAATTATTAAACTGCATGGAATACCTCGCTCCATGGTTAGTGACAGAGATCCCATCTTTCTCAGCTCCTTATGGCGCGAACTCGCCAAACTACAAGGCACTGAGCTGTGCCTCAGCTCCGCCTATCACCCACAGACGGACGGGCAAACGGAAGCGCTGAATCGTTGCCTGGAAATGTATCTTCGTTGCTTGGCCGGCGACGAACCACGGAAATGGGCTTCGTACTTAGCTTGGGCTGAATTCTGGTACAACACCGCCTTTCAAGCTTCAGCTGGCATGACTCTATTTAAGGTACTCTATGGGCGCGATCCGCCAACTTTGGTTTCATACGTGGAAGGTGGGACCACAAACCCAGACGTAGCCTCCGTCCTCCAAGATCGCGATGAGGTCCTCCGTCAACTGAAACACAACTTGAGCCAAGCTCAACTGCGCATGAAGAACCAGGCTGACAAAAAGCGTCGGGAGGTTGAACTGCAGATTGGTGATTGGGCTTTTGTCCGCTTCTAACCATACCGTCATCTCTCCCTCCGCCCCCACAGGAATCAGAAACTCGGTCCACGATTTTTCGGCCCGTACAAGGTGCTTCGATGACTGGGACCGGTTGCCTACGAGCTCGACTTACCTGCGCAGACTCGTATCCACCCAGTTTTCCATATTTCTCAACTCAAACGTTGCCATGGCGAACCCTCACAGCAGTTCACACCCCTAGCTCTGTTACCTGCGCTGCCGGCGGATAGCAATCCCGTCCTTGAGGACAAGGACGTTCTTCGAGAAGGGGGTAATGTTATGGACATAGGAGAGGGACCACCAGAGGCGGATAACCACCCAACAAACCCGGATGACACCACATCAAGCGTGGGCCCAGAGCTGCGCAGAGGAGTGCGTGAGAGGCGTGTGCCACGTGCCCTGGAAGATTTTGTTTTGCACTGAAAGAGAGGACCACAGTCGAATATTCCATTTGTTTTATGTTTTCCCTTTTTGTCCTGACATGTAATTAAAAAGAGGTAATGTAGAAGATGTTGGATATAAAAAATCAATGAAACTTCCTCTCTTCTCTCAATTTCTGTTTTCTTTCTCACCTTATTCTTGCTCGTTTTTCTGTTAACCAAGGAAAACCCTAACATTTACAAATTTAAAGCCCTATTTTATGATATGTGATTTTTTTAATCATTTTTCATTTCTTTATGTTTTTATTGCTTTCTTTACTTTTTAAATCTTAATTTGGTTAAGAAAATTTACGACTTTTCTTATATGAGCTTCCTTTAGGCAATTTTGGGTGAAAAACCCCTTTTAAAATATTATTGGGAAAAATGGCTCTCAAAAACTATTATTTGGCAAAATGACCCCCAAACTTTCCAGGTCGGCAGACCTCGCGTTGTGTAGGACGCGAGGTACGACATCGCGTTTGCACAACGCGATTTTAGTCGACGTGGCATTACTGTCCGTGTTAATGGTTTCATAGTACCTCACGTTCTGCAGAACGCGAGGTCCCCGAGAAATTGAAAAGGCGGCTGAAATATATCACACAGACCTCGCGTTCTGTAGGACACGAGGTCTGTGCATTTCTGCCCTGAACCACAAGCGAAAACAAGCGTGGGTAGGCCTATTCGAACCCAATTTCGAGCGTGTAAATCGTATATTTTTAGCGATCATCGAGTTTGGGGTCGTAGTACTGGAAATTGTGTATCGTATGATACCAACATGGTTAATTTTTGTCCATTCTACAATGGTTTAAAATGGATTCGAAAACCCTATGCTAGCATACTTTTTTGAATGAAGTTGCATTTCAACAAATGTCGATAGGCATGTTCGAGCAGAATTTCATACGTATAAATTTTAAATTTTTAGGTAACATCGAGTTTGGGGTTGTAGTACTGGAAATTCTCTATCGTATGACACTGACATGGTCAATTTTCATCCATTGTACGCTGATTTAAAGTTGATTCGAAAACACTATCATAACATATTTTTTTGAATGATTGAAAATATAAGATGACGGATTGTATAAATCGAAGTGGACTGACTTTATTGATTAGATTGTCATGTGCGAACTCACATATACAAATTAAAAATAATTAATTAATACGAGGGGCTGAGCGATTAGGACACTTAGGAGCTGTGTGCCCAGGATTTCGACATATAGAACAATGCTTCTTTTGTCCGGTTTTCTCTCGATGTTCGACCAAATCCTCGGCACAGTATATTCTTGTAGAAGGTGGACGTCCTTTGGCTCGTAGTAGTACTGGATCTGGGCGTATGATCGGTTCAGTGTCCACAACATTCGGATCAACCTCATTTCTGATTGGAGGAAACTCTTTTTCGTAAACTTTAAGCACCGTTTTGAGTAAGTATACTGCATCAACCATATGCATGTATTCTATTCGTTGGTTAGTGCAAGCAGCAATGGCGTGTGCGCACGGGTATTTGAAAGTTTGGAAAATTCCACACTCGCAGGTTCTTTCCCTCAGATCTACCACGTAAGCGTTGTGCTGAATGCCTTCCAACCGCCTGGAAAATTCCGCAACACGAAACAAGTGTCCTTCTCGCGAGAAGAGAGTTGCTTGCATCTGTCTTGGTTGGCCCAATTGAATATGCAGTTTTGTGCGGAAATCTGGATGGACTTTGTGTCCACCTGCCATGTACTCAGTTGCTTGCCTGCCCAAGGTTGCAAAAAGGGTAGCTAAACGATAATAGGTTGCTTTGACAATGGAAGTGATAGGCAACTGCCGAACTCCCTTCAGTGATGAGTTCACTGCCTCAGCCAAGTTCGTTGTCATGTGACCATAACGTTTACCCTCGTCATACGATCGAAGCCATTTTTCCTTTGGGATTTTTTCAAGGTTTTCTGTGCCATTTTTGTTTCTCGCTCTCAGTTCCTCGAGCAGTTCAGCCACCTCTTGTTTGTAATGCGAGTTGCCTACGGGATGACAGTTGAATAGTTATGGGCGAAAAACACATGAAAAAAGGTCGTAAATTGAAGCGAGTAACAAGTAATATAGTAAATGAAAATGACATAAATGACGTACCCATATCGAGCACCATTTGACATTCATCACGATTCTTGTATTTCAGCAGGTAGTTTGCGGCTATGTGCCGCAAGCAAAAACGGTGGTGAATGTATGGAGGCTTCCAATAATCACCCAAATTTTGTATCGCCCACAGCAGCGCTGTGCCTCTGTCAGAAATAACACAAACCCCTTCATCCCTTCTTCTTCGTATCACATGATCAAGGACATATTTTCGTAGGTTCTTAAGGAAGAACGTCCAAGACTCCAAATCCTCCTTCGGGACGATTGCGAATGCAACAGGAACGCATTTGCGATTGCCGTCCTGTGCTATAGCTAGAAGTAGGATCTGTGTATATCTTTCGTACAACCATGTGCCGTCGATTTGGACCATCGGTTTGCAGTGCTTGAATGCGTTGATGCACTGGGGGAAAGTCCAAAATAACCGGTGGAATTGACAAACACCTTGGATGACACGATCATTTTCGTATGCCAGAACCGTATCAAGTTTGACAACCATTATGGGGATGTGTTTCTGTAGGAGATTAAGCCACGGGCGCAACTCTTTGTAAGATTCCTCCCATCGGCCATACAATTCCTCTTTGGCCTTTTTCCTTGCATACCATGCTTTCGAATAACCTGGACGGAAGCCGATGACAGCTAGAGCTGCAGCCTGACATGTGGGGACCGACACAGTGGGATTTGTTTTCACCAGTGTGGAAAAGATGTCCGCGAGGTACTTTGCATCCAGGTTCTTGTGATCCTGGTTGAGGCTAGCAACGGTGCATGTATGGGGCCCCTCAAGTTTTGTTATTTTCCAACGGTTGCCTGCCCTCTTCAACTCTGATATACGGATTTTCCATTTACAGCCTTGATCCTTTTGGACGCAGTGAGCCTTGTAGTATTTGGCTTGGGTTTTCTTCACCGTCGTCTCAACATTATGACGAAGGTTGAACTTCTTAACTGCTGCCACCGCAATTTCCTTGTTCGAGAACGCCATACCAATTCTTAGTTCACTATCAGAACGGTGGACTCAGCCATCTATTGTGTCATCATGGGGAAAATCAGGGACGTCCATTGCATCCATATCAACCGTTGTGAAGTGGGATGGTGGCTGGAACATAGAAATTGGTCTTGCGTCTACAGGAAAGTTGGTGGCAGTCGGTTCTTCGTCCAAATCTGGTGGTGGAACGATAGTGTCTTCTGGGTCTTCTGGTAACTCTGTCAAGTCTTCTGGTTCGGGATAGAATGGCCCCAGCTCGTCTCTGTCTGGCCCGGGTTCTCTAATTGGTTCTTCGTCAGAAGCATCCTCCGGGAGCTGGAATAGTAGAGCTTCTGGAATCACTACCCTTCGAGGCGAGGATTGGGGTCGATGAGCGGGAGACCTCTCACGATATCGCTCACGAACCTCATTTCCAAGACCAAAATCAAGATCACCATAAGAAGAATGTATTCCCATAGATGGTTGAACGTACTCCGTGCTTGGGACATACGTTGAGTGTCGTCCATATGAGGAATCATGGTCGTGCATAGCGTAAGAAGACGATGCTCCTTCACCCCCAAAAGAAGAATGTCTCCCCATAGATGGTTGACCGTAGTCGGTGCTGGGGACATACATTGAGTGCCGGCCATATGATGCTTCATGGTCGTGCGTAACGTAAGGAGCCGACGTTCCCTCCCCCCCAAAACTATAAGGATTGTATGGATTGTATGGACTGTATGATGCATTTGTTGGTGCATCAAATTCATCGTTTGGGGGTTGGTTCAGGTCGAACCCGATACTAGCTACACATGACTGCCTTTGAGGAGCAGATGACGATGCACCAACTTCGTTGTCTCGGCAGAGTAGGCTAAAATCACGTCGTAGACCTGCGGTCGGGCTATCAATGTTGGCATTCGGATCGAAGTCAAAATTCGCCCGGCCCCAGCTTGGTATTTCGACAACTGGATTAGACTCGGAGAACGGTGCATACAGCTCGAGGGGCGTTCCAATTGAATACTCGAAGTGGGCTTCCATCATCATTTGCACATCAGCATTTTCAGCAATTTGGCATACAGAGTACTGTAAAGGGTCTATAGATATTGGCACCCGATACTTCACGTCGGACAAACGATGATTAGCAAAATGAGGGACTTTTGCCTCCAGTTCCTTGACCAACTTCTTGAACGATAATCTCCTCGGAAGCTTTATCGTTACCGGATTTTCGCAGGGAAAAAGGACGCCGAATTCGGTACCCTCGAATATCTGCCCATCGTAGTAAACTTGCGTAGTAACGCCTCGTCCGACCATTTGAATATTTATGATAGACTTTTGAAATTTTGATACTTAGAAAATTCTAGGAATTGATTGCCAATTGAAACTTATATTTTCGTTTTATGGTTCTTCTTCATATATAGGCAAAATTATTGGCCCTTGCAATCTCGGAGAATCTGGTTGTGTAAGGCAAATAATGGTTCTGAGAGGTAACTTTGCTTGTCCATTACCTAAAACCGATAAGCAGGTAAATGATGAACAAGTCAGGAATGGCGTGTGCCTGGGAGGCAGTCCCCTAACTTTCGACAAGTAAGGGATAGATTTGATGGGAGGCAGGGTTAACTAGTACCTCGCGTTCTGTAGAACGCGATATTAGTACCTCACGTTCTATACAACGCGAGGTCCAATAAAATCGCGTTCTATAGAACGCGAGGTCACTTTAATTGCTTTGTTTCAGATATTCGGTCAGAAGTTATAATAACCGTACTATTTACTATTTGTTTGTTTGTGTAATTGAGAACATGTTCGAAAATTTGAGACAATTGTAGTCTGGTAATTGAATACTACTACTACTATTGGTGTCCATAATGTAATTGAGTACTAGTAGTTTTACATAACTTGAAGTCCGTTTAACATTAATAAAGGATGAAATAAGACGTCATATAACATAATTGGAAGATAATTTCATAAGTTAATGGTTAATCCGAATCATCGTAGTCAGTGGACACGTCTGAACTTAGGTTTAGTTCTTCGATCAGCTGTTGTTTTCTTTGTCTACGCCTGTACATAAAAAGTTGCAGCTCCTCCACAGCCGCATCAACATCCGGTGAAGACGGTGCGTGTTCAGTGTTCGGAGCAGGTTCTACGGGTGCAGACGTACTACCTTCGTCGGCGTTGACAAACTTAACATTGAAATCGACGTCTCTAGCTCCGACGGAATTGAGCCGGTCATACATGTTACGAACGTCTGTTTCGTTCGTAAGCTTCATAACGTAGTGCGTTTCATTAGCTGACGGTGTTGGGATTCGACATTCCATGGAAGAAATTTGTTTCTCGGTGTGTTTACTAACCTCGATTGTTGTCAACTGTATTAAATCTTTTAGTGACATTTTGCTGGTGATTGTTGACTCAAAATAAGTATCGAGAAAATAAAATGTTGCCTGAAATTTTGCCATAAGATGAGCAAAGATTGGGTGTTTAGAGAGAATTTGGAATGAGTCAATGATGGTGGAATTCGTGGGTATTTATAGGAAAGGAAAAACATCACATAAGTAAATTTAAGTCGCATTTCATTTAACAAAACTTTCAACATTTATTCTTTAATAGTAAATTGAGACAACTACATAAATTATCTACAAAATTCGAAACAATATATTCAGCCGCTCCGGCGGGCAAATTTGATCGGAGGTCCCGACTGAAAGAAGCAGAGTGCGATAATCAGATTTCTTCTGAAATGGTACCAGCTTTGATCCACATTAACAAATGTAATCGGCACCCGCCGCATCTGAAAATGTTGGCTGCCACGGCAGAATGTCGATCTGAATCTGCCCCCGCTTCCTAAAAGTCCTTTCTTTTCAAAACTGTAGCTTGGGATCCTCTCGACGGAGGATACAGAAGCTGCCATCGAAGCCACTACTGCAGCACACAACCTCCAAAATATTGCGATATGTCGGTAAATATTAAGGTATGTACCCCCGCGGAACACAAATCTTTAAGTGAACTCCAACTATCATAAAGGAACAATATTTCAGACATAAAAATTGCAACGGAAAAAAACGCAGCATTACACGAACTCATATTCAACTGACCTAAACTAAACTTAACTGGTTACACAAATTCATCTCCGTGCATATATATATATATAAACAAACATCTCATTGACCTCGCGTTCTGTACAACGCGAGGTAAGGGTGACCTCGCGTCCTACAGAACGCGAGGTTGCCACGTCATCATATTCACCTCCCTCTATAAATAGCAAACTCTTGGAGAGGCAAGGAGCACCCAAAGAAATTTTCATCGGTGTGTATTCACGTAAGCAGTTTTCGCTTGCAGCTACTAATGGCAACATAGCGCGTATTTTGGAAGTTTTG
Source organism: Hibiscus tridactylites (assembly GCA_958450335.1). Taxonomy (NCBI): domain Eukaryota; kingdom Viridiplantae; phylum Streptophyta; class Magnoliopsida; order Malvales; family Malvaceae; genus Hibiscus; species Hibiscus tridactylites. Next base: position 101,014,374 of record OY288268.1, on the reverse strand, counting down.
TTTTAATTTAACTTCCAAAATATTGTGCTATGTCGTTATTTTTAGTTACTACTGAAAACATAACGCGTATTTAGTATGATTCATTATTGTTATTATTATTATTGTTCTTAATATTATTGTTATTATTATTACTATCATACTAATAATTTTTATTGTTAGTATCATTTATTATTATTTTTGTTATTATTATTAATATTATTTTAATTATAATTATAATTATAATTTTTATTTTTATTGTTATTATTATAAATAAAAATTGTAATATTAAATGAGTTTCCCGCCTTAAAACTCTTCATTTAAAAAACCCCACGACCTCTCGTCCTGTAGAAAGCGATTTCTTCAGAACATCGCGTTCTATAGGACGCGAGGTCCCTTCTGACCGTTCAGTTCACGCGTCTGTTCATTGACGCGCCTTTTCAATGAACCTCGCGTTCTATAGGACGCGAGGTACATGAATATCGCGTTCTACAGAACGCGAGGTCTTCTATAAATTAGTGGTTTTTTCTTCTTCTAAAAACCTCCATAGAACGCGAGTTCTATAGAAATTTTGCAAAAATTTGTCAGCAACTTTTATATATCGTTCGATCACATGGAGCCCTTGCTACGCAACCAAGCGAGTCACTGCAGTGAATATTGGCGAAACAATGAAGAGGTATTATTTTTTTCCCTTTTATTTTCTAAAATTTTTAATTAAATTATATTCTTTTATTTTTACTAACTATTTTTTTTATTTTTTTTCAGGGATACGAACGTAACTTACAATGTTACCTTAACCGTATCACTGTCGCACCCGTTGATGCTGTTATGCGTTGGATTGAGCGAGCTGGTTTTGGGCACATAGCTCGCTATATAGGGGGTGAAGGTTAGACCGTTGTTGATCAGCGCGTTGATAGAACGATGGAGACCCGAGACGCACACGTTTCATCTTCCATTTGGGGAGGCAACAATTACGTTGGAGGATGTTTCTTACATTCTAGGGTTGCCTACAAATGGCAGCGTTATTACTGGTATAGCGATGGCACATTGGCCAACCCTATTTGCTGACCAAATGGGCGTGCTGCCCCCTGATAGAGTGTGGGACGGAGGGAAAATTTCTCTATCGTCCTTGGAGGACAACTTTGGAACCCCTCCCCCGATGCGGATGAAGTTGCACTTCAGGTATTTTTTTATTATATTTAGTATGCTTTTATTATATTTATGATTAAATTAAAATTATTTATTTGCACATTAGGCTGCTTTATGAATTTTTTAGGATGAATTCAGTCAATATTTAGGATCTTTTTAATAAATATTTAGGATAAATTATAAATATTTAGGATAAATATTTAGGATGAATTCAGTAAATATTTAGGATCATTTATAAAATATTTAGGTTGCCTACATTAAATATTTAGGATAAATTACAAATATTTATTTACAAATTAGGATTAAGTTAATAATTTTTTTGGATGCATTTATTAAATCTATATTTAATCTATATTTAGGATGAACTTACAATTTTTTTAATTAGGATGAACTTACAATTTTTTTAATTAGGATGCCTTTATTAATTTATATTTTCACAGCGGTGTGCGCGAGCCCACATCTTGCATATTATTGGCGGGATATTAATTCCTGACAAAACTCGCACAAAAGTGCACGTTATGTGGCTTTGTCTTCTGACAAATTTAGATGAGTCTGGACTAAAATCTTGGGGGTCAGCTGTCTTGGCGTTTCTTATCAGAGACCTCTGTAGAAACGTTGACGCCTCCAAAGCATCAATGAGAGGATGCTGTTTATTCCTGCAGGCTTGACTTTGGCTTCGGATCCCTACTTTGACACCACAGCTTAGGGTTCCCACTCCTATGTCATTTCCGCTTCTACGGAGGTACTACATAATCTACTATATTTTTTTATTAAATTATTTTATTTAACGATCTTTTTCATTATTTAAAGGTGGACCACCACACTATCCCACACCGGCCTGCCGGAGTCCTAGAAAGAATACAGATATAGATTCGATGCCTTGACGGAGGACCAGGTAATTCAACGATTATTTTGGTTTTTTCCATACTATTTTTCCAATAATATTTCATATAACCGTTACAAACTTTTTCATTCTTTTTAGTTCGTGTGGACGCCCTACGATTCAGAGGAGATTCGCGATATTACTCCAGCAGATATTGTGCAAGAGCGAGACCTCTGGATTTCCGTCGTGCCGCTGCTGAACTACGAAATTTGCGTGTGGCATTCTACGGATAGGGTACTTCGACAGTTCGGGTACGTCCAAAATGTTCCACCCCCTCAGCAAAATATGGACTACTTCCACAATCTTACGCGTCAGGGGAAGACGGAGGTTGACTGGGCCGAGCACCACGCTATCTGGATAGCGCTTTGGGCTCAACGATTTCTCAGACGCCCAGAGTTTCTCCAACAAATTATGGTAGGGGGTCCTTCGGTCACTTTCAATTATGCCCAGTGGTATAGGAACAATGGGATGCCACATATCCTTACTCCGGCCGAGCGCGAAGCAGGGCTTCCCCAGCAACCCCAAAACCGCCCACGCGGGAGCCGGCGAGCGAGCTAGTCCCAGAGCCAGAGGCAGACCCAGAGGCAGTCGACGCAGCGCGGTCCGAGACCACGATATGACACTCCAGGGGCATCATCTTCTGCCCCACCATTGCATAGCGGTCCATCGACTTTCCAGCAGACGATGCCTCCACCCCAGTACGGCTCCACTGATGCCTATCGTCCTCATACGCCCACGACTGACCTTATGCTTATCGATTATCCACCTCAGTATGGGTTTCCGATTGTGGAGAGTACGCCTATAGGTAGTTTGTTTTACTCTCCGCCTGGGCCTAGCACAGATCCGCAGATCGCGCATGATGGTCAGGATGATAGGGACCAGGGACCACCACACGATGGACGGAGGAGGAATCTGGAGCGTCAGCGTCATCCACCTGACTGCTGAACGGGTGGACATAGGCATTTTTAGTCTTTTTTTACTGTTTTGTACTTATGTTTTTAATATTTATGTAAAACACTTTTGAATTTTATAATGTCGTATTATAATTTTGTTTACGTATTATAATTTTGTTTACATATTATAATTAAACTTTATAATATTTATTTAATTTTTGTTTTTAATAAATTTAATGGGATTAAAAAACCAAAAATCGACATTAGTTGAAATGCAACTTCAATAAAAAAAATATGATGGCATAGGGTTTTCGAAGCCATTTTAAATCATTGTATAATTGACGGAAATTAACCATGTTGGTATCATACGATAGATAATTTTCAGTACTACAACCCCAAACTTGATGATCGCTAAAAATATACCATTTACACGCTCGAAATTGGGTTCGAACAGGCCTACTTACACTTGTTTTTCCTAGTTGTTCAGGTTGGAAATGCACAGACCTCGCGTCCTACAGAACGCGAGGTCAGTGCGATATATTCCAGCCAACTTTTCAATTTCTCGGGGACCTCGCGTTCTGCAGAATGCAAGGTACTGTAAAACCGTTAAAACGGACATCAATGCCACGTCGACTAAAATCGCGTTGTGCAGAACGCGATGTCGTACCTCGCGTCCTACACAACGCGATGTCTGCCGACCTGGCAAGTTTGGGGGTCATTTTGCCAAATAATAGTTTTTGGGAGCCATTTTCCCCAATATTAATTTAAAAGGGGTTTTTCACCAGAAATTGCCCTTCCTTTATTTGCTCAGAAAACAGAACACTAGTTAAGTTCTACAATTTTAGACTCTTGTCGCTGAATGTAAGAGGATAGAGAGTTATTCTTTCTCTTTAGTGTTCTACAATTTTTTGATTACTTTCTACACTTGTCGTTGAATGTCTGCAATTTAAATATAAAGTTAGGGTTGAAAAAGATTTTTTTTGGGGAGAATTCAGGATTTAGTTTAGAGCAAAGAATATTTAGACTTTCGAGAATATTCTTGAATTTTTGGTTAATTGAATCGGAAAAAAAAAGAGAAAAAGATTTTTTTTGAATGCTGGTGTTTAGTTTTGATCTTGAAAAAATAAAAAGAACATAGGGATTTTGGTGTTTATTGTTGAGTGTGTAAAAGTTCTATTATTTACACCCTTTTTAACCCATATTTCTGCTGCATTCAAGCATCATTGCATTGCATTTAGGTTAGTTTTCAGTAAAACATCACAAATGGATTAAAAGCACGGATTCTACTAAAAGATGGCTATTTTTGCAGGTATCTGCCATAGTAGACGTTGAAGGCAGGCGCAGGGCAGAGAAGCAGGAGAGCTGATCTGGACAAGCAGACGAAGAAGACGAAGCTGTCATGGACCTATCGTGACAGCATGGTGACAGCAGACTTATGAAGAGGAAAAGCAAAGTGGACCTCGATAGATAGAGAAAAATCTGCTCGTCTGTCGTGTGAAAGCCACATATTTTTCCAAGCTCCGGATCAAAAGATATGTCAAGCCAAAGCTCAAGGAGAGGAAATTCCTAGAAACAAGGATGCGGCTGGAAAGTAGGAGTCTTTAGAGATTTAGTCTTTATTAGAATCTTACTTTTAATTAAAGTTGTAATCCTTGTTACCTTAGAAGACTTGAGCCCAAAGCTTATATAAGGGCATAGATTTAACCTAGGAGGCAGAACCGATGACCCCATAACCGAAACCAAAAACCCCTACCGTCCACCCGTCACCGACATGTTCTAAATTTCCCCTAGGGCTACGGGTTGTTTTGTAAAGTAGTTGCAAGGGTTGTTTTGTTTTAGGATTTTCCAAGTTCAATAAAATAAACTTCAAGTTCTCTTATTTTGGTTTTAACATCTTGCAAGAGCATCGGGAGAGCATTGTGAGGTTATCTATTTACTTAGCATCGGGAGAGTTAAGTATACGAAAGAAATAAGAGCGAGTTCTCTAGTTTATAGTTGAACTATCTTGTGCCTAGGGATAGGGCAAGGTTAAGTGGCTAAGGAAGAATTCATACACATCGGTGTTCATCCTTCGATTCACGCCGGGAGGTATCATCAAAGACGTGATCATCGACAGACTTGGACCTAGGGATAGGCCAAGGCAGATCTGGGATTCTTGCCAAGCTTGAAGTACGGAGTTGGTGTGTCTGCTGCCGCGACAGCCAACGGACAGCCGCCGCGACAGGTGCTGTCGACGACGGGCACGACGACAGAACTGGAGATCCTAAGCAATCCAATACCTGCACTACCGAGCAATTCAATACCAGCCTATTCTCTCTATTTTGATTTCTCAATCCTTTTATTTACGTTTTTACTTCATTATTCTTGTGACAACTCTTAATTATTTCCTTTACTTTCGTGCAGTAAAAAAGGTGAAGCTATTAGCCCAATCCCTGTGGAGACGATATCCGATACTTCGTATCACTTTACTACTTGCGTCGTGTACACTTGCACTACAATTGCGATAGACTCTTTTACACGCAACAAGTTTTTGGCGCCGTTGCCGGGGATTGGCAACATAACTACATCTTTCTTTTATTGCACTTTTTGCTTTTATTTTTATTTTTATTTTCGTTTTTATTTTTATTTTTCTTTGTGCTTTCAACTCTCGCTTTTCACGAGGTTTTCTTGTTTATGCGCAGATCTAAAAGAGGTGAAGATCCTGAGTATCCATTAGATCCGGAAATCGAACGTTCTTTCAGTCTCAAGAAACAACTTCGCCGACTTTTAGACAGAAACGAATATCTCGAGGAATAGCTAGAGAAGATGGGTCATAACCAACCTGCTGGTGGTTTCATACCACCCCTTGGTGATAATAACCCACCTGTCGTCGATCCGCCCGCAGCAGATGGACGACGGTCATGTCGTGACTACATGCTGAACGATCATGTAGAACTGGAGACCACACTGCCGGATATTGATGTTTATAACTTCGAGCTTAAACCTGTCATGTTTAGTATGATCAACAATGCCGGACAGTTTAGTGGTTCTGCGACAAAAGATGCTAGGGAGCATCTCAAAACGTTCCAGGAGATCTGTGGTTCGTTTAGACTGCCAGGAGTTAGTCCGGAGATACTGAGGCTTCGGTTATTTCCCCATTCATTGAGGGATAGAGCTAAAACTTGGTGGAATAAACTTACACCAGGTTTAATCGTAACTTGGGCAGATCTAACTCGTGAATTTTTATCTCGTTTTAATCCTTCGCATTTGTCTGAGCGATTACGTAACGAAATTGCTACTTTTCAACAGGAAGACGACGAGCCGATGCACGAGGCCTGGGACAGATTTACTACTCTTCTTCGGAACTGCCCAATGCATGGATTTCCCGTCTGGAATCAGGTAACTAAGTTTTATAATGCTGCTAACTTACAAACTCGCATTCGAATTGATTCTGCAGCAAACGGACTATTATTGGATAAAGATCCAGACGAGGCACTGCAAGTTTTGAAAAATCTAGCCAAGAATGAGGAGCAGTTTCCGACGGTAAGAAGAGGGGGTAAACGGGTACTTGCTGTCAAGGACTATGAGGCCGACAGCACTATGAAATCACAGGTAGCATTCCTTACTAAAGCAATGAAACGGTTATTGAATGAAGATGAATTACAAGGATTTGCTGTCGAGGAAGTTTGTACTATCTGTGAGGGAAATCATAGTAGGGATGAGTGCCCAATAAATGTAGAAGAGGGAAAATATGTTGGAAATTATAAGCCAAACTACAATTCCAACGACTACAATCCTAATTAGAGGAAGGATCCCAAATTTTCCTGGAGTAATCCTAACAATGCCCTGAATCCGCAAGCACATAATCAGAATCAGGGGGACCTAGATTACTGACGCGACAGCAACTGCCGCAGAACCTGCCGCCGCAGCAGCAACAGCAGCCACCACCTGCCGCGAGCAGTATATTGGAGCAGACTCTGGCCACCTTCATGTCTCAGACCGGTACGTATATAGAGAATATGAATCAGTTTGTCAAGAAGACGGAAACCATTATGGATAAAACCGAGATAAGGATGACAAACCATGAAGCTACCTTGAAATCTCTAGAGACGCAAATGGGTCAGGTGTCGCAACATATTAATCCGAGGCAGAATGGAGGATTTCCTAGCAATACTGAAAATGCTAGACCACCCCCACATGAGCAATGTAAGGCGATTACTACTAGGAGTGGGAAGAAACTACCAGGGCCGGAAAAAGAAGCTGAAACAGAAAAGGAACCTGCCTTGGATACACCTGCCGAGGAAGCTGCCCCGACAGGTGATAAACAGACTGCTGCCGATAAGCCTGTCACGACAGCAGAAGCGACAGAGGAGAAAAAAGATGATTATCGTCCTCAGATTCGCATGCAGTGGGAATGACGCATTGCTGATTATCGTCCCCCACCACCCTTCCCTCAACGGATACAGCAAGCTAAGCATGAATCTCAACTTAAAAAGATTTATGATATTTTTAAACAGGTTCATATTAATATTCCGTTGTTAGATGCTGTTAGGGAGATGCCCGGTTATGCTAAATTTCTCAAGGATGTTATGTCGAAAAAATCTAAACTTGGGGAATTTGAAACGGTAAGGATGCAAGAAGGTTGCATGAGTATTCTTCATCGGCAGCCACCCCAGAAAAAGAAGGATCCGGGGAGCTTCATCATACCTTGTGTAATCGGCGACAAATTTGTGGGTAAGGCACTTTGTGATCTTGGTGCCAGTGTTAATCTAATGCCCAAATCTGTTTTTCAGAAATTAGGTATTGGGAAGGCGCGGCCCACGACAGTAACCCTACAGCTAGCCGACCGCTCTTACGTTCACCCCGAGGGAAAAATTGAAGATATTCTGGTAAGAGTGGATAAGCTTATTTTTCCTGCTGACTTTCTTATTTTAGATTGTGAGGCAGATGACAACGCACCAGTCATCCTTGGGCGACCCTTCTTAGCCACGGGAAGATCATTGATTGATGTGGAGAAAGGAGAACTCACCATGCGAGTAAACGATCAAGAGATTAAGTTAAATGTTCTCCAAGCAATGAAACATGCTGATGTGGATGAGGAATGCAAAGCCATCATTGAGGTGACCTTTAATTACCCCTGCATCAGGTCGGGCTGCCGTGATATAAAATTCGGTCACTGCTGCGATAGCCACCTAAAGGCCTGTCACGACAGCGATGACGACAGCGATGACGACAGCACCGACGACAGCGACTCCTCTGAATCCGATACATATGATACTGAAGGTCAAGAGGAGGTAAACTGGTTAGGCAATCGTCCAGGTAAGTTATTCGAACCCTTGAATTATACTTCGGATAACCATTTAATCCAAAAGTCATCTACTGTTGAACCACCTGTCTTAGAACTTAAGCCCCTGCCAGGGCAGCTTAAATATGCTTATCTTGGTTGCAATGATACACTGCCCGTAATCATCTCTGCTAAGCTGCCGCAGGAACAGGAACGGCAGCTAATCGGCATGCTAAGGCAGCACAAGAAGGCGATTGGATGGACGATAGCAAATATACAGGGCATTAGTCCGGCGATATGCATGCACAAAATCCTCCTAGAGGAAGACCATAAGCCGACTATTGATGCCCAAAGGCGGTTAAACCTTGCGATGAAGGAGGTAGTGCGTAAAGAGATAATCAAATGGTTAGATGCTGGTATTATTTACGCCATCTCCGACAGCAAATGGGTAAGCCCGGTGCAATGTGTTCCCAAGAAAGGAGGAATGACCGTGATAACCAACGAGAACAATGAGCTAATCCCAACCAGGACTGTGACCGGTTTGAGGGTTTGTATGGACTATCGGAAGCTTAACAAAGCTACCCAAAAGGACCACTTTCCTTTACCCTTTATTGATCAAATGCTTGATAGATTAGCGGGTAAGCCTTACTATTGTTTTCTTGATGGTTACTCAGGTTATAACCAAATTGCTATTGCACCGGAGGATCAAGAGAAGACAACTTTCACATGCCCCTACGGAACATACGCATTTAGGAGGATGTCGTTCGGCCTCTGTAACTCACCTGCCACCTTCCAAAGGTGCATGATGGCAATATTCTCCGACATGGTAGAGGACTTCCTTGAGATTTTCATGGATGATTTTTCCGTCTTTGGAGACGATTTTGAGAGCTGCCTCGGCAATCTTCAGAAGGTACTTGAAAGATGTGAAAAAGCTAATCTTGTTCTCAATTGGGAAAAATGCCATTTTATGGTAGATGAAGGGATAGTTCTAGGCCATAAGATTAGCTGCCGTGGGATAGAAGTCGACAGGGCCAAAATAGAAGTCATAGAGAAGCTGCCGCCGCCAACCACTGTCAAGGGCATTAGGAGTTTTTTAGGGCATGCTGGTTTTTATAGGAGATTCATTGCAAATTTCTCAAAAATCACAAAGCCCATATGCCATCTCTTAGAGCAGAACCGACCCTTTGACTTTAATGAGGAATGTACTGAAGCATTCAAGGTTCTGAAGGAAAAGCTAGTGACAGCCCCCATAGTACAGCCACCAGACTGGACACAGCCATTTGAGATTATGTGTGATGCTAGTGACTATGTTGTCGGGGCAGCACTTGGGCAGCGCAGAGACAAGCTGTTTCACGTCATATACTATGCCAGCAAGACGTTAAATGACGCCCAAGTGAACTACACCACCACAGAAAAGGAGCTGTTAGCTGTGGTGTTCTCCATCGACAAGTTTCGTTCTTACATACTTGGAACGAAGGTAATAATACACACCGACCATTCTGCCCTAAAGTATTTGTTCGCAAAGAAGGATGCAAAGCCTAGGTTGATACGATGGATCTTGCTATTACAAGAGTTCGACCTTGAGATCAAGGACAAAAAGGGGACAGAAAATCAGGTGGCAGATCACTTGTCGAGGTTGGAGAAGGGACAGAGTCTACCAATTGATGAGACAAACATACTGGAGACCTTCCCTGATGAGCAGCTCTTTGCTGCCGCAATCGCTGTCGCGACAGCCATGGTGGCAAGTAAGTCTTCTAACCTTCCCTGGTATGCTGATTTCGTTAATTTTATAGTTAGCGGAATATTACCTTCTGATCTTAATTATCAAGCCAGGAAGAGGTTCCAAAATGATGTTAAGCATTATTATTGGGACGAACCTCTTCTTTTCAAACTATGTGCAGATCAGGTTATAAGGAGGTGTGTACCACAGGAAGAGCAAGAAGACATTCTCCATAACTGCCATGCTTCACAATATGGAGGTCACTTAGGAGGCAATAAAACTGCTGCCAAGGTGCTGCAGTCAGGGTTTTACTGGCCGACACTATATAAAGATGCACGGAACTTTTATAAGAACTGTGACAGGTGCCAGCGGACAGGTAACATCTCGTGGAGAAACGAGATGCCACTGCAGAACATTTTAGAAGTCGAGATCTTCGACATTTGGGGGATTGATTTTATGGGACCTTTTCCATCATCATGTGGAAATCGTTACATCCTCCTCGCAGTGGATTATGTCTCCAAGTGGGTAGAAGCCATCGCCACTCAAAAGAATGATGCCAAGACGGTTCAAAAGTTTTTGCACAAAAACATTTTTTCTAGATTTGGCATCCCTAGGGCGATTATCAGTGATGAGGGGAGACATTTTGATAATAGGGTAATTGCTGCCGCCTTGAAGAAATATGGTGTCAAGCACAGGATCGCGACAGCATACCACCCACAGACCAATGGACAGGCTGAGATATCCAATAGGGAAGTGAAGAACATTCTTGAGAAGATGGTTAAACCAACTAGGAAAGATTGGTCTTTACTTCTGAACGATGCATTATGGGCATAGAGGACAGCTTTCAAGACTCCATTGGGCATGTCTCCATATCGATTGATTTATGGGAAAACCTGTCACTTGCCTGTCGAGATCGAGCACAAAGCATATTGGGCAATCAAGGCAGTGAATATGGACTTGGACAAGGCAGGCCAGAAAAGGCTATTAGATCTGAACGAGATTGAGGAATTACGGACAATGGCCTACGACAATGCAAGGATTTACAAGGAAAAGACTAAGAAGTGGCATGATAAGAAGTTGCTGCCACGACAGTTCTGCCCAGGGCAGCTTGTGTTGTTGTTTAATTCTAGACTTAAACTCTTCCCAGGAAAGCTAAAATCTAGATGGTCTGGCCCATTCCAAGTGATACAAGTTTTTCCTCATGGTGCCATCACTATCCGATCATTAAAAGACGGGCACCAATTCAAAGTCAATGGACAGTGCCTCAAGCATTATCAGGGGACTGAAGTCCCAGGAATTCAGGAAGTGGTTACTTTAGGAGATGCCCCACAAGGCACTCCTAATTTAACCTAATTTTTATTTCTATTTATTTTTATTATTTATTATTTATTAGGAAATTAGATTTCTTTTATTCGAATAATGTTTTTTATATTTTCTGTTCTTAGGAAATAAAGGAGTCAAGAAGGAAAGGAGAAGTGGCCCAAGCCCACCACCCATCCATCAGCTCAACAAAGCCCATTTATGGTAACCTGTCGTTTCGGCTGCCGCCGTAGACGGATTTGACAGGCTGTCAACAGACTGACACGGCAGACGCAGAAGCATGCGGCAGACGCATAAATGCGTGTCAGACGCGTCAGACACGCTAAATCCAATCTGCCACCCCGTTATTCCCGCCTGCCGTTGCAGCATTAAATGGGCAGATACTCGACCGCTATATAACCCTGTTCCATTTTCATTTTTTCTCACTTCTACTTATTCCTACTTGCTTTCTCCTCTAGTTTTATTTGCTTTCTTCATTTTTCTCAACCCTTGCAACTAACATATCTACTAGACAGACCCGTCGTAGTGCTGCCTCAGCATCTTCTTCAGCAGCAGCAACGCCCTTTGCCAACAAGGAATTATGGGAAGAACGTGGGTTCGTTTACATCCGCAAAGCACCCAACATGGGACTCCGGCCGTTCATTGTAAAGGCCATCACGGCTCAACTATGGGAGTACTTTGCTGAACAACCGGCAGAGCTAAACGACACCTTAGTCCAGGAGTTCTACGCAGCCATAGACATCAGAACGGTGACATCTGTCACCGTTCGAGGAATGCAAGTGCCCTTCACTGCCGACAGCATCAACCACATGTTTGGCCTTTTCTTTGGCCCCGATGATGATGCTCACCAGAAATTCCTCGACTCCCTCGACGCTGCCGCTTATGATGCTGTCATGGTGGAGTTGACAAAGGCGGGAACATCATGGACAACCAACAAGAAGAACCCCCACTCCGTCAACAGGGGGCAGCTCCTCCCCGAAGCAAAACTTTGGAACGCTTTCATCAAAAAGTGTATCCTGCTTTCTTCCCCATCAATGTGGGCAGATATATGAGGGACAGCATCCTGGATTGTGCCTTCCGCTTCGACTCACGCCTCTGCCTGCCGTTCACCATTACTTCCCTCTGCCGATGTGCTGCTGTACCCGAGGATCCCTCCGACAAAATAAGGAAGGGCAGAGGCTGGACAGACAATAATATCAACACCCTCATGGAGCTGATCGTGGCTACACCTGTCTCCTCCTTCAACCCTGCCGGCTCCCCCGCAGAATCATCAGAGGAGCCTGCCCCGGAACCTGCTGCCGCCACCGCTCCGACAGACCAGTCTGCCCTCCTCCTTGCTACATTACAACGGGTAGAGGAGCGCCAAATGGGATTGATGACCTTCATCAGGGACTTCACGAATTCGACGGTAAATTTCATTACCCAAACTTTGAATTTTCCCGATGTTCAATTCCCTACTTTTCCTGCCCATTATTTCTGTATCCCCACCCCTGCCTATACCCCTGTTCACACACCCACACCACCTGCCTCCCCGTCCCACTCGACTACCTCCACCACATCACCTGCCCCAACGGCAGCAGGCAGTCAACCGGCAGACACCTCTCCCCGAGGAACAAAGCGACCTGCCTCTGATGACAGCCCGCTGATCCGGAGGAATTTGGAGAGGGACTTTACGCGAGTCAAGAGGATTAAACACGTGGCAGACAAGAAAAGGCTGCCCAAAGCTAGCACCACCACCAGCAGCTCTTGGGATAGTGGCAGCAGTTCCGATGTCCAACTTGTAGAACAGCCTGCCCCTGCACCTGCCCCTGAACCTGCCCAGCCTCCTCCACAGCCCAGAAGCCGCCGTCAGATCCGTGTCAGCAGCAGCAGCGAGGACAGCGACTAAAAATTTAAGTTTTTATTTTTCCTTTACTGCTGCCTGCCTTTATCTTTTGTGATGTACTTTTCTTTATATTTTTGTCTTTATTTTTCATGTCATTTTGCATTGAGGGCAATGCAACCCTTGAGTTTGGGGGTGGCAACCCTCCATCATTAATGGAGTCTTAAGTACATCTTTTTATTAATTGTTGTGTCTTTAATTTTATTTAAGTTCTCTTAAAAAAATCAGAAAAATATTAAACTGTTGGCTTAAAACTGTGAAGTTAACTTACCTGTCATGACGGCTCTGTCGTGGCAGCATCTTTAGGACAGGTTAAGGAAAAGTTTAGAACCTTTCTATAGTTCTGAAAACTTAAACACCTTTGTGACTGTTATATTGCTTAGATTTCTTTTAGCCAAACTAGAATAGGATGCTTAGAACTTGAATAGCCCCTAGAGGTGCCTAACACTGGCTCTAGGAAAGAAGTTTAGCAAAAGAAAAACAAAAACCTAGAGGTGCCCGAAACCGGCTCTAGGAAGCTAACTAGAGGTGCCCGAAACTGGCTCTAGAAAAATTTAGCTTGAAAATAGAAGAAAAAGAAGCATGAAAATGTGCCTTCTAAAAAAAACTTTGGCATAAAAATTCGAGTTAAGAAGTTGAATATTCTAGTGAAACTAAGAGAGTCTTAGCATATAACTGTTCACAAGCATGCACACACTGCACGAGAGCTATAGAGAGATTCCGGACAGATCCTAACCTTTCCGACATGTTGCTGCCGCCATAGAGAATGAGCGACGGGTAAGGGACAGTTCACTGTTTGAAGGCCAACACAAAAATTTTCATTTTTCTTTTAGGTCTTAATTGCTTGAGGGCAAGCAAAAACTTGAGTTTGGGGGTGTGTTGAGTGTGTAAAAGTTCTATTATTTACACCCTTTTTAACCCATATTTCTGCTCCATTCAAGCATCATTGCATTGCATTGCATTTAGGTTAGTTTTCAGTAAAACATCACAAATGGATTAAAAGCACAGATTCTACTAAAAGATGGCTATTTTTGCAGGTATCTGCCATAGTAGATGTTGAAGGCAGGCGCAGGGCAGAGAAGCAGGAGAGCTGAACTGGACAAGCAGACGAAGAAGACGAAGCTGTCATGGACCTGTCGTGACAGCATGGTGACAGCAGACTTATGAAGAGGAAAAGCAAAGTGGACCTCGATAGATAGAGAAAAATCTGCTCGTCTGTCGTGTGAAAGCCACATATTTTTCCAAGCCCCGGATCAAAAGATATGTCAAGCCAAAGCTCAAGGAGAGGAAATTCCTAGAAACAAGGATGCGGCTGGAAAGTAGGAGTCTTTAGAGATTTAGTCTTTATTAGAATTTTACTTTTAATTAAAGTTGTAATCCTTGTTACCTTAGAAGACTTGAGCCCAAAGCTTATATAAGGGCATAGATTTAACCTAGGAGGCAGAACCGATGACCCCATAACCAAAACCAAAAACCCCTGCCGTCCACCCGTCACCGACATGTTCTAAATTTCCCCTAGGGCTACGGGTTGTTTTGTAAAGTAGTTGCAAGGGTTGTTTTGTTTTAGGATTTTCCAAGTTCAATAAAATAAACTTCAAGTTCTCTTATTTTGGTTTTATCATCTTGCAAGAGCATCGGGAGAGCATTGTGAGGTTATCTATTTACTTAGCATCGGGAGAGTTAAGTATACGAAAGAAATAAGAGCGAGTTCTCTAGTTTATAGTTGAACTATCTTGTGCCTAGGGATAGGGCAAGGTTAAGTGGCTAAGGAAGAATTCATACACATCGGTGTTCATCCTTCGATTCACGCCGGGAGGTATCATCAAAGACGTGATCATCGACAGACTTGGACCTGGGGATAGGCCAAGGCAGATCTGGGATTCTTGCCAAGCTTGAAGTACGGAGTTGGTGTGTCTGCTGCCGCGACAGCCAACGGACAGCCGCCGCGACAGGTGCTGTCGACGACGGGCACGACGACAGAACTGGAGATCCTAAGCAATCCAATACCTGCACTACCGAGCAATTCAATACCAGCCCATTCTCTCTATCTTGATTTCTCAATCATTTTATTTACGTTTTTACTTCATTATTCTTGTGACAACTCTTAATTATTTCCTTTACTTTCGTGCAGTAAACAAGGTGAAGCTATTAGCCCAATCCCTGTGGAGACGATATCCGATACTTCGTATCACTTTACTACTTGTGTCGTGTACACTTGCACTACAATTGCGATAGACTCTTTTACACGCAACATTTATTAAGATCAAATAGGAAAGATTGTGAAGAACAAAGAGTTGTTCTTGTTTTTTTTTTGTTTCGGTAAAAAAACAAGGGAAAAAGAGATTTGGGTGTTACTATGGATCGCAGAGGAAATTTTTGGAAGAACAAAAAATGAATTGAGTTTGAATATGAGTTTTTGATCCGAAAAAGGAAGAAATATGAAATTTTTAAGTTTTTATTAGGATCAAATATGGTTAAAAATAAAGTTTTAAAAGTTTGAGGGTCAAATTTAAAATTAACCTTTTTATTAACGTGACACATCATCGTACTGAATGAGGTTAACGAAGGCTAACAGTTGGGTGACCAAAATGGTAATGGTCGAAAACATTAGTGGCAAGAATAATTTTTTTTAAAAAATTGGTAACCAAAATAGAACACAACATAAACAAAAGGGACATCCGGTGAAATTTATCCAATAATTTTTTCTGTTAACATATCATTATCTCAAGTCATTTCAAGTTGTTTACCATTAGTTGATTAATAATTTTTATCTAAGTAAAGATTATTTTAACCTAAAAATAGTAGGTGCCGATTACAAACTATCCAATCAAATTATGGACATTTTTTTTTGATATTACACCTTTTTTTTAAAATCCATCCTTATTATTTGGGTCAATCCCAAACCAATAATGAACTCAAAACTTCTATTCTTACAATTTTTTTTTATCATAACTATTCTTACAAGTCTAAGTGAACTCTAAACGCGGATATTGATCCAAAACTTGAGTAGCTACCTATCAAGTCAAGATGAATATCAATTTGAAATTTTTTTCTTCAACTTTAAATATAAATTTTAGAAAGGTTGACAAGTTGAAGTACCAATTAATATAATAAACTATTAAAATATAATGGAAATAAGGCATGTGGGTATAGACCTAATGTTTTGACATCCTAAATTCCCAAAGTTTGTATCTTTTGTTGATCAACTTTCTGGAATTTTCAACTGAATGCAAATTATATAAATCTGCTTAGGAAACGAGGAAGAAATAGATGCATAAAAAATAAAAGCAAGAGACATACAATTGTGTATGAC
Source organism: Hibiscus tridactylites (assembly GCA_958450335.1). Classification (NCBI taxonomy): domain Eukaryota; kingdom Viridiplantae; phylum Streptophyta; class Magnoliopsida; order Malvales; family Malvaceae; genus Hibiscus; species Hibiscus tridactylites. The sequence goes on along the minus strand of OY288268.1, from coordinate 100,997,975 downwards.
ACCAAGTTCGAGGACAGCTGCCAAGCAGACAAGGTTTGAGAGGCATTAATATATCATGCAAACAAATTATTTAAAAAATTAAAACAAGAGCCTTGTAAAAGAGAGCAAATTATTAAATATAATGGGGGCATGTTCCTTTTAGGTCAGCAATATCCACAGGCAGGATCTTCTGTGCTTAAAAAAAGGGTTATGGAGATGCATATGAGTTATTCCGACATTAGCTTCATTTGTCCATTTCCTTCCTCATCTCTTAGCCTTGATATGAATGCCCATCTCCCCTCTTATGTTCATATTTAGGCCTAAAGTTCTGAGTTTCGAACCATACTTGGAGACATGGGGTCTTGTCTGTATTCATGGCCAATCCATTTTCATTATTTGAATATGAAAATAAGAGAATAAACATCACCGTCGAGGTAAATAGATGGTGTCGGTTTTTAGGTTCAAATTTCTACCAAACAAGAAATCACAATGATGTAGCTATGCCTGCACATGCATGCACGCAGCTGACTATTGGGTTGGAATTGTGGATAAGAAGTAGTTTATTACAAAACAAGCATGGGGTTTGGACTTTGGACAAAAAATGTGATGTGGACAGATATGAGAGGAATGTCAAAAGATTAGGAGGCATAATAAAGCTTAAACTTTCATTGCAGTAGGAAAATCCACTTTTGGAAGCAAGGATGTATGCCTATTTGTGCCTTTCCACATGTATAAATTCTGTAGCACTATTAGTTTCTTGCTTTAAAGTGAGATCAGTGTAGTGAGGGGGGAAATAAAGCATTTCCCTCATATAGTTTCCTCCGTATTAGAGTATTGTGTATTCAGTTGAACTTAAGTGACCAAGTGGTCTGCAAGTTGATCAATAAAGAGAGCTTGGTGCTCCATTCAAGAAACATAATGTTGCTCTTCCTTGGTTGGGAAAAAAACAAGAAATTTTATTTCCATGTTTTGCTCTTTAGCATGGAATTTGGACAAGAAATGAAAGGAACAAGATGATGATCATCCCCTTTGAGAGATCTAAATCTTTTCATGCAGTGGCAACCCTTTCTTCCATTTCTTCTTAGAAATTTAAACCACCTTTATCTCATCTCTCTAATTTCCTTAAAACCACCTGTCAATATTGAAACTTCCAATGAGCTGATAGTTCAAAAAGAAGAAAATGGTGTGCAATGTTAGAACCAATAGGAAGTCACTTAACTGGTGACCTTGAATGTGGTTTCCGGATTGAGAAGGCTGCAAAAATCCAAAGTGGTCGTGCAAAGCGGGTCCTCCCTGTAATAATTCAATGGTTACCAACATGTTTTAACCAAAAACAATGTTTGTTGAAATTAAGATTGGCCAACTACCTGAACCTGAAAGTGTGTTGCAGAGAACCCCTGGGGATAATGGAAGCCACTTTCCTCCATTGAAGCATGAGTGTTGGTCTAGAAATTTGTCAAGAAACCCATAGTCAACACCATTACTAATAACAGACTGATTCAGAGAAGATATGAGTGATATTACCTTGGAGAAATTGATGAGGGGAGAGCTGGCAGTATCATCGAGTAAAGAAGGCAGCTGTTGATGGTCTACCGTCTGTCTCGAACGTTGCTTGTTTTTATGTCTTTTACCGACATTTTTATTCAATGTAGCAACTTTAGGCAGATTGTCATCGTCTTCATAGAAATGTGGAGGCCCAGAAGATGCATCAGAAACCATGGAAAGGTCATCTTCATCAGCCAGGGGCAGCAGCTCTTGTTTACTGTTTTTACCAAAGGAAACATCAGAAGAAAAGGATTGTTCTAAGTAGGTAGTCCAACCAGATTCACACCCGCTACTGCGCTCACAGGACAAAACATTCATTCTTTCTTCTTATGAGTTGCTAATCAAAACCAAAGGGCTGTTTTTAATGAAGTGAAAGGGGAGAAAGAGAAGGGAAGAGAAGTGCAGAAAAGGGTGGTAAGTGTAACTCAGAGATGGAGAGGTTACATGTGTGGGCTATATAAGGGTGTGGGAGTGAAAAAGAGCAAAGAGCAATTAAGACAAGGAGGCTGAAATCCCAGACTAGTTTTGTCTTCATCCTCCCCATTCAGCCATTGATGTGAATGAATCAAAAGTGCCAGTTGGGTGGGTGCATGTAAGTAAAAATGAAAGAGAGAAAGAAAGGCCATTCACATGCTAGACAGCAAAGCACTGTATGTACCCTCTAATGAAAACTGGGCTCACTTCCATTTTCACAGCCATCCCCTTCACCATTAATAGACTCTCATCTCTTTTCTTTTCTTTTCTCTCTCACTCTATCTATATAATTTACACGACTATGTCAGACGGTGCAAACATTTAGAAAATTATATTAAAAATTTAGGAATGTGAAATTAGATTATCATCAAATTTTTTAAATAAAATATTTAAATTATATATAAATTTATAATTTTTAAGATTACGCCCCCATTCTCTAATTTTCTCTCTCTTTCTTCGTCTTGGGGAGATGACAACCTTAGCATTGTGGTTTGGTGTTTTCCTTAGTAAATGTTTAGGTATGTTTTACTAAATATATATATATATATATATTTAAATTATTTATTAGAATGATACGTACTAAATATTTTTACAGAAATTAAATGAAACCCTTTCAATATTAGGTAGAGAAAATGTGCGTGTGCGTCTAGTAAGTTGTACTGAAAGGGTTAGACCAATGTATTATTTTATTGTATTAATTAAAGACGCGTTATACACATTTAAGGGTTTTCAGGAGTTTTATGATTTTTGGATTAGGATTTTTTGTTTTAAGAATTTTATGATTATTGTTTTTAGTATAACACGTATTTTAAGAATAGAAATTTTCTGTCTTTCTTTGGGTGTTTTTTGTGCTTCTATTTATGCTTTTACATTAAAAATTAGATTTAAGGTTTAGAAAATTTATGATAGAGTGAATTTTTTAAAGTATAGAATGTAGGGTTTATAATTTAAATTTTAGGGTTAAGACTTAAAATTTAATTATTTAGTAATTTTTGCATTGGAGCACTGAAAATGGGTAAAATAAAATTTATCATGTGTGGTTTTCCAAAACATGGAACCATAGTAATTCAAACACATAAAAATTGTCACGCTTGACATTCTCTTGGAGGTAAAATAATATATTTGTTCAAAATTTTCTCCATTATTATCATTAAAGTAACTATTCGATGAAATGCTCAAAATGAGAGAATTGTGATCAATAAAAGCATAAGGCTAAAAGAAACAAGGTAAAAATCCATAATATTCATAGCATAACCGAACACAACATAATATTTTTCCAAAATAACAACACACTTAGGGATGGGCACGGGTCAGGTCAGGTCGAGTTTTCAGCCCACCTGAACCCGACCCGAAAATATTAACCCTAAACCCGACCCAAAAATAAATATTTTAAACCCGACTCCGATCTGACCCGACCCGACCTACATAAAAAAATCAATTTTAGGGACTTAATTGTAAAAAAAATTAAGAGACTTAATTGTAAAAAATAACAAAATTTAAAGACTAAATTGTAAATAAAAAAAATTAATTTTAAGGACCTAATTATAAAAATTATATAAAAATGGGTATTATTACAGATATCCCTAAAAATTATAGAAATATTACACTATTAGTCCCGGGTCGGGTTGGGTCAGATTTTTTTCACCCTAAACCCGAACCCGACCCGACCTCACCCTCCACAAAAACCCGACCCGACCCCGATTTTTTTTACAAAAAATCTCGACATGATCGGGTCGAGTCAGATCGAAACTCGTCGGGCCCGAGTGAAATGTCCATCCCTAAACACACTTCGAAAAGCGATATCAATATACAATAAAGAAAAAACAATTATTACTAGGCACAAATGACCAGTTGATATCAACATAATATATAAGGGTGATTTAGGTTCGAGCCTCCTCCCAATAATTTTTATTTATTTTTTCCTAATATTTACTGCATTATATTTACTAGAACAAGTTCGCGTGATGGTAAAGGCTTGGGTGTATCCTTTTGAGGTCCCGCATTCAATCCATATCAAGGCCATCCTTTTTTTAATTAGGTGATAACATGTGTCGTCATTCGATTGGTTGATTAATTTTATTTAATTAAATTAAAATTAAGAGTAAATTGATATTATAGGTAACTAATGGGGACTAAATGTATAATTATACAAATTTTCATTAACTCTCATCCACCTCCTCCATTAGATTTTAATTACTGGTGGTTAAAATAAGACAAGTTTAAAAGTTCGGTGATGTGTTTGTCCATTTTTTAGTTGGGTGCTTAAAACAAAAATTTTCGTTAACTGCCACATCACTTCCGCCGTTAGATTTTAACGACTAGTGATTAAAATAAAATCAATTAAAATATTTAGTGATGTTTTTATCTATTTTTAGTTAGATGGTCAAAATAAGACAAACTCTATAGTTAGGAGGTCACATTGTTACTTTACCCTAGTATTGATCAAGTTTAAATAATCATATGTTGATTGTTTAGAGTTATTTTCAAATAAAATTACACGTGATAATCGGATATCAGTGTTTATCAACAAAAAAATTCAGTATTTAATTAACTTTGAAAAAACTAATTTTTTATCATTGGAAAAAGAATTAAAGTCTACATATGTTAGGCAAATTATTGTGGTCCTCAGAAAGATGCACACCATGAAGTTTGTACAATTATATTAAGCTATGGGAGAAAAGTTTTGGTGAATTATGCAACATTTGGAGACAAAAAGTACTAATGGTATATACTTCGTTTTTTCAGCTTTTAATTCTTTCCTTCTCTCACCTCTGGTCATTTATATATACACACACCAAAATTTTAATGTGTTGTAAGTGCAATCCATTGTTCCGGTAAATGAAGCTACCTAGAAAAAAATAACTTTTTTTTAATTATTGATATTTAGTTGATTCAAATGAGATATTGTAAGGACTTATCATAAGAATCTGTGTTGAAATAGATAACTCTGTCTATTATCAACTTTTTTTTAGATATATTGATTGATTCAGATCAAATACTGTAGAAGCTTATTATGAAACAATTCTTTCAATCCAATTTACTTTATTCCTAAAGTCTTTATTTAAATCCTTACTCTTACTTAAAAAATATAACGACTCATTATGCTAGACCTACTGATTGTTATTTCTATTATCAATTCTGTTAAATGTTGTAAACGAAAAACCTAGGCAACCCTCGTTGCTGCAGAAGTTGGGAGACTACTAATTTATGGGTAGGGAGTCGATCTAAACGAAAAATCACTGTTAAAATTAAATTCTATCATTGTCATAGTCTGTTAAGTCTACTAATTCGCTCTATTTATAACATAAAAATGACACTAACTATAAGTTAAAACTGTACAAATACCCCAAGGGACAAATGAAAGGGGATCGAAAACAAAGTACAAAATATTTACATATTTTCGAGTCAACAATTAATAGTTATAGTTCTTCGTTCAAATAGAAGTGAGGAACATTTTAAAACCACTACAAAACAATTTCGTAAATTAACGTTACCGTTTTCTTTTCTCATAGATTAACTCTATATACGTTATTATACATCCACATTTCGTACACTTGTTTTCCCCTCTTTATAATTGTTCTTATCAATTTCTAAGAAGTCGTGCACACGTGTGAGCACATGTGTTAATATACAAACACGAGCTTCTATATATACCTTTCTCGACCTTTTGGCTAAAATATAGGGTTTCTAGATATCACACACATGTTTGCACGTGTACACGGACTTCAACCTAAACTGCTCTCTTAATCTTCGATTTATAAAATGGTCACTTGCGGATCTTTGCTGCTGGTTCCAAGGCTTATAGTTTTTTGCCATGTTGGTTCTTCATTACTTAGGTTAACATTATAAAATGGAGGAAATTTTCCAAATTACCTGATTTTATAAACTTTTAAATACTATTTTGGGACTTTACTTTTGTGCTTGCCACGTGAAATTGTTTAACCAAATTTTAGTAAATTGTGATTAAATAATTGAAGAATTGTTTCATTTTTTAATAAAATGAAACTATTTATAAATAATAAAGTGAATGACCGATCCTTTACAATTGGAAGTTTAGTTTTTTTTTAATTTCTCTAATTTTTTATTAAAGATACATAGGATCCATTTACACAATATAAAACTTTTTAATTTTACACTGATTTCTTAATATTAGATAAATGTAAATTGATGAATGAGGTTAAAAAGTAGAAAACAAATTTTTTAAGGAAAAAAAAAAAGAAGTGGATAATGGCAACTATAAATTTACAATTATCCAATGGTCTAAAATCAATGCCAAACTTTTAAATTTTTATACTATATAAATAAAAATTTATGGTTGGATTATTTTAATTTGATGCAAAAAAATTTAAAGGGCTTAAGTGATTTTTCTTTAAAAGTTAAGGGACTTAAAACATCCTTAAGCCTTTAATCTTTTTGTTGTTACTTCTTTTTTTTTCAGATTCATTCTTCATCTTCTTGAATCTAACACAAATCTCCTCTTTAAAAGTCTTGAGCCTTTAAAGAAATATGCAACTTGAACATTACGATCCATTCCGCTTAATCATAAACATCAAGTTTTATTAATAGAGATTAAGGTTTTAAACACAATACAAAACATAAGTAGATCAAAAATTGCACATACCGTTAAGGCACAAACTATTTGTAATCTTTTTTTCTTTCATCATAGTAAAAGTTTTCGTTTCTTGTTTGTAATTTTTTCTACTTAAATATTCCACGTAAATTTTAGTATTATTTATTTATTTATTTATTTATTTCGATCACCATCTTTGTTGTTTAGTCATTATTGTTCATCATTGTTATATCTCTAGTTTAACAACAGAAACAAATTCGTTTCAAGCATCACTTTCTGGCCCAAAACGATGTTGTATAGGCACCTAAACCCGCGTGTCAACCTGGATCCGAAGAGAACATGTATATTTTTTGTGAAATGAAATAATTGTTTTCTTAGTCCTCTCGCGTATTTTTATTTCAAGCAATCTAAATTATTTTTATTTCAATTTGTTCCCGTTATATTTTTTGCATGCTTCTAATCTAGTCCCTTTTTTGTTTTTCATTTGTTGCCATTTATTGCATTTTAGTCATATGCATTATCATTTTATTTTATCTTCATATTTCAATCATATATAGTTTTTTTTAACAATCCCCACCTAAGGGTAAGAGGAGAAATTTGCACCTAATAGGTATTGAACTCATAACATAAGTGATATGGAAAAATGTCAATTAAGAACCTAAAATCACTTGCTCTGTTATTTTACATACGTTACATATATATTGTTATACTTTAGCATACATTATATTACATCACACTATATATATAATGTATTGTAATATCACACTTTACACATTATATATATTATAACCATAAATTATCTTATTTAACATACATAGTATTTATTTCTTTATTATTATTATTATTATTATTATTATTATTATTATTATTATTATTATTATTATTATTATTATTATATGGTTAAAGGTTTATTTCTTTTTGATGGTATTATAAAATTGTCATCTTTAAAATAGAATGGATGTTTTCAAGATAAACTTTTACGAGATTGGTTCGTGGAATAGCCTCATAACGAGTTAGAGTGCGATTTCATATATTCATTCGAATGAAAGAATCATTTTAATAAAATCCTCATATTTTAAAAAAAATGCTACTTTTATAAAAGGGTAATCTTCATCAAATGTCACTTTTGTTTGGGGTTTGTTCTGTTTTAGTCACCCAATTAGAAAAAAGATTAAAATGACCGCTTATGTTTTCGATCGTTATTATTTTGGTCACCCGACCGTTAACCTCCGTTAATAAAAAAATTTAATTTTAATTTTAACCCTTAAACTTTTGAAACTTTATTTTTTCACTCTTACAAACAAAAAACATTACCTATCACCATCTCCATCCCCATAAACAACACTACCACTCGGCCAACACAACCATTCACCACCAATCTCTCAGCCCACACCTACATCAAATATGCCCATAAATCAAGCAGCTGACTCATCCCTTTCACTCTTTCACCCTTCAACCTCATCACCACCATTACTCCTAATCGAAAGCACAACCTCTCACCGAACCTCCCTCCTCTACACCTCCCCTAACTGAAACCACCTTAAGCCACCTTCTTGTTACCCATCCAACATTTCCTTCAATAAACAGTAAACCAACAAATAACTGGTACCAAAACCAAAAGAAACAACACATATTTAGACCAAAAGAAAAAAAATACGTAGAGAGGAAAGAAAGAATTCTTACCCATTCTCGATCGTGGTGTTTTCAACGAACAGAGCACACCAGACAGATCCCAACGGCGAACGACCCTCATTCGACGAAATGAGAGACATATTTTGATTTTGTGAAGATTGACGGTGAACGGCGTCAAATCAAAACCCTAAAATGCGAGGGTTTTCGGTCTTGTTTCGAGGCATCCAGATCCGTTCCTAGTGAGGTCATACCGAGAAAGAAGAAGAGGAGTAGAAAAGGATTCATCCGGTGGTTCACTTGACCGGAGTCGGCAATGGACGGTGGAGATCCGGCGTGAGAAAGATTCAAAGTGGAAGTCAATTTTTGTTGATTCAGAGTAGAGCTTGTGGTTCTCGACGAGGTTTTTTTATAGGGGTGAAAATAATAAAATTTCAAAAGTTGGGGGACTAAAAATTAAAATTAACATTTTTTATTAACAGAGGTTAACGATCGAGTGACCAAAACAGTAACGATCGAAAATATAAGTGGTCATTTTAATCTTTTTTCAAATCGAGTGACTAAAACAGAACAAACAAAAGTGACCTTTGATGAAGATTACCCTTTATAAAAATGTCTCCTTTGAGCTTGCTATCAAAATTGGACGTTTATTAAAAAATATCATCTTAAAACTTTTTTTCAAGATGGCTCTTTTATGAGATTGATTCGTGAAATAGTTTCCTATAATGGATTGGTGTGCAGTTCCGTAAAAGCATTCGAATGAAAGAGTATTTTCTTAATAATAATAATTTTGTTAATTAAGACAATCTTCGTTTACTTTTTGAAATAGAGGGACATCCTTCTTAAAATTGAGTGAATTAAGATTTTAAAGGCTGAAAAATAGACTTTATTTTCAAATACAATTGGTTTCTTTAAAATACACATGCATTTGTAAATGGAACGTAATTTAAATTTATCTCAAGCTCGCAAATTTCAATATTTAGACAATAAATAATCGATTAGATAGGCGTTGTGAGGTGCTAATCATTCCTCATATGTAATCGACTTTCGAACCTATTTTTATATTTTGTGGATCAAAATTTGTTATTTTAATAAATAGAAATAACTTTTATTAAGATAATCTATTTTTTAAGTGATCCAATCTCACCTAAATTAAAAGATAGGTGACGACTTCATTTGTTTTTCTTAAAACTCGTCGAGCTTAAGAATTGTTTCAACGCGTCCAAGATTAGTATAATGAGGAAAATAATTTGGTCCAAGACCAAGATTAGTAAAACACTCGACTCAACTTGGCCTTGTGTTGCATATAGTTTTTAGTTGTTTTCTTATCAAACATTGGCACCCATGAGTCTAAGTTTAAAAAGGTATTCGGATTTCATCGCTCTATGTGTGATTTTAAAAGCGAATTCACATCACAATGATTTTTACTTTGTTTTTCCACCACAAAATATGTTGGTGCATATACACACAAATGGAAGGTACTATATGCAACTTGGAAGCCAAATATTTAGTTAACTTTAAGGCCTTTCACTTACCCAAAAAAGGAGTCTAGGTTGACACCCATGGACTCTGTACATTGTATAGTATAATGAGGAAAATAATTTGGTCCCCATTTCCCTTCTCTTGATTCAAATGCTTTTATTTTTTCTGTCCCCAAAATTTTATGTTCTTTCAAGATTGAAACTTGTATCAATTATTTGCACAACCCTTACAATAGCACAAGTTATCAATAGTTGTCGCTTGTTTATATTCTTTCTCTAGGAATTACCCCGAACCATTCTTAAGACCACCAAGCCCTCTCGAATGAGTTCTACTTTTTTAGCTTTCAACATATACCTTTCCCACTAAGATGGTTTCATGTTCTTTTATCGATTGGTTATTCCTCTCCGTTCGTAACTCTTCATCAAGATCTATGCCAAGAACAAAATCTTACATTGTACCACTGCAATTATATAATCAGTTACCTCAAAAAACAATAATGCATCGTGTCAACTACTTATAATCCTCTTTGAAAAACATGCAAGCCAATTATTTGAAAATCATACTAATGGCCTATGAATTCAACAGCAAACCACCAACCCTTCTTGCCTCCTTGTCTTGGATCGGTTCAGGTTCAAGGCCTGCAACACATAAAGTGTTCAAAGAATAGGAGTAAATAAGTTCTGACGGCCATCTTTAGTGTTAATCTTGATACTCCCTTTCGAGAGCCGATTGAAGAATCACCGCAAAAGATGGACTTGAATTCGGACCCAGCACCCAGTTTACCAATCTCTTCGGCAAGGTTTATAGCCACGGCAGCAGGTGCCGGCGATTCTTTGGAAAAGAAAATATGGGTATTGCTTCCTGTGGCAGTAAACCTCGAGGAAGAGATTGACAACCGTGCCTGTATTCAAGCCATCTCCGGTGGTTCTTCAATTGGCCCTCAAAACGGAGAACCGATTCGAACGTAAGCATCCGGTTCTTGAAATAGAATAAGCGCCTGATCTTGTAGGGTTTGCATGTGTGGCTGCGTGCTTTGGTTTTTAACAAGGAGATCTCAGGTTTAGGGTAAACTAAACATTCACTATTCCATACTAGTATTGGGTGCTGGTTTAGATTTGAGATTTTAGTGGCCCAAGGGTAAACCAAAAACTTAGGCCCTAATAATAAATATTAAAAATAAGCCCCTAATATCAAGTATTAGAAAAGAAAATTAGGCCCCTAATAACAAGTATTAGAAAAAATAAGTTTCTAATAACAAATATTAGAAAAGAAATTAAATTTTAAAAGTATGTTCCTCATAACAAATATTGGAAAAAAATTATGTCCTTATTGGACCCCTAATAACAAATATTAAAAAATTAAATTTTAAAAGAATGTCCTAATAACAAATATGGGGAAAACATAAATTTTAAAAGGTGGGAGGGGCAATTTCACAATCATCCCAATTTTTTTAGAAAAATATAAAAAATCAAAGGGTAAAAAAAAAATTCCTCCTACCGCTGGGGCCACAGCCCCTCCCATTGGAGTTGTGGCTCTGTCCCTGATACATAGTATTTATTTCTTTATTATTATTATTATTATATGGTTAAAGGTTTATTTCATTTTAATGGTAATATTCTTATAAAATTGTCATCTTTAAAATAGAATGGATGTTTTCAAGATAAACTTTTACGAGATTGGTTCGTGGAATAGCCTCATAACGAGTTAGAGTGCGATTTCATATATTCATTCGAATGAAAGAATCATTTTAATAAAATCCTCATATTTAAAAAAATGCTACTTTTATAAAAATGTCTCCTTTGAGCTTGCTATCAAAATTGGACGTTTATTACAAAAATATCATCTTAAAACTTTTTTTTCAAGATGGCTCTTTTATGAGATTGATTCGTGAAATAGTTTCCTATAATGGATTGGTGTGCAGTTCCGTAAAAGCATTCGAATGAAAGAGTATTTTCTTAATAATAATAATTTTGTTAATTAAGACAATCTTCGTTTACTTTTTGAAATAGAGGGACATCCTTCTTAAAATTAAGTGAATTAAGATTTTAAAGGCTGAAAAATAGACTTTATTTTCAAATACAATTGGTTTCTTTAAAATACACATGCATTTGTAAATGGAACGTAATTTAAATTTATCCCAAGCTCGCAAATTTTAATATTTAGACAATATATAATTGATTAGGTACCAATTTTAGGGTGTTGTGAGATGCTAATCATTTCTCATATGTAATCGACTCTTGAACTTATTTTCGTATTTTGTGGATAAAAAATTATTATTTTAATAAATAAAAATAATTTTTATTAAAATAATCTATTTGTTAAGTGATTCAATCTCACCTAAATTAAAAAATAGGTGGCAACTTCATTTGTTTCTCTTAAAACTCGTCGAGCTTAAGAATTGTTTCAACGCATCCAAGATTAGTAAAACACTCGACTCAACTTGGCCTTGTGTTGCATATAGTTTTTAGTTGTTTTCTTATCAAACATTGGCACCCATGAGTCTAAGTTTGAATGGAATGACAAGGTATTCGGATTTCATCGTGTTATGTGTGATTTTAAAAGCCAATTCACATCACAATGATTTTTACTTTGTTTTTCCACCACAAATTATGTTGGTGCATATACACACAAATGGAAGGTACTATATGCAACTTGGAAGCCAAATATTTAGTTAAATTTAAGGCCTTTCACTTACCCAAAAAAAGGAGTATAGGTTGACACCCATGGACTCTGTACATTGTATAGTATAATGAGGAAAATAATTTGGTCCCATTTCCCTTCTCTTGATTCAAATGCCTTTATTTTTTCAGTCCCTAAAATTTTATGTTCTTTCAAGATTGAAACTTGTATCAATTATTTGCACAACCTTACAATAGCACAAGTTAGCAATGGTTGTTGCTTCTTTGATCATTCATAGCCCATTATTGGTGTTGCACTTACCATGGAGCAACTATTCTCAATCTACATTTAATGAAAAATTATATCACATAACCTCCTCACCACATCATTCATAGTCCTAACCAATAAAAATAAGGGTAAACTACCTATTTAGTACCTTACCTATGTCTTTCTATTTTCGTACCTTAACTAATTTTTTATTAAATTAAAATTATGACCAAATTGATAGAATATATAGTAACGAGGATCAAATGTATAATTATATAAATTTTACTAACCGCCACGTCACTCCCTCCGTTAGGTTCTAACGGCAGGTGGTCACATCATTCATAGTCCTAACCAATAAAAATAAGGGTAAACTACCTATTTAGTACCTTACCTATGTCTTTCTATTTTCGTACCTTAACTAATTTTTTATTAAATTAAAATTATGACCAAATTGATAGAATATATAGTAACGAGGATCAAATGTATAATTATATAAATTTTACTAACCGCCACGTCACTCCCTCCGTTAGGTTCTAACGGCAGGTGGTCACATTGAGTCCATTTTAATAATTGAGTTGTCTGATTGCTTCAAAAAATATAGTGATCAAATCGAAACTAAAACTATAGTATAGCGGTCATTTATGTAGTTTACCCTTCATATTAATGTTATATATAGTAAGAAATCATCTAATCTGTACATATTATTGAAGATTTTTTTTATTCTTGAACAGAATTAGCAATGTCATACAAACCTTTAAATAATTTAAAAAATATTTTATGCACTATTAACGAAGTGTAGGTTTCTTAAGTAGGTTTGAATGGATGATATATACTGGTGTAGCTCAAAAAATGAAGTTTTTTTTTAAACTAAATATATACAGTACTGGTAAAAGATATCGTTTTAGTCTTAGTTAACATTAAATCATAATTTCAACCCTGAACAAATCCTTTCTTTCTCTCACAAAAATAAAGTTTTTTATGCACAGCAATGAATTACTTTCAATGCCCAAAATAATTTTTTATTGAATCTCTAAACCTTTTTTAGTTAAAAATAGGATTGTTTAATTGTCTCTTTTCAATTTTCTCGTCGTTAGACGAAAAGTTTATGGTTCATTGTCATCAAACTCAAACTTGAAAGTTGAGACATTTTTATCCTTATCTTTTAATATGAGTGTAAATAAATAGAATATTTAATAAATTGTTTATATAACATTCGTTTATTAAATTAAATTAAATTAATGTGTATGAACAATTTTTTATGTTTGTTTAATGAATGAACAAAAATAAAGGTGTATTCGATTTGTCTATGTACACGAAGAAACTCATTATTGACTCGATTATTTATTAGTGATATGAAAATAATATCTCATATATTTTTATATTTGAATTTCAACACATTAATCTATGAAATGTATATTATATCTGCAATCACTATTTATAATTTGCAAAACAAGTTATAGACAGTGTGCTTTAACGCATTGTTTAGTACATAATATATGAAAAAGAAGTATTGTGTTGAATAACATTTGTGTATTAAAAAGATTGATAAAAGATTTGTTAGAAGAGACAAACTCATATTAACCATAAGTTTTGAATAAGACTAGATTGAGTAAAATAAAGTTTAAGTTGTTGAATAAGTGATAATTTCTTATCGTATCCAAAATAAGCAACAACAAAAAAACTAGTCATTGAAACTAATATCCAATGAAATATATTGTTATAAATAACAATAAAAAACATAAATGTTTACACAGTTGTAAATAAACATTGATCATTTATTTATATTGTTATAAATCAGCATTGATCACTTATTTACACCTAATCGTTTATGTTCGCGAACATGTAATCATATTATTTTTTAGTTGTTACTCTATTTTTAGTTGAAATTTTATATTTATGTTAACAAATATTTTGGTTCCATTTATATTGGCCCAGCCGATAATATTTTTTTAGATTCACCACTGCATGTAAGAAATAGAATTCTCCTGTCCTTGTATCTGTGCCGGAAGACTTGGAACTTTTCCCACCAATCACCAAAGCCTTCCACAATCTCTCCGAACTGAGCAATGTCTGTAACCATGGGTACAATCCTTGAAGAAAGCGACTATGATTGCCACTGTTTCTGGGGATGAAATTATCACTTTCATAACATTGTTGAACTGCAAAGCCATAAAGAAAATAAGAATCATTTGTCATATTCGTTTCAACAGGAACATGTTAAAAAAAGATAATGGATAAGAATTCAACAAGTGGTCGGTGAAAAAGTGGATGATGTTCATTCTAAAAGATCTGGTTCAATCGCTTTATTTACAAGGCATGTACATTGTCAAAGAATTAACTTGTAATTACTTTTAGACTATTTGAAAAAAAGAAGATGGATAAATCTGTTGTTCGGGTAGCATATGCATTGAAATCTAGCCCACTGACGCATGTAGGAGTGTTAACAGGGCCATGGCCGGAAATTAGTAGATACTGGTTGAAAATTGAGGTACTGAGAGGCCCATGAAAAGAGAAAATCCCAGCTGAAGCTGCTCAAATCATGATATTTCAGCTATTAAGCCAACATAATTAATGCATACGGAACAAATCCTTTATTCCTTTTCCTTTTCTGATAAAGTTGAAGTATTCTAACCCATCAGAACTTAAACTCCGAGTTATTCAAAACCGTCAATTTTTCTTTTGCAATTCCGAGATGTTCAGCATATGGTCATAGAGATTGTGCAGCAGATAATTGAAAATTCTGCATATGAAGCTTAGGGGAAGGCAGCTTAATACTGTATGGAGAATTAATAGCTCTATTTGTTAACATAAATATGATTACTTCTTTAGCAAAATCAAATATATTTTTAAATTTGAATTATGATTTAGTTACAGTAATTTAACATGGTAATAAAAATGTATTTCAAAGAAAAGTGAAGGTCGAATGGAATTTAAATAAATTTGAATAACACAAAGGACTAAATCAAATAGAATTAAAATAAAAGTACAAAAATTAAACTGTAGAGACTTATATTACTGAAATTAAAGAGCTGAATTGAACAAAAATTAAAATTTACACTCTAAATTAACAGAAAATCAAGGACTAAATTAACAAATCTCAAATTGGGCGTAGCTGAAACTAAAATTAGTCCATGTCAAGTATGTTACGTCTATTAGGGTGTAGAAAGAATAGTCATTGTGACCTGGGCCTAAGTCAGTTTTAATATGTTTCTTAAGGCCTACATTTTATATCCTATTTCTAGAATATTCTTTTATTTTGACGTTTAGCTTTCTAGTTGATTATAGTTGTTTGCATTTTCTTGATATGAGAAATGTATTAATTTTTATTGACCGTTCTTTATTGTCCTGTTTTTTTGCCATAAACTGTTTCTTATTCTAAACGAATGTCGTTTTATAATCTTTCCTCACATGAGGCAAGTGTTAGCCCATGTAAATTTTCACCATGCGAATTTTTTAGAGTGCGAACTTTAGATAAGCAGATAGCCACTTGTCACTTTCTATGAACATAACATGTAAACGATCATTAACAAAAGCTTATTAATAGTAAGAACCCAACAAGTTAAATCACGTTATCTCGAACCGCATGGGAACTCATGTGATCCTCTTTGATGACAAAACGACCTAAGCAATCACATCCTATGACGTCTAATTAATATGCATGCCATCAACACCTATCTAAACTCTTATAAAGAGTCATGCAATAGAGAGTAAGGCGACACTTATTCTTCTTCAACCTAACTAAGTCTAAAATCTTCTGAAACAACCGAAGACTACATATCTCCGCCATCTAAACAATCTTTTTCCACCATCTGAAAACATTGTTTATCAGAATCTATTGAATACTCTTAAATAACCGTTAAGGTTAAGTAGTTATAGTTGTGTTGTCACCACACCATGCTCTACATTGTAACTACACCGGCAAAGCCCCTAATCTGTCAATTTTAAATTCTTTAAACGAATTGTAATTGTAATTTTAAATTTATATATATATATATATGTTAAATTTATTTATAAATTGTTTGTTCTTTTTGGAATTGTTGTTTGTGATTTTGAAAACTACAAAAATAAAAATTTTAGTTACAATTAAGGAGTCAAATTTAAAAATTCACATTAGTTTTAGCCAACGTTAAACACCTAATGTCATTATTTTCATTTTATAACAAAAAATATATTTTAATAGGCACAAAATTAATCTAAATGTTACAACAAGATATATTAATAGGCTTTTTGAATAACCTATTCGTCTCTGCAAGCAACACGGCACCTGACTAAAAAACTAGTTAGGAAACCATCTGTAAAATTATATATAATTTTTATTTTCAATCATTTAATATATTAATATACTTATATTTGTTTCATATAATTATACATGTTTCAATTAAAAATAAATATAAAATAATAATAAAGAGTCGGTAAATATATATATCGAAAACCATAAAATTCGCTGAAATTGATAAAATTTAATAAAAATATAAATGTAGTAGCTTTCTAAAAGTTTTATTTTTGGATGTACATTTGATTGTCAAATAAGACATGGAATTTGTGGGATTTGATGATTTTTTTTATGAAACATCGAATTTGTGTTCAGAAAATTAAAAGGAAATAAAGTGGAAATTTTAAGGTCCAATGGTCATCCACCGATGGCGACCAAAGGGGTGGTGAGAGACGACCGATGACGGGATACTTTTGTTGGATTAAAGGTTTACATTTATATTTTATCTAAAATTCAAATGTTCAATTGATAATTTATTTAAATTATAAGGGTTAAATTAGTATTTTATCTGAAATTAAATTATTAAATTAAAAACTAATATTTTTGCTAACGTGTCACATCATCGCACATTTAATATTTCAATGACAAAAGTATTATAAAACAGTAACCTAAGTGACCAAAATGCTATTTTTTAAATTAAACTTGTCAAAAGCAAACATTTAAGAAACTAAAGAGAGCGTGGACCAAGTTTAACCTTTTAATAATTCATTAATTTCATAATAAAAGCAACATAATAAATTTGACCTAATTTTAAGTTGAATATTGATTTGAAAACATTAAAGTGGTGGCCCAGAAAGGAGGTTGAGATGTATCCGACGCGCTGCCTTAGCGGTTAAGTTTGAGCAGAAAAACCAACTACATAATCCAACCTCTACCCTACTGTTTCTCCTGCCCCAACTCTCCCGTAAAGTTTTCGGCAAAAGAAAATCAGATTCCGCGGCAACAATCATTGTTTCACCAAAATATGAGTTACTACAATCAACAACAGCCTCCTGTTGGCGTTCCTCCTCCACAAGGTAAATCTTCACTTTCTGATTTCTTTTTATGTTTTTTCCGCTTTGCTGCTTTACGATTGTATAGCGGATGTGATG
Source organism: Hibiscus tridactylites (assembly GCA_958450335.1). Lineage (NCBI taxonomy): Eukaryota > Viridiplantae > Streptophyta > Magnoliopsida > Malvales > Malvaceae > Hibiscus > Hibiscus tridactylites. Next base: position 100,980,046 of record OY288268.1, on the reverse strand, counting down.
GGGATTTTCTTTTTCTCATGTTTTCTTTGTGATTGAGAAATTTAGGTTACCCACCCCAAGGATATCCTCCAAAGGATGCTTATCCACCGCCGGGATATCCTCAGCAAGGCTATCCTCCTCAAGGATATCCTCCTCAGGCATATCCTCCTCAATATGCTCAGCCGCCGCCTCAGCAAAAACAGAGTTCTGGTTTCCTTGAAGGCTGGTCAGCACTCTCTCTCCCTCTATCTATCTATCTATCTATCTATATAAACTTTGCAGTGCATCAAATATTTGTTCATATGGAGTATATTGTACACGGTTAGTTGTTTAGTGTAATTGTAAGAGTATATCTACCATATAGCCATAGGGAGGGTATATGTCAGATCTCCTAATCTAAGGATTTTAACACGAGGAGGATATCCCTGCGTAGGATACCCTTGCTGAGGATATCCCGGCGGTGGATAATCATCCTTTGGTGATTAGTGCAGACTGGAGAGGGTATTTGGTTATTACAGCTCTCTTTTGAACACATAAACCGGGTTCTTAGACAAGGGTGTTCATCCATAGAACCCTGTGTGTATATCACTTTTTCTGAATATTTCAGAGTCAATTCAAGACAAGCCTTCGACAAGTTTAAGGTTGGTAACTTGGTATAGGTTACCAATGAATTAATTTCACTATTAAAATATTAATTTTAAAAAATACAGAAGATGAGTTGAATCATTTGATATCATAACTCATAACGTGGTTTTCAAAATCATGGGGGAAATATAATATAAATATAGACAAATGCTTTAGCTTTATATTTTGGTAAATTAGATTTTTAAATATTTTATATTATGTTACATGTAACTTTTTGATCATTTATTGGTAAATATAAGTTCAAATTATTTTGTTTATCGAGTATATATTTTTTATTAAAGGGTTAAGATCAATATTTATAAATAGATGCTACTTTTTTAATTATCTTTAGATTATTAAAAAAATGTCGTAGTCATATTATTTTATTACATAGAGTATATTGATTACGGTGTGAAGATGTTTTATGTGTTGCAGTTTGGCGGCTCTCTGCTGTTGCTGTCTTCTGGATGCATGCTTTTGAATAACGGTTGAATGCCGGGCAGCCACCAGTCTTTAGTTTGAAATGGTTCCATCTTATTTTATTTAATAACTAGATTTCAACTCTTGTTATAATAGTCTTATTACATCCTTTTATTTCATCTGTATTCTCTTTTTGTATTTGCATCATGGCCGGCTGTCTGGCTTTTGTGTTTATAGCCCGGAAAACATATTAGGAGAAATAATAAATTACCACATTTGACCCCAATACATTCTTACATTACATGCATCATCATGTATAAGGTTATTAATTTAGGGATTAAATAGCGGCCCGTAAACATAATAACAACCGTTATGTAGCGGTTTTGGTAATGTTTGATATCGTGATACTTACAATCGCAATTGTTTTCTGAAAAAATTTCGACTCCAATACTCATAAAGATTATAATAACAATCGTTATATTTGCAACCGCAATATATACAATGCGATTGAAAATGCAGCTGCAACTACAATTTGAATCAATATTTATTATGGATTAATAACAATAAGTTGGTGTTGTTCATCTACAAACACTAAAAAATAAAATTGTTCGTTTTTTATTTATATTTTTATTAATGGTATCATTAACTTACTGCATCTTAACTGATTAATAGACTTTAGTTTGAAAATATATAATTAAATAAAAATCTATGTATTACTTAATGTAAAATTTATTAATGGTTTTGTTATACGTACATCCTACGCTAACTCTTTCGTAATAAAAATTATTCGACGCCCTAAAAGGAATTCTCCACAAAAATCTTTTAGTTTTCAAGTATTTCGCATAAATTCTTCTTTTTGGACATTTTAAGAAGCAACAAGATTTTATTAGACTAACTAGTTAATAGACGTAATAAAAGGAATTCTCCACAAAAATCTTCTTTGACTCGATCCACATAATTTTTATTTCGATTATTAATTTTTTTATTTGAAAAGAATTTTTTTTATTTAAATTTTGAAATTCAAAATTCTAAAACATTTATCCTATCTGTGCGGATATAATTTGTGTGGATGGAAGTGAATTTCGGTTTTTAAATTTATATTTCCAGCGATTCTTTTTCCTCATATCCCAGTCTGAAAAATATCAATACTATTTGAGTTTCACTTTTTTTTTTGGTGTACAAAAGTACGAAATAGGGAAGATTATGTTAACCTTGGGAAGGCAACGTTCATTTAGGAAGATTATGTTAACCTTGAGTGGGGGTGGGGAGGGCAACGTTCATTTTTAAAATTACACTTGTTGGGACGTAAATATTTTTAAGACAGTGACTATACAACACAATAATAATTTTAATATTCTTTTCAGTTCTTTAACTTATATATTATTTTTTCAGTATTAATCATGTTGTTTTACGACAATAAATTTACCAACATTAACACTATTATTTTTTAAAATATAAATTTATAGATTTATTTTTTCCATTACCTTTTTTTGGTGAAAAGAGAAAGAATTAATTCAAATAATAACGTTAGCCCTCAAACAATACAATCATCAAGTAGAAGAGATAAGATCATATCTAGTGGATAAGCTCATTTTATAGTAAAAGAGAGTACAATTCTCATCCCGACTTCAAATTGTGATTTTTCAACAATAAATAAAAATGATTTTTTTTCTTATGTTTGTAAGCTACTAAATTCGGGTACTAGAATGTTTGAATTTAGATTATTTGAGTGAATTTAATTTTTTTTAGTATAAATTAAAGGGTAAACTACAGGTCCCCTGACTATGTTTTAATTATCTTTTGTGTCCTCCGACTATCAAAAGTTACAAATTGGCCCCTTGACTTAAAAAAAGTAACAAATTGATCTAACGCTGTTCAAAATTTAACGACTGATGACGTGACAGTTAATGTAATGTGATATAATTGCATAATTAGCCCTCAAATTATACATTTATTTTCATTTGACCCTAATTCTAAAAAATTAACCCACATAATTTTAATAGTCTATCAATCTAATCCATCTTCTTTCCCTCACACTTTCTCACCAACCAAACACAAAAGAAAGAAAGAAACTCACTGGAAATAAAGTTTCCAAAACTCAAAATCTGTTTTGGGGGCCTCAGCAATTCTCGTAGCCCATAAAATCAACATCATCAAAGAACCACAGGTAAGGGACAAAGTTGAAGTCAACCAAGGGTAAGGGTAAGCATTCAAAACCTTCTTGTTATAGATGTTAAAAACAACATTCAAAGCCCACCAATTCGCAAAATAAATCCCAATTTTCACCCTTTTCGCGGTTTTGATTTTCACTTCAGCAGCTGCCTCAATAGGTTGTGAGTTGTGACTTGTCAGCTTCATACGCCTTGCATTGAATCGTCGGCCTTTTCTCTTTACCGATAATCTCAAAACACGAGACATACAATGGCTTTGACACTGAAAGATTGGTTTTTTTTAGATTGTTTTGGAGAATCAAAGCTGGTGAAAATGAAGATCTGCAAATCGTGGAGTGTGATCTCTTGTGAACGAAAGAATTTGAGAGATCCTTGCATGTAGCTAAAGTTGATTGCTTTATGCTGAAACTCATTTTTGTTTTTCAAATTTTGGATCGAGATCAATTATTTGAGAGAAGATTAAAACTGGGTGTTTGTTCAAAAGCTGATCAACTTATTATAAAACAAAATATGACTGAAAGTTGAAGAATTTGCACGACTTTTCTTTTCTCTAAAATGAATAAAGAAAATCAAAGGATTTCTTCTTCTTGTGAATGTTCTGAAGAGACTTTTTGAAGGCTAAAGAGGACTAGAAGCTACAAAACAAAAATACTCTGAAATATCAGACTCTAATTTTTTAGATCAATCCAATCTCACACTAAATTGATATATTATTAAAATTATATGGGATAATTTTTTAAAATTAGGATCAAATTAAAATAATTGTAGAACTTGAAGGCTAATTATGTAATTATATCAATTTATATTAACTGCCAACTCATCACCGTTAAATTTTTAACAGCGTTAGACCAATTTATTATTTTTTTTAAGTCGAGGGACTAATTTGTAACTTTTGATAGTCGAGGGATACAAAAAATAATTGGAGCATAGTCAATAGAGCATTTATATAGTTTACCCTAAATTAAAAATTGATTGAGCTCCAACCTCATTCAAATTAATAATTTTTTTTGTAAAATAATTTTTCATAACTTCAGACATAGTATGGTACAAAGAGAGTCCAGGGGTGTTGGGGCAGCCGCAAAACAAGACTGCTACCCTTTTTGCTGGGACTTACACAGGGGTTGAGGCAGCCGCACCCTTTAAAATTATATATATATATATTTATTTATATATTTCTTTTATATTTTTTTATTGATAATTTAATTTTATATTTTTAAAATTTTGTAATTTTTACCCTACATTTCTATTTTCTAATATAGCTTTTTGATAGTTCGCACCCCTTACACGTTCGTCTCTGCTTTTTGCGATAAATATAGTTAAATATGGGTAGTTTTGGGTATGTGTAATAGTTAACGATTTTTAATTAAACTCTTTTAAAAAAATAATTAAATAAATTGTGAATATTTTTTTATCAATTCTTTATCTAATATTTAATCTAATCTCATCTTCCCAATAATAAACCCTAAAAATTGTATAGACCTAATAATAATTTACCGTCGATTGATTGTACATAAATTGTTAAATTATTGATATTCAATAATTAATATTTTATTGCACATAAATTTAAGGTTTAATGCACAATTCACCCCTTAATGTTAATAATTTTTCTCATATGGTACATAATGTATTTTTTGGCTCATGTGTCCCTTAAGATTTTCACCGTTACTCATTTTGCCTCATGTCGTTACTCCCTAGTGTTTCTAGGTAGTAACATCGTGACACATCAACTCTTTTTTGACTAAGTCAACCCGCTTAATTTTATAGAAAATGGTAAATGTCATGTCAAGTTTTTCAAGTTTATTTTTATTTAATTTAGCCATTGAAAAAGTCTATCTTTACATATAATTGACCCCTATTTGTTTTTAAATTTTATAATTTAGTTTAATATTTTTTATTAATAATATTATTTTATTTAAACATTAATATTTAATAAAAATAAATTGAATATTATAATATCAAAATAGTAAATTTTATATAATTAAATTACTTAAAATTGACCCCAATAATTTTTTATTCGAATTATATTATTTTAAAAAAATAAATTATATTTGTTTTAGCAAAATTCAAATAAGTAATTGTTGTGTTAATTTGAAGTAATTTAGTTTACATAACATTGATAGAAATAGGTTTTAGACGACCAAACATTGATCCATGATTTGATTCGCCAAGACAAATGCCTCATATATATTCATGAATTATATACATAATTTTCATGACTACATCTTTATATATTTATCAACCGATGAGATATAATCTAAGATATTCCTTTAATCTCCATGTTTACATGATAACCATCAAATTATATCAAGGAAGCTGGAATAAATTTTGGGTTAACTTTTTAACATTTGTATAGAAATTTTAAAAATCAAGTTTTTTATTTTTAATTATGTATTATTATCTGATAATTTAAAATATATAAAATTATTCGCATCAAATATAGATTCCAACATAAAATCTATTGTGAAATGAGATTAGAGGTGATTTTAATTAATTATAGTAACTAATATTTTGTCACAGTCTCTCGGTCCAAATAAGAACATGTGACAACCATGAAAGCAGTGGTATCTGACCTGTCATTTTGTTTTCCCAAAGCAGTGGCCCCTCCATCCATTGATCAAATTTCGAATTAATAATTTGAATTCTACTAAAAAAATATAATTCCAATTTTGTTAATAAATATAATTTCAATAAGTAATTGTTGGGAGTTAATTTTAAGTAATTTAATTTATTTAAAAATTTGTTAATGTAATATTATTAATATTTATTTTATTCAATATTAACATGTAAATAAAATAATTTTATTAATAAAATATTAGACTAAATTATAAAATTTAAAAATAAATAGGAGTCAATTTTATGTAAAAATAAATTTTTGAATGATTAAATTGAACATAAAACAAACCTTAGAGACTTAAAATGACATATACTCTTTCAATAAAATAAGGCGGATTGACTTAGTCAAATAAGAGCCGACGTAGCACAATGTCATTGGGTAAAAATATTAGGGGTAATGGGGCAAAATGAGTAACGATAAAAGCGTTAAGGAGCAAATGATCTCAAGAAATACAACAGGTACCAGATGAAAAAAAGTGGTAAAAATTAAAAGGTAAATTGTGCATTAAGCCATATCGGTACTCCTTGACCATTTGTAATTTATTTTTAAAAGTTTGTACCGGTACGCAAAGGGCTTTACCGGTAGTCTTTGACCAAATTGACCTTTTGAGTACCTTCAAACTTATAAAAATATGTAAAACTATTTTGTTTTGAATTTTTTTTTGACTTATGAGTAAGCACATTTGGCTGATTAGCCAAGCTGCTAATCTTTGTTCTCTCATTTCTCTTAGGCCACAGGTTCTAGACCCACTAAAAACACTTACTTTCCCCCTAGAATCCTTATTTTCCCCATTCTAAAAAGGATTATAATTAAGATTTGTCAAAAAAAAAATATTTTGACTTATTAAAACAAGTCTATTTTACGGTTTTATCAACTTAAAAATTGTGAGTAATTTCATTTATCACAAAAATTTATTTAAAATGATTTATCAAATTAAAAACTTTTATTATATCAGAAATCAAAACTATTGGTTTAACAGAACTATGTGATTGATCGGCTAAGATCATTTCCGATGATCAAATTCTTTAAGCGTGTTCATGATCGAATTGACAAAAGTATGATGAATACGATTATTATTCGGCTTTTGAGACGTTTGATTGGATATTGTGCTCTCATGTCTAGGATTCATGCGATGTAGAGACCGTCGAGAGAAATTCAGTTAATTGAACTTGAAAACAATTACTCTCGATTCGATTCGATTGAAATATCCTCGAGACTATTTTATGGTTCTTACGGATAATCTATGGACAATTTATGATAGCTATTTGACCGTGCAGCTTTGGAGTAGGCATTTTTCGACCTTAATTTTTTTTTTTTTATCTCATGTGATTGTTCGGGCGCGTTTACTAAGATTACCGTGTCGTTATTACTCAAAAACATTGTTCCGTTTGATCGCAATGATTATAGGTAAAGTAGTAAAAGCCGACTACAATACCCAAGCGGGCGAGTATGATAAATCTTAGCAATCATGGTTGAATTGAACAAACCACTTATATTGTGTATTGGTATTGATGACTTTGTGCATATATTAGAATATGAAAGACTTAAATAAACTGGAACCAAAATATAAGGATTAGAAATTCATGTTTTTTTTTAAGTGTTTTGAGAAAAAAAATAAGATAAAGTTTGAGAGAAAATTAGGAAATCAAACTTTTAAATGAAAGAGATAACCGTCGTGATATTTTTGTTAAAATGAGAAAAAAATCATTAAAAATATAATGAGGGTAAATCGTTCCTTAAAAATTTTTAATTTGTGACTTTTTTTTAATTTACTCGCCAAAAATTATTATAAAACATTATAAAATAATCACCCTTCACATTAAAAATCCAAATCAGACTTTTTTTAAACTATTTCAATTAAATTCTCATTATTTAACATAATTGTTAAATAGCCCAAATTATTTACATATCAATTTATTTATTATTAAATCCATTAAAAATCCAATATTATTTACATGGACTTAGTCAATTAGTCTAGTTCTTCTTAAATATCAAACCGGTCCGATTCAAATGCTCAAAACTCCATACCCGAATTTTGAGATGATACATAGTAGATTCGCAAAGAAGACTCTAATCTTTTTAGCTTGATTTTCATCCCCTTTTGGGTACTTTATAGACAAATCTATGGACAGAACTTGATAAATAAGGAGAAACATAATGTTTTGGTAATAATTTTGTCACAAAAGGTAGTCGGATGATGTTGCTTTCGATGATTGATAATGGCTTGTAGAAGGAGACGATGATTTTAGAAAAATGGAGGAAGAAACGAGGGAAAAGGGGGAAATTTTATAATATTATATTTATTTTTTATTTATTTTTTAAAGACTAAATTGAATAGAAATTAAAAATTTAAAAGTATACATTGACGTGATGCTTCTTGATTAGTCAATGGACTTTTTTATAACGAAAGTTAACAATCGATGTATATGAGGTAACAATTTTTAGTTTAGGGAACAAAATGTTTTGAAAATTCTTTAAGACTTTGTCTGGTATAAAAGATGAAAAGATTGAAAATTTGCTAATCAAATGGTTAAGATTCAAAGTAATAAAATAATTATAAATCTCCACCATTTAATTAACAAAAATTTCATCATTCTACATTTTTATCCTTCATACTAAATAAACTTTAAAGAATAATTAAATACAAAAATATATACTTTAGGACTAACGGGGCCATTAAGCCTATTTTTAATAAAAAAAACAACTTATTAAATTTGAATTGATTTCAAAACTTGAAGTGGTAGCCCACAAAGAAGGTTGGGAAGTATCTCACACGCTCCCTTAGCCGTTAAGTTTGAGCAGAGAGGAGACGCATCCACATCTTAACATAGTAAGAAAAATCCACTATATAATCAACCTCTACGGCTCTACCCAACCGCTTCTTCTGCCCCAACTCTCCTCTCCGCCGTAAAATTTTGGTCAAAAGAAATTCAGATCGTGCAGCAAGAATCACTGTTTCTCAACAATGGATCACCAAAATATGAGTTACTACAATCAGCAGCAGCCTCCTGTTGGCGTTCCTCCTCCTCAAGGTCAACCTTCACTCTTTGATTTCTTTTTATGTTTTTCGGTTTTGCTGCTTTACGATTGTATGGCGGATCTCATGGGGATTTTCTTTGTGATCGAAAATTTTAGGTTACCCACCCGAAGGATATCCTCCGAAGGATGCTTATCCACCGCCGGGATATCCTCAGCAAGGCTATCCTCCTCAGGCATATCCTCCTCAATATGCTCAGCCGCCTCCTCAGCAAAAACAGAGTTCTGGTTTCCTTGAAGGCTGGTCAGTATTCTCTCTCTCTCTCTATTGTATACGATTAGTTGTTTAGTATAATTGTACGAGTATATCTACCATATAGCCATAGGGATCTCCCTAATCTAAGGATTTTAACATGAGGAGGATATCCCTGCGTATATTACTTTTTCTGAATATGTTAGAGTCAACTGAATACAAATCTTCGACAATTTAAGGTTAGGAGGGTAGTTCTGGAGAATTCTAACAGCGGCTTAATATACGGTTAAGAAACCGAGTTACTGGAAACATTATAAGATAAATAATGTATTCGATAAAGCGCTACCGGATATGTTGATATGACATAATGTATCCGGTAAAGCGCTACCGAATATGTTGATATGAGATAATGTATCCGGTAAAAAATATGAAAAAATTATGGTAACCGGTAAATTTAAGTTATCGGTAAAATCAGTAAAATTACTTATTTTGTTAATTAGAGTATCAACATATTCGGTAGCGCCGAAATTGTTGATAAATTTGAGCTGATGGGGCCTTGAAAATTCTTACGATAACAAAATCGGTAAAATTATCTATTTTGTTGATCTGAATATTAATATATTCGGTAGCGCCGAAATTGTTGATAAATTTGAGCTGATGGGCTTTGAAAATTCCCACGATAACAAAACCGGTAAAATTACTGATTTTGTTGATACTCGTATCAACATATTCGGTAGCGCCTAAATTGTTATTATTTGATCGTTTACATTAATATTATAACTTTAAACAAACCGGTACTAGGGTAACTTAATAGGTAGCGAAAGTATCGATACTTTAAACAACATTATCGAAATTTTTATAAAAAATATTGGAACTGGTTCAATTGTGGCCCTAAAGAATGGATACTTAAATAAAAAAATATGGATACTTATATTAAATGTGTCGATATTTTTATTTAAAGTATGGATACTTTCGTTAAAAAGTATGGCTACTTGCAGGAAAAGTATAGATACTTATATTAAATGTTTCGTTACTTTTATTACAAGTATGAATACTTGCGCAAAAAGTATAGATACTTGCACAAAGAGTATGAATACTTAAATTGAAAGTATCAGTATAATTTTATTTAATCGTTTATATCAAATATATTTGTGGGAAAAAATTTCCAATGAAAAGTTTAATATACTTAAGTATGAAGAAATATTATCATTAAAAAAATGAAGTCCCAGTGCTTCAATTAACAATTACAAAATTTAAAAAAAAATTGAAAGTAAAACAATGAGCCTCCTCCCCTCAAGTTCTCCTGCCGCCCATGGCACTTGTTCCAACTCCAGTTCCAGCTCCAGCTCCAGCTTGCTGTCCAACCATCTGTGCATAAGGTCGCATCTCAAACTTGACCTTTTGGTTGCCTAATGAACAATTTTTTTTGCATAAGTATGAGCAGAAGTGTATCTTGTATAATAGAAGAAAATGATAGAGAAAACCTTGAATATGGCGGTTGAAGATGTGTATGTCTTCTTTTTCAGCCATATAACCATATAGTTGGCGTTGGCTGGATGGACCATACATGAAGCCCTGACAACGTTGTCGGGCCTCTCTATCGAAACTTTGGGCAGCAAATTGGATATACAGACGCTGAGCATCGAGATAACCTCTTGTCGTGCTCTCAAAAATCAAAAGGCTCATCCTACGATGACCTTCTGGGTATGAATGACGAAGTTTGGTAATAGTACTACTATAGGAAGCGAAATACCGAAGAAGCTCTTGGTTTCTAATACCAATCCACTAAAGCAGAAAATTAAAGAAATAAGAAGTTAAGTATTATAATATTAATAAAAATATAATTCAGAAGTTATATAACTACCTTCCCATCTCCATCTTTATGAAGCCTTGTGTTCATTATCATCACCATGGGTGGCCAAAGTATTTGGTGATCAGCTTCTTAGTTGATTGAAGGCGGGGGGAGACAATATCATCATCATCTCTCAAACCAGTCCATTGGCCAAAAGCTTGACCTTGAGGAATAGCTGAAGTACCCCTTTTACGCAATTCGTCGCCCAACAGCAGACCAAGTTGGCGATGAATTTTCAGCTTTGGTCCCCCTTTGGTTTTGGCATGTGTGACCAGGGACTGAATGCCACGAAACTTGTGAGAGGCACTCGGACCTCCTTGGCATGCTGGACACTGCCATTGAGTAGAAGGGTCGTTGATAGAGTTCATTCGATCGAAGGTCTGGAAGAACTTGTTGAACCATTTGCTGATTTTCATTGACTCATGGCTTAGTTGTTCCTCCTCATCATTAGAATCAATATAGAAATCATCATCGCTGTTTGATGATGTCTCGAAATCAATCTTCCTCTTTGCGAAAGGCTGAGGATTTTTACTAGAATTTCTGCTGGAACTCATTGTATAATAGAAGATGGTGAAGGAGAACTAATTATAGAAGTAAACGAAGAGTTGAATAGATTAATTTGAAGATGTTGTGAAAAGTAAATAGAGGGGTTGTTAATTTATAGGCAATTTTTGTTTGGGAGGGAAAGTGGGAGGGCAAGTGATAAGACATGAAACTGAAAAGGCAGATTGAGAGATTCGTTCGTCTCCTCGTTTCCGGGGATATAGAAATAAATGAGGTGAACTACCCAATAAATGAAGGCTCCAGGTACATGAACATGAATGCGTGCATGTGATACAAGTGAAAAGACACGAAACTGAAAAGGTAGAATCAGATTCGTTCCGAGGATTTAGGGTTTTAGCTTTATACAGGATGAGCAGTAAACGGTGCATGTGATACAAGTGAAAAGACATAACACTGCAATGCAAAATTGATGTAGTAAATAATGAAAACGGTAACAATCAACCGAATACATTGATGTAATGAATAATGAAAACAATAGAAAATTACCGAAAACATTTATGTTTTTGCAAACGTATCGATAATTATATTTAAACCTGGAAAAAAGTATCGACACTTTGTTTCCAGTAAGATATGAGAATCCTTTAATTTTGGGAAGTATCGATAATTATGTAAAAGTATCGATATTTTTGAGCGAAATTCCTACCAAAAACATTGATTTTCTTTTTAAAGTATCAGATTATTTATTAATAGTGTCTAAAACGTATCGACACTTTTGTTCCAGTAAGCAATGAGAATCTTTTTGTGAATGAAAAATATCGATAATTGTTTTCACAGAAGCTGAAAGTATCGATATTTTCGAGCAGAATTGCTAACTGAACATGAATTTTTACAAAAGGATCGATACTTTTACTGAAAGGGGAAAAATTGTATCGAAACTTTGTTTCCAGTAAGCTATGGGAATCCTTTTTGTCTGAAAGTATCGATATTTTGTATCAGAATGGACAGAAAGTATCAGTATTTTCGATACGATTTGCTAACATATCATGGATTTTTACTAAAGGATAGATATTTTTACTAAAAGGGGGAAAATGTATCAAAACTTTATTTTCAGTAAGCTATGAGAATCTTTTTTTTCTGAAAGTATCAATATTTTCGAACAAATTTGCTAACGTATCATGGATTTTTACAACATGATCGATACTTTTACTGAAAGGGGGAAAAATGAATCGAAATTTTATTTCCAGTAAGCTATGAGAATTCTTTTTCTGAAAGTATCGATATTTTTTTTATCATAATGGACAGAAACTATCGATATTTTCAAGCAGATTTGCTAACGTATCATGAATTTTTTTTTAAAGTATCGATATTTTTTTATAATAATGGGCAGAACGTATCGATAATATACTACAGTTTATTGCACAACTAATTTTGTAGGAAGGAAGAAATAAATGTTTTACCTAGAGTTCAACCATCATCAACCACCACCACCTACCGATTTTACTACCTAAAAATGAAAGCAATACACAACTCCTGTCCATGCAAAGTTTGGACTACTTCAACTGATCATGTTTACCAAAATGAAAGATACTCCATCCAACGATGTTCATTCTAGCGGGAATTTGCAAAATGAAAAGTTAACCGTTGATGATTCGGAACAGTTGGTAGGTCAGCTCTTTTCTTCACGTGAGGAAGCTTGAAATTTTTACAAAGAATACGCAATGAAACATGGTTTTAGTGCACGTCGAGGAACAACACGACTAGATGTCGAAGTGAATGTGAAGACACAAGAATTTTATTGTTCAAAAGAAGGGTTTTGGTCATTGAAAGTCGAAACTTTTAATCGTCAACGTGCTCATACGCTAGTCACACGAACATGATGTAAGGCCAAAATCGTTGTCACAACAACAGCAAAATGATCAGTAGGTTCTAAGTAAGTCTTTCGACGAACATAATCATGCCTTGTGCACACCTTTTATGACACCATTTATGCGTTCAAATAGAGCTGTGAGTGAGGCTGATGTGGTTGAGGCAACAACGTTGAAAGATGTTGGTGTTGAGACATCACAGGTAATGAATTATTTTATGAATCAGGCAGGGGGTTATCATAATGTTGGATTTACTAGTAAAGACCTTTACAATGCACTTGATAGAGGTAAAGCAAAGGAGCTTGTCAATAGGGATGTGAATGCACTCATTGCTTACTTTGATTACAAGAAAGAAAATAATACGGGGTTTTTTATGACATACTCAACAGATGAATCAGGGGCATTGCAGCATTTTATTTGGTCTGATTCAACATCGAGATCAGATTACACTTGCTTCGGTGATGTTATTGCGTTCGACACAACGTACAAAGTTAATTACTATGCACGACCAATTATGCCTATTGTCGGTGTCAATCATCACCATAGCACAATAGTATTTGCTACTGCAATCATAGCTGACGAAACGACTCAATCATTCGAGTGGTGGCTGCAAAATATTTTACAAGCCATGATGAATCATCCGACGAGAACGAGAATGAAGTAGCCAACTTGTGTCTCATGGTCATCGATGATGACTCTATGGTAACCTCTAATTCATTTTTTCAATTGATTATACTTTTGATTAATTGCAAGAGGCTTATGATGAATTAGCTTTGGAGTTTGAAGAGTCAATTTTAAAAAATAGAAAAATCAATTTAAAATTGAAAAATGAAAATGACTCTCTTTCCAAATCTAATAAGGAATTTAAAAGTAAAGTTGAAGAAATGCAAGTTAAAATGAAAGAATTTGAAAAGAAAAATCAAGACTTGCACAACTTACTTTCAAATGTTTATGATGATCATCAAAAGGAACTTAATGATCTTAAAGTTTCTTTCAATAAAGTTGGAACTAAATTTTTTGAAAAGGGTGAAAATTCAAGACCCAACTATGTTAGGAAGAACTTTTATGGGTATAGACAAGGAGGTCATCAAAGATCATTTAATAGAAAGATAATTAGAAGCATTTGGGTTCTAAAAGGACTCATTGCTAACAAAGAATATGATCTATTGTCTAAGTGGATACCAAAAGGGGCTAAAATTGTAGGAACTAACTCTTATGGACCTAAAAGAGTTTGGGTACCAAAACATGCATAGTTCCCTTTTTGTAGGTGTGTTGGAGCCATGATAAGCAAATTGAAGAAACTTGAAAGCTCTAGACACACTAAATGGAAGGACACTTGAAGAGGATAAAGCCTAATCAATCTATCTTGGCTCAAGTGGTAACATTTTCCTTTACATGCAATATTTACTCTTTCATGTTGCTTTATATATGGTTATTTGTTTTAAAGCATGTTTGAGGTTCTCCATATGTTGTTTGAATGCTTTTAGTAAGGGTGTGTCATGTGTTGCATGTTTGCTTAATTTTTGGCCCTATGTGTTTTTGTATGTCTTTTGGCCTTAAAATTAGCAATTTTGTGTGCTTATATATTTTTTTAATCATTTGTTGGTTAAGTGACCTTAGTTAAGTTAGTCACTTTTGGCTCAATTTGAACCTTTTAGGATCCAACTCTTAGCATAAATTCTTTAGTTTTAAAATGTGTATCTTTAGCTTGTGAATTTTTTGAGTCATATATGTTGATCTTAGTTCAAAAGGGTCTTTAATGCCAATAATAATCATAAATTTATTATAATGCTTTTTCGGACTTAATTGAGGCAAAATTTTGACAAATTTTGTCAATTTAGGACCTAAGTTTCGAAACCTTATTATAGGTTTGGAAACCTTTTGAGTTTTCCAGATTTTAGGAGCTTACTGGAATAAGAGGTTTCGAAACCTTTCATAAAGGTTCCGAAACCTTGTGCCCAAAAGTTTCGAAACCTTACACATGGTTTCAAAACCTTCATTAAACCTGACCGATATCAAACGCGTTTTTAAGCAAAAATTCCCAATATTTCAAACCCTAACCTATTATTTTACATATCAAATGGCCATAACTCTTTACCCTCTCAAAATCCTCAAAATTTTGACTTTCTTGCAAGTTCAATCAAGCTTTTGGGTTTACATCATCATCTTCATCAATCTTTTGAGGTAGTCTCTCTTTGAAAACTCTTTTTTTCTGTTTTCTGAAAATTTAAATTTTTTGGGGTAATTCGATTTTTTTTTAAAATCAAGTTTTTAATGCTAATTTCAATATTGTGGGTTGCTTTAATTGCTACATATCATGTTTTTTTTGCAGGAGGTATCATACAATTCATTTAGAACTCTTGTCAAAATTAGTTTAAAGTCTTGCCCATAAAGTGTTTGATAAAATTCCTCATCCAATTTTTTAAATCCCAATCATGCCTCCTAGAACCATCCCTC
This sequence comes from Hibiscus tridactylites, assembly GCA_958450335.1. NCBI lineage: Eukaryota > Viridiplantae > Streptophyta > Magnoliopsida > Malvales > Malvaceae > Hibiscus > Hibiscus tridactylites. The sequence goes on along the minus strand of OY288268.1, from coordinate 100,964,331 downwards.
CTATAACCATCCCTCCTAGAGCTAAATGTACTCGTGTTGAAAGTGGTCAACATTTTAGTTCTAATCATAATCCTCAATTTGAGGATGTTTGTTTTAGAGATGTCGAAATCCGAGATAGATATCTTAACATTTATGAACCTAAAAAGGTTAGAGAAAAGCGAACTATAGACTTCAACTTCCTTATGTCTCTCGAATATAACTTTGGTCTCTTTGAGCTTTTTGTCGATTGGGAATGGCTTGATTATTTGAATATCCCATCATATACCCATCGTAGGTTAGTTCGTGCATTTCATGCAAATGTCGAATTTATTCGGTCCCCTAGTGAGCCTAATTCTATCGTTGGTATTCGATCCTACCTCATGGGTACCGAATTTGTTTTAACACCTCAAACCATCGCCGATCATTTAGGTGTTCCACTTGGTGGAAAATCCGATGAGTATAAGGCTCATAATATTCGCGCTTTCCCGAATGATCGCCCCACTCATCTTCCTATTGAGGAGCGTCTTTTCCACCTCCTCACTACTTGGTTTTTTCGTCCTTCTGGCGGAAAGGCCGCTAGTATGAGAGTGATTGACTATTGGTGGCTTCGCCAATATCGTGATAGGACTCGTCCTGATATCGCTACCATCATCTTTCTCAACCTTATCAAAGTCATCTCCAACCCCACTTCGTTTTCTCTCTCCTTTGGAAATGTGCTTAGCCACATCTTTAGGAAGCTTAACATTGATACTTCCCTTGATCCTCAAGTTAAGAACAAAAACTACATTGATATCAAATCTTGTCACAAGGCTCAATGGTATCATGGGGTTCATGGTTGGATTCACCGAGGAGGAGTAGAGGAGGTCGACATGGAGGATCTCGAGGCTCCGGTAGATGAGGATGCGTCGGCTCCTTTGACTATGGAAACCATGCTTGCGACCATAGTCACTCATTTTGATAACATTGATGCCCATCTTCGTAGCCTAGATGGTCGTGTGGCCTAATTGGAGCGTGACATGCATGATGTTCATGGTCACCTTTTTCCACCTACATTGCCTCATGACGCACCAGATACTTAGTATTGTATGCATTCTAGTATAACTTTACGGTTTTATTATAGCACTTTTGGACTTATTTTGATTTAGACTTCGGTCTTAGTTTTAGACTTTTGTTATGATCTTTATCGGATATATTTTGCCTATGGATTTTATTGTTGATTCTATATCTTGCAATAGGGTATAATCCAAAAAGCAATAGCAAGATAACCACAATATTCATATTAAGCATAACATCCATCCAATAAAAAGGATCCAAGATATAAAATCAACAATAAAATCCATAGGCAAAATATATCCAATAAAGATCATAACAAAAGTCTAAAACTAAGACCGAAGTCTAAATGAAAATAAGTCCAAAAGTGCTATAATAAAACCATAAAGTTATACTAGAATGCATACAAGACTAAGTATCTGATACTTACATTTAGTGTGTCTAGAGTTTTTAAGTTTCTTCAATTTACTTATCATGACTCCAACGCACCTACAAAAAGGGAACTATGCATGTTTTGGTACCCAAACTCTTTTGGGTCCATATGTGTTAGTTCCTACAATTTTAGTCCATTTTGGTATCCACTTAGACAATAGATCATATTCTTTGTTAGCAATGAGTCCTTTTGGAACCTAAATGCTTCTAATTGTCTTTCTATTAAATGATCTTTGATGACCTCCTTGTCTATACCCATAAAAGTTCTTCCTAACATAGTTGGGTCTTGAATTTTCACTTTTTTTAAAATTTTTAGTTCCAACTTTATTGAAAGAAACTTTAAGATCATCAAGTTCTTTTTGTTGATCATCATGGACCTTTGAAAGTAAGTTATGCAAGCCTTGATTTTTCTTTTCAAATTCTTTTATTTTAACTTGCATTTCTTCAACTTTACTTTCAAATTCCTTATTAGATTTGGAAAGAGAGTCATTTTCATTTTTCAATTTTAAAATGATTTTTCTATTTTTCAAAATTGACTCTTCAAACTCCAAAGCTAATTCATCATAAGCCTCTTGCAATTCATCAAAAGTATAATCAATTGAAAAAGATGAATTAGAGGTTACCATAGAGTCATCATCGATGACCATGAGACACAAGTTGGCTATTTCATTCTCGTCCTCGTCGGATGATTCATCATCGCTCCAAGTAGCTACATGAGCCTTATGCTTCTTTTTCTTCAATTGGGGACAATCGAACTTGATATGTCCCGGCTTTTTGCACTCATAGCAAATAATATGATCTTTCTCTTTGTTGTTATTCTTGAAACCCTCTTCTCTTTGAAATCTTCTTCCTTTGTTGGATCTCATGAATCTTTTGAATCTCTTGGCAAATATAGCCATCTCTTTATCTTTATCCTCTCCACTAGAATAAATATCTTCTTTTGATGCTTTGAGAGCAACACCAATTTTTTTCTTTTCTACTTTCTTCTTCTTTTCTTCCTTACCCTTTGACATCATCTCATGTGTAAGCAAGGAACCAATGAGCTCATTCAACTTGAGAGTCTTGAGGTCCTTTGCTTCTATAATCGCCGTTTTCTTTGAATCCCGTGAATCGGGAAGAGAGTAGATCATCTTCCTCACAAGTTTATCTTCCGGGATCACTTCATCATAGTCCTTCAAACCATTAACAATCACGGAGAATCGATCGGACATGGTTTTGATGTCTTCCTCGGGGTCCATCTTGAAGTTTTCATAATTAAGATTGAGAAGCCCGATTTTGGTCTCCTTCACTTGACTTGTTCCTTCATGTGTAACTTCAAGTTTGTCCCAAATCTCTTTAGCATTGGAACAAGATGACACCCTTCCATACTCATTTGGGCCAAGGGCACAAAATATGAGATTGCAAATTCCCGCTAGAATGAACATCGTTGGATGGAGTATTTTCCATTTTGGTAAACATGATCAGTTGAAGTGGTCCAAACTTTGCCTGGACATGAGTTGTGTGTTGCTTTCATTTTCAGGTAGTAAAATCGGTAGGTGGTGGTGGTTGAACTCTATCTACAACATTTATTTCTTCCTTCCTACAAAGTTAGTTGTGTAATAAATTATAGTATATTATCGATACTTTCTGCCCATTATTATAAAAAAATATTGATACTTTCAAAAAAAAATCCATGATACATTAGCAAATCTGCTCGAAAATATCGATACTTTCAAAAAAAGGATTCTCATAGCTTACTAGAAATAAAGTTTCGATACATTTTCCCCCTTTCAGTAAAAGTATCGATCATGTTGTAAAAATCCATGATACGTTAGCAAATCTGCTCACAAATATCGATACTTTCAAAAAAAGGATTCTCATAGCTTACTGGAAATAAAGTTTCGATACATTTTCCCCCTTTCAGTAAAAGTATCGATCATGTTGTAAAAATCTATGATACGTTAGCAAATCTGCTCGAAAATATCGATACTTTCAGAAAAAAGGATTCTCATAGCTTACTAGAAACAAAGTTTCGATACATTTTTCCCCCTTTCAGTAAAAATATCTATCCTTTAGTAAAAATTCATGATACGTTAGCAAATCGTATCGAAAATATCGATACTTTCTGCCCATTCTGATACAAAATATCGATACTTTCAGACAAAAAGGATTTTCATAGCTTACTGGAAACAAAGTTTCGATACAATTTCCCCTCTTTCAGTAAAAGTATCGATCCTTTTGTAAAAATCCATGTTCAGTTAGAAAATCTGCTCGAAAATATCGATACTTTCAGCCTTTGTGAAAACAATTATCGATACTTTTCATTCACAAAAGGATTCCCATTGCTTACTGGAATAAAAGTGTCGATACGTTTTAGACACTATTAATAAATAACCCGATACTTTAGAAAGAAAATCATTGTTTCCGGTAGAAATTTCGCTCGAAAATATCGACACTTTTACAAAATTATCGATACTTCCCAAAATTAAAGGATTCTCATAGCTTACTAGAAACAAAGTATCGATATTTTTTTTCAAGTTTGAATATAATTATCGATACGTTTGCAAAAACATAAATGTTTCCGGTAATTTTCTATTGTTTTCATTATTCATTACATCAATGTATTCGGTTGATTGTTACCGTTTTCATTATTTACTACATCAATTTTGTATTGCAGTGTTATGTCTTTTCACTTGTATCACGTGCACCGTTTACTGCTCATCCTGTATAAAGCTGAAACCCTAAATCCCCGGAACGAATCTGATTCTACCTTTTCAGTTTCGTGTCTTTTCACTTGTATCACATGCACACGTTCATGTTCATGTACATGGAGCCTTCATGTATTGGGTAGTTCTCCTCATTTATTTCTATAACCCCGGAAACGAGGAGACGAACGAATCTCTCAATCTGCCTTTTCAGTTTCATGTCTTATCACTTTCCTTCCCACTTTCCCTCCCAAACGGAAATTGCCTATAAATTAACAACTCCTCTATTTACTCTTCACAACATCTTCAAATTAATCTACTCAACCCTTCGTTTACTTCTATAATCAGTTCTCCTTCACCATCTTCTATTATACAATGAGTTCCAGCAGAAGTTCTGGTAAAAATCCTCAGCCTTTCGCAAAGAGGAAGATTGATTTCGAGATATCATCAAACAACGATGATGATTTCTATATTGATTCTGATGATGAGAAGGAACAACTAAGCCATGAGTCAATGAAAACCAGCAAATGGTTCAACAAGTTCTTCCAGACCTTCGATCGAATGAACTCTATCAACGACCCTTCTACTCAATGGCAGTGTCCAGCATGCCAAGGAGGTCCTGGTGCCTCTCACAAGTTTCGTGGCATTCAGTCACTGGTCACACATGCCAAAACCAAAGGCGGACCAAAGCTGAAAATTCATCGCCAACTTGGTCTGCTGTTGGACGAGGAATTGCGTAGAAGGGATACTTCGGCTATTTCTCAAGGTCAAGTTTTTGGCCAATGGACTAGTTTGAGAGATGCTGCTGCTATTGTCTTCCCCCCACCTTCAATCAACCAGGAAGCTGATCACAAAATACTCTGGCCACCCATGGTGATGATAATGAACACAAGGCTTCGTAAAGATGAAGATGGGAAGATAGTTATATAACTTCTGAATTATGTTTTCATTAATATTATAATACTTAACTTCTTATTTCTTTAATTTTTTGCTTCAGTGGATTGGTATGGGAAACCAAGAGCTTCTTCGGTATTTCACTTCCTATAGTAGTACTATTACCAAACCTCGCCATTCATACGGTCAAAAAGGTCATCGTGGGATGAGCCTTCTGATTTTTGAGAGCACGAAGAGATGTTATCTCGATGCTCAGCGTCTGCATACCCAGTTTGCTGCCTAAGGTTTCGATAGAGAGGCCTGGCAACGTTGTAAGGGCTTCATGTATGGTCCATCCAGCCAGCGCCAACTATATGGTTATATGGCTGAGAAAGAAGACATACACATCTTCAACCGCCATATTCAAAGTTTTCTCTATCATTTTCTTCTATTATACAAGATACACTTCTGCTCATACTTATGCAAAAAAAATTGTTCATTAGGCAACCAAAAGGTCAAGTTTGAGATGCGACCTTATGCACAGATGGTTGGACAGCAAGCTGGAGCTGGAACAAGTGCCATGGGTGGCAAGGGGACTTGAGGGGAGGAGGCTCATTGTTTTACTTTCATTTTTTAAAAAATTTGTAATTGTTAATTGAAGCACTGAGACTTCATTTTTTTAATGATAATTTTTCTTCATCCTTAAGTATATTAAACTTTTCATTGGGAACTTTTTTTTCATAAATATATTTGTTCTAAACGATTAAATAGAATTGTATCGATACTTTCAATATAAGTATCCATACTCTTTATGAAAGTATCCATACTTTTTGCGCAAGTATCCATACTTTTTGCGAAAGTATCCATACTTGTAATAAAAGTAACGAAACATTTAATATAAGTATTCATACTTTTCCTGCAAGTAGCCATACTTTTTAACGAAAGTATCCATACTTTAAATAAAGGGTAAAGTACACAGACGATCACTAAACTTTGGTAAAAAAAAATAAAAATGGTAACCAAATTTTCAAAAATCACAAAATGGTAATTAAACTTTATGTTTTATAACAAAATGGTAACTAGACGTTAAATGCCGTTAAGTGACTGTTATAAAATTTGGTATAATATCACATTTAGTCCTTCATATTTATACATTCAATTAATTTAGTCCTAATTCGAAATAATTCACTAAATTTAGCCACTATTATTTACGAATTCTTTCAATTTGGTCCTTAAAACAAAATTCTAAAGTATGGTAACATGATAAATAATTACAATTAAATTTGGTATAAATATTTGACTTAATTTAAATATTTAATCACATCGAATATTTAATATTTTCATATTTTTTTCCGATTCGAGTTCTCGAGTTCCTATAAAAATTTAATTATAATTATTTATCATGTTATCATACTTTGGAATTTTGCTTTAAGGACCAAATTGAAAGAATGCGTAAATAACGAGGGCTAAATTTAGTGAATTGTTTCGAAATAGGACTAAATTAATTGAATGTATAAATATGAAGGACTAAATGTGTTATTATACCAAATTTTATAACAATCACTTAACGGCATTTAACGTCTAGTTACCATTTTGTTATAAAACATAAAGTTTAATTGCCATTTTGTGATTTTTAAAAGTTTGGTTACCATTTTGTTTTTTCTACCAAAGTTCAGTGACCGTCTGTGTACTTTACCCTTAAATAAAAGTATCGACACATTTAATATAAGTATCCATATTTTTTATTTAAGTATCAATTCTTTCGAGCCACAATTGAACCAGTTCCAATGTTTTTATAAAAATTTCGATACTGTTGTTTAAAGTATCGATACTTATTCGCTACCTATTAAGTTACCCTAGTACCGGTTTGTTTAAAGTTATAATATTAATGTAAACGATCAAATAATAACAATTTAGGCGCTACCGAATATGTTGATATGAGTATCAACAAAATCGGTAATTTTATCGGTTTTCTTATCGTGGGAATTTTCAAGGCCCCATCAGCTCAAATTTATCAACAATTTCGGCGCTACCGAATATATTGATATTCGGATCAGCAAAATAGGTAATTTTACCGATTTTGTTATCGTGGGAATTTCCAAGGCCCATCAGCTCAAATTTATCAACAATTTCAGCGCTACCGAATATGTTGATACTCGGATCGACAAAATAAGTAATTTTACTGATTTTGTTATGTTTGACCGATAACTTAAATTTGTCGTTTACCATATTTTTTTTCATGTTTTTTACCGGATACATTATCTCATATCAACATATCCGGTAGCACTTTACCGGATACATTATTTATCTTATAATATTTTCGGTAACGCCGTTTCTTAGCCGTATATTAGGCCGCCACACATTAGAATTCTCCAGGTTGGGATAGGTTGCCGATGAATTAATTTCATTATTAAAATATTTTTAAGTTGAATCATTGATATTGTAACTCGTATAATAAAGAAATTATATCATAGTCTCGTTATGTTATATAGTCCAACTAATAAATATTATCAGAATGGACCTATAATATAATTTTTTCATAACTTGCTTCTCAAGATCATGGAAAAATATAATATAAATATAGACAAATGCTTTATCTTTATATTTTGGTAACTTAGATTTTTAAAAAATTTGTATCATGTTACATGTAACTTTTTTATATTTAATTGGTATAAAATATTGAGTGGTAGTCATTGTCAAAGTCATATTATTATATTATGTATTGCAGTTTGGCTGCTCTCTGCTGTTGCTGTCTTCTGGATGCATGCTTTTGAGGAACAGTCCAATAATACCAGCCAGCCAGCCAGCATAGGAATTAGGAAGGACTTGAATCTAGGGATGTAAAAAGCTGACCCGACCTGAAAACCCGACTGAAACCTGCTCGAGTCAGAACCTGATTTGACCTGAAGATTTATTGACCCGAACCCGATCTGTAACCGACTGTTCTTGACCCGAACCTGAATTCGACCTGTTACTGTAGTGACCGAACCCGACTTGCGTCCGACTGAAAACGACCCGAACCCGAATTGGACCTGTTGCTGTGGACCTGAAACTCGACCTGCGCCCGACTGAAACGAACCCGAACCCGAAGCCGACCTGGCAGATAACCGATTTTACCCGACTGAATTGACCTGATATCCGATATTACCCGACCTGTTTTGAACCCGACCTGTTTTGGACCCGACCTGTTTTGGACCCGACCTGTTTTGAACCCGACCTGTTTTGGACCCGACCTGCTTTGAACCCGACCTGTTAATTGACCCGACCTGCTTTGAACCCGACCTATTTTTAACCTGAACTAATATTGATCTGACATGATATTTACCTGATATATAGTTGAAGAAGTCTATGATTTAATAAATTCAAAGTGTTGATAAATGTAAAGTATTAATTTATTAAATTAATTTAATATTAACTCGTTCAATATAAATTATTTGTGAAGTTTAATAAGAATTAACATACTTAAATTTATTTTATTAAAAATATTCAAAATTTAAAAATTTTATTAAATTAATAAGTTGTGATTGATGAATTAAAATTTAAATTAATTTATTAATTGTAATCATTAAATTTAAAAAATATTATATTAAACAAAAACAAATATCAAACCAAATTTTCCCGCCAGATTCAAACAAAATGTGTAGAAACAATTGGGGGGGAGATTTTGCCGAACAATTGGAGGGGGAAGATTTTGCCGCCAGGTAACAAAATGGGGGAGGGGATTTTGCCGCCACTGAGAGTGGAGTGGGATTTTTTTTATTTAGGGGTTAATTATTCTTTAGGTCCTTCCTTAATTAGATGGTTAGGGTTTAAGTTTTTTAAGTTTTAGTTTATTTTTTTAGTCTTAATTTTTGGTTTAGTTTCTTTAAATTTTATTTAATTAGTCAATGCTTCATAAATTAATTAATTATTAAGCTTTTTTGTTTGCTTTAAATTTGATTTGGTCATCGTATAAAGATTTGGTAAGTAATTAGGTTTAATAATTTTATTCATTTGTGATTTGGGCTCTAATTAATAATTTATTTTTAGATTTGTCCTTTTTGTGTTTCAATTTATTTTGTTTGTTAGATTTATGGGTTTATGTTTAGGGTTTAAGGGTAAGTGTGTCAAGTTGATTGTTTGGGCTATGAGATTAGTTTAGGGATTATGTGATTAGGCTTGCACTCTAATTATTAATGAATAGTGTTTGTAAGATTTAGATATTCATGTTTGGGGTTTAGGGGTAAATGTGTCAATTTAATTATTTGGGGTTATGAGATTAGTTTAAGGATTAGGGGATTAGGCTTGTACTCTAATTATTAGTGATTATAAGATTTAAGGGTTGAGGTTTATGTGTATTGTTTAGGGGTATACATATATACATACAAATATGTATGTTCTAGTATATATAACAATATATGCATACTAAAACTTACATACATATGTATATATATAATTATAACAATATATATATACTAAAACTTACATACATACATGTATATATATACTAAAACTTAAATACATACATATATATATATACTAAAACTTAAATACATACATATATATATATGTGTTTTAGTATGTATGTATACATGTGTGTTTTAGTATGTATATATATATATGCATATGTTTAATTAATTATAACAATACATATATATATGTATATTTATATGTATACGTGTGTATATATATGTAGATATAAATTTTATTAATTTTTAATAAGATGATATTTTTATTCATTTTATTCCCTAAAATTTTATTTTCCACAGAAAGTTACACTTATTATTTTTTAATTTTTGTAATTTACTCCAATATTTTAGATATAAATCATTTGATGATACTTTTGTTAATTCTAGTGCCTAATATTGAGAATAAAATGTATGTAAGTATGTATGTATGTATGTATGTACCTATCAATGTATTAACTCTAAACCCTTAATGAATTTTCTCTTAACCTGAAACCATAAACCCTAATGTATGTAAGTATGTATATATGCACTTATCTATGTATGAATCTTGAACCCTTGATGAATTTCCCTAAACCCTACACCATAAACCCTAAACTCTAATGTATACAAGTATATATGTATCTATCAATGTATGAACCCTAAACCATTAATAAATTTTCACTGAAACCTAAACCCTTTAAACCCTAAACCCTCCAATGTTTTATAATTTTAATTTGATATTTCTGTTCATTATAGCCCTTAAAACTTCATTTCTATTCTAAATTGACCCCTACTAATTGTTTTTCTAATTAGTCCAATAATATATAATTTTACTTTGACATTTTGTTCGTTTTAGTCCTTAAACTGTATTTGTATTCCAAATTGACCATTTTTTGTTTTTTTAATTAGTCAGATGTTTTATAATTTTAATTTGATATTTTGTTCATTCTAGTCTCTTAACTTTATTTTAATTAGTCCGATGTTTTGTAATTTTAATTTGATATTTTGTTCATTCTAGTCCCCTAAACTTTAGTTTAATTCCAAATTGACCCTTATTTATTGTTTTTTTATTTCGTCCAATGTTTTATAATTTTAATTTGTACTTTATTCATTCTAGACCCTTTAACTTTATTTCAATTCCAAATTGACCTCTATTCATTGTTTTTTTTAATTTGTCCAATGTTTTATAATTTTAATTTGATATTTTTATCTTCTAGATCCTAAAACTTTATTTTTATTCAAAATTGATCCACATTTATTTTTTTAATTTGTCCAGTGTTTTATTATTTTAATTTGATATTTTCTTCATTTCAGTCCCTTAACTTTATTTTAATTCCATATTGACCCCTATATATATTTTAATTCATCATGTTTTATAATTTTAATTTGAAATTTTGTTCATTCTAGACCCTAAAACTTTATTTTTATTCTAAATTGACATCTACTTATTGTTTTTTAATTACTCTAATTTTTATACTTTTAATTTGATATTTTTGTTTATTACAGTCCCCAAAATTTTATTTTTATTCCAAATTGACCCATTTTCATTGTTTTCTTTTAAATTTGTCTAACGTTTTATAATTTTAATTTTATATTTTTGTTCATTATAATTTGTGAAACTTTATTTTTAATCCAAATTGACCCCTTTTCATTATTTTTTAATTACTCCAATGTTTTATAATTTTAATTTGATATGACTTTAAATAATTAACTCCAAATCAATGACGATTGACGAAGGCCAACCTAAAGTCTATCGACTACTTATACGGTTGTACCGAACTCAAACTCAATACGAATTTCAATCCTAAAAATACCCCGACCTGAATTACCCGACCTGAAACTACCCGACCTAAAATTACCCGACCTGAAATGCACCCGACCTGAAATGCACCCGACCTGAAATGAACCCGACCTGAAATGGACCCGACCTGAAATAGACCCGACCTGAAGTGTATCCGAACCCGAATTAACCTGTCAATTATCTACTTCGAACCCGACCCGTTTTGACCCGACCTGAAATGAACCCGACCTGAAATGGACCCGACCTGAAATAGACCCAATCTGAAATGGACCCGACCTGAAATGGACCCGCACCCGACCCAAGTCGAGTCAATATAGAAAAATGACCTGAAATGACCTGTACCCGATTTTACCCGACCTGACAGTACCCGACCTGAAACCCGTCCGATTACCTGTTTTTACATCCCTACTTGAATCGGACTTTAGTTTGAAATGGTTCCATCTTTTTATTTTATTTTATAATTAGATTTCAACTCTCTTTATAATACTCATATTTACATCCTTTTCTTTCATCTGTATTGTCTTTTGTATTTGCAACATGGCCGGCTTCTTGGCTTTTTTGTTTATAGCCTCAGAAGAATATTTGAGAACCGATTAATTACCACATTTGATCCTAAAAAAATTAAGTAAATGAGCTTATAAACGAGCCAATAAACAAGTTTGTTTGTGAACATAAGTGAACGGAATACACTTTTATTTGTGTTCGTTCGTTTATTAAATAGATAAAAAATTGTTTATATTCGCTTATTTAGCTTAATAAACGAATAGTTCACTAACAATTCATCGAATGCTCTGTTCATTTACATCTTTAGGTTGAACTAAAGAAGAATGAGCATGTATCTCAAATTTTTTAGTTTAATAACAATTTAAGTCATTATAAATTTAAATTTTAAACAAATTAATCATTGTCCTATAAATTTTGAATTTAAATATGTAATAAACTTTTTTGTTTTTAAAATTTAATATTGCCCCTATTAATATTCGATTTTAATTCCGGCCCTGCTCTTTTTCTCGACATAATCAAAGCTAATTTTGATGCTAGTGTCGATGTTGCCCACCATTCCTCGGTCGCTGGAATCATGATCCTTAATTCCTTAGGAACTATAAAGGTTTGATTGTGGAAACGGGTACTTACTTTCCCTTATCATTTTAAACAGTTTAATTAAATATTTAATTATAACTCAATTTTATCATATTTAAAATGTGGGTTGGGGAAATATTTTATATCTCCCTTGTAAAATAACAATATTTATAAATTTATCAAAAATAATATGATGAAGGGAGCGGTAAAAAAACATAAACCTATGCACATAGACTTTGATGCTCAAATTTAGGTCACTTAATTAACAAAAACAACATGCTTCATCAGTGGACCATCAATGCTAGAATGTAAAAAGTTGACCCGACCTGAAAATTCGACTGAAATTTGCTCGAGTCAAAACTTGATTTGACCTGAAAATTTAATGACCCGAACCCGATCTGTAACCGACTGTTGTTGACCCGAACCTGAATTCGACCTATTACTGTAGTGATCGAACTCGACCTACGTCCGACTGAAAACGACCCGAACCCGAAAATGACATGTTACTGTGGACCTGAAACCCGACTTGCGCCCGACTGAAACGAACCCGAACCTGAAGCCGACCTGGCAGATAACCGATTTTACCCGACTGAATTGACCTGAGATCCGATATTACCCGACCTGTTTTGGACTCGACATGTTTTGAACTCGACTTGTTAATTGACCCGACATGCTTTGAACCCGACCTATTTTTAACCTGAACTGATATTGATCTGACTTGATATTTACCTGATATATAGTTGAAGAAGTCTACGATTTGATAAATTTAAAGTGTTGATAAATGTAAAGTATTAATTTATTAAATTAATTTAATACTAACTCGTTCAATATAAATTATTTGTGAAGTTTAATAAGAATTAACATATTTAAATTTATTTTATTAAAAATATTTAAAATTTAAAAGTTTTATTAAATTAATAAGTTGTGATGGATGAATTTAAAATAAATTATTTAAAATTTAAATAAATTTATTAATTGTGATCATTAAATTTAAAAAATATTTTATTAGAAAACTTAATTATAACTATTAAAATAATAAAAAAATATTTTTCTAATTCATGGGGAGTTTTTTTAAAATTAATTGGGGGAAATTTTTTTGATTGATAGGAAATTATGGGGGTTTAGCACCACATCAAACAAAAACAGGGGGGATTTTGCCGCCAGATCAAATGGGGGGGGGGGGGATTTTGCCGCCAATATCAAACAAAATTGAGAGTGGAGGTGAGATTTTTTTTATTTAGGGGTTAATTATCCTTTAGGTTTTTCCTTAATTGGATTGTTAGGGTTTAGGTTTTTTAGGTTTTAGTTTGTTTTTTTAGTCTTAACTTTTGGTTTAATTTCTTTAAATTTTATTTAATTAGGCCATGCTTCATAAATTTATTAATTATTAAGCTTTTTGGTTTGCTTTAAATTTGATTTGGTCCTCGTATAAAAATTTGGTAAGTAATTAGATTTAATAATTTTATTCATTTGTGATTTGGGCTCTAATTAATAATTTAGTTTTAATTTATTTTTAGGTTTGTTCTTTTATGTTTCAATTTATTTTGTTTGTTAGATTTATGGGTTTATGTTTAGGGTTTAAGGGTAAGTGTGTCAAGTTGATTGTTTGGGGCTATGAGATTAGTTTAGGGATTATGTGATTAGGCTTGCACTCTAATTATTAATGAATAGTGTCTGTAAGATTTAGATATTCATGTTTGGGGTTTAGGGGTAAATGTGTCGACTTAATTATTTGGGGTTATGAGATTAGTTTAAGAATTAGAGGATTAGGTTTGTACTCTAATTATTAGTGATTATAAGATTTAAGGGTTGATGTTTATGGGTATTGTTTAGGGGTATATATATATAGATACAAATATGTATGTTCTAGTATATATATATAACAATATATGCATACTAAAACTTACATACATATATATATATAATTATAACAATATATATATATATACTAAAACTTACATACATACATGTATATATATATATATATATTAAAACTTAAATACATGCATATATATGCGTTTTAGTATGTATGTATACATGTGTGTTTTAGTATATATATATGTGTGTGTGTGCATATGTTTAAATAATTATAACAATACATGTATATGTATATATCATATATGTATATTTATATGTATATGTGTATATATATGTATATATAAATTTTATTATTTTCATTTGGTGATATTTTTATTCATTTTATTCCCTAAAATTTTATTTGAGACTAAAATGTATGTAAGTATGTATGTACCTATCAATGTATGAACCCTAAACCTTAATGAAATTTCTCTTAACCTGAAATCATAAACCCTAAAAATCATAAACCCTAAACATTAAACTATAATATATGTAAATATGTATATATGTACTTATCTATGTATGAACCTTGAACCCTTGAAGAATTTTCATAAACCCTAAACCCTAATGTATGCAAGTATGTATATATCTATCAATGTATGAACCCTAAACCATTAATAAAATTTCCCTAAAACCTAAACCCTTTAAACCCTGAATCGTCCAATGTTTTATAATTTTAATTTGATATTTCTGTTCATTATAACCCTTAAAACTTCATTTATATTCCAAATTGACCCCTACTAATTATTTTTTTAATTAGTCCAATAATATATATAATTTTACTTTGACATTTTGTTCATTTTAGTCCTTAAACTGTATTTGTATTCCAAATTGACCATTTTTTATTTTTTTAATTAGTCCGATGTTTTATAATTTTAATTTGATATTTTGTTCATTCTAGTCTCTTAACTTTATTTTAATTAGTCCGATGTTTTATAATTTTAATTTGATATTTTGTTCGTTCTAGTTCCCTAAACTTTAGTTTAATTCCAAATTGACCCTTATTTATTGTTTTTTATTTCGTCCGATGTTTTATAATTTTAATTTGTACTTTGTTCATTCTAGTCACTTTAATTTTATTTCAATTCCAAATTGACCCCTATTCATTGTTTTTTAATTCATCCAATGTTTTATAATTTTAATTTGATATTTTCATCTTCTAGACCCTAAAACTTTATTTTTATTCCAAATTGACCCACATTTATTTTTTTTTAATTTGTCAAATGTTTTATTATTTTAATTTGATATTTTCTTCAGTCCAGTCTCTTAACTTTATTTTAATTCCATATTGACCCCTATATATATTTTAATTCATCATGTTTTATAATTTTTAATTTGAAATTTTATTCATTCTAGAAACTAAAACTTTATTTTTATTCTAAATTGACATCTACTTATTATTTTTTTAATTACTCTAATTTTTATACTTTTAATTTGATATTTTTGTTCATTACAGTCCCCAAAATTTTATTTTTATTCCAAATTGACCCCTTTTCATTGTTTTCTTTTAAATTTGTCTAATGTTTTATAATTTTAATTTGATATTTTTGTTCATTATAATCCGTGAAACTTTATTTTTAGTCCAAATTGACCCCTTTTCAGTATTTTTTAATTACTCTAATGTTTTATAACCTTAATTTGATATAACTTTAAATAATTAACTTCAAATCAATGACGATTGACGAAGGCCAACCTAAAGTCTATCGACTACTTATACGGTTGTACCGAACTCAAACTCAATACGAATTTCAATCCTAAAAATACTCCGACCTAAAACCACCCGACCTAAAATTACCCGACCTGAAATACAACCGACCTGAAATGGACCCGACCTGAATTGGACCCGACCTTAAATGGACCCGACCTGAAACAGACCTACCTGAAATGGACCCGACCTAAAGTGTATCCGAACCTGAATTAACCTGTCAATTATCTGCTTCGGACCCGACCTGAAATGGACCCGATTTGAAATAGACCCGACCTGAAATGGACCCGCACCCCACACGAGTCGAGTCAAAATAGAAAAATGACCTAAAATGACATGTACCCAATTTTACCCGACCTGACAATACCCGACCTGAAACCCATCTGATTACCTGTATTTACATCCCTAATCAATGCTTTCTCTTTAAACACTTATTTAAATTTGTATCCAATTAATTGGATCAAAGATTTTATGTAAATTGCAGTGGCTTATAGACATAAATTGATAAAACAATATAAATGAAACAAATTTTAATGAAAATGCAATATGCTATTATTACTTTTGCTTAACAAAAACTTCGGTGCAGCTTAACACCGACTGAATAGGGAAAATGGCAGAATACATCACGTAGACACTTGGAGGAGCATAACTTGGTCCTGGGATTCATGTTCAGGTTCCACCTTGAATCTACGAGACAATGTAATATTGGCTGCATCAACAGGATGACTGAATTTCAATTCATATTCTCCATGAAAAAGGGAGGCTTCAAAGAAACCATGGGCGTCGGTTTGACCTTCTAAAGTGGCCGTGATTCCCCATTCTTTCAGCAGCTTGTCCACAACATCACCGGTTGCCAAGTTCTTGAAATTATTATCTGTCAAACACATGTGGTAACATCCTTCTGGTTTCCAGGCTGACCATATTATCATCCCACTAACACCAGGGTGGCCATGCCCTTCCCTCAAAACTTGCTCCAAAAACGTTGCCTGATTGGGGTTGCTCTTCACATCTATTTCCGTCAGCCAAATGGGCAACTTGGTGGCAGCCAGTGTATCAAGAGAAGATCTTATGTAAGGAAGGTCTGGGACGTTAAAATGGCACTCTAAGCCAATAGCCATTTGGTTAGCACTGCCCCCCAATACACTTTGAATTCCTTTTAGTTTCGCAAGGTATTTAGCTGGTGTTGTTGCAGTATCTCCCTTCTCCTCCAGGGTATTGTATTCATTCATAAACAAAGGTACCGACGAGTCGATACCGGAGGCCATTTTGTAGAACGTGGAAGAAGCACTTGGCCCAAGCTTACTCTCCAAGAAATTAAAGTGCAAATTCTCATTGACAACGTCCCAACCGATTACTTGACCCTTATATTTGGTCATGACTGAGTTAACCCTTTTGTTGGCTGCTGCTGAAAGGTCGTTTGGCCCGAGAGAGGGGACCCATCTTGGTTGAAACTGAGGATCGTCCCAGAGAATGTTGTGTCCTCGAACCGCAATGTTGTGCTGTTTCATGAATGTCATCATGGAATCCGAGACAGAGTAGTCTTCTTTGCCCTGGGTCGGTTCGTTGCTGTACCATTTCATTTCGTCCTCGAAGGTTGTATGGGTAAACCTCGAAGTGAACCAGTTTTGGTATCCAACGTTGTTGAGGATGTTCTTGTTTGTAGCACAACCCACTGGTTTCCCTGAAACCTTTTGCTTGATGGAAATCTTGGAGTTGGCTACGGGATTCCCTTGCGCATCCACACGGATTCTTACTCTTCTCTTAGCCTGAAAAATATGTAATCGTCAGTGTATCGAATATAAATCGAATATATATTATAAGTAGACTGACCGACCTTCTCAATTTGTTCAACATGATGAGAGTTCCACTCTTCATGGGTGAATGGTTGCAAGGAGACGCTATCGACCCAGACCTCAACCGAGGGGTTATGGCTCTAAAGAAATTACATCGTCAATTAGAGAATCTTGGAAGTACTGAAGAAAACGAAACTGATAATCACCTCAAAGAAGAGCTCGGCAGGGCCGGAGGCGTCGACGGTGAGGCCACCCTTGAGCATGGACCAACACTTGGACTCGGCAACCGTTACAGCAGCACGCTTCAACCCGGAAACAGTTTTGAATACTGCCCTCACCACAGATTTCCCTTCACTCACTTGCACCCAAGCTTCATTATCACAGGAATAATTGAAATTATAACGCAGATATACGTCAAATATAAATTTCTTAAAGAAATCGGATAACATATAAAAGTAATACCGGAGAAGGTATAGAGCTTGTTGTTTTCCAAGTAAAGCTTGTGAGAGACACCGTCTTGGGATTGGCTTCGTTTACGAGCCACCACGTATTTGTTGCCGTTCGATTCATTTCGGTGTTCGATTATGGCATTCCCGAACGTAGACCATCCTATCAAACCCTCATTTAACTCTGGGTTCTTAATTATGCCTCCGCCGTACTGAGCCTTGTGAGGTTGTGCTAAACACTTGGAAAAATTTTCCCAGTAAGGAATTATATTAAAATATTAGTATTTTAGCTTGAAATATATATAATTAATTAAATATAAAAAATAACATAGTAAGGGAAAACGTAATTACCTCTATGCTGGCTGTATAATCATAGGACAATGCCTTGGCTTTTATTACTCCTGCAAAAGATAGGCCCTATTAATTAAACATTTAGGTGATACGAGTTCGAGCACCATATGTATAAGGTGTGGGTTCGTTATTAAAGAGCTAAGAAAAATTGAACATATACTACTTTATAACCACACCAACGTATTAAAAAAATTAAACATTCCTTTAAACTCTTCATTATTATTATTATTATTAAACCTGCAAAAATGATCCAAAATGGTAACAACAGAAGCAGACTTCCTTTCTTCCAAACCTCCATTGCAGCGTTTTTCTTTAATCCTGAAACCATTTCAATTGAAAAAAAAAAAACAAATCATTCACATTCTTAGTAAACTATCAACTCCAAGAAATAATCTTAGAAATAACCATTCATATTCGTAACAAACTGTAAAAACTAATAGTTGAAACCTGAGACTGAAAATGTTGTGCGGCGATTGGAAATGGGTGAGAAGATTAAGAGCGGGGGGTTATTTATATTTTACAGTGATACTATGGATATATATTTTAGGAAAACATTTAATTTGTATTCTTAAAATTGTTAATACATTTAATGTTTTCTAGTTGTCAACCTTTAAATAATTTTATAGCATATTTAGAGGGGACATTTATAGTATATTAAGAAGGAACATTTATAGTATTTTTAGAGGTGACAAAGAACTTGTTTGGTAAATAGCGTTTTGAGTAATTAGATATTTAAGTTAATATTAGAGGTTTGACTAATTAAATTTGTTATTTTAGATGTTTGGTGAATACATTATTGTAATAGCGGGTTAAAGTGAAACTTCTCAAATTGAAAAGGCCGCTAGTACGAGCTTTTTGAAAATAGAAGTTTTGACATAAGAGTTATAAAGATCATTTTACTCTTAACAATTACAAATAATCTCTAAAAAAAACTTAAATTTTACATTTTCTATTTTCATTTAAATTTAATAATTAATCAAATTATATTAAATATAATTATAAATTAATAAATTAATATATAAATACTTCAAAGATAGTTAGTAATGTTATATTACAAAATTTAATTTTTATAATCTAATTAATATTATTAGAAACAAAATATTATTAACAAATAAACTATTCAAACAAGTATGAAATATAATCATGTCCTTATATGTTATTTAGCTCGTTCAAATAATCAAACATCTACAAATTATCAGTTAATTTTACCAAACACTTTTATACAATTTACTAGTCAAACCATCTAATGTTAATCAACCTCTTATACTAGTTTGAAAATGTGTTTTTGAAATTCATAAATAAAATGATAATTTAATTTATTTGAAAATACTTTTGAAGAATTAATGTTTTAATATAGTAATTGAAAAATAGTTTTGGACTAAATTGAAAAGATTTCAAAAGTGCCTTTAAGTCCAAACAACTTAAAAATATGTTTGAGGATTGTTTTAAGAGGTTTTGAAGTGTTTTCTAAAGCCAAACTTTACAAAACCACCCAGGTGTTTTAAAACACCCTTAGGCGTTTCGAAACAACCATTCACAGTTTCAAAACGTTTCGATACAACTCTGTCTGTTTCAAAACGGGCTTTAATCTGGGTGAGGATTTTTACATAACATTTCGATACGAGCTTCACTGTTTCGATACGCCTATGTGGCAAAGACCTCAACGGTCAAATCTCCAACGACTATTTCCCAACGGTAATTTAATTTGCAGCTTAACTTTCAATCGTACCGAAACGGGTTGTATCCGTTTCGATACGTCTAGAAGAGTTTCGAAACGTCCGTAGGCGTTTCGATACGGCCTGCTGCATCAGACTTCAACGACTAGTTCTGAAGAAGGCTATTCCGATACGGGCTTGATTGTTCCAAAACGGACAGTACCAGAACTGCAATTAATGTGGGAAATAAAGTCTTCAATAGCTCCAAAACATCCCCAACGGCTGTAAACTCATTTGAGAGTATAAAATGGACCTCCAAGCATCAAGAGAAGACTAATGCTTCAATTGTTACAACATTATGATGACAAATTATGTCTAGAGCTTTAATGGTAAATTCCTTGCTTAGACAACACTAGTGAGCTTAACATTGTTATATTTGCTCAAGTGTTTAGGTTTTGGGTGAGAGCTTTATAGTGCAAACAAATACCTATTAGAGGGATTTCAAGTTTGCTTAAGAATTTCTCTTGTAAAAGAGTGTTTGATTAAGCTAAGGGTAGTTAGCTTAATTGTTGTAACGGTTTCCTCCTAAGCCGAAAAAAGGGGACGAAATTCTAGAGTGAATTTGTTGAAATCCTTAGTAGGGAGCTAAGGTAGTGGATGTAGACCTTGGTTAGAAGGTTGAACCACTATAATTCCTTGTGTTTTACTGTCCAATTTTCACCTCCCACACCCAATTATCCAACTTCTTCACACTTGGTAAGCAAGAACGGTTGAAGGAATCGAGCACCATAAAAATCAACAATTAGCATTAGAGCTTGGCTCAATTGAAGAGGATTAACATCCTATTGAGGCGATCCGACAAGCTCGATCAACATCTCAATCAACCGGCTCAATGATGCAATCCATCAACAAGCCTCCTTTTTTCGACGGGACAAATTATGTTTTTTGGTAGGCAAGGATGATGTTATTTGTCAAATCCAAAGACTACAAGCTTTGAGATATCATTGAAGATGGTTCGTTCGTACCAAAAGGAATCAAACCGGAGTGGAGTGCCGACGATCGTAAGAAGATGGAGCTAAATTGCAAGGCTTTGCACTTCATCTTTTGTGCACTTAGCCTCAATATCTATGAAAAGATGTCTTCTTGCGATAGTGCCAATGAAGTTTGGGACAAGCTCGAAGTTACATACGAGGGGACAAACGAAGTAAAGGAGACCAAGATCGGCCTCCTCAACCTAGAGTATGAAAACTTCAAGATGGAATCGGATGAAGACATTACGAAGATGTTCGATAGATTTTCCACCATCACCAATAGACTCAAAGGCTATGGAAAAGCCATTTCGGAATAGAAGCTTGTCCGAAAGCTTATCTACTCCCTTCCCGAGTCATGGGACTCAAAAAGGACCAACATCATCGAAGCCAAGAATCTCAAGACTTTGAAGCTTGATGAGCTCATGAGGTTACTTCTCACTCACCAAATAATGAAGAAAAACAAAGAAAAGGAGAAGAAGAAGAAGAAGGAAGAGATCAGAGCTGTGGGGGAGAAGAAGCTCAAAGGGCTTGACATTAACACAAATGTCATTGTTCTCAAATCCTCCACATGCAACCATGTTGATACAAGTGGGGAGGAGGATGATGAAGAAGAGATGGTTCATCTCTTCAAGAAGTGTGCCCATTTTATGAAGAAAGCCTTAAAAGAACTCGAACAAGAATCCATAAAGAAGAAGAGGGCAAGCACTTCATGCCATAAGAAGAAGGCATATGTGGCTACATGGAGTGACGAAGACTCTACCGATGAGGAACAAGTCAACCTTTGCCTTATGGCCATCGAAGAAGATTCAAGGGTAACTTCTAATTCATCAACTTCAAGTTCATATTCTTTTGATGAATTACAAGATGCCTATGACGATTTGGTTTTAGAATTTAAAAATCACATTTTTAAAAATAAGAAAATTGTCTCAAATTTGAAAATTCAAAATGATTTGATTTCTAAAAACAAAATTGAACTTGAAGCAAAACTCAATGAGCTTGAACAAAAATGTTTTGATTTACAAAATTTGCTTCATAAAGTTCAAAGAGAAAAATATTTGATTTCCAAAGAACTTGAAAAGAAAAATAATTTTGGAAAATCAAACTTTTATGTTAGACAATCTAGTGCCCTTAGATTTGTAAATGGTAAAGTTTTTAGAAGTACAGTACTTGGGTCCCAAAAGGACTAAGTACTTCAACTAAAAAGGGTGAAATTGAAAAATGAATTCCTAAGGGGACTAAATTTTGTGCCACTAATGTCTATGGATCCAAAGCATTTTGGATACCAAAAATTACTTGATTGTCTTATGATAGGTGTGATGGAGATTGATCAACAAGTCAAATATTGAGGGGGAGCTCCATGCACACAAGGAGGAACACTTGAAGAATGAAGGCTTCACATCCTCCCTTGAGTTTAAATGTGGTAAAATCTAGTTGTTTTTATTTGTTTAATTTGATTTATTCTCTTTTAATTCAACTAGATTATCATGTGTTGGACTAACATTCTTTGATGATGCTTTGAGTAAGGGGGAGCCAATTTTAAAACCAAAATCCTTATTTTTGTCATTTTCTTTACCTTCTAAGTTATTTTGAACTTAAAGTTATTTAAAGTCTTTTTGATGTAACAAAAAGGGGGAAATAGTTTGAAAATTTTCATTTTCAAGAGAATAAGAGGGAACTTTAACTTCTTTCAATTTTTGAAATCTCTTATTCAAATTTTTAAATAGAAAGGGGGAGAATCCCAAAAAAATCAAGGTGATTTTATTATATCAAAAATGAGAGATTGAAGAACTAATGTTTTGATATAATAATTGAAAAATAGTTTTGGACTAAATTGAAAAGATTTCAAAAGTACCTTTGAGTCCAAACAACTTAAAAATATGTTTGGGGATTGTTTTAAGAGGTTTTGAAGTGTTTTCTAAAGCCAAACTTTACAAAACCACTCAGGTGTTTCGAAACAATCATTCATAGTTTCAAAACGTTTTGATACAGCTCTGTCTGTTTCAAAACGGGCTTTAATATGGGTGAGGATTTTTACAGAGCGTTTCGATACGAGCTTCACCGTTTTGATATGCCTATGTGGCAAAGACCTCAACTGTCAAATCCCCAACGGCGATTTCCCAACGATAATTTAGTTTGCAGCCTAACTGTCAATCGTACTAAAACGAGTTGTAACCATTTCGATACGTCTAGAAGGGTTTCGAAACGGCCATAGGCGTTTTGATACGGCCTGCTGCATCAGACTTCAACGACTAGTTTTGAAGAAGGTCGTTCCGATACGGGCTCGACTATTCTGAAACAAACAGCACCAGAACTGCAATTAATGTGGGAAATAAAGTCTCCAACGGCTCCAAAACATCCCCAATGGCTACAAACTCATTTGGGAGTATAAAATGGACCTTCAAGCATCAAGAGAAGACTAATGCTTCAATTGTTACAACACTATGATGACAAATTATGTCTAGAGCTTTAATTGTAAATTCTTTGATTAGACAACACTAGTGAGCTTAACATTGTTATATTTTCTCAAGTGTTTAGATTTTGGGTGAGAGCTTTATAGTGCAAACAAATACCTATTAAAGAGATTTCAAGTTTGCTTAAGAATTTCTCTTGTAAGAGAATGTTTGATTAAGCTAAGGGTAGTTAGCTTAATCGTTGTAATGGTTTCCTCCTAAGCCGAGAAAATGGGACGAAATTCTAGAGTGAATTTGTTGAAATCCTTAGTGAGGAGCTAAGGTAGTGGATGTAAACCTTGGTTAGAAGATTGAACCACTATAATTCCTTGTGTCTTATTGTCCAATTTTCACCTTCCACTAAAACACCCAATTATCCAACTTCTGCACACTTGGTGAGCAAGAACGGTTGAAGGAATCGAGCACCATAAAACCCAACAACTTTTGACAATAAAACTAAGTACATAAAATTTAAACCTGTCAACTTAATAATGGCCATGTTTGGTAAACAACTTTTTGAGCTAAAATTAGAGGTTTGAAGCATTTTTAGAGGTTTGAACAGTCAAATCCACTAATTTAGATGTTTGGTAAATAGCGGATTGAAGTGAAACCTCTCATTTTGAAAAAGCTCCTTTTAGGAGCTTTTTGAGTTAGAGGTTTGAATAAAATACTTGTAAAGACTATTTTGTCCTTGATAATTATATTTTTTCCTAAATAACATAAATTTGAATAACTAATAAAATTAAAAAATAATTTCTTAAATAAGAATTATTTTTTTATCAGCAAGTAAGTATGATTTTATTGAAAATAAGAAATTAATATATAGACTAATATATACATTTAAATTTAATAATTACTAAAACTATACTAAAAAAGAATTTCACAAATAAAAAATTATATATACATCATTCATATATGCTTAG
Source organism: Hibiscus tridactylites (assembly GCA_958450335.1). NCBI lineage: Eukaryota > Viridiplantae > Streptophyta > Magnoliopsida > Malvales > Malvaceae > Hibiscus > Hibiscus tridactylites. The sequence continues at coordinate 100,939,794 of OY288268.1, read as the reverse complement.
TAATGATGTTAAAAAATAATTTTCATACTCCAATTAATATTTATAGATACAAAATATTAATAACTAATGAATTATTCAAACATGTATTGGATATAATCATGTCCTTATATATCATTTTATTTGTTCAAAGAATCAAATAGCTATCAGCTACATTTAATTTTACCAAACACTTCTATAGAATTAGCTAATGCAATTCGCTAATCAAATCAACTAATGTTATCAGTTATCCGCTATTGTAATCCGCTATCAACTATCAACTATCCGCTAATTGTTAAACATGGTCAATATTTCTCACATATTTTTAAAATAGCATCCAGAGGTTGATTAACATTCATATTTGTCTGTAGTTGGTTGCATAGATTAGTTTCTAGTTTTGCCAGTGAATCGACGCACTTACTAACAGGGGTTAATATTTGATCGAGTTAAGTTAAATAAAAAAATTAAATTAATTGAATTGACGAGTTATATTTTACAACTAAAATTTTGTTTGAATTTTTTATTCGAGATTATGAAATTCGAGTCAAGTTGTTCGAGTTTCCGTTTAAATTTAATTGTAAATATTTGCAATACAAATATGTCTTCATATATGATATATCAATCAAAATTGAGGGAATTGACTCAAACTTGAAAATCGATGTACTAATTATCAAAATTTTTGAGTTATTCGAGTTATTCAAATTTTTATTTTATAATAAATTTTTTTATTTAAATTTTTTAACCAATTTAAATTTATAAAATTACAAATAAAATTTTCTCGCATCTAATCTAATAACCTTCTCTACAATTCCGGCAAAAAGAAAGGCATACAATCGTTGACGTAATGATTACTAACAAGACTAATCACAAGTTCAGTCTCCAACTTTTTAATAATTTTAATAAGAAAAAATATCTTTATAATTTTACTGAATAATCACTTCGGATTATATTTATTTTTGAAATATTTTAATTTTTAGAGTTTTGTTTTGACTCAAAATACTCTCTTTGTGGTTAAAAATTATTAGTCAATTAATGATACATAACTTGAAATGACTTGATAGAATGACATGTCATCAAAAAAAAAATTAATTTCATATGCTATATAATTTTATAAAATTATTTTTTGCCTGGTGTGTCATTCTGTCAAGTAAGCATTTTTGTCTATATGACATTGTTATGTCAGCGCGCATTGTCATACATGTTTATCGCGTCATTTTAAGTTATTTTAATGTTAGTTGAATAACAATTTTCATTAATATAAGAACATTTTTGCCTAAAATAAAAAGTTAATCGTTAAAGTGATTAAAAATTGTGAAGGTGTCTATCCAGTCTAATATTAAGGAAATTTTTTTTTGTTATACCATGATTTCATTTCTGACAAGTTAGATTTCATCTCTTTTATCACCCATAGTTCTTCTTGTACACTTGTGGTAAATAAAAATTAGGTAAATTACATATTTAGTAATGTATCTGTTTTTGTTTTAGTAATTTAACTCTTTTTGTCAAAAAATTATATTTAATATTACATTTTGTTTTTGTTTTAATATCTGGTGTTAAGAGATTAACAGTAATGTTTTCGTGACAATTATTTTATTTTTAACTTTTAAATTTTAAGTCATTTTCTCTTTTTTCGTCAATAAAAAATAGCATTTTTTAATAATCATTCTATCAATAATTTAATTTTAAATGATTTAAATATATATTCCATCTTAAATAATAGTAATAAATTTAAATTCTACAATAATTTATTATTAATTTTATGATTATTTAATTTAATTTATTTTATTTCCAAATGAAGTGAAACAATAGTCATACATGGGTACCATTTTAGTCACAATTTTAAGTATTAGTTAAAAGGTTTAATGGCCCGTTTGGCCCCTGAAGTATACACAAAATATCGAACTGTCCCATAAAATAATTTTTGGACATTTTGCCCCTTGAAGTATACACCGTGACCTCTGTTGGCCCCTAAACTAAAAATCGTGACCTCACATGGCCATTCCGTTAAAAAAAAATTATCACGGACCAATCAGAACATGCCACGTGTCACTAATAAACAAAAAACCCAGCTGACTTAGTTTAAAGATGTAAATTACACGCCAAGTCTATAAAAAATTTATTTTTTGCCAATTTAGTCCTAAATTTTTTTATTTAACCCGAGTTTACTCAAATTGCTTTCTATTTTTTTAAATTAGTCCAGTATTTTTATTATGCTGACGCTTTTGTTCAATTTAGTCGTCAAAAACTTTATTTAACCCACGATTGATCCATGCTACTTTATAATTTTTATAAATTAGTCCAATATTTTTAATATGCTAATATTTTTGTTCAATTTTGTCATCAAAATCTTTATTTAACTCACAACTAATCCCTACTAATTTATAATTTTTATAGTTTAGTCTAATATTTTAAATATAATTACATTTTTTGTTCAATTTAGTACTAAAATCTCTATTCAACCCAAAATTGACCCATATTTCTTTATAATTTTTATAATTTAGACAATATTTTAAATATAATCATATTTTTGTTCTATTTAGTCAAAAAAATCATTTTAACTTGAAATTAACCCCAATTTCTTTATAATTTTTATAATTTAGTCTAATATTTTAAATATAATTATATTTTTGTTCAATTTAGTCCAAAATATCTTTATTTAACCTGACATTAACCTCAATTTATTTGTAATCTTTATACTTTTGTCCAATATTTTTAATATGCTGATATTTTTGTTAAATTTAGTCTTCAAAAACTTTATTTAACCCACAATTGACTCATACTACTTTATAATTTTTATAAATTAGTCCAATATTTTTAATATGCTGATATTTTTGTTCAATTTTGTCATCAAAATTTTTATTTAACTCACAATTGATCCCTACTAATTTATAATTTTTGTAATTTAGTCTAATATTTTAAATATAATTACACTTTTTGTTCAATTTAGTACTAAAATCTCTATTTAACCCAAAATTGAACCATATTTCTTTATAATTTTTATAATTTAGTCCAATATTTTAAATATAATCATATGTTTGTTCTATTTAGTCAAAAAATCATTTTAACTTGAAATTAACCACAATCTCTTTATAATTTTTATAATTTACTCTAATATTTTAAATATAATTATATTTTTGTTCAATTCAGTCAAAAATATCTTTATTTAACCCGACATTACCTCAATTTCTTTGTAATTTTTATAAATTTGTCCAATATTTTTAATATGTTGATATTTTTGTTCAATTTAGTCCTCAAAATCTTTATTTAACCCAAAATTTACCCATGTTTCTTTATAATTTCTATTATTTATTCCAAAATTTTAAATATAATCGTATTTTGTTCAATTTAGCCCAATAAGGGTCAATTTCGGGTTAAATATATATTTTAAATATAATTGTATTTTGTTCAATCGAAGAAAAATACAATTATATTTAAAATATTGGACTAGATTATAAAAATTAAAAAGAAATTGGGGTTAATTTCAGGTTAAAATTATTTTTTGACTAAGTTGAACAAAAAATGATTATATTTAAAAATATTGGACTAAATTATAAAAATTATAAAGAAATATGGGTCAATTTTGGGTTAAATAGAGATTTTAGGACTAAATTGAACAAAAAATATAATTATATTTAAAATATTGGACTAAATTATAAAAATTATAAAGTAGTGTGGGTTAATTGTGAGTTAAATAAAGATTTTGATGACAAAATTGAACAAAAATATCAGCATATGAAAAATATTAGACTAATTTATAAAAAAAATATAAATTAGTAGGGGTTAATTGTGGGTTAAATAATTTTTTTGAGGACTAAATTGAACAAAAACATCAGCATATTAAAAATAATGGACTAATTTATAAAAAATTGAAAGCAATTTGGGTCAATTCAGGTTAAAAATAGATTTTTAGGACTAAATTAAACAAAAATAAAAATTCTATACACTTAGCATGCAATTTACTTCTTTAAAATAAGTGAGCTAATTTTTTGTTTATTAGTGACATGTGGCACGTTCTGATTGGTTCATGAGGATTCTTTTTTAACTGAAGGACATGTGAGGTTACGATTTTTAGTTTAGGGCCCAACAGAGATCACGATATACTTTAGGGGGCAAAACGTTCAAAAAATACTTTAGGGGCAGTTTGGTATCTTGTGTATACTTCAAGGGCTAATTGTGCATTTAAGCCTAGTTAAAAGTACTTGTTCAAAAAAAAGTATTAGTTAAAAATAAGACCTAGTATGGATAGGAATCCACGTTTCACAATAGGTAGCCATCCAATCAAGTGTGAAGCACCAGATTTTATTTCAAAGCAAGAACTCACCGTTCTTCATCGGAATCCAGCTAAAACACCTTCCCTGCACATATGGAAGTATCCCACATGGTTGCAGTTCCCAAATTCTTCTATCCAAATCCCAGACTTTGGAGTAGAACCCAAACCCAGCTTCCAGTTTCACCACTCCAATCATCCTCTAACCAAACCCATTTCTATACTCTCCACAAAGCTTACATTAATACACCCTCCATGTCTGATATATTGGCATCCTCTAAAGCCCAGAACCTTGATCTTCAGCTCCAAACTTTAGGACCCTTTTTTAGGATCACTGCTAAGAGCCTAGAGACCAACAGGGAACTTGGAAGAGCCGAGGGGCTCATAAGGGTCTGGTTTGGAGGTAAAATTCTGCACCTGGATTCAATTAGACTCAAAAGGGAGACCCTTGGCATGGAAAGATCGATTTTTGGTATCGGTTTGTTTATTGGGGCTGTAGCCATTCGATTCGGCTATGACTGCGGTTGCAAGACTGCTGAGTTGCTTGCCATCAATGACTCGGATCTTTACCATTCCAAGGTTGTTGCCTTACACGAGAAAATCTTCTTCTCTGTGTTTGTGTAGTGGATAGTTGTGTATTTTGATCATCTTTTGAACTTTCAGCTTGTTAGGTTCTACAAAAGGATTGGGTTCAAGGCTGTGCATGAGGTGACTGGTTCAACAATTGGGGATATGAGCCATATGCTAATCTGGGGAGGAATTGGAACTCGAATGGATGCCAGTATAGATGAGCTTCTAGTGAAATGGTGCAGCAGGTTCAAGTCCAAATCTGATGTTTGAATGACTGAAATTCTGTTAAACGAAGCCCTAGTGCATAAGCATATCAGAATTTGTTGATGCATCCATGGTTTTACACAGCCCTGATATGAAATTTTGGTTTGCAATTTGTATTTTCTTTACTCACTAAAAGGAGAAGTTTTATGGGCAATCTAGGATCTTTTGTTCAGCTCCGGCGGTCAGGCCTTGAGCAAGGAACTAATACATGTTTTAGTATGCTCAAGCTGATTGGACTACAGCGAGTCTAGGCTTTCAAAGAACTCTATATCACAAATATCCCAACTGCAGTCCCTTCTGCTCAATTTTCATTCTTCATTCAACAAAGCTCCAAACTTACAGAAGCATGCTCAGTCCATGAGGAGGGGCATAAACCCAATCCTGGGACAAGAGTCATACAGAGAATTTTTAGCAACCCAATAGGCAGCTTTGTTACACCAACGAATAACAAAGGAGAAAAAACAAACGGAGAAACGATCAACAAAATCGATCGTATCGTGTTCAACAGCTGCTGAATCCCATGTTGTGAAAGTTTTTAGTGTTCAGTCTATGAACCAGCCCAGCATTATCAGATTTTACAAGGATGTTTTGGAAACCTGCAGACAGGGCAGTGATCACGCCCAAACGTACTGCATATGCTTCAACCATACCAGCAGAGGTTGCAGATTTTTTTTTTAAAAGCCACCATCTTGCTTTCCTTGACAGTTTTAACAGGCAGTTTAAAAAATTCCGTTTGCCATTATCGCTGTCAATTATACATTAAAATTTTAATTTTTTTTTAAAAATAGTCCCTAAATTTTGATTTTAGCCATTATCGCTGTCAATCGTCGATGACGTGCCCACTACTTCCTCGCCAGACCCCACGATCGTTTCTCTATTCTTTCGTTGCCGAAAGTCAACGACCGTTGTGACTAATGTCGAAACAAAGTCGAACACACAAAAAGAGGAAAAAAGAAACGATGAGACCAAAAGAGGCCGGTCAAACGACGAACGACATGCGAGTCATGTGACGAGAGGAAGAGGCTTCATTCCGTCGCCGACAAACATAATGAGCGACGATGATAGTAGGCAAATTTTGAGATCTAGAGATTTTAAGATTATTTTGTGAATTTTGAGAACTTTAGGAATTTAAAAAATATACCTAAAAGAAATAAAAAATAAATTAAAATAAAATCCACGTGTCATATTTCGATTGGTTAATTTTTTTTTAAACGGTCGTTAATTGCCAAGAACTTAAAATAACAGCGAAAATATTAGACACTTATTTACGTCGAAAAATACTTTAAGTCCATCTCCAAAAAAATGTACAATTTAGAAGAAAAAAATGGATTGTATTTTGATGCACAATCTATGTAAAAAAATTACACAACATTTCATATTTAAGCTATAAAATTTTAAACTTAAATCCCTATCCCTAGCACCCTAAAAGTTAAACTTTAAACCTTACAATTTAAACTCTAAATTTTAACCATAAATCTCACATTTTAACTCCAACCTAAACTCTTAAATCTAAACCACGACTTAAATCTCTAATCCTAAATTATAACGATAACAAAAAGACTCATCATTTTACTTAATAAATTATTATTAATTATATAATAAATCGAACGGTGTATTTGAAATGATAAAATTGAAGGTGTAGGATTAAAACAAAGCGGGATTTCACCGGAACATAACCCTATCCATCCTCTTAAGCTGGAAGCAGAGCCAGGCAGCCCTAGAAAATTTCAGTATTCCAAAGTTGTAAAGCAGTGCAATGTCTCGTCGAGAGGGTCGAGATTCGGACTCTAGACGACACCGTTCTGGGTTCGACCATGAACCCGGGTACTCCCTTTCGTTCCCCAAGCCTTGATTTGAAACCAAATGTAGCCATGAATCGTATAACATTATCTGAATGCATTTCAATTTGGTTTTCATTGTCCTTTGATTTCGTCTAAAGATTTTCCGCGACAATTGTAAAGGAATATTGATTCAATTTTTTGTTTATTTTGTTTAGTCCTAAGAGGTCCAGGAGAGATGGGAAACCTCAGACCGAAAGAGTCGTGTCCAGCGCTGATGTCGGAGACAGGCCCGACCACGATGAGAAACAGCGCCGTCGGTTGCAAGATGCCGTGCCCCTTGAAGCGGCTCCGACAGCTCCTAATTCTTCTAAGATTGAAAGTGCAATCGAGAGCAAGGATTCTGATAGGAAAAACAACGGGCACCACGAAGGAACTAAGCATTCTTCTGATCCAACCGATGTGCCCCGCTCCCGATCCTATTTTCAGGTTTTTATAATCTATTATGATGTCATTTCATCTTCACCAATTCCTTTTTTATTTCCTGGTCTAATCTTTTTCCCCAGTCGATTGCCAATAACAATTGTTTTCTGTAGGAAGATTGTGAACTAGCTGAAGATATGCCATTTGTTTGCATTCCCAGAGTCCAAGTGTTTAACTTTCAGTCCTGTGGTCTTATAGTATATTGACATTGATTGCTTTTGCAGTTTTGGGGTTAATTCTCTTAATGAAATGTTAATGGGGCATTCGAAAAGAAAATTACTTACTGTCATTGTATGTGGCTTTGGTTCATATTTAGGATCTGATGGAAGGCTGTCCTTGTAGATTTATTGAGGTTAAGAAATGGTTTATGTATCAATGATCAATTATCGCATAACCTCGTTCGGGAAACAGATCAGGATTAGACTTTCATAGGATTGTGATCCCATAGAAATTTTCTTTTATGGAGCATGAGCCTGTCCTGGAACTGAATAATGATTACTAGCTCAAATAAACAACCTGTTTTTTTTCTCGAGTTTAATAGTTTGTTTATTATTCAGAGTGCATATACCTTTTCTTCTGGGTTGATGCAGCAGAATTCTTGTTCGGCCCCACTTTTTGTGGTCATGTATATAACAATCTTAGGCTTGCCTGTGCATGTCTTATAACAGCACGATGAGCGTGGTAGTGCCGCACAAGCTGGTCGAAGTTATGGTCGGAGAGCAGCTTCTGGTTAGTTTTTTTTTTCTTCCTTGGGCTTTGTATTCTACCTCCTCATACTTCAATTTATGTGATCATGTTGCCTTGTCATGTCAGCCTTCACATTCAGGTTATAGATTAACTTGTCAAAAGAGTTGTTCTAGGATTATATGTCTACATTGGCGAAAGTGTTTCTGGGGAAGCTTTAACAGCATTCTTTTCTTATCAATTAAAAATTAGCCTTCTCTTGAAAATTATTAGTCGATGATTACATTATCTTTCCAGAGCGTGGATGGTGGAGGGATGCAAAGGATCATCATAATGAAAGGGAAACTAAAACATTCGAAATGAGGCAAAGAGATGAGAAGCCACAAGCCAAAGGGGATGGCAAAGATGATTGGCGCCATGACAGATTCTTTGAAATGGAGGCTGATCCTCCGCCTCAGCCACCACCTACCAGGAAACGACCTGCATTTAGCGAGAAGAAGATCCCAGCAGCAACTCAATCGACTGACCATGCAGAGAAGGAATCTGAAAAGTCGACCCATTCTGGTCACCATGCATTAGGTAGTGAAAGAAGAGCAGAGAGGGACCACAACCCCCGACATTCAGACAGACAGGACAGACTTACTGCTAGAGATCAGCCTGTGAGCAGAAGAGAAGTACCCAGAGGTGGATTTGTATCCCATGAAAGGTATGGAGGTGGTGGTGGTAGCAATTTCAGGGGAAGAGATAGACTCAGTGGAAGACAGGGGTTTCGCTCAGGCGGTCATCGTGTTGAGAAGTGGAAGCATGATTTGTTTGATGAGGCCAACAAGAGTCCTCCCAGAAAGAACGAAGAAGATCAGATCGCGAAGGTGGAATCACTTTTGGCGTCTTAGAGCTCAAGTTATGCTATTAAGTGACCCTTTGATTTAATTATCAAATGGCTATTATTGGGAACTTTCAGTGCCCCATTTCCCCCCCTTTCTTTTCAGTTATGTTGTATTTCAGGTACAAAGTTTGTCTATCTGTTAATGATTGCAACTCTTTTTAGTAGTGGAATGATAGGATTTGAACAATTTGGGTTTCTTTGGAGGCTTTTAGATGCAGTTCGATAAATGCTTCAGTGCTCAGTACAATAAGTTTAATCATTGCTTTATATTTAGCCGCACTGCAGTAAGATTGTCTTAGTCACGCACGCTCAACTGCAATGTGTAAGTACTTGTAAATAAACCACCAAGGGAACCAGCAAGAATAGAAGCAGCAGCTTTGAGAAAATGGCGATGCATGGATCAGTACTTGACGCTGCGCAACTTACGACACACTTCATCTGTATTCGGAAGTAATCTGCACTTTCAACTGCTGGCTCATGCTTCTCCTTTGTCTAACATTTGCAATATATGATCATGGTAATTACTTGCCTTCCGTTTACTGCCGCCGTCCGAAATCGTGATTGGGATAAAAGATGGTCCACGATCGCCGCAATTCAGCCGTTTTTGTCTGAAACTACGATATAATACCGCGATTTAAAACCCTGGTGAATACAAAAGGCCAACACCAATGCAATCAGATGTCTTGAATCCGGAAAAAAATTGAAAAGAATGAAAACTTGAGCGGCAGTGGGGAAAAGTGGATGCGGCTCTTTCAGTAGGAATAGAATTGTGAATAGTTAAGATTAGATACTCAAATAACTAATTTCTAATTGATGATGGACCGATTAGAAATTAAGGTTAACTGCAAAGTTATTTATTATGATTCCCAAATTACACATACTTAACTTTTCAAACATCCAATCTTCGGAAAAGAGAGCTACTATCTATGAAATACTCGTGTGCTGATTTAAAAGATCAAAATCACTTGATCGGAGATTTCAACATCAAAATTTAAAGTTTCAGTTAATTGATAGATTCACTTATTGTACAATATCTAATTTTGTTTTTGATTATCTGACATAATAGACCATGAGATATTCCGTTTATATTATTTTTGTTTTAGTTCTAACATCCAAGTCATAAACTCTAGGGCATCCCAAAAATGGAGCAAACTTAAAGAATCTTCCCAAACTTCATAAGCTTAGCTCCACATTTTTTTGATATCAAAATAATTCTTGAATACTGACTCAACGATTTTCTTAACAATAAATCTTCGTCTAATGTTTTATCTATGACACTCTCAATGTGTTGTGTGTAAACTTTCATCTAAACATCTTAATGTATCGTGTCTAAAGTTTTATTCATGACACTCTATGTGTCTTGTCCAAAGTTTTCTTATGTTACTCTCAATATGAAGTATCCAAAATTTTAGCAATGATAATCAATGTTTTATCTATGACACTTAATATGTTGTGTCGAATATTTTATCCATGTCACTTTTAATATGCGGTGTCTAAAATTTATCCACTGCACTCTTAATGTGTCGTCTCTAGCATAGAATCTAAGAATTTTCGAATATAGAAATTATCTCAAAATAGTACAATTGCCAAAAACAAGCATCTACAAGGAGCTTCCAACGCATTAGTTGGTCTCAAATTCCTGTTCCGAGCCATTGAAATCTCATTTTGGATTGTCAGATAGCGATGAAAGGAGAGAGCATTTGAGGCTTGTAGAATTTGGGAGAGGATAGTCAAAATTGAATCCCAAGACATTGTTATTTTGTTAACTTATTTTAATAAAAGCTGTAATTTATTTCAAAATAAAATATTGTAATAATTTGATAAAGTAACCGACCATCACTGCGCTGATTAAGTGATAATTGATGGCAAAACGAATTCGGTCCTGTTCGTTCCACTTGTGCAGCTTTCACAAGTACATGCCAATTGCCATTTGCGAAACACTTTTGAAGAAAAAACTGCTTTTGAAAGTAATTTTCAACCCAAACACAAAAGCTAAAATTTTTAGCTTTTGCGGTTGTAAAAGTGATTTTCAGAGGTAAATTATAATTTTAAACTCCATTTGTTATTGTGTTTATTTATAATTTATAATTTATAATTCTTTACGAAGATATAATTATATAATTAATAATTATTTTTTAATTTTAAATGATATATATTTATTTATGTCAATTTTTAAAATAAAATATATCAATTTTGTTATATTTTCATAAAACACGTATACTTGTTAAAAATATATATTTATTAATAAAAATATATTTATAATAATTTAAGTTGATATATTTCATATATTATAACATTAGAAAATTTGAATATCATTTTTATATATCTATACATACAAATATATATAACTAACAATATCATGTCCAAAATGGTCATTTATTTTCATAAAAGCACTTTTTGACAGCAATGATAAACACTAAAATCTTACAACAAACTTTTTAAAATCCCTTTTCAAAATCTCTTTCTAACAACACTTTTAAAAATCACTTTTTAAAAGCAATGCTAAACTAGCCCTTACACTAGTAGTGAACCATTTGGAAACGCGTTTCCTAATATTAGAATTTTAATTTTAATTAAAGGAAAATCTAACCTACTGACCACCAAACAAATGGAAGATACTTATTTGGACCACCAAACTATAGAAAATGTCAATCAGACCACCAAACTTATAAAATCAACCTATTTTGACCACCGCCGTTAAAAATCTAACGGTGGAGTGACGGAACTGCCACGTGGCAATTGACGGAAAAATTTAAAAATGATACATTTAGTCCCTATTATTTACACATTCTTTCAATTCAGTCTTAATTTTAAATTAATAAAATAATAAATTATTTAATTAAGTGGTGACACTTGTCAACACCTTATTGGAGGACTTTAATTATTTATATTTGATTTTATGAATTTATTTCCCCCCCCCCCCAATCAGGTGGCTTTACCCTGTTGAGACCTAGGTTCGAACCCTCTAAAGCGCAGGGGAAAATAAATTAATAAAATCAAATATAAATAATTAAAGTCTTCCAATAAGGTGTTGACAAATGTCACCACTTAATTAAATAATTTATTATTTTATTAATTTAAAATTAGGACTAAATTGAAAGAATGTGTAAATAACAGAGACCAAATGTGTAATTTTTAAATTTTTTCGTCAATTGCCACGTGGAGTTCCGTCACTCCACCGTTAGGTTTTTAACGGCGGTGATCAATATAGGTTGATTTTATAAGTTCGGTGGTCTGATTGACGTTTTCTATAGTTCGGTGGTCCAAATAGATATCCCCAATTTGTTTGGTGGTCAGTGGGGTAGTTTTCCCTTAATTAAATTAATATATGAGAAAAAACAAGGTGCATTTAATTCAATATTTTTAATATTTTTTCATACTAATATACATGTTTTAAAATTTGATCTATGTATTTTATTTGGATAGTTATTCATGGCACAAACGTTTGTGAAAATTTTGTTTATACAAGTGTCTTAATTTTAGGAGTGTTTATGGGTTTTAGTGTATGAGTTTAGGGTTTATGATGTATGGTTAGAATTTAGTGTTTAGGGTTTATAGATTAAAACATAAATCCCTAACCTCTAAACCCTATAGTCTAAAAATAAATCATAAATTCTAAACCTCTAACCCCTAAATTGGATCCTTAAACCTTAAAACTATGACACTCATGAAAAAATTTCGTTATAACTACCGGTGCATGAGATATTTTCCTATTTTATTTTGTTATATTAATGAGATTAATTTCGTATTTGATTGGTTGGAGTATGAAGTTTTGAAGGAGCTAATATATAATTTTTTATAAAAAATATTAGATTTGACCCGACTTAATGTGTGTTGGAGAATGAAATCAATAATACTTATTGTAGTAGTATGAGAATTCTCCACACCTAATATTTCACTTTGATCCCACTATATAAATATTCTGATTCCGTCACTTTATTGTTGTACCTACGTTGACGGTGGAATCAAGTTGAAGTTAATAAAATTATTATTACTATTATTATTAATTTATAATACTGGAAGCTAAATAGGAAATTACATGCAGCTGTCAGTCCGGACCATTCCCTCCAACTCCAAAGGTGGTTGCGCAAAGTTGAAGTTCGAATATTAGCATTTTTCTATCTTAACTTGCGATATCCTTTATAAAAGCATGAAATGTCGGGGGGGGGGGGGGGGGGCAGATCCGAAACTTTACCCTATTTTACAATACATTTTCTCACCCCCAACAAATTAAATAAACAAATCAACAAAACCGAACATCCTTTCTTTTTCGTTACAGTTTGAAGTTTAAACAACACAATCATCGTCGTCGAACATCGGAAACATGAACAGTACTATTCACCATTGAAGTCTGCTGATGAGCATTTGAGTCACCCACCATGGAGGAAGAGAAACCCTGGTTGTAGCCAAGGCCTGACCTCTGCTCGAAGAGCTCCGCCGTTGCAGGCGGCTGGAACTCGGACCTTGTTCGGCGATGAGAGGACCCCTCCATCGACTCCGGTTGTGGCTGTCCCATTAACAAATGGTAGCTGCGGCTAGATCCCACCGACGCCGACCTGAAATGGTGGCGGGGCTTTTGCTTCCTCATGGCATGAATGAGATAAGGAATTAAGCCTTCCATCACCGGTTGTTTAAGCCCTAGTGAAAACTTGAAGAATATGTGTGAATTGGCAAAGGTAGGGTTGGAAGATGATATATTTATAGAAAAGGTCCTTTGTTGACAATTTAAAAAAGTTGAAAAGGATTTTTAATATATCATATTGAAAGGTGTTAATGGAACAAATCCTAGGGCTGGGACTTGGGAGGTGGAGGACAGCTGAGCTGAGCCAGATTTTTGGTTGGAAATGGCTGTTTTGTGAACTGCAACTGCATAGCGTACATATTATTTACAATTGGCAAGCAACTTTCTTTGACTGCTTTATCTCACTACGGCTGCGGCCCGCCATTTGAATCCCGGTAAATTAAAATCATTCCTCTGGCTTCTTTTAGGCTTAAACCTACAAATGTGTCCAACTTATATGTTTTTTTTCAATGTCTAACGTTTTTTTTTTGCTAAATTAAGTCTTAACGTTTTATTTTGTTATTTAAATTTGATTTTTTTAAGAGGTGTTAAAAAAATTTATTATCCAATTAAAACATGATACATAACTTTTTATTTTATTTTTTAATTACTTAAAAAATTTGAACATTTAAAATTTTAAAGTTTTAATTTCTTTCAATCAAACCCTCAAATCATATCTTACTCACCGTCCGGCATCTTCCACACGTCGGTATTTCACCGTTCACTGCCCAAGCATCATGTACCTCACCGTTCTGCCATCTTTCACCCTCTAGTCGTTGGTCGGAACTCAATTGATCACCTCTTTTCTCATCATTGTTGGGTGCTCGTCGACGGTGCAATCGACGATTCCTTCATCGGTTTTGAAAGTTGGGATGATTGGGTTTTTAGGCATGGGGTCCAATGGAGACAATAATGATCGGTGGCGGTTGAATCATAGTCGGAGATGATGAATTTTGGGATTTAGGGTTTGATTTTTAAAAAGAAATCAAAGATTTTTTTGGGTTTCTAATAAAACAAAAAAAAATTCTGATTTTTTTTTAAAAATTAACAGAAATAAGCCGCGTGTCATGTTCTGATTGGATAATAAATTTTTTTAAATGGTTGTGACAAAAAAAACTTGATTTAAGTAATGGAATGAAACTTGGGACTCAGTTTGGCCCGAAAAATGTTAGAGACCAAAATAAAAAAAGGTATAATTTGGACATATTTTTGACAGTTAAGCCCTCATTTTATTATCGAATAATAAAAAGTTAATCAATAATGCTATATACTTCTAATATTTGGTCGCTTATCCATTAACAAACTCATAGTTACATGATTAATACTAAATTTGGCTCACAACTATAGCTAAAATTAGGGTCGTGCAAATCCACAAGTCAAAATCAAATTCGAAACTTAAAAAAATTCCAAATTTTAGTTATCCGAATAAAATTGTGGTTTTAATACAATTTTTTAAAAAAACTTATTTAATTTTGTTATAGTTCACGGTTTTGGACATAGCCAGTTAAGGTAACCGACCGGTTACCTACAATATATTTGTACATTTTATAAATTAGAATATCCTACGGTCCAATGATTTTGATGCCCTATGAATCTTTGAAGACTTTTGATCACGAGTTCAGTTTCTAGAAAGTGTGATGTCACACCCTAAGAAAAGGTTAAATTTTTATATGTCAATTGGGACTAAAATTTTTTTTTTGAAAGAGGTAGAATATTATTAAAGGTGTCAACTACATTGGCCTCGTTAAAAAACCTCCCTAAACCTATTAGAAGAAAAAGAGTGCACAATAGTTGCAAAGTTCGATAAAAATAACAATTACGTTCCTTACACTCGCAGAAAACCGAAATTCAATGAGATTGCTGGCTGCTCATGACAAAAAAGATCAGAGGCTCAAATATTACCAACTCCTTGACTCTTCCCACCCCCTTCTTGACCAGATTGTCTGCTAGAGAATTACTATCCCTCGATACATGGTTGAACCGGCAACGAATGCGGCTGCTGACTGCAAGGCTTTTGTAAATCAGATTTCTGAAGTGGATAGGGGCGAGAGGAGGGTCTAGTAACCATTCGATAGCAATTTTGTTGTCGCTTTCTAGGATCACCTCATGCTCTTTGCTCCACTTTGAGTCCACAAAAAGATTTAGAGCCTCGTTTATTGCGACCAATTCTGCCGTCATAACGTCGCATACTCCCACTCCTTTGGAGAAATACATGAGAATTTTAGCATTTTCATCTCTTAGAACACCTCCGACTCCCGCCATACCGTAGCTGCCTTGCACTGTTGCATCCGCGTTGAACTTTAACGAACCCCGACCAGGGGCAGTCCACCGAGTTTGCTGCACTATCATACCACTGGTCTGCACCTCTTTTAGTCTGATGGGTTCCACGACAATGTCAGTGATTGCCCACCGGACCTCCGACCATCGAGTTTTGCTCCACCAAGCCAACCTCAATACGGCTTGATCGAATAAAATATCCACTCCAATTTTTCGAGCATTGAACACTGCATCATTACGTCATTTCTAAATAGACCAAATAAAACTGAAAGCGCACATGCTCCATACCTGACCACTGAGAAAATTTGGCGTCATATCCTTCCAGGAGAGTAGCAAGTCCCTAATGTTGCTTGGCATTGTAAATTGGAGGTTCCAAATGTTGCACCACTTGGACCACATTTTCCAAGCATATATGCAGTGACAAAATAGATGGGGCACTGTTTCTGCACTTTTTTTGCACAACGGACATTCGATCTCCTTAGCTCCGATCACTCCTCTTTTGAATAGTTCTGTTTTACTCGGAATTCTACCATGGATTAGCCTCCAAACAAAAGCTTCGACATTTGGAGGCGATAGACCACTCCATACGAACTCCCATATTTTATCCACATGTCCACTTTCTGATTTGGCAGCTTTGCAAAAAGATTTAATATCGAACAGACCATTGGAGTTAGCTGTCTATGCTAAGGAGTCCTCCAATGACGGGTTAATATTGCTTCTATGCACTATCCTTAGGAACTCATTCCACATGCCCTGTTCCCAATCCAGAAGTGGCCTTCGAGGAGCAATATCCCACTTCCATTCGTTGTTTCTGACATAATCAAATTCGGCTATTACCCCACTCTTCTTCATAGCGAGAGCGTAAGCTCTAGGGAAAGCTAGTTTCAGAGGTTTGTCTCCGACCCAAACATCATTCAAGAAAAGAACATGTTTACCGTCCCCCACCTTTAACTTAGCGTGTGTTAGGAAAGTTGAGTTTTCATCCTTTAGAGGGGCAGTGATGCTATTCCAAAGCCATGACTTCTTTGAATTTAAGTTCGATACCGACAGTAGGGATCTTGAATACGGATCATAAATGTCTGCAACTGTTCTGCGCCACAAGCTATCTACTTCTGTCCCATAACGCCAAAGCCACCTGCACCTTAATGCTTTATTGCGAGCAACAAAATCGCACAGCCCAAGCCCCCGTTGACTTTAGAGCAAGTCAGAACCTCCTTTTTGACCCAATGAATGGTTTTCCGGTTGATAGATCCCCAAAGGAAGTTCGCGACCAGCTTTGATAAGGTATCGCAAATGGACGCTGGCATTGGAAACATAGACATGAAATAGGTGGGCAAGCTTGTCAGTACGGATCGGATAAGAGTTATTTTTCCCCCCGAAAGAAAGGGATTTTGACTTCCACCCAGCTAACTTCTTCTGGAATTTATCCACCACTGGTGACCACAGGGCTTTCGAATTTTTCTGCACACCCAGGGGAAGGCCGAGATACAAGGTGGGGAAGTTCTCGCTCTTGCACTTTATAATGGCAGCCCAGCTATCGATTTTAGAATTTGCCACATTAATACCAATCAGTTTTGATTTTTGTAGATTGATTTGGAGCCCAGAAGCTAGCTCAAATCCTTTCAACAAACAAACCACATTCCTTATCTGATTCTCGTTTGCCCCTCCGAAAATGATGAGGTCGTCAGCGAACTGTAGATGAGACACCTCCAAACCACTATCACCAACCTTGAAGCCCAAAAACAGACCATTCGAAACTGCCTTATGCAAAATGGCGCTAAGAGCTTCAGCCATGATATTGAATAGGAACGGCGACATCGGACATCATTGTCTTAGGCCTCTAGAAATAGCAAAGGTCTTGGTGTGAGATCCATTCACAAGAACAGATATTCTAGCAGTTTCCAAGCACATTTGAATCCATTCGCACCATCTTCTTCCAAACCCCAACTTCTCAAGGACAAATAAAAGAAACCCCCAATCTGCAGAGTCGTAGGCTTTCCGGAAGTCGACTTTGAACACAACACCCGATAAACCTTTCCTCCTTTTAAGGTCGATGATTTCGTTTGCTATTAGCAAGCAATCAATAATCTGTTTCCCAGGCACAAAATCAAACTGATTCTCTCCAATTACCAGATGCGCAATCTTCCTCAAACGCAGCGCTAATACTTTTGCTAAGAGTTTGTAAATGCACCCAACAAGACTTATGGGCCGATAATCATCCATGGTTAACGGGTTGCTAGTTTTCGACAGTAGAACGATAAAGAAGTGATTGAAATTATTGTCCTTGATTTTCCCCTGATAAAAATCATCAAAGAAGCTGAGAATTTTATCTTTCAGATTCAGCCAGAATTTTTTTATGAAATTCAGGTTGAACCCATCCGGTCCCGGGGCTTTGGATCCATCCGAACAAGATAAGGCGATGCTGATTTCTTCAGCCGAAAATATTTCCTCAAGTGCAGCGGCCCTGGCAGAATCTATTTTTTTGAAATACAATTTAGGGCAATCACTTGCAGAGTATTGGACTCATTATAACACTTGTTGAAGTGATTGTGCACAGCCTCTTTTATTTGCTTGGGCTTTGAAATTATTGCTCCCCCAACCGAAAGCTTGGAAATAAGATTTTTGCTTCTTCTCGATGAGGCGAAGATGTGAAAAAACTTAGAGTTTTTATCCCCCTCCTTGAGCCAGCGGATCCTTGACTTTTGCCTCCATTCTCTTTCATTTATTCTGGTTAGTTTCCTGATTTTTGCTTCTTCTCACTTGCAGAGTATTGGACTAAATTGAATTATATGTAAAGTTTAGAGTCTAATTGAATGTTTTGCAAAGTTGGGGACTAAGTTGAATGTGAGATAAACTTGGGAGCATTTCTGCAAACCAAAGGGAAATGAAAGGTTCTCCTTGAAATTTGTCCAATACCGATGATACATGATAAATCACTTTACTTGCAACCGCATTTTGAACGAGATCCGAGAATTTCTGGGTTGAGATGCCTTCTGATAAATTGACCGTCATTCAGTTATTTTTCCAATACATCAATTTTATATCAAGAACTTAAAATACGTTTATTTTACTCTAGATATGACATTCAATTAAGTCTATCAAATTATTTGATTAGATTACAGATAATATGATGGCAAGGTTACTAATCAAGCTTGACGTATATGGGCTAGATTACCTATAGTACAAGTTGATGAGTAAAGTAGTTCCTTTAGTATAAAATGAGCGATTTATCCTACATTGTACACACCCAATCTGGGTTCAGCAGCCTATTTGCATATCATACCTTCAATCTTTCAAGGCGATGGATAAAGTTCAAAGGGTATGAAAATAGAGGATACAATCTGTTAGATGACAGATTTCGAATAATTCAACATCAATCAGTTGAACCTCTGCTTAAGGTTCTGAAATAAGGAAGAAACTCTTGAGTTACCAATCATAAGGAAAGAGATTGAATGATAGTTCTTGATGAAGCACAACAATATTTTCTTCAATCAAAACAACACTTGATCACAACATATACATTCAACCCATATCATCATAAAACCCTAAAAAGAAGCATAATCCAAATTAACATCATATCAAAACTTAAAACATCAATACAAATCGAAATCTTTAAAAACGAATCAATATAATACAATAATTTTTTTTTTCTCAATGTATAAGAAATTAAACAAAATTTCCTTAATATTTTTTATACATAATATGTATGCAAAAGTTATATTTTTTATTCATAATATGTATAAGAAATTAAACAAAATTTTCTTTAAATTAAAATATAAATCCCCAACCATAAACTATATAGCCTAAACTCTAACCCTAAATTCTAAATTCTAAATTATGCAACCTAAACCTTAAACTACCCCAAAAACCTTGAATTTAACAAGTTTACATAACTTATGTATCAAATTTTTTCTCATATGTGCAAATAAGATAATGTTGTTATGAAAATTTCACCAATGAAAGCCTACTAAACTTCCCCCTATCATATCTTCCTTTCTTCTTCACAATCCCTCTATTTCTATACAAATTTCTTGAATTCGCGTCTATAACTATGACATCTGAATCTAGGATATATCATGTTAGATCATCCAAAACAAAACAAGATGCAAAAAATCTACCTAAATTCATTGATAAATTAAAAATCATAAATCTTATGATTTTAACATTTCAAATTAACACA
The DNA here is from genome assembly GCA_958450335.1 of Hibiscus tridactylites. Classification (NCBI taxonomy): domain Eukaryota; kingdom Viridiplantae; phylum Streptophyta; class Magnoliopsida; order Malvales; family Malvaceae; genus Hibiscus; species Hibiscus tridactylites. The sequence continues at coordinate 100,919,868 of OY288268.1, read as the reverse complement.
CAAATATCTTAGAGATGGTGGCTCTCTTTTCTTAATTTGGATGTCAGAAAAATCTTAATTTTTAATGATCAATCAACCATCAATAAAAGATAAGAGCATAAACAAGAGCACGAAAAGTAATAGAAATTTATTCAAAAAATCTTAAAAATATATTTTACCATTAATTCTTTATACTCTAATATTAAATTTTAACTTTAAACCTTGAGTTTAATTTTTTAATGTAGAACATAAATAAGGGCACGAGAAATAACAAAAAAAATCTATTCTAAATAAAAGTGATAACTCGAGATCGTTAAAAGACTGGAGAAGAAACGCCTTTCTATTTGCATAATGTGAGTAAACAAACTAAAGCATGCATGTGGTATAGAAGAGAGTGATGAATGAAGGGAAGATGCGGAGGGGAAAAACCAAATTTTTTTATAATGATTTAATTTCGATACACAAGTTATGTAAAATATATTTTACACAAATATACATATTTATATTGTAAATTTAAATCTTAAAAAACTAAATCTCAGACTCTAAATTCTAAATATTAACTTTAAATTCTTAACATTACAATCCAAACTACTAAACTCTAAACCTTAAATTAAAGTTTTAACCCTTAGAACTAAAAGATTTGTGTAAACTAAAATTTACACATACTGTGTATTAAAATTTTCTTTTTTATAATACATCCCCAAACAACATTTTGGCCTTCCATGCCACGGAAGGGCCACACTCCAAAACAACCATTTTATCCTTTTCATAATCCATTCATACGTGCTGCGAAGGAAAGCACCAAAACTCAAAACGTCACCCCTCTCCATCTTTGTGTGGTCTCAATTAAGGCTAAACTCCAACTCCCCACTACTCACCACATTCATCACTATCTAACCTTTTTTTAATTCAAAATTTTACTTGAAAATGATTTATATAAATTACTCACTACGTTTAAGGCGGATACAAGATATTATATTAGGGATATACATTTTTAAGAAATTATATTAAAAACTTAAAGTAGAAAAATATAAATTTTAAGAGTGTAAATTTAGATCGTCAACAAAAATATTAAAAAAATACTTGAATTATATGGAAAATGAAATCTTCATGGGTGCAAGCAACCCTTTTACTAGTATATTTTTATTGTTTTAAGAAGAATGTTTGTGTGTGTGTATATAGTTAAACATGGGACACTGTTTGATTCGTAAAGTGTGATGGTGCAAAATATGTAGCAAAATGCATGCATTGGAATGGACCCGGAAGGGCTAAATATGACTATTGGTTTCACCAAGAGACCAAAACACTAATCTCATCTCCCATATCTTTCTTCCCCACACACCCATTTCATATTCATTCTCTGATATTCTCTTCCCTGTCATATTGTTTGACATAAGTCACTCAAACAGGATTGCAATTAGGTATGTGCATTTCATCTGGACCCAACGGGTTTCGACCTGACTCGGTCTGATAGGATCGAGTTTTTTTGTAAAAAAGTCAGGTACGAGTTTAGTTCAAATTTTATAGTATAAAAATTCGACCTGACCCGGGACTAATAGTGTAATTTTTTCTATTTTTAAAGAAATTTTGCAATAATATCTCCTCTTTATATATTTTTATAATTATGTCCTTAAAAATGATTTTTTACAATTACATTCCTAAAATCAATTACTTTTTATAATTAAGTCCCTAAAATTATTTTTTTAACAATTAAGTTCATAAAATTAATTTTTTACATAGTTCGGTCGAATTCGGATTAAAGTATATAATTTTCGGATTAAATTTAAAATAATTATTTTTGGGTTGAGTGTGCGTCGGCCAAAAACCTGACCAGACCCGTAATCCTCTCTAATTGCAACGTTGACTCTTTAAACAACCCAAAAGCCATTCTCGCGTGTAACAAGATTTAGCCATAAAGCAGCCTAATGCTAACAAGTTGTAGTTTGTTCTTGTGCCAGAATCCACCAACTTTGAACTATTTCTAAATGACGAGCATATAAATCACAACACATTTGATTCCTCCACTAGTCTTGTAGGTCAAAATGGCACAAATAAAAATGGGATTAAAGGCTCCTCTTTATTCAACAATTACAAAATTATTCCAACTCAATTTCACCCTATAAACTTAAACCAAAATTAAATATATAAAGATTGCAAAAAAGTTATTCAAATGAAGAGACTCAGAAGTTTTTGTTCGTGGCCGCCACTATGGTCATCTCCGGAAAATTGGCTTCCCAACGTTGTCGTTTCAGACTCGTCCGATGGTGTAGCTTGTCTCCTCTTCTTCAACGCTACATCATCACCGGCCGTCAAGCACAGATCAAGATCAATCGCTTGATATTTAACCACGCCACCGTCAAAACCTTCCTTTCCCACAAAGTACTCTTCTTTCGTCAGGAAACACTGGCCACCACCAACCGTTTCTGAAACATCCTCAAAGCCTGGTCCTGAAACCCCGCCGATAACTTCGGGCAGCGGCTGCCACGTGCCACCTCGAAGCACCTCTTGTACCGCCGACTGGCAGAGATTCCAGTTCCCTGTCCACATCAACCCCAAGGCTCCGCTCACGGGGTTCACCGCCCGCCCCACGGCTTCGAACAAAAGCGATTGGAACAAAGCTGCAAACGCACATACACACGTATACCAATCGTAAACAATACGAAAACAAAGACAAAAAAAATAAGGGTTTCTCATTATTACCACCAGTAGAAAGTGGAGTTACCGGGTCTTTGAGGGTGGGGCACGGAGGAAAGGAAGGACATAAGGCCGGCGCGGCCGAAGAACTTGGCGACAAAAACGGTGGCGTGTGCTTGGGCTTGAGGGTTTTCTATACATTGCAAGCTTTGTCTAAGCATGCAATTTTCACTGCACCCTTTTCGTAGAACTCTGCAGCCATTACAACTCATCGTGAGTGAACTTTCAGCGTAACAAAATAAGAGTGCATGGGTTTTCTTGAACCGAAAGTATTGCACCAAGGGAATAATTGAAGCTGCGAAATAAATATTCAGATATAAACCGAGAATTATATAGAGAGGGTGCATATGAAGGAACGTGGGTGATAATGAATTGATCATGCTCTCTAATTTGGATGTGGGTTAGGTCACCATTAACCCTGGTTTAGTTTTTTTTTCTTTTAAAAGTATTATTAGTATGAGGTATGTTAGTTGGGCGGGGCGGGTGCGGAGTGTGTTTTCTCAGGGTAAAAATCTTCTGCCCCTAATTATGTCTCTTTCTATGTCCCTGCCTAAAAATACTTAAAAATTAAATTTTACCCTATAACCCTAATTTTCATATCTTAAACCTTAAAAATACACCTTACCCCTAACTCCCTACACCCTAACCCTAAGTCCCAACCTTAAACCCCAAACCCTAAACCCACTATTTTAAAGTGGAGGCACAAATGGGGGCATACTTAGGGGGCAGATGATTTCCATCCGTTCTCCCACACCCATCACCGTAAAAAAAAATCATATTTATTCTCGCCCCGTCACCCGTTGTAGGTACAAAACTCTAAACCATCATTGTTCCTCGATCTACAAGACTAAAATTATTTTTGTTCAACCACCGACGTTGGTCCTGAGACCCGCCTAATCCTGGTTGTACCCATCCCACGACCCACTTCATATAATATATTTACAAGTATTAGATATAAATATAAATCAATTTTTTATGAAAAACATATAAAATATTTGTCATATGGACTCCCACCACATATGTAAAATTATTTCAACTATCGCCATTTAAAAATATTATTTAGTAACTCATCATGACCCTTCAATTGGTAAATTGAAGAAATCAACATGAGTTCAAAAAATTGAATAAATAAACTCCTTACATAATATTTAAATATAAAATTATTGTCGGTCACACGATGAGAAAGTCGTGTTAAAAGTGTTAAAAAATAAGTTTCAAATGTTGAAATACGAAAAATCTTACTTCAAATAGCTCATACAGATAATGATCTTAAGATACAAAGTGAAGTTAAATCCTTGGTAATACACGACCTTAGTAGTTTCGATTTTTTGTTATTTACATTCATTTGGTATAAAATTTTATTTGTTGTGGACTTAATTAGCAAAGATTTACAGTAAAAAAAATATTGATTGATATCGCTATATATAGATGAGATAAAAGGGCTTAAGTCCTTTTTCAAAAGTTATAAAAATAGGAGATTTTCAAGTACCATGGATACGATTAGAAAAATAACTAATGGAAATGAAATTGATTTTATGTTTTCTAAGAAACGTAAAGTATGTAGTATGTAGAAAAAGACAATTTGATGAAATTGATTGTGAGGAAACATTCATGTCTCTTAAGGAACTATTTAGGTAATACATTTTGTATATTATCGATCAAATTATTATTTTTTTGGATAAAATGTTTGAACATAATTAATTATATGAGAATATTTTTGGCTTCTTGTTTTATTCTAATAAATTATATTTATTAGATAACGTTAATCTCAAATATTTTAAAAATACTCTTAGAAAAAATAAATTATCAAATTTTAATTGAAATAAATTATTTGTTAAACTGAAATTACTTAGCTTTTATCTAAGGTAAAATAAGGGCAACAATTGCATATAAAATTTACTATCTTAATTCGTGCTAGGGATTTAAATATTAAAGAATAATCCGTGTCCTTTAATTTAATTTGTAATCATTTTAATAGGAAAAAAACACGTTAATTGTACCAATTGCTCCAAACTACTATTCAAATTCAAAATTTGTCTCAAGTCTTAATTTACTCCTGGAATTATTAAGATTATTTTAATAATGTATTTTCATTAGTTTAGCCATTAGCTTAAGGGGGCGTTTGGTTCGTGGAAAAAATCATTATCTGGGAAAATGATCTTTTTCGGAATCACATACTCACGTTTGATTGGAGAGCATTCCCTCTAAGGGGTAATTTTACATTACCAATAGTAGCAGTTTTTCATTAAAGGGTGGGAATGTGATTCCCTTGGATTTTTTAGGTATTTGTCAATTCCCTCCCCTTTGGACCATATTACCCCTATGTTAATAGATTTTGTTCATATAGATCCTTTGTAAAATTTAATTAGTTGATTAAATATGTGTGGTGTAAATTAATTAAATATTTTTATTTAATATTTAAATGGTGTTACAAATATTTTATGTATTTTTATTAATATTATATTTATGATGTTTATAAGTTATATGTTGCGATAGCATATTGCTTAAAAATTAATAAGTTTAGAGTTGATGTTTTTAATTTTATTTTTATGTTTATGACCTTGTAAAATATTTTAGTAGGCTAAACTTATTATATAAATTCTTATCAGTATTATACAACTTTTAGATTTATTTTATTATTTACTTTAATTTGCTCGACATGTCACAAGTAATAAAAAAATTAAAATTTTGAACATATTAAATTTTTAGCATTTAAAATTTTACAAAATATTTTAATAGAGGATAACTAGGGTAAGTAAATATAAAATAGTTTTTTAATAGTCTAAAGGTGATTACAAGGTAGTATATACAAAGTGATTGAACCCAGGTTTTCTAGGACGAACTTCATCCATTTTTCCACTGAGACCACTTGTTGGGTTCTTTTAAAGAATAGTTAATATAAGAATTATATTAAATATGATAAATATATAATTTTTACAAATTTTAGATAGTGTAACAAAAACAATTCTATTAATTTTTGTGCATGTATTTTTAAGTTAATATTGAAAGTTTAACATGTTAAAAAGAAAATATAACATATGGACAATTTAGTAAATTTTACTTCCAGATAACCTTATAACCTCCAGCCAAACACAGTAATCTTACATTCCTACACAATAAACCAAACAAGGTAATGTCACATTCCCAGTAATGTGTCAAGTAATGTTAAATTCCGAGAATCTTATTCCCAAAAGTAATCTTACATTCCGTGAACCAAACGCACCCTAATAGTAATAATAGGAAAAAAACCACGTTAATTGTACCAATTGCTCCAAACTACTAGTAGGTCTTATTTAAAACACGTGAATTAAATTTTAAACATCGATTGTAGAAAAAATATTTTATGTGTTATCAGTGAAAAAATTATTTTTTACAAGCGTTTAGTTTTTATGGTTTATGGTTTTACTGTTTGTGGTTATGTTTTTAATATTGAGAATAGATTTTTATGGTTTAAAGTTTAGAGTTTAGGATTTAAAATTTATGACCTCTAAAAGGGGCATGCGACAGCTTTAAAAGCTCGCTTGTGGAAAAAAAAGAAACTTTTCATTAACGGTGCATCAAATAATTATCCATCTTCTATATAAATTACTTAGATATGATGTGCTTTTTTTACATTCATTGTACAATACCACCCAGACTCCTCCCCCACTAGGGATAGGTATTTCACTCGACTCGATCGAGTTCCGACCTGACCCGATTTGGTCGGGTTTTGTATTTAAAAAATAATTTTGGGACGGGTCATGTTTATATTAAGGGTGAGGTTAGGTCGGGTGTAGGGAGAAAAATATTTGACCTGGCTCGACTCGGGATTAAAAGTGTAATTTTTTCATTTACATTTGCAATAATTCCCCTTCTATATTTTTTACAATTAGGCCCTTAAAATTATTTTTTACAATTGGGTCCTTAGAATTATTTTGTGCAATTAAGCCCCAAAATTTGATTTTTTTTAAGAACGGGTCAGGTTCGGGTTGATGTATATAATTTTTGGGTTGGGATTTTTTAAGGATGGTGTTAGTTTGGGTTTAGGGTAATTATTTTTGGGCCGATTTCGGGTCGGTCAAAAACTCGACTCGATCTAACCCGTGCTTATTTGTACTCCCCACCAAATAGATTAGAGGATATTGAACACTTAAACATGCTCAATCTCACGTTTTCCTGTATATTGGATCAACGACAATTCCAATCAAATTATACTTAATCGAAAGATATAAGGTGTTAAAAAGAAATAATTGTATTAAATTTTGAGGACACAATATATTTTTACCATGTTAAATCCAAACGTCCATGTAACATATAAGCATTTGTTTAAAATTTAATTTATGCATTCTAAATATGATCTATGTCAAATATGAACTAATATTTAATGCTCAAACAAATTATTTGACTAACAGAAAGATCTTATTAAAACAATATTGATAATTTGAATACTCAATTAAAATTTAAAATCTAGTCATACTTTAGGGAGTATGATATAATTAAGGGTAAAGTTTACAAATAATCACTAAATTATTTTAAATGTTCATTTGGTCAAAATTAGTTACAAAATGAGCATTAAACTTTAAATTTTGTTACAAAATGGACACTAATGAGCTGACTGGACAACTAAAATAATATAATAATGATTACAAAATAATCATTGAACTTTGTATATATTACATAATGATCATTAAACTATTTAATTGTTATATAATGGTCATTGAACTATTTAATTATTACAAAATAATCACTAAAATATTTATTTATTACAAAATGGTTGGTTACTACATGTTGTATTATAAAGTTTTGTTGTTGTTGTTGATTTCAAGAGAATTTGTTTCTAAAAACGCTTCAAATGAAGGAATAAAAGGCTTTTTGGTTTCCAGAAATATTTCTTGGAAAAAAAAACCTTTAATTCCTTTCATTTAAAAGATTTCTGGAAAGAAAAATTCTTAATTCCTTTCATTTGAAATTGAAAACAAAGTCTTAAAATCAATAGAAAAAAAGAAAAATTTGTAACATATCATGTAATAACAAACTATTTTTTAACAATTAAATAGTTCAATGACTATTTTGCAATAATTAAATAGTTTGATGACCATTTTATAATCTTTAAATAGTTCAATTACTATTTTGTAACAATTAAATAGTGAATTTATCATTATGTAACAATTAAATATTTTAATGCTCATTTTGTAGCATTTACAAAGTTTAATGATCATTTTTAACAACTAATATATTACTTAGTTGCCAGTCAGCTCGCTGTTAGATAGTCCGCGAAATCGATCAAATTGACCCTTTGACCGACGTTGACCGTTACGGTGCTGACGTGACAGTTAACAATGATGATGTGTCGATCTGCGATGTTGACGTGGTAGTACACGTGGGATGATGACGTGGCAAAAGGAGTTGAATTGATTATTTTAACTGAATTCAATACCGAATTTAGGGCATGACTGATTTTAATTGAAAATCGACAACTTACTTAATCGTTAAGCTAAAAAATATTAATATTTAAATATTCATAAAACATTAAAAAATAAAAACATCATAATGAATTAAAAAATAAGTAAAAACATTAAAATTATAAATATAAAAAGTTATAAATATTAAAAATCAAAATTTAAAAAATATTTATAAACCACTGGAAAAGCATTCGACTGTTTCTCGTTATGCTAAGCGTACTAATGTTCCTTGAACATATTTTCAATTTAAGCATCATTGTATTAGAGTAGTAATAAAATCAAAATTTTCTTTCATTTTTCTACATAAAATATTAATGAGCATCAATTTGATTTAGAAAACTGAAAGAAAATTTGTGTTTTATTGTTACTCTAGTACAATGTTTGTAACCCCCTCGTCTCAGTTTGAACGACTGACCAGTCCGAGTAGGCTACACGGGTAAAACCGAAGTGAAATCGGTTAAGGTCTCGCCTCGGTTAGCAACCCTAGAAAATTTTCTTCAATTATCTTATCTAGATGGATCATTTAATCCTATGTGTGGAACGACAGCGGAAAAACGAGATCAAGACCATGCAGACGGAACGTAAGTTAATTTAAATTTACCATGTGTCAAGTTAGTTCGGTTTCTTACATACGCGCCCAAACCAAACATAAACGACTACAAACAAGGCTCACAAGAAAGCATACAGCAACCAGAGCCCAAGCCCAACACTTGAGGACCCTTTAAAGATGCCAAAAGCCCAAATTACAGGCATGTGTTTCGAAACAGGCTTGCCCGTTTCGATACACGGGCCCTAGTTTTAAAAGTCAGACTAGCCGTACCGATACGACCCACCTCGTTTCGATACGGGGTTCTTTTTGCCTAGACGTTCCAAAACACGTTCCGGAACAAGCCTTCATAATAGCCAAACAGTTTCGGTACGCGTATCGAAACAGAGATTCACAGTTTCAAAACCATATCGGAACGCGTTTCGATACGGGTATCTCTTAAACCACACTCGTTCTGAAATCACCTTGCTCGTTCTAAAACGCCTGCAGTCTGTGTGTTACTAAAATCAGTTTTAAGCATCTTCAAATGTTTCCAAACGACTCCAAAACCTCAAGAAACAATATACAACATGCACACACGAACTCTAGAGGCATACACCCTACTACAAGCACGTTCGAACACTTAACGTACCTGTAAAGGCCATTCAAAGAAGGATTCAAGCATTCACCAAAAGAAATACATTGCATAGCAAGGTTTACATGCCCTTAAACAAAACACATAAACACTCATAGAACATGGTCATAAGCCTTCAAGACGCAAAGCATTTAGGCAACAACATAAACATGGTTTACAATCCACATCAAAGGCATTAACATAAAAAATCAACACATATGAGTCTAACAACGATCATACAAAAACACATAGCATCATCATTCCAAACATGCTATAACATCAACAAGCCAAACTAAGGAGTTTGAACTGCAACTCCATACAAGTCTAATACCCCCATTGTCTAGGCATTATTACAAAAATTTAAACCTTACTTGAGCTACCCGAGAACTCCGAAAAACTCCTCCTTGCCCACTTGCCTTCCGAAACTCTAACGATCTGCATGTTGGGAAAAGGAGAGCGTAAGCTTGAAAGCTTAGTGAGCGAAGCTCCAAAACTCATCAACAATGCAATTTTCAAAACACATTTCTAAATTGAAAAGTAAAACATTTTGATATACGAAGAGGAGACACAAACAACACAAATACATGGTTTGCACAAGCACAACCAAAACACGGTGGGACTACACATCACCGTTTTGACTAGTAATTTTCCAATGGGACTACACATCAACGTACTCTTCTACTAGTCACTACCGGTGGGGCTACACATCACCGTATTTACGACAACCATCACGTGAGGCTCGACACCAACAACGACTACACAACAACATCAAACGGAAGTAAAAGAAATCCACAAATCACACAATATCACAACAATTATTCATACACCAACACTTAACAACCAAGGCCAAGTTAATAAACTTACACTTGGGTTTAGGTTAGCCCTCGAGGCTCTACCCAAACCCCCAAGAACTCATTTCGAAATCAAATCAAGTTCAAAACACTTTCACTCACCGATGAAACCAAAACGGAAGCCGAAACACCGATTTCAAGTCTCTAAATTCTCCGAAATCGTGCCCGAAGCCTCTCCAACGATTTCCCTTGATTCTAACGAATCAAAAATAATGCATTACTCAACCAAATCATCACAAAACACTGTCACAACCCCAAACCACAACCACACACCAAATTCTTACAATTTCAAACCAAAGCCAACACCAAAACTCCCATTTTCGTATTCCCCAATAACCCAGCAAAAAATCAATGATTCCAACACCTAAAACACCACTAAACACCTTCAAAACGACCCTCTAGTATTGCTATAACATCAGCCCCACTCCCCAACGCTAAACCACTTCAAAAACTCAAATTTTCACCCTCTTAAAATACCCATAAAACTCATTTCGGGATTTTTGATAAAAACTCACCATTTTAAGCTACGATGTACCTTAGGGCAAGATTAGATCATATCTTAACTCTACATATCAAAAAAAATTGACAAGTCATTAAAGTTTCATCCTTTTCTTCAAAACTTTGAAAACTAGAAATTCTCAACAGTGGTGTTTTCTAAAAACTAAAACCATCAACGTGCTAGGAAAGAAGAGGAGAAGTCAAAAATGGTCTTACCTTGATGAAAACACTTGAGATGGTGGGGGAATTTGATGGAATAGTGTTTAGGGGTTTGGGAGGTTTTAGTTGTCGTAAAAAATGAAGCTAAGGAAGAAGATGAGCATTTTTTTTCTTTCAAAAGGCTCTTTTACTCATCCTTTTATCTTCTTTTAAAAATTTACAATTTTGCCATTGATGAAATTTAAACCATTTTTTTAATTTAAAAGCAGTGCCCATTTTAATTAAAACGAGTCCAACGACTCGACCACGATTTACCCGCGTAGCGTCCGACCCCTAAACTCGGAGCGTTACAATGTTTATTCCACTGAAATTTTTAAATGAATGCTAATACTCAGACTGACGAAGTCAGAAAAAATTTCGATGAAAGTGTTTAATTTTTTAATACTTTATAAATACTTTTTATTTATTAAGTTTTTACATTAAATTTTTATCATTTTTATAATTTTTATTACATTTTAAATTTTCAGTAATTTTTAAAACATTTTATTTATTTTTATGAACTTTATGGATTTTTATAAAAAAATTGAAGAATATTTTGATTTTTTTGTGAAAGTATTCGCTTTGCTTTTATATAAAAAAAATTTATCTCCACTTAATAAAATTATTTATCTAATTTTAATATTTTTAAATTTTCAATAATTTCTTAAATTCTTATTTTTCAACTTAAATATTAAATAAGTTATTAAAATTTTTATTAAAATCAACTATGCCCTTGAACTCGGCAAAAAAAATCAATTATGCCCTCGAATTCAGTTAAAATAATCAATTCAGCCCCTTCTACCATGTCATCATCCCACGTGTACTGTCAGTCAGCATCGTGGACCGCCACCATTAACTGTCACGTCAGCACTATAACGGTCAACGTCGGTCAAAAAGTTAATTTGATCGATTTCGCGAACTGTAAGACCACATTGAGTGCATTTTTTGGTGAGGGGCGAAATTGATTTTTTGGTCGAACTCAGGGGCAAAAATAGCATTTAACCTTAATTAATTAACTCATATATACATAAAGTTAAATCTGAACGACTTGACTGACTCCGTACTTAAAACCTAAAAAAAGAAAGGCATTCTCGTTATAATACAGAAAACAACCCAACGCCAAACAAACGAAGTAATAAGAAGGAAGAGAAGAGCATTGATCGCAAAGGAGGATGACGACGACGACGACGACGATGATATTGCGGTCGCTTTTGAGTCCTCTTGAACGTTGCCTTGGTGTGAGCGGTGGTGGGGATGTTTTAATGTGGCACGCCGACCTCAGATCCCACGCTTCCGGTGATTATTCAATCGCCGTCGTTCAAGCAAACAACAATCTTGAAGACCAAAGCCAAGTCTTTACTTCTCCTATCGCTACCTATGTTGGTGTATATGACGGTCATGGTGGTCCTGAAGCTTCCATATTCGTCAACAAACATCTCTTCCCTTTCCTCCATAGTAATTTTTCTCTTTCTCTTTTCGGGAGTTTGGATGTACAATATCATCTTATTTTCCTTTTCAGGATAATGCGAATTTCTTGCTACTGCTTCTTTTTAGTTTTTTGAATGTGGGTTTCTTTGCTTTTGATTTTTTTTATTTCATTTGCATAGTTTAAACATATATTTATGTCTTTGGGGATTGCATACCGTAAGTTATCAATGGGATCATTGAAATGCTTCCAATATTTATCCATTTGTTACATGCAAGTCTCTTTTTTTATTGGCAAAGATAATTTCACTTTCTTGGGTTTTGTCCAATTTCAAACTGATAATTTTGCTGTTCAATAGATTGTTGGAAAGCATTGTGATTGCGCGAATCACTTGCTCTGACCCTTGATTTTGTGTGGCTTAATTTGAAGGATTTGCTACAGAACAAGGTGGATTATCTGCAGATGTGATAAAGAAGGCATTCAATGCTACTGAAGAGGAGTTTTTGCATTTGGTGAAGCGATCATTCCCTCTGAGGCCTCAAATTGCTTCAGTTGGATCATGCTGCCTAGTTGGAGCTATTTCAAACGATGTTCTGTATGTGGCAAATCTTGGTGATTCAAGAGTAGTTCTTGGAAGGCGAGCGTCTAAGGATAAGAAAAACATGGTGGTGGTAGAGAGATTGTCACAAGATCATAATGTTGGAGTTGAGGAAGTCAGGAAGGAGGTTGAGGCACTTCATCCAGATGATTCTCATATAGTGGTATACACCCGCGGAGTCTGGAGGATTAAGGGCATAATCCAGGTACAGTTATGTTTTCAATTGGACATAGAAGAATTCAGGTGCTAGTGCCTACTTGTTCTATGAGTAGTCAATCAATTCAATCTTCGTTTTTGTTTACGCATTTTTTTGTGTGCTCGATAATGGACCAGCTCTGCATTTGCGCCAAAGCAGACTAGTATTTTTTTAATGGAGTTGATTATTGCTATCCTTTCGTAGCCCAAGGTATCATTGTTAACAAAAATTATTACATTTTTCTTCAAAGGTCTTGTAAGCTTTAGCTGTTTCGGTTCGCTTGATGGAGAGGAAAATTTATGCATACATTGTGCATTGAAATGAAAGTTGTTCTAAACAAGGGTTGTCCAACTTTTCCAGGAATAATTTGGTCTGACTTCATGTACTGTCTCATGCAGCTATGTATCAAAATAGTATGCCTCCTATGCATGAGATGGGCAAATGCAGACCCCTGAAGCATAACACTAAGCTTATGTAATTACAGGGAGTCTTTCCTCTTTTTCTTTTTTTTTGTTTTCTTTCTCTTTCTCTCTTGGTGACTTCTTCCCCTTACTTTAGCAGGTCAATGCAGCTCTATGCTTCGCTCGTTACACGATTTTAGGGAATAAGATACATTAGCTTTTAATCTTACATCAGACATGATTTTAGAAAATGATGTGATGGATTATGCTGGTCTAAGCCTTTGTATTTCTTATATCAGGTGTCAAGATCCATTGGTGACGTTTATCTGAAGAAACCAGAGTTTTATAGAGATACAATGTTTCAGCAACTTGGAAACCCTATTCCCCTTAAAAGACCTGTTATTACATCTGAACCCTCCATCCTTGTTCGAAAGCTTAAGCCTCAGGACCTATTCCTGATCTTTGCATCGGACGGCCTATGGGAGCAGTTGAGTGATGAAGCTGCTGTAAACATTGTTTTCAAAAACCCCAGAACAGTGAGTGAATCTTGTGAAATTTGTGGTCTCATTTATATCCCTCAAAGCAAACTAAACGTATGCATGGCACTTCGGTAATGATTTTTGGTTTGACTGAGTACTTGCAGGGTATAGCGAAGAGATTGGTAAGTGCTGCACTTAAAGAAGCTGCAAAGAAAAGAGAGATGAAATATGCTGATATTAAGAAAATTGAAAAGGGAATAAGGCGCCATTTTCACGATGACATAACTGTCATTGTTGTTTATCTTGATCAACACCGAGACTCCTGCAATTATAGAGCTAAGCAAAATGTCTCGGGGAGCACGACGGCACCTGTTGACATCTATTCCTTCAATGCAGATGAGGCAAACAGATGATGTGATCTGTTTCAAACAATTTCTTGAGAAAAGTTTATTTGTGTACAGAAATGTAATGACGGCGGGATTGGTTCTCAAGAAGAGGGTTCACTGGAGAAAACAATAGAGTTTTGGAAGGTAAGTTGAATGATATTAAGGTGGATGCTGATGGAAGCCGGCTGGTATAGATATTCCAAGTGAAGTTCTACTAATTTCAATTATCTTCCTATCTGTTGAATGTTGATTCATATCATTTTGTTTTGAAGATGATTGCAGAGAAATGAATGGCTGCATGTTTGCATTGTTTTATTCTCGACATTCATAGTTTATATAGTAACTTGTTGCTGACATACTTTTCCAGTTTCTCTAACTCACCGATTCTTGCAAAGTGGAAGCACAAAAGAAAATTAGATGTGTTGTATAGACTATAGAGTTAAGCAAAGAAACCGAGGAAATTGAAAACCAAATTGAAAAAGGTAATGTTTGGACAATTTATGATTTACAAGTTTATAAATTGTGATTATTGGAATCAAACCAAAATTTATTTTTTATTTGATCTAGAATGTAGAAATAAATATTTCAAGTTTAAAATACTGTATAAAAATTATTAAATTTTAATTTACATGAAACTTCTTTTAGAAATAGGCCATGTTTGTTTGGTGAAGAGAGCTTTGGGGATTGAATTACTTTTAGAGGTTTATCAGTTAAATCGACTTATTTGCTTATTTGGTAAACAAATGATATAATAACAGACTAAGGAATTAAATATAAAAGTTGGAAAAAAAAATTAACTCCAGTGAAAAAGAAGATGATGTTTATCTTAAAAGTCTCAAATTCAAGTATATGTATGTGCAAGATTTGTGTGCTTTATCAAAATGTTTAGAAAAAATATTGTACACATACTCATGTAATCATTGCAGTATATTAAAAAAATCTCAATCCATACATAGTTTTCTATTAACCTCACCCTAAAGTTAATATTCTTCCCCCACAATCTTAGGGATACTAATCTGTTTGATTTTAGAAAATAGCATTTTCTTAGAAACCTTAAACATATTTGGTTGGAAAATCAGAAAATAAAAATAAAAATGGTAAAAATATGAAAATATAAAAAGAGATATTTTCAATATTTTTATTAAAATTGTTTTTAAAATTTAAAAACAATACTTAATTGACGCGAGATCAAATTCTTCGAAAAAAAATTATTTTAATGACATTTAACTATTTTGTTTTAGTATAGTTTTCAAACCATTGCAAAAATATTTTGAGTAAAATACAAAAATAGCCTTCCCATTATTAGAATTTTTGTTAAATCCCTCAACTATGAAAAAATTACAAAAGGGTCACATGTCTTAAAACAATTAACAAATGAATCTTTTACAATTAAAATTTTAACGAAAAAAGATGTGACAATTAATAAAATTGACATAATTAAAAATTTAATCCTACCTTTTACATTTTATTTTAATTTAGTCCTAACTTTAAAAATTAACTCTCAGCATTTTAATATTCTATTAATTTAATATTTATTACCCTCTTTTCTTCACTTTCTTCTTCATATCATCATTTTCTTCGTCAATACAAGAGTCATTGAACTTACCTTTACAATACAATTATGACGAAAAACAAAAAAATATTATAAAACCTTTGAAAATTTCCTGACAAAAAAAAACTAAACCAAAATAAAATTGTTGCTTCATACAATCAATTGTTCACATTTCATGATAAAGACACAAAATTATAGGATGCATGAATTGAATTGTTTTATTAGTTAGTATAAACTCAAATAACGCATTAAAATGGATGGTTTGAATTAATGTTTTTATTAAGAATAAAACTTATTTATTTTTATTGATTTTAAAATTTTGTTTAATAATATTTTATTTTTGCACGAAACAACTTATCTCAGTGGTTAAGAGAACGGTTGTTGTTCCTAGAGGTCACGGGTTTGAACACTAACAGATGCAACAGGGTGATTGAGCATGCATTGTCAAATGGCTGAGAGTATATTCAGAATATGTACTACTTGTAATCACAATAGCTTTAAAAAAAACTAATATTTCATTTTTATTGTTATAATAATATTTTCCTAATAATTGAAACTATATGTTTTTAGAAGTGAAAATATGTTTGATATATAATTTTAATTATTTAGAAATCAGACCTGAGAATGAAAACTAGTAATAGAAGGTGCTTCTGTAGGCAAGTAGCTATGGTAAAAACACCAGTAATCTAAGGCAAAAAAAGCATGGTTTTGTTCATTACCCCCAACGAACAGAAGTTCTTATATAGTTTCTGAACTCTGTCTCTCTCTCTATATATATATAAATAATTCATCAGAGAAAGTGAGGAGTAATGACCCCAGCAATTTGAAGAAATCCAATTCGATCTTTCCCTCCAAATATCTTCTTCAGCTTCTCATCACAATTGATAATCTTCTTGTTGTCAGGGTCCTAAACAAAATGGCCCAAGGAACCAAGTCAGTTACCGTATTGGTGTGAGCATCACTACATTTTTTCAATTTCTACAACCACAACAAAGAGGACCAAAGAAAATGAAGATCAACCACCACAAGACCCTTCATTGCATTCAAAACAAAGATTTCATGCATCACTCACAAAGTTGTCAAGTAGGGATTAGCTCAATTACGAATTCAAATATCTCAATCGACAGGGACAGAACCAGGATTTCATGCAATCCCTTAATAGCTCCGTCCCTGCTCGCCGACATTCCTCAAGAAGAAAGATTTTTGAGCCATCAGCTCCCAGTAAACAACAGTATTAACTCTGGTGGAGGCATAAAATTCTAGGCTTCAAAGCTTCCATTTGATCCTAGAGGACTAATTGCACGTTCTTGGCCAACATAATAAATATCCCAAACCCAAACATACCCAGCAACCAGTAATGATATTCTTAAACGAAAGAAACCCAGTTAAGCTAAGTCATAGAAACTGCATACTTATCTTCATTAAACTTCACATACAGAAACTAATATAGACAACCCGATTTCCAAATTCCAAAATTTTTAAGGCAGATAGATAAAGCATTCAAATGAAATGAATATCAATGGACCTGAGGATTATAAATTCAAATTTCACAACAACCAAACTCAAAACCCATTTTAGGATATAGGATATAATATATGTTTTAAAAAGTTAAAAAATAACAGAGACAATGGACCTGAAGATTGTGTTCTTTAATGTAAGCCCAAATCTGCTTAAGAGCTTGAGTTCGGGAAATCTCGGGAACTCCGACGACGGCCTGCATCTCAGGCGATACACGACGCGGTTTCGTGATGCCGCGGGGCGTACGGGGGCCGGTGGCGGGCTTTGAAGCGGTGGCTAGAGTCACAGTTCGTACCGTGCCCGCGTTAGTCGGAAGGATAAGACGCGGGGAAGAGGAGGATTTGGGTGAGAAGGGGAGAGCTTGGGGAAAAACAAAAGTGGAAACAAAAGCCGAAGAGGTTGCCATTGTTCTTCCCTCTTTGTTCGTTTGGACGAAGAAGCTGAGAGCAAAAGTCAAGTGAGGGTTTTGCGTTATCTTCTTGTTTTTGAATTGTAGGTTTTAACATGGGAATAGATATTCAACTATTCATATATAAAAGATTTTAGTGTGATTTTAAATATTTATTAGTTTAATAAATATATAAATTTATTAACGGATTGGTTCAACCGATAAGCAAATTGATATGGCTTAAAAAATTTACAAATTAAGACTTTTTGTATGCAAATTTTTTTCGCATGGGACTTATCTACCAAAGTCAAATGTATGATGTAGGTCGATTTGAATTTGTCAGGGCGAAGCGCTGAAAACTGAAAGGGCAAATTTTTTTAAAAGGCTTAAAGGTGCTTGAAACTCTTAAACTTAAAAAAAAAAAACTTCAATTAAATTCCTAAATTTTTTTTGCATCCAATTACGTCTTCAAACTACTCAATTGAATCAGTTAAATATTTTGACCATCAATTTTTGATGATTTTTTTTTAGATATTATTGTCACGTGACATACTACAATTATGTTATGTAATATTTATAGATTTTTAAAATAATTATTTTTTATAATTTTATTAGTATTTTTAAATTTTTTTGAAATAAAAATCTTAAAAATAGCAAATAACAACTGTAATACGATACATTGCGATAATTAATTAAAAAATTATTAAATTTAACAATTAACATTGGTTAAATGAGTGAACTGGTAAAAATTTGAAGTATAATAACTTAACTAGTTTTTCTCAAAAGATAAAGATTTATAATACCTTATCTATTTAAAAATTACATCGTTTATAAAGTGGAGAGGATCATAAATTAATATTTAAACTAAAACTAATAATAAAATATTATAGTAGTATTTTACTTTATAAATAATATCATGTACCGTACAAAAATCGTGGGGAACACCTCCTATTAATTTTTACTTAATTTCTACTATGAATTTAAAGTTTATAGTAGTATTTTGGGTAAACTACTCATTTAGTACTCAACCTATTATTTATTTTTGTTTTTACCCCATTTATTTAGTACCCAATCTATCATAATATTATGTTTTGTTTACTATTTCAGTATTTCACTGTTAAAAAATTAATAACAAACTGATTAAAAGAAAAAAAAAATCACATATGACAAGATGCAATACTATTTTTTCTCCCCTGGTTAGCTTGTTAAATAGAATAAAATCATAAAAAAAAATCACACACGACAAGATAACTAGGAGAGAAAAAATAACGTGGTAGCCTGTCGTGATTTTCTCTCTCCTAAATAACTTGTCATATTTAATTTTTTATCTCCTAATCACATATTAGGTTTAAATATATGTTTGATATTTTAACTAGGATAAATTTTCTATACACAGGCGGTGGAAACTGAAAGTTTCCACAAGCGCCTTAATTCTAGGGTATAGGTAGTTAGTTTAGGGTATAGGGTTTAGGGGTTTAGGTGTGGAGGGTTAGAATTTAGGGATAGTTGTTTCAATTTAAGGTTTAGGGTTATAATTTAGGGTTTATAGGTTAAAACCTAAATCCTCACCATATTACCCTAAAAACTAAATCCTAACCTATAAACCCTAAATTATAACCCTAAACCTTAAATTGAAACAACTATCCCTAAATTCTAAACCCCTACACCTAAACCCTAAACCCTATACCCTAAACTAACTCTCTAAACCCTAAAACTAAGGCGCTTGTGGAAACTTTAAGTTTCCACCGCCAGTGTATAGGATATTAATCCTTTTAACTATACATATTTTCCTATGTTGGTACTTAAAAAGTTTTTACTTTCAAAATTGTACTTGAACCAAGCACTTTCTCCCAAGTTAGCATCTAAAGGATTTTTGTTCCCAAGTAGGTACCTGAACTTTAATCTGATACACTATTTTGGTTCTTTATTAACAATTTTAGTCCCTGAAACTTATATATTCTATCAATTTGATCTTGATTCAAAACAATTCAATAAATTTAACCCTTAATGTTTTAAAATTTTAACATTTTAGTCATTTTTACAATACTCAAATCAAGCAAGTTTATTGAATCAAAGCAACAATTGGGTAACTGAAATCTACCAGAAAACAACAAAAAACAATTTAAGAGAAGAAAAAAAAGTAATTGATAAAAATTTTAACATGGACGGATAAATTTATCAAATTGTTTTGAATTAAGATCAAATTGATAAAATATATAAGTTTTGGTACCAACTTGGGAGAAGGTCCCTAGTTCAAGTATCAATTGAGCAGAAAAAAAATTTAGATACTTAACTTGAGAGAAGATGCATAGTTCAAGTATTAACTTGGGAGAAGGTGTATAATTTAGATACCAAATGTATATTTAAACGAATATATAACAACGAACTCATTGAGTGATCTCAGTGGTAAAGGATGATGTTGTTCCTCCTACCTGACTCAGGTTTGAGTATCGTACTCTGTAAAATGTGTATGCATTTTCAAAAGACTAAGAGTAGATAACATATATTATCATATAATCACACCAACAAAATGTTCAAAAGCTTGATTGATTTCAGTTCAATAAAAGCTATATTAGAATCCAACATTTTTGTATGCTAGAAAACACAAACTCCATACATTGACTTCACAAGTGAAAAAGAATCTACAAAACCCGATTCATTACAAAACCAACCTCAACAAAAAGAAAGAACGTATCAAGAAAAAGAATTATCTCTTTGTTAATTTACAAGTGCAAGGGAAAATGAGATCCACATTGTCAAATGGGACATGATACTGAACTCCTCCTTTGATGTTGACAATGGTGGAAAGAATTTGAGATGCATTAATCAATTAACTGAATAGAAATTAGGGAAGGGAGTCGTTTGCATGTCGTCTGATAAAAGGTACTGCAAGAAATCTACCTTTCTGTCTTTTGCAGACACCCGCAAATTTTGACCGGACAACAAAGGAACTCTTGCTTCCACTTCCACATATTTCTATCCAGGTCAATGGAGGGAGATCAAGACACTCGTAATAGAAAGAGAGAACTCATGGCTCATAATACTCCGAACTGCGTAGAGTGATTAAATGTTCATCCTCGGGACTCTTCATTGAATCGCCACTAACATACCATGTAACAGTTCCTGCAATGTAAAGGCTCTATCATAAGCTCAACTGAAAAGGGTAACATGCAAACAATGTACTATTATTTGCTTGAATAATCAAAGAAGATTTTCAAATAGGTTGCAAGTTGTAACTCCTGGTTTGCAGTCTCACTTTACATTCCTAGAAAATACGAGTAGTTCAAATATCATATAAAGTTTCATCATGTATGGTTATCAGGCACACACAAGGGGAACATTACATAGTTAAGTGCTAATCTTACCTCCATGGATATGCCTACTAAACTATCTAAAAGGCACATATTTCGAACAGAGTCCCAAGGAGTAAAAAAATGGATATCTTGTATACTATTTTTCATTGCCCTATAAATCATATATCATATAAGATCAATAGATTACTGTTTTATAAATTTTAACACAAGCTGTAAACAGACTTGGAACAATAGCAAATAAAAAATTATACAAAACCAGAGGAAAATTACTTAACAGCAAATGATGGTTCACCAGATGTCTGTTTGAAATCTCTTCCTTGTATATAACTGCCCAAATAAGAAGCAAAAAGAAAGGTGGAATATAAATTCTACACATACCAACTGGAGGAGGTGGTTCCTGTTCTCTTGTTGCATGAAGTATGATTGTTCCAGAGAGCACGGTGATGAATCCACAAATCTCAGAGGCAATGCCGCTCACATTTTGACCTGACCAATCCTTTAAAAAGAACAACATAACAACACTCAGTTTGTGCACATAAGTTCCTCTAGATGTTGATAAATTGCAACCTCAATTAGGTACCAGAACCAAATTTAAGAGGGATGAATCAAATAATTTACCTTGAACATGATTACACTAGCGATAATGGTCAGTGTTGTGAACATCACATAATATACTGGAGAAACAATTGCGGTATTAAATGTATCCAAGGCCTAAAACAATGAGACATACACATCAGCCGCCCACAAAAGACAACCAACAATCTATTTGAAAGATGAATGCATAATTTTTTCAATAGAGGGTACTTTGGAAGAAGCTACACTTTACATGTATATTCTTGGTACAAATATTTAAAAAAGTGTAAGCAGTTCTGAGATCTAGAATTGCATACTTTCAACTGAATGTTTTCATCTACATGGTATAATTAATATATCAAATGACAAAACTAAGCTACTTACACAAGTAAAGGAAATGTTTTTCCTTGCATGATAATCACGGACTTCAATGAAGTAGAGTAGGAAGATTATATTTTATAGGAACAGACAGCCACCAAGGCATAGAATCAATAAGACTAACCTTGTTAAGGTAATTTAATTGCGTGATGACACAGATTGCAGCAACAGTAAGAAAAAACCAAGTTTGAGGATAAGCTATCTGATTTATCCCGTCCAATGTAAGCATTATAGCAATTCCAATGGCTTTGATGCTTACAACCTGCGAAAGCACCAGGTGATTCTTTTACATAGTGAGCATGGTAACACTACAATGGTGCTATTCAAAATTGTCCATAGAAATTAATAGGGACGTCTACATACCGTAAGAGAACCCATTGAGGAACATATTCCCAAATAAACTAGTATGTTTGTCTGCCCATAACGAGGTTCAAAATGCAAAACCAAAGCTAAAACTATTGAAAGTGTAGCTGCTACATAAATTAGAAAAGCTGCCAACAGAAACGCGGGGAAATAATTAATTACTTGTGGCGAATGTTGAATAAAAATTTAAAGGGAAAGACCATACCTGGTTGTGTCGCTAGTGTCCAAATTTCTAGCACAGAACTTGGAGTATGCTCTTGTGGCGCATGAATAACAATCACCACTGAGCCTGCAATGCAGGTAACACATCCAACAATCCCCATTTTCTGAATTCGTTCCTTCAACATAAAGTGTGCCAGACAAGCACTGTTCAAATTTATCAAGCACAAGATTTAATCAAAAGAGATAAATAGCTTCCTGATCAAATCTTCCACAATTACAAAAAATAAAAGAAGCTTACCTCACAATTATACTTAGTGCCCCAAGTGGGGTAACTAAAACTGCAGGAGCATACACATAAGCGACGAAATTTGCAACCTCCCCAACAATCACTATTTGTACAACAAGTTCACCAAAATGGAACTCAATAACCAATTTAAGAATGAACAAGATTTTGACTAATATTGGAGAAAAAAATAGATTTAAAGATTTTTAAAGCAAGTAAAATACTTACTAGTTATCATGCCTGCCCACCAAAGTGGCTCGAGTAAGTAGGTATAACCCCCAACGCCTATGTTATGCCATACAAAATAAAAAAGAAAGTCAAATACATTGATAATCCTATCCATTCTTATATTGCACAATCCACAAGCTATCTGTTGATCAAGGCAATATTGTACTCAAGAATCAAAATCAAATTAAAACTCTCAACTTTACACATTCACATGAAAACTAGGTTTATGTCGCTAAAAACCCTTTGAATTTGGGAGAAATTATTTACTGATCAATGATCCAATAAAAATGTTAAGAAATCAAATAATATGAAATTCGAATTGATTCGAACAATAGCCAATTATTGTTTAACCTTCCTTTTAAATTAAAGAATTTAGATCTGAAAATGAATGCCCATATTTCATATTTTCAATTGTAAGCTCCTAGTTAAGTTCACGATTCATATCCATTGAGCTAATTAAATTACTAAATCCTATTGCTTCAGTAAGAAAACGAATGAGTCAAATCAAAATTAAGCCCCCTAAAAAAACTTAATTGAGTCAAAATTGGCAGCAACAGTAACGCACAAAATCACGGACTAAAAATAACTTTTTATCAAAAAAAAAGAGAGAGATAAAAGAACAGACCTGCGCGAGTACCTGAAGCCCCAGCACGCTTGAGCCCTTTCTTCTTCAATATAAAACTGGAGCCAATAAAAGCGCTAGACGCCACTGCTAGTATCAATCCCTTGGAATTATCCGAGAATTCCATCTCTTTCTGTCAGCAATCAACGCTTCTGTTGTTTTTGGTTTTTAGACGATCAAAAATGGAAGGCGGGGAATCGAATTCCCGCCAATCTGCTTTTGACTCAGCAACGTAAGAGTTTTAAGTCGAGAGATTTAGTTTATCTGAGATTTTCCTGAAAGTGAAAAAGAAAATCAAAGAATAGAGATCTAATCTAAAAAGACTTTTTTCTCCGGAGACAAACCAAACAAGAATTCTTCAATTAATATTTCAATACATTTTTTAGTTTTTAAGTTTAGTTGTGCTTTTTGTCGGAAACTTCTGGGGGTTTTACGTAAATGATTATTAAGCTATTTAAAAAATATAAAGTAATCACCAAACTTTTAAAAAATATATAATTAGTATTAATCTTTAAATTTTGTTACATTATAGTCATTAAACTGTTAACTTTGCTAAATGGGTTATGTGACTGTTATAAAAAAAAACAAATAAGCACATTAACATTTTATATTGACGATAAGATAATACTACAAGAATCAAGCAGAAACTAAAAGAGTAAATTATTAAATAGGTTACCAAAATTTAATAAGATTTAAACAAAAGTCATAAATATTTTGATGGACTGAAGTATTGACGATAAGATAAGTAGGTATACATGTAAATGAGAGTTAAGTATATATTTTTTAAAAAATTTGTAAAATATTCGAGATCGTTTCGTATATTTTTCGTGAAATTTTATGATTATTTATACGGTTACGGTTCGACCCTACGATTTGATTTTTTTTAAAACATTATAAATTAAACCTTCCGATTAAAAAATAGTTTAGACCACCAAAATTTTTGAAAACTTTTAATTGACCTCTTCAAACAATTTTATCAAGATCTGCTACTAATAACCCCTAACTTTATATTTATACTTTATAATATTTTATATATATATATATATATAACATTTTTACTAAATATATTTATAATATTTATATATTTACTCATTATCATTATTACATGTTTTATTGCATAAATTGAGGTAATGTTAGGAAAGAGGCAGCGTCCTCAACTTATCAAGTTGCGATTTTCTTGATGATTCGAAGTAACATTCTTTTAAAAATGGATAAATTTTATCCTCATGCATTTTTACACTTTTAAGTTTTGTAAAATTTCGAGCCAACATTCTTATGGGCTTAATAGTTAAATATGTGTTCAAATTATATTTTTTTATTTAGCTGTTCAAATTATTTTTTGAGTCGAATAGATTATAGATACTTAACGTTTCATTTCATGACTCATTTAAGGTTATTCGTTAATTCTCACCTTTAAAGGACATGTGTCATTTCCAGAAATTTTGAAAATTATATTAAAAACAAATAAAAATATATCCAAAAAGTTTTAAATAGTCCCTAAATTTGACCACTCCCGTCGGCGTTGTCGTGTTGCCAACGACGGAATGAAGTGCTCTCCCCTCGCCGAACAACCCACTCGTCATGTCGCCCTTTTTACCACGGTTCGTCACGAATCATTTAAAAAAATCATTCGACAATTTTGGCGATTTATACGATGTCGTTTGATTTCCGACGACTGAGTGGTAAGGGCAGCGTGACAATCGTCCCAAATGAGGATTTAGGTTTTGGGGATTTTAGAATTTGGGGTTATTTTGTGAAATTTGAAAAACTTAAAAAATTGCTAAAATTAAGTACTTTTATTTGTTTATAATATAATTTTAAATTTTTTTAGAGATGACACATGTCATTTAACGGTAAAAATTAACAAAAAACCTTAAATAAGTCACAGAATAAAGTTTTAGATACTTATTTAGCCCAAAAAAATAATTTGACACCTAGTTGACAACTAAACCTATTCTTATATTGCGTAATTGTTCTATACACAAGTGCTTGTCGAAACTTTTTTACACAAGCACCTTAGTTTTAGGGGTTAGGGACTTCATTTAGGGTTTAAAATTTAGGGGTATAAGTGTAGTAGTTTTGAATTTAGAGATTGTTGATAGAATTTAGGAACCAGGGTTAAAATTTAGTGTTTATAGGTTAAAACTTAAATCCCCACCCATATTACCCTAAAACTAAACCCTAACCCTAAACCCTAAATTCTAACCCTAATTCCTAAATTCTAAACATGAATTCTAAATTCTAAACCTTTACACTAAAACCCCTAAACTCTAAATCCTAAACACTAACCCTAAACCCTATAATTGAGGCGCTTGTGGAAATAAAAACTTTTCACCGCCAATGTATAGGATATTAATCCTTCTTATATTAGGACATTATAGATAATGCGTCGAACTAATTGGTATGGTATTTACTAGTGTTCGAAGTAGAAGAAATTTTAAAATAAACCGTTTTTCTTCAAATTTGCATGTTACGGATAAATAATTATATTAATTCGACTATGTAACACCCATCCCTAAGACAACATCTAATCAAATAGATATTAGTTTTTGGACGTTGTGAGATATTAATTCATCCCGAACCTGTTCGGATATCATTGATCAGAAAGAATAGTTTTAATAAATTGCTAGCCAAAGAATATAATCAAATGCAGGAATAGTCTATAATGATTAACTTCATATAAGCAAAGGATTAGTATTTGACACCGAAAATTAATCCATCTATGAAATTACTTCAATATAAACATCCACCCAAAGCTTCTGCACCCCCAAATTTACAAACAATCCGCTAGTTTCTGGTCATAAGAAACATGTCAAGAGCAAAAACCAGAACTTAAACAAGGATATCTAGTCACATTTGTAACCAAGTTAATACTCTCTTTCGGCACCGGGATCGTCGAGCAAAGCAAAACATCATCTCCAATTATACTACTCCGGAGGGAAGACGGAGAACAAGCTGCCCTCCAAAGACACTGTAAAACATAAGGGATTATATACAGTAAACATTAACGATGCTTAGGTTGATAATAGTATTTAGTTATACTTGTACACCACACGTTAACATAACCAACCTCTTGATATAATAGTAACAGAAGTCTGCTAAAATGAAGGTTTGGACGATTTCCGATATAAGAACCATTGAGGGCCACAATCCATAACCCAGGGCTACCAGCAAATGACCTCGACTGTCTAAAACCTGTTGAAAGCAGTAGGAATGAATTAATATCTTAATGCGGTTGCACTTATATAACACTTCTCCAACCAGAATCATACAAAATTCCCCCCCCCCCCCCTCCATGCAGAACTACTTATGTTAACATAGAATGTAGCTAATGGATACGACATGAATGAACATTCAGAACCAGACTCATATTAAGCAGTATGCAATCAATTTGACAGGATCATACATCAAGCAGACTCAAGTTATCTATTATTTCCAATGTTGTGAGACCCAGACCGGTGGTGGAACCAGTTAAACAGACAATTTCTGGTTCAACAATAATTACTAAAAAATTCAGAAAATTTATCATCTTTTTAGAAAGAAAGAAAAAAAAAACAGGTTGAACTGGTTGAACCACCCTTTTTTTGCTCCAGTTCCCGGTTTTTTAATGGTTCATAACAGTTACACAATTTCCAATTTTACCCCACCAGTTCAACCCGGGGGGGGGGGGGGGGGGGGGTCCGGTTCTGACAACCATGATAAATTAAAAGGCAGATAAATTTTACCCACAGACTGGTATCCATTTAATGCTCCAACTGATCTTTGATTTCAAAACTGCTGAACTTTAATAACAAAATTAACCGAAACCAATCACATTCAACTTCAGGGCACAAGATCAAACCTGGAGAACCCAGTGAGCACAGCTGAGGAACCTTGCAACTCCCAATGCAAATACATAATGAGCTGTGAAAGGCTCAACAATCTGAAAGCACAAAAAAGATGAGTTGCAGATGGTAATCTTATAAATAAAGATTCTAAATCTTTATCTACCTATATAAGCAATTCATACCTTTGTATTTTGCATCACTCGCAACTGGGGTAAAACTGAAACAGCTTCTAGATATACACAGAATGCCCAGAAAATCCGGTTCACTAGATTATGAGATGTTGAGGGGTGAATAAATAGAGCCAGTGCTGTACATGGGACAAGCTGCATTCAAATGTCAGGTTCAGAAAAAGAATCCACTTGAGCAACAAAGAAGAAAATTGTACAGTTGTATGTGTCCATGCATTGCAACACGAAAATGTCAATTTTCTTCAATTGGTTATATGGATACTTTGCAACACGAAAAAGTCAATTTTCTTCAATTGGTTACATGATAGTATCCATAAAATCAAAACACGAAGGATGGGGGTGACTTTTGTGGTGGGTGGAATTTGAAACAGTAATAAGAAAAACTGAAGATGAATAACTCAATAGACATTTAGAAGACAATCAATGATTTAAAGAGCAACATGTGTGTCTTGGGGGCGGGGGAGAATAAAGCATCTAAAAAGTAAGTAAATTTCTTATTTACGAAACAGATTGAAAAGAAAGAAAAAATATATTTTTCTAATTTGCAGATCTTCAGGCCAATGGAAAATACCATCATGTAATGGAGAAAATAATAAGCAATCTGCCTCTGTAAGCAGGGCTAGCTGTTTCAAGTTACATTCACCACCATTGATAAAGAGGACAAGCACAAGCTCTACTGCAAACATAACCGTCTCTTGACAATGAAAACATGAAATACAGGAAACAATCAAACAACACCAGTATAATTAAATTCTACATCCAACAAATACAATACATAGGACAGGCTGCATACATAATTACACATAATTGCAAGAAAACAAAAAAGTTAATATGACAGAAGAAAACTCACAACATAATATAAAGCAAAGTTGTCCTTCTCTTCCATGTAGCTGGACTTTAGTTTGAAACGGATCATATAAATAACCCATAAAGTTGTAGCCAATGTGGCCAAATCAAGTAGGGTATGTATATCATATTCCATGACAAAGCTACAATACAGCCTAACAGCTAAAAAGATAGCTGTTAGTTCTTGGGTTTTGAGCGATAGCCCTGCAACCATACAATTTTTTTATTGAACAAGTAAAACCAATATTTACACCGATAAAAACTTTCTTCACATATTTAACCAATAACCTAGAGTTGACTGATTCATTCATTTATGCAGCATAAGGAGATGACCAAAATTAATAGGCGCACAGCATTGTAACATCAAAAAAGTATTATGAGGGCCAGGATTGAGACAACAAATACTTTTGCACCAAAAGCAACATCTATTTATCAATCAAACATTCTTGTCATACAAACAGTCGGGGCAAAATCCTAAAGAGAGCATAGGTTACTCGCGCAAAAGAATTAGCATAATAAAGAAGCAAAAACAGTGAAACTCATGGAATTCCTCAAACTAGCGAAACAAACAAAAAAGGGCTTGTTTATACAAATTACCATAGAATAATAACATAACAATTCATGAAACTAGTGAGACAAACTTTTCCCTTCATTTTGATACCTTATCATTAATATTTAAAAACGGAACTTATACATTCTAATTCTAAGCACCACAATTCAATTTCAAAACCCTCAATAATTAAAGTTTTCATCAAAGCCTGCAACAAAAGCAGAATGTCTAGTGAAGTCTCAACTTCGCCAATAGCAGTATAACTCTTCCACTCTTTGATAATGATAGGTGAGAATAACTAGGGAAAAGCATTGAACTTTATGCATCAGGAATTACAATTAAAGTCACCAATCAAAGAAACAGATATCTTAATCAAGCCAGAAATCCAACCAGATTCAGCTAAAAAGCAAAATTATACCATCGATCGGCACAAAGTTGCTAATTTAGGGCAAAAGCACCCATGTATCAAATTTCAGCTATAAATAAAAAAACCATTCTAATACCAAAATCTAGAATTTTTATTTAAAAAAACTAAAGCTTTATTCGAAATTACCAGCGCAAGTCTTCTCCTTTGTGAGCTTATAGATAAGGACAGAGATTCCGATGGAGTGTACCGCCTCGGCGGCGACGAAGAGGTTGTCATGGTCGTGCACGATAAATCGAAGAAGAACAAGCGCTGCCATCCCCGATACTACCGCCAGAAAGGCCTTCACCTTCGGCGGCTGTCGTCTCACCCACATCGACAGCGCATGGATCGGCCTCTGCTGTGCCCTCATGTTTCTTTTTCTTTTTTTTCTTTCCCGGAGAACGAGAGAAAGTGTGGTAAAATTTTGGGAAAGTGGATTTCTGGATTGGTAACGCAAGTCTTTTGGGGGTTGACGTCAGAGTTATGTTTTCTACTCATCTGAATCTTAATTTTACCGACAATAAATAAGATCATTTTTATTTTCATTTAATAAAAAAAATGAGCAAACATGTTTGGCCGTTGGTCAAGCCAGACTAGCCAGTTATGTACTTATGTTTCAAAGAGTTCTATCAAGCTTAGCTTATCATTTCAGTTCCCACCACTACAAGACTATTCTTTTGTTATGTTTAGGAATGGTAGCTCGTGTGTATTTGATTTTTTTCCCTCTAAATTTTAAATATATAAATATGTTTTTTTTAATTTAGAACTTCACTCGTATTAAAAAATCAATGGGTAACAATTAAAGTTCCGAAGAATTGTTATTTTCAATCCAATATATTTACCCAATACGCCAAACCTAGATTTGTACGAAAGAATTGACATTATACTATGAGCAATAATTTTCTAATTAAACGACTTGTTTGAGTTAAAAGTTATTCAAACAATATTTATTAGGAGCATTCCCCTTATTTTCTCTAAAGTTCCATATTTTCTTCATTTTTAGACAAGATTAAAATTAGATTTAAAATTTGTCAAAAAATAATTATCTTAACATGACAATAAATCATCCTATTAACATTTCATTGATTTCAGCAAAAAAATGTGTTGAAAAAGGATTAAACATTTATAATTGAATGAGCGACAACAAAGATGACAGCAAAGATAATCCTGAAAGAAATAAAACAAAGACAAACTTGTAAAAGCATGGTCATAATTTGTAAACACAAGACAAAAAAACTTGTACTATATCGAACAAAAAAGGTCTTTGTGTTGTATGGTTTTAAGTTGTCAAATGCGGGCTTTTATAATTCAGTTAAAGACTGAGCCAAGATTGAACTACGATGAGGTAAATCGATTAACTTTGAACGGTCTTAAAAAATTAATAGGTCTTAAAAAGTAATTAAATAAAAAAAAATTAAGGGAGTTCAGGTTTAATTTTATAAAATTTAAAATTAAAAAACCTTAAAAAATAATTAAACAAAAAATGAGGGGTAGTTTATTTTATCAATTCTAATTAACATGGTACTAAAAAATAATAAACTAATAAAATTTTAAGAGGGACAAGAACTTAATTACAATGATTTCAAAACTATTATGGTTTAAAATGCAATTAACCTATAAGTTTTGGAGGGGGCAATGGCCCCTCCCATATATAAGGTGGCTCTGTCCTGAATCCAGTCGTCGAAGCAAGTTATGCAAGATGCTTACAAGGATTGGAGTGCATTGGGTGTTTGGATTTTTCCTTTACAAGCATAGATAAATCTCTGTATAGTATAAATGCATAGGAATTTGGTTATTTGCTTTGTTTATTGTGCTAGTTTTGGGGAATTTGATACTTTTGTTCTTTATATAAAAGAATAATAACTTCAAATAATTTGATTAACTATACGGAATCGATTAGATAATTGTTAAAGAAATGTGTCTTGATTTTTAAAATGATTTTTTACTGCCCAAATGGTGGAAATTCCGTTGCAATTTGCGACATATAATAGAACAGAAATGAATTGTGTACATTAAAAAAAAATATTATTGTCTCGATCATAGATTGTTTTTTTAACCATCAATATTTGATTCATTAGTTAGCTAATTTAAATCAAATTTTATAGAAGCCTAATATAAGGATAACCCTCCAAATCTAGTTTTCTCTCTTCACAATGCCATAATTAAAATTCTTGATCTTACTGAAAAGAACTAGCGCCTTATTTCGCTAAACCAACAAGTTGTTGGTTTGATCATAGTTGATTTTGATTCTATGTAAAGAAAAATCAATCTTATTTTATGATGATATTATATTTTTATGGTGTTTTTTTACATAAATTTAGTTTTTTTGAAACATGTAATTGTATTATTTTTAGTTATTACATTTTTATTTTTATTTTATAATGACATCTGAATTTTTATTAAACACCATAAAAGATATTACAAATATAACACACAAAAAAGAGAAAGTGGGACTAGACCACTAAAAATCTCATACAAATGTGCAAAGAAAAGCAAACACTTCTATGTAAATTAGCATACCATCAAAACTCAGAAACTAAACGAGGCGCTTTATTAGATGAAAAATGAGTGGTGAGTGAACCAAACTATCATGCAGATTGCTCTACTACACAGTTTTGGTTACATCGGCTAACAAACCATGAGGATCTCTACATGAGCACCAAACGACCGTAAGGTATGATGAAATCGTGCCAATCGACAGATGAAACGAACAAACTACAAAAGCCGATGAAAATCGTACCACAAAGGCAGATGAAACGCGTGCCACAAGAGCAGAGATTCTTATTAAAAAAATAATAAACTTTTAAGTATAAAAGAACAAGTGAAATAATAAACACCGGCAAATTTTTATTAAAAATTAATAAAAAACCCCAAAAAAATTAGATTATAGAAGAACAAGTAAAATAATGAAAAATTAGTACCACCACATGTTAATAAAAAATGAAAAAACCCTTACGGCGTAAGAGGTAATGAGAGACAAAGTTTAAAGTTTAAAATTTAATTTTATAGTATTTTTTTTAGTGTTGAGCCATAAGTAAGGATACCGAAAAATGGTAGAAAATTTTTATGCGTAATAATAAAGGTGGTGTTAGTGTGATGGCGTTTCTACGTTTCTAAAAAGTTGTCGTGTAAGATGAAATTTCTAAGTAGTTGTTTTAAAGGATAATTGGATAATTAGCTGGAAATGATCGCTGTTTACTGATATAATTATTTGACGATTTCAAAGTACAGATGAGATGCGTACAGTGTAAACCGCCGGGATAAGCATTAAGAATCGTCTTCTAGCCTTCTAGGTTAACGAAATAATTTCAAATTTTAATTAACTTAGACTAAGCAACTAAAGCATCTTAGTTTATCTAGAATGGATATTCTTAAGGATGAAAGCTTTGCTGGGTCCTCTGGTTTAACTTTCTGCACACTGAACAAGAGTTGCATAAAGCATATTACAGAAGATATACTCTAATTATCACCTTCTTTGGTGTTTTGATTTTGGTCTTTTCCCCCAACAAAATCTGCATTCGTCTTCTTGCGAAACCTCAGCTCTCGACAGATTTATCAGCTTTCGTCTTCATGCAACACGTCAACTCTCGACCGTGATCACTAATTTCTGCAATTGGAACTATCTCTTGTAAGATTATGGGACGTAGCTTTCCCCATATATATATACATATATAATGGTTCCTTCAAGTGGAAGGCGTTACAGTTTTTCAAGTCATGGATTCGATTCTCTCTCGTGAATCTGATCATAATCTTCCAACAACGAACCCGGAAGAAAGGAAATCTGTAAAATCAAAACTTTTTGCTTGCATTGGTGCGCATGAGTTTTCCTCGCCGGAGGTAATTCATAATCTTCATGTACGAATTGTTTGTTTATTCAGCTTGATTCATTCAATATCAGAAGAATCTAATGTTTCCCTCATTCATTGTTTTAGATGTGGAAGGCAGCTCTGACAGAGTTAGTGGCGACTGCTTGCTTATTATTCACATTAACCGTATCCATTGTGGCCTGCTTGGACTCGCACGAGGCTAATCCCAAGCTTCTTGTCCCATTTGCAGTATTCGTTATTGCCTTTCTTTTTCTCATGGCCACCGTTCCGCTTTCAGGTGGACACATGAGCCCCGTTTTTACTTTCATTGCTATGCTCAAGGGCATCATATCTCTAGCACGAGCTTCCATTTATATCTTGGCGCAGTGTGTAGGTTCAGTCACGGGGTTTGTCCTACTCAACAGTGTAATGAACCATGAGGCGGCGAAAGAGTATTCCTTGGGAGGTTGCACCATTGACGGGAACGGCTCAACATCTGGGGTTAGCACCGGAACCGCATTGATATTGGAATTCTGTTGTACTTTTGTGGTGCTCTTTGTTGGTGTAACAATAGCATTCGACAAGAGAAGAAGCAAAGAACTGGGGTTGCCAATGGTTTGTGCAGTAGTGGCAGGGGCGATGGCAGTGGCAATTTTTGTATCGATTAGTGTGACTGGGCGGGCAGGCTATGCAGGCGTGGGACTTAATCCTGCTAGGTGCTTAGGTCCAGCCTTATTGCGAGGAGGTTCCTTATGGGATGGCCATTGGGTGTTTTGGATTGGACCTTGTTTCGCTTGTATAATTTATTACGGTTTAACCAAGGGCTTACCGAAAGAAGGCTTGGTTTGGGAAGATGAAGAGCGCGACTTCGTTAACTTGGCCGCGCCTTCACTTTGTTGTTGGGGCCCTAGAAGTACAACTCAACCTAATGCCAAGGTTTAACCAAGTGCTGTATTATTCTTCCTGGATTATATTTGTCACCAAAAAATGAATAAAATTGGATCTTCTCTCTGTAAACGTAATGCTACGATCATCAAGGACAATTTCGAGGGCGGTTTGCCTGTTTGTATTGGATGTTAATATTTCAAGGGTCTTTTTAGCTGATAAAATATGCTGCCTCTAGGTTTAGTAAATCAGTGGACAATTTCTAGGGCTGTTTGCCTGCATGTAGTGAAAGCCATTGTTCCAGATCATGTCCTTGCATACGTTTGTCAAGGGCTATTTTTTTTTTTGCTGATAAAACATGCTTTGTTTGCCTGTTTGTAGTGAATCCCAATATTCCAAACCATGTCTCTACAGATGTTTGTCAAGGGCCATTTTTAACTGGTAAAACATGCTTTAGGTTTAATTAAGTTAGAGAAGAAAATTTATTAGCACAACCCAGTAAAATGCACAGCAAAATTTATTGGCCCTTGTTATTTTGTGACACCTGAAAATCAATCCAGTGTTAATGAGGGTATACGAGTAATTTGAGAGAAGAAAAATGACTAAATTAATATATTTTTTAAATATGTTTGAATTTTAATGGAAGAGTGACCCGATTGTAATCAAATTTTAATTGAGTGACTTGTTTGCAACTTCAATAATTCACTAATAATTGAGTGACATGTTTGTTACCTGACGACAACACTTTTAACGACCGTTTGTATTTAAACGGGCGAATGACACAATTGTAATTAGAATATTAACTGAGTGGCTTAATTGTAAATTTTAACAATTAGGTGACCTAAATATATCCTTATTGATAATTAAGTGATCTCCACGGTAGTTTATCCATGTCTTTACCGATAGACAATTCCGTCGTAATAATCGATTGAATGGCTGCTAAACTACCATTTGATAAGAAAACTGGGCGTTTGGAAGGCTCCATAATAATTTCTTCTTCCAGTTTAATGAGCTTCGACTCCATCACCAAATTCTTGCAAAATTGTTATCGAACAAAGAATCTGATAGCCACCAAAATTTTTCATGGTGATTTGCTTAAAAAAGGCTTGCTTTTTATCTCTCCCTATATCCGAAGCCAACTAATTCTCACTTATGCCACATGCCTTGACAGAAAATCTAGCCTTGAAATCTTAACCAATTACTTCAAGTCCATGGACCCCAAAAATCCATTGCCCTTTAATCTGATAATATCTGGTTTTTCAAAAAATGGGTTTGCTTTTTTTGCGCTAAAAACCTTTTCTTTTATGCACTCTAATGGCATTTCTACGGATACTTATGCATTGTGTAGTTCAATAACAGCTTCGTCCTCATTGAGAAAAGTTGATTTTGGTAAACAAATTCATTCCCACGTGGCGAAATCAGGTTGGATTTCGAGTGTCTTTGTAGGCAGCGCTCTTATAGATTTGTATGCAAAATCGTCACTCATTGCTGATGCAGCTGTGATGTTCGATGAAATTCCTGTGAAGAACTCTGTTTGTGCGAATGCTCTTTTAGCAGGGTTCTGTGAGGCAAAGTTGTGGATTGAGGGACTTGAATTTGTTAGGAAGATGCCTGGATTGATTTTGGAATATGATCATTTCACATTATCGGCTATGCTGCGTGCGTGTACCGGGCTTTCGGCTATTGATTTGGGGAGGCAGGTGCATGGATATTTGATCCGAAAAGTTTATAACTTGGTGGACGATGTGTTTCTGCAAAGTTCATTGGTTGAGATGTATGGAAAATGTGGGTTGGTGATGAAAGCTTTGCAGGTTTTCAACTTCGGAGGGATGAGAATGGGAGGAGAGAAAACAAGGGATGTTGTTCTTTGGACTTCAATGCTTGGTGTGTATGGAAGAAATGGACATTTTGAAGAAGGGATTTTGCTATTTAAAGAGATGTTGAAGGAGGGGATTGAGCCAGATGAGGTGGCATTTGTGACGGTCATCTCAGCTTGTAGTCACACCGGTCAAATACGACTAGGGCTTGAGTATTTCGATTGCATGAGCCGCGTTTACAAGTTGATTCCCGGTCCGGAGCACTACAGTTGTGTGGTTGATTTACTATGTAGGGCTGGTGAAGTAGAGAAGGCAATGAAGGTGGTGAATGAGATGGTTGAGAAGGGCCACAACAATTGCAGCATTTCCTTGTGGGTGGCTTTGCTTAGTGCTTGCAGTGATCATGGAAATGTTGAGATGGGTCAATTTGCTGCTAAAAGGGCACTTGAGTTGGAGCCCCAGAATGTTGGAGTGTATGTTCAGCTATCAAATTTATACGCTAAATTAGAAATGTGGGATGAGATTGGCCAGTTAAGAGACAAGATGAAACAGAGAGGATTAAAGAAAGATACTGGGTTTAGTTGGATCCAAGTCACCACTTGAACCAAGGAAAAATGTAGTTTTCGTTTTGGGTAATATGAACATCCTTAATTATTGGGCCAATTAGTGGACATTTTGCTCTGTTATTTGTTAATAGCACGAGTGTTGTAGAAACCTCTCTTACGGAATCAATTCTTTTTTATTAGAAAGAAAAAAACCTCAAAGCCTTTGAAATTAAAAAAATTAATAAAGTGATCATCCACTTGATTCTTGTCTCCCTTACCATGTCTCTTTGTAGAAATTATGAGGGTTTTATTGGAATGGTTTTTATGCTCTCGACTCGCATTACCTTTGCCCAACCTTATGCATTTCTTCAGTTTTTGTGCTTGTTCTTATCTCAGCTGATGTCCTAATCACTGGCTCGAATGCTTTTGATAGTGATGGTTGGTTGGCGTTGCCCCTGTGAGTTGTTGCATTTCTCCCTTTTCTAAGCTCACCGGACTAAAGTATCCATTAGTGAACAGAGAGGATGTCGCAACTGAATCGGTCAAGCTTGGATTGACTGGATGAAAGACCTTTGTTTGATGGACAAAGGAGCCTGCCTCTCGCTCGGGTGGTTCAACAGTTGTGTAATCTAATGCTTAGGCTTCTTCATTTCTGGTTTTTGTTATTTTTTGTGTTGTTAATCGATGTTTGTTTTTTCACCTTCGACGCTTGTTTCGTGTTTGTAAAAAAAAAAATGAGTTGAGTCGAATTTGAGTAGTGCGGAGCTCGACTTAGCTCGTTAAGAATTTGAGTTGAGTTCGGGTTTGAGTAGTTTTTAATAAGTCTGAATAATTTGAGCTCGTTAAAAACTTGAGCCGAGTTCGAGTTCAATCAACTCGAGTGTTGACCAAGTCGGAATCAAGTAGCTCACAATCTGTTTCGTCTCATTTAAAGCCCTATTAGGAAAAAACTTTAATACACAAGTTGTGTAAACTAAAGTTCACATAAACTTGTTAATTTTAGAGTTTAGGGTTTAAAAGTTTAGATTGTTGGGTTTAGAATTTATGATTTAAATTTTAGGGTTTAGAACTTATGTTTTAAAGTTTTAGGTTTAGAAATTTAGATTTTAAATTAAAAAATTTAATATATCATACTTTCGAGTAGCTCGTGAGCTTTTCAAGTCGGAAATCAAGTAGCTCGAATCGAGTGTTGACTAAGCTTTGACCAAGTTAAACTCAAATAGTTCACAGTTTGTCTTGTCTCATTTACAGCCATACTGTGAAGGTTGAAGGGTGAAAGGGAGAAAAAATAAAAAAATAGATTATCACATGAATTAAATTGGAATAATATCTAAATAGTGATAACTAATAAAGGTCGATGACTAATTTGTTATTATGTTAATGATTATAATTGTAACTTCAGCTTTTCATCTAGAAATTAACGATAGATGGCCATTTTGTAACTTTCTACAACTCGAATGACTAATTTGTAGCATTTTATATCAGGTGACCCATCTAAAAAGTACCTTATAATCGAGAGACTATCTCCATAGTTTACCCAAGTTCTTTTAAAGAAACAGGTGGCAAAATCTGATGGTAGCTTGCAGAAAACGCAGATAATGCGAATCTTAGAGGATTCCATTCACCACCCTTACATAATCTTTTCCTCCCCGTTACTCCACCGGAAATTGAAAACGCTTCCCCTTCTTTAATTTCCATATTCATTTCGTTTTCGCTCAGGTAATCCAATCACTACTAACCCTGCTTCAATTTAGACTTACGTCTGTTAACGTTCGCCACTCCAAGCGATGCCAAACTAAATTACGAGGGGAAAAATTGAAATTAGTTAAAATATGACCTTTTTCATTCAAATGCCGTTGTTGTTTTATTTGCAATGAAATATTTATGGATTTTATTTATTTGTTGGATTAATTTTCGTGCGTTAAGTTGGATTTGAGGCATCGGATCTTCTTCTTGCAGGGAAATTGAACAGTAAGTTATCTGGTTTGATTGTTCATAAGCATTACAAAATGGTAAGTTTTACGTTTATCGGAGGTTAATGTTCGGTGGCATTGGAAATTTCTTTTTACTCGATTTGTAATTTCATTCTGGTTTGATTTTGCAGTTTTTCGATAGATATGGCTACCATGGGACATCGTTTGAGCAGAGTTATCGATGCTACCCTGCATCTTTCATTGAAAAGGTCTGTGAAACTAGGATTTTTGTTTTTGTTTTATCTAGTATTGCTTCAATAGTTATTTTTAGGCTCTAATTTTTTCATTTGCTTCAATAAATTATCATACTTTACTGAATTCTTTAACATCTAGGCTTGCAAAAAAATTATCTTTTTTTCCTTTACCATGACTTTGATCCTATATTGTTTTGTTCTGTGTTTTCTCACAGCCACAAATTGAAAGCGGTGATAAAAGTAAGTTTTCTAACCTATAGTTTCCATAACATGTTATTTTTTTTCAAGAATAACTTCCCTAATATATGTTCTTTCATGGTTCTTTCAGTCATAATGCCTCCTTCAGCACTTGATCGCCTAGGTTGGTTGTTTTAATGTTGGCAGCAGTTTAATTTCTGTAATTAGTCTTTTGTTTCTTGTTAATCTGGCCTTATGATACAAAATTTATTTGACACGAAAACCTTGCAGCATCTCTGCATATTGATTATCCAATGTTATTTGAGCTTCGGAATGATGCTGCTGAGCGTGCCTCTCATTGTGGAGTATTAGAGTTCATTGCTGAAGAAGGCATGATCTATATGCCATATTGGGTAGGCCTTGCATCTTTTGGTTTGTATATGCCTTTTTGGTCCACTGAAATGTAGAAAATATTCCTACTTATCTGATTCTTGGCCTGTTGTTTTCTATTGCTTTCATGTAGATGATGGAGAATTTGCTCCTACAAGAGGGAGATATTGTGAGGGTGAAAAATGCAACTCTTCCGAAGGGTACCTATGTTAAATTGCAACCCCACACAAAGGACTTTTTGGATATTTCAAACCCAAAAGCTATGTGAGCGGATTGGTTTCTAAATATATTTATGCTTGATTCTTCGATGTTAGGTGGTCAGCTTAAAAGGGAATTTAAGTTGTTATGAGTTCATGTACTGTATCGTGTACCTTATCAATGTTGTGAAATTTGGGTTCATGTAAGCCAAATGAGTTTCTGCATTTGGCCTGAATTTGCAAGCAACTTAACTCCCTGAATATGTTTTTGTTTCATGCTGTTATGTGATTTCCTACCTATTTTTTACTTGCATATTTAGGCATTTAAAGTTTAATATTACATTTCTTTTATTATGCAGCTTAGAGACAACATTGAGGAATTATTCCTGTTTAACCACTGGGGACAGTATTATGGTTGCATATAACAATAAAAAGTACTACATAGATATCATAGAGACAAAGCCTTCCAATGCAATAAGTATCATTGAGACTGACTGTGAGGTGGATTTTGCTCCTCCCCTGGATTATAAGGAGCCGGAAAGGCCTGCTTTTCCAACTTCAAGCAAGGCACAATCTCAAGGTGACTGGCCTAATGTTTTTGCTTGATATCATGTACTGTTTTATCCTGCATTCTTGCTGTTTTATCGCTGTGTCTTAATTTTGCTTCTTTTTACTTCTCTAAAGATTTTGTTTTGTGGTATTTAAGTTCATAATAAGATTTAGTGTTGTTTTATATTCTGTTCTAAGGAAAACCAATTTTATCTTCAGTGGAAGAAGCTCATGCAGAGGCTGAACCAAAATTCAGTGCCTTTACTGGTACGGGAAGACGCTTGGATGGGAGACCTCTGAAGCAGCCATCTCCACCAGTTTCTTCTACTGGTGCAAAAGACAAGGGACCTGCTGTTTCCAATGGGAATGGTAGGCAACCTTCATCAGGGGCTAGTTCACAAAGTGCTGCAAGCCAGGCTCAGGGCAAGCTCGTATTTGGATCAAATGCCAACCGTCCTAAGGAAACAAAACAGGTGCAGTGTTTTATTTTGTTCTCTGCTTTTCATCAAAATCTCGACTTAGCCGAGTATAAAATTTTTAATAAAAGAATCAAGCTGTAAGATTTGCTATTTCTTCTATTTTGCAGGATCCCATAAAACAGGCTAAACAGGGGCAGCCTGAAAAGAAAGAAGATCCCAAGTTCCAGCCATTCACTGGGAGAAAGTACTCATTAAAGGGTTGATTAAATCAATCCATAATTCCTTGTTTATTATGCATTTCGATAGAGCAAAGTAACAGAATTACATATTCATCTCGGATGTTTTATCATAAAACAAACTGGTGTGTAGGTTCTCCGTGTCAAAATGTTGAGCTATGAAAGTAAATTTACTGCATCATCTTTAAAATACATTGTCGCTATGTCTACTTTTAGTTCATCTGGAGTCTAATGGTAGTGAAAGTATTTTTCCGCTTTAAAAGTCGAACCTCGAGGGTCACCACTTTCAAATTTGGAAAAATACATCTTCATTTGCGGTCGACTTGAAAATTTTCGATGTGAACATTGTTTTCTTCAACATCTGCATTACAATTTACAACCGTGACGAAAGCTTGGGCTGTTTCTATTGTGAACGGGTCAAAAAATCTAGTACAAGCTCCTGAACAATGGCGAGTCCGATGATGAAATAAATTAAGCCGAATAAGATGGTGGTGACTCCGATTGAAACCGTGAGGAGATATTGCTTGTTCTCTCCCGATTCAGTTGCAAGCCTAAATCCGGTGTACATTGCCAACAATATCACGAACATTGTTATTACTGTAACTAGGCCTTGTCCTATAGCTTTAGACATCGTCCTTGTCTCCTGCTGCCCTGTTCCATGGGAGACGCAGTGATC
This sequence comes from Hibiscus tridactylites, assembly GCA_958450335.1. Taxonomy (NCBI): domain Eukaryota; kingdom Viridiplantae; phylum Streptophyta; class Magnoliopsida; order Malvales; family Malvaceae; genus Hibiscus; species Hibiscus tridactylites. The sequence continues at coordinate 100,878,499 of OY288268.1, read as the reverse complement.
AGGCATTTACAATTAAAGCATGTTCCTATATAGCTCAAGAACTTGTTTTTAACCACATTCATATTGCTTAGCCTTTAGGAGTTTTGGTTTTGCTTTTTGGGTAAGAAAGGGGTCTAGTTTGGGGATCTGGAAAGGAATTGCAGGCAGATATGGATCGAGGGGTGCTGGAGGGGCAGTCGCACCCCTAGAAATTTCAAACTCCCATTCAGTGCATGTATTTTCTTTATATTTTCTATAAAATTTTGTAACTTTATGCCCTAAATTTATATTATAACTCTCCGACGGTTCACACCTTTTACATAAAATACTACATTTGCAGGTACTCAGATCAAGAATATCCCAGCAAATTTCCCAGATTATACTTACCATTTATTGTCAAAATCATCATATTTTTCCATCATAAAACATGTTTCTCAAAGCCATATGTACCAAAGGAAAGGAGTAAAATTAAACCACGAGTTTATTACCTTGATGCATACCAGATAGCTCCGGCAACTGTTCTGATAGATTCAAAAGCATGTCTGCCAGAATGGAAAGCCCAACGATCAGAAACAGAAATCCAAATATTATTGTTGAGACCCCAACATGGAATGCCCGAGCTCCGATGGCACGGTATCGCCAAGGTTCCATCGTCAACCGTAATCCACAGCAAATGGTCAATAACAGCAACACCATCGTAACCACGGCGCCTGTTATGCGCAACAATGCAGGCGTAGCGGTTCCATACCTGCGTTTCATCTTCTTCATCCTTGTCCTAAATTTATCATCCTCCATGGTTGCTGAGAAAACAAAGAGAAGGCATATGAAACGTAGGGAAGTTCTAGAATGACATAAAACGTTGCATTGGGAGGTTTTGTCTCGGTTAAAAGCGTGCAGAAATGGTTAGAAAAATGGTGGATAGATCATGAATTTTGCATAGAGATAGTGAATTTGTGCTATCAGATATGTCAATTGTGATCAAACACGTAATTGAGATTTCCAATCTGAAATCACGTTTATGAAACGTTACTTTCACAATTTGAGAGGGAATCAAATATTTGTGTATTTGTTTGTTCCAACTTCAATGGCTTATAAGTTATAAGGACGTTAAGTCACATGGGAATTTAATGTATATATATATAGACAGACACATAATTGTAAATTGTTGAGCTTTCTTGCCAAAAAGGCAACGAATGAGGATTTGTTCCGTAATATTCAACTAAACTAAATATATATATATATATATATATATATATATATATATATATATATTTAAAAAACTACACTAAATATATCTAACATCTGATTCCCTTTATAATCCAACGTTTTTTTATTAAACCCTATAATCTCAATTTTCAAATCCTATAATACTAAACATTGTACCCTAAACCTTAAATCTCAAACTCTATCCTCTAAAATCATATTATAATCATCGTCATTGATATTTTTATTAAAAATAAAAAATATTGGTGTTATTAATTTATTATTATTTAAAAAATAAATAAAATATGTTATTATTGTTAATGTCATTTATTATAAAAAGTAAAAAAATATTATTTATTGTTAAAGAAGGATTACAAAATTATGAAAGTATCAAAATTAAAACGAAACCATCAAAATTTCTAAACTTATTATAATAGAAGTAGAACATGTATAAAACTTTTTTGAACTTCTAAGCTTTTGTCACTGCCGCACAATTTGAGACATTAAAGTTTTACAACTTTTTTAGTAAAAAAATAAAATTTTCTAGAAATTTAAGCTATAAGATGTTATGACAAAAGTTTTACATGATTAAAAGCCCGACTTCGCTATTTGAAATGACCTGACCCAAAAATTCATTTGAAACCAGTAGTACCAGGCCTAAATTTTATTTGAAACCGAAATAACTAGACCTGAACTTAACCTAATACTTAAAATGACCCGACCTAAAGTTCATTGGAACCCGAAACAACCCAAAAATTAAACGCGTGTAAAACTCATTGTTTATGTCATAAGGGCGCAACAACATAGTCTTGGCAATTTACAAGAAATCTACATACATAAATTAACTAAAACTTCTGAGTATTTAAAGACAGACCAGCAATGCCAGCAATTATATTATCTAGTGGTTCATCTTCCAGGTCTTTCCATGCTGCTGAACCATCAAAAGCCAATGGCATTGGCGTTGTCTCAGCAGCAACCTTATTCAACTCTTTAAGAAGGTCATCTTCCTCATCTAGAATGTCCAAATCCCATACCCTGAAGATATCCACGGTTGATGAATTCATCTCCTCTGCAGATAAAATCGATTGAATTCCTACATCAACCACGTTATCCTTTCTTTCTTCCTCCTTGTAGGTGGGCCGAAAAGGATCTCCTCGGAATGTTTCAGAGGAACCATCCTTAAGATATTGCTGTATAGTACCAGTCCTCTTTCTTATAGGAATATTGCCGGTGTTTGTTTCATTGTCTCCATTAATTGGAATGATGAGAAGATTGTCATCAGTTCTTCCTAAGTAATTGGCGGTCTCTTCCTCCTCGATGGAGGGAACTATACTGATTTCAGTACCACCTACATTCTCATTGCTTCCGGTAACTGACGAGTCAAGTGTCTCGGGTTGGTCACCAATGATCTCCAGCAAAACATCTTTGAAAGAAGTCCAATTACTTTCCAAAATTTCAGTATCTGTAACTAGACAAGAATTTACCCAAGCCAAATCCTCATCAGAAAGCTTCTCTTCCTGCTGCTGGGTAGATTCCAAAGATTCAATGATAATAGAGGAAGCAGAGCCGTCTCTTGTGTCATCTTCTACATCCATAGCTACAAAAGTGACAGTCAAGTGTTAATAATGTCAATAACAGTAATCAGAGACGGTTACATGTGCCAAGGTTCATAAAACCAAAAACACTGCTTCAGGAGCAATGTAGAATTTTATGCATTGGATAATCGGCTTAAACGTGCTCATCCTGTAGAATTTATGAAACTACAAAATATTTAAAAGTGAAAACCAGTCCACAAAACTTATTCTCGAATATAATTTTTCATCTAACTATTCTTTGCATAAACAATTAAAGAATAAAAAGTTTCATGAACTAGAAAAAGGTGGCTAACACACTTTTTCAATATTGCAATCTGATGCTTTAAGTTTGATTTCAAGTTCCCAACTACTCAAACAAACAAATTATAGAACACTGCAGCAATCTTCTCTGAACAATTATGGCCCAATAGTACCCAAGGGAATCGAATTCAGAATGGTAAAAAACCCTCTTCAGAACAACAAAATTCAACCTAAAAGCTGTTCTCTTTCCCTTTCAATTTCAATGTCCAGGAAATAGAAGGCAAGATTCAAATAACTATACCTTAAGTGAAACTGATATAAACATAATGTTGAAACTAAAACAAGTAAGGGATTAAACTTAAAACTGCTTTGCAAATTAACGATCAAACAAATCACTGTAACAGCGAGAGTTCGGAATAAATCTTTTTGGGTTAAAACAAGAAAGGTAAATCAAGAGAGCAAAGTATAGAAATTATTGATGGGGATAAATCTTGCACAAAACATAAATCAAAGAATCATAACAATTAATATAAAACCCTAAACCCTAAAACAACGCATAAATTTTCCTAGTAAATTGGATGAAATTAGAAAAGGGATAGAGAGAAATATACGTACCAGATTGTAATTATTTAGAAAATCAAAAATTGTAAACCCAAAGTTGTATTGTGTAAAAGGGAAAGTGGAGATACCTGAACTATATATTCTGATTTTAGCAAAGGAAGAAGAACACTTGAATTTGAGGAAAACGGGCTCCCAAGCGTCACTTAGCCCATTTAACATTGTATTTTGAAAGGTTTTTTATTTTAAGGTAAAAAATATTGGAGTATTTAAAAAAAAATATGTCACGTGACTCCCCACCCCCACCAAATATGACACAAGCTATTTTACTTTCACAAATATTGTACTTTCTAAGTAAAAGTAAAGTCGGAACTATTAGAATCCGATTATAAACAATGCTTTCATTTTTTGAATAAAAAAATAAAGTCAGTGACAAGAGACTTCGACTTTGAACAGTTAAAAACATAAAAGTCGATGGCAAGAGACTCCGACTTTGAACAGTATTTTTAATTTTTTAATTTTATAAATTGAATCATTGTTTATAGCCGGATTCTAATGGTTCTAACTTTACTTTTACTGTAAAAAGTACAATATTTGTGAAAATAAAATGGTTTGTCCCATATTTGGGGAAAAAAGTTAAGTGTCATAATAGATAAACTTTGGGGAAAATATATATTTTAATTTAAACTTCTTTAAACGTTGTTGCAATTCAAAATTACATTTTTTTTTATTTTGATACGTTATTCTATGGTTATTTTAATTTATAATTTATCCATTTATATTTTTTATCAAAGACATGATTATAAATAAACTTCATCAATTTTTCTCCACTATGTAGATGGTGTCGTTACTATTTGTAATTTGTGAAGTTTAAATCTTCTCTATATAATTGCAATCGATTTCCCATAATTCTTATGACATCAAAGTTAAAATGAGCAATCTATTATCAAAGTTAAATATATAACTTATGTAGAGATAAATTCAGAAATTTAAATTTAGTGATTTATCGACCAACAATAAATATCATCACTTGTAAATTGAGAATAAATTGACAAAATTATTTTTTTTTGAAAGGTAGAAGATTTTATTGATAATTCGTTGCCCCGTGCCTCGTTAAAAAACCTCCCTATCCTAGGTTGGAGGAAAAAGAGTGCGCCGGGACAAGGATGCAAACACACAAAACAATACATGATGCTTATTCAACCACAAAACCCTATTCTTTCTCAAGCCACATCACTCACTGTCGACTATAACTAATGACACCTGCTCCCTGCCTAGAGAGCACTATATTTGCTCTCTCTTTAAACAAATAGCAACAAGGAATAGACTGAATCAAACAGTCAAACGGTTGTAAAAACATGCTCTGCACATCACCTGCTTACTGCCGAAAGCGACTCTTCATTCCAATTCCTAGTTTGCCAAATGAGATTTTCCGCTGTTCTTCCTTTCAACAGTTCGAGAAACCTGCACTGGGATGTCCACAGCAAAACTGCAATCCTGTCGGAGCTGCCAGAGAGGAATTTGCGCTGCTCTTCCCCCTAACAGTTAGATTCAATTACACAGGGAGTGCCCACTCCATAACAAAACCTGTCGAAACTGCTCTGCTAATCTGCATAATATGGATTAAAACGCATGCCAAATCAGTAGACAACAGAACCCTCTTCAGCCAAGGTTCCCTATCCTGTTTGTTAAAAGAGAACACCAAACTTGCACTACACAAATGTTAGATAGCTTCAAATCCTCTTCACTACCCAATGAGATTCAGTGCTAACCATGGAAAGAGGGTCTCTAAGCCACAAGGTCGGATAAGCTCTCGAAATACCTGTTTTAGCTAGCTTGTCTGCTGTCGAATTGGCGCTTCTGTTAACAGCCTGAATTTTCCACTGAATGTTGCTGAAGGAACTGACACGGCTGGTAATCATCTGTCTGAAAATTGGGGGTGCTAAGGACGGTCGAATAAACCAATCCACGAGGTTCACACAATCTGTTTCAATTACAAGGGAAAATCTTTGTGCCCAATATGACGAGTTTAATAATTGCAGACCTTCGATCACAGCAAGAATTTCGGCCGAAGTGGCGTCGATAACACCAGCGTTTCTGGAGAACATCATCAGCATTAACCCGTCATGATTTCTTAATACGCCTCCTAAACCTGCTCTGCCGAAGCCACATTCAACAGCTCCATCTACATTGAGTTTGAGGGAGCCAGGATCTGGGCGAATCCAACCAATAGAAGGCGTGCTCTTATGATTGATATTAATTGTTTTAATGTTCACAGGATTCGAAATGATCTCTTCGATCGGAATGAGACTATTTGGCCACTTAGCTCTAAACCACCACCCAAATCGAAGGAGACATAATTCAAAGATTTGATGTTGATCCGGTCTCCTATCTTTGAAGATTGATTCATTTCTAGCTAACCAGATTGACCAGATAATACTTATGAAAGCTAGCTGCCAAACTTCGATAGAACCTATGGGGACAGCCATCTTCATCCAAGCTTGGAGAAACGAGGTCACATCCTTTGGAACAACGAAGCAGATATTCCAGATTTTGAACCATGATTGCCATACTCGCCAGGAGGTGTTGCAATGGCATAGGATGTGGTCCGTAGTTTCTTCCTTATCGCCACAGAAGGTGCAGAGAATATTGTTATTAAAAGACACCCCTCTCTTTGCGAGTTCACATTTTGTAGGTAAACGCCCTAGGATCGCCCTCCAAAGGAAAGCTTCAACTTTAGGTGGGGCGAGATTAGGCCATACAAATTTCCAGACATCGTTGACTTGAGGCGGGGGCACTTGTCCATTGTGTTGCAACAGTCTAGCACAAGAACTTGACGAGAAACACCCACTGGGATCACCCCTCCATCTAAAACTATCTTCCTCAACGTTGGAATACGACACAGAGTACAACAGCTCCTTTAGTTCCATCCACAGCTCTAATTCCCATTCAAACAGATTCCTTCGAAAGGTGACTTCCCACGCCCATTTACCATCCACAATCCGGCCGAACTCCGCTACAACTCCAGCTTTGTTAACTGAGAGTGAGAAAAGTCTAGGGTAAACGACTGCAAGGGGGGAGGTGCTAACCCAAGAGTCCGACCAAAAGAGAACCTTCTTCCCATCACCTAGAACAGTCTTGATATTCAGGCAGAACGGATCAATATTGCAGTTAAGTGGAGCTGTGATTCCTTTCCAGACCCAGCTTCTATTTTTTGAACAAGTATTGTGCGGGAACAGCAAAACTGGATTTTCGTTGTACTTTGCTGCCAAGACACGTTTCCATAAACAGTTGTTTTCAGTCCCATATCTCCAGAGCCATTTACATAGAAGAGCTCGATTTCTGTTGTGAAGGTCCAGAAAACCGAGCCCTCCTCGTTCCTTCGGAGTGCACATAGCATCCCACGATACCCAATGGATACCTTTCTTGTCCACCGTATTCCAAACAAATTTGGAGATCAGACTCGCTAATCTGTTTTTGACCGCAGCAGGCATAGGCATTAGGGACATAAAATAGGTTGGAAGGCTAGAGAGAACTGATTTCACCAATGTGATTCTACCTCCCAGGGAGAGAAGCTTCCCTTTCCAACCTGATAGTTTTTTCCTGAAGTTGTCGAAAACAGGTTGCCAAAGTTTTACCGAGTTTTTTGACGCTCCCAATGGAAGACCCAAGTATTGGCTAGGGAATTTATCTGCCTGACACTGTAAAAGATTAGCCCACGTTTCCACATCTGAAGGCTCTATATTAACACCATACAGTTTTGACTTCTGTAGATTCAGCTTGAGTCCCGCAGCTACCTCAAAACCTTTTAGGATCCTTATGATGTTCCTAATCTGTCTCTCTTCAGCCCCGCAGAAAAGAATCAGATCATCAGCAAACTGAAGATGCGACAACTCGATACCGTTTCCGACTTGAGCACCATTAAACAAGCCTATGTTGATCGCTTTGTGTAGAATCGTACTAAGAGCTTCTGCAATAAAGTTGAATAGAGTAGGAGACAGCGGACATCCCTGTCTTAGTCCCCTTCCCACCGAAAAAGGTTGTGTCGCAGACCCATTAACCAGTACTGAAATAGAAGCAGTAGATAAGCAAATTCTGATCCAGTTGCACCATTTGTCACAAAAACCCATGCATTTCATAACCAGCTGTAAAAAATCCCAGTTGACAGTGTCGTAAGCTTTCCGAAAATCAGCTTTAAAAACTATGCCCTTCAACCCTTTTCTCTTCAACAAATCTATCGTTTCATTTGCTATTAGAGAGCAATCAAGGATCTGCTTCCCTGGGCAGAAAGCGAATTGGTTCTCCCCAATTATTTCCGACAGGCACTCCTTCAAGCGAATCGATAGACATTTGGCAAGCAGCTTATAAATGCTACCGACCAGGCTGATCGGTCTGAAGTCCTCCATCTTCAAAGCCGAATGCTTTTTCGGTATAAGAACAATGAAAGAATTGTTGAATCGAAAGTCTGAGAGCTGACCACTGTGAAACGCTTCGAAAAATGCCATAATGTCCTTCTTAAGGGAGTTCCAAAATTTCTTAAAAAACCCCAAGTTAAAGCCGTCCGGGCCCGGGGCTTTGGAGTCGTCACAATTTGCCAACGCCTGCTTAACCTCATCCTCCGAGAACTTTTTAACAAGGTTTGTCGCAGAGAAGAGGCTGATTTTCTTAAGCTTGACATCAAACCTTTTTAAAGGAATTGTGTTAGACTCGTTGTAGGCTTTTTTGAAATGGTCCCTCACTGCTTTCTTAATCTCCGAGGGCTCAGAAAGGATGGAATCTCCTATTGACAGTGAAGAAATACGGTTTGAGTTCCTCCTACTAGAAGCCATGATATGAAAGAACTTCGTGTTTCGATCGCCCTCTTTAGCCCACTGAACTCTAGATTTTTGCAACCATTCTCGTTCCTCCTTTCGAATGCTAGCCCATAGCTTGGTTCTGCAAACCCTTAGCTTCTGACGACTCTCCAAACTGTCATCTCCATTTTCAATCTGTTTTTCAAGTTCCTCGCACCCTCTTTCTAAACTTTTGATTTCCCCACCAGCGTCTCTCCTTGCTTCCTTATCCCAGCCTTTGGTTACTTGCTTACATTCCAACAGCAGTTGAAAAATGCCACTGCCGGTCTTGAGGTTACATGATCCATTAATCAACTCCACATATCGGCTGTCATCCGCAAGATGATTAAACCACTTGAATGGTCTCGGACCCCAGCTATTTGACTGGATTGAAAGCCCAACCGGATTATGATCAGACAAGCTCTTCGGCCATAAACTTTGGGAGATGTTAGGCCAAAGATTAAGGAAATCCGCAGAAAATACAAAACGATCTAGTCTGCAGAACGTAGGATTGTCTCTGTAATTCGACCACGTGAATGAACCATTGTCCAAAGGAATGTCCAAAAGACACAGATCCTCTAAAAAATTGGCAAAATTCTCCATGGCTCTTTTATTAGCTTTCCCCCCTTTCTTCTCCTCCTCCGACAACACTGTGTTGAAGTCTCCCCCAACCAAAATCGGCAGATTCACACTCAGCAAGACTTCTTTCAATTCGTTAAACATACTCCCCCTCTCCTTATCCTCATTTGGCGCGTAAACATTAACCAGGATACATTTGAAATTCTACTCAACAAATTCGCCTTCTATCAAACAATAGTTGCAACTGACAGTACATTTTTGGACCCAAAAATAATTTTCATCCCATAAGGAAATGATACCCCCTGCTGAGCCAATAGAAGGAACCATACAGAAATTTATCGAAGATCTATTTCCACAGATTTGTCTCAACAATTTCTCATCTACTTTGCTTATTTTTGATTCTTGGATAAAAAGAATGTAGGATCTGGAAGTGCTCACAAACTTTTTCAAGACAACTTTCTTCTCGAAGCTACCAAGACCGCGTATATTTCAGGTGATTAAAATGTTTTTCTGCATGTTAAGACTATAACTCACCGGAAACACCCTACTGAGCTGCTCAAGAATTACTCTTGAAATTCAGACTCAATGAATCGGTTCAGAATTACCTCTTTATTTGCCTCGAAGGCGAGCCCCAGCTTGTCACAAACTTCCAGTGTAGCGTGGGCTTCGGCTAAATCATCATCTTGCGGTACAACATTTGAAAAATCATTAAGAAATCAAATTACAAATTACTATGATATAATAACGATTACAAGTAGGGTGAGAAAAACTCGACTCGACTCGAAAAAACTGAATAACTCGGCTCGACTTGAGGCAAAAATACTCGACTCGACTCGAAATTTCATAAACTCGAATAACTCGAAAAAATTTCAAATAAAGTTTGAGTTGTGAAATGAAAATTCGAATAACTCGAAATTTTTAGTAATTAGTGGATTTATTTTTAAGTTCGAGACGAGTCCCTCTATTTTTTGTGATATATACATACTTATATATAAAAATATGAAGAAATATTGTCACATGTGAAAAAATATATATGTGCATATCTTATATGATTAGAGAAAGAAGTTTAAATTGGAATCAAACCCTACTATAACATGATAAATAATTACAATTAAATTTTTATAGAAACTCGAAAACTCGACTTGACTCGAATTTCTTAAACTCGACTCGAATCGAAAAAATTTCAAATAAAGTTTGAGTGGTAAAATATGACTCGTCAACTCGAATAACTTGAAATTTTTTGACTCGACTCGACTCGACTCGATCGAACGCTCACCCCTAATTACAAATAGACTTAATTCTTGAAAAAAATAAACCAAAAATAGAATGTTTAGCCTAAAATAAAATGGATCATTATCCTATACACATGGTAAAAAAAATTTATTTTCATACGTGCCTTAATTTTAGGGTTTTAGTTTAGAATTTAGTATTTAGGGGTTTTAGTACAGGGGTTCAAAATTTGGGGTTTGTGATTAAAATTTAGGGTTTATGGTTAGAACTTAGGGTTTAGGTGTTAGGATAATATGGGTAGGAATTTAGGGTTTAACCTATAAACCCTAAATTTTAACCACAAACTCAAAATTTAGGGTTTTAGTTTCCACAAGAGCTTGTGTATAGAATAATTACCCAAATAAAATATATTGATAAACTTATAAATAAATATTAAGGGAAAATATATGATGCACTGGAGGTGGAAACATTTTTTTTCCGCAAGCACCCTAATTTTAGGGGTTAGAGATTCAATTTATGGTTTATATTTTAGAGGTCCAAGAGTTTAGAATTTAGAGTTAGTGGTTAAAATTTAAGGTTTAGATGTTAGGGTTTGGGTTTTGGGGTAATATGGTAGGGGAGTTAAGTTTTACCTATAACCCCTAAATTCTAACTGCTAAACTTTAAATTCAAGTCACAATCCCTGAATTCTAAGCACATAAATCTAAACCCTAAACTATGGACCTTAAACTAAATCTTTAAGCCCTAAAATTAGTAGGCTTGTTTATTATATACTCAATTTGGACAAAATTTTAAATATAAAATTTATCAAACAGAATGTTTTAAGGTTCTCTAAAATCTTGTTTGGTTGTCTAAAATCCCACAAACCAATAAATTAGAAAAGCATAGAAACTAGAACACTCACCACCACGAAGAACAGAACCATCGAACCCAAAGTAAGAGCAATGAAGATAAAAATGCAAAGGAAAAAAGGCTGATGAGATAAAATTAAGGGTGTTTATTTTGGATTTTGGATTGGATCTAAAAATTTTGAATATCCGAAATTTCAGATCGGCAAAATAGCCATTCGTATCTGATCTAAAAAATTGTATATTCGGATATTCGAATCAAATATTTAGATATCTAATTATCAGAATATATAATTTTGTTTAAGTATTTTTAAACTTCGTATTATGAAAATTTCAAATTTCAGGCAAGATGAAACGTCTAGAAGAAGACAATCAGTTGAAGAGACATTAGTGGGACAATCTCCCAATGACTATCTTAAAAGAAGAAAAGAAGCAAAAAGCATAAAACTTTAGGCGATCCAAGCTCTCCCGATTCCATGAAACAAACAACCATAACCCACCGATCGAAAAGATGCAAAAAGGGGGAAAAGATTTGCCAAAGAAACCCCGATCAGAAACTGAAGGATCCACAGACAGATCTGTTAAGGCGGATCCAGAAACCGTCAGTTTTCATCCACCGCTTGAAGTACCGGCACCAACGCGTCCTCGATCCAGAATAAATCCCCATGAGCAGCTCGTCCACAGGCCGCCATTGCATGAGCGGTCCGGTTCCCACTCCGGCCGACGAAAGCAAAATTGCACCGCCGGAAACGTCGAGCTAAATGTTTGGCTTTCGCTATCAACGGCCTGACCACTGACGCTATCAACGGCCTGACCACTGACAAGTCGTCAGACGACGATCTCAGATTCTCGATGACAGTACGACAATCGCCTTCAATCACAATATCCCGAAAACCAAGATCTGCTGCAAAACGGAGCCCCTGAATACATGCGACCGCCTCTGCCTCAAAGGCCGTAGCAACCCTATTATTTGTCTGGTGAGACGATCCCAGAACTTGCCCTAAACTATTTCTTAAAATAATCCTTGACCAGGATTTGTTTTCTCTGATACAGAAGCTAGTGTCGAAGTTTAACTTGACAAAGGGCTCAACCGGGGGAGACCATAAAACACCGGCTCTCGTTTGAGGGTGAGACAAAGAGGACGACAACGCTTGAAGTTCTGCACAATACCCCTGAATGAAAGTAACCACGGTAATAGCATCCTGACTCACTCCCTCATGAATTAATTTGTTTCGTGCAAACCATAGACTCCAAACTGTGACTGCCACTTCAACATGTCTGGATTTTTGCATATTCTGAAACATCCACGCTATCCACGTAGAAAATAATAGGTTGTTATGTTGTGGCCATTGAAAATTTAATCTAGCCCAAATATTCTGGGCAAAAGAACAATATAGAGACACATGGGCCACAACCTCAGTAACAGCAAAGCATCTCGGGCAAGAACTGGAGGAAGCAACACGCTTTATACATAGATTATGCATAGTAGAAACGTAGTTCATAACAAATTTCTAGACTGTAATCTTAATTTTTGATGGGCAGTTCAAACTCCATAAGCTCTTAAAAATAAATTTGAAAGTAGCATAAAAAATTTGACTACTTAAAAGAAGACGATAGGCACTTCGCACAGAAAAGATACCTGACAATTCGCCTCCCCAAACACGAACATCTTCTTGTCCCACAACTGAGAGGCGAATGGAAATAATAGCGTTAGCATCATCCGCATTAAAAATACTCCGTATCAAAGACTCTTTCCATTGTCGTCGAGGAGCGTCAATCAAGTCATCCACAACATGATGTTCCGACTAGGGGTGATAACGAGCCGAGCTGAGCCCGAGCCTGGCCAGGCTCGGCTCGGCTCGGAAACAGTGTATTTGGGCTCGGCTCAGGCTCAAGGCTCGCCGAGCTCGGAATTTTAGGCTCGAGCTCGGCTTGAAAATAATTTTATTGGGCTCGGCTCGAGCTCGAAGCTCGTCAAGCTCGGCTCGGGCTCGTCAGGCTCGGCTCGAAATAGAAAATTTTGCTATAGTTTTTTTTATATAAAATATTCGTTAAAAAAACTCTTTCATAACCAACACTAAAACGAAATTCAATGATCGGAAAGGGGACAAAGTGCCAAAAATTAGATTAATCTAAATAATCAATAAATATTCTTATAATACAAACACATAATTAAAGAAAATACAAAATCAAACAACAATCAACAATCAACTAATGAAAGAAAATACAAACACATAATTTATTTTAGTGCATATGTAGTTTCCGAGCCTGTTCACGAGCTTTTCGAGCCGAGCCTGGGTAAGCTCGGCTCGGCTTGTTAAGGTTTCGAGCCGAGCCCGAGTCGTGCTCACTCGAGCCGAGCTTTGACCGAGCCGAGCCCGAGTAGCTCGCGAGCCGGTCAAGCTCATTATCACCCCTAGTTCCGACACATGGGGCGAAGAAATCAGTCGAGGAGGAATACCTGGAAGCCAATAATCGTTCCAAATAGACAAAGATCGGCCAACATCAACCTTCCAGAGTAGGCTCAATTCCAAAGTTCGCTTTGAAGCCCATAAACTTCTCCAAATATACGATGGGTTCGACCCAATCCTAGATTGCATAAAGTCCACCGTAGGGAAATATCTAGCTTTTAGAAGTCGAGCAACAAGGGACGTTGGATTAGATAATAATCTCCAACCTTGTTTTGCCAACATGGAAATGTTGAACTTACCCATATCGCGAAAGCCCATCCCACCATCTTCCTTAAGAAGACATAGATCGTTCCATGAACACCAGTGAATACCTCGTTTATCATATTTCTTCTGCCACCAATATCTAGCAAATTTTGCCTGAAGCTCCTGACACAACGATTTAGGCAATAGAAAAACCGACATCGCATAAAGAGGCAAAGCTTGAAGAACAACCTTAATGTATACTTCCTTTCCTCCCAAAGAAAGGAGTCTAGGGGACCATGTAGATAAGCTCTTAGAACATTTCTCAGCCAAAAACGTTAACGAGCGCTTTTTATTTCGTCCCACCATTGATGGCAAACCTAGATATTTGTCAGGACAAGATTGCAGTTGAACGGCTAAAATACGACAAACATCATCCTTGTTCTCATCAATCACATTAGAGCTAAAATAGACAGAAGATTTAGAGAAGTTGATACACTGACCAGAGCATCGTGAGTAGAGTTCCAATAACTCATTTAGACGCACCGCTCCCACCGCCGATGCCTCTCCAAAGATGATGCTATCATCCGCGAACAACAGGTGCAAGATAAGTGGGCCCCTCTAGCTATCCGAGCCCCCCAAAGCAATCCCTGTGATACAACACCACGTAACAGGGCAGAAAGGCCTTCACTACAGATTAGAAACATGTATGGGCTGAGGGGGTCTCCTTGCCGAAGACCCATTGTGGGCACAAAACTCTCACTGATGCCTCCATTTATTACAACAACATAGTTAACCGTACGAACACACTTAGAAATTAGGGAGACCCACTGATCTGCGAAGCCCATCTTCCTCATCATAGCATCCAAAAAAGGCCATTAGACCATGTCATAGGCCTTACTCATATCGAGTTTTAGCGCAAAGGAGCCACTCTTTCCTACTCTTCTATTCTTAAAACAGTGAAGCACCTCATAAGCCGCTATAATGTTATCGGAGATGAGACGGCCCGGAAGGAAAGCACATTGGGCCTCGTCGATACAAGCCGATAGAGCGTGTTGAAAACGATTGGCAAGGACATTTGCAATAATCTTGTAAAGGACGTTGCACAAACTAATAGGATGATATTGTGACATGCTAGTCGGATCATCTACCTTAGGCACAAGAATAGTGTGAGTAGAGTTTATTTCTGAAATATCCTGGTTACTGAAGAGGACATCAATACAAAAATCAGCAACTTCCTTACCGACGATATGCCAAAACCTCTGATAGAAAATGGCCCCAATGTCGTCTTCACCAGATGCCTTCAAAGGACCCATCGACCTGACTGCAACTAAAATCTCCTCTCGTGCGAATGTACACAGCAAAGTCATGTTCATATCAGGTGTTACTCTCACATCGACCTCCTCAAGAATTGCGATGGGATCTTCAACTCCCCTCGTCGAGTAAATTTCTTTAAAGTAATCCACTGCCGCTGCAAAAATATCCTCATCAGAATCTAAAATTGCATCATTCGCATCCCTTAGCTTTCGAATACGATTACGTTTCCGACGATAAGAGGCAAAACTATGAAAAAAGCCCGTATTACGGTCACCATTCTTGAGCCAATTTGCTTGAGCCCTTTGCTCTCAATACAACTCTTTGCGATCTGCCTCAAGATTCAAAGCAACTTTTGTTTCCAAAATTTCCCCAAGTACCTCTTCGGAAGGATGCATGTCATTTAATTCACTAAGTCTCGTCTTCAAATCAGTCACAGTGATCCTTTTCTCCTTCCTCAAAGTCCGGAACCAAATATTAAGGCCTTCACCAACCTGTCGTAGACGATTTGGGACTGGACCAGTGGAGGTATTCCAGAGACGTAACACTTCCGGTTCACACGACTCCTCAACCAACCAAGCAGCCTCAAACCGAAAATGGGCAAAACGTTGTCGGGTAGTGACCAGGGCATGTGTATTTATTAACAAAGGACAATGATCTGAAATAGTGTGGGGAAGATGTTCTAAATCAAATTGGGGGAACATCAACCACCACGGATCATTGGCTACCCCTCGATCCAATCTTTCCCTAATGTTATTACTTGCAAGACGACCCCATTCCCAGGTATACCAAGGACCTCGATAACCAACATCCTTAAGAGAGCAATCATCTAAAGCATTGCGAAAGTTGTCCATTTGACTAGCACTGCGGAGACGGCCACCAGTCTTTTCTGATGCAAACAAGAGTTCATTAAAATCCCCCACAACCATCCAGGGAACATCAGGAATATCATTAAGTTGCCGAAGTAGATTCCAAGAGGCAGCCCTATTTTCCACTTTCGGGGCACCATAAAAGCCTGTAAATCTCCAAGAGAAGCCATCAGAATCTTCGTCGAAAATGACATCTATATGTCGTGCTGAAAATGACCGAAGTGTAACTTTGCACGAGGATTTCCATGCCAGAGACAGACTAGGGATTTTGTCTCAATCAAAAAAATTACAGCCAGATTAACGTCTCGTAAAAAGTTTCGGAGACGTCCTACAGTCCGAGATTGCCCCAAGCCCCGGACATTCCAACTAAGGATTTTTATTGGGCTCGGCTGGCCCGTTGACTAGGGCCTGCCGATACAGTAATAGACGGATCATTCGAATCAATTAGAGAAACTCCTAATCCCACAGCTAAAACACGCTTTCTCTTAGAACCTTCTACTAGGGAGTCAACATTATCTTCTTCTACAGATACCATTTGAATATCCCCATAATTAGCCAATCCTTCCTTTTGAATTTCCGAAACAATCGGAGATGATTTTGGTAATTGCTGATTATGCGCCGCGACTGATTCAATCCCCTGAGACCCCTGAATCCCTAATGAATCGGTAGCAGTCAATTTACCCTTATCTGCAGCGGGAGAAAGGGAAGGAAATTGGGCCTGAAAATCAGGAAGTTGATTACCAATATCTCGCCCAAAATATCTGCCTTCTTCTCGAAGCCACCGACTAGAGGAGTTGGCCGCCGACCGCCTCGAAGCTGCACGCAGACTAAGATCCCAGCCAAAAACAATTTCATCTTTCGGGACAGTCAGCCTAACTGGACAAAAGCTCTCCCCGTGTCCCAGCTTACCACAGACAAAGCAAAAAAGGGGGAGCTTTTCATACTCGAAACGGACATAGTGAGAACCACCGTTCTTTAAAACGAATTTCTTCCGTCTCTTGATAGGCTTACGAGTATCAAAGCTAACCCGCAGACGCAGAATACCTTTATAACCCAGATGGATTGCCTCAGAATCATACCCAATGAAAGCACCAATGAAATTCCTTAACTGCCGTGCTACCCTCTCAGATACATAACCATGAGGGATCTCATGTGCCAAAACCCAAAACGTTGCATTAAACAGAGGGACTTGCTGCAGATCCTCCCCTGCCTGTAAGCGATGAAACAAGAGGAGGTGCGTATTAAAATTCCACAGCCTACCGAATTCGATGCGGTCAATATCGACGCTGTGGTAAAAATAGAACAGGAACCGTTCATTACCCAGATCAGTAATGGAAACTCCTCCCAAGGGTCGCCACAAATTCGCAAGTGTAGTTCTCATCGATTGAAAGTGAACAACACTAGATGTCAAAAAACGACCGACCAGACAGAGATCATATGATACATTTGACTGTTGATCCCCTTCTTCGAAAGCCACTTCCAGATCCTCATCATCCTCGATCGAGAGCCCAACCAGATCATCCTCCACATGAGTAGCCATCAAGAAGAGACAAGGTAGAAGGGAGTAAAAAGTAGAGGCGTGCCAAAAGACAGAGTTTTCGTGCTAAGAAGCAGAGTTTTCGTGCTAAGAAGTAGAGTTTTTAAATTATCATTTTCCAGTTTTTCTCTCTTTCATTCTTGTGATTAATTATACATTGTCCCTTTGATCTTGATTCCTGACTTTGTCCATATTAGCGAGTCAATTGAGAAAGATGACAATATAAATTTCAAATTTTAGAATATAACAAGATGTACATCTATAGAAATTTTGATTTTTTGAATTTTCAGATATTACAATCATTAAATTACTAAATATAACGAGATTTATATTTATAAAATTTTAAAATTTTAAATTTTCAGATAATCCAAAACTTGAAATATTATGATTTATATCCGATTCAAAAAATTAAAAATTAAATCTCTAAATTTTCAGATTAAATCAAATATTTTTATACACCCCTAAATAAAAGCATACCACTAAAACAAAAATAAAACCAAAACCTTTTATTTTAAGAATCAACCTATTTTATTTAATTCATTGAATGAGGTGACACATTTCAAATCATCAATAACAAATGGAAATTATACACCAAATGTACATCAAATTTAATCTCCATAAAAGTCAGGTGCTGAATCCTTCACTCAAATAAATTTTGGGATTGCATATTAAAAATATGTCCTTGACTGAATAGCCATTTTATTTTTTTAAACAATTTAATCTTTAACGTTTTATTTTGAGTTAAAAATGACTCCTCTACGAATACAAATCGTCAATCAACTGACAGTAAATGACTTAAAATGACATAACAAACCTATATGACAGTACATTCCGCCATAGTAGTATCATATAGGTAAATATGTAAACTTTTCAGAATGACACGTTAGTCAAAAAATAATTTTATAAAATTATATAAAATATAAAATATTTTTTCTTTTAACGTATCATTCTGTCAAGTTATTTGAAGTTGTTTACTATAGTTGACTAACATTTTTCATTCACAGAAGGGTCATTTTCACTCAAAATGAAATGTTGAGGGTTAAATTGTTTTAAAAAAAGAATAAGAGCCAAAATGACTATTCAGTAAAACGTAAGAGCCAAAATGACTATTCAGTAAAACGTAAGAGCCAAAATGACTATTCAGTAAAACGTTAGAGACAATTTTAGGCATCCTAAATTTTTTATAATTTCCATCATTTAACAATTTTTTAGATTCTTGAAATGATTCTTTTATCCCAAAATAAAATGCAACACCGACAAAGCAAAACCCCAAACAAAAACCATCTAATCTCTTGACAATAAAGGGGAAAACCCAAACTACAAATAAAACCACAAGAAAAAACTTAACAAAACTGATAGATAAATGCAAAGTTTAGACTTGTTAAAGGTCATATCCATGTAGATTGCAGCAGACTAGCACAGGGGAAGTACCATGACAGAGGATATGTATGAATTTAGCTCATAATCATGTAATTTGCTGTCATTCCATCTAAATTTATGCAGCAACATATAAACATGAGGAGACAATTCACACCGGAATTACTTAAACCTATGCTCATTTCTATGACCAAATTGAAAGTTGGAAACTATTTCTACTGAGAATTCAAATTGCATATCAAATCTCCAAATGCTTGGAAGCTAGAAACTACCATTACTTAATTTTAACATTCATTACATGAATCATAGTTTTCAAGGAACCAAGTGATCACTTTTATCAACCAAGCCTGCCCATGGATAATAAATTTACCTTCAAATTTGTCACCAAAAAAGGTTTCCGCGGGGAATATAGCAGAAAAGCATTGCCGGGAATCAGTACTTAAACCCTGCTGGATCCCCTTCTACCACGTCCAGAGAATCCAGGTAAAGGTCCTTTCTTCTGCATAAATCACGAGGGGAATTAGAGGGGTTGTGCAAGAGGATACATTAATTAACAGAAAGATTGTTTTCTTTTACTGTCTCGAGACTCTACCATCGGTGCAGATTTCAGCTTTGACTGCCTTCTTATAAAAGCTCTATGAAACTCTTTCTTTTTCTCTTCAGCCTTCATTTTGGTAACACTAGGCCTGTATATGATCACAGTCCGGCCAATTTGACCAACGACGACTGAACCAGTTGCTTGCTCCAGTTGACTCACCACATCCTCTAGCTCTCCAGGACAGGTCCGGTGAATTTTGATCTGTTAACCAAGTTTGAAGTTAAAACACAGATATACCAAATATTTCTCAACTCAAATGATAAAATAAGCAGGAGATCACACCGCAACTTCACCAATAGCAGTCTCAATCTCAAACATTGGAGATCCATATAAACTTTAATTCCCAATAAACATAAAATCAAGCTGGGATGTATGTTCTGTTTTCTGCTTACACGCACAGATACTCTAGGCAAATGGAGATGCAATAGTGGCAGGTAGTTCTAACTTCTAACCCGATAATTTTGAACTAACTCGAATATAATAGGGAAAAATAACTAAACTGTAATACACTACAAAACATGAAAAAGAAAATGATATTTAATGTGTGCCTAAATCTATATGAAACTAATCAAATTACTAATTTTTATGAACACAGCAATTAAAAACAAAATGAACACACGAATTACAAATAAACAAAGTATCAGGTTTCTATAGTCTAACGTTTTATGAATTATGAGGAAACAGTTCAACCCAAAGCAAGCAGCACTGAGAAAAAAAAAAACTCGCATTCCCTACCCATAGCTTAGAATGCATCAAATGACATGAAACGATACCTTCAAAGCAAATAGAACCAGAAATTAAGTTGGACATCAAAATACAAAGAGAATTAGGAGATTTATTATGATAATTCAAAGCTAAAGGCTTTAAACCCTATCTAAACCCTAAACAGCATAATAATAATAAGATGAAAGAAGGTACCTTTAGAAGTTCATTGGCTTCAAGGGTCTCAAGAAAAGAGGAAATGACATTATCAG
Organism: Hibiscus tridactylites; assembly: GCA_958450335.1. NCBI lineage: Eukaryota > Viridiplantae > Streptophyta > Magnoliopsida > Malvales > Malvaceae > Hibiscus > Hibiscus tridactylites. Next base: position 100,858,115 of record OY288268.1, on the reverse strand, counting down.
TAACACCAGATTTGCCCACCAGTTGAGACTTCAATTTCTTGCCTAAACCATGTGCATATGAAGCCAGCTCTTTCTTTTCCTTCACCGTCAGATTCGGCAGTTGCACATTCTTAGCCTGGGTATTTCCCCCGACCACCTCCAAACCCAAATTTACAGGGCTACCCTCTTCGCCATTTTCAATACCAATATCATCTTCCTCATCATTACTATCATGTTCTTCAACTTCAGATTCCAAGTCTTGTTCTTCGTCTTCTTTGTCTAGCAAGGATAGGGGGTAGGTATCATTTTGGTTTGAATTTGAGGAATAGTTGATAGAAAAGGATTGGATTTGAGGGGAAGTGAGGGAAGAGAAAGAGGAAAAAGAAGAAGAGCGAATGGTTTTTTGAATAATAGGGATTTTATTGTGGATTCTTGAGATTGAGAAGCAAAGGGGCTTCAGGATGAAACCAAGTGTTGCCGCCATTACCGTCGCTGCAATATGTGTTTTCGGTACAAAGATATTTTTTTTAATCAAGTTCGATAATGATAACATCAATCCAGTATGATGAATGAGCTCAATTTGAAGTCATAAAACCAACCCGGTTGTTTGGTAGCGGTATTTGGCTAGAGATGTAGAACCGGGTGCTCAGCTAGGTTCTAGCTCACGACCAGGGACGTCCCTGGGCATGGGCAATAGGGGCCCCTACCCTGCCCAGGGCTCATTTTTTTCGAATATTTATGGTTAATGTTTAATATTTTTTTAATATTTATTATTTAAAATTTATTTATTTTAATAATTGTTATTAGAGTTCTATTCTTAAAATTTATTTTTTCTGATATTTTTTATTAGAGGTATAATTTTTTTCAATACTTGTTATTATAGTCTCATTTTCTCGAATACTTGGAATTAGGGGCCTATTTTTTATTATTTATTGTTATTAGGGTACAAAATTTTTAATACTTGTTATTATGAGGCCAATTTTTCAATATTTGTTACTAGGGGCCTATCTTTTCTAATATTTGTTATTAGAGTCATACTCTTAAATTTTATTTTTTCTGATACTTGTTATTACGAGTCCAATTTTTTTCAAAACTTGTTATTTATAGTCTATTTCCCTAATATTTGTTATTACATGCATACTCTTAAATTTTAATTTTTCAATACTTGTCATTAGGGTTCCATTTTCCCTATATTTGTTATTACAAGAATACTCTTAAAATTCATTTTTTTTTAAAATTTGTTAATAAAGACCAATTTTTTTTATATATATATCACTTGTTACTAAGGGTTTAATTTCAAAATTTTTTTCTAATACTCGTTATTAGGGGAAAGGGTGAGCAACACTCGACTCGAAAAAATTGATTTTTTCGACTTGACTCGAAAAAAATTTCAAATAAAGTTTGAGTTGTAAAATAAAAATTCTAATAACTCAAAATTTTAATATTTAGTAGATAAATTTTTAAGTTCGAGTCATAAGGACTCGTAAACTCGCATAACTTGAAATTTTTTTACTCAACTCGATCGAACGCTCACCCTTAATTAGGGACCTATTTTTTAAGTTCGCCCATGGGCCACCAAAATCTCAAAAACGGCTCTGCTCACGACAAGTTAGGTCCGGTCAGATTGATTTTGAATTACGTCGGATTAAATTAATGACATGAGTTGAGTCGGGTCTGATTTAGGTCGGTCGGGTCAACGTGTAGTTGATCTTAACTCAAACTCAAGTTGAGTTCAGGTCTATAACCCTTTCGACATGTCCTAGTTGCTAGACCCGAATGAAGAAGATTATATTAATTAGTTGAAGCAAACCTGATTATCTTACTCAAATTACGGTTCACTTTTTTTTATTTAAATTTATCTATTTGCAGTAGTAAGCCCTATAGTGTACATACAAGTAGCAATTTAATTTTCATTCGAAATAGGCACTCAATTGTGAATACAAGCATTTTAGGGATCAAAATGTAAATATAAATAATTACAGAAATTTAATAAATTTTTATGTTACCAATAATTAATTAACTATATTTTATGCCAGCATGTCGATTTTCATCTCAAACGGATGTCATCCGACTTGAATCTGAACTACGATTATTCTCAAGTCTTACTGAAAATCGGATTTCCTTTTCATGCCATATGCAATTGATGCATGAACATACGATGACCAAAATATAAAAAATTAAAACTTAGCAAAGCTCATTACTGAATTAATTATCGGTTGCACCGGTACACAAGATACTATCTATACATGTAAACATCGAAACTAATTTCGATATCAAAACACAATAAGGCATACTGATACACGATTACACGTATCGACACTTAATCATGCGTATCGGTACCCAGTCCCACATACAATATCGGTCACTAGAATGACCCGCATACCCACATGCTATGGGATTAAATTAAAAGCTTCATTCTGACTCACTTATATCCTTAAACACCTTTTTGGCCGTTTTGATCTTGTCAAAACATAACTTGAGGCCTTCAATTTGGTTGAAATACGAAAAAGACAGAGTAGAGAGAAAATTGTGAGAAAAAGAAAAAAATAATTTCAATTTTTCTCATTTTCACTCAAAGTATGGTTTATTTCCAATATCACCCTTCATGTGTTTAGTGTCTACCATTAATTGGTTAAAAGGACCACCTTTTTTTTATAAAAATTAAAGGTCAAAACTGTTGATGAAATGAAATTTTAATACCACATTTGACAAAAAAAAGGGCCTAAAATGAGAGTCGACTGAAATACGATGCAACTTTAATATTATTATACAAGAACTGTTTCTGCAAGTTTAGTGAAATATAGGGACTACTTATGTAGTTCCATTAAATTGGTTGAACACATTTACAACCGGAAAAACAAAATAAAGAAAATCGAAAACAATCCGAAAACATTTTTTTTGTTCTTAATTTTAGATGCTGAAGCAGATCTAAAGTAATATCTTTTCATCTCTTTGATCTGATTCCCAAATTCAACTCTCCTCGTCCGGTTACGCGGATAGCTTTATTTCGTTGTGTTTGGTTCGCCTTTGCAGAGAATTGAATGGTTTGAGAGAAAGAAAAAGAGGAAGAAGATGTTGACGAAGTTTGAGACTAAGAGTAATAGAGTGAAGGGACTGAGTTTCCACACTAAGAGGCCTTGGATCTTATCCAGTCTCCACAGTGGTGTTATCCAATTATGGGATTATCGAATGGGGACTCTGATTGATCGATTCGAGGAACACGATGGCCCCGTTCGCGGCGTGCATTTCCATGTGTCTCAGCCTTTGTTTGTCTCCGGAGGTTCGGATTTCATTTATTTTCAACTCCATTTTATGTATGCTTAATAAATTTCGTTGGTTTTTTTTTACCGATCCATGGATTTGAATGTGGAATTGTGCTGGTCATTGGGAATATTTATTTCGAATTATATTTAGCGCTTGAGAAATCTGTTGTTTATGATAATGCTGGATCTAGTTTTACTCTTAGTGAATATGCACATTTGGGTCTGAGCTAGTAGAAACTGCAGACCTGCCAGTATCCTTTAAATTAAATGCAAGGGTTTTCTCTGATGGCAACTACTGGAATTTGGGATGAAGATCTTCCAAAAGCTTCTTACTTTTCTAAGTTACTCAAAGAGAACATGATTTGCAAAAGAGATACCAACTGTGCCTTAAGATACAGGCAACATTAGGAAACCTCATAATTTCAAGTCCCGAATTCCCTCAACTTTTGGGACGTTGGCTCCCGTGGCATTCCCCTTGTTTTCCCTTCCACAAAAAAGCACTAAACTGATTGATCTCATTTCATAACCCTAACTTAAAGAACAAGATATGGAACCAATACTTCTGCTGTTCTGCATGCTGAATGGGATATATTAAACCAACTGAGGTCTAGCAACATTGGAAACTCTCTTAACATTCTAGCAGTTAATATGACTCATTTCTATATAAGAGGGGTCTCAGTCTCAATCTTTGATTAAAACCTTTGATTTGGTGAATGGATAATTTTCTATTTGTACTGTTTGATGCCTTTTTGGGATAACTTATTACAATTAATTTTGAATAATAAGATGCTTAAAATATAAAGTTTGAATACAGTAAACTAGGGAGTGATTTAAATAGTTGGTATATAATAAATACTGTTAGAATTTGTAAATGCAAACAGATAGAATTGTTTAAAATTTCACTACAATTTAATTTCATTTAATGAGATTACCATTTCACTTATATTAGTGATTATATCATTAGAATTAAGGAAAATAAATAGATTTATTTAATAAGGTTTATGGCCCGTTTCCAATAAAAATCAGTTCTGCAAATAAAAATTATGAAATAACAACTTATGGATACAACAATTATTAATGTACTTTTGGCTTGAAGTCTACACAGACATGAAATGACTTTTATAGCCGATTTTACTTGTTTAAACCAAGTCCAATAACTTGCTTGTCAACCTTGACCTTAGGTGTTAAACTTTTGTGTCAGTAGATTTATTACAGAAAAGGAATACTGTGAGGTTGTTAATTTGAAAACTTCTAGAACAGATAAGCATGGACAAGGAAGGTCTGCATTTGAAATTTTCATTGGTTAAAAAAAATTCAGTTTGTTCTATGATTTGTTTTACCTAGCATAGCGTACTTGTCAATACAAATTATGTGAAAATTGGTTCTTTATTTATTTTTTATATTTTCAGGGGATGACTACAAGATAAAGGTCTGGAATTACAAGTTGCATAGATGTCTTTTCACCCTTCTTGGACATCTGGATTATATTCGTACCGTGCAATTTCATCATGAGCATCCATGGGTTGTGAGTGCCAGTGATGACCAGACTATTCGCATATGGAACTGGCAGTCACGAACTTGCATCTCTGTGTTGACTGGTCATAATCATTATGTTATGTGTGCCTCATTCCATCCTAAAGAAGACCTGGTTGTGTCAGCTTCGCTTGATCAGACTGTTCGAGTTTGGGATATTGGTTCCTTGAAAAAGAAGACTGCTTCCCCAGCGGATGACATCTTAAGGTTGAGTCATATGAACGCAGATCTTTTTGGTGGGGTTGATGCAGTTGTTAAGTATGTATTGGAAGGTCATGACCGAGGAGTAAACTGGGCTGCATTTCATCCAACTTTACCTCTGATAGTCTCTGGAGCAGATGACCGCCAAGTGAAGCTGTGGCGTATGAATGGTAATTATTAGTAAAATGGTTCATTCTTCTCCCGCCTATATTTCATTTTCTACAAATATTGCTTCAAGTTCTTTTGTTAAGTACACTTGTTTTCCAAATTATAATCTTCATAAGAACTTAATTATTTCCTTTCCTGAACTTTGATGTTTGTTGACGGCCCTTGATATTTGCTCAACTTCTCCATTATATTTTATTCAGCAGTGATTTAGACCACTGAGTTGTTGCGCAATTAGTAATCTTGTTTATTTTTTTTGCAGATACAAAAGCATGGGAGGTGGATACCTTGAGAGGGCACATGAATAATGTGTCTTGTGTTATGTTCCATGCCAAACAAGACATCATTGTATCTAACTCTGAGGATAAAAGTATTCGTGTGTGGGATGTAACAAAGCGAACTGGACTTCAAACTTTTCGTCGCGAACATGACAGATTCTGGATTCTTGCTGTTCATCCTGAGATGAATATTTTGGCAGCTGGTCATGACAGTGGCATGGTTGTATTTAAACTAGAGAGAGAGCGCGCTGCTTTTGCAGTGAGTGGAGATTCTCTGTTTTATGCCAAGGATCGGTTTATAAGGGGTTTTGACTTTTCTACTCAAAGAGAGGCACAAGTAATTCCGATTCGACGGCCTGGTTCCTCAAGTCTGAATCAAAGTCCAAGAACCCTGTCTTATAGTCCTACAGAAAATGCTGTTCTTATCTGCTCAGATGTAGATGGGGGATCGTATGAGTTGTATGTGATACCCAAAGACAGCTTTGGTAGGGGTGACGGTTCACTGGAGGCAAGGAAAGGTCTTGGTAGTTCTGCTATATTTGTGGCACGGAACCGGTTTGCTGTTCTTGACAAAGGCAACAACCAAGTCTTAATCAAGAATCTGAAAAATGAGGTGGTGAAAAAGAGTGACCTCCCCGTGCCTACCGGTGCAATTTTTTATGCTGGAACAGGTAACTTGTTGTGTAGGTCAGAGGATAGAGTAGTTATATTTGATCTCCAACAAAGGCTTGTCCTTGGTGACCTTCAAACCCCTTCTGTGAAATATGTTGTTTGGTCCAATGACATGGAGAGTATTGCTTTGCTCAGCAAGCATTCCATTATCATTACCAACAAGAAGCTTGTGCATCAGTGCACTCTTCATGAGACAATACGTGTTAAAAGTGGAGCCTGGGATGAGAATGGTGTTTTTATTTATACCACCTTAAACCATATAAAATATTGCCTTCCCAATGGAGATAATGGAATAATTCGAACACTTGAGGTTCCGATATACATAACTAAGGTTTCTGGCACTACTATATTTTGCCTGGATCGTGATGGGAAGAATAAGACTATCGTTATTGATGCTACAGAATACATTTTCAAGCTCTCTCTTATTCGAAAGAGATATGATCATGTTATGAGTATGATAAGAAACTCCCAGCTTTGTGGTGAGGCCATGATTGCTTATCTCCAACAGAAGGGGTTCCCTGAAGTGGCTCTCCATTTTGTCAAAGATGAGAAAACACGCTTTAATTTGGCTTTAGAGAGTGGGAACGTTCAAATTGCTGTTGCATCAGCTAAGGAGATTGATGACAAAGATCATTGGTATAGATTGGGTGTGGAGGCCCTTCGCCAAGGCAATGCAGGTATAGTGGAATACGCCTACCAGAGGACAAAGAACTTTGAGAGGCTGTCTTTTCTTTACCTCGTAAATGGTAACATGGAAAAGCTGTCCAAGATGCTGAAAATTGCAGAAGTTAAGAATGATGTTATGGGCCAGTTTCACAATGCTTTGTACCTTGGTGATATACAAGAACGTGTTAAGATCTTGGAGAATGCTGGTCACTTGCCTCTTGCTTATATTACAGCATCCGTCCATGGGCTAGAGGATATTGCGGAAAGGTTAGCAGCTGAGTTGGGAGAGGATGTCCCTCCTTTGCCAGAGGGTAAACAACCTTCCCTATTGATACCTCCAACCCCTGTTATGTGTGGTGGTGATTGGCCGCTTCTGAGAGTCATGAAGGGCATATTTGATGGTGGATTCGATAGTATTGGCAGGGGTGTTGTGGATGAAGAGGAGGATACTGAAGGTGATTGGGGTGAAGATCTTGATGGGGTTGATGGGGACAGCTTACAGATTGGGGATGTTAGTGCAATTTTGGAGGATGGGGAGGTGGCTGAAGAAAATGAAGAGGAGGGTGGATGGGACCTTGAAGATTTAGAACTCCCCCCTGAGGTAGAAACCCCTAAGGTTTCTGGTAATAATCGTTCTATTTTTGTGGCACCAACTCCCGGTTTGCCTGTAAGTCAGATTTGGATTCAGAAATCATCTCTTGCCGCTGAACATGCAGCAGCTGGCAATTTTGATACAGCAATGCGTTTGCTGAGCAGGCAACTTGGCATAAGAAACTTTTCTCCTTTGAAGTCCTTGTTTCTTGATCTTCACACTGGCAGCCATAGCTATCTCCGTGCTTGTTCATCCACTCCAGTGGTGCCGTTGGCAGTTGAGAGGGGATGGAGTGAGTCTGCTTGTCCTAATGTTAGGTGTCCGCCAGCCCTTGTTTTCAATTTCTCTCAGTTGGATGAAAAGCTGAAGGCTGGTTACAAGGCCACAACAGCTGGAAAGTTTACCGAGGCTCTTCGGCTCTTCCTCAGCATTCTTCATACAATTCCCTTGATTGTTGTGGAGTCAAGAAGGGAAGTTGATGAAGTCAAGGGGTTAATTATCATCGCTAAGGAGTACGTTCTTGGTTTGCAGATGGAGCTGAAGCGAAGAGAGATGAAAGACAATCCAGTCCGCCAGCAGGAGCTTGCTGCCTACTTCACTCACTGCAACCTTCAATTGCCTCACCTCAGACTTGCTCTGCTGAATTCAATGACCGTCTGCTACAAGGCAAAGAACCTGACTACAGCAGGTAACTTTGCACGGAGACTACTAGAAACAAACCCCACAAATGAGAATCAAGCAAAGACTGCAAGACAGGTGCTTCAAGCTGCGGAGAGGAATATGACAGATGCCGTTCAGCTGAACTATGATTACAGAAACCCATTTGTGACATGTGGGGCAACTTATGTGCCAATTTACCGAGGACAGAAGGATGTATCCTGCCCATATTGTACTGCTCGCTTTGTGCCTACCCTGGAAGGGCAATTGTGTGCAGTATGTGATCTAGCTGTTGTTGGGGCAGATGCTTCAGGATTGCTCTGTTCTCCTTCACAAATACGATGATTGCGCTGCTTATTCGAGTCTTGTTTCAGACTTCATCTTCCTCATTAATGGTGCCAGCAAGACGAAGCATGTTTTGATTGATTCTTCTCAGCAGGTAAAAGGTAAGAAGTGAAGAAAATTGATATGAGCTGAAATTGCTTGCACCATCAAATTTTTATTTGCTTTTTTGTTCTGTTTATGAAATTAAGATATAATAATGACAATACTAATAAACAAACAGGGAATTTTGATTTTGGCTATACTTGTTCATCTTTCATGGGCAAGAATAGTGAGAGGGCCCTTATTAAAACAGATGATGGTTTGATAGGTAAGACACCTTTATGTTCCATGTCAATGTAATTTGTGATTCTTTTGGGTTTCCATTGATTAGAGTTCCTATTTAGGTTCTCTTTTTTGGGCGACACGAAGCGGAAATAACAGAAGAGAAGAAGAATTATAATGAGAGGGAAAGATAGAAGAGAAGCAGAAGATTTCAGGGGAAAGACAGAAGGATTTTCATTAATTTTTTCGTTAAAAATCTCTATAACACCAAATTGCATACCAAATAACCCTATTGACATGAAGCTCACTGTTTCGCTAAATAAGCAATAGAACTTAAACTAATAAAGACCCAAACGATAACGTTTTGCTTTCTTAATTTTAGACCATTACAATATTTCCTCCTTCAAACAATCCTTCAACATATTTCTAGATCTGCCACTATACCAACTGTTCTTGTTCATCAAAACCATCCGACTCCACACGCATTTGATCGAGCACCACAGTTGTCTATGCACTAAAACCATCACCATTCCTATACTGCAACAGAGAGCCAGTAACAGCACCTATGGCCGGCAGCGGCTCCAACAGACCCTTGGGTTAAGAAAAGTTTACTTTCTTTTTGAAAGATAAAGAAAGTTTACTCTTAATATATAATATATGATAGCTTTTAAAATTCAAACTTTACTTTGATTGGTTGTCAGCAACTAATTTTAACATTGATTGTCGACCACCGATTTTTTTTTTAATTTTTTTTATATTTTAATATGAATTTCTGCGTTTGTGACACGTGTTTTCTCTGTCATTTTGACACGCGTTTTCCTCTATTCTTGTAATATGTTATTTTGTTTTGTTTTGTGGTTCATTTCACCTGTCTTTGTGACATGATTTCAGTATACCCTAGCGGTCGTTTGTTGCTCGCACAGAAATTTTCACAATGCTAGTTTCTGATTATAATTTTGTCAGTGGTCATGAAAAGTTAGATCCCTAATCGGTTGATGGTTGTTTGCCGATGTAATCAGTCTTGGGTAGTGAAACATTCTGTATGATAGTTTGGGTCGCTCACTGCTTCTTTTTCATCCGTTATATGTTTCGATTGGATAGAGACAAAGAGATTTGAGAAAACTTCTGAATTTTAATGGTATGCTTAATATTTTTATTTTTATTTTGGGTTATAAGAGACTTTGGTAGATTGATCTTATTATTTTTCTTTTTGGATGCTTGTGATATCTTTCAAAATTTTGATAAAAATTTAGTCGTTGTTATTAAAAAAAAAAAGAATTAAAGGGGTTAAGATTTAAGAATGCAGGTCTCCTGAGATAAGAAAATAACTGCTAGTGCTACTAATGTTGGAAGTCCAGTTTCAATGCATCTGATCGAATAACTTAAAAAGCTCAGCTGAATGTATTATTATATTGAAACCATTTTTAAAAATTATTAATAAGAACTATGATAATTGAAAGAGATAAAATTAATAATCTGTTACAGATAAAGTAAAAGAACTTTGAATTACATTCTCAATATAGGTATATACAGTATATTTTTTAAACTTTATATTTATAACATACAAAATAAATGTCGTATAGAATTCTAATTTTAATGAACATTACAATCCTAAAAATTAAATACAAACTCATATTTATTAAATAGAGTTCTAATCATACTGAACATCCACACAAATAAACATTAGTTATTCAGATTATATGTTCCGTTCTGTTGGTGAGTTTATCTCTGGCGTTAACTTTTAACCCAAAAACCGCCATTAAATCACTGCGCCTGCCCATGTATCTTAGCCGTCGTCGTGACCATACTCGTGTAACAATATATAAAAAACTCTTTTGACTTGGATGCAAATCTTACTGAGCCCCAGCTCCTGTCTCATTCTCACTGCTTAGTGCTTACAGCCTTTTGAGTTCTTAAAAAAACTCTTTGCTTCTGGCTTCATCTTCAGAAAGGTTAGTCAAGTTCTGAAATTGCTGTTCAAGATCTATAAAGCCTTGATATTGTTTCTGGATTCTTGCTTTGGTTTTGTTTAGTTCATTGTTGAGCACATAAAAGATGTTGGGTCGTTCTGGGTTATCCAGAACTGCAAGCTTTAGGCCAGAGAATCTAGGACAAGATGCTTTACATATGATTGGCAATCTTTGCTTCACTATATTTGTGATCGGTGTCCTAGTTTTCACCATTATAGCTGCTACTTATGAACCAGAGGACCCACTTTTCCACCCTTGTACGAAGATCACAACTTTCCTTACTTCCACATCAAATGCCACATTTCAATCGGATAACACTGTTGTTAGAACCGGCGAGGACTTTATGGTCGCCAACCAGACTGCATTTGCCACTTTTATCAATGTGACAGATGTGGTAGAATTCAAAGAGACTAGTTCATCTGGATGCGAGGGTAATTCCAAAGGACAACTTGATTGTAGGGACCCCGAAGTGTTCCATTTGATGATGAAAGAGGCAATTGAGCATTTTAAGGACATACACTTCTATCGGTTTGGGAAGCCAGCTCCGGGGCCTGAGGAGAATACTTGTGATATGGCATGGCGGTTTATGCCTAAGGAAGGGAAGACAGCTGCTTTTTATAAGGATTATAGGCGGTTTGTGATTAATAGAACTGACAATTGTACACTTAGCGTGGTGAGCATCGGGGATTACCATTCAGGTGTGAATGCAAGGAAGAAGAAGAATAAGAATCAAAAGCCCGGATTCGAAAAGGCATCTGGTAGGCAGGAGCAAGTTGTGGCTTTACCCGTTGTGGGGGAAACAGTGAATGATTCACTTCCAGTGGTGGAGTCTGAAAATGCATTTAGTCGCGGGAAGTATTTGATTTATGTGGGTGGTGGTGATAGGTGCAAGAGCATGAACCATTATCTGTGGAGTTTCTTGTGTGCATTAGGTGAAGCACAATATTTGAATCGAACTCTGGTTATGGATTTGACACTTTGTTTATCTTCAATTTATACTTCTTCGAATCAGGATGAGGAAGGGAAGGATTTTAGGTTTTACTTTGATTTCGAGCATCTGAAACAGGCAGCATCTGTGTTGGATCACCAGCAATTTTGGCAAGATTGGAGTAAATGGCAAATAAAAGATGGCTTGAGTCTTCATCTTGTTGAGGATTTTAGGGTGACGCCAATGAAGCTTTCTGAGGTGAAGGATTCTTTGGTTATGAGAAAGTTTGGATCTGTGGAGCCTGATAATTACTGGTACAGGGTTTGTGAAGGAGAGACCGAATCTGTTGTTCAAAGGACATGGCATCTGGTATGGAAATCAAGGAGGTTGATGGATATAATGTCGGCAATCGCGTCAAGGTTGAACTGGGATTACGACTCCGTTCACATCGTGAGAGGGGAGAAGGCCAAGAACAGGGACCTGTGGCCTAATCTTGCGCAGGATACCTCACCTGATGCCCTTATCTCAACCTTGCAGAATAAGATTGAAGATGGGAGGAATGTTTATATTGCAACAAATGAACCCGATACATCCTTCTTTGATCCTTTGAAAGACAAATATTTGACTCACTTTCTTGATGAATATAAGGATCTTTGGGATGTGAACAGCGAGTGGTATTCTGAAACAACAAAGCTTAACAAAGGAGTACCGGTTGAATTTGATGGTTACATGAGGGTCTCTGTAGATACAGAAGTTTTCTTGAGAGGGAATAAGCAGATCGAGACTTTCAATGAACTGACCAACGATTGCAAAGACGGCATTAACACTTGCAATACTGCAGCCAGTTAAACCTGGTCCGAGAATTCATTGCAACATCAGGTATATCCATGTGTACATTTAGCCGCTGTCTTCATTGAATCTTGTACTTGTACAATATTGTCTTCATTGAATCTTGTACTTGTACAATATTGATTATCAGTGTTTCATGACTTGGCTGACATGGCATCGTTTTTAGGTTTTAGACCAGGTTGAACTTTGCTTTGTGATCTACCTTGTGTCATGTCGATGGAGGAATTGGGGGAAAAATTAGGGTTTCTGAAGGATTGTGGAGATCGGGCGTTTGAAGGAAGGGTTGGATTCGATAATCAGAAATTACGACTTAATGACTATGCTGAGGTAAACGGTGTCGTCCAAGGATTATGTGATGAAGCTGCCGAGACATTGGGTCAGAGCGGGAGTGTGAGCCCAAGTGGATCTAGCCCAAACAAGTAGCCCAAGACCGAATAATTATCAGAACACAGCTAGCACAGCTGGAGAAGTTTGTTATTCTGTTATCCACATGTCATTAGATTATTGGATAACCCTTTTAGCCGTTTCTATTCCTTTTTTATATTAGGGTTGAATGTAATCAGGGAACTATCTATGCAGAAAATACACAAAAGTTCTCTTTTCTCATTCTACAAATCTGTCTACTTCTAAATCCCTTTCTTTTCTTTACAATTTAAGTATCAGTTCGTGACACCTTGCCATATTATGGTCCTGTGATGGAAGTTGAGATTGTTTTCTAAACCTTGATCTTCGGATATTATGCCTTGGTTCCGGCAAGCGTGGTGAGCTTTCATGATGTAGGAAAGGAGCTTGTAAGAATCGAAAGAAAACAACAACTCATATTTGCTAATTGCTATAAATGAATGCTGAAATGTTTCATTTCCTCAACCATAAGTTGATCATTATTATAACGTCTGGTGATTGTGTGGCTGTTTTTATAAACCTCACCCTCAGAAAGTAGACTGCCTAACGCTTGCTAAAGAGGGTTGCCATGCCATGCCATGCCACTTTGTAAGTTTTTGCTTTTTGTTTCATCTTTTCAAGTTTCGGGGGAGTTGGAACAAAGAAAATAGAGTTAATTACTCGATTAAAATTTTGTGATGAATATGTCACTTTTTTTTAAAGGAAACAATTTAGTCACTCAATAACAAATTTATGACAAATAAGTTACTCTGTTGTTAAAATTGAATCATAACATGATAAAATAGCAGTTTTAACTTCTAAAATTTATACTTTCTATCAATTTGATCATAATTAAAAAATAATTTAATAACAATCTTAATCCTCAAAACATATACATTCTATTAATTTGGTCTAAATTCAATAAATTAAACCATTCATATTTAAAAATTTCTACATTGCTCCCTCATAATACACTTTCAGACCACTTACATCACTCTATGCTATGTCCCCCATCTCAATAATCGACAGATGCGATAGTTTAGTAGATATAATTATTTCACTAATGAAATTTTTAAGTATGAAGGTTAAATTTATTATATAAGACCAAATCAATAGAATATATATGTTATAATAAAAAAACAATAACAAACAATGCACTAGATAGATAACATATGGAATAAAATAGTGCACTAAGCACGCTTAAATACCAAGTCTTTAAAAAAATTAATCCTATATGTACAATGTCATACTGTTCTTTAAACATCCATTGATGCGCTATAGACAAAGACGACAACAACCCATTAAAAAATAGGAAAAGGGCGAAAACTTGAGGGTGTAAATTTGACCAAGTTTTTGAATATTTTATTACAAAAAAAAATCTTACGATGAATTTTTTGCGGATAGATTGCATAGAGATTTAGCGTTTATATAAATACTTTGTGCTATGCATGAACTAATATAGTTACCATATAGAAAGATATTAATTTCCAACCTTTTGATTTGGAAATATAAATGAAAAAAATTAATTAAAAAACCGTAGGGCAAAATCTCCAAACTTTAAATACATGTAATAAACTACATATCAATAAATGAGAATTAATGGCTAATGCTAGGGAAACGAAAAGTAAGAATGAACGTTTAATTTAATATTTCAACTAAATACCAATTGAAATTCATACTTAAAGTAAGAATGAACGTTTAATTTAATATTTCAACTAAATACCAATTGAAATTCATACTTTAACTCAATTAGTGTATATATAAACCCAGAACCATCAAGCAATCTATCAATAAGAAATTCCTTGTAAGAAAATGCTTGAAAATAATAAATTTCAATATCATACATTTCTATAACTATTGATTAATAAAAGCACAACTTGTTCTTATTTATGAGTTTGTTTATTTTTGGATTCATACTTGATAGTGTACAATATGCTGCTATTTATATTAAACATTTACTCAATTTTAATGAACTTAATTAGACACAATTGAACTTAACTCGATACATGGAATGACCTGGCCTAAATTCCATTCAAACTCGGTTAGGAATAAATTTGAAGTCCATAAGAACCCGAATTAACTCGATAATTAACTGACTCGGACACAAACATATTATTGACCCAACCAGAAATTGACATAGAAAAGAGTAGTGCCCAACTAGGTGAGAAGAATGAAAACAACATAATAATATTCATGTTCAGTACAATTTAGACAGTGAGCACAGGAGAAAAATCGCCAGATGTAAAATATTGTTTAATCTAACAAGCCATATAGCCCAAGAAAATTACCACCAAGCTTTGAAGAGTTCGGATCTTGACATTCCTTCTTTTGCTAAATAATCGGCCATGCAGTTTTGTGTTCTTGGCACATAGGTAAATTGTACCTTCGAAATCTCTCCGGCAACTGGCAAGGCTATCGATCTTTTAAAAAAAACCAACATCGCCATAGATGCATTAACGGCGATTCAATCCAGTTTAAGACAACTTGCGCGTCGGACTCTATTATAAGATTTAAGTAGACATTACAAACAACGTGATGGCAACTTCATGGAGCTTCCAAGTGTGGCAGCAGCTAGAACTTTGAAGAGTCCTAAACATTTAAGCAATGAATAAGGCGACAATGTGTAGAAAATTCTAGGATTAGTTTAAATAATATTTAATTAGTGTCTAGATATTTCCTTAAGTCGGTTTACTTGTATTATAAATAGGCATATGTTGTAGTTGGTGTGAGTAGTGTGTGCGGGCAAGTACAAGTATGAGCGAGGAGTGAATTGTGAGAAAGAAATATGAGTGAGTGTGTGCATAAAACTTGCAGCAGCAAGTAATTGTGAGTGAGTGAAGCTTAGAAAAGCTTTATGAGAAACAAGTGTTAGTAAACTAGCCGCAGCTAGTGAGGTGTCAAAAATACTTGTACTTGTATATTGGTTCGTATTAACAAATAGTGTGAGCTATAAACTATAACGAGTGCCCACCTTCGCTTCCAACAGTATGGTTAGCAAGAAATGAAAATTCTTCAGTGGCAAAAGTACTACTACAAGAACTTAACTTCCCTTACCAAGATGCGAACTCTCTTTTGGTGTAGGGTAATAAACGAAGATGGCTTCTCGAATGAGATTCATTGGTGGGAGAACCCTCGATCTTATATCACCCCCATCGAGCCTACATTTTGGAGCTATCACACCACGGATTCCACCAATGCCTGGTCAGGTTAAATTCTCCATAAATGGAGCGTATGTGGCAGATTCAGCTGTTGTGGAATGATCCTTCAAATTGAATCAGGTGAAATTAAAGCAATGTTCTCGAGACCTGTTTTTTGGTCTAGATGATGATTTCCAAGACCTGATAGCAATCAAAACTGCTTTAGAAATCTGTATTGATACAAACCGGCTGGCCATAGCTGAATTAATTATTGAATTTGACACCTAAGTGGGGCTAAATTGGTTGTCTCCTAATTCCTTACGCCCTTGGCAGTGGTGCTCTACATTAGAGGAGGTTGTTAAATTGATGGTCTATTAAGGCAGATCATTTTCAAAGCTTGGTGGAGATTCTCTTCTTAGCTTGCAGTTCGTGTCCTATATGCACGATGGCAGGTTGTTATCTGAATTCGACTGTTGATTCTACAAGGTGCAGGTTTTGATAGTTTTTCTAGTGTCATTTTCATGATTGCAACTGTGTATTTATCTCTGTGTGTATAGTACTTCTTTCTTTTTTTTGATCGGCAACCGTATGTTTTTATCATATATGACTTGACGAAATCGCACGCCTCGTTAAAAACCTCCCTAAACCTATTGGAGGAAAAGAGTACGATACGATCTGTCGATTACAAAAGAAAAAAACACATAAGACCAAGTCACAAACATGCCACAAACGTCGAAAGTCTATCTACTCCCTCTTTTGCCAATGCATCCGCAAATCCATTCGCTTCCCTCGGCACGTAGCAGAATTGGATATCATATATGACTTGACAAGCCTGATCAATTACCAAAAATACCTCCCAAAGCCGCCAAGGTCGTTTTGCGGACTGAGTAATCCAGCTCAACGCGACTTGAGAATCCGACTCCAAAATCACACAACCCTGTCGCCATTCCCTTTCCTGTATTATACCCAAGGCAAAAGCTATCGCTCGCACCTCTGCTTCATTCGACTCCATCACCCCTAAAGGTCCTGAAAAAAGACCCAAAATACGACTGTCTGCATCTCGTAACACACCACCAAAACCTTCCGGGCTCAGTTTTCCTCGCGCCGATCCATCCGTGTTAAATTTTAACACATTTCGTAACGGGGGCTGCCAGCACCTTCCCCCCTTCACCCTTTTTGGATGGACAGTAACCTCAATTTTGGAAGGACAAGTCCACCAAACTGCCTCGGATACCAATTCCCTCCGCCTACCCGCTTTTATCCAGTAATATGATCTCAATTTTATCAAGAAGCACAATTCAGCCAAATTCCATCGTTTCCCACGAAAAATAAATTCATTCCTTGCAATCCATAACGACCACAAAACAGCAGCAACACACGCTATCCACCACAAATTCATGCATCCCGTAAAAATACTATGAAAATCAAGAACGTAAAATGCATCGAAACTAACCAGTAAGCTGGATTCAATTCCCCACCATTGTCACATCCATAGCCATACTGATTGCGCAAAAGGGCAATCGTAGAGGATGTGAGCGATGCTTTCCTCGACCATCGCACACCAAGGGCATCGGCCTTGGCTTAGTATACAAGTACTATACTAATGTATAGTACTTTTTTCATCCAACTAAGTTTAGAGAAACTTTTAATAAGGCTCACATATAGAGTCAGGGCGTCTATGAAAATGTCGAAAACTTGAGAGTGTAAATTTAACTGTGTTTTGAGTATTTTCTTAAGAAAATGTTACGAGAATTTTTTTTTTGCGGATAGATATCTTAGAGATTTAGTGCTTATATAAATACTCTCTGCTATGCATGAACTAATAGAGTTACCCTATAGAAAGATATTAATTTCCATCCTTTGATTTGGAAACAGAAGTGAAAAAATTAATTAAAAAAACCGTAGTATGTCCAAACTTTAAGGGTAAATTAAAATGGAGGTCACTTAATTATGGGTAAGGTTACATTTAGGTCACTCAATTATTAAAAATTACACTCGGGTCACTCAATTATGTCTAAGGTTACATTTGGGCCAGCCAATTATGTCTAAGGTTACATTTGAGTCACCCTTCATATTTAAAAAATAAATTAATTTCATCATTTTTTCTTCAAAATCACTTGTATACCGTTGTTAACACTAGAGTACTTCATTTGAAATGATTAATTAATCTAATACATAAATTGATATACTTTCTTTTAAATATATAGGGTCACCCAAATGTAACCTTACCCATAATTGAGTGACCCAAGTGTAACTTTTAATAATTGGATGACCCGAATATAACTTTACCCATAACCGAGTGACCTAAATATAACTTTTAATAAATTGGGTGACCTAAATGTAACCTTACCTATAATTGAGTGACATCCATTGTACTTTACCCAAACTTTAAATACATGTAATAAACTGCATTTCAATAAATGGGAACTAATGGCTAATGCTAGGGAAACGAAAAGTAAGAGTGAGCGTTTAATTTAATATTTCAACTAAATACCAATTGAAATTCACGCCTTTAATTCAATTAGTGTATATATAAACCATGAACCATCAAGCAATCTATCCACAAGAAATTACTTGTAAGAAAATACTTGAAAATAATAAATTTCGCTGATAAAAAAAGAAAATATTGGATAACATGGTCAGATTTACTGTCACTCACGCTGTCATCCTCGCCCTATTTTTCACAGGTTTGTTTTCTTCATCCCTTAATCTAATTTATTTATAGTTTTTTCTTTAAAGAATTCAATTTATATTTATTTTGCAGTTATTACAATGGTACATGAGATTGAAGCAAAAGAATGCGTAGAGTTCTCAAATGCAAGGCCACATGTTTACAGAAGCACAATTCTAGCCTAGCGGAATGTGTTGTGAGTGGAGGAACACCTCTGAATCCTACTCTCAAGTGTCGTTGTTTTTATACATGTTCTTCTTAGTTTTATTTTCAATATCATATATTTTTATAACTATTAATTAATAAAAGCACGAGTTGTTCTTATTTATGAATTTGTTTATTTTTCGGATTCATACTTGATAGTATACAATTTTATATGCTGCTATTCATATTAATTATTTACTCGATTTCAAAGAACTCAACTAGACACGATTGAACTTAACTCAGATACACGGAATGACCTGGCCTAAATTCCATTTAAACTCGGTTAGGAACAGACTTGATGTCAACAAGAACCCGAATTAACTCGATAACTAACTGACTCGGACATAAACATAGTATTGACCCAACCAAAAATTGACAGACCATAATCGAAAACGAGTTTGAGTTGGTTTCAAACCGACGTTGACATAGACCCAAGTCAACTCGGACCCGACCTGAATCGAGTTGAACTATTGACTTCAAATGACATAATTTTAACCGAATATGGACCAAGCTGATGTAATCCGACCCGAAGCCCATCAAATTACTCGATTTTACATCTCCAGTTATGAGAAAAATTAAGATTCTAAAACATTAAATTGTTTTAAAAAACATTAAATTATTTATTTACACAAGGAAAAAAAATCCAAAACTTAATTCAAAGTTATTGTATACCTCACCAAGCCCGAAAATGTCTTCAACGAATGTTATAATATCAACCAATAATATATGACTTAAATAACATTATATGTATGCATTCTTAAAATTTAACATTCGATATGTTTAATGTTGAAAATTTTATCCACAATCTTTATTTTATGAGATTAGATTAAGCGCAAACAATATTGCTAAAACAATAAAATTTGAAAGAATAATTTGGGTTGACAATTCAGATATTCACCCCGAAAAAGAATTTCCCGGGATCTTTTCAATTTTTTTTGTTTATTTTCAAATAATATTATAGATTTAAAGCATAATGTCGCTTTCGTTTAATAAAAAGATCAAAACCCTTTAAAGTTTGGGATCTAAGCTTCAAGTTTTATCATATATGCATTGATCCATAATTATAAAAAAATGGTTGAATGATTTTGATGAAATAATTAATTTTTTATTCAGTACCAATATAAAATTTATAAATTATCAAGTATGAATGAAAAATCAAAAATATTCATAAAAATACAACTCTTGTTTAATTAATTAATAGTTATTCAAATGCATGATATTAGAAATAAAAAAGTAGGACAAATATAATAACAAGGAAATATTTTTTTTTGCTAAGCATATGATTTTATTAATAATAATCTGACCATCGACAAACTAAGTACTCGTGAATATTTTGAATGTTGCAATTATCTTTGAAGTTAGCCTACGTGCTTTCATTGTTGTAGAGAAAGAGCTTTTCAAGAGTCTTTTTGTTCTTTTAAATATATAGGGTCACCCAAATGTAACCTTACCCATAATTGAGTGGCCCAAGTGTAACTTTTAATAATTGGATGACCCGAATGTAACTTTACCCATAACCGAGTGACCTAAATATAATTTTAATAAATTGGGTGACCTAAATGTAACCTTACCCATAATTGAGTGACATTCATTGTAGTTTACCCAAACTTTAAATACATGTAATAAACTGCATTTCAATAAATGGGAACTAATGGCTAATGCTAGGGAAACGAAAAGTAAGAGTGAGCGTTTAATTTAATATTTCAACTAAATACCAATTGAAATTCACGCCTTTAATTCAATTAGTGTATATATAAACCATGAACCATCAAGCAATCTATCCACAAGAAATTCCTTGTAAGAAAATACTTGAAAATAATAAATTTCGCTGATAAAAAAAAAGAAAATATTGGATAACATGGTCAGATTTACTATCACTCACGCTGTCATCCTCGCCCTATTTTTCACAGGTTTGTTTTCTTCATCCCTTAATCTAATTTATTTATAGTTTTTTCTTTAAAGAATTCAATTTATATTTATTTTGCAGTTATTACAATGGTACATGAGATTGAAGCAAAAGAATGCGTAGAGTTCTCACAAATAGACACTTGCAACCTTCTCAAATGCAAGGCCACATGTTTAGAGAAGCACAATTCTAGCCTAGCGGAATGTGTTGTGAGTGGAGGAACACCTCTGAATCCTACTCTCAAGTGTCGTTGTTTTTATACATGTTCTTCTTAGTTTTATTTTCAATATCATATATTTTTATAACTATTAATTAATAAAAGCACGAGTTGTTCTTATTTATGAATTTGTTTATTTTTCGGATTCATACTTGATAGTATACAATTTTATATGCTGCTATTCATATTAATTATTTACTCGATTTCAAAGAACTCAACTAGACACGATTGAACTTAACTCAGATACACGGAATGACCTTGCCTAAATTCCATTTAAACTCGGTTAGGAACAGAGTTGATGTCCACAAGAACCCGAATTAACTCGATAACTAACTGACTCGGACATAAACAAAGTATTGACCCAACCAAAAATTGACAGACCATAATCGAAAACGAGTTTGAGTTGATTTCAAACCGACGTTGATATAGACCCAAGTCAACTCGGACCCGACCTGAATCGAGTTGAACTATTGACTTCAAATGACATAATTTTAACCGAATATGGACCAAGCTGATGTAATCCGACCCGAAGCCCATCAAATTACTCGATTTTACATCTCCAGTTATGAGAAAAATTAAGATTCTAAAACATTAAATTGTTTTTAAAAATATTAAATTATTTATTTACACAAGGAAAAAAATCCAAAACTTAATTCAAAGTTATTGTATACCTCACCAAGCCCGAAAATGTCTTCAACGAATGTTATAATATCAACCAATAATATATGACTTAAATAACATTATATGTATGCATTCTTAAAATTTAACATTCGATATGTTTAATGTTGAAAATTTTATCCACAATCTTTATTTTATGAGATTAGATTAAGCGCAAACAATATTGCTAAAACAATAAAATTTGAAAGAATAATTTGGGTTGACAATTCAGATATTCACCCCGAAAAAGAATTTCCCGGGATCTTTTCAATTTTTTTTTGTTTATTTTCAAATAATATTATAGATTTAAAACATAATGTCGCTTTCGTTTAATAAAAAGATCAAAACCCTTTAAACTTTGGGAACTAAGCTTCAAGTTTTATCATATATGCATTGATCCATAATTACAAAAAAATGGTTGAATGATTTTGATGAAATAATTAATTTTTTATTCAGTACCAATATAAAATTTATAAATTATCAAGTATGAATGAAAAATAAAAAATATTCATAAAAATACAACTCTTGTTTAATTAATTAATAGTTATTCAAATGCATGATATTAGAAATAAAAAAAGTAGGACAAATATAATAACAAGGAAATATTTTTTTTTGCTAAGCATATGATTTTATTAATAATAATCTGACCATCGACAAACTAAGTACTCGTGAATATTTTGAATGTTGCAATTATCTTTGAAGTTAGGCTACGTGCTTTCATTGTTGTAGAGAAAGAGCTTTTCAAGAGTCTTTTTGTTCTTTTAAATATATAGGGTCACCCAAATGTAACCTTAGCCATAATTGAGTGACCCAAGTGTAACTTTTAATAATTGGATGACCCGAATGTAACTTTACCCATAACCGAGTGACCTAAATATAACTTTTAATAAATTGGGTGACCTAAATGTAACCTTACCCATAATTGAGTGACATCCATTGTAGTTTACCCAAACTTTAAATACATGTAATAAACTGCATTTCAATAAATGGGAACTAATGGCTAATGCTAGGGAAACGAAAAGTAAGAGTGAGCGTTTAATTTAATATTTCAACTAAATACCAATTGAAATTTACGCCTTTAATTCAATTAGTGTATATATAAACCATGAACCATCAAGCAATCTATCCACAAGAAATTCCTTGTAAGAAAATACTTGAAAATAATAAATTTCGCTGATAAAAAAAGAAAATATTGGATAACATGGTCAGATTTACTGTCACTCACGCTGTCATCCTCGCCCTATTTTTCACAGATTTGTTTTCTTCATCCCTTAATCTAATTTATTTATAGTTTTTTCTTTAAAGAATTCAATTTATATTTATTTTGCAGTTATTACAATGGTACATGAGATTGAAGCAAAAGAATGCGTAGAGTTCTCACAAATAGACACTTGCAACCTTCTCAAATGCAAGGCCACATGTTTAGAGAAGCACAATTCTAGCCTAGCGGAATGTGTTGTGAGTGGAGGAACACCTCTGAATCCTACTCTCAAGTGTCGTTGTTTTTATACATGTTCTTCTTAGTTTTATTTTCAATATCATATATTTTTATAACTATTAATTAATAAAAGCACGAGTTGTTCTTATTTATGAATTTGTTTATTTTTCGGATTCATACTTGATAGTATACAATTTTATATGCTGCTATTCATATTAATTATTTACTCGATTTCAAAGAACTCAACTAGACACGATTGAACTTAACTCAGATACATGGAATGACCTGGCCTAAATTCCATTTAAACTCGGTTAGGAACAGAGTTGATGTCCACAAGAACCCGAATTAACTCGATAACTAACCGACTCGGACACAAACATAGTATTGACCCAACCAAAAATTGACAGGCCATAATCGAAAACGAGTTTGAGTTGGTTTCAAACCGACGTTGACATAGACCCAAGTCAACTCGGACCCGACCTGAATCGAGTTGAACTATTGACTTCAAATGACATAATTTTAACCGAATATGGACCAAGCTGATGTAATCCGACCCGAAGCCCATCAAATTACTCGATTTTACATCTCCAGTTATGAGAAAAATTAAGATTCTAAAACATTAAATTGTTTTTAAAAATATTAAATTATTTATTTACACAAGGAAAAAAATCCAAAACTTAATTCAAAGTTATTGTATACCTCACCAAGCCCGAAAATGTCTTCAACGAATGTTATAATATCAACCAATAATATATGACTTAAATAACATTATATGTATGCATTCTTAAAATTTAACATTCGATATGTTTAATGTTGAAAATTTTATCCACAATCTTTATTTTATGAGATTAGATTAAGCGCAAACAATATTGCTAAAACAATAAAATTTGAAAGAATAATTTGGGTTGACAATTCAGATATTCACCCCGAAAAAGAATTACCCGGGATCTTTTCAATTTTTTTTTTGTTTATTTTCAAATAATATTATAGATTTAAAACATAATGTCGCTTTCGTTTAATAAAAAGATCAAAACCCTTTAAACTTTGGGATCTAAGCTTCAAGTTTTATCATATATGCATTGGTCCATAATTATAAAAATATGGTTGAATGATTTTGATGAAATAATTAATTATTTATTCAGTACCAATATAAAATTTATAAATACGAATGAAAAATAAAAAATATTCATAAAAATACAACTCTTGTTTAATTAATTAATAGTTATTCAAATGCATGATATTAGAAATAAAAAAGTAGGACAAATATAATAACAAGGAAATATTTTTTTTGCTAAGCATATTATTTTATTAATAATAATCTGACCATCAACAAACTAAGTACTCGTGAATATTTTGAATGTTGCAATTATCTTTGATGTTAGGCTACGTGCTTTCATTGTTGTAGAGAAAGAGCTTTTCAAGTGTCTTTTTGTTCTTTTAAATATATAAGGTCACCCAAATGTAACCTTACCCATAATTGAGTGGCCCAAGTGTAACTTTTAATAATTGGATGACCCGAATGTAACTTTACCCATAACCGAGTGACCTAAATATAATTTTAATAAATTGGGTGACCTAAATGTAACCTTACCCATAATTGAGTGACATTCATTGTAGTTTACCCAAACTTTAAATACATGTAATAAACTGCATTTCAATAAATGGGAACTAATGGCTAATGCTAGGGAAACGAAAAGTAAGAGTGAGCGTTTAATTTAATATTTCAACTAAATACCAATTGAAATTCACGCCTTTAATTCAATTAGTGTATATATAAACCATGAACCATCAAGCAATCTATCCACAAGAAATTCCTTGTAAGAAAATACTTGAAAATAATAAATTTCGCTGATAAAAAAAAAGAAAATATTGGATAACATGGTCAGATTTACTATCACTCACGCTGTCATCCTCGCCCTATTTTTCACAGGTTTGTTTTCTTCATCCCTTAATCTAATTTATTTATACTTTTTTCTTTAAAGAATTCAATTTATATTTATTTTGCAGTTATTACAATGGTACATGAGATTGAAGCAAAAGAATGCGTAGAGTTCTCACAAATAGACACTTGCAACCTTCTCAAATGCAAGGCCACATGTTTAGAGAAGCACAATTCTAGCCTAGCGGAATGTGTTGTGAGTGGAGGAACACCTCTGAATCCTACTCTCAAGTGTCGTTGTTTTTATACATGTTCTTCTTAGTTTTATTTTCAATATCATATATTTTTATAACTATTAATTAATAAAAGCACGAGTTGTTCTTATTTATGAATTTGTTTATTTTTCGGATTCATACTTGATAGTATACAATTTTATATGCTGCTATTCATATTAATTATTTACTCGATTTCAAAGAACTCAACTAGACACGATTGAACTTAACTCAGATACACGGAATGACCTTGCCTAAATTCCATTTAAACTCGGTTAGGAACAGAGTTGATGTCCACAAGAACCCGAATTAACTCGATAACTAACTGACTCGGACATAAACAAAGTATTGACCCAACCAAAAATTGACAGACCATAATCGAAAACGAGTTTGAGTTGATTTCAAACCGACGTTGATATAGACCCAAGTCAACTCGGACCCGACCTGAATCGAGTTGAACTATTGACTTCAAATGACATAATTTTAACCGAATATGGACCAAGCTGATGTAATCCGACCCGAAGCCCATCAAATTACTCGATTTTACATCTCCAGTTATGAGAAAAATTAAGATTCTAAAACATTAAATTGTTTTTAAAAATATTAAATTATTTATTTACACAAGGAAAAAAATCCAAAACTTAATTCAAAGTTATTGTATACCTCACCAAGCCCGAAAATGTCTTCAACGAATGTTATAATATCAACCAATAATATATGACTTAAATAACATTATATGTATGCATTCTTAAAATTTAACATTCGATATGTTTAATGTTGAAAATTTTATCCACAATCTTTATTTTATGAGATTAGATTAAGCGCAAACAATATTGCTAAAACAATAAAATTTGAAAGAATAATTTGGGTTGACAATTCAGATATTCACCCCGAAAAAGAATTTCCCGGGATCTTTTCAATTTTTTTTTGTTTATTTTCAAATAATATTATAGATTTAAAACATAATGTCGCTTTCGTTTAATAAAAAGATCAAAACCCTTTAAACTTTGGGAACTAAGCTTCAAGTTTTATCATATATGCATTGATCCATAATTACAAAAAAATGGTTGAATGATTTTGATGAAATAATTAATTTTTTATTCAGTACCAATATAAAATTTATAAATTATCAAGTATGAATGAAAAATAAAAAATATTCATAAAAATACAACTCTTGTTTAATTAATTAATAGTTATTCAAATGCATGATATTAGAAATAAAAAAAGTAGGACAAATATAATAACAAGGAAATATTTTTTTTTGCTAAGCATATGATTTTATTAATAATAATCTGACCATCGACAAACTAAGTACTCGTGAATATTTTGAATGTTGCAATTATCTTTGAAGTTAGGCTACGTGCTTTCATTGTTGTAGAGAAAGAGCTTTTCAAGAGTCTTTTTGTTCTTTTAAATATATAGGGTCACCCAAATGTAACCTTAGCCATAATTGAGTGACCCAAGTGTAACTTTTAATAATTGGATGACCCGAATGTAACTTTACCCATAACCGAGTGACCTAAATATAACTTTTAATAAATTGGGTGACCTAAATGTAACCTTACCCATAATTGAGTGACATCCATTGTAGTTTACCCAAACTTTAAATACATGTAATAAACTGCATTTCAATAAATGGGAACTAATGGCTAATGCTAGGGAAACGAAAAGTAAGAGTGAGCGTTTAATTTAATATTTCAACTAAATACCAATTGAAATTTACGCCTTTAATTCAATTAGTGTATATATAAACCATGAACCATCAAGCAATCTATCCACAAGAAATTCCTTGTAAGAAAATACTTGAAAATAATAAATTTCGCTGATAAAAAAAGAAAATATTGGATAACATGGTCAGATTTACTGTCACTCACGCTGTCATCCTCGCCCTATTTTTCACAGATTTGTTTTCTTCATCCCTTAATCTAATTTATTTATAGTTTTTTCTTTAAAGAATTCAATTTATATTTATTTTGCAGTTATTACAATGGTACATGAGATTGAAGCAAAAGAATGCGTAGAGTTCTCACAAATAGACACTTGCAACCTTCTCAAATGCAAGGCCACATGTTTAGAGAAGCACAATTCTAGCCTAGCGGAATGTGTTGTGAGTGGAGGAACACCTCTGAATCCTACTCTCAAGTGTCGTTGTTTTTATACATGTTCTTCTTAGTTTTATTTTCAATATCATATATTTTTATAACTATTAATTAATAAAAGCACGAGTTGTTCTTATTTATGAATTTGTTTATTTTTCGGATTCATACTTGATAGTATACAATTTTATATGCTGCTATTCATATTAATTATTTACTCGATTTCAAAGAACTCAACTAGACACGATTGAACTTAACTCAGATACATGGAATGACCTGGCCTAAATTCCATTTAAACTCGGTTAGGAACAGAGTTGATGTCCACAAGAACCCGAATTAACTCGATAACTAACCGACTCGGACACAAACATAGTATTGACCCAACCAAAAATTGACAGGCCATAATCGAAAACGAGTTTGAGTTGGTTTCAAACCGACGTTGACATAGACCCAAGTCAACTCGGACCCGACCTGAATCGAGTTGAACTATTGACTTCAAATGACATAATTTTAACCGAATATGGACCAAGCTGATGTAATCCGACCCGAAGCCCATCAAATTACTCGATTTTACATCTCCAGTTATGAGAAAAATTAAGATTCTAAAACATTAAATTGTTTTTAAAAATATTAAATTATTTATTTACACAAGGAAAAAAATCCAAAACTTAATTCAAAGTTATTGTATACCTCACCAAGCCCGAAAATGTCTTCAACGAATGTTATAATATCAACCAATAATATATGACTTAAATAACATTATATGTATGCATTCTTAAAATTTAACATTCGATATGTTTAATGTTGAAAATTTTATCCACAATCTTTATTTTATGAGATTAGATTAAGCGCAAACAATATTGCTAAAACAATAAAATTTGAAAGAATAATTTGGGTTGACAATTCAGATATTCACCCCGAAAAAGAATTACCCGGGATCTTTTCAATTTTTTTTTTGTTTATTTTCAAATAATATTATAGATTTAAAACATAATGTCGCTTTCGTTTAATAAAAAGATCAAAACCCTTTAAACTTTGGGATCTAAGCTTCAAGTTTTATCATATATGCATTGGTCCATAATTATAAAAATATGGTTGAATGATTTTGATGAAATAATTAATTATTTATTCAGTACCAATATAAAATTTATAAATACGAATGAAAAATAAAAAATATTCATAAAAATACAACTCTTGTTTAATTAATTAATAGTTATTCAAATGCATGATATTAGAAATAAAAAAGTAGGACAAATATAATAACAAGGAAATATTTTTTTTGCTAAGCATATTATTTTATTAATAATAATCTGACCATCAACAAACTAAGTACTCGTGAATATTTTGAATGTTGCAATTATCTTTGATGTTAGGCTACGTGCTTTCATTGTTGTAGAGAAAGAGCTTTTCAAGTGTCTTTTTGTTCTTTTAAATATATAAGGTCACCCAAATGTAACCTTACCCATAATTGAGTGGCCCAAGTGTAACTTTTAATAATTGGATGACCCGAATGTAACTTTACCCATAACCGAGTGACCTAAATATAATTTTAATAAATTGGGTGACCTAAATGTAACCTTACCCATAATTGAGTGACATTCATTGTAGTTTACCCAAACTTTAAATACATGTAATAAACTGCATTTCAATAAATGGGAACTAATGGCTAATGCTAGGGAAACGAAAAGTAAGAGTGAGCGTTTAATTTAATATTTCAACTAAATACCAATTGAAATTCACGCCTTTAATTCAATTAGTGTATATATAAACCATGAACCATCAAGCAATCTATCCACAAGAAATTCCTTGTAAGAAAATACTTGAAAATAATAAATTTCGCTGATAAAAAAAAAGAAAATATTGGATAACATGGTCAGATTTACTATCACTCACGCTGTCATCCTCGCCCTATTTTTCACAGGTTTGTTTTCTTCATCCCTTAATCTAATTTATTTATACTTTTTTCTTTAAAGAATTCAATTTATATTTATTTTGCAGTTATTACAATGGTACATGAGATTGAAGCAAAAGAATGCGTAGAGTTCTCACAAATAGACACTTGCAACCTTCTCAAATGCAAGGCCACATGTTTAGAGAAGCACAATTCTAGCCTAGCGGAATGTGTTGTGAGTGGAGGAACACCTCTGAATCCTACTCTCAAGTGTCGTTGTTTTTATACATGTTCTTCTTAGTTTTATTTTCAATATCATATATTTTTATAACTATTAATTAATAAAAGCACGAGTTGTTCTTATTTATGAATTTGTTTATTTTTCGGATTCATACTTGATAGTATACAATTTTATATGCTGCTATTCATATTAATTATTTACTCGATTTCAAAGAACTCAACTAGACACGATTGAACTTAACTCAGATACACGGAATGACCTTGCCTAAATTCCATTTAAACTCGGTTAGGAACAGAGTTGATGTCCACAAGAACCCGAATTAACTCGATAACTAACTGACTCGGACATAAACAAAGTATTGACCCAACCAAAAATTGACAGACCATAATCGAAAACGAGTTTGAGTTGATTTCAAACCGACGTTGATATAGACCCAAGTCAACTCGGACCCGACCTGAATCGAGTTGAACTATTGACTTCAAATGACATAATTTTAACCGAATATGGACCAAGCTGATGTAATCCGACCCGAAGCCCATCAAATTACTCGATTTTACATCTCCAGTTATGAGAAAAATTAAGATTCTAAAACATTAAATTGTTTTTAAAAATATTAAATTATTTATTTACACAAGGAAAAAAATCCAAAACTTAATTCAAAGTTATTGTATACCTCACCAAGCCCGAAAATGTCTTCAACGAATGTTATAATATCAACCAATAATATATGACTTAAATAACATTATATGTATGCATTCTTAAAATTTAACATTCGATATGTTTAATGTTGAAAATTTTATCCACAATCTTTATTTTATGAGATTAGATTAAGCGCAAACAATATTGCTAAAACAATAAAATTTGAAAGAATAATTTGGGTTGACAATTCAGATATTCACCCCGAAAAAGAATTTCCCGGGATCTTTTCAATTTTTTTTTGTTTATTTTCAAATAATATTATAGATTTAAAACATAATGTCGCTTTCGTTTAATAAAAAGATCAAAACCCTTTAAACTTTGGGAACTAAGCTTCAAGTTTTATCATATATGCATTGATCCATAATTACAAAAAAATGGTTGAATGATTTTGATGAAATAATTAATTTTTTATTCAGTACCAATATAAAATTTATAAATTATCAAGTATGAATGAAAAATAAAAAATATTCATAAAAATACAACTCTTGTTTAATTAATTAATAGTTATTCAAATGCATGATATTAGAAATAAAAAAAGTAGGACAAATATAATAACAAGGAAATATTTTTTTTTGCTAAGCATATGATTTTATTAATAATAATCTGACCATCGACAAACTAAGTACTCGTGAATATTTTGAATGTTGCAATTATCTTTGAAGTTAGGCTACGTGCTTTCATTGTTGTAGAGAAAGAGCTTTTCAAGAGTCTTTTTGTTCTTTTAAATATATAGGGTCACCCAAATGTAACCTTAGCCATAATTGAGTGACCCAAGTGTAACTTTTAATAATTGGATGACCCGAATGTAACTTTACCCATAACCGAGTGACCTAAATATAACTTTTAATAAATTGGGTGACCTAAATGTAACCTTACCCATAATTGAGTGACATCCATTGTAGTTTACCCAAACTTTAAATACATGTAATAAACTGCATTTCAATAAATGGGAACTAATGGCTAATGCTAGGGAAACGAAAAGTAAGAGTGAGCGTTTAATTTAATATTTCAACTAAATACCAATTGAAATTTACGCCTTTAATTCAATTAGTGTATATATAAACCATGAACCATCAAGCAATCTATCCACAAGAAATTCCTTGTAAGAAAATACTTGAAAATAATAAATTTCGCTGATAAAAAAAGAAAATATTGGATAACATGGTCAGATTTACTGTCACTCACGCTGTCATCCTCGCCCTATTTTTCACAGATTTGTTTTCTTCATCCCTTAATCTAATTTATTTATAGTTTTTTCTTTAAAGAATTCAATTTATATTTATTTTGCAGTTATTACAATGGTACATGAGATTGAAGCAAAAGAATGCGTAGAGTTCTCACAAATAGACACTTGCAACCTTCTCAAATGCAAGGCCACATGTTTAGAGAAGCACAATTCTAGCCTAGCGGAATGTGTTGTGAGTGGAGGAACACCTCTGAATCCTACTCTCAAGTGTCGTTGTTTTTATACATGTTCTTCTTAGTTTTATTTTCAATATCATATATTTTTATAACTATTAATTAATAAAAGCACGAGTTGTTCTTATTTATGAATTTGTTTATTTTTCGGATTCATACTTGATAGTATACAATTTTATATGCTGCTATTCATATTAATTATTTACTCGATTTCAAAGAACTCAACTAGACACGATTGAACTTAACTCAGATACACGGAATGACCTTGCCTAAATTCCATTTAAACTCGGTTAGGAACAGAGTTGATGTCCACAAGAACCCGAATTAACTCGATAACTAACTGACTCGGACATAAACAAAGTATTGACCCAACCAAAAATTGACAGACCATAATCGAAAACG
Organism: Hibiscus tridactylites; assembly: GCA_958450335.1. NCBI lineage: Eukaryota > Viridiplantae > Streptophyta > Magnoliopsida > Malvales > Malvaceae > Hibiscus > Hibiscus tridactylites. The sequence goes on along the minus strand of OY288268.1, from coordinate 100,826,246 downwards.
AGTTTGAGTTGATTTCAAACCGACGTTGATATAGACCCAAGTCAACTCGGACCCGACCTGAATCGAGTTGAACTATTGACTTCAAATGACATAATTTTAACCGAATATGGACCAAGCTGATGTAATCCGACCCGAAGCCCATCAAATTACTCGATTTTACATCTCCAGTTATGAGAAAAATTAAGATTCTAAAACATTAAATTGTTTTTAAAAATATTAAATTATTTATTTACACAAGGAAAAAAATCCAAAACTTAATTCAAAGTTATTGTATACCTCACCAAGCCCGAAAATGTCTTCAACGAATGTTATAATATCAACCAATAATATATGACTTAAATAACATTATATGTATGCATTCTTAAAATTTAACATTCGATATGTTTAATGTTGAAAATTTTATCCACAATCTTTATTTTATGAGATTAGATTAAGCGCAAACAATATTGCTAAAACAATAAAATTTGAAAGAATAATTTGGGTTGACAATTCAGATATTCACCCCGAAAAAGAATTACCCGGGATCTTTTCAATTTTTTTTTGTTTATTTTCAAATAATATTATAGATTTAAAACATAATGTCGCTTTCGTTTAATAAAAAGATCAAAACCCTTTAAACTTTGGGATCTAAGCTTCAAGTTTTATCATATATGCATTGGTCCATAATTATAAAAATATGGTTGAATGATTTTGATGAAATAATTAATTATTTATTCAGTACCAATATAAAATTTATAAATACGAATGAAAAATAAAAAATATTCATAAAAATACAACTCTTGTTTAATTAATTAATAGTTATTCAAATGCATGATATTAGAAATAAAAAAGTAGGACAAATATAATAACAAGGAAATATTTTTTTTGCTAAGCATATTATTTTATTAATAATAATTTGACCATCAACAAACTAAGTACTCGTGAATATTTTGAATGTTGCAATTATCTTTGATGTTAGGCTACGTGCTTTCATTGTTGTAGAGAAAGAGCTTTTCAAGTGTCTTTTTGTTCTTTTAAATATATAAGGTCACCCAAATGTAACCTTACCCATAATTGAGTGACCCAAGTGTAACTTTTAATAATTGGATGACTCGAATGTAACTTTACCCATAACCGAGTGACCTAAATATAACTTTTAATAAATTGGGTGACCTAAATGTAACCTTACCCATAATTGAGTGACATCCATTGTAGTTTACCCAAACTTTAAATACATGTAATAAACTGCATTTCAATAAATGGGAACTAATGGTTAATGCTAGGGAAACGAAAAGTTAGAGTGAGCGTTTAATTTAATATTTCAACTAAATACCAATTGAAATTCACGCCTTTAATTCAATTAGTGTATATATAAACCATGAACCATCAAGCAATCTATCCACAAGAAATTCCTTGTAAGAAAATACTTGAAAATAATAAATTTCGCTGATAAAAAAAATAAAATATTGGATAACATGGCCAGATTTACTGTCACTCACGCTGTCATCCTCGCCCTATTTTTCACAGGTTTGTTTTCTTCATCCCTTAATCTAATTTATTTATACTTTTTTCTTTCAAGAATTCAATTTATATTTATTTTGCAGTTATTACAATGGTACATGAGATTGAAGCAAAAGAATGCGTAGAGTTCTCACAAATAGACACTTGCAACCTTATCAAATGCAAGGCCTCATGTTTACAGAAGCACAATTCTAGCCTAGCGGAATGTGTTGTGAGTGGAGGAACACCTCTGAATCCTACTCTGAAGTGTCGTTGCTTTTATACATGTTCTTCTTAGTTTTATTTTCAATATCATATATTTTTATAACTATTAATTAATAAAAGCATGAGTTGTTCTTATTTATGAATTTGTTTATTTTTCGGATTCATACTTGATAGTATACAATTTTATATGCTACTATTCATATTAATTATTTACTCGATTTCAAAGAACTCAACTAGACACGATTGAACTTAACTCAGATACACGAAATGACCTGGCCTAAATTTCATTTAAACTCGGTTAGGAACTGTAACCCCCTCGTCCCGGTCTGGCCGGATGACCGGTCCGAGTGGGCCACACGGGGAAAACCGAGTGAAAAATCCCTAAGGAACTCTCCCTCGGTTAGCAACCCTAATTTTTTTTTTTCATTTTAATCTTGTCTAGATGAAAATTACATCCTAAGTGATCATACAGCGGAACAATATTTTCGAAGCAATCAGACGAACCCAAACTAACATTTAAAAGCCCATGTTTTAAGTTAAACTGCAGGCGGTATCGATACCCTTATGGGAGTATCGATACCCCTTTGACTAGGTCAACAGGGTTTGGTCAACCTGAGGAGACAGTATCGATACCCCTAATGAGGGTATCGATACCCTTCCCTAAAGTTGACTTCCCACGGTCAAAGCCAAGACAACGGTATCGATACCCTAGAGGCCAGTATCGATACCGAAATCGACAGTGGCTCCAGTGGCCAAAAAGGTATCGATACTCCCCTCGAGTATCGATACACGAGGCCTAAAACCACAGGGTAGTATCGATACCAGATCAATGGTATCGATACCCCAGCTACGAAACTGCAGGTTTGAGCTGATTTAGAGTACAAGGAGGCCCCTAAATCCCTCTAACACTTCAACCAACACACTATCATCAATCCCTAAGGCAAGCCAACCATAAAAGCATACATAATTAGGCCAAGGGAGTCAATCAAACATGGATTTAAGCATTCATACATAGCATTCTAGTTAAAGAGCAATTCATGCAATATTGGCATACTCAAAACACAAATGACCTTAAAAGGAACAAGACATCTTGAAAGGTTTGCACTCATACACTATGCAACCTAAACATTCTAAAACATGCCATCAAACATCAAACATTCATCATAGTATAACATGCTTACAAACCATGATCAAACCAAAAGCAACATCAAGCATAACATGTTTTACCGACCAAGGCCAAATCAAAACATCAACATACATCCAAACTCAGATAACAATACCTATCCCATTGCTTAACTATTACATTCTATCACTTAAAATCCATACATTGAGCTCACCCAACGCAACACTTGGAGACCTTTCCTTGCCCTTGCCACCCACAAGTCATTTATCTGCATTGTCGAACAAAAGAGAGCGTAAGCATAAAAGCTTAGTGAGGGTGGCTCATAAAACAAACATTCGACAATGCAGGGTCCAAACACGAGTTATTTTCATGATGAAATGCATAGTCTTACCTCCGGTCTGCCAAGCCAAGATGAACATGATGCATGAACATATAGTCAACATTATGCCATGCTCAACAACTCATAAGATCAACTTACAAAGATACATATAGCAATGTACTAATAACAACATATCTCAAAGCATGTGGAATTCACATTTAATATCATATTGGCAACACATCTCAATTCATAAAGGCATCACATTCGTATCATATAAGCACGTATACATAATCTCACATTAGTTTACGCATACAACCTCACATTGGCACCTAGCTATGACTCGAATACGCGGATAACCCGTTGGAACGCATTTCCAACAACAACATTACCTCGGTGGGATTCCACTCATCACCGGTCCTTGCATGTGCGGGATTCCACTCATCGCCACATGCCCTACGGATGGGATTCCACTCATCATCACGTAGAAATATATAAAAGCTTCCGGTGGAATATTACATCACCGTACTCCTCCTTGGTGCCTTAACGCCACTAAGGCCACGTACGTTTTGACTCAATTTGTGTGCACACTCATCCTAATGATCGATCATTGTACCCAAGCATACTAGTGCCAACATTAAACGCAATCCATTTTCATAGCTACATGTATATAACAATGCATCAATCATCATGTCTCACATACATGTATTTCACAACCCAATACCATGCCTAGAAAGTACTCACCATGATCATCATCATGCACCATTCACAATCCAAACCACATGCATAGCAATGTATCAAATCATGCCTCGACGACATGTATAACACAATACACATAACTACCATAAGCACATATAAGTAAGAGGCATAACAAGCAATTAGAAGTTCAACCAAAGTTTCCTAAACTTAAGCTTGAGATTAGGCTACCACCATAACCTCAACTCTAGGTGGGTTTACCAAGCCCAACCTAGGTCCTCATGCTTGAACCAATGTTTAAAATCATTTAAAAACATTAACCACTCACCGACCACTTCATAGCACAAGCCGACTAGCCTACCAAGCATCCAAATTCCGGATTCGAGCCCGAAGCTTCTCCATCGTCTTCTCTTGCTTCTTTAAAAACACCCTTGAATTGATGAAGAAATCAAAGGGGATAATAACTAGGGTTTGGGGAATGGGTTTGGTGTTCTTCATGGTGGAGAAGAAGCAATGGGAAAGATGATAACATTTCTTTTTATTCTTTTTACCTTTTTAAAAGTGGTCTTCCTTTTTCAAAACATGTGGGTTAAATTACCAAGGTGGTCCTTCCTCCTTATTTTAAAACCCAACTAGGTCACACTTTAGGTTGAATTTATTTATTTATTTTAATTAATTTTTTATTGACTCGGATTACAAACCCGACTAACTCCTAGCCCCAAAATACGGGTGTTACAACTCTCCCCCACCTAAGGAAATTTCGTCCCCGAAATTCATCGATCACGGAGGGCCACTGAAACATGCACCTCCACGCATTCCTCTCTCACCACCACATACTAACCAACTCGAAAGACTTACCCCGCAACACTTGCTATCTTACACTATGATCTCAACTTATTCTTCAAGGCATGCCAATTTCAACTCAACTCAATCTCTTCAACAAACATAGCACGGAACATGTCTGACTCACATTTCTGAATCATAGATACACGGAACACATCTCAAACCCCTTTCTAACTCTAGTGGTAACCGCAACAGATAACAGCAGAACTAGCCCGATTCACAAACTCATACAATACTGCTTGAACACTTGACTCATAACTTTCTCTGACTGATCCTCTGTCTTCATCAATTAACCAAACACTATGCAGACGTCTTCAAAATTATTCTAGTTGAAATCTCGGATCTTTATTACTCACTTTTACTGGGAATCTTCCACGGATGCAACAAACTAGAAGAAAACTGAAGCTCAGTCTTGACACACTGGCAATTTACATACTTACTCTCATATTGAACCACATTATTCATCCACTCATTCCGGAAGTACTCATCTTCAACCCACAATACGTCTTCATACTACTCAGATGCAATACAAATGAACTACCGTGCGCTTTGACCAAAACAACACGTCTCAAAACACTATGCCAATCAGTACAACAATTCTATCTCTAACAATACAAGCTCTATCATCTCTGAACTGTACTTCTGAAGGTCTTCTTTCCGCTACGTCTTGCACGTGAGGTGCCAAGAATCCGTCTTGCAACTGTCTCTCTTCAAATATTCTGACTCAAAGTAGGTTTGACATGAAACTCGGCCACAGAACTACTACCATTAGATAAACCGAATCTGGAAAATACAACTTGCATCTCAACTACTAGTCTAGCAACAATATAACTCGAAGCATCGGTTACTACATAGACTATCTTCGGATGGTACTCAATCTTGATATCACAATCTTCAAGAAATTCTAACTACTCATGTTGTTCAAGTTACAACCATTCCCAAGTCTTCAAATATTTCAAGCTCTAATGATACGTACATATACACTGCGCATTTCTTACTATACAAGCTTGTCTCCAAGTCTTCGAAGCAATTACAACTGTAGTTAACTCTATGTCTCATATCGAATAACTCTTCTCACGGTCTTCCAACTATATTGATGAACAAGCCACAATCTTCTGTCTTGCATAAGCACACAACCTAACTCTACATGTAATGCATCACTGTGGTCCACAACCCTTTCTCTGACATAAGTTGATTCAAGGTCGAAGCTCTCTTCAAAGTTTCTTTCAGTTTCTCAAGGGCTCATTGTCTCGCATCTAACCACACAACTGAACATTCTTCTGTAGCAATCTATCAATGGAGCAACTATCTTCAAACACTATTTACAATTCTCTGAAAGTAACAATGCTAGACCTAGAACTATAGATATCTGTCACAGTCTTCAATTTCTTCCAACTCACATCTTCCTTTGTCTGTTCAAGATTTGTTCTAATACACTCTGCTAATTTTCATGTTCTAAGAGAACATCTTCATTAACTCGAAGTTCACGTTGTACAACTTGGTATACAATTAATTCTCTAATAGAATCTACCACACTAACTTCTAAACTTGCCATGATCTTCCTCGGTACTTGAATATACTCACGTGACATCTAGAAGAGCTACTACCACTGATCATGAAACTCAAAAAAAAAGAAGAATTATTCTGCTCAACATCTCTATGAAGATAACTAATACACTAGTCAAACAAAGCGGCATAACTCAGAGCTCAAGGCGATTACATCTTGCCCCTAAAGCTGTCTTTGGTACTTCAAATTTCTCACCTTCATCTGGTAGAAACGGATCTCAAATTAATCTTCAAATAGACTGAAGCACACACTAACTGATCAACAAATCACTGACACTTGTTTCGACTGTATGTAAACTGAACACATTCTCGTACTGTCACTCTTTCTTCTTCACAAATTACACTGTAGAACTCTGAGATGATGCACTAGGCCTAATGAATCTAAGGCCTAACAAGTCTCGAAGCTAATTCTTCAACATTCTCAATTCTGTCGGAAACCATAAGATACAGAGCAAACTAAAACACGAGCAAACTCGGAGACGACATCAATAATAAACTCTTCTTCACTGTTAGGAGACAAACTGGGCGTTTCTTCTAAACACTTCTAGGAAGAATCACAAACTATTTTAACATTATGCGGTCTAATCTTCGTTCAAAAATCAAATCCATCACCATTGCTTAGCAAGCCTGTCAACTAAACTCAATCGACCTTTGATCTCTAAAACTGGATCAACATTCAATAAGAAGCTCACATCCTCACCTACCACTACAGTCTCACAAAAATCTGTGTCTTCAAAGCAACTCTCTCTTTGTCTCAACGTATACACTAATTCTGTGCTCTTCAAGCCAAACCTTGACAAAAGGTACATCAAAACCGTAGGAAGACGATCGCTTCACACCTACTAGAAACTAGTAACTCTAAACCACCAACAAACATCCTCTGTACATCTTTCTGATCACTATTGTCTCCCAAAGGGGCTAGTCACATGTGTCCCTACATCTAAGGTCTCAAAAAACTTATCTAATTTCTTACATGCTCACACAAAGGAGGTATCCGCGGAGATTGCAACTTCACATGTACACACTGATAGTCTCCGATCCTCTTGTTTTCAGACTGGTTCTTCAACAAAATCTGAATCTTCTAAACTGTTCTTAGAGCATCTCGTAACTTCAAGACTCAATTCTGATCGCACACAAACAGTCTAGCTGGACTTGTTCTACCCCTACCAAACAATCCTGAAGTCAAAGCTCAAGGCTCCCTTCTCGGCTCAACTATATCGGAAGTGACTTCATCTCTTCCGCTTGCTGGAAAACAACTCAGCGTACACTGACTCAATCACACAAACTAGCTCCCACTCACGGACACTGACCGGCTGTCTTGCGTTAAAATCATAGGCCAACCCCAACGGTCACCAACTAACACCTCACCAGGCATGTTCAACTTGCATACTTGCTAACAATGTACAGAGATACGGATTCAGAATCAACTGGAGGAAACAACTTGATACTGTACTAAGGGCTCATTCGATAAAACATCGAAACTACTCTGACCCCCGCCCATAGGCCTTCACTTCTTCTTACTAACTAATGCCAGAGTTGATCACACCATCCTTCATCCACAAGAATCAACCCATATACACACTGTCTCAAACAGACGAATTGTGCCTCAATTCTGGTACAACCATACCTCTCTAACTGAGGTGATGAACTCTCTCAACCTAGTCCACCCTTTCAGAAACTACGACTTCTACTTACCGAAAAGCAATTAAATCAACAACAACAACAACAACAGTAAAACATACAAGATTGGGTTAGCAAGGCAAGGCTTCCAAGTGGCTCAAGTATGTTCCCCTCACTTAAAAATCTCCTTTTCGATGTAATAGTAGCAATGGGACTCTACTAAACACGTTTCAAACAAATCAACACACATACATGCTCAACCAAGCGTATAACAAGGCTTACTTGCTAAACAAGTAAACACATGCATACGATCAAACAACATACGTTCTCAATCAAACAATCACACATCACATCATACACGGGTAACGAGCAACATGCTTTTAAACGAACAATAAACATACTTGTCATACAAGCAATCATACTTACAAAGCAAGCAAACACCGTGCATATCAATTCAAAACTTAAACTTACCTCACTTACCTGCCCAAGGTCTCGGAAACCTTAGGCTCTGATACCAACAAATGTAACCCCCTCGTCCCGGTCTGGCCGGATGACCGGTCCGAGTGGGCCACACGGGGAAAACCGAGTGAAAACTCCCTAAGGAACTCTCCCTCGGTTAGCAACCCTAAATTTTTTTTTTTCATTTTAATCTTGTCTAGATGAAAATTACATCCTAAGTGATCATACAGCGGAACAATATTTTCGAAGCAATCAGACGAACCCAAACTAACATTTAAAAGCCCATGTTTTAAGTTAAACTGCAGGCGGTATCGATACCCTTATGGGAGTATCGATACCCCTTTGACTAGGTCAACAGGGTTTGGTCAACCTGAGGAGACAGTATCGATACCCCTAATGAGGGTATCGACACCCTTCCCTAAAGTTGACTTCCCACGGTCAAAGCCAAGACAACGGTATCGATACCCTAGAGGCCAGTATCGATACCGAAATCGACAGTGGCTCCAGTGGCCAAAAAGGTATCGATACTCCCCTCGAGTATCGATACACGAGGCCTGAAACCACAGGGTAGTATCGATACCAGATCAATGGTATCGATACCCCAGCTACGAAACTGCAGGTTTGAGCTGATTTAGAGTACAAGGAGGCCCCTAAATCCCTCTAACACTTCAACCAACACACTATCATCAATCCCTAAGGCAAGCCAACCATAAAAGCATACATAATTAGGCCAAGGGAGTCAATCAAACATGGATTTAAACATTCATACATAGTATTCTAGTTAAAGAGCAATTCATGCAATATTGGCATACTCAAAACACAAATGACCTTAAAAGGAACAAGACATCTTGAAAGGTTTGCACTCATACACTATGCAACCTAAACATTCTAAAACATGCCATCAAACATCAAACATTCATCATAGTATAACATGCTTACAAAACATGATCAAACCAAAAGCAACATCAAGCATAACATGTTTTACCGACCAAGGCCAAATCAAAACATCAACATACATCCAAACTCAGACAACAATACCTATCCCATTGCTTAACTATTACATTCCATCACTTAAAATCCATACATTGAGCTCACCCAACGCAACACTTGGAGACCTTTCCTTGCCCTTGCCACCCACAAGTCATTTATCTGCATTGTCGAACAAAAGAGAGCGTAAGCATAAAAGCTTAGTGAGGGTGGCTCATAAAACAAACATTCGACAATGCAGGGTCCAAACACGAGTTATTTTCATGATGAAATGCATAGTCTTACCTCCGGTCTGCCAAGCCAAGATGAACATGATGCATGAACATATAGTCAACATTATGCCATGCTCAACAACTCATAAGATCAACTTACAAAGATACATATAGCAATGTACTAATAACAACATATCTCAAAGCATGTGGAATTCACATTTAATATCATATTGGCAACACATCTCAATTCATAAAGGCATCACATTCGTATCATATAAGCACGTATACATAATCTCACATTAGTTTACGCATACAACCTCACATTGGCACCTAGCTATGACTCGAATACGCGGATAACCTGTTGGAACGCATTTCCAACAACAACATTACCTCGGTGGGATTCCACTCATCACCGGTCCTTGCATGTGCGGGATTCCACTCATCGCCACATGCCCTACGGATGGGATTCCACTCATCATCACGTAGAAATATATAAAAGCTTCCGGTGGAATACTACATCACCGTACTCCTCCTTGGTGCCTTAACGCCACCAAGGCCACGTACGTTTTGACTCAATTTGTGTGCACACTCATCCTAATGATCGATCATTGTACCCAAGCATACTAGTGCCAACATTAAACGCAATCCATTTTCATAGCTACATGTATATAACAATGCATCAATCATCATGTCTCACATACATGTATTTCACAACCCAATACCATGCCTAGCAAGTACTCACCATGATCATCATCATGCACCATTCACAATCCAAACCACATGCATAGCAATGCATCAAATCATGCCTCGACGACATGTATAACACAATACACATAACTACCATAAGCACATATAAGTAAGAGGCATAACAAGCAATTAGAAGTTCAACCAAAGTTTCCTAAACTTAAGCTTGAGATTAGGCTACCACCCTAACCTCAACTCTAGGTGGGTTTACCAAGCCCAACCTAGGTCCTCATGCTTGAACCAATGTTTAAAATCATTTAAAAACATTAACCACTCACCGACCACTTCATAGCACAAGCCGACTAGCCTACCAAGCATCCAAATTCCGGATTCGAGCCCGAAGCTTCTCCATCGTCTTCTCTTGCTTCTTTAAAAACACCCTTGAATTGATGAAGAAATCAAAGGGGATAATAACTAGGGTTTGGGAATGGGTTTGGTGTTCTTCATGGTGGAGAAGAAGCAATGGGAAAGATGATAACATTTCTTTTTATTCTTTTTACCTTTTTAAAAGTGGTCTTCCTTTTTCAAAACATGTGGGTTAAATTACCAAGGTGGTCCTTCCTCCTTATTTTAAAACCCAACTAGGTCACACTTTAGGTTGAATTTATTTATTTATTTTAATTAATTTTTTATTGACTCGGATTACAAACCCTACTAACTCCTAGCCCCAAAATACGGGTGTTACAGGAACAGACTTGATGTCCACAAGAACCCGAATTAACTCGATAACTAACTGACTCGGACACAAACATAGTATTGACCCAACCAAAAATTGACAGACCATAATCGAAAACGAGTTTGAGTTGGTTTCAAACCGGCGTTGACATAGACCCAAGTCAACTCGGACCCGACCTGAATCGAGTTGAACTATTGACTTCAAATGACATAATTTTAACCGAATATGGACCAAGCTGATGTAATCCGACCCGAAGCCCATCAAATTACTCGATTTTACATCTCCAGTTATGAGAAAAATTAAGATTCTAAAACATTAAATTGTTTTTAAAAATATTAAATTATTTATTTACACAAGGAAAAAAATCCAAAACTTAATTCAAAGTTATTGTATACCTCACCAAGCCCGAAAATGTCTTCAACGAATGTTATAATATCAACCAATAATATATGACTTAAATAACATTATATGTATGCATTCTTAAAATTTAACATTCGATATGTTTAATGTTGAAAATTTTATCCACAATCTTTATTTTATGAGATTAGATTAAGCGCAAACAATATTGCTAAAACAATAAAATTTGAAAGAATAATTTGGGTTGACAATTCAGATATTCACCCCGAAAAAGAATTACCCGGGATCTTTTTAATTTTTTTGTTTATTTTCAAATAATATTATAGATTTAAAACATAATGTCGCTTTCGTTTAATAAAAAGATCAAAACCCTTTAAACTTTGGGATCTAAGCTTCAAGTTTTATCATATATGCATTGATCCATAATTATAAAAAAAAATGGTTGAATGATTTTGATGAAATAATTAATTTTTTATTCAGTACCAATATAAAATTTATAAATTATCAAGTACGAATGAAAAATAAAAAATATTCATAAAAATACAACTCTTGTTTAATTAATTAATAGTTATTCAAATGCATTTTTTAATCGGCAACATGCATGTTTTATTGATAAGAAACATACATGACCAATACGCTCACAAGCCTCGTTAAAAACCTCTCTAAATCCTACAGAGGAAAAGAGTACTCGTGAGCGTGTACACAGTACAAACACCAATGACAAAATATACATCATGCTAGGCACATTGCTTAAACCAACTTGGTCTATCGACACAACTTTTTGCCAAAACATCCGCTAGCCTATTCGCCTCTCTGAAAACGTGTTGGAAACATACATCATTTAGCGCCGCACACGCTTCGTCAATTCGCCGGAACTAGCGCCAAAACTTCCATGGTCGCTTCTCCAAATGCATGACCCAAGCCACGGCCGTAGTGGAGTCCGATTCCACCACCAACAGACGTTGTTCCCACCCCGAGCCAACCACCATCTCCAATGCGTGACAAATAGCTTGCAGCTAAGCTTCATTTGAATCCGCAACCCCTATCGGACCTGAAAATAATGCAAAAATACGGCCAAATTCATCTCTTAGCACGCCCCACATCCAGCTCTACCCGGTTTACCTCTCACCGACCCATCGACATTGAATTTAAACACCCCCACCGGTGGCCTCTCCCATTGTAAATTCCCACGTGTTACATTACTCAGAACACTAGCCGTACACTTCAAAGGAGAATCCCACCACGCCGATTCCAAAATCACACACTCATTATTCAACATCCTCACCCAATACATCGACCTCAACTTGATGAGGAAAACAATTTCCCCCGCTGACGCCCGAACACTATTGAACAACGCATTGTTACGCGCTAACCATAGAGACCAAAACGTCGCTGCACACCCCGCCATCCACCAATCACGCAATTGTCCCATAAACAAGGACCCAAAACACATCTCCAGTAAATTCTCCACACGCCAAGGCTGTACCATATCCATTCCCCACCATCGGAAAAATTCTGTCCAAACTGCCCAAGCCGCTGGGCAGTGAATCAAGAGATGATCGAGTGTCTCTTCACGCGTCCGAATTTTGTTTTATTGTCTCCCCCTCTTCGGGCAGATCCGGTGGGCTTCTTACCACTTGGGATAAATCTGATTTTCATCTAGAAAAACACGTTGTCACCTCAAGGTTTATTTACCTAAAGGTAAACTACTGCAGGGGTCACTTACGTTTAGCGTCTGTACAGAGTTAGTCACCACTTTTGAAAAGTGCATATTAGTAGTCCTCTACGTTTTCGATGTGTAAATACTTGGTCACTCCGACCTTAACTCCGTTAGTCCCCTAACGGATTGCTGATGTGGCGAAATTAAAATAAGGATAAATTACTGCAATAGCCATTAAAATTTATCTCATGTACATTATTTCTCCTCAATTTAAAAAAGTAAACATTATAGTCACTAATAAAAATGTTTCTTTATAGTTTCACCCTTAAATTTTTAAAAATTCATTTTTCAATCCTAAAACTTTACAATCAATTAACACAATAATATTATAAATGCTTAGATGAAAAATAGGTGCCCAAAGTATACCCTTTGAAACTTAGTAGTCCTCTACGTTTCTGGTTTTTACCTTCTACGTTTCTGGTTTCTGTCCAAGAACAAGAGAAACAAAATCTGAGTCGAAGGAAACTGGTTTAAAGCTTGGTGGTGATACCAAGCGTCATTTTTTCGAACCTGTCCAAGAACAAGAGAAACAAAATGATAAAAACTCATCTATATTCAATAGTTTTGGCCAGAAAATCGTCCACCAATTACAGAAATTTCTCCAAAAGCAGCTTGCAAATTTGCATTCCACGAACGAGTGTGAAATAATCTCTTCCGTTTGTCCACACCAAGGGCAGCCGCAAGAATCGTCACTCAACTTTACACCTTTTTCTCTTAGGAATTTCTTTGTTGGAATCCTTCTTAATTTGAGCATCCACATAAAACTTCTCACTTTAGGTGGAACCTTCATCTTCCATATTAAGTCATAGTTGAAAGCTGAAACTTCCAAATCTGCAGAAACCAATAACTCCGACAATTTCCCAACCGAGAACCTACCAGCTTGGTCATGTAGCCAAATGATTCTATCTTCGACTCCCTCTTTTAGTTGTTGTTCTTCTAACTGTTTTTTCAATACCTGCAGCATCTCCATTTCTCTTTCTATAAGATTTCTTGAAAAAATGCTCTGCCACTCTATCCCTTCAAAGCTTCGATTGTCCACCATTTCAGCCACTCTAATGTATTTTTTCCCTACAAGTCTGTACAACTTGGGAAACTCTTCGCATAGAGCCTTTTCCCCATTCCATCGATCCTCCCAAAACAGCACACTTTCCCCATTTCCCAATCTCCACCTAAACTCTTTTGGTGCCATCCATCTATTCACTTTATCATCTAACAAATTACTAACAATCCCCTTCCAAATGGTCGATGCTTTTCTTCCTAAATTACAATCCGCAATCCAGTGTTGTTCTTGTTTCCCATACTTTGAACATATGATCTTCCTCCAAAGTGCTTCTTTTTTTTGTTAAAAACCGCAAGCCCCACTTCGCTAGCAACGCTTGATTCTTCGCTTTTAAATTCACCACTCCTGCACCTCCTTTCTTCTTCGGTGTGCACACCTTCCCCCAATTAACTCTGCTCATTTTCTTTGTACTTGTAGTGATTCCCCAAATAAAATTCCTCCTGATTCTGTCAATTTTCTCCAAAACTTGCTTTGGAATTTTGAAGATGGATAAATAATATAATGGCAATGCAGATAGAACTGAGTTAATGAGGATGATTCTGCCCGCGAATGATAAAGACCGGCTTTTCCACCTCGATAGCTTTTTACTAAATCTTTCCACTACAGGGTCCCATGTACTTATTCTTCTCGGATCTGCCCCTAATGTATACCCAAGTAGTTGAAAGGGAGTGTACCAGTTTTGCAACTACACTGTTCAGCCAGAGATCGTAGTTTATCAGCCTTGACATTTGTCCCGACTAAGCACGATTTATTAAAATTTATGCTCAGTCCTGAACACACCTCGAAACATCTCAAAATCCTTTTCATGTTAACCATATTTGCTTCAGTAGGCCTTAGGAAGAAAACGGTGTCATCCGCAAATTGGAGATGCGTAATCGAGTCATTAGGAACAAGATTCTGTATTCCTTCGATCATACCCCTCTCCTCTGCTTTCCTAACCAGCAAATGTAAAGCCTCAGTGACAGTGATGAACAAAAATGGGGAACAAGGGAGTTACGGTTGCTGCAACAATTAAAAATGACGATTTTCGCGACTTGATGCTTTTGAACCTTTTTTCGAGACCTCTCCGTTTGATAGAAATGGAAGCAGTGGCACAGGTGGAAGCAAGGCTGATGGGTCAAAGTGTGAAGAAGGAAGTCCCAGACAAGGTTATTTGGGTTCACGACAATGCAGGGGATTTTTCAGTCCGAAAACTCACTGATCTGTTAGTGAATGCTGATTTAGAAGAACCTGACTTCAAGTTTGACTTGATTTGGAAGATGAAGGTTCCACCAAAGGTTAATAACTTCCTTTGGATGCTGAAGATCAAAAGAATTCCAACAAAAGCTTTCCTACTGGAGATAGGCATGAATATTAAAGACCAGAATTTTAATTGCCCTTGGTGTGGAGATGAATTAGAGAACTTATCCCACCTTTTTGTGGATTGCCTTTTTGCTAGAAATTATTGGAGATGTTTCTGTAACTGGTGGTCAATAGTGTGGATAAATACTGCAACAATTGACGAACT
Organism: Hibiscus tridactylites; assembly: GCA_958450335.1. Taxonomy (NCBI): domain Eukaryota; kingdom Viridiplantae; phylum Streptophyta; class Magnoliopsida; order Malvales; family Malvaceae; genus Hibiscus; species Hibiscus tridactylites. Next base: position 100,810,656 of record OY288268.1, on the reverse strand, counting down.
GCTTACGTTTGTTTCTCAGTTTCTTTGACAGGTTCATCGAGAACTCTTTGGTTTATTACAATAGCTTCAGCCCTTTGGAGTCTATGGCTTGCAAGGAACGAGATGGTATTTAGGAATAAACGTATATCCCTTAAGGAGCTCTTGTTTTACACAAAAATGCGAGCTTGAATTTGGATTAAAGCTGTGAACGAGGCAATGATTCTTGATGACGCAAATTGGTGGAAAAATCCAGCCTTATGTCTTGAAGCAAAATCGACAGAAGCCAATTTGGATTGGATACCTCCAAAAGAAGGGTTGGTAAAATTTAATGTGGATGGAGCTTCAAATAAAATCGGTGCAGGATGTGGAGGAGTACTAAGATCTTATGCAGGAGATGTGAGAGCTTTATTTTCCGGGCCTGTTGAAAACTTTGGTCCTGAGTTTGCAGAACTTATGGCGATAAAGACTGCGCTTTTGGTGTTCATAGAAGCGGGATGGATAGGAAAAGAAAGTTTGATTGTGGAATCAGATTCACAAGTGGTGTTGAACTGGATTGCGAACCCCTTGATTCGACCGTGGAGATGGTGGAATTATTTTGAGGAAATTGAAAGCTTAACAAAAAATATAGCTGCGGTGTCATTCGAGTATGTTCCAAGAGCAAGAAACGAATTAGCAGATAATCTAGCAAAATTAGGAGCAGGCAGGAGTGTATTGTTTAAAGCATGGTGGTAGTATGGGTTGGTTTGGCAGGATTATTTTGTATCTCGGTTTTGTAAAATGGAGTCGTGTAAGCCATGTTGGGTTGTACTCTTTTCCTCCAATAGGTCTAGGGAGGTTTTTAACGAGGCATCCAACGTTTGGCTCAAAAATAATTTAAATAAAATAATTTGCTTAGCAAAAAAAAAGGATCCTCTGCCTTAAGCCTTTGCTCATTTTAAATTCTTTAGTCGGTGAACCATTTATTAAAATAGAAACCTTGGCCGTAGTGACACATTCCATAATCCAGCCACACCATTTAGCTCCAAATCCCATTTGGTCTAGCACCATAATTAAGAAATCCCATCTTACACAATCGTAGGCCTTCGAGAAATCAAGCTTCAAGATTACTCCCCCTTTTTTTGCTTTCTTCTTGCTGTAACGAATGTATAACTTCGTTTGCTATCAGAATTCCATCGAAAATCTGCCTCCCCTTGATGAATGCGCATTGAGTTTCACCAATCACCTTATTTATCACCCCACTAATTCTCTTTGAGAGCACTTTTGAGACTATTTTATACACCGAGCTTACTAAACTAATCGGTCTGTATTCAGGAATGTTCACAGGACTTTAGGATTTTGGAATTAAGGCAATAAATGAAGAATTGGCATTGCTTGGTAACTTTCCAGTTTTCCAAAATATCATCATAGTCTCCAGAAGATATTCTTTCACTATATCCCAACACTTCCTAAAGAAACAAGTGTTAAATCCATCCGGCCCTGGTGCTTTCGATTCATCGCAGCTCCAAACTGCTTCCTTAATTTCCTCTAAAGAGAACGACACTTCCAGTGATACTGCATCCTCCGCTGACAGTCTCTTAAAGTCCAGTTTGAAAATTGCTTCCCATCGTCTTGATTTTAAACTGAACTGCCTAACAAAGTGATCAAAAACTTTTTGTTTTATCTTTTTCGGGTTTTCTGCTTCAGCCAATCCCAGATTTTTCCCACGGATCACATTTCGCTTTGCTCTTACCTTTACCATCCTGTGAAAGAATTTTGTGTTGTTATCGCCTTGTTTCAACCATCCCATTCTTGCCTTTTGCCTCCATAAATCCTCTCTAGCTTTTAGACAGTCCCAAAGCTGCAGTTTTTTTTAACTTCAATTCCTCTTGTTCTATAGCGTTTATCTCACCTTCATCACCAGCCTTTTCAATCTCGTTTATCCTTTTTTCCAGTTTTGTGACTGTAACATTGTAATCCTCGCATTTTGAGCTCCAGCACCTAATAGCTTCTTTCACTTTCTTGAGTTTTACTGGTAGACTCTTCCCTCTTGTCCCTTTCTCTCCCATCGTGTCTTTTATAACCTTTAAGCATCCATCTTTCGAGAGCCAAGCGTTTATCATTTTAAATGGTCTTGGTCCCCAATTAATCTCCTCATTGCAGAGAATTATCAGGATGTGATCTGAAATCATCCGAGGTAAGCCACGCAAATACAAGTCACCATTTTTCATCAACCACTCATCTTCCACCAAGAATCGATCTATTTTGCTTCTCCTATTTCCAGGTCCTATCCAAGTGAATTTCCTTCCAACTAATGGAACCTCAGACAGATTACAATTTTCAATAAAATTGTTGAATTCTTCAATTGCTATTTTTCTGTACCCACCTCCATTTCTTTCTTCCTTACTTCTAATTGCATTGAAATCACCACCCATAAACCAGGGTGTATACTAGATTTTTCTTAATAGCACTAGTTCATTCCATAAGAGTTTTTGATTCAAAAAATCACAGTATGCGTAAATATTAATCCTGGTGCAGTCTAAGTTAATATCAACCCATTTGCCAGTAACAATGATATACCTGGTTTTCGCTTCGCTCTTCTCTGCTGTGAATTTCTTTTTATCCTATATTGTGATTAAGCCTCCCGAACGCCCTGACGCCGCTGAGAACAGATAATCGAAATCATCATCGTACCATAAACGCCCCACCTCTTCTTCACTAAAAGATTCCTTCTTTGTTCCTTGAAGCATCACCATCTCTACTTTGTTGACTCTGATTACCTTCCTTACTGTCGACATCTTTACAGCCGATCCCAAGCCTCTCGTGTTCCATGAGAGCACCCTCATCCTTCACTTCTTGGCTTGCTTTAAATCCCCTTATTTCGGTAATCACTTTCTTCCAGTGTCGCTATTTCTTGCACTACTTCAATTTCTTCTCCTCTGATTTCAATCCCTAACTCTTTCCCACCTCTAAAGTCTTTTCCGCTTCTCTTGTAAATTTTTCCCATCTCGTCTGCAAATCCGAATCCGTTAACGTTCTTCCTTCTATCTCGCATTTGTCATACTCCTTGCCTTTGTTCTTGAATCTTTTCTTCGCTCGATCCCTTTTTTTCCTTTCCGTTTCAGTTAGAGCTTTATCTTGGTATTCTTGGAGCGATCCATATATTTTTTCTTTTTTACAAACACCCTTCTTTGACCCTTCAAACTCGGGGAGATTAAGCTTTTGTGCACCTTCTTTCGGATCATTGTCTTCCTCAGAAAAATCGATTGTTGTCTTCCCCTCTTTTTCTAAATCCTCTTCAATTGGGTTGTTTAAGTTATCCACCTCTTTTTCCCAAGATGCCCTTTGACCCGTTTGACTAGCTGGCCCAGTAAATTCATTCATTTCAACGTCTGAAGCTTCTTCATTTTGTTGAATTTCATTTTTTTTTGAATCCCATTAATTCCAGATCATCCATTATTTTCTTCGAGAATTGGCTTGTGGTAACGTCCTCCTCTGAATTTTGTCTCTCGTCCACTTTATTCTGAACAATTTCGGCCCAACTCGGTCCACTCCTTGATGGACTACTCAAGTTGACCTTTGCCAGTAAATCTTCCTCTCTGACACCTGCACTACTTTTGGCAGGAATTTCTATGTCGACAACAACCTCGGACTTGTCACCCTCAGCCTTCTTTTTTCTCGAGTGACTTCCTTCTTCTCTATCTTCATTAAGATTTTGATTATTCAATCCTCTTCTCATTAAGTCTGCATTTATTCCATCCCCATCATCAAGAATCCTGTCTCCCAAACCTTTGGGCTTCTCCCTTTGAGATGTGCTCGCCGTAGATTCCATTGAACTTCCGTTTGACAACGTTCCAGACTGCTTTTTTAGTTTTTCATTATGATTCTGCTCTTGTCTTCTACCCGTTGACAATACTGTAGTGACTTCTGATACATTAATCTGGAATATATCTTTTCCTGCCTCCAGCTCCACAACTTCTTCAATTCTCTGTATCATCTTTGTCGAGATTAACACCAATAGTTTCTCACCATCATAACATTGTGCAGCGTTTCCCCCTAGAGCGATTATGGAACCCCATAATTCTGCAATCCTTCTAAAAGTTTCTTGATTCCAGCAATGCAACGGAATTCCTCTAAACTCAACCCAAGTGACTCTTTCAGATATTCTAAAGGATTCTGACCAATATTCAATTTTGACAAACACTTCCTCAAGAAGAGACCATTTTTGTTCTTCCAGCAGGTTTCGTAATTCCTCATCCGGAACTTCCACCAGGAACTTTTGTCCGCCCAAACTTGTGACAATGAGTTCTCCAAGGCCCCATCTTTGCAATCTGTCCCTAACATTTTCTGCTGAACAGACCGTCGCCATGGATCCTATTAGACACTTGCTCAGTTTCCACAGTGTCTCTTCCTCTACGTGCCCTTGTATCAACTTGGGTGATTGATCTTCTGTCTTACTGGATTCGCCTTGCCCTTCTACTTGGTTTTTGATGTTGTTTGCAATGTGTGCGTAACTCTTTTTCTCCTCCGTTGGCTTCAGCGGTTCCTGACCTTTTCCTTCTTTTGCTTTCACCTTAGCCTCGCTTTTTCCCTGACTTTTCTCCAATATGAATCCCTTCCTTTATATTTTGCCACCGAAACCGACAATCGAAAACCATATAATCTGAATCCATTTAACCTTTCTATGGCTCTATCTGCATCCATTCTATTTGAGAAACGCACAAATCCAAATCTTTTACCAGTTCTGTCCAGTTTATTCGCGATGAAAGAATCCACTAAGTCTCCATGTCTTCCAAATGTCTGGCGTAATCCACTCCAGTGCAGCTTTGTTTTTTTTGATCGGCAACCGTATGTTTTTATTAAATTAAAGAAAAAACATACAGCTTGACGAAATCGCACGCCTCGTTAAAAACCTCCCTAAACCTATTGGAGGAAAAGAGTACGATACGATCCGTCGATTACAAAAGAAAAAACACATAAGACCAAGTCACAAACATGCCACAAACGTCGAAAGTCTATCTACTCCCTCTTTCGCCAATGCATCCGCAAATCCATTCGCTTCCCTCGGCACGTAGCAGAATTGGATATCATATATGACTTGACAAGCCTGATCAATTACCAAAAATACCTCCCAAAGCCGCCAAGGTCGTTTTGCGGACTAAGTAATCCAGCTCAACGCGACTTGAGAATCCGACTCCAAAATCACACAACCCTGTCGCCATTCCCTTTCTTGTATTATACCCAAGGCAAAAGCTATCGCTCACACCTCTGCTTCATTCGACTCCATCACCCCTAAAGGTCCTGAAAAAAGACCCAAAATACGACTGTCTGCATCTCGTAACACACCACCAAAACCTGCCGGGCCCGGTTTTCCCCGCGCCGATCCATCCGTGTTAAATTTTAACACATTTCGTAACGGGGGCTGCCAGCACCTTCCCCCCTTCACCCTTTTTGGATGGACAGTAACCTCAATTTTGGAAGGACAAGTCCACCAAACTGCCTCGGATACCAATTCCCCCCGCCTATCCGCTTTTATCCAGTAATATGATCTCAATTTTATCAAGAAGCACAATTCAGCCAAATTCCATCGTTTCCCACGAAAAATAAATTCATTCCTTGCAATCCATAACGACCACAAAACAGCAGCAACACACGCTATCCACCACAAATTCATGCATCCCGTAAAAATACTATGAAAATCAAGAACGTAAAATGCATCGAAACTAACCGGTAAGCTGGATTCAATTCCCCACCATTGTCGCATCCATAGCCATACTGATTGCGCAAAAGGGCATTCGTAGAGGATGTGAGCGATGCTTTCCTCGACCATCGCACACCAAGGGCATCAGCCTTGGTCATCCGGCAGTGGGATCCCACGTGCTCGCAAGAAATCGGCAGTGGGTAGTCGACGCAACCATGTAAACCATAAGAAGGCTTGAACTTTCGGCGGCACCAGCACCTTCCAAGCGAAACAGTCACCAAACTCCATCTCCCCCGCCTTGTCGAACATGAGCAGTTTCGATAAAGTCCCAACCGAAAAAATTCCACGCTCGTCCGGCCTCCAAATTAACATGTCTAGCTTGCCTTCCCATGCACGAAAATTGGACACCATTTTAATTAAATCTCGTAGCATTTCTAATTCAAAAACTCGCAATGGGCGTCTAAAGAAATCTGCCCATATGTGATGCGATAAGTTGCCCTCCACCATATAATCACACACCCTTGCTAATTTGTCACATGCCAACGAGAATAAGCGCGGAAATACATCTTTTATGGCCGCTTGATCGACCCACGGATCAAACCAAAAAAGTATCGATCTACCATCACCAAGTTTCCATAAAAAACCGGTCATACCCATATGTTTTTCAACCTGTGCATCGCATGAGAGTGCTACAATTTGTCGCCATACGAGCGACATCGACGACATCTTTTCCGTACACGGAACGCCACCATTGCGGATGTTCTCCATATTTTGCTACTATCAAACAACGCCATAGTGAATCTCTATCTCGCGCATATCTCCACACCCATTTTGAAAGCATCGCCATGTTCTTAACTCGCAAATCCGCAACCCCCAAACCCCCTAACTGTTTCGGACGACATACCATCTCCCACCCTACTCTGCTCATCCGTCGTTCCAAACCGACACCCCCCATAGGAAAGCTCTTCGAATTTTGTCGATCCTCTCAATTACCCCTTTAGGGGCGACAAACAAACCCATATAGAATATCGGTAACGAGGAAAGGACCGAATTGACCAAAACCACCCGAGCCCCAAAAGACAAAGAGGACCGTTTCCATCCCGCTAATTTTCGTCTAAAATTTGCAATTACTGGTTCCCAAGTAGCTATCAGTCGCAGACTTGAACCTATTGGAAAACCCAAATAAACAAACAGAAAGTCAGCTTTCCTACATCCCATTACTTCGGCCACGTTAATGCCCAAAGTATCCTCTATGCCAATTGAATACAAGGAGCTTTTGCCGAAATTAATCTTCAGCCTCGAGCAAACTTGGAAACAATGCAGGATCCGTTTCAAGTTTTGCGCAACTTCTAATGAACCCTCAAAGAACAGTAGTGTATCGTCGACAAACTGCAAATGTGTCACAAATATCCCAGCTGCTACTTCCACTCCACGAATTAAACCCCCTGATTCAGCCCTTCGCAGCATCAAATGCATTGCTTCCGCGACTATCACAAAAAGCAACGGTGATAGCGGACATCCCTGTCTCAAGCCTCTACCCATTCTGAATTCTTTGGTGGCATTACCGTTGAGAAGCACCGATAACCTGACTGAACTAATACATTCCTGAATCCATTGCCGCCATATGTCATAGAAGCCCATTCTTCCTAACACCTCATCCAAAAAATTCCAACTAACGCAATCATACGCCTTGGCGAAATCAAGCTTCAATAAAAAGCCACTTGCGCCCCGTTGTCGTAAAGAATGCACCACCTCGAGTGCTAGGAGTACTCCATCTACTAATTGACGACCTTTTATAAATGCTGATTGTGTATCACTTATCAAATCTCCCAAAACCGCTTGAAGTCGAGTCGCAAGACATTTTGCTAAAATTTTATACACCGAGTTGACTAAGCATATAGGCCTATATTCGCCAAATGTCATGGGGGATGTTACCTTAGGAATTAAGACAATGAACGTGCAATTCACATCCTTTGGTAACCGCCCACTAGCATGAAAATTGTCGAAGAAGCGTAGGATATCGCCATTGAGCACCTCCCACCCCTTTTTATAGAAATCCAACGTAAAACCATCCGGGCCCGGTGCCTTCGAACCATCACAACCCCTCACTATACCATGTACCTCTTCCAAAGAGAATGCCGCCACCAAATTCCCCCTAGCTGTCTGCGATAACTGCCTGAAATTCCCCTCGAATTTCCATGCACATTCCCTCTTGTCGCGAGAGAAATGTTTCATGAAAAATTGAACTACATGACGGCGCATAAGTGGTGGCGAATTGATCCAATTGTCATTAACCATGAAACCTGGAATAAAATTTCTTGCCGCTCTCAGCTTAGCGGAACGGTGGAAATATGCTGTATTTCGATCTCCCAATCGCAACCATGTTGCACGTGATTTTTGTCTCCACATCGCCTCCTTATGCCTCATAGCTTTCCACAGAGCTTGTACCCATTGTCGCCTTTCTTCCTCTAATTCCTCTTCAACATTAGATGTAGATGCCGCTATGTCCGCACGGTCAATTTTGTCTTGCATCTCAAATATTATCTCATTCACATCCCCAAAGCTGTCCCGATTCCACTGTTTCAAAAATAACTTCAAATGTCGCAGTTTCACCATGATGTTTACCGTGCCAATATCCAGCTTAGTTAGCCGAATCCATTCCTCAAATATTTGCCTCATATGGTACCTACCCTCCATCCAACAATTAAAAAACCGGAATGGACGTGGACCCCAATCGTTCTCATCACACTTCAACAATAGAGGCGTGTGGTCGGATACACCCCGTGGTAGCGCCTCTTGCTGAATTGAGCTGAAAGTATCCATCCAACTTGTCGATATCAAGAATCTATCGATTCTGCTACATCGTTTCATTGGTCCAAACCATGTATACCGTTTCCCCAAAAGTGGTAAATCCATCAACCCTGCTTGTAGAACAAAATCACCAAAAGCTTCCATTTCCATATTCCTATCCGATGTGCCAATTCTATCCGACTCAAGTAATATGGCATTAAAATCTCCCGCTATGCACCACGGGCCTTCTTGATTGCTAATCTTACTCAAAATCGCTGCCCATACAGCTTGCTGCCCTTCCAAGTCGGATGGTGCATATACCACGACTAGACCACAACATAAATCATCATGCAACCATCTACCTCTCATCACAATGAAATTACGTTCAATCTCAACCACTTCTAGTTTAAATTTACTTACCTCCCATATCACTAAAATACCGCCCGACGCACCTATTGATGGCGCGATCACCGATTCGAAATTATCGGTTCCCCATAGACTTGCTAGCCACAAATTCGGACACTCCTCCAGCTTTGTTTCTTGCAACATTGCCATATCCGCATCATACTTCCTTATCACATCTCGAACAAACCGGCGTTTAGCACTCTCTCCCAAGCCCCTAACATTCCACGATAGCATTTTCATGAGTCACAAACCCCGACGATCGCCGCTAATCACTCTTGAAATGTCTCGAATAATCTCTTCTTCCCGGCCGTTGGAATTAACCCCGATCAATGAACCCAGCTTCACCGTTTCAATTGCTTCTATTTCAATATTTTTTGTTGCTTGCCCGTCGTCCAACCTTCCCGTATTCAATACTTCTTGGCTGACCTTAGTCAATCGGCTATTCTTCTTTTTTCTATAGAACCGACAACCTTCCAAATTGCCCCCTAAAAACCGTCTGATCTTGCAATAAGCCTGACCCACCTGAACAATTTCGGTTTTGCTCAAATCTGACTGTGCACTTGTCGAAAAAATATGAGGATAATATTTTAATTTAGAATTAAATTCTGAATTATCCACAGTTTGGAGATTAGATTCCTGTTCATTTGAATCACTAGTTTTAGAATTAGCAATTCCCGCTATATCCAAACTCTTGCAATTTTGAATGTCTCCTATCTCTGTAGGACTCTTTTCACCACCATCCTTCTCCCCGCTCAGACTTCTTTCCGTCGCCTCCATTGTCTTTACCAGCAGGCTCGCCGTTGGCCTGTCCGGCGCTCGAGTAGCGTTGTTTGATGCCCCTTGTTCGTCATTGTAATTCCGATCAGAATGTTGTTCTTCATTGGATTTTTCGGATGGATCTCCCTGTTGATATGCTTCATTCGCAAGCCATAATACCGGTTTTGTAGTTTCTTGTATTGTTGCTGCATCCTCTACGTTTCCAATCCAACTCTCTTAGGCGGTGATGTATTGTTATCACTACTTCCTTCGTCGTTCGTCGAATCTATTTCCCCGCAATCGCATTCCACCACGGGGGATGTGCCATCCATCTCTAACACGCGGACTGTATATGATTCCCCCTCAAATTGAACTTCAATGTGTTCCTCAATCCGATTGAATGTGGATGTTTCTACCATAATCCGACCGCTATCAAATGAAGATGGTGTTTCCGTCGCATCGTCCATTCGAATAAACACACCCCATATACTTGCAATGTTCATGAAAGTCCTTTTGTGCCATAGGTGTATCGAGAGACCAATTATCGACATCTATACCCGTCGCGATTCCACTTTGATCGTTGGAGACCATTTTTCTACCTTCGGGAAACATTCTTTCACACGGTCAAGTTGCATGATTTTATCGCGGATGAGTGCCGATGTACACATTAACAAGATCATTGAACCGGATAATCGCATGATAGAGAAACCATCATGTTTGTCTACCTCCAATCGTTCCGCTAGAGTCTTTATGCTGCATGGATTCAGGCACCAGCCCACCGCACACCATTGTAAAATTGCCCATTTGTCTTCATCCACTATCCCTGATACTTTCGATCTTTTTTGTTTCACTTCTTCGCTCCCTATCGACGCTTCTGATTTTCTTGATTCCTCCTTTTCTTTCTTCCCTTGTTGTGCCGTGTTTCCCCCTCTCTTACGGTACCACACTATTTTGCCCTTCCACGCCATAGAAACTCTCAACCGGCCGCCGTAGATCCATTTACCGTTTAATCGCTCTATCACCCTGTTTGCATCTTCCTTCGACGCCAATCTAACGAAACCAAAACGCTGTCCATCTCTGGCCCGTTTGTTCGGGATGAACGCATCTTTGACCACCCCATGTCTATCACACACTTGCCACAATCCTTTCCAGTGGATTGTTCGAGAGAGACCACCGATGAATAGGGTCCAAACTTGCTGATTTTCCTGGTCTCATTGTTCTGAGTTGTTTCCTGTGTGTGATGCACTTTTCCGGCCAGTGGTGTTTTCCTGTTCCGCGGCGAGACGTTTCCAAATTCCCGTGGAGATCATTTTTTAATTTTAATTGTTTCGTGGTGTCGCCTTTAGGCCATAATTCTTGAAATGATAAAATGTCTTACGTCCAGTGCAGCTTTGTTGGTAAGTTGCTAACAAAAAACGTGACTATTCCTCTGCCATCTACCTGATTCCTGTAGCTTTTAGACGCCGTCCTTGTAGTCCTTGCTATCACCATTGTTTGAAGAACTATTTTCTCTGTAACAATTGTTGTTGTTGAGCTTAGGTCGCTTTGTTGTGTTCTTGAAACTGATTTGCAGGAGGTGGAATGTTACCTGGGGTAATCCTAATAATGTGGATGTCCTGTTGGATTTTTGTAATGCATCACTTGACTCCGGTGTAATAAAATTTGTTTGACTCATCTCGACAGCTGCTGCATCTTGGGGGGTATGTGTTAGAAATCAAACTTATTAGAAATAATTAATAGCACAAAGGAAAAATCTAAAACTATCTTGAAGAGAGCATGTCGGCAAAAATAAGATATTGTGGAAGCTTCTTGATTTAAGTAGACATTACAAACAATGTGATGGCAACTTCATGGAGCTTCCAAGTGTGGCAGCAGCTAGAACTTTGAAGAGTCCTAAACATTTAAGCAATGGATAAGGCGGCAATGTGTAGAAAATTCTAGGATTAGTTTAAACAATATTTAATTAGTGTCCATATATTTCCTTAAGTCGATTTACTTGTACTATAAATAGGCATATGTTGTAGTTGGTGTGAGTAGTGTGTGTGGGCAAGTACAAGTATGAGTGAGGAGTGAATTGTGAGAAAGAAATATGAGTGAGTGTGTGCATAAAACTTGCAGCAACAAGTAATTGTGAGTGAGTGAAGCTTAGAAAACCTTTATGAGAAACAAGTGTTTGTAAACTAGCCGCAGCTAGTGAGGTGTCAAAAATACTTGTACTTGTACATTGGTTCGTATTAACAAATAGTGTGAGCTATAAACTATAACGAGTGCCCACTTTCGCTTCCAACAGTATGGTTAGCAAGAAATGAAAATTCTTCAGTGGCAAAAGTACTACTACAAGAACTTAACTTCCCTTACCAAGATGCGAACTCTCTTTTGGTGTAGGGTAATAAACGAAGACGGCTTCTCGAATGAGATTCATTGGTGGGAGAACCCTCGATCTTATATCACCCCCATCGAGCCTACATTTTGGAGCTATCACACACGGATTCCACCAATGCCTGGTCAGGTTAAATTCTCCATAAACGAAGCGTATGTGGCAGATTCAGTTGTTGTGGAATGATCCTTCAAATTGAATCAGGTGAAATTAAAGCAATGTTCTCGAGACCTGTTTTTTGGTCTAGATGATGATTTCCAAGACCTGATAGCAATCAAAACTGCTTTAGAAATCTGTATTGATACAAACCGGCTGGCCATAGCTGAATTAATTATTGAATTTGACTCCTAAGTGGGGCTAAATTGGTTGTCTCCTAATTCCTTACGCCCTTGGCAGTGGTGCTCTACATTAGAGGAGGTTGTTAAATTGATGGTCTATTAAGGCAGAGCATTTTCAAAGCTTGGTGGAGATTCTCTTCTTAGCTTGCAGTTCGGGTCCTATATGCACGATGGCAGGTTGTTATCTGAATTCGACTGTTGATTCTACAAGGTGCAGGTTTTGATAGTTTTTCTAGTGTCATTTTCATGATTGCAACTGTGTATTTATCTCTGTGTGTATAGTACTTTTTTCATCCAACTAAGTTTAGGGAAATTTTTAATGAGGCTCATATATAGAGTCAGGGCGTCTATGAAAATGACAAAAACTTGAGAGTGTAAATTTGACTGTGTTTTGAGTATTTTCTTAAGAAAATGTTACAAGAATTTTTTTTGCGGATATATATCTTAGAGATTTAGTGCTTATATAAATACTCTCTGCTATGCATGAACTAATGGAGTTACCCTATAGAAAGATATTAATTTCCATCCTTTGATTTGGAAACATAAGTGAAAAAATTAATTAAAAAAACCGTAGTATGTCCAAACTTTAAGGGTAAATTAAAATGGAGGTCACTTAATTATGGGTAAGGTTACATTTAGGTCACTCAATTATTAAAAATTACACTCGGGTCACTCAATTATGGATAATGTTACATTTGGGCCAGTCAATTATGTCTAAGGTTACATTTGAGTCACCCTTCATATTTAAAAAATAAATTAATTTCATCATTTTTTCTTCAAAATCACTTGTATACCGTTGTTAACACTAGAGTACTTCATTTGAAATGATTAATTAATCTAATACATAAATTGATATACTTTCTTTTAAATATATAGGGTCACCCAAATGTAACCTTAGCCATAATTGAGTGACCCAAGTGTACTTTTAATAATTGGATGACCCGAATATAACTTTACCCATAACCGAGTGACCTAAATATAACTTTTAATAAATTGGGTGACCTAAATGTAACCTTACCCATAATTGAGTGACATCCATTGTAGTTTACCCAAACTTTAAATACATGTAATAAACTGCATTTCAATAAATGGGAACTAATGGCTAATGCTAGGGAAATGAAAAGTAAGAGTGAGCGTTTAATTTATTATTTCAACTAAATACCAATTGAAATTCACGCCTTTAATTCAATTAGTGTATATATAAACCATGAACCATCAAGCAATCTATCCACAAGAAATTCCTTGTAAGAAAATACTTGAAAATAATAAATTTCGCTGATAAAAAAAGAAAATATTGGATAACATGGTCAGATTTACTGTCACTCACGCTGTCATCCTCGCCCTATTTTTCACAGGTTTGTTTTCTTCATCCCTTAATCTAATTTATTTATAGTTTTTTCTTTAAAGAATTCAATTTATATTTATTTTGCAGTTATTACAATGGTACATGAGATTGAAGCAAAAGAATGCGTAGAGTTCTCACAAATAGACACTTGCAACCTTCTCAAATGCAAGGCCACATGTTTACAGAAGCACAATTCTAGCCTAGCGGAATGTGTTGTGAGTGGAGGAACACCTCTGAATCCTACTCTCAAGTGTCGTTGTTTTTATACATGTTCTTCTTAGTTTTATTTTCAATATCATATATTTTTATAACTATTAATTAATAAAAGCACGAGTTGTTCTTATTTATGAATTTGTTTATTTTTCGGATTCATACTTGATAGTATACAATTTTATATGTTGCTATTCATATTAATTATTTACTCGATTTCAAAGAACTCAACTAGACACGATTGAACTTAACTCATATACACGGAATGACCTGGCCTAAATTCCATTTAAACTCGGTTAGGAACAGACTTGATGTCAACAAGAACCCGAATTAACTCGATAACTAACTGACTCGGACATAAACATAGTATTGACCCAACCAAAAATTGACAGACCATAATCGAAAACGAGTTTGAGTTGGTTTCAAACCGACGTTGACATAGACCCAAGTCAACTCGGACCCGACCTGAATCGAGTTGAACTATTGACTTCAAATGACATAATTTTAACCGATATGGACCAAGCTGATGTAATCCGACCCGAAGCCCCTCAAATTACTCGATTTTACATTTCCAGTTATGAGAAAAATTAAGATTCTAAAACATTAAATTGTTTTTAAAAACATTAAATTATATATTTACACAAGGAAAAGAAATCCAAAACTTAATTCAAAGTTATTGTATACCTCACCAAGCCCGAAAATGTCTTCAACGAATGTTATAATATCAACCAATAATATATGACTTAAATAACATTATATGTATGCATTCTTAAAATTTAACATTCGATATGTTTAATGTTGAAACTTTTATCCACAATCTTTATTTTATGAGATTAGATTAAGCGCAAACAATATTGCTAAAACAATAAAATTTGAAAGAATAATTTGGGTTGACAATTCAGATATTCACCCCGAAAAAGAATTACCCGGGATCTTTTCAATTTTTTGTTTATTTTCAAATAATATTATAGATTTAAAACATAATGTCGGTTTCGTTTAATAAAAAGATCAAAACCCTTTAAACTTTGGGATCTAAGCTTCAAGTTTTATCATATATGCATTGATCCATAATTATAAAAAAATGGTTGAATGATTTTGATGAAATAATTAATTTTTTATTCAGTACCAATATAAAATTTATAAATTATCAAGTACGAATGAAAAATAAAAAATATTCATAAAAATACAACTCTTGTTTAATTAATTAATAGTTATTCAAATGCATGATATTAGAAATAAAAAAGTAGGACAAATATAATAACAAGGAAATATTTTTTTTGCTAAGCATATGATTTTATTAATAATAATCTGACCATCGACAAACTAAGTACTCGTGAATATTTTGAATGTTGCAATTATCTTTGATGTTAGGCTACGTGCTTTCATTGTTGTAGAGAAAGAGCTTTTCAAGAGTCTTTTTGTTCTTTTAAATATATAGGGTCACCCAAATGTAACCTTACCCATAATTGAGTGACCCAAGTGTAACTTTTAATAATTGGATGACTCGAATGTAACTTTACCCATAACCGAGTGACCTAAATATAACTTTTAATAAATTGGGTGACCTAAATGTAACCTTACCCATAATTGAGTGACATCCATTGTAGTTTACCCAAACTTTAAATACATGTAATAAACTGCATTTCAATAAATGGGAACTAATGGCTAATGCTAGGGAAACGAAAAGTAAGAGTGAGCGTTTAATTTAATATTTCAACTAAATACCAATTGAAATTCACGCCTTTAATTCAATTAGTGTATATATAAACCATGAACCATCAAGCAATCTATCCACAAGAAATTCCTTGTAAGAAAATACTTGAAAATAATAAATTTCGCTGATAAAAAAAAAGAAAATATTGGATAATATGGCCAGATTTACTGTCACTCACGCTGTCATCCTCGCCCTATTTTTCACAGGTTTGTTTTCTTCAT
This sequence comes from Hibiscus tridactylites, assembly GCA_958450335.1. Lineage (NCBI taxonomy): Eukaryota > Viridiplantae > Streptophyta > Magnoliopsida > Malvales > Malvaceae > Hibiscus > Hibiscus tridactylites. Next base: position 100,794,844 of record OY288268.1, on the reverse strand, counting down.
CCCTTAATCTAATTTATTTATAATTTTTTCTTTCAAGAATTCAATTTATATTTATTTTGCAGTTATTACAATGGTACATGAGATTGAAGCAAAAGAATGCGTAGAGTTCTCACAAATAGACACTTGCAACCTTCTCAAATGCAAGGCCTCATGTTTACAGAAGCACAATTCTAGCCTAGCGGAATGTGTTGTGAGTGGAGGAACACCTCTGAATCCTACTCTGAAGTGTCGTTGCTTTTATACATGTTCTTCTTAGTTTTATTTTCAATATCATATATTTTTATAACTATTAATTAATAAAAGCACGAGCTGTTCTTATTTATGAATTTGTTTATTTTTCGGATTCATACTTGATAGTATACAATTTTATATGCTGCTATTCATATTAATTATTTACTCGATTTCAAAGAACTCAACTAGACACGATTGAACTTAACTCAAATACACGGAATGACCTGGCCTAAATTTCATTTAAACTCGGTTAGGAACAGAGTTGATGTCCACAAGATCCCGAATTAACTCGATAACTAACTGACTCGGACACAAACATAGTATTGACCCAACCAAAAATTGACAGACCATAATCGAAAACGAGTTTGAGTTGGTTTCAAACCGACGTTGACATAGACCCAAGTCAACTCGGACCCGACCTGAATCGAGTTGAACTATTGACTTCAAATGACATAATTTTAACCGAATATGGACCAAGCTGATGTAATCCGACCCGAAGCCCATCAAATTACTCGATTTTACATCTCCAGTTATGACATAAATAACATTATATGTATGCATTCTTAAAATTTAACATTCGATATGTTTAATGTTGAAAATTTTATCCACAATCTTTATTTTATGAGATTAGATTAAGCGCAAACAATATTGCTAAAACAATAAATTTTGAAAGAATAATTTGGGTTGACAATTCAGATATTCACCCCGAAAAAGAATTACCCGGGATCTTTTCAAATTTTTTTTTTGTTTATTTTCAAATAATATTATAGATTTAAAACATAATGTCGCTTTCGTTTAATAAAAAGATCAAAACCCTTTAAACTTTGGGATCTAAGCTTCAAGTTTTATCATATATGCATTGATCCATAATTATAAAAAAATGGTTGAATGATTTTCATGAAATAATTAATTTTTTATTCAGTACCAATATAAAATTTATAAATTATCAAGTACGAATGAAAAATAAAAAATATTCATAAAAATACAACTCTTGTTTAATTAATTAATAGTTATTCAAATGCATGATATTAGAAATAAAAAAGTAGGACAAATATAATAACAAGGAAATATTTTTTTTGCTAAGCATATGATTTTATTAATAATAATCTGACCATCGACAAACTAAGTACTCGTGAATATTTTGAATGTTGCAATTATCTTTGATGTTAGGCTATGTGCTTTCATTGTTGTAGAGAAAGTGCTTTTCAAGAGTCTTTTTGTTCTTTTAAATATATAGGGTCACCCAAATGTAACCTTACCCATAATTGAGTGACCCAAGTGTAACTTTTAATAATTGGATGACTCGAATGTAACTTTACCCATAACCGAGTGACCTAAATATAACTTTTAATAAATTGGGTGACCTAAATGTAACCTTACCCATAATTGAGTGACATTCATTGTAGTTTACCCAAACTTTAAATACATGTAATAAACTGCATTTCAATAAATGGGAACTAATGGCTAATGCTAGGGAAACGAAAAGTAAGAGTGAGCGTTTAATTTAATATTTCAACTAAATACCAATTGAAATTCACGCCTTTAATTCAATTAGTGTATATATAAACCATGAACCATCAAGCAATCTATCCACAAGAAATTCCTTGTAAGAAAATACTTGAAAATAATAAATTTCGCTGATAAAAAAAAGAAAATATTGGATAACATGGCCAGATTTACTGTCACTCACGCTGTCATCCTCGCCCTATTTTTCACAGGTTTGTTTTCTTCATCCCTTAATCTAATTTATTTATAATTTTTTCTTTCAAGAATTCAATTTATATTTATTTTGCAGTTATTACAATGGTACATGAGATTGAAGCAAAAGAATGCGTAGAGTTCTCACAAATAGACACTTGCAACCTTCTCAAATGCAAGGCCTCATGTTTACAGAAGCACAATTCTAGCCTAGCGGAATGTGTTGTGAGTGGAGGAACACCTCTGAATCCTACTCTGAAGTGTCGTTGCTTTTATACATGTTCTTCTTAGTTTTATTTTCAATATCATATATTTTTATAACTATTAATTAATAAAAGCACGAGCTGTTCTTATTTATGAATTTGTTTATTTTTCGGATTCATACTTGATAGTATACAATTTTATATGCTGCTATTCATATTAATTATTTACTCGATTTCAAAGAACTCAACTAGACACGATTGAACTTAACTCAAATACACGGAATGACCTGGCCTAAATTTCATTTAAACTCGGTTAGGAACAGACTTGATGTCCACAAGAACCCGAATTAACTCGATAACTAACTGACTCGGACACAAACATAGTATTGACCCAACCAAAAATTGACAGACCATAATCGAAAACGAGTTTGAGTTGGTTTCAAACCGACGTTGACATAGACCCAAGTCAACTCGGACCCGACCTGAATCGAGTTGAACTATTGACTTCAAATGACATAATTTTAACCGAATATGGACCAAGCTGATGTAATCCGACCCGAAGCCCATCAAATTACTCGATTTTACATCTCCAGTTATGAGAAAAATTAAGATTCTAAAACATTAAATTGTTTTTAAAAATATTAAATTATTTATTTGCACTAGGAAAAAAATCCAAAACTTAATTCAAAGTTATTGTATACCTCACCAAGCCCGAAAATGTCTTCAACGAATGTTATAATATCAACCAATAATATATGACTTAAATAACATTATATGTATGCATTCTTAAAATTTAACATTCGATATGTTTAATGTTGAAAATTTTATCCACAATCTTTATTTTATGAGATTAGATTAAGCGCAAACAATATTGCTAAAACAATAAAATTTGAAAGAATAATTTGGGTTGACAATTCAGATATTCACCCCGAAAAAGAATTACCCGGGATCTTTTTAATTTTTTTGTTTATTTTCAAATAATATTATAGATTTAAAACATAATGTCGCTTTCGTTTAATAAAAAGATCAAAACCCTTTAAACTTCGGGATCTAAGCTTCAAGTTTTATCATATATGCATTGATCCATAATTATAAAAAAATGGTTGAATGATTTTGATGAAATAATTAATTTTTTATTCAGTACCAATATAAAATTGATAAATTATCAAGTACGAATGAAAAATAAAAAATATTCATAAAAATACAACTCTTGTTTAATTAATTAATAGTTATTCAAATGCATTTTTTTTAATCGGCAACATGCATGTTTTATTGATAAGAAACATACATGACCAATACGCTCACAAGCCTCGTTAAAAACCTCTCTAAATCATACAGAGGAAAAGAGTACTCGTGAGCGTGTACACAGTACAAACACCAATGACAAAATATACATCATGCTAGGCACATTGCTTAAACCAACTCGGTCTATCGACACCACTTTTTGCCAAAACATCCGCTAGCCTATTCGCCTCTCTGAAAACGTGTTGGAAACATACATCATTTAGCGCCGCACACGCTTCGTCAATTCGCCGGAACCAGCGCCAAAACTTCCACGGTCGCTTGTCCAAATGCATGACCCAAGCCACGGCCGTAGTGGAGTCCAATTCCACCACCAACGGACGTTGTTCCCACCCCGAGCCAACCACCATCTCCAATGCGTGACAAATAGCTTGCAGCTCAGCTTCATTTGAATCCGCAACCCCTATCGGACCTGAAAATAATGCAAAAATACGGCCAAATTCATCTCTTAGCACGCCCCCACATCCAGCTCTACCCGGTTTACCTCTCGCCGACCCACCGACATTGAATTTAAACACCCCCACCGGTGGCCTCTCCCATTGTAAATTCCCCCGTGTTACATTACTCAGAACACTAGCCGTACACTTCAAAGGAGAATCCCACCACGCCGATTCCAAAATCACACACTCATTATTCAACATCCTCACCCAATACATCGACCTCAACTTGATGAGGAAAACAATTTCCCCCGCTGACGCCCGAACACTATTGAACAACGCATTGTTACGCGCTAACCATAGAGACCAAAACGTCGCTGCACACCCCGCCATCCACCAATCACGCAATTGTCCCATAAACAAGGACCCAAAACACATCTCCAGTAAATTCTCCACACGCCAAGGCTGTACCATATCCATTCCCCACCATCGGAAAAATTCTGTCCAAACTGCCCAAGCCGCTGGGCAGTGAATCAAGAGATGATCGAGTGTCTCTTCACACGTCTGACACCATACACAGCAGGCCCCTTCCCCTGTGATCGGCATCCCCCGTGCGCACAACATCTCCATCGTTGGTAAACGATTCAGCCACGCAAACCATAAAAAATGTTGCACCTTCGGAGGTATCGGCAGCCTCCAAAGCATATTCAGTTCATAATTCACTACCAACCCAAACGATTGCATTAATTTCGCCAAATTCGCAACATAAAATTCCCCCGTCTTGGAATGTAACCATACTAGGCGATCACATTGAGTCGGAAAAAGATGAAAGCTCCAGCATAGCGCACGGACCTCCAATGCATGATATTAGAAATATAAAAGTAGGACAAGTATAATAACAAGGAAACATTTTTTTTTGTTGCTAAGCATATGATTTTATTAATAATAATCTGACCATCGACAAACTAAGTACTCGTGAATATTTTGAATGTTGCAATTATCTTTGAAGTTAGGCTACGTGCTTTCATTGTTGTAGAGAAAGAGCTTTTCAAGAGTCTTTTTGTTCTTTGTTTTATGTTGGTCGATAGTGTATGTTTGTTATGCACGAGTAGAAATTATTTGCCTTTTTTTCGCTGTTATTTATGTCCAATCATTAAAATTTAGGTTTGGGATTTTAAGTTATAGCTTAGAGTGAGTGTAGATTGTATTTTTTAGGGTGTAGGGTTTAAAATTTAAGATTAGCGCTTACAATTTGACTTTTAATTTCTGGTGCATAAAAAGGGACTGTGAATTTTTTTTTGTCTGTGATGCACTAGCTTTGTTTCTTTTTTTACTTTGGTATTTCTTTCACTTGGATAAGGTGACTTGTTTGGTTTGATTTGATTTCCTACGTTTTGTTATTTTGCTATTATTGGATTTGCAGTCTTTGTTTTCCTGAACACACTTGGTTGAATGCGTGGTAATCATTAGTAATACTCATCTCTTTGCCGAGAAAAAAAAATGACGCTTCTAAGGAGGTTTCAAAGGTGTTCCTTCACTGACAACATAATCAGTCAGTCAGATGTGTTGTCTAAACACGTGGCCTTACAAGTTACAAGTTGACAAGTGTTTATTTGTGAGTAGTCTACGAATTGTGGTTCTTCAATCTCATGTACTATTGTAACAAACCATTGCCCTTCTCGAAGAAGCAGACTGCACAGAAAATGAGGATTTGTCTCAATGAAAAGCTAAAACTTGGGCGTCTGTCTCTATACTCTCATAAGGAGTTGCCAAAGTCTTTGGTTCATGGGTGGAGTCTTCACCAAAGTTAGAAACAGTTCCGAAAGGATAAGATGCTCCAGCCTTTAATAAGGTATCGAGTATCGACAATTTCATTTCTTTTATTGAAAAATGTAAACTTCTTTAAGGGCCTTTGACAGGTAGAAAATTTACATGGTACGGACCCTTCAAACTTGAATTGACAAAATGTGGAGCCTAATGTCTTAGTAGAAGATACTCAAGTGCTTGCTCTTGGTGCGGCTCTAATATAGAAAATGCAGATCATCTTTTTGTCATAGGTCGCTTTGTTGTTTTTTTTGCTAAGCAAGCTTTTTATTAGTAATAAAATTTTTGTCGTCGTTGGGAGTCTCATTAAAAACCTCCCTAATCCTAGGTGGAAGAAAAGAGTACACCCCAACTAGGCTACAACAAAGGAGCACAACAACTCAATTACAAATCCGATTCACTGCATCCAATCTACACAGGCAATACACATTCAATCCTATCAAGCCACTAAAATCTGAATTACCACCAAGCTTTGAATAATTTGGCTCGAGCCATTCCACATTTTGCTAGGTGATCTGCCATTTCATTTCTCGCTCTTGGTACGTACTCAAGCTTGATATTCTTAATTCTACTTACCAGTTCATCTATTTCCTCAATGATATTCCACCATCGCCAAGGCCTTAAAAGGTGGTTTTCTATCCAATTCAAGGTGACTTGAGAATCCGATTCAATAATTAGATTTGTCTTCCCTACCCATCCAGCTTCTTCGAACACAATTAGGGCCGTCTTGATAGCCACGATCTCTGCATAGTCTGCTCCAATAACTTCTACTGGTCCTGAAAATAATGCTCGTACATCTCCCGAACTTGATCTCAACACGCCACCACATCCTGCTGCAACCATGGAATAAGCTCCATCTACGTTAAATTTTGTTGTTCCCTCTTGTGGAGGTATCCACCGTGCAGCTTCTTCAATCATTTTGGATGACACGCAGCAACTTGGGTTGTTCCACCAATTTCCATCATTCACCAGCAGGTTGTTGTTTATTGCTTTAATCCATATCAAGGCTCTCATCTTCACGTTGAAAAGCACATCTTTTTGAGAAGTAGATTTGTCATTAAACACCTTCTCATTTCTGGCTAGCCATAATGTCCACATGGCCGCTGCTATCGTAATATGCCATAGAGATTTTTTCGAACCTGTCCAAGAACAAGAGAAACAAAATGATAAAAAGTCATCTATATTCAATAGTTTTGGCCAGAAAATCGTCCACCAATTACAGAAATTTCTCCAAAAGCAGCTTGCAAATTTGCATTCCACGAACGAGTGTGAAATAGTCTCTTCCGTTTCTCCACACCAAGGGCAGCCGCAAGAATCGTCACTCAACTTTACACCTTTTTCTCTTTAGGAATTTCTTTGTTGGAATCCTTCTTAATTTGAGCATCCACATAAAACTTCTCACTTTAGGTGGAACCTTCATCTTCCATATTGAGTCATAGTTGAAAGCTGGAACTTCCAAATCTGCAGAAATCAATAACTCCGACAATTTCCCAACCGAGAACCTACCAGCTTGGTCATGTAGCCAAATGATTCTATCTTCGACTCCCTCTTTTAGTTGCTGTTCTTCTAACTGTTTTTTCAATACCTGCAGCATCTCCATTTCTCTTTCTATAAGATTTCTTGAAAAAATGCTCTGCCACTCTATCCCTTCAAAGCTTCGATTGTCCACCATTTCAGCCACTCTAATGTATTTTTTCCCTACAAGTCTGTACAACTTGGGAAACTCTTCGCATAGAGCCTTTTCCCCATTCCATTGATCCTCCCAAAACAGCACACTTTCCCCATTTCCCAATCTCCACCTAAACTCTTTTGGTGCCATCCATCTATTCACTTTATCATCTAACAAATTACTTACAATCCCCTTCCAAATGGTCGATGCTTTTCTTCCTAAATTACAATCCGCAATCCAGTGTTGTTCTTGTTTCCCATACATTGAACATATGATCTTCCTCCAAAGTGCTTCTTTTTTTGTTAAAAACCGCCAGCCCCACTTCGCTAGTAACGCTTGATTCTTCGCTTTTAAATTCACCACTCCTGCACCTCCTTTCTTCTTCGGTGTGCACACCTTCCCCCAATTAACTCTGCTCATTTTCTTTGTACTTGTAGTGATTCCCCAAATAAAATTCCTCCTGATTCTGTCAATTTTCTCCAAAACTTGCTTTGGAATTTTGAAGATGGATAAATAATATAATGGCAATGCAGATAGAACTGAGTTAATGAGGATGATTCTGCCCGCGAATGATAAAGACCGGCTTTTCCACCTCGATAGCTTTTTACTAAATCTTTCCACTACAGGGTCCCATGTACTTATTCTTCTCGGATCTGCCCCTAATGTATACCCAAGTAGTTGAAAGGGAGTGTACCAGTTTTGCAACTACACTGTTCAGCCAGAGATCGTAGTTTATCAGCCTTGACATTTGTCCCGACTAAGCACGATTTATTAAAATTTATGCTCAGTCCTGAACACACCTCGAAACATCTCAAAATCCTTTTCATGTTAACCATATTTGCTTCAGTAGGCCTTAGGAAGAAAACGGTGTCATCCGCAAATTGGAGATGCGTAATCGAGTCATTAGGAACAAGATTCTGTATTCCTTCGATCATACCCCTCTCCTCTGCTTTCCTAACCAGCAAATGTAAAGCCTCAGTGACAGTGATGAACAAAAATGGGGAACAAGGGAGTTACGGTTGCTGCAACAATTAAAAATGACGATTTTCGCGACTTGATGCTTTTGAACCTTTTTTCGAGACCTCTCCGTTTGATAGAAATGGAAGCAGTGGCACAGGTGGAAGCAAGGCTGATGGGTCAAAGTGTGAAGAAGGAAGTCCCAGACAAGGTTATTTGGGTTCACGACAATGCAGGGGATTTTTCAGTCCGAAAACTCACTGATCTGTTAGTGAATGCTGATTTAGAAGAACCTGACTTCAAGTTTGACTTGATTTGGAAGATGAAGGTTCCACCAAAGGTTAATAACTTCCTTTGGATGCTGAAGATCAAAAGAATTCCAACAAAAGCTTTCCTACTGGAGATAGGCATGAATATTAAAGACCAGAATTTTAATTGCCCTTGGTGTGGAGATGAATTAGAGAACTTATCCCACCTTTTTGTGGATTGCCTTTTTGCTAGAAATTATTGGAGATGTTTCTGTAACTGGTGGTCAATAGTGTGGATAAATACTGCAACAATTGACGAACTGCTTACGTTTGTTTCTCAGTTTCTTTGACAGGTTCATCGAGAACTCTTTGGTTTATTACAATAGCTTCAGCCCTTTGGAGTCTATGGCTTGCAAGGAACGAGATGGTATTTAGGAATAAACGTATATCCCTTAAGGAGCTCTTGTTTTACACAAAAATGCGAGCTTGAATTTGGATTAAAGCTGTGAACGAGGCAATGATTCTTGATGACGCAAATTGGTGGAAAAATCCAGCCTTATGTCTTGAAGCAAAATCGACAGAAGCCAATTTGGATTGGATACCTCCAAAAGAAGGGTTGGTAAAATTTAATGTGGATGGAGCTTCAAATAAAATCGGTGCAGGATGTGGAGGAGTACTAAGATCTTATGCAGGAGATGTGAGAGCTTTATTTTCCGGGCCTGTTGAAAACTTTGGTCCTGAGTTTGCAGAACTTATGGCGATAAAGACTGCGCTTTTGGTGTTCATAGAAGCGGGATGGATAGGAAAAGAAAGTTTGATTGTGGAATCAGATTCACAAGTGGTGTTGAACTGGATTGCGAACCCCTTGATTCGACCGTGGAGATGGTGGAATTATTTTGAGGAAATTGAAAGCTTAACAAAAAATATAGCTGCGGTGTCATTCGAGTATGTTCCAAGAGCAAGAAACGAATTAGCAGATAATCTAGCAAAATTAGGAGCAGGCAGGAGTGTATTGTTTAAAGCATGGTGGTAGTATGGGTTGGTTTGGCAGGATTATTTTGTATCTCGGTTTTGTAAAATGGAGTCGTGTAAGCCATGTTGGGTTGTACTCTTTTCCTCCAATAGGTCTAGGGAGGTTTTTAACGAGGCATCCAACGTTTGGCTCAAAAATAATTTAAATAAAATAATTTGCTTAGCAAAAAAAAAGGATCCTCTGCCTTAAGCCTTTGCTCATTTTAAATTCTTTAGTCGGTGAACCATTTATTAAAATAGAAACCTTGGCCGTAGTGACACATTCCATAATCCAGCCACACCATTTAGCTCCAAATCCCATTTGGTCTAGCACCATAATTAAGAAATCCCATCTTACACAATCGTAGGCCTTCGAGAAATCAAGCTTCAAGATTACTCCCCCTTTTTTTGCTTTCTTCTTGCTGTAACGAATGTATAACTTCGTTTGCTATCAGAATTCCATCGAAAATCTGCCTCCCCTTGATGAATGCGCATTGAGTTTCACCAATCACCTTATTTATCACCCCACTAATTCTCTTTGAGAGCACTTTTGAGACTATTTTATACACCGAGCTTACTAAACTAATCGGTCTGTATTCAGGAATGTTCACAGGACTTTAGGATTTTGGAATTAAGGCAATAAATGAAGAATTGGCATTGCTTGGTAACTTTCCAGTTTTCCAAAATATCATCATAGTCTCCAGAAGATATTCTTTCACTATATCCCAACACTTCCTAAAGAAACAAGTGTTAAATCCATCCGGCCCTGGTGCTTTCGATTCATCGCAGCTCCAAACTGCTTCCTTAATTTCCTCTAAAGAGAACGACACTTCCAGTGATACTGCATCCTCCGCTGACAGTCTCTTAAAGTCCAGTTTGAAAATTGCTTCCCATCGTCTTGATTTTAAACTGAACTGCCTAACAAAGTGATCAAAAACTTTTTGTTTTATCTTTTTCGGGTTTTCTGCTTCAGCCAATCCCAGATTTTTCCCACGGATCACATTTCGCTTTGCTCTTACCTTTACCATCCTGTGAAAGAATTTTGTGTTGTTATCGCCTTGTTTCAACCATCCCATTCTTGCCTTTTGCCTCCATAAATCCTCTCTAGCTTTTAGACAGTCCCAAAGCTGCAGTTTTTTTTAACTTCAATTCCTCTTGTTCTATAGCGTTTATCTCACCTTCATCACCAGCCTTTTCAATCTCGTTTATCCTTTTTTCCAGTTTTGTGACTGTAACATTGTAATCCTCGCATTTTGAGCTCCAGCACCTAATAGCTTCTTTCACTTTCTTGAGTTTTACTGGTAGACTCTTCCCTCTTGTCCCTTTCTCTCCCATCGTGTCTTTTATAACCTTTAAGCATCCATCTTTCGAGAGCCAAGCGTTTATCATTTTAAATGGTCTTGGTCCCCAATTAATCTCCTCATTGCAGAGAATTATCAGGATGTGATCTGAAATCATCCGAGGTAAGCCACGCAAATACAAGTCACCATTTTTCATCAACCACTCATCTTCCACCAAGAATCGATCTATTTTGCTTCTCCTATTTCCAGGTCCTATCCAAGTGAATTTCCTTCCAACTAATGGAACCTCAGACAGATTACAATTTTCAATAAAATTGTTGAATTCTTCAATTGCTATTTTTCTGTACCCACCTCCATTTCTTTCTTCCTTACTTCTAATTGCATTGAAATCACCACCCATAAACCAGGGTGTATACTAGATTTTTCTTAATAGCACTAGTTCATTCCATAAGAGTTTTTGATTCAAAAAATCACAGTATGCGTAAATATTAATCCTGGTGCAGTCTAAGTTAATATCAACCCATTTGCCAGTAACAATGATATACCTGGTTTTCGCTTCGCTCTTCTCTGCTGTGAATTTCTTTTTATCCTATATTGTGATTAAGCCTCCCGAACGCCCTGACGCCGCTGAGAACAGATAATCGAAATCATCATCGTACCATAAACGCCCCACCTCTTCTTCACTAAAAGATTCCTTCTTTGTTCCTTGAAGCATCACCATCTCTACTTTGTTGACTCTGATTACCTTCCTTACTGTCGACATCTTTACAGCCGATCCCAAGCCTCTCGTGTTCCATGAGAGCACCCTCATCCTTCACTTCTTGGCTTGCTTTAAATCCCCTTATTTCGGTAATCACTTTCTTCCAGTGTCGCTATTTCTTGCACTACTTCAATTTCTTCTCCTCTGATTTCAATCCCTAACTCTTTCCCACCTCTAAAGTCTTTTCCGCTTCTCTTGTAAATTTTTCCCATCTCGTCTGCAAATCCGAATCCGTTAACGTTCTTCCTTCTATCTCGCATTTGTCATACTCCTTGCCTTTGTTCTTGAATCTTTTCTTCGCTCGATCCCTTTTTTTCCTTTCCGTTTCAGTTAGAGCTTTATCTTGGTATTCTTGGAGCGATCCATATATTTTTTCTTTTTTACAAACACCCTTCTTTGACCCTTCAAACTCGGGGAGATTAAGCTTTTGTGCACCTTCTTTCGGATCATTGTCTTCCTCAGAAAAATCGATTGTTGTCTTCCCCTCTTTTTCTAAATCCTCTTCAATTGGGTTGTTTAAGTTATCCACCTCTTTTTCCCAAGATGCCCTTTGACCCGTTTGACTAGCTGGCCCAGTAAATTCATTCATTTCAACGTCTGAAGCTTCTTCATTTTGTTGAATTTCATTTTTTTTTGAATCCCATTAATTCCAGATCATCCATTATTTTCTTCGAGAATTGGCTTGTGGTAACGTCCTCCTCTGAATTTTGTCTCTCGTCCACTTTATTCTGAACAATTTCGGCCCAACTCGGTCCACTCCTTGATGGACTACTCAAGTTGACCTTTGCCAGTAAATCTTCCTCTCTGACACCTGCACTACTTTTGGCAGGAATTTCTATGTCGACAACAACCTCGGACTTGTCACCCTCAGCCTTCTTTTTTCTCGAGTGACTTCCTTCTTCTCTATCTTCATTAAGATTTTGATTATTCAATCCTCTTCTCATTAAGTCTGCATTTATTCCATCCCCATCATCAAGAATCCTGTCTCCCAAACCTTTGGGCTTCTCCCTTTGAGATGTGCTCGCCGTAGATTCCATTGAACTTCCGTTTGACAACGTTCCAGACTGCTTTTTTAGTTTTTCATTATGATTCTGCTCTTGTCTTCTACCCGTTGACAATACTGTAGTGACTTCTGATACATTAATCTGGAATATATCTTTTCCTGCCTCCAGCTCCACAACTTCTTCAATTCTCTGTATCATCTTTGTCGAGATTAACACCAATAGTTTCTCACCATCATAACATTGTGCAGCGTTTCCCCCTAGAGCGATTATGGAACCCCATAATTCTGCAATCCTTCTAAAAGTTTCTTGATTCCAGCAATGCAACGGAATTCCTCTAAACTCAACCCAAGTGACTCTTTCAGATATTCTAAAGGATTCTGACCAATATTCAATTTTGACAAACACTTCCTCAAGAAGAGACCATTTTTGTTCTTCCAGCAGGTTTCGTAATTCCTCATCCGGAACTTCCACCAGGAACTTTTGTCCGCCCAAACTTGTGACAATGAGTTCTCCAAGGCCCCATCTTTGCAATCTGTCCCTAACATTTTCTGCTGAACAGACCGTCGCCATGGATCCTATTAGACACTTGCTCAGTTTCCACAGTGTCTCTTCCTCTACGTGCCCTTGTATCAACTTGGGTGATTGATCTTCTGTCTTACTGGATTCGCCTTGCCCTTCTACTTGGTTTTTGATGTTGTTTGCAATGTGTGCGTAACTCTTTTTCTCCTCCGTTGGCTTCAGCGGTTCCTGACCTTTTCCTTCTTTTGCTTTCACCTTAGCCTCGCTTTTTCCCTGACTTTTCTCCAATATGAATCCCTTCCTTTATATTTTGCCACCGAAACCGACAATCGAAAACCATATAATCTGAATCCATTTAACCTTTCTATGGCTCTATCTGCATCCATTCTATTTGAGAAACGCACAAATCCAAATCTTTTACCAGTTCTGTCCAGTTTATTCGCGATGAAAGAATCCACTAAGTCTCCATGTCTTCCAAATGTCTGGCGTAATCCACTCCAGTGCAGCTTTGTTTTTTTTGATCGGCAACCGTATGTTTTTATTAAATTAAAGAAAAAACATACAGCTTGACGAAATCGCACGCCTCGTTAAAAACCTCCCTAAACCTATTGGAGGAAAAGAGTACGATACGATCCGTCGATTACAAAAGAAAAAACACATAAGACCAAGTCACAAACATGCCACAAACGTCGAAAGTCTATCTACTCCCTCTTTCGCCAATGCATCCGCAAATCCATTCGCTTCCCTCGGCACGTAGCAGAATTGGATATCATATATGACTTGACAAGCCTGATCAATTACCAAAAATACCTCCCAAAGCCGCCAAGGTCGTTTTGCGGACTAAGTAATCCAGCTCAACGCGACTTGAGAATCCGACTCCAAAATCACACAACCCTGTCGCCATTCCCTTTCTTGTATTATACCCAAGGCAAAAGCTATCGCTCACACCTCTGCTTCATTCGACTCCATCACCCCTAAAGGTCCTGAAAAAAGACCCAAAATACGACTGTCTGCATCTCGTAACACACCACCAAAACCTGCCGGGCCCGGTTTTCCCCGCGCCGATCCATCCGTGTTAAATTTTAACACATTTCGTAACGGGGGCTGCCAGCACCTTCCCCCCTTCACCCTTTTTGGATGGACAGTAACCTCAATTTTGGAAGGACAAGTCCACCAAACTGCCTCGGATACCAATTCCCCCCGCCTATCCGCTTTTATCCAGTAATATGATCTCAATTTTATCAAGAAGCACAATTCAGCCAAATTCCATCGTTTCCCACGAAAAATAAATTCATTCCTTGCAATCCATAACGACCACAAAACAGCAGCAACACACGCTATCCACCACAAATTCATGCATCCCGTAAAAATACTATGAAAATCAAGAACGTAAAATGCATCGAAACTAACCGGTAAGCTGGATTCAATTCCCCACCATTGTCGCATCCATAGCCATACTGATTGCGCAAAAGGGCATTCGTAGAGGATGTGAGCGATGCTTTCCTCGACCATCGCACACCAAGGGCATCAGCCTTGGTCATCCGGCAGTGGGATCCCACGTGCTCGCAAGAAATCGGCAGTGGGTAGTCGACGCAACCATGTAAACCATAAGAAGGCTTGAACTTTCGGCGGCACCAGCACCTTCCAAGCGAAACAGTCACCAAACTCCATCTCCCCCGCCTTGTCGAACATGAGCAGTTTCGATAAAGTCCCAACCGAAAAAATTCCACGCTCGTCCGGCCTCCAAATTAACATGTCTAGCTTGCCTTCCCATGCACGAAAATTGGACACCATTTTAATTAAATCTCGTAGCATTTCTAATTCAAAAACTCGCAATGGGCGTCTAAAGAAATCTGCCCATATGTGATGCGATAAGTTGCCCTCCACCATATAATCACACACCCTTGCTAATTTGTCACATGCCAACGAGAATAAGCGCGGAAATACATCTTTTATGGCCGCTTGATCGACCCACGGATCAAACCAAAAAAGTATCGATCTACCATCACCAAGTTTCCATAAAAAACCGGTCATACCCATATGTTTTTCAACCTGTGCATCGCATGAGAGTGCTACAATTTGTCGCCATACGAGCGACATCGACGACATCTTTTCCGTACACGGAACGCCACCATTGCGGATGTTCTCCATATTTTGCTACTATCAAACAACGCCATAGTGAATCTCTATCTCGCGCATATCTCCACACCCATTTTGAAAGCATCGCCATGTTCTTAACTCGCAAATCCGCAACCCCCAAACCCCCTAACTGTTTCGGACGACATACCATCTCCCACCCTACTCTGCTCATCCGTCGTTCCAAACCGACACCCCCCATAGGAAAGCTCTTCGAATTTTGTCGATCCTCTCAATTACCCCTTTAGGGGCGACAAACAAACCCATATAGAATATCGGTAACGAGGAAAGGACCGAATTGACCAAAACCACCCGAGCCCCAAAAGACAAAGAGGACCGTTTCCATCCCGCTAATTTTCGTCTAAAATTTGCAATTACTGGTTCCCAAGTAGCTATCAGTCGCAGACTTGAACCTATTGGAAAACCCAAATAAACAAACAGAAAGTCAGCTTTCCTACATCCCATTACTTCGGCCACGTTAATGCCCAAAGTATCCTCTATGCCAATTGAATACAAGGAGCTTTTGCCGAAATTAATCTTCAGCCTCGAGCAAACTTGGAAACAATGCAGGATCCGTTTCAAGTTTTGCGCAACTTCTAATGAACCCTCAAAGAACAGTAGTGTATCGTCGACAAACTGCAAA
Source organism: Hibiscus tridactylites (assembly GCA_958450335.1). NCBI lineage: Eukaryota > Viridiplantae > Streptophyta > Magnoliopsida > Malvales > Malvaceae > Hibiscus > Hibiscus tridactylites. Next base: position 100,778,961 of record OY288268.1, on the reverse strand, counting down.
TGTGTCACAAATATCCCAGCTGCTACTTCCACTCCACGAATTAAACCCCCTGATTCAGCCCTTCGCAGCATCAAATGCATTGCTTCCGCGACTATCACAAAAAGCAACGGTGATAGCGGACATCCCTGTCTCAAGCCTCTACCCATTCTGAATTCTTTGGTGGCATTACCGTTGAGAAGCACCGATAACCTGACTGAACTAATACATTCCTGAATCCATTGCCGCCATATGTCATAGAAGCCCATTCTTCCTAACACCTCATCCAAAAAATTCCAACTAACGCAATCATACGCCTTGGCGAAATCAAGCTTCAATAAAAAGCCACTTGCGCCCCGTTGTCGTAAAGAATGCACCACCTCGAGTGCTAGGAGTACTCCATCTACTAATTGACGACCTTTTATAAATGCTGATTGTGTATCACTTATCAAATCTCCCAAAACCGCTTGAAGTCGAGTCGCAAGACATTTTGCTAAAATTTTATACACCGAGTTGACTAAGCATATAGGCCTATATTCGCCAAATGTCATGGGGGATGTTACCTTAGGAATTAAGACAATGAACGTGCAATTCACATCCTTTGGTAACCGCCCACTAGCATGAAAATTGTCGAAGAAGCGTAGGATATCGCCATTGAGCACCTCCCACCCCTTTTTATAGAAATCCAACGTAAAACCATCCGGGCCCGGTGCCTTCGAACCATCACAACCCCTCACTATACCATGTACCTCTTCCAAAGAGAATGCCGCCACCAAATTCCCCCTAGCTGTCTGCGATAACTGCCTGAAATTCCCCTCGAATTTCCATGCACATTCCCTCTTGTCGCGAGAGAAATGTTTCATGAAAAATTGAACTACATGACGGCGCATAAGTGGTGGCGAATTGATCCAATTGTCATTAACCATGAAACCTGGAATAAAATTTCTTGCCGCTCTCAGCTTAGCGGAACGGTGGAAATATGCTGTATTTCGATCTCCCAATCGCAACCATGTTGCACGTGATTTTTGTCTCCACATCGCCTCCTTATGCCTCATAGCTTTCCACAGAGCTTGTACCCATTGTCGCCTTTCTTCCTCTAATTCCTCTTCAACATTAGATGTAGATGCCGCTATGTCCGCACGGTCAATTTTGTCTTGCATCTCAAATATTATCTCATTCACATCCCCAAAGCTGTCCCGATTCCACTGTTTCAAAAATAACTTCAAATGTCGCAGTTTCACCATGATGTTTACCGTGCCAATATCCAGCTTAGTTAGCCGAATCCATTCCTCAAATATTTGCCTCATATGGTACCTACCCTCCATCCAACAATTAAAAAACCGGAATGGACGTGGACCCCAATCGTTCTCATCACACTTCAACAATAGAGGCGTGTGGTCGGATACACCCCGTGGTAGCGCCTCTTGCTGAATTGAGCTGAAAGTATCCATCCAACTTGTCGATATCAAGAATCTATCGATTCTGCTACATCGTTTCATTGGTCCAAACCATGTATACCGTTTCCCCAAAAGTGGTAAATCCATCAACCCTGCTTGTAGAACAAAATCACCAAAAGCTTCCATTTCCATATTCCTATCCGATGTGCCAATTCTATCCGACTCAAGTAATATGGCATTAAAATCTCCCGCTATGCACCACGGGCCTTCTTGATTGCTAATCTTACTCAAAATCGCTGCCCATACAGCTTGCTGCCCTTCCAAGTCGGATGGTGCATATACCACGACTAGACCACAACATAAATCATCATGCAACCATCTACCTCTCATCACAATGAAATTACGTTCAATCTCAACCACTTCTAGTTTAAATTTACTTACCTCCCATATCACTAAAATACCGCCCGACGCACCTATTGATGGCGCGATCACCGATTCGAAATTATCGGTTCCCCATAGACTTGCTAGCCACAAATTCGGACACTCCTCCAGCTTTGTTTCTTGCAACATTGCCATATCCGCATCATACTTCCTTATCACATCTCGAACAAACCGGCGTTTAGCACTCTCTCCCAAGCCCCTAACATTCCACGATAGCATTTTCATGAGTCACAAACCCCGACGATCGCCGCTAATCACTCTTGAAATGTCTCGAATAATCTCTTCTTCCCGGCCGTTGGAATTAACCCCGATCAATGAACCCAGCTTCACCGTTTCAATTGCTTCTATTTCAATATTTTTTGTTGCTTGCCCGTCGTCCAACCTTCCCGTATTCAATACTTCTTGGCTGACCTTAGTCAATCGGCTATTCTTCTTTTTTCTATAGAACCGACAACCTTCCAAATTGCCCCCTAAAAACCGTCTGATCTTGCAATAAGCCTGACCCACCTGAACAATTTCGGTTTTGCTCAAATCTGACTGTGCACTTGTCGAAAAAATATGAGGATAATATTTTAATTTAGAATTAAATTCTGAATTATCCACAGTTTGGAGATTAGATTCCTGTTCATTTGAATCACTAGTTTTAGAATTAGCAATTCCCGCTATATCCAAACTCTTGCAATTTTGAATGTCTCCTATCTCTGTAGGACTCTTTTCACCACCATCCTTCTCCCCGCTCAGACTTCTTTCCGTCGCCTCCATTGTCTTTACCAGCAGGCTCGCCGTTGGCCTGTCCGGCGCTCGAGTAGCGTTGTTTGATGCCCCTTGTTCGTCATTGTAATTCCGATCAGAATGTTGTTCTTCATTGGATTTTTCGGATGGATCTCCCTGTTGATATGCTTCATTCGCAAGCCATAATACCGGTTTTGTAGTTTCTTGTATTGTTGCTGCATCCTCTACGTTTCCAATCCAACTCTCTTAGGCGGTGATGTATTGTTATCACTACTTCCTTCGTCGTTCGTCGAATCTATTTCCCCGCAATCGCATTCCACCACGGGGGATGTGCCATCCATCTCTAACACGCGGACTGTATATGATTCCCCCTCAAATTGAACTTCAATGTGTTCCTCAATCCGATTGAATGTGGATGTTTCTACCATAATCCGACCGCTATCAAATGAAGATGGTGTTTCCGTCGCATCGTCCATTCGAATAAACACACCCCATATACTTGCAATGTTCATGAAAGTCCTTTTGTGCCATAGGTGTATCGAGAGACCAATTATCGACATCTATACCCGTCGCGATTCCACTTTGATCGTTGGAGACCATTTTTCTACCTTCGGGAAACATTCTTTCACACGGTCAAGTTGCATGATTTTATCGCGGATGAGTGCCGATGTACACATTAACAAGATCATTGAACCGGATAATCGCATGATAGAGAAACCATCATGTTTGTCTACCTCCAATCGTTCCGCTAGAGTCTTTATGCTGCATGGATTCAGGCACCAGCCCACCGCACACCATTGTAAAATTGCCCATTTGTCTTCATCCACTATCCCTGGTACTTTCGATCTTTTTTGTTTCACTTCTTCGCTCCCTATCGACGCTTCTGATTTTCTTGATTCCTCCTTTTCTTTCTTCCCTTGTTGTGCCGTGTTTCCCCCTCTCTTACGGTACCACACTATTTTGCCCTTCCACGCCATAGAAACTCTCAACCGGCCGCCGTAGATCCATTTACCGTTTAATCGCTCTATCACCCTGTTTGCATCTTCCTTCGACGCCAATCTAACGAAACCAAAACGCTGTCCATCTCTGGCCCGTTTGTTCGGGATGAACGCATCTTTGACCACCCCATGTCTATCACACACTTGCCACAATCCTTTCCAGTGGATTGTTCGAGAGAGACCACCGATGAATAGGGTCCAAACTTGCTGATTTTCCTGGTCTCATTGTTCTGAGTTGTTTCCTGTGTGTGATGCACTTTTCCGGCCAGTGGTGTTTTCCTGTTCCGCGGCGAGACGTTTCCAAATTCCCGTGGAGATCATTTTTTAATTTTAATTGTTTCGTGGTGTCGCCTTTAGGCCATAATTCTTGAAATGATAAAATGTCTTACGTCCAGTGCAGCTTTGTTGGTAAGTTGCTAACAAAAAACGTGACTATTCCTCTGCCATCTACCTGATTCCTGTAGCTTTTAGACGCCGTCCTTGTAGTCCTTGCTATCACCATTGTTTGAAGAACTATTTTCTCTGTAACAATTGTTGTTGTTGAGCTTAGGTCGCTTTGTTGTGTTCTTGAAACTGATTTGCAGGAGGTGGAATGTTACCTGGGGTAATCCTAATAATGTGGATGTCCTGTTGGATTTTTGTAATGCATCACTTGACTCCGGTGTAATAAAATTTGTTTGACTCATCTCGACAGCTGCTGCATCTTGGGGGGTATGTGTTAGAAATCAAACTTATTAGAAATAATTAATAGCACAAAGGAAAAATCTAAAACTATCTTGAAGAGAGCATGTCGGCAAAAATAAGATATTGTGGAAGCTTCTTGATTTAAGTAGACATTACAAACAATGTGATGGCAACTTCATGGAGCTTCCAAGTGTGGCAGCAGCTAGAACTTTGAAGAGTCCTAAACATTTAAGCAATGGATAAGGCGGCAATGTGTAGAAAATTCTAGGATTAGTTTAAACAATATTTAATTAGTGTCCATATATTTCCTTAAGTCGATTTACTTGTACTATAAATAGGCATATGTTGTAGTTGGTGTGAGTAGTGTGTGTGGGCAAGTACAAGTATGAGTGAGGAGTGAATTGTGAGAAAGAAATATGAGTGAGTGTGTGCATAAAACTTGCAGCAACAAGTAATTGTGAGTGAGTGAAGCTTAGAAAACCTTTATGAGAAACAAGTGTTTGTAAACTAGCCGCAGCTAGTGAGGTGTCAAAAATACTTGTACTTGTACATTGGTTCGTATTAACAAATAGTGTGAGCTATAAACTATAACGAGTGCCCACTTTCGCTTCCAACAGTATGGTTAGCAAGAAATGAAAATTCTTCAGTGGCAAAAGTACTACTACAAGAACTTAACTTCCCTTACCAAGATGCGAACTCTCTTTTGGTGTAGGGTAATAAACGAAGACGGCTTCTCGAATGAGATTCATTGGTGGGAGAACCCTCGATCTTATATCACCCCCATCGAGCCTACATTTTGGAGCTATCACACACGGATTCCACCAATGCCTGGTCAGGTTAAATTCTCCATAAACGAAGCGTATGTGGCAGATTCAGTTGTTGTGGAATGATCCTTCAAATTGAATCAGGTGAAATTAAAGCAATGTTCTCGAGACCTGTTTTTTGGTCTAGATGATGATTTCCAAGACCTGATAGCAATCAAAACTGCTTTAGAAATCTGTATTGATACAAACCGGCTGGCCATAGCTGAATTAATTATTGAATTTGACTCCTAAGTGGGGCTAAATTGGTTGTCTCCTAATTCCTTACGCCCTTGGCAGTGGTGCTCTACATTAGAGGAGGTTGTTAAATTGATGGTCTATTAAGGCAGAGCATTTTCAAAGCTTGGTGGAGATTCTCTTCTTAGCTTGCAGTTCGGGTCCTATATGCACGATGGCAGGTTGTTATCTGAATTCGACTGTTGATTCTACAAGGTGCAGGTTTTGATAGTTTTTCTAGTGTCATTTTCATGATTGCAACTGTGTATTTATCTCTGTGTGTATAGTACTTTTTTCATCCAACTAAGTTTAGGGAAATTTTTAATGAGGCTCATATATAGAGTCAGGGCGTCTATGAAAATGACAAAAACTTGAGAGTGTAAATTTGACTGTGTTTTGAGTATTTTCTTAAGAAAATGTTACAAGAATTTTTTTTGCGGATATATATCTTAGAGATTTAGTGCTTATATAAATACTCTCTGCTATGCATGAACTAATGGAGTTACCCTATAGAAAGATATTAATTTCCATCCTTTGATTTGGAAACATAAGTGAAAAAATTAATTAAAAAAACCGTAGTATGTCCAAACTTTAAGGGTAAATTAAAATGGAGGTCACTTAATTATGGGTAAGGTTACATTTAGGTCACTCAATTATTAAAAATTACACTCGGGTCACTCAATTATGGATAATGTTACATTTGGGCCAGTCAATTATGTCTAAGGTTACATTTGAGTCACCCTTCATATTTAAAAAATAAATTAATTTCATCATTTTTTCTTCAAAATCACTTGTATACCGTTGTTAACACTAGAGTACTTCATTTGAAATGATTAATTAATCTAATACATAAATTGATATACTTTCTTTTAAATATATAGGGTCACCCAAATGTAACCTTAGCCATAATTGAGTGACCCAAGTGTACTTTTAATAATTGGATGACCCGAATATAACTTTACCCATAACCGAGTGACCTAAATATAACTTTTAATAAATTGGGTGACCTAAATGTAACCTTACCCATAATTGAGTGACATCCATTGTAGTTTACCCAAACTTTAAATACATGTAATAAACTGCATTTCAATAAATGGGAACTAATGGCTAATGCTAGGGAAATGAAAAGTAAGAGTGAGCGTTTAATTTATTATTTCAACTAAATACCAATTGAAATTCACGCCTTTAATTCAATTAGTGTATATATAAACCATGAACCATCAAGCAATCTATCCACAAGAAATTACTTGTAAGAAAATACTTGAAAATAATAAATTTCGCTGATAAAAAAAGAAAATATTGGATAACATGGTCAGATTTACTGTCACTCACGCTGTCATCCTCGCCCTATTTTTCACAGGTTTGTTTTCTTCATCCCTTAATCTAATTTATTTATAGTTTTTTCTTTAAAGAATTCAATTTATATTTATTTTGCAGTTATTACAATGGTACATGAGATTGAAGCAAAAGAATGCGTAGAGTTCTCACAAATAGACACTTGCAACCTTCTCAAATGCAAGGCCACATGTTTACAGAAGCACAATTCTAGCCTAGCGGAATGTGTTGTGAGTGGAGGAACACCTCTGAATCCTACTCTCAAGTGTCGTTGTTTTTATACATGTTCTTCTTAGTTTTATTTTCAATATCATATATTTTTATAACTATTAATTAATAAAAGCACGAGTTGTTCTTATTTATGAATTTGTTTATTTTTCGGATTCATACTTGATAGTATACAATTTTATATGTTGCTATTCATATTAATTATTTACTCGATTTCAAAGAACTCAACTAGACACGATTGAACTTAACTCATATACACGGAATGACCTGGCCTAAATTCCATTTAAACTCGGTTAGGAACAGACTTGATGTCAACAAGAACCCGAATTAACTCGATAACTAACTGACTCGGACATAAACATAGTATTGACCCAACCAAAAATTGACAGACCATAATCGAAAACGAGTTTGAGTTGGTTTCAAACCGACGTTGACATAGACCCAAGTCAACTCGGACCCGACCTGAATCGAGTTGAACTATTGACTTCAAATGACATAATTTTAACCGATATGGACCAAGCTGATGTAATCCGACCCGAAGCCCCTCAAATTACTCGATTTTACATTTCCAGTTATGAGAAAAATTAAGATTCTAAAACATTAAATTGTTTTTAAAAACATTAAATTATATATTTACACAAGGAAAAGAAATCCAAAACTTAATTCAAAGTTATTGTATACCTCACCAAGCCCGAAAATGTCTTCAACGAATGTTATAATATCAACCAATAATATATGACTTAAATAACATTATATGTATGCATTCTTAAAATTTAACATTCGATATGTTTAATGTTGAAACTTTTATCCACAATCTTTATTTTATGAGATTAGATTAAGCGCAAACAATATTGCTAAAACAATAAAATTTGAAAGAATAATTTGGGTTGACAATTCAGATATTCACCCCGAAAAAGAATTACCCGGGATCTTTTCAATTTTTTGTTTATTTTCAAATAATATTATAGATTTAAAACATAATGTCGGTTTCGTTTAATAAAAAGATCAAAACCCTTTAAACTTTGGGATCTAAGCTTCAAGTTTTATCATATATGCATTGATCCATAATTATAAAAAAATGGTTGAATGATTTTGATGAAATAATTAATTTTTTATTCAGTACCAATATAAAATTTATAAATTATCAAGTACGAATGAAAAATAAAAAATATTCATAAAAATACAACTCTTGTTTAATTAATTAATAGTTATTCAAATGCATGATATTAGAAATAAAAAAGTAGGACAAATATAATAACAAGGAAATATTTTTTTTGCTAAGCATATGATTTTATTAATAATAATCTGACCATCGACAAACTAAGTACTCGTGAATATTTTGAATGTTGCAATTATCTTTGATGTTAGGCTACGTGCTTTCATTGTTGTAGAGAAAGAGCTTTTCAAGAGTCTTTTTGTTCTTTTAAATATATAGGGTCACCCAAATGTAACCTTACCCATAATTGAGTGACCCAAGTGTAACTTTTAATAATTGGATGACTCGAATGTAACTTTACCCATAACCGAGTGACCTAAATATAACTTTTAATAAATTGGGTGACCTAAATGTAACCTTACCCATAATTGAGTGACATCCATTGTAGTTTACCCAAACTTTAAATACATGTAATAAACTGCATTTCAATAAATGGGAACTAATGGCTAATGCTAGGGAAACGAAAAGTAAGAGTGAGCGTTTAATTTAATATTTCAACTAAATACCAATTGAAATTCACGCCTTTAATTCAATTAGTGTATATATAAACCATGAACCATCAAGCAATCTATCCACAAGAAATTCCTTGTAAGAAAATACTTGAAAATAATAAATTTCGCTGATAAAAAAAAAGAAAATATTGGATAATATGGCCAGATTTACTGTCACTCACGCTGTCATCCTCGCCCTATTTTTCACAGGTTTGTTTTCTTCATCCCTTAATCTAATTTATTTATAATTTTTTCTTTCAAGAATTCAATTTATATTTATTTTGCAGTTATTACAATGGTACATGAGATTGAAGCAAAAGAATGCGTAGAGTTCTCACAAATAGACACTTGCAACCTTCTCAAATGCAAGGCCTCATGTTTACAGAAGCACAATTCTAGCCTAGCGGAATGTGTTGTGAGTGGAGGAACACCTCTGAATCCTACTCTGAAGTGTCGTTGCTTTTATACATGTTCTTCTTAGTTTTATTTTCAATATCATATATTTTTATAACTATTAATTAATAAAAGCACGAGCTGTTCTTATTTATGAATTTGTTTATTTTTCGGATTCATACTTGATAGTATACAATTTTATATGCTGCTATTCATATTAATTATTTACTCGATTTCAAAGAACTCAACTAGACACGATTGAACTTAACTCAAATACACGGAATGACCTGGCCTAAATTTCATTTAAACTCGGTTAGGAACAGAGTTGATGTCCACAAGATCCCGAATTAACTCGATAACTAACTGACTCGGACACAAACATAGTATTGACCCAACCAAAAATTGACAGACCATAATCGAAAACGAGTTTGAGTTGGTTTCAAACCGACGTTGACATAGACCCAAGTCAACTCGGACCCGACCTGAATCGAGTTGAACTATTGACTTCAAATGACATAATTTTAACCGAATATGGACCAAGCTGATGTAATCCGACCCGAAGCCCATCAAATTACTCGATTTTACATCTCCAGTTATGACATAAATAACATTATATGTATGCATTCTTAAAATTTAACATTCGATATGTTTAATGTTGAAAATTTTATCCACAATCTTTATTTTATGAGATTAGATTAAGCGCAAACAATATTGCTAAAACAATAAATTTTGAAAGAATAATTTGGGTTGACAATTCAGATATTCACCCCGAAAAAGAATTACCCGGGATCTTTTCAAATTTTTTTTTTGTTTATTTTCAAATAATATTATAGATTTAAAACATAATGTCGCTTTCGTTTAATAAAAAGATCAAAACCCTTTAAACTTTGGGATCTAAGCTTCAAGTTTTATCATATATGCATTGATCCATAATTATAAAAAAATGGTTGAATGATTTTCATGAAATAATTAATTTTTTATTCAGTACCAATATAAAATTTATAAATTATCAAGTACGAATGAAAAATAAAAAATATTCATAAAAATACAACTCTTGTTTAATTAATTAATAGTTATTCAAATGCATGATATTAGAAATAAAAAAGTAGGACAAATATAATAACAAGGAAATATTTTTTTTGCTAAGCATATGATTTTATTAATAATAATCTGACCATCGACAAACTAAGTACTCGTGAATATTTTGAATGTTGCAATTATCTTTGATGTTAGGCTATGTGCTTTCATTGTTGTAGAGAAAGTGCTTTTCAAGAGTCTTTTTGTTCTTTTAAATATATAGGGTCACCCAAATGTAACCTTACCCATAATTGAGTGACCCAAGTGTAACTTTTAATAATTGGATGACTCGAATGTAACTTTACCCATAACCGAGTGACCTAAATATAACTTTTAATAAATTGGGTGACCTAAATGTAACCTTACCCATAATTGAGTGACATTCATTGTAGTTTACCCAAACTTTAAATACATGTAATAAACTGCATTTCAATAAATGGGAACTAATGGCTAATGCTAGGGAAACGAAAAGTAAGAGTGAGCGTTTAATTTAATATTTCAACTAAATACCAATTGAAATTCACGCCTTTAATTCAATTAGTGTATATATAAACCATGAACCATCAAGCAATCTATCCACAAGAAATTCCTTGTAAGAAAATACTTGAAAATAATAAATTTCGCTGATAAAAAAAAGAAAATATTGGATAACATGGCCAGATTTACTGTCACTCACGCTGTCATCCTCGCCCTATTTTTCACAGGTTTGTTTTCTTCATCCCTTAATCTAATTTATTTATAATTTTTTCTTTCAAGAATTCAATTTATATTTATTTTGCAGTTATTACAATGGTACATGAGATTGAAGCAAAAGAATGCGTAGAGTTCTCACAAATAGACACTTGCAACCTTCTCAAATGCAAGGCCTCATGTTTACAGAAGCACAATTCTAGCCTAGCGGAATGTGTTGTGAGTGGAGGAACACCTCTGAATCCTACTCTGAAGTGTCGTTGCTTTTATACATGTTCTTCTTAGTTTTATTTTCAATATCATATATTTTTATAACTATTAATTAATAAAAGCACGAGCTGTTCTTATTTATGAATTTGTTTATTTTTCGGATTCATACTTGATAGTATACAATTTTATATGCTGCTATTCATATTAATTATTTACTCGATTTCAAAGAACTCAACTAGACACGATTGAACTTAACTCAAATACACGGAATGACCTGGCCTAAATTTCATTTAAACTCGGTTAGGAACAGACTTGATGTCCACAAGAACCCGAATTAACTCGATAACTAACTGACTCGGACACAAACATAGTATTGACCCAACCAAAAATTGACAGACCATAATCGAAAACGAGTTTGAGTTGGTTTCAAACCGACGTTGACATAGACCCAAGTCAACTCGGACCCGACCTGAATCGAGTTGAACTATTGACTTCAAATGACATAATTTTAACCGAATATGGACCAAGCTGATGTAATCCGACCCGAAGCCCATCAAATTACTCGATTTTACATCTCCAGTTATGAGAAAAATTAAGATTCTAAAACATTAAATTGTTTTTAAAAATATTAAATTATTTATTTGCACTAGGAAAAAAATCCAAAACTTAATTCAAAGTTATTGTATACCTCACCAAGCCCGAAAATGTCTTCAACGAATGTTATAATATCAACCAATAATATATGACTTAAATAACATTATATGTATGCATTCTTAAAATTTAACATTCGATATGTTTAATGTTGAAAATTTTATCCACAATCTTTATTTTATGAGATTAGATTAAGCGCAAACAATATTGCTAAAACAATAAAATTTGAAAGAATAATTTGGGTTGACAATTCAGATATTCACCCCGAAAAAGAATTACCCGGGATCTTTTTAATTTTTTTGTTTATTTTCAAATAATATTATAGATTTAAAACATAATGTCGCTTTCGTTTAATAAAAAGATCAAAACCCTTTAAACTTCGGGATCTAAGCTTCAAGTTTTATCATATATGCATTGATCCATAATTATAAAAAAATGGTTGAATGATTTTGATGAAATAATTAATTTTTTATTCAGTACCAATATAAAATTGATAAATTATCAAGTACGAATGAAAAATAAAAAATATTCATAAAAATACAACTCTTGTTTAATTAATTAATAGTTATTCAAATGCATTTTTTTTAATCGGCAACATGCATGTTTTATTGATAAGAAACATACATGACCAATACGCTCACAAGCCTCGTTAAAAACCTCTCTAAATCATACAGAGGAAAAGAGTACTCGTGAGCGTGTACACAGTACAAACACCAATGACAAAATATACATCATGCTAGGCACATTGCTTAAACCAACTCGGTCTATCGACACCACTTTTTGCCAAAACATCCGCTAGCCTATTCGCCTCTCTGAAAACGTGTTGGAAACATACATCATTTAGCGCCGCACACGCTTCGTCAATTCGCCGGAACCAGCGCCAAAACTTCCACGGTCGCTTGTCCAAATGCATGACCCAAGCCACGGCCGTAGTGGAGTCCAATTCCACCACCAACGGACGTTGTTCCCACCCCGAGCCAACCACCATCTCCAATGCGTGACAAATAGCTTGCAGCTCAGCTTCATTTGAATCCGCAACCCCTATCGGACCTGAAAATAATGCAAAAATACGGCCAAATTCATCTCTTAGCACGCCCCCACATCCAGCTCTACCCGGTTTACCTCTCGCCGACCCACCGACATTGAATTTAAACACCCCCACCGGTGGCCTCTCCCATTGTAAATTCCCCCGTGTTACATTACTCAGAACACTAGCCGTACACTTCAAAGGAGAATCCCACCACGCCGATTCCAAAATCACACACTCATTATTCAACATCCTCACCCAATACATCGACCTCAACTTGATGAGGAAAACAATTTCCCCCGCTGACGCCCGAACACTATTGAACAACGCATTGTTACGCGCTAACCATAGAGACCAAAACGTCGCTGCACACCCCGCCATCCACCAATCACGCAATTGTCCCATAAACAAGGACCCAAAACACATCTCCAGTAAATTCTCCACACGCCAAGGCTGTACCATATCCATTCCCCACCATCGGAAAAATTCTGTCCAAACTGCCCAAGCCGCTGGGCAGTGAATCAAGAGATGATCGAGTGTCTCTTCACACGTCTGACACCATACACAGCAGGCCCCTTCCCCTGTGATCGGCATCCCCCGTGCGCACAACATCTCCATCGTTGGTAAACGATTCAGCCACGCAAACCATAAAAAATGTTGCACCTTCGGAGGTATCGGCAGCCTCCAAAGCATATTCAGTTCATAATTCACTACCAACCCAAACGATTGCATTAATTTCGCCAAATTCGCAACATAAAATTCCCCCGTCTTGGAATGTAACCATACTAGGCGATCACATTGAGTCGGAAAAAGATGAAAGCTCCAGCATAGCGCACGGACCTCCAATGCATGATATTAGAAATATAAAAGTAGGACAAGTATAATAACAAGGAAACATTTTTTTTTGTTGCTAAGCATATGATTTTATTAATAATAATCTGACCATCGACAAACTAAGTACTCGTGAATATTTTGAATGTTGCAATTATCTTTGAAGTTAGGCTACGTGCTTTCATTGTTGTAGAGAAAGAGCTTTTCAAGAGTCTTTTTGTTCTTTGTTTTATGTTGGTCGATAGTGTATGTTTGTTATGCACGAGTAGAAATTATTTGCCTTTTTTTCGCTGTTATTTATGTCCAATCATTAAAATTTAGGTTTGGGATTTTAAGTTATAGCTTAGAGTGAGTGTAGATTGTATTTTTTAGGGTGTAGGGTTTAAAATTTAAGATTAGCGCTTACAATTTGACTTTTAATTTCTGGTGCATAAAAAGGGACTGTGAATTTTTTTTTGTCTGTGATGCACTAGCTTTGTTTCTTTTTTTACTTTGGTATTTCTTTCACTTGGATAAGGTGACTTGTTTGGTTTGATTTGATTTCCTACGTTTTGTTATTTTGCTATTATTGGATTTGCAGTCTTTGTTTTCCTGAACACACTTGGTTGAATGCGTGGTAATCATTAGTAATACTCATCTCTTTGCCGAGAAAAAAAAATGACGCTTCTAAGGAGGTTTCAAAGGTGTTCCTTCACTGACAACATAATCAGTCAGTCAGATGTGTTGTCTAAACACGTGGCCTTACAAGTTACAAGTTGACAAGTGTTTATTTGTGAGTAGTCTACGAATTGTGGTTCTTCAATCTCATGTACTATTGTAACAAACCATTGCCCTTCTCGAAGAAGCAGACTGCACAGAAAATGAGGATTTGTCTCAATGAAAAGCTAAAACTTGGGCGTCTGTCTCTATACTCTCATAAGGAGTTGCCAAAGTCTTTGGTTCATGGGTGGAGTCTTCACCAAAGTTAGAAACAGTTCCGAAAGGATAAGATGCTCCAGCCTTTAATAAGGTATCGAGTATCGACAATTTCATTTCTTTTATTGAAAAATGTAAACTTCTTTAAGGGCCTTTGACAGGTAGAAAATTTACATGGTACGGACCCTTCAAACTTGAATTGACAAAATGTGGAGCCTAATGTCTTAGTAGAAGATACTCAAGTGCTTGCTCTTGGTGCGGCTCTAATATAGAAAATGCAGATCATCTTTTTGTCATAGGTCGCTTTGTTGTTTTTTTTGCTAAGCAAGCTTTTTATTAGTAATAAAATTTTTGTCGTCGTTGGGAGTCTCATTAAAAACCTCCCTAATCCTAGGTGGAAGAAAAGAGTACACCCCAACTAGGCTACAACAAAGGAGCACAACAACTCAATTACAAATCCGATTCACTGCATCCAATCTACACAGGCAATACACATTCAATCCTATCAAGCCACTAAAATCTGAATTACCACCAAGCTTTGAATAATTTGGCTCGAGCCATTCCACATTTTGCTAGGTGATCTGCCATTTCATTTCTCGCTCTTGGTACGTACTCAAGCTTGATATTCTTAATTCTACTTACCAGTTCATCTATTTCCTCAATGATATTCCACCATCGCCAAGGCCTTAAAAGGTGGTTTTCTATCCAATTCAAGGTGACTTGAGAATCCGATTCAATAATTAGATTTGTCTTCCCTACCCATCCAGCTTCTTCGAACACAATTAGGGCCGTCTTGATAGCCACGATCTCTGCATAGTCTGCTCCAATAACTTCTACTGGTCCTGAAAATAATGCTCGTACATCTCCCGAACTTGATCTCAACACGCCACCACATCCTGCTGCAACCATGGAATAAGCTCCATCTACGTTAAATTTTGTTGTTCCCTCTTGTGGAGGTATCCACCGTGCAGCTTCTTCAATCATTTTGGATGACACGCAGCAACTTGGGTTGTTCCACCAATTTCCATCATTCACCAGCAGGTTGTTGTTTATTGCTTTAATCCATATCAAGGCTCTCATCTTCACGTTGAAAAGCACATCTTTTTGAGAAGTAGATTTGTCATTAAACACCTTCTCATTTCTGGCTAGCCATAATGTCCACATGGCCGCTGCTATCGTAATATGCCATAGAGATTTTTTCGAACCTGTCCAAGAACAAGAGAAACAAAATGATAAAAAGTCATCTATATTCAATAGTTTTGGCCAGAAAATCGTCCACCAATTACAGAAATTTCTCCAAAAGCAGCTTGCAAATTTGCATTCCACGAACGAGTGTGAAATAGTCTCTTCCGTTTCTCCACACCAAGGGCAGCCGCAAGAATCGTCACTCAACTTTACACCTTTTTCTCTTTAGGAATTTCTTTGTTGGAATCCTTCTTAATTTGAGCATCCACATAAAACTTCTCACTTTAGGTGGAACCTTCATCTTCCATATTGAGTCATAGTTGAAAGCTGGAACTTCCAAATCTGCAGAAATCAATAACTCCGACAATTTCCCAACCGAGAACCTACCAGCTTGGTCATGTAGCCAAATGATTCTATCTTCGACTCCCTCTTTTAGTTGCTGTTCTTCTAACTGTTTTTTCAATACCTGCAGCATCTCCATTTCTCTTTCTATAAGATTTCTTGAAAAAATGCTCTGCCACTCTATCCCTTCAAAGCTTCGATTGTCCACCATTTCAGCCACTCTAATGTATTTTTTCCCTACAAGTCTGTACAACTTGGGAAACTCTTCGCATAGAGCCTTTTCCCCATTCCATTGATCCTCCCAAAACAGCACACTTTCCCCATTTCCCAATCTCCACCTAAACTCTTTTGGTGCCATCCATCTATTCACTTTATCATCTAACAAATTACTTACAATCCCCTTCCAAATGGTCGATGCTTTTCTTCCTAAATTACAATCCGCAATCCAGTGTTGTTCTTGTTTCCCATACATTGAACATATGATCTTCCTCCAAAGTGCTTCTTTTTTTGTTAAAAACCGCCAGCCCCACTTCGCTAGTAACGCTTGATTCTTCGCTTTTAAATTCACCACTCCTGCACCTCCTTTCTTCTTCGGTGTGCACACCTTCCCCCAATTAACTCTGCTCATTTTCTTTGTACTTGTAGTGATTCCCCAAATAAAATTCCTCCTGATTCTGTCAATTTTCTCCAAAACTTGCTTTGGAATTTTGAAGATGGATAAATAATATAATGGCAATGCAGATAGAACTGAGTTAATGAGGATGATTCTGCCCGCGAATGATAAAGACCGGCTTTTCCACCTCGATAGCTTTTTACTAAATCTTTCCACTACAGGGTCCCATGTACTTATTCTTCTCGGATCTGCCCCTAATGTATACCCAAGTAGTTGAAAGGGAGTGTACCAGTTTTGCAACTACACTGTTCAGCCAGAGATCGTAGTTTATCAGCCTTGACATTTGTCCCGACTAAGCACGATTTATTAAAATTTATGCTCAGTCCTGAACACACCTCGAAACATCTCAAAATCCTTTTCATGTTAACCATATTTGCTTCAGTAGGCCTTAGGAAGAAAACGGTGTCATCCGCAAATTGGAGATGCGTAATCGAGTCATTAGGAACAAGATTCTGTATTCCTTCGATCATACCCCTCTCCTCTGCTTTCCTAACCAGCAAATGTAAAGCCTCAGTGACAGTGATGAACAAAAATGGGGAACAAGGGAGTTACGGTTGCTGCAACAATTAAAAATGACGATTTTCGCGACTTGATGCTTTTGAACCTTTTTTCGAGACCTCTCCGTTTGATAGAAATGGAAGCAGTGGCACAGGTGGAAGCAAGGCTGATGGGTCAAAGTGTGAAGAAGGAAGTCCCAGACAAGGTTATTTGGGTTCACGACAATGCAGGGGATTTTTCAGTCCGAAAACTCACTGATCTGTTAGTGAATGCTGATTTAGAAGAACCTGACTTCAAGTTTGACTTGATTTGGAAGATGAAGGTTCCACCAAAGGTTAATAACTTCCTTTGGATGCTGAAGATCAAAAGAATTCCAACAAAAGCTTTCCTACTGGAGATAGGCATGAATATTAAAGACCAGAATTTTAATTGCCCTTGGTGTGGAGATGAATTAGAGAACTTATCCCACCTTTTTGTGGATTGCCTTTTTGCTAGAAATTATTGGAGATGTTTCTGTAACTGGTGGTCAATAGTGTGGATAAATACTGCAACAATTGACGAACTGCTTACGTTTGTTTCTCAGTTTCTTTGACAGGTTCATCGAGAACTCTTTGGTTTATTACAATAGCTTCAGCCCTTTGGAGTCTATGGCTTGCAAGGAACGAGATGGTATTTAGGAATAAACGTATATCCCTTAAGGAGCTCTTGTTTTACACAAAAATGCGAGCTTGAATTTGGATTAAAGCTGTGAACGAGGCAATGATTCTTGATGACGCAAATTGGTGGAAAAATCCAGCCTTATGTCTTGAAGCAAAATCGACAGAAGCCAATTTGGATTGGATACCTCCAAAAGAAGGGTTGGTAAAATTTAATGTGGATGGAGCTTCAAATAAAATCGGTGCAGGATGTGGAGGAGTACTAAGATCTTATGCAGGAGATGTGAGAGCTTTATTTTCCGGGCCTGTTGAAAACTTTGGTCCTGAGTTTGCAGAACTTATGGCGATAAAGACTGCGCTTTTGGTGTTCATAGAAGCGGGATGGATAGGAAAAGAAAGTTTGATTGTGGAATCAGATTCACAAGTGGTGTTGAACTGGATTGCGAACCCCTTGATTCGACCGTGGAGATGGTGGAATTATTTTGAGGAAATTGAAAGCTTAACAAAAAATATAGCTGCGGTGTCATTCGAGTATGTTCCAAGAGCAAGAAACGAATTAGCAGATAATCTAGCAAAATTAGGAGCAGGCAGGAGTGTATTGTTTAAAGCATGGTGGTAGTATGGGTTGGTTTGGCAGGATTATTTTGTATCTCGGTTTTGTAAAATGGAGTCGTGTAAGCCATGTTGGGTTGTACTCTTTTCCTCCAATAGGTCTAGGGAGGTTTTTAACGAGGCATCCAACGTTTGGCTCAAAAATAATTTAAATAAAATAATTTGCTTAGCAAAAAAAAAGGATCCTCTGCCTTAAGCCTTTGCTCATTTTAAATTCTTTAGTCGGTGAACCATTTATTAAAATAGAAACCTTGGCCGTAGTGACACATTCCATAATCCAGCCACACCATTTAGCTCCAAATCCCATTTGGTCTAGCACCATAATTAAGAAATCCCATCTTACACAATCGTAGGCCTTCGAGAAATCAAGCTTCAAGATTACTCCCCCTTTTTTTGCTTTCTTCTTGCTGTAACGAATGTATAACTTCGTTTGCTATCAGAATTCCATCGAAAATCTGCCTCCCCTTGATGAATGCGCATTGAGTTTCACCAATCACCTTATTTATCACCCCACTAATTCTCTTTGAGAGCACTTTTGAGACTATTTTATACACCGAGCTTACTAAACTAATCGGTCTGTATTCAGGAATGTTCACAGGACTTTAGGATTTTGGAATTAAGGCAATAAATGAAGAATTGGCATTGCTTGGTAACTTTCCAGTTTTCCAAAATATCATCATAGTCTCCAGAAGATATTCTTTCACTATATCCCAACACTTCCTAAAGAAACAAGTGTTAAATCCATCCGGCCCTGGTGCTTTCGATTCATCGCAGCTCCAAACTGCTTCCTTAATTTCCTCTAAAGAGAACGACACTTCCAGTGATACTGCATCCTCCGCTGACAGTCTCTTAAAGTCCAGTTTGAAAATTGCTTCCCATCGTCTTGATTTTAAACTGAACTGCCTAACAAAGTGATCAAAAACTTTTTGTTTTATCTTTTTCGGGTTTTCTGCTTCAGCCAATCCCAGATTTTTCCCACGGATCACATTTCGCTTTGCTCTTACCTTTACCATCCTGTGAAAGAATTTTGTGTTGTTATCGCCTTGTTTCAACCATCCCATTCTTGCCTTTTGCCTCCATAAATCCTCTCTAGCTTTTAGACAGTCCCAAAGCTGCAGTTTTTTTTAACTTCAATTCCTCTTGTTCTATAGCGTTTATCTCACCTTCATCACCAGCCTTTTCAATCTCGTTTATCCTTTTTTCCAGTTTTGTGACTGTAACATTGTAATCCTCGCATTTTGAGCTCCAGCACCTAATAGCTTCTTTCACTTTCTTGAGTTTTACTGGTAGACTCTTCCCTCTTGTCCCTTTCTCTCCCATCGTGTCTTTTATAACCTTTAAGCATCCATCTTTCGAGAGCCAAGCGTTTATCATTTTAAATGGTCTTGGTCCCCAATTAATCTCCTCATTGCAGAGAATTATCAGGATGTGATCTGAAATCATCCGAGGTAAGCCACGCAAATACAAGTCACCATTTTTCATCAACCACTCATCTTCCACCAAGAATCGATCTATTTTGCTTCTCCTATTTCCAGGTCCTATCCAAGTGAATTTCCTTCCAACTAATGGAACCTCAGACAGATTACAATTTTCAATAAAATTGTTGAATTCTTCAATTGCTATTTTTCTGTACCCACCTCCATTTCTTTCTTCCTTACTTCTAATTGCATTGAAATCACCACCCATAAACCAGGGTGTATACTAGATTTTTCTTAATAGCACTAGTTCATTCCATAAGAGTTTTTGATTCAAAAAATCACAGTATGCGTAAATATTAATCCTGGTGCAGTCTAAGTTAATATCAACCCATTTGCCAGTAACAATGATATACCTGGTTTTCGCTTCGCTCTTCTCTGCTGTGAATTTCTTTTTATCCTATATTGTGATTAAGCCTCCCGAACGCCCTGACGCCGCTGAGAACAGATAATCGAAATCATCATCGTACCATAAACGCCCCACCTCTTCTTCACTAAAAGATTCCTTCTTTGTTCCTTGAAGCATCACCATCTCTACTTTGTTGACTCTGATTACCTTCCTTACTGTCGACATCTTTACAGCCGATCCCAAGCCTCTCGTGTTCCATGAGAGCACCCTCATCCTTCACTTCTTGGCTTGCTTTAAATCCCCTTATTTCGGTAATCACTTTCTTCCAGTGTCGCTATTTCTTGCACTACTTCAATTTCTTCTCCTCTGATTTCAATCCCTAACTCTTTCCCACCTCTAAAGTCTTTTCCGCTTCTCTTGTAAATTTTTCCCATCTCGTCTGCAAATCCGAATCCGTTAACGTTCTTCCTTCTATCTCGCATTTGTCATACTCCTTGCCTTTGTTCTTGAATCTTTTCTTCGCTCGATCCCTTTTTTTCCTTTCCGTTTCAGTTAGAGCTTTATCTTGGTATTCTTGGAGCGATCCATATATTTTTTCTTTTTTACAAACACCCTTCTTTGACCCTTCAAACTCGGGGAGATTAAGCTTTTGTGCACCTTCTTTCGGATCATTGTCTTCCTCAGAAAAATCGATTGTTGTCTTCCCCTCTTTTTCTAAATCCTCTTCAATTGGGTTGTTTAAGTTATCCACCTCTTTTTCCCAAGATGCCCTTTGACCCGTTTGACTAGCTGGCCCAGTAAATTCATTCATTTCAACGTCTGAAGCTTCTTCATTTTGTTGAATTTCATTTTTTTTTGAATCCCATTAATTCCAGATCATCCATTATTTTCTTCGAGAATTGGCTTGTGGTAACGTCCTCCTCTGAATTTTGTCTCTCGTCCACTTTATTCTGAACAATTTCGGCCCAACTCGGTCCACTCCTTGATGGACTACTCAAGTTGACCTTTGCCAGTAAATCTTCCTCTCTGACACCTGCACTACTTTTGGCAGGAATTTCTATGTCGACAACAACCTCGGACTTGTCACCCTCAGCCTTCTTTTTTCTCGAGTGACTTCCTTCTTCTCTATCTTCATTAAGATTTTGATTATTCAATCCTCTTCTCATTAAGTCTGCATTTATTCCATCCCCATCATCAAGAATCCTGTCTCCCAAACCTTTGGGCTTCTCCCTTTGAGATGTGCTCGCCGTAGATTCCATTGAACTTCCGTTTGACAACGTTCCAGACTGCTTTTTTAGTTTTTCATTATGATTCTGCTCTTGTCTTCTACCCGTTGACAATACTGTAGTGACTTCTGATACATTAATCTGGAATATATCTTTTCCTGCCTCCAGCTCCACAACTTCTTCAATTCTCTGTATCATCTTTGTCGAGATTAACACCAATAGTTTCTCACCATCATAACATTGTGCAGCGTTTCCCCCTAGAGCGATTATGGAACCCCATAATTCTGCAATCCTTCTAAAAGTTTCTTGATTCCAGCAATGCAACGGAATTCCTCTAAACTCAACCCAAGTGACTCTTTCAGATATTCTAAAGGATTCTGACCAATATTCAATTTTGACAAACACTTCCTCAAGAAGAGACCATTTTTGTTCTTCCAGCAGGTTTCGTAATTCCTCATCCGGAACTTCCACCAGGAACTTTTGTCCGCCCAAACTTGTGACAATGAGTTCTCCAAGGCCCCATCTTTGCAATCTGTCCCTAACATTTTCTGCTGAACAGACCGTCGCCATGGATCCTATTAGACACTTGCTCAGTTTCCACAGTGTCTCTTCCTCTACGTGCCCTTGTATCAACTTGGGTGATTGATCTTCTGTCTTACTGGATTCGCCTTGCCCTTCTACTTGGTTTTTGATGTTGTTTGCAATGTGTGCGTAACTCTTTTTCTCCTCCGTTGGCTTCAGCGGTTCCTGACCTTTTCCTTCTTTTGCTTTCACCTTAGCCTCGCTTTTTTCCCTAACTTTTCTTTTTTTTTTTTGAAAATAAGTTTGGGCCTCGTTAAAAACCCCCTCTAAACCTAATAGGGGGGAAGGAGTGCCCGAAGTATTTTATTGCTCAACTGAGTAACACATACACGTCAATTGACATTTCGTACATCAAGCTCACCCTACACCAAACACCCATTGCCCTTCACAGGGATAACAAGACACGCACATCCGCCCCACGCCACCGCCGCTTAGCCCTGACCCAAACGCCCCCCAAACCGGTTCCTGCCAAAAATCACTCCCTGTTTAGCAAGCCTATGGGCCTCCCCATTATCTTCAGCATTTACAATCGACAGCGAACACTTCGAATAGCCAAGTACCGTTCGACACTGTACCACCAGGCTAACGAATGTTGTAGGTATCACATCCTTGCCCGTGATCCAATTTGTAGCTAGCACACACCCAGATTCCATTTCAACTTTCCCAGTTTCATGGTCGAAACGCCTTTTGGCTGCCAACAACTTCCCTGCTTCTAAGATTGTTATGAGCTCCGCCCTTGTTACCTCCGACGTTCCAATTGATCTCGAGAATTTTTCCAAAACACGACCATCGCAATCACGTAAAATGCCCCCTATTCCGGCTTCACCGACGCTTCCAGCTACAACCGCATCGACATTAAACTTGATTGTTCCGAGCTGAGGGGCTGTCCAAATTACCTTGTGCACTTGCGAACCGCGTTTTCTGGCAACGGACACAATGGACGGGTGTGATATGAAATCAGAAATGGACAAGTATGACTGTGGCCATTTGCATTTCGCCCAAAAGCCTATTTTGAACATTGCAGACTCGAAAATCAAGTCGACTGTCAACACTTTCTTGTTAAACAATATGTCATTACGTGCCAACCATATCGACCAACAAAGACAATGAAATGTGAGATTCCATATCGGTTTAGCCGCAGCCTTGATCGACTGACTATCCCAAATTAATAACCAGCTCTCCACTGTACCGGGCATTGACATCTTCAATCCCCACAATCGACACCACCTCTGCCATACCTGCCACGAAACCTCACACGAACACAGGCAGTGCTCCGTTGTTTCGGCTTCTTTTTTACAAAAAGTGCAGAGATAACTACTTGCATCCATAATATTTCTTTTGATTAATTCCACACATACCGGAATTCTCCCTCGAACCGCTTTCCAAATGAACGATTGAACTTTGGGAGGAGCCGCATTCTTCCATATTAACTTCCAGAAATCTACGTTATCTTCCCCCTAGTGGTGCTCTTTTCGCAGTAGCTTTTCGGATTATAACACCCACTTTTATTACTGAACCATTTCAGCACATCGAAATCTCCAGAATTCTTAGATGCCATGTTAATCATATTAAGGAAATTGTCCCATAATTCCACTTCCCATTCGAACAAAGACCTTCGCAGCTCAATTTCCCACTGCCATTGTCCGTTTATCTTCTTACCAAACTCACACACTTTTCCTGACTTCTTGATTGCAATGTTGAAAATTCTCGGAAAAGAGGTTTTTAAAGATGAAACCTCTGTCCATTGGTCCTCCCAGAAATTAATCCTCTTGCCATCACCCAGCTCGAAGCGCAGGAACTTAGTGAAGTTATCATCCGGCTTCGACAAAGGGGTTGTTATGCTTCTCCATACCCAAGAGCTTTTCCTTTCACCAAAACTGTTAGGTAATAAGTTCCTAGGATTGTACCCGTATTTTGCATCGATTATATTCTTCCACATGCTGTTCGTTTCATGACTATACCTCCACAACCACTTGTTCAGCAACGAAACGTTTTTAACTTTGAGGTCGAAGATCCCCAACCCACCTGCTTCTTTCGGTTTGCACATATGTTCCCACTTCACCCAATGCACTGCTCTATCGGAGTTCCCAGTCCATAGGAACTTCGCGATCTTCTTGTTTAACTCATTTGCCACAGTTGTCGGCATTTTAAATATAGCGAGGTAGTAAATCGGCAAGCTGCATAATACCGATTTGACCAGCGTCACTTTCCCAGCAAAGGAGAGCAACTTTCCTCTCCACCCTTCCAACGCCTTAGAGAAATTCTCGACAATGGGGCTCCACACGGCAGCACTGTTTCTCAATTGTTCGAGCGGCAGTCCAAGGTAGGACGTAGGGAGCTTGCTATACCCACATTTCGAGATCCTAGCCCATTCCTCAATCAAGCCTTCTTCCACATTGACTCCAAAAATATTAGTCTTTTTCATATTAAGTTTCAAACCAGAGGCAACTTCAAAAATCTTTAACAGTCTCACACAGTTTTGAACACCTACCAAACTTGCCGTGTTGAATATTATCAAATCATCGGCAAATTGGAGGTGCGACACTACAACCGAGCCTTGCCCCACACACACACCTTCGATCAAATTCAATTGGACAGCTCTCTGAATAAGGTTGCTCAATGCTTCTCCCACCAAGTTAAACAACAACGGGGATAGAGGGCACCCTTGTCGAAGGCCACGCTTAATTGGGAAGGCTTCAAACGGGTGTCCATTTACCAGCACTGATAGAGAAACAGTAGAAATGCAGAACCGAATCCACTTACGCCACTTCGCACTAAACTCCATCTGTTGCATAACGAAGTCGAGAAATGTCCAATCGACGGAGTCATAGGCCTTCATAAAATCAGCCTTCACAATGACAACTTTCTTCTTCCTTCGGCGGATGTCATCGACTACCTCATTGGCAATCAAACTACAATCGGCTATTTGTTTGCCTTTTATAAAAGCAAACTGACTTACGCCAACTATTTCTCCAATGCATCTTGCCAATCTTTTAGAAAGAACTTTAGCAAGCAATTTATACAAGCTGCTAACCAACGAAATTGGGCGGTAATCCTCCATCGACAGCGGAGAGTTCTTCTTCGGAATCAGTGCTATAAAGGAGTGATTAATCGATCGGTCTTTTAACTTCCCAGCATAAAAATCACAGAAGAAACACATAACTTTCTCCTTCAAGCAGAACCAGAACTTCTTATAGAAATCCAAGTTGAACCCATCGGGTCCCGGAGCCCTATTCCCTTCAGCTGAAAATATAACATGACTCACTTCTTCAATAGAGAAAGGACTGTCCAGCATTTTTTTCGCTCTGAGGCTCAGTACGTTAAATTTTCCTGGAAACTTCTTTACGGCCAAAGTTACCACCCTTTCTGAATCCATTTAACCTTTCTATGGTGACTTTTCTCCAATATGTGTTAGGTTTATAGATCAAGCGTCGGATGAAAGAATGATTGAGAGGTTGAAGAAGGAGAAGGGCGAAAGAGAGTGCAGTCGTGAGAACTGCCGTGAACGGTGGTTTAGGTTTAGAAACGAAAAGAGGGAAAAACAAATAAAGAATTGAAACAAAATGTAAATCTGATATCTATTTTTCATATCTGATTTGGCCCAATGGGCATTACATTTATAGCCTGACCCAAAGAGGGTTCTGGAGGAATCTGTTAACAACCTAACAGATTTATGCTTATTCTTAACAGACTAACAAACTGGGCCCAACAGCAGGCTTTACAAAAATATTAAGAGAGGATTTATTATACTCTAATATTTCCCTGGTTCTCTTCTTCCCTGAACATCAGCAAGAGAAACCATCCCCAATCGAGCACGCATCTGAGCAAACTGTGCTGGAGGAATTGGCTTGGTTAACACATCTGCGATCTGCTCAGCAGAAGGAACAAAATTGACACACAATTTCCCTGCAATAACCTTTTCACGAACAAAATGAATATCAATTTCAACATGCTTTGTTCGAGCATGATGTGTGGGATTGGCAGCCATGGATACTGCAGAAGTGTTATCACACCAGACAATTGGTTTCCCAACAATTGCAATACCAATCTCAGTCAAAAGACTTTCAATCCAAACTAAATCAGAGACTGAATTAGCCAAACTACGATATTCAGCTTCTGATGTAGAACGGGACACCACATTTTGCTTCTTCGAACTCCACACAATTGGATTCCCACCAAGAAAGATACAACATCCAGAGGTGGACCTCCTATCTTCAACGGATGAGGCCCAATCTGCATCAGCATAGCATACCAAGTCAAAGCTCTCAGACTGTCTATAATACAGTCCAAAGTCGAGTGTGCCACATAGATATCGAAGAATTCTTTTGACAGCACGCCAATTACTTTCAGATGGCCCATTCATATACTGAGATACCTTGTTGACATCATAGGCTATATCAGGCCTGGTTAAAGTAACATATTGCAATCCACCAACAATACTTCTGTATAAGTGAATGTCAGAAAACTCAGAGTCATCATGCAACAGGGACTTAGGAGCAACAACCATTGGTGTAGGAGAAGGACGAGAAGAAAGCATATTAGCTTTGGTGAGAAGATCAACAATGTACTTCTTCTGACCCAAGAAAAGACCAGCAGGCAGAGATTGAACTTCCATGCCAAGAAAGAATTCCAGCTGGCCCAAGTTCTTCAAAGAGAATTCTGAATTTATGGCCTGAACAACAGCATCCACTTCAGATTCATTAGTTCCAGTGATGACAATATCATCAACATACACCATTAGTAAAAGATGACTACTACTAGAATTCTTGATAAACAGAGAAGTATCACTCTTTGAGGCTGCAAACCCAAGAACTTGCACTAGAAACCCTTTCAGTGTGTCATACCAAGCCTGTGGGGCTTGTTTAAGGCCTTATAAAGCTTTGCGAAGATGACAGACTAATGTTTCACCATTAGGACCATACTGCTCAAATCCTGGAGGCTGAGACATAAAAATCTCCTCATTCAACTCGCCATTTAAAAATGCGTTGTTGATATCAATCTGTCGAAGGGGCCACTTTTTAGCAACAGCAGTAGCAAGAACTGTTCTATTGGTAGAAGCACGAACCACTGGACTATAGGTTTCTCTGTAATCCCAGCCAACAGTCTGTGAGTAACCCTTGGCCACGAGTCTGGCCTTGTATCTATCAACTGTACCATCTGGCTTTCTCTTTATCTTGAAAAGCCACTTGCAGCCTACAGGTTTACGAGATTCAGGTAGAGGCTTCAGCTCCCAAGTGTCATTCTTCAGGAGAGCCAAGTACTCAGCATGAACAGCATCACGCCAGCATGGAGACTAAAGAGCAGTGTAAACATCGGTAGGTTCTTTCACATCATCTTGAACCAAATAAGCCTTAGGCTTAAAGATTCCAGCCTTACTCCGAGTAATCATGGAATGAGTGTTGGAATCAGATGTATTGGAGTGTACAACTGGTGGTAGAACAGTGGGGATGGAAGAAGTTGAAATGGAGTGTGGAACAATAGAAGTGGCAGATGGAAATAGAGATGCAGTGGGAGATGAAGTAGGTATATGAGTGAAGGATGGAGATAGAGATGCAGTGACAGATGGATTAGTAGATGTGGGAGATGGAGATTGAAATGCAGTGGAAGATGGAATAGGAACATGAGGGGATGATGGTGATTGAGATGCAATGGGTGATGATATAGGATCATGAGTGGAAGATGGTAAAGGAGATGCAGTGAAAGGTGGAACTGAAATGGTATGAGTAGGAGAAGAAGACATAGGAGAAGGAAGTGGTGAGGTTGACTGTAAGGGTGTAGAAACCAGAACTAGAGAGGACAAAGGAGTATTTATAGGTGAGGAAAGGGTAACATTTACTGGTGACTTGCTGGGGATAACAGGGGAATGCTCATTTGAAGAGCATGGAGCAGAATAATTTGGTAAAACAGGAGCAGATGTATAAATGATCTTGGGGGGGGTAGGAGTATAATGTATTGGTGCAGGAGGTATACTAGGCATTTGAGTGCAAGAGGGTGTAGGCTCAGAAGGTTAATCATTTAGTTCAGGTAGACAAGATATAGAAATACAGAGCTCTTTTGTAGAGGAAACATGTTTTTCATAAGGGAACAGATTCTCATCAAATTTGACATGTCTGGAAACATAAATCCTACCAGAAGAATCAAGACATTTATAACCTTTTTGAACAGAAGAAAAACCCAGAAACACACAAGAAGTTGATCTAAATTGAAGCTTATGTTTATTATAAGGCCTAAGCAGTGGAAAACAAGCACAACCAAACACTTTCAACAACTTATAATCAGGTTTTTGATGAAAAAGTTTTTCATAAGGAGACATATTAGCTAAAACAGTGGTTGGCAGTCTATTAATGAGAAAAACAGCTGAAGAAAAGACATCAAACCAAAAACGCAAAGGCATAGATGCTTGGGCTAAAAGAGTAAGTCCTACCTCGACTATATGTCTGTGCTTTCTTTCCACTAAGCCATTTTGCTCAGAGGTATGTGGACAGGACATCCTATGGACAATGCCCTGAGCTTGCAAATAGGCTTTGAGAGCTAGGAATTCACCACCACAGTCAGATTGCAAAACTTTCAGCTGCTCACCCAATTGTCTCTCAGCTTCCTTATGAAACTGAGTAAAGGCTTCTTTAACCTGAGATTTAAACTTCAAGAAATACACCAGGTGTAACGAGAAAAGGCATCAGTAAAGGCAAGATAATACTTAAAACCATTTGAAGTAACAGGGGCAGGACCCCATACATCAGCTACAACTAATTGCAAAGGTTTTGTGTACTGAGTGTGTGAGGTGGGAAAAGGAAGCCGATGAGCTTTGCCATATTGACATGCTTTGCATAGATGAGGCAAACAAGAATTTTTATTAGTGCTAAGGGAGATATTAAAACTGGATAAAGCATGATTCTGAACATCAAGAGATGGATGCCCAAGCCTCTTGTGCCAGATATCAGAAGAAACATTATTACAAGCAGCTAAATGACAATGCACAGAATCAACAGAATGAATAGAATGACAATGAGCAACAGAATTATTAGCAAGCAAAGATTTTGTAGAAGATGCAGAATTTTTAACAGCAGAAAGTTGAGACAATCCTTCCAAGCAATATAAACCATTATTCTCTTGTCCTACTAGTATAACCTTCCTTGTGTGTAGATCTCGTACTTGACAGAACTTGGGATAGAACTCAAGAGAAACTCCATTATCCTGTGTAAACTTAGACACAGAGAGTAAGTTCTTTGTGATACCAGGAACAAATAATAATTTATTCAAATGAAACATTTTATTATTATGAAGAAAGGAAGCTTGACCAGAAAGTTTTATTGGAAGAGCATTACCATTGCCAACAAGAACATTACCTGAACCAGGATAGGTTGT
This sequence comes from Hibiscus tridactylites, assembly GCA_958450335.1. Lineage (NCBI taxonomy): Eukaryota > Viridiplantae > Streptophyta > Magnoliopsida > Malvales > Malvaceae > Hibiscus > Hibiscus tridactylites. The sequence continues at coordinate 100,749,669 of OY288268.1, read as the reverse complement.
ACCAATTTGCATGTTACTGAAGTTGTTGGTGAGATGATGAGTGGCCCCAGAATCTGGGTACCAAGCATTGTCTGCAACAATCTCAGTTGTTGCCATCAAGGCCTGAGGTGAAGCATGACCAAGTGCAACACTAGAAGGAGAAGTAGTTCGATAGGCAGGACTACTAGTAGTATGAGTCACAACCATTGGGGCATATCCAGAAGGATTGATATTATGAATCTGAGGAGCACGCATCTGAGCAACAGCTGGCAGAGGATATGTATGAGGCATGCTAACAACAGATGCAGGGGGTGGTGAATAGTACAAGGAGCTGTAGGGTGACAGAGAAGGAAGACTGGGAGGTGCACTGTATGTGAATATATGTGCCTGAGGAGACTGATTCTGAGGTACAGAATTCTATATTGACCTTGCAGACTCATTCTTAAAGGTAGTGTCAAATCTGGAATAACACCTTTCCACCAGATGACCCAACTTTCCACACAGTTGACATTGAGGTCTAGAACCATTAAACCTTCCTCTTCCTCTACCTCTATATGCACTGTTGTTGTTATAAGAGTATTGAGCATTTTGAGTTTCAACAATATTTGCTTCACTGTACTCAGTTCCTAAACCATCTTGAACTTCTGAAGTAGTTGTTTGAGAAGGAGGTGGGGATGGTTGAGAAGCTAAGGGAGTTTGAGTGGAGGGTGTTGGAGTGGAGGATTGAGTTTTACTTTGAGAAGAATGTTGAGAGGATGAGGAAGAAGAAACAGATTTATGAGTGGTAAGGTGTGCTGAAGCAGAGATAGATTCTGTAACAGGATTTTTCCTAGCATCAGCATCTAAGAGAATTGAGCTAACAAAACTATAATAAGAAGAAGAGGGAGATGCAGTGATGACAGTAATAACAGAATCAAAATCAGAAGAAAGGCCATTGAGAACAGCAGTTATATGCTCATGCTCCGAGATAACCTCTCCACAGCTTGCAAGATTATCACACACTGATTTGATCTTCATAAGATACTCTCGCATACTCAGGTCCCCCTTCTTTTGAGAATGTAGCATTCTCCTAAAGGACATTAGTCTAGTTGTTGTTTTGCCACTGTACAGTCGATGCAAAGTTCCCCAAACATCAGAAGCTGTACTAAGACCTATCAGATGAGGTAGAACACCAGGACTAACAGTAGATAGAAGCCAAGTGGTGAGAGCTCCATCTTGCTCCTCATAGAGCTCAAACTCAGGATTAATAGACAAAACTCCATCACGTGAAACATATTGAGAAGGGGCTGAGACCTTGGGATCGATGAACCTAAGTAATCGATTTGTTTTGATGATAAGGTATACTTGTTGATGCCAGATGAGATAATTAGTGTCATCTAAGGTAACATTGATTTTCTTAGATGAAAACACTTTACTGGATACAGAAGATGAACCAGACACAGGAGTAGCACCATTATTCACAGCAGCAGAGTTTTCATTAGAAGCATTATCAGTAGGACTAGATTTATGACCAAGATTAGATCCATTAACATCATCACCAGCCATAGCCAAACAAGAAACAGAAACTTCACAGAAGATAAGGCAAAAACAGATCAAATCACAAATACGCACAGTATTGCATCATTAGGGGAATACAACAATCAAAGCAGGATCAGGAAGATTTAAGTCTTAATGCAACCAAACACAATCAAAAGTAAGATTGAGCGCACAACAGTTGAATCAATTCCAGATCTGACCGAAATAACTTCGAACTCATCAAGAACAATCACAAATTACCAGTAGGAACGAAAGTGCGAACGAGATGTAGCATTCAGCAAAGACATTCAGCAAAGCCGCTAACTAGATGCAAACTAAAATTAAAGATGAAAGAAATACCAGAAACTCCTCGCAATTGACAAACGAAGAACAGCTTCAATTAATCACAGACCAGTGCGCACAATTCACCGTCGCTCTTTATCATCAAACAATCAACACAGTGACAACAGCAGAGTGCTCCGGCAGCCACAGAAGAAGCTCTGATACCATGTTAGGTTTATAGATCAAGCGTCGGATGAAAGAATGATTGAGAGGTTGAAGAAGGAGAAGGGCGAAAGAGAGTGCAGTCGTGAGAACTGCCGTGAACGGTGGTTTAGGTTTAGAAACGAAAAGAGGGAAAACAAATAAAGAATTGAAACAAAATGTAAATCTGATATCTATTTTTCATATCTGATTTGGCCCAATGGGCATTACATTTATAGCCTGACCCAAAGAGGGTTCTGGAGGAATCTGTTAACAACCTAACAGATTTATGCTTATTCTTAACAGACTAACAAACTGGGCCCAACAGCAGGCTTTACAAAAATATTAAGAGAGGATTTATTATACTCTAATAATATGAATCCCTTCCTTTATATTTTGCCACCGAAACCGACAATCGAAAACCATATAATCTGAATCCATTTAACCTTTCTATGGCTCTATCTGCATCCATTCTATTTGAGAAACGCACAAATCCAAATCTTTTACCAGTTCTGTCCAGTTTATTCGCGATGAAAGAATCCACTAAGTCTCCATGTCTTCCAAATGTCTGGCGTAATCCACTCCAGTGCAGCTTTTTTGGTAAGTTGCTAACAAACAACGTGACTATTCCTCTGCCATCTACCTGATTCCTGTAGCTTTTAGACGTCGTCCTTGTAGTCCTTGCTATCGCCATTGTTTGAAGAACTATTTTCTCTGTAACAATTGTTGTTGTTGAGCTTAGGTCGCTTTGTTGTGTTCTTGAAACTGATTTGCAGGAGGTGGAATGTTACCTAGGGTAATCTTAATAATGTGGATGTCCTGTTGGATTTTTGTAATGCATCACTTGACTCCGGTGTAATAAAATTTGTTTGACTCATCTCGACAGCTGCTGCATCTTGGGGGGTATGTGTTAGAAATCAAACTTATCAGAAATAATTAATAGCACAAAGGAAAAATCTAAAACTATCTTGAAGAGAGCATGTCGGCAAAAATAAGATATTGTGGAAGCTTCTTGATTTAAGTAGACATTACAAACAATGTGATGGCAACTTCATGGAGCTTCCAAGTGTGGCAGCAGCTAGAACTTTGAAGAGTCCTAAACATTTAAGCAATGGATAAGGCGGCAATGTGTAGAAAATTCTAGGATTAGTTTAAACAATATTTAATTAGTGTCCAGATATTTCCTTAAGTCGATTTACTTGTACTATGAATAGGCATATGTTGTAGTTGGTGTGGGTAGTGTGTGTGGGCAAGTACAAGTATGAGTGAGGAGTGAATTGTGAGAAAGAAATATGAGTGAGTGTGTGCATAAAACTTGCAGCAGCAAGTAATTGTGAGTGAGTGAAGCTTAGAAAACCTTTATGAGAAACAAGTGTTTGTAAACTAGCCGCAGCTAGTGAGGTGTCAAAAATACTTGTACTTGTATATTGGTTCGTATTAACAAATAGTGTGAGCTATAAACTATAACGAGTGCCCACCTTCGCTTCCAACAGTATGGTTAGCAAGAAATGAAAATTCTTCAGTGGAAAAAGTACTACTACATGAACTTAACTTCCCTTACCAAGATGCGAACTCTCTTTTGGTGTAGGGTAATAAACGAAGATGGCTTCTCGAATGAGATTCATTGGTGGGATCACCCTCGATCTTATATCACCCCCATCGAGCCTACATTTCGGAGCTATCACACCACGGATTCCACCAATGCATGGTCAGGTTAAATTCTCCATAAACGGAGCGTATGTGGCAGATTCAGCTGTTGTGGAATGATCCTTCAAATTGAATCAGGTGAAATTAAAGCAATGTTCTCGAGACCTGTTTTTTGGTCTAGATGATGATTTCCAAGACCTGATAGCAATCAAAACTGCTTTAGAAATCTGTATTGATACAAACCGGCTTGCAATAGCTGAATTAATTATTGAATTTGACTCCTAAGTGGGGCTAAATTGGTTGTCTCCTAATTGCTTACGCCCTTGCCAGTGGTGCTCTACATTAGAGAAGGTTGTTAAATTGATGATCTATTAAGGCAGAGCATTTTCAAAGCTTGGTGGAGATTCTCTTCTTAGCTTGAAGTTCGGGTCCTATATGCACGATGGCAGGTTGTTATCTGAATTCGACTGTTGGTTCTACAAGGTGCAGGTTTTGATAGTTTTTCTAGTGTCATTTTCATGATTGCAACTGTGTATTTATCTCTGTGTGTATAGTACTTTTTTCATCCAACTAAGTTTAGGGAAATTTTTAATGAGGCTCGCATATAGAGTCAGGGCGTCTATGAAAATGACGAAAACTTGAGAGTATAAATTTGACTGTGTTTTGAGTATTTTCTTAAGAAAATGTTACGAGAATTTTTTTTTGCGGATAGATATCTTAGAGATTTAGTGCTTATATAAATACTCTCTGCTATGCATGAACTAATGGAGTTACCCTATAGAAAGATATTAATTTCCATCCTTTGATTTGGAAACAGAAGTGAAAAAATTAATTAAAAAAACCGTAGTATGTCCAAACTTTAAGGGTAAATTAAAATGGAGGTCACTTAATTATGGGTAAGGTTACATTTAGGCCACTCAATTATTAAAAATTACACTCGGGTCACTCAATTATGGATAATGTTACATTTGGGCCAGTCAATTATGTCTAAGGTTACATTTGAGTCACCCTTCATATTTAAAAAATAAATTAATTTCATCATTTTTTCTTCAAAATCACTTGTATACCGTTGTTAACACTAGAGTACTTCATTTGAAATGATTAATTAATCTAATACATAAATTGATATACTTTCTTTTAAATATATAGGGTCACCCAAATGTAACCTTAGCCATAATTGAGTGACCCAAGTGTAACTTTTAATAATTGGATGACCCGAATATAACTTTACCGATAACCGAGTGACCTAAATATAACTTTTAATAAATTGGGTGACCTAAATGTAACCTTACCCATAATTGAGTGACATCCATTGTAGTTTACCCAAACTTTAAAAACATGTAATAAACTGCATTTCAATAAATGGGAACTAATGGCTAATGCTAGGGAAACGAAAAGTAAGAGTGAGCGTTTAATTTAATATTTCAACTAAATACCAATTGAAATTCACGCCTTTAATTCAATTAGTGTATATATAAACCATGAACCATCAAGCAATCTATCCACAAGAAATTACTTGTAAGAAAATACATGAAAATAATAAATTTCGCTGATAAAAAAAAGAAAATATTGGATAACATGGTCAGATTTACTGTCACTCACGCTGTCATCCTCGCCCTATTTTTCACATGTTTGTTTTCTTCATCCCTTAATCTAATTTATTTATAGTTTTTTCTTTAAAGAATTCAATTTATATTTATTTTGCAGTTATTACAATGGTACATGAGATTGAAGCAAAAGAATGCGTAGAGTTCTCACAAATAGACACTTGCAACCTTCTCAAATGCAAGGCCACATGTTTACAGAAGCACAATTCTAGCCTAGCGGAATGTGTTGTGAGTGGAGGAACACCTATGAATCCTACTCTCAAGTGTCGTTGTTTTATACATGTTCTTCTTAGTTTTATTTTCAATATCATATATTTTTATAACTATTAATTAATAAAAGCACGAGTTGTTCTTATTTATGAATTTGTTTATTTTTCGGATTCATACTTGATAGTATACAATTTTATGTGCTGCTATTCATATTAATTATTTACTCGATTTCAAAGAACTCAACTAGACACGATTGAACTTAACTCAGATGCACGGAATGACCTGGCCTAAATTCCATTTAAACTCGGTTAGGAACAGAGTTGATGTCCACAAGAACCCGAATTAACTCGATAACTAACTGACTCGGACATAAACATAGTATTGACCCAACCAAAAATTGACAGACCATAATCGAAAACGAGTTTGAGTTGGTTTCAAACCGACGTTGACATAGACCCAAGTCAACTCGGACCCGACCTGAATCGAGTTGAACTATTGACTTCAAATGACATAATTTTAACCGAATATGGACCAAGCTGATGTAATCCGACCCGAAGCCCATCAAATTACTCGATTTTACATCTCCAGTTATGAGAAAAATTAAGATTCTAAAACATTAAATTGTTTTTAAAAATATTAAATTATTTATTTACACAAGGAAAAAAATCCAAAACTTAATTCAAAGTTATTGTATACCTCACCAAGCCCGAAAATGTCTTCAACGAATGTTATAATATCAACCAATAATATATGACTTAAATAACATTATATGTATGCATTCTTAAAATTTAACATTCGATATGTTTAATGTTGAAAATTTTATCCACAATCTTTATTTTATGAGATTAGATTAAGCGCAAACAATATTGCTAAAACAATAAAATTTGAAAGAATAATTTGGGTTGACAATTCAGATATTCACCCCGAAAAAGAATTACCCAGGATCTTTTCAATTTTTTTTTGTTTATTTTCAAATAATATTATAGATTTAAAACATAATGTCGCTTTCGTTTAATAAAAAGATCAAAACCCTTTAAACTTTGGGATCTAAGCTTCAAGTTTTATCATATATGCATTGATCCATAATTATAAAAAAATGGTTGAATGATTTTGATGAAATAATTAATTTTTTATTCAGTACCAATATAAAATTTATAAATTATCAAGTACGAATGAAAAATAAAAAATATTCATAAAAATACAACTCTTGTTTAATTAATTAATAGTTATTCAAATGCATGATATTAGAAATAAAAAAGTAGGACAAATATAATAACAAGGAAATATTTTTTTTTGCTAAGCATATGATTTTATTAATAATAATCTGACCATCAACAAACTAAGTACTCGTGAATATTTTGAATGTTGCAATTATCTTTGAAGTTAGGCTACGTGCTTTCATTGTTGTAGAGAAAGAGCTTTTCAAGAGTCTTTTTGTTCTTTTAAATATATAGGGTCACCCAAATGTAACCTTACCCGTAATTGAGTGACCCAAGTGTAACTTTTAATAATTGGATGACCCGAATGTAACTTTACCCATAACCGAGTGACCTAAATATAACTTTTAATAAATTGTGTGACCTAAATGTAACCTTACCCATAATTGAGTGACATCCATTGTAGTTCATCCAAACTTTAAATACATGTAATAAACTGCATTTCAATAAATGGGAACTAATGGCTAATGCTAGGGAAACGAAAAGTAAGAGTGAGCGTTTAATTTAATATTTCAACTAAATACCAATTGAAATTCACGCCTTTAATTCAATTAGTGTATATATAAACCATGAACCATCAAGCAATCTATCCACAAGAAATTCCTTGTAAGAAAATACTTGAAAATAATAAATTTCGCTGATAAAAAAAAGAAAATATTGGATAACATGGCAAGATTTACTGTCACTCACACTGTCATCCTCGCCCTATTTTTCACAGGTTTGTTTTCTTCATCCCTTAATCTAATTTATTTATAATTTTTTCTTTAAAGAATTCAATTTATATTTATTTTGCAGTTATTACAATGGTACATGAGATTGAAGCAAAAGAATGCATAGAGTTCTCACAAATAGACACTTGCAACCTTCTCAAATGCAAGGCCACATGTTTACAGAAGCACAATTCTAGCCTAGCGGAATGTGTTGTGAGTGGAGGAACACCTCTGAATCCTACTCTCAAGTGTCGTTGTTTTTATACATGTTCTTCTTAGTTTTATTTTCAATATCATATATTTTTATAACTATTAATTAATAAAAGCACGAGTTGTTCTTATTTATGAATTTGTTTATTTTTCGGATTCATACTTGATAGTATACAATTTTATATGCTGCTATTCATATTAATAATTTACTCGATTTCAAAGAACTCAACTAGACACGATTGAACTTAACTCAGATACACGGAATGACCTGGCCTAAATTCCATTTAAACCCGGTTAGGAACAGACTTGATGTCCACAAGAACCCGAATTAACTCGATAACTAACTGACTCGGACACAAACATAGTATTGACCCAACCAAAAATTGACAGACCATAATCGAAAACGAGTTTGAGTTGGTTTCAAACCGACGTTGACATAGACCCAAGTCAACTCGGACCCGACCTGAATCGAGTTGAACTATTGACTTCAAATGACATAATTTTAACCGAATATGGACCAAGCTGATGTAATCCGACCCGAAGTCCATCAAATTACTCGATTTTACATCTCCAGTTATGAGAAAAATTAAGATTCTAAAACATTAAATTGTTTTTAAAAATATTAAATTATTTATTTACACACGGAAAAAAATCCAAAACTTAATTCAAAGTTATTGTATACCTCACCAAGCCCGAAAATGTCTTCAACGAATGTTATAATATCAACCAATAATATATGACTTAAATAACATTATATGTATGCATTCTTAAAATTTAACATTCGATATGTTTAATGTTGAAAATTTTATCCACAATCTTTATTTTATGAGATTAGATTAAGCGCAAACAATATTGCTAAAACAATAAAATTTGAAAGAATAATTTGGGTTGACAATTCAGATATTCACCCCGAAAAAGAATTACCCGGGATCTTTTCAATTTTTTTGTTTATTTTCAAATAATATTATAGATTTAAAACATAATGTTGCTTTCGTTTAATAAAAAGATCAAAACCCTTTAAACTTTGGGATCTAAGCTTCAAGTTTTATCATATATGCATTGATCCATAATTATAAAAAAATGGTTGAATGATTTTGATGAAATAATTAATTTTTTATTCAGTACCAATATAAAATTTATAAATTATCAAGTACGAATGAAAAATAAAAAATATTCATAAAAATACAACTCTTGTTTAATTAATTAATAGTTATTCAAATGCATGATATTAGAAATAAAAAAGTAGGACAAATATAATAACAAGGAAACATTTTTTTTTTTGCTAAGCATATGATTTTATTAATAATAATTTGACCATCGACAAACTAAGTACTCGTGAATATTTTGAATGTTGCAATTATCTTTGAAGTTAGGCTACGTGCTTTCATTGTTGTAGAGAAAGAGCTTTTCAAGAGTCTTTTTGTTCTTTGTTTTATGTTGGTCGATAGTGTATGTTTGTAATGCACGAGTAGAAATTATTTGCCCTTTTTTCGCTGTTATTTATGTCCAATCATTAAAATTTAGGTTTGGGATTTTAAGTTATAGCTTAGAGTGAGTGTAGATTGTATTTTTTAGGGTGTAGGGTTTAAAATTTAAGATTAGCGCTTACAATTTGACTTTTAAGTTCTGGTGCATAAAAAGGGACTGTGAATTTTTTTTTTTGTCTGTGATGCACTAGCTTTGTTTCTTTTTTTACTTTGGTATTTCTTTCACTTGGATAAGGTGACTTGTTTGGTTTGATTTGATTTCCTACGTTTTGTTATTTTGCTATTATTGGATTTGCAGTCTTTGTTTTCCTGAACACACTTGGTTGAATGCGTGGTAATCATTAGTAATACTCATATCTTTGCCGAGAAAAAAAAATGACTCTTCTAAGAAGGTTTCAAAGGTGTTCCTTCACTGACAACATAATCTGTCAGTCAGATGTGTTGTCTAAACACGTGGCCTTACAAGTTACAAGTTGACTACTGACGGTGGCCGGTAACGATAAAATACAAATAACAAATGAAACACAAAGAACTGAGAATTAAAGATCAAGATTGATGAACTAAATCGGTTACAAGAAAAACCTAGAAGAAAAGAGAATTGGGGATTGTTTTCTTCAGAGTATTTTTGTATATTCGAAATGTAGGCCAAACAAGATGATTTGGGCCAGTACCCACATGGGTTTATATAGCCCATCTGTTAATGCTGATGACTAGAAAGTCAACCAGCTGGTCTAAGCAGATAGGGCCCATTCTGTTGCAAGAAATATAACAACTATTAACAGCTCAAACAATTAGTTACAACCAACAAATTTAACAATTTAACAACCTCCTAAGGCACGGCTGAAGCCTATACTTCAATATTTCCCCTGCTTTCTTGCTTCCCTTGAACTTGTGACAATGACCAAACATTTAAAAGTTTCCTCAACTCAAGAAATCGAGCAGTAGACAGTGGCTTAGTGAAGATATCAGCTACTTGACTTTGAGCAGGTATGTAGTTAACCACAAGTTGCTGTCGAAGAACCTTTTCACGAACAAAGTGAAGATCTAGTTCCACATGCTTAGTTTTTGCATGTAGAACAGGGTTGGCAGCCATAGCCACCGTGCTTGTATTATCGCACCAAACTTGAGGAACATCAGATAGAAGAACACCCATATCTTGAAGAACAGCTTGAACCCACATTAAATCACATGTAGAATCAGCTAAACTTCGATATTCTGCCTCAGCTGTGGATCTCGAAACAGAGCGTTGTTTCCTCGAACTCCAGCATAAGAGATGAAGACCCAAGCACACACAATGACCAGATATAGATCTACGGTCATCAATATCACTACCCCAGTCCGCATCAGAAAAAACTTGAAGTTGCAAAGGCAATGACTGAATAGAGAACCATAGCCCATATTCAACAGTTCCCTTGAGATAACGAAGTATCCTCTTAACTGCACTCCAATGCACATCAGTAGGGCTTTGCATAAATTGTGAGACCTTGTTTACTGCAAAAGACAAATCAGGTCGAGTATGGCAGACGTATAAAAGAGCTCCCACTGTACTACGATACAGTTGAGGATCAGGAAAAGCAGACCCATCATCTTTACTGAGCTTTGGAAAAGATACCATTGGTGTATCAACAGAAGTAGATGTAGTCATGTTTGTTTTAACTAACAGTTCCTCAATGAACTTCTTCTGACTTAGAAACAAACCATCAGTGCAATGTACAACCTCAATACCCAAGAAATACTGAACACAGCCAAGATCTTTAAGAGAAAATTTAATATCTAATTCATGGATGACATGCTGAATGTACTTTTCAGAGGCACCCGTGATTAAAATATCGTCAACATAAACTGCAATATATGTAACAACAGCAGACTCATGATGAACAAAAAACGAAGTATCTGCACTAGAACATCGAAAGCCAAGACTGTAGAAAAATTCTTTAAGTTTAGAAAACCAGTTTCTAGGCGCTTGGCGAAGACCATAGAGTGTCTTTCGAAGTTTACAGACAAGAACAGTACCATCAGAAGACTGTTGAACAAAACCCTCAGGTTGACTCATATAAACATCCTTTGTTAGTTCTCCTTTTAAAAAAGCGTTATTCACATCTACTTGATGCACCTTCCAGCAATTAACAACAGATATAGACAAGAGGATGTTAACTGTAAAGAACTTAATAACAGGGCTGAAGGTCTCACCAAAGTCATAACCAGGGATTTGGGAGTAGCCCTTCGCAACGAGTCTGGCCTTGTATCTGTTTACAGAACCATCCGAGTTGAGTTTAATGTGAAATAGCCACTTGGAACCAACATGTTTTCTGTCAGGTGGCAGTGGCACTAACTCCCAGGTTTGGTTCTGAAGTAAGGCATCATACTCATTTTGAACTGCTTCACTCCACTTAGGATGTGTAAAAGCTTGATGAACAGTGGTAGGAGTAAAATGATGTTATGTGTTGTAGATTTTAGGCTTGTAAATTCCATCTTTACTCATTGTGATCATTCGATGAGTATTAGTTGATACAGGAGGGGGAGCAACCACAGTTGCTGGTTCATCAGTGATGAGAGCAGCAACATCCACAGGAGCAGTAGAAGAGGCTGTATGTCCATATGATGCATCAGCAGCCTCAGTAGGTTGAGGAGTTTGAGAATGATCTAAGTGGAGTGAAGGAGATAACCCTCCTGAATCAGTAGGAAAGGTTGTATGCACTTCATTGTTAGCAACTGAATTGGAGGTTGTATTATCAAATGATTCACCAGCAACCTCTATTGCATGCTAAGAAGAAGAAGAAGAAGAAGAACTTGATGATGCTACAAGATGATCTGAAGGAGTAGAAGGAAGAACATCTCTAACTGAGACTGTATGTTCAAATGATTCATCAACAGGCTCAGGAGTGGGAAAAGGATCTGAACTAGGAGAAACAGGCACTTGTGCCTTATCAGCAAAGTGTTCAAGAATAGGAGCAACAGAAGTATCATGATAATGAGAACTAGCTGGAGGAGTGGAAGAGACTGGATGAGAGTTATCAGGAACTCCTACTGTACTAGTGCCACCATTAATATCAGTAGAAACTACAGGAGCAACTTCAGTATCTTCAGGGCTACCAACACACTCAGCAGATTCAGAGTTACCAACACACTCAGATTCAGAGTTACCAACATACTCAGCAGATCCAGAATTACCAACACCCTCAGTGACCTCAGTGCTATCAACAACATCAGTAACATGATGTGTCTGAACAGATATGTCAAACTTAGGTAAATCAAGAGGAGCAGAGGAATAAGATTGGGCAGCATGTGTAGGACTTGAAGAGGCAAAAGGAAAGATGGTCTCATTGAACCTGACATTCCTAGACACATACACACGACCAGAGCAGTCCATACACTGATAACCACGATATTTTGGAGAGTATCCAAGAAACACACACGCTTTAGAACGATAGTCAAACTTATGTTTATTATAATCCCTTAAACATGGAAAGCATTGGGACCCAAATACTCTAAGAAGCTGATAATCAGGTTTTTTTCCATAAAGTCTCTCATGAGGGGATACAACACCTAAGGTATCAGAAGGTAGTCTATTTATAAGATAAACAGCACTTAAAGCTGCAAAAGACCAATACTGAAATGGTACTGAAGCATTAGCTAAGAGAGTGAGAGTAGTATCTATTATATGTCTGTGTTTTCTCTCAATTGCACCATTCTGTGCAGAAGTATATGGACATGTAACCCTATGCTGAATGCCTTTAGTGGCCAAAACAGAGGACAAGGCAGTAAACTCACCACCTCCATCAGTTTGTAAAGCACATAAATGAGAGGAAAATTGATTTTCAACAACAGCAAGGAACATATTAAAGGTAGTAACAACCTCAGATTTTGCTTTCAACAGAAATAACCAGCAGTTTTTGGAGTACATATCTATAAAGGAAACATAGTATTGGTACCCTAAAGATTTAACAGGGGAGGGACCCCACACATCAGCCTCAACAAGCTCAAATGGCCTAGTGTAAACAGTACTAGAAGTATGAAAAGGGAGTCTATGACTCTTCCCAAGTTGACATGCAGTACAAAGTAAATTTTTATCAATAGTGAAAGATCTATTAAGAGCAGTACTAACAATATGATGAGATGGATGGCCTAATCTCTGGTGCCACAACCAGTATAATGATTGCACAGCAGACTTATTAACAGAATCAGATGAAGATGCAGAAGTAGCAGAAGAAGCAGAAGCAGAAGCAGACACAATATTGCAGAAACTAGCATGTGAAGCAGGAGAGTTACTAACAAGAGGAAAGCAATAAAGACCATCCACAAGAGATCCACATAGAAGAGTATCACCTGTTACCTCATCCTTGACACAGCAGCTGTCAGCATGGAACTCAAAGTAAACATTATTGTCAGCAGTGAAACGAGATACAGACAATAAATTCCTTGTAATCTTAGGAACATATAAGAGTTGATCAAGAAGTAAAGATTTATCAGCAGTGGAAATGCAACAGTTACCAACATGTGTAATACTAAGAGTAGAGCCATCACCCAAGAAGACCTTACCATTCCCTGCATAGAACTGTTTGACACCAGCATCATTCTTTGTAACATGGTGAGTGGCCCCTGAATCAGGGAACCACCTGTCATCCACAGTGAGCACACCTTTTGCAATGAGAGAGTTCACCTGAGCTGTATCAGTAGACTCTTCAAGTTTAACTTCAGCAGAATTGGTATTCAGTCCCACAAAAGGATTATAGCACACAGTATCATCACCCTCAGCAAAGTGACACACATTGGCATGTGTATTCGAAGTATCCTTAGACTGTTGAGACATGACCCCTTTAAAACTTTGATCAAAACGGTGCCATCACCGATCCACGAGATGGCCAAGCTTCCCACAGAGCTGGCATTGCAGGCGTGGACGATTGCCCCTAAATCTTGAACCAGAGTGATCATTCCTTGGTGATCTGGAGTTAAACTGATACTTTGGACCATCCCTGTTATTCCCATATGTAGATCTGGACTTGTCATCATCAAATTGAGTCAAGTTGATACCAACAGGTACATGAACAGAGTCAAGCATCCTTGTTTCTGCATCGATAAGCCCAGATGTAACAGATTCCAGTGTATATGATTCACGGCTCATAGTAATTGCAGCAACAAATGGGTCGAACTCAGATGATAGCCCGTTGAGCACAGTAGCAATTTGTTCAACCTCAGCAACTGGACTTCCACTCGTAGCGAGGAGATCACAAATATCCTTGATTTGTGTAGTATATTCACGAATTGACAATGATCCCTTCTTCAAAGCACGCAGACGAAAGTGTAAGTTCATAATTTTTGTGGTTGAGAATTTAGAATAAAGATTCAAAATGGCTGACCAAATAGCTGAAGAGGTTTCAGCTCCCACAAGACGCGGCAACACTGTCGAGCTTACGGTTGAGAGAAGCCAAGACGCAAGCGCATTATCCTCCTTCTTGAACCGTCGAAAATCAGGATTGAGCACCAATTTCCCAGTAGCATATTTGATAACCTTCGGTGGGATTGGGGTTTCAGGATCAATGTAATGTTCTAACTCTTGTCCTCGTATCATCAACACCACTTGTTGTTTCCAAAGTAGGAAATTAGTGTCATCAAGCTTGATACTGACCTGCTTGTTAGCAAATGTTGAAGAGCTCTGATCAATCTGAAGAGCTTCAAAACCGTCGGAGAGATTGGATGCGTCTGTAACTTCTGGCGCCATATGAACCACACAGATCTCACGAGCAAATCAGCGAATCGAATCTCAAACCAGCTTACATCGGAACTGGAAAACAGCGTCAAACGTCGTGCAAGGTCCGGTGACCGCTAGCTCGGATACCATACTGACGGTGGCCGGTAACGATAAAATACAAATAACAAATAAAACACAAAGAACTGAGAATTAAAGATCAAGATTGATGAACTAAATCGGTTACAAGAAAAACCTAGAAGAAAAGAGAATTGGGGATTTTTTCTTCAGAGTATTTTTGTATATTCAAAATGTAGGCCAAACAAGATGATTTGGGCCAGTACCCACATGGGTTTATATAGCCCATCTGTTAATGCTGATGACTAGAAAGTCAACCAGCTGGTCTAAGCAGATAGGGCCCATTCTGTTACAAGAAATATAACAACTATTAACAGCTCAAACAATTAGTTACAACCAACAAATTTAACAATTTAACAACCTCCTAAGGCACGGCTGAAGCCTATACTTCAATATTGACAAGTGTTTATTTGTGAGAAGTCTACGAATTGTGGTTCTTCAATCTCATGTACTATTGTAACAAACCATTGCCCTTCTCGAAGAAGCAGATTGCACAGAAAATGAGGATTTGTCTCAATGAAAAGCTAAAACTTGGGCGTCTATCTCTATACTCTCATAAGGAGTTGCCAAAGTCTTTGGTTCATGGGTGGAGTCTTCACCAAAGTTAGAAACAGTTCTGAAAGGAGAAGATACTCTAGCCTTTAATAAGGTATCGACAATTTCATTTCTTTTATTGAAAAATGTAAACTTCTTTAAGGGCCTTTGACAGGTAGAAAATTTACATGGTACGGACCCTTCAAACTTGAATTGACAAAATGTGTAGCCTAATGTCTTAGTAGAAGATACTCAAGTGCTTGCTCTTGGTGCGGCTCTAATATAGAAAATGCAGATCATCTTTTTGTCATAGGTCGCTTTGTTGTGTTCTTGAAACTGATTTGCAGGAGGTGGAATGTTACCTGGGGTAATCCTAATAATGTGGATGTCCTGTTGGATTTTTGTAATGCATCACCTGACTCCGGTGTAATAAAATTTGTTTGACTCATCTCGACAGCTTCTGCATCTTGGGGGTATGTGTTAGAAATCAAACTTATCAGAAATAATTAATAGCACAAAGGAAAAATCTAAAACTATCTTGAAGAGAGCATGTCGGCAAAAATAAGATATTGTGGAAGCTTCTTGATTTAAGTAGACATTACAAACAATGTGATGGCAACTTCATGGAGCTTCCAAGTGTGGCAGCAGCTAGAACTTTGAAGAGTCCTAAACATTTAAGCAATGGATAAGGCGGCAATGTGTAGAAAATTCTAGGATTAGTTTAAACAATATTTAATTAGTGTCCAGATATTTCCTTAAGTCGATTTACTTGTACTATAAATAGGCATATGTTGTAGTTGGTGTGAGTAGTGTGTGTGGGCCGGTACAAGTATGAGTGAGGAGTGAATTGTGAGAAAGAAATATGAGTGAGTGTGTGCATAAAACTTGCAGCAGCAAGTAATTGTGAGTGAGTGAAGCTTAGAAAACCTTTATGAGAAACAAGTATTTGTAAACTAGCCGCAGCTAGTGAGGTGTCAAAAAATACTTGTATACAAGTATACCGAGTGCCCACCTTCACTTCCAACAAGTGGTATCTAGGCCAAGTTCGAGTCTGAGTTCCCGTCACAAGAAGATGGAGCATATGATACAGCCACAAATCTCGAGATTGACAAAGACGAACTATGGCAACTGGATTATCCAAATGAAGGTGTTATTCGGTTCCCAAGATTGTTGGCATATCGTCGATGAAGACTATGTCGAACCTGAAAATGCAGCAGTAGAAGCAGCCCTATTGAATGAAGAGAAAAGGGCACTTAAAGAATCTCGCAAGAAAGACAAGAGGGCGTTGTACTTTATTTTTCAAGGAGTGGATGAATCAACATTTGAAAAAAATTCTGATGCGAAGACCGCAAAGCAAGCGTGGGAGATTTTACAAAAATCTCTTCAAGGTGTCGAAAAAGGCAAAAATAAGTATGTCTTCAATCGCTCAGAGCCGAGATTGAGTTTACGTCATCAAGTAGTTGCAACAGCAGCACCGGGACAACAAATCTTGAAGTACAATCAAATGAAGTTCGAATATTTATACGAGAAAGAAGAGTGCCAGAAAGTTATGAAAGAAAAAAAAGAGTATGCATATTATTGAAGAAAGAAAGAGTTGGCATGAAAAATCAGGTTTGAGGGGTAGTGTTAGAGTGTAAAAATCTTCTGCCCCTAATCATGCCCCTTCTATACCCCCACACTAAAAATTACTTAAAAATTAAATTCTAAACCCTAATACTAATTTCCACATCCTAAACCCTAAACCCTAAAAAGTACACCTACCCATATTTCTCTAAACCCTAATCACAACCCCTAACCCTAAACCATAAACCATAAACCATAAACCATAAACCATAAACCCCCTATTTTAAAGTGGGGGCATAAAAAGGGGCATGACAAGGGGGCAGACGATTTCCATCCAGTGTTAGAAATCAAACTTGATCAAAAATAATTAATAGCAAAAAAGAAAAATCTAGAACTATCTTGAAGAGAGCATGTCGGCAAAAATAAAATATTGTGGAAGCTTCTTGATTTAAGTAGACATTACAAACAACGTGATGGCAACTTCATGGAGCTTCCAAGTGTGGCAGCAGCTAGAACTTTGAAGAGTCCTAAACATTTAAGCAATGAATAAGGCGACAATGTGTAGAAAATTCTAGGATTAGTTTAAATAATATTTAATTAGTGTCTAGATATTTCCTTAAGTCGGTTTACTTGTACTATAAATAGGCATATGTTGTAGTTGGTGTGAGTAGTGTGTGCGGGCAAGTACATGTATGAGCGAGGAGTGAATTGTGAGAAAGAAATATGAGTGAGTGTGTGCATAAAACTTGCAGCAGTAAGTAATTGTGAGTGAGTGAAGCTTAGAAAAGCTTTATGAGAAACAAGTGTTAGTAAACTAGCCGGAGCTAGTGAGGTGTCAAAAATACTTGTACTTGTATATTGGTTCGTATTAACAAATAGTGTGAGTTATAAACTATAACGAGTGCCCACCTTCGCTTCCAACAGTATGGTTAGCAAGAAATGAAAATTCTTCAGTGGCAAAAGTACTACTACAAGAACTTAACTTCCCTTACCAAGATGCGAACTCTCTTCTGGTGTAGGGTAATAAACGAAGATGGCTTCTCGAATGAGATTCATTGGTGGGAGAACCCTCGATCTTATATCACCCCCATCGAGCCTAAATTTTGGAGCTATCACACCACGGATTCCACCAATGCCTGGTCAGGTTAAACTCTCCATAAACGGAGCGTATGTGGCAGATTCAGCTGTTGTGGAATGATCCTTCAAATTGAATCAGGTGAAATTAAAGCAATGTTCTCGAGACCTGTTTTTTGGTCTAGATGATGATTTCCAAGACCTGATAGCAATCAAAACTGCTTTAGAAATCTGTATTGATACAAACCGGCTGGCCATAGCTGAATTAATTATTGAATTTGACTCCTAAGTGGGGCTAAATTGGTTGTCTCCTAATTCCTTACGCCCTTGGCAGTGGTGCTCTACATTAGAGGAGGTTGTTAAATTGATGGTCTATTAAGGCAGAGCATTTTCAAAGCTTGGTGGAGATTCTCTTCTTAGCTTGCAGTTCGGGTCCTATATGCACGATGGCATGTTGTTATCTGAATTCGACTGTTGATTCTACAAGGTGCAGGTTTTGATAGTTTTTCTAGTGTCATTTTCATGATTGCAACTGTGTATTTATCTCTGTGTGTATAGTACTTTTTTCATCCAACTAAGTTTAGGGAAATTTTTAATGAGTCTTGCATATAGAGTCAGGGCGTCTATGAAAATGACGAAAACTTGAGAGTGTAAATTTGACTGTGTTTTGAGTATTTTCTTAAGAAAATGTTACGAGAAATTTTTTTTGCGGATAGATATCTTAGAGATTTAGTGCTTATATAAATACTCTCTGCTATGCATGAACTAATAGAGTTACCCTATAGAAAGATTGTAACCCCCTCGTCCCGGTCTGGCCGGATGACCGGTCCGAGTGGGCCACACAGCGAAAACCGAAGCGAAACCCAAAGGGTTCCTCCTCGGTTAGCAACCCTAAAATTTTTTTTTCCTTTTAATCTAGTCACAAACGAACCCCCAACCACATTCAAACTCCCAAATTTTAATCTTAACTAGAGGCATATTAATTCCTTTGTATTTATCTCTTTACAAGGGTGAACAATTCAAAACAGTGCAGTTTTAAGCAGAAGTTTCGAAACCTTCACCATGGGTTTCGAAACTTTTGCTGGCAGAAACCCCTGGAACCAATTTTCACCAAAGGTTTCGAAACCTTGGGGAAGGTTTCGGAACCTTTGACCATAGTTTCGAAACCTACCCCAAAGGTCTCGAAACTTTGGTTGGCAGAATGTCCTGGAACCAAATTCTCACCAAAGGTTTCGAAACCTTGGGGAAGGTTTCGGAACCTTTGACCATAGTTTCGAAACCTACCCCAAAGGTTTCGAAACTTTGGCTGGCAGTGACCCCTGGAACCAAAATTCTCTGCAAAGGTTTCGAAACCTTACCCATGGTTTCGAAACCTTAGTGCAGGGGATCACTTACTGCCCAACTTATGGACTTCCTAACCATGGAAAAACACTAAGATCATGCATGGACATATGTAGAAGCTCAAAAGAACCAAAGGCATGAGTCAACAACTACAAGACTCGCACATACAACCATTTCAACAAGCATACATACAACAACCATAGTCGGATTTTAGCTTACAAGCATTGGATATACGTGAATCATACCTATCTAGACTTCAAGCAATATCACAAGAAACCTACTTAACAAGCATAGGCATCATACACATGGTAGTCAAGCTTAAGGCATGCATAGTCCAACCTCATACAAATTCGGGCATAAAAAAATAATCCACATAAGAATCATAGAACATAATCCATGAAGCAAAACATAACACAATATAGGTTTAACAATTTCAAGCATAACTTCCTAGGGAATTTGACCCCAACTCCTAACACTCTATACTCCATTGTCTAGGCATTATTACAAAAACAAACCATACTTAAACTTGCTTGAGAACTCCAAAAGCTTCTCCTTCGCCCGCTCGCCTCCCGAACTCTAACGATCTGCACGTTGGAAACAAAGAGCATAAGCAACTAGCTTAGTGAGAGAGGCTCTACAATTCACAACATGCAGTTTTTCAAAATACGAATTGTATGCAAGAAAACTATGGATGCACAAGGGTCTATCTCAACCACTACTCTTGGTTTGCTCAAGCACAACCAACATACACTTACGGTGGGACTACACATCACCGTTTCGACTAGTGGATTTCCAATGGGACTACACATCAAAGGACTACCCTACTAGTCACTACCGGTGGGACTACACATCACCGTAGTTTAAACCACCATCACGTGAGGCACGAACTCAACTCGACTACACAATTAACAACTCAAAATGCACTTAACGATTACGACATATATGCATTCAACATATCACAACAACATGGGAGTAGAGAGGCTTACACACGGGTTTAGGTGACCCCTCAAGGTCCCACCCAAACCCCAAAAGGATCCATGTCGAGCATGATGCATAAATCAACAATTCTACTCACCGTTGCTACCCAAGAGAAGATCGAAGACCAAGCTCAAGACTCCGAATTCCCCGGATTTGCCCCCGAAGCTTCTCCGACCAAAATTCTCGCCTCTAGCCAATCCAACACCAAGCAAATAACCTCAAGTCAGTCCATGATCTAAAATATTCAACCCGGATTACAAACCAATTACAAGATATCAATTTTCACATGGAGAACAAGCCCAAAATTCCAAAATCCGAGCAGCCCTCAAGCACCCCTTAAAACCATTGATTTCAACCTTCAAACTACTCCCTAAAGCTTCCAAAACAAAACTTTCATATACCCCAACCATTGGCCCTCTCATTTCTACATAGAACACCCCCATATTTCAATCCTAAACCTCCCAAAAACCTCCCCAAAACCTCATTTCGGGAATCACCCCAAACCTTGTAAAAATCATACCCATTGGACCCCTTTAGGCTTAAAATGACTCATATCACTTCCATAAATCAAAAACCTAAGTTTAGAATGCTAAAAATGACATTTTTAATCAATATTTCAAAACACCCAAGTTACAAAAATCATGGGTTTTCTAGGAAATAAGGGTACGTACTCGTAGAGGACAAAGAGAGCAAGTCAAAAATGGCCTTACCTTTGAAAAACCTTCAAGATTGGATGAGTTATGGAATGGAATAGTGCTCCAAAGGGGAGGGCTCTTTTTTGTCGATGGAAAAATGGGGAGTAGAGGGAAGAAGATGACTAAATAAAACATTATTTAGGTTGATTTAAAATTAAAGGTCCAAAGACCTAAATACCCTTAATGAAAAAGGAAAACCACAATAGGTGCCACCCATGGCCATGTGGGCTTGTTTAAAATATGGTCCAACTAAATTTTGTTGTCTTAAAACCCGAGGCCCAAAATTATTTTTAATTACAAAACCGGACTTGAAAATAATATTAAATTATTATTTTTCACCCGACCCCTAAACCGAGGCGTTACAACTCTCCCCTACTTAAGGAATTTCGTCCTTGAAATTACCTGACGGAAACAAGTACGGAAACTGCTCAAGCATGTCCGCTTTCCTCTCCCACGTGGCTTCCTCCACACCTCTATGCCTCCATAAGACTTTGACTAACTCTATAGTCTTGCCACACAACACCTTGCTATCAGAAGCAAGTATCTCAACTGGTTCCTCATTGTAAGACAAGTCCGAATTTAACTCTATTTCTTCCACTGGCATAACATGGGACGGATCCGATCTATACCTCCTAAGCATCGATACATGAAACACATCATGAATCTTCTCTAGCTTAACTGGGAGTCTCAATCTATAGGCAAGCGGACCAATTCTCTCAACTATTTCATAAGGCCCTATGTACCTTGGGCTCAACTTGCCCTTCCTTCCAAACCTCATCACCTTCTTCCAAGGTGAGACTCTCAAAAACACCCTATCCCCCACGGAGTATTCCACCTCCTTCCTTTTTAAATCGGCATAGGACTTTTGCCGATCTGAAGCCACTTTCAAGCGATCACAAATCAATTTCACCTTCTCGGTGGTTCCCTTGAGTAACTCGAGCATCGGCACTAGTTTCTGTCTGGCCTCAGCCCAACAAATCGGGGTCCTACACTTCCTACCATACAAGGCCTCATAAGGAGCCATCTGAATGCTTGACTGGAAGCTGTTGTTGTACGCAAATTCCACTAATGGTAGGTGTTTCTCCCATGACCCCTGAAAGTCAATGATACAACACCTCAACATATCCTCCAAAATCTGAATCACTCTCTCAGACTGCCCATCTGACTGCGGATGATACGAAGTGCTGAAGTTCAACCAAGTGCCTAAGGCTCGATGCAAACACTCCCAAAATCTAGAGGTGAATCTCGGATCTCGATCTGACACAATTGACTTCGGTACCCCATGTAGTCTCACAATCTCCCGAATATACAATTCGGCCAACTTGTCCAACGTATAGGTGGTATGAACCGGTATGAAGTGTGCACACTTGGTGAATCTATCTACAATCACCCACACTGAATTTTTCTTCGAAGGAGTCAACGGAAGTCCTGATACAAAGTCCATAGTGATACGCTCCCACTTCCACTCTGGAATCTTCAACGGTTGCAACAACCCTGAGGGAAACTGGTGCTCAGCCTTGACTCTCTGACAAACCATGCATTTACTTACAAACTCGGCTACATCCTTTTTCAAACCAACCAAATAATACTCTTCCTTTAATCCTCGATACATCTTCGTGCTACCCGGATGCATAGCAAAAGGGCTATTGTGAGCCTCACACAAAATCGTACGCCTCAACTCGGCATCTTCCGGAACCACTATCCTATCCTTGAAACATAGAATCCCATTCTCTCCAAAGCAATACTCGGTAGGCCTATCTTCCGCTATGTCTTGCACGTGAGGTGCCAAGGACTCATCTCGCAACTGCTTCTCACGAATCAACTGAACCAATGATGGCTTAACCTGAAGCTCGGCCACTAGCCCACCATCCGTAGACACACTCAACCTTGCGAACATTGCTCGCAACTCAACGGCCACCTTCCTACTCAAGGCATCGGCCACCACATTTGCCTTGCCCGGATGATACTCTATGGTAGGGTCATAATCTTTAAGGAGCTCTAACCACCTTCGTTGCCTAAGATTCAACTCCTTTTGGGACATCAAATATTTCAAGCTCTTGTGGTCGGTGTACACAGTGCACTTCTCACCATAAAGATGGTGTCTCCAAATTTTCAACGCGAACACCACTGCGGCCAACTCTATGTCATGTGTAGGGTAATTCTTCTCATGAACCTTCAACTGTCGGGAAGCATATGCCACTACCTTACCTCCTTGCATAAGTACACAACCTAGCCCCACGTAAGATGCATCACTGTAAATTACAAACTCTCTCCCCGGCTCAGGCTGAATCAAAATGGGAGCTTCGGTCAAAGCTTTCTTCAACTTCTCAAACGCTTCTTGTCTTGCATCTGACCATTCATACGGAACATTCTTCTGTAGCAACTTGGTCAACGGAGCCGCTACCCTCGAGAACCCCTCAACAAACCTCCTATAGTATCCCGCCAAGCCTAGGAAGCTGCGGATTTCTGTCACTGATTTTGGTTGCTTCCAATTTACAATGGCTTCAATCTTCTTGGGATCTACACTAATCCCACTAGCTGAGATCACGTGGCCAAGGAAGACCACCTCTCTAATCCAAAATTCACACTTACTTAGCTTGGCATACAACTGATTCTCAAGTAGGGTCTGAAGCACTAACCTTAAGTGTTCATCATGCTCCTCTTCGGTCCTAGAGTACACTAGGATGTCATCAATAAACACTACCACAAACCTATCCAAGAACTTATGAAACACCCGGTTCATCATATCCATGAAGGCCGCTGGAGCATTGGTCAACCCAAAAGGCATCACCAAAAACTCATAATGTCCGTAACGTGTACGAAAAGCTATCTTCGGTATGTCCACATCCTTTACCTTTAACTAATAATACCCCGACCTCAAATCAATCTTTGAAAACACGGAAGCACCCCTCAACTGGTCTAGCAAGTCATCTATCCTTGGCAAGGGATATTTGTTTTTCACTGTCACCTTATTCAACTGTCTATAGTCTATGCACATCCTCATGCTACCGTCCTTCTTTTTCACAAACAAAACCGGAGCACCCCACGGGGAAACACTAGGCCTAATGAAGCCTCTGTCAGTCAACTCCTGAAGCTGTGTCTTCAACTCTTTCAACTCCTTCGGTGCCATTCTATACGGAGTAATCGACACCGGTGCGGAATCAGAATATGTCTCAATAGCAAACTCAACTGCTCTGTCTGGAGGCAAGCCTGGTAGTTCTTCCGGAAAAACACTCGGAAAATCACACACAGCCCTGATGTCCTGAGGTCTCACCTCACTCATATCCGGGTTCATTACGTAAGCCAAGTAAGCCTGACACCTTGAACTCAACAACCTCTGAGCTTCCAAAGCCGAAACCACATTGGACAAAAACTTAACATTCTCCCCAACTACCACAACCTCAAAGTCATCAGTAAGCCTCAAAGAGACTCTCTTAGTCTCAAAGTCAACCCTAGCTCTATGCTCTACAAGCCAATCCATGCCCAAAATCACATCAAAGCCATAAAAGGGTAGCTCCATCATGTCGACTGGAAATACGTGGCCCTGAATCATCAAGGGACACCTCCTATACACTTTCCTAACTACCACTGTATCACCAAAGGAGCTAGTGACATTTACTCCTACTTCTAACCAATCACAAGGTAGTCCTAATGACGTTGCATGCTCACCCAGAATATACTAATGCGTTGACCCCGAATCTATGAGGGAAAACAAACTCAAAGACTGTAATGTGAAATTACCTGCAATGACATCAGTGTCATTTCCAGCCTCTCGCTGAGCGTACACTCTAGCCGGTCCTCCTCCCTCGGGCTGGACTGCTACCACATGAGCCAAGTTCCTCTGACCCTCATTCCTTGGCTGGAAGTTCCCACGGCCGCGCCCACGACCTCTCTGATGCTCAAAACCCCTCGCTGGAGCCGGTCCTCCTCTGACTGGGTATGGACAATCACGTCTCAAATGATCTCGGGAGCTACAGTTCCAACACGCCCCAAACATACCCATGCACTCACCTGGGTGGCGTCTCCCGCACCTAGTGCACTCCGGAATGTGCCCAACAGCCCCTTGGCCCTGATGGCCCTGACCATGGTTACCACCCCTAGGCCTCGTATCCGGCTGATACCTCCTATCCCTATGCCTCTTGGCATGATCTTTATCCCAGTTCGCATGTCTCTTCCCGGAGTCAGACCCACCAGCACGTGCTCTAGAGCTTAGGTTTTGCTCTACATCCTTGGCTCTAGAAACCAAGACATCGAACTCAGTGTAGTCGGCGGCCAACATGTAGGTCTTTACATCAGTAGTCAACCCATATCTGAAGCGCTCACATCGCTCCTTCTCATCCGGAATCAACTCTGGCGCGTACTGGCTCAACCTCACAAATTGGATCTCATACTCGGACACGGTCCTATTGCCTTGAACCAAAGCCATGAACTCCCTTTTCTTTTCATCTAAGTACCGGACCCCAAGGTACTTCCTCTTGAAAGCATTCCTGAAAAACTCCCATGTGACATCCACCTCGGCCATACCAGAAATAACAGTGGTCCACCAAGTGTAAGCGTCTCCCTGTAGCAATGAGACAATGCATCCCAACTTACGGGCATCCGAACACTCCATCTGACCCAAGATGCGAGTAGTGCTCTCAAGCCACCCTTTTGAACCCTCCGGAGATAACCCACGAAACTCAACTGCCCCCAAATTACGAAGCCTCTCTAGGGGTAATCCTGTCCCCGCACCCTGAGCTGGTGCTGCAGCTTGCATACCAGCCAAAGCTGTCTGGAAAGCTCCGGCTATAGTCTGAATCAAATGAGCCACATCTGGGCCTGCCTGACCTTGGCCCGCTTGAGCCCCATTACCTCCCACATTAGCCCCAGCCTGAGGCCCATTACCATCACCTCCAACGTTCCCTCCATTACCACTCGGAGCATTAAGAGCAGGAGGCGCGTGCTCGGGTGCCTGGTCACCCGCTCTAGGCCGTCCCCTCGGTCTCACCATAGCAATTAATGTAATCTAAAACAATCAAACACACAACAACAAGGAAACGTTAGGTTAGCAAGGGGCAAAGGACTCCGGTTCTCAAGCTCTCTAAACCAAAACAATTTTCCCTTTTTTTTATTTTGACAACAATACCTAACAATGGGGACTCAAACCAACTTTCAAACAACAGAAAAGTCACCATAGCATGCATACATACACCGTGCTAAAACAAAACTTAGACAGGCATGGCAAAACACTCATAATACCTTAACTTACCTCACTTACCTGCCCGAGGTCTCGGAAACCTCAGGCTCTGATACCAACAAATGTAAACCCCTCGTCCCGGTCTGGCCGGATGACCGGTCCGAGTGGGCCACACGGGGAAAACCGAAGCGAAACCCAAAGGGTTCCTCCTCGGTTAGCAACCCTAATTTTTTTTTTCCTTTTAATCTAGTCACAAACGAACCCCCAACCACATTCAAACGCCCAAATTTTAATCTTAACTAGAGGCATATTAATTCCTTTGTATTTATCTCTTTAGAAGGGTGAACAATTCAAAACAGTGCAGTTTTAAGCAGAAGTTTCGAAACCTTCACCAAGGGTTTCGAAACTTTTGCTGGCAGAAACCCCTGGAACCAATTTTCACCAAAGGTTTTGAAACCTTGGGGAAGGTTTCGGAACCTTTGACCATAGTTTCGAAACCTACCCCAAAGGTCTCGAAACTTTGGTTGGCAGAATGTCCTGGAACCAAATTCTCACCAAAGGTTTCGAAACCTTGGGGAAGGTTTCGGAACCTTTGACCATAGTTTCGAAACCTACCCCAAAGGTTTCGAAACTTTGGCTGGCAGTGACCCCTGGAACCAAAATTCTCTGCAAAGGTTTCGAAACCTTACCCATGGTTTCGAAACCTTAGTGCAGGGGATCACTTACTGCCCAACTTATGGACTTCCTAACCATGGAAAAACACTAAGATCATGCATGGACATATGTAGAAGCTCAAAAGAACCAAAGGCATGAGTCAACAACTACAAGACTCGCACATACAACCATTTCAACAAGCATACATACAACAACCATAGTCGGATTTTAGCTTACAAGCATTGGATATACGTGAATCATACCTATCTAGACTTCAAGCAATATCACAAGAAACCTACTTAACAAGCATAGGCATCATACACATGGTAGTCAAGCTTAAGGCATGCATAGTCCAACCTCATACAAATTCAGGCATAAACAAATAATCCACATAAGAATCATAGAACATAATCCATGAAGCAGAACATAACACAACATAGGTTTAACAATTTCAAGCATAACTTCCTAGGGAGTTTGACCCCAACTCCTAACACTCTATACCCCATTGTCTAGGCATTATTACAAAAGCAAACCATACTTAAACTTTCTTGAGAACTCCAAAAGCTCCTCCTTCGCCCGCTCGCCTCCCGAACTCTAACGATCTGCACGTTGGAAACAAAGAGCATAAGCAACTAGCTTAGTGAGAGAGGCTCTACAATTCACAACATGCAGTTTTTCAAAATACGAATTGTATGTAAGAAAACTATGGATGCACAAGGGTCTATCTCAACCACTACTCTTGGTTTGCTCAAGCACAACCAACATACACTTACGGTGGGACTACACATCACCGTTTCGACTAGTGGATTTCCAATGGGACTACACATCAAAGGACTACCCTACTAGTCACTACCGGTGGGACTACACATCACCGTAGTTTAAACCACCATCACGTGAGGCACGAACTCAACTCGACTACACAATTAACAACTCAAAATGCACTTAACGATTACGACATATATGCATTCAACATATCACAACAACATGGGAGTAGAGAGGCTTACACACGGGTTTAGGTGACCCCTCAAGGTCCCACCCAAACCCCAAAAGGATCCATGTCGAGCATGATGCATAAATCAACAATTCTACTCACCGTTGCTACCCAAGAGAAGATCGAAGACCAAGCTCAAGACTCCGAATTCCCCGGATTTGCCCCCGAAGCTTCTCCGACCAAAATTCTCGCCTCTAGCCAATCCAACACCAAGCAAATAACCTCAAGTCAGTCCATGATCTAAAATATTCAACCCGGATTACAAACCAATTACAAGATATCAATTTTCACATGGAGAACAAGCCCAAAATTCCAAAATCCGAGCAGCCCTCAAGCACCCCTTAAAACCATTGATTTCAACCTTCAAACTACTCCCTAAAGCTTCCAAAACAAAGCTTTCATATACCCCAACCATTGGCCCTCTCATTTCTACATAGAACACCCCCATATTTCAATCCTAAACCTCCCAAAAACCTCCCCAAAACCTCATTTCGGGAATCACCCCAAACCTTGTAAAAATCATACCCATTGGACCCCTTTAGGCTTAAAATGACTCATATCACTTCCATAAATCAAAAACCTAAGTTTAGAATGCTAAAAATGACATTTTTAATCAATATTTCAAAACACCCAAGTTACAAAAATCATGGGTTTTCTAGGAAATAAGGGTACGTACTCGTAGAGGACAAAGAGAGCAAGTCAAAAATGGCCTTACCTTTGAAAAACCTTCAAGATTGGATGAGTTATGGAATGGAATAGTGCTCCAAAGGGGAGGGCTCTTTTTTGTCGATGGAAAAATGGGGAGTAGAGGGAAGAAGATGACTAAATAAAACATTATTTAGGTTGATTTAAAATTAAAGGTCCAAAGACCTAAATACCCTTAATGAAAAAGGAAAACCACAATAGGTGCCACCCATGGCCATGTGGGCTTGTTTAAAATATGGTCCAACTAAATTTTGTTGTCTTAAAACCCGAGGCCCAAAATTATTTTTAATTACAAAACCGGACTCGGAAATAATATTAAATTATTATTTTTCACCCGACCCCTAAACCGGGGCGTTACAAAGATATTAATTTCCATCCTTTGATTTGGAAACAGAAGTGAAAAAATTAATTAAAAAAACCGTAGTATGTCCAAACTTTAAGGGTAAATTAAAATGGAGGTCACTTAATTATGGGTAAGGTTACATTTAGGTCACTCAATTATTAAAAATTACACTCGGGTCAATCAATTATGGATAATGTTACATTTGGGCCAGTTAATTATGTCTAAGGTTACATTTAGGTCACTCAATTATTAAAAATTACACTAGAGTACTTCATTTGAAATGATTAATTAATCTAATACATAAATTGATATACTTTCTTTTAAATATATAGGGTCACCCAAATGTAACCTTACCCAAAATTGAGTGACCCAAGTGTAACTTTTAATAATTGGATGACCCGAATGTAACTTTACCCATAACCGAGTGACCTAAATATAACATTTAATAAATTGGGTGACCTAAATGTAACCTTACCCATAATTGAGTGACATCCATTGTAGTTTACCCAAACTTTAAATACATGTAATAAACTGCATTTCAATAAATGGGAACTAATGGCTAATGCTAGGGAAACGAAAAGTAAGAGTTAGCGTTTAATTTAATATTTCAACTAAATACCAATTGAAATTCACGCCTTTAATTCAATTAGTGTATATATAAACCATGAACCATCAAGCAATATATCCACAAGAAATTCCTTGTAAGAAAATACTTGAAAATAATAAATTTCGCTGATAAAAAAAGAAAATATTAGATAACATGACCAGATTTACTGTCACTCACGCTGTCATCCTCGCCCTATTTTTCACAGGTTTGTTTTCTTCATCCCTTAATCTAATTTATTTATAGTTTTTTCTTTAATGAATTCAATTTATATTTATTTTGCAGTTATTACAATGGTACATGAGATTGAAGCAAAAGAATGCGTAGAGTTCTCACAAATAGACACTTGCAACCTTCTCAAATGCAAGGCCACATGTTTACAGAAGCACAATTCTAGCCTAGCGGAATGTGTTGTGAGTGGAGGAACACCTCTGAATCCTACTCTCAAGTGTCGTTGTTTTTATACATGTTCTTCTTAGTTTTATTTTCAATATCATATATTTTTATAACTATTAATTAATAAAAGCACGAGTTGTTCTTATTTATGAATTTGTTTATTTTTCGGATTCATACTTGATAGTATACAATTTTATATGCTGCTATTCATATTAATTATTTACTCGATTTCAAAAGAACTCAACTAGACACGATTGAACTTAACTCAGATACACGGAATGACCTGGCCTAAATTCCATTTAAACTCGGTTAGGAACAGACTTGATGTCCACAAGAACCCGAATTAACTCGATAACTAATTGACTCGGACACAAACATAGTATTGACCCAACCAAAAATTGACAGACCATAATCGAAAACGAGTTTGAGTTGGTTTCAAACCGACGTTGACATAGACCCAAGTCAACTCGGACCCGACCTGAATCGAGTTGAACTATTGACTTCAAATGACATAATTTTAACCGAATATGGACCAAGCTGATGTAATCCGACCCGAAGCCCATCAAATTACTCGATTTTACATCTCCAGTTATGAGAAAAATTAAGATTCTAAAACATTAAATTGTTTTTAAAAATATTAAATTATTTATTTACACAAGGAAAAAAATCCAAAACTTAATTCAAAGTTATTGTATACCTCACCAAGCCCGAAAATGTCTTCAACGAATGTTATAATATCAACCAATAATATATGACTTAAATAACATTATATGTATGCATTCTTAAAATTTAACATTCGCTATGTTTAATGTTGAAAATTTTATCCACAATCTTTATTTTATGAGATTAGATTAAGCGCAAACAATATTGCTAAAACAATAAAATTTGAAAGAATAATTTGGGTTGACAATTCAGATATTCACCCCGAAAAAGAATTACCCGGGATCTTTTTAATTTTTTTGTTTATTTTCAAATAATATTATAGATTTAAAACATAATGTCGCTTTCGTTTAATAAAAAGATCAAAACCCTTTAAACTTTGGGATCTAAGCTTCACGTTTTATCATATATGCATTGATCCATAATTATAAAAAAAATGGTTGAATGATTTTGATGAAATAATTAATTTTTTATTCAGTACCAATATAAAATTTATAAATTATCAAGTACGAATGAAAAATAAAAAATATTCATAAAAATACAACTCTTGTTTAATTAATTAATAGTTATTCAAATGCATGATATTAGAAATAAAAAAGTAGGACAAATATAATAACAAGGAAACATTTTTTTTTGCTAAGCATATGATTTTATTAATAATAATCTGACCATCGACAAACTAAGTACTCGTGAATATTTTAAATGTTGCAATTATCTTTGAAGTTAGGCTACGTGCTTCCATTGTTGTAGAGAAAGAGCTTTTCACGAGTCTTTTTGTTCTTTGTTTTATGTTGGTCGATAGTGTATGTTTGTTATGCACGAGTAGAAATTATTTGCCTTTTTTTCGCTGTTATTTATGTCCAATCATTAAAATTTAGGTTTGGGATTTTAAGTTATAGCTTAGAGTGAGTGTAGATTGTATTTTTTAGGGTGTAGGGTTTAAAATTTAAGATTAGCGCTTACAATTTGACTTTTAAGTTCTGGTGCATAAAAAGGGACTGTGAATTTTTTTTTGTCTGTGATGCACTAGCTTTGTTTCTTTTTTTACTTTGGTATTTCTTTCACTTGGATAAGGTGACTTGTTTGGTTTGATTTGATTTCCTACGTTTTGTTATTTTGCTATTATTGGATTTGCAGTCTTTGTTTTCCTGAACACACTTGGTTGAATGCGTGGTAATCATTAGTAATACTCATATCTTTGCCGAGAAAAAAAAATGACGCTTCTAAGGAGGTTTCAAAGGTGTTCCTTCACTGACAACATAATCAGTCAGTCAGATGTGTTGTCTAAACACGTGGCCTTACAAGTTACAAGTTGACAAGTGTTTATTTGTGAGAAGTCTACGAATTGTGGTTCTTCAATCTCATGTACTATTGTAACAAACCATTGCCCTTCTCGAAGAAGCAGATTGCACAGAAAATGAGGATTTGTCTCAATGAAAAGCTAAAACTTGGGCGTCTGTCTCTATACTCTCATAAGGAGTTGCCAAAGTCTTTGGTTCATAGGTGGAGTCTTCACCAAAGTTAGAAACAGTTCCGAAAGGAGAAGATGCTCTAGCCTTTAATAAGGTATCGACAATTTCATTTCTTTTATTGAAAAATGTAAACTTCTTTAAGGGCCTTTGACAGGTAGAAAATTTACATGGTACGGACCCTTCAAACTTGAATTGACAAAATGTGGAGCCTAATGTCTTAGTAGAAGATACTCAAGTGCTTGCTCTTGGTGCGGCTCTAATATAGAAAATGCAGATCATCTTTTTGTCATAGGTCGCTTTGTTGTGTTCTTGAAACTGATTTGCAGGAGGTGGAATGTTACCTCGGGTAATCCTAATAATGTGGATGTCCTGTTGGATTTTTGTAATGCATCACTTGACTCCGGTGTAATAAAACTTGTTTGACTCATCTCGACAGCTGCTGCATCTTGGGGGTATGTGTTAGAAATCAAACTTATCAGAAATAATTAATAGCACAAAGGAAAAATCTAAAACTATCTTGAAGAGAGCATGTCGGCAAAAATAAGATATTGTGGAAGCTTCTTGATTTAAGTAGACATTACAAACAATGTGATGGCAACTTCATGGAGCTTCCAAGTGTGGCAGCAGCTAGAACTTTGAAGAGTCCTAAACATTTAAGCAATGGATAAGGCGGCAATGTGTAGAAAATTCTAGGATTAGTTTAAACAATATTTAATTAGTGTCCAGATATTTCCTTAAGTCGATTTACTTGTACTATAAATAGGCATATGTTGTAGTTGGTGTGAGTAGTGTGTGTGGGCAAGTACAAGTATGGGTGAGGAGTGAATTGTGAGAAAGAAATATGAGTGAGTGTGTGCATAAAACTTGCAGCAGCAAGTAATTGTGAGTGAGTGAAGCTTAGAAAACCTTTATGAGAAACAAGTGTTTGTAAACTAGCCGCAGCTAGTGAGGTGTCAAAAAATACTTGTATACAAGTATACCGAGTGCCCACCTTCACTTCCAACAAGTGGTATCTAGGCCAAGTTCGAGTCTGAGTTCCCGTCACAAGAAGATGGAGCATATGATACAGCCACAAATCTCGAGATTGACAAAGACGAATTATGGCAACTGGAGTATCCAAATGAAGGCGTTATTCGGTTCCCAAGATTGTTGGCATATCGTCGATGAAGACTATGTCGAACCCGAAAATGCAGCAGTAGAAGCAGCCCTATTGAATGAAGAGAAAAGGGCACTTAAAGAATCTCGCAAGAAAGACAAGAGGGCGTTGTTCTTTATTTTTCAAGAAGTGGATGAATCAACATTTGAAAAAAAATTCTGATGCGAAGACCGGAAAGCAAGCGTGGGAGATTTTAAAAAAATCTCTTCAAGGTGCCAAAAAAAAGGCAAAAAAAAGTATGTCTTCAATCGCTCAGAGCCGAGATTGAGTTTACGTCATCAAGTAGTTGCAACAACAGCACCGGGACAACAAATCTTGAAGTACAATCAAATGAAGTTCGAATATTTATACGAGAAAGAAGAGTGCCAGAAAGTTATGAAAGAAAAAAAAGAGTAGGCATATTATTGAAGAAAGAAAGAGTTGGCATGAAAAATCAGGTTTGAGGGGTAGTGTTAGAGTGTAAAAATCTTCTGCCCCTAATCATGCCCTTTCTATACCCCACACTAAAAATTACTTAAAAATTAAATTCTAAACCCTAATACTAATTTCCACATCCTAAACCCTAAACCCTAAACCCTAAAAAGTACACCTACCCATATTTCTCTAAACCCTAATCACAACCTCTAACCTTAAACCATAAACCCCCTATTTTAAAGTGGGGGCATAAAAAGGGGCATGATAAGGGGGCAGACGATTTCCATCCAATGTTAGAAATCAAACTTGATCAAAAATAATTAATAGCAAAAAAAAAATCTAGAACTATCTTGAAGAGAGCATGTCGGCAAAAATAAAATATTGTGGAAGCTTCTTGATTTAAGTAGACATTACAAACAACATGATGACAACTTCATGGAGCTTCCAAGTGTGGCAGCAGCTAGAACTTTGAAGAGTCCTAAACATTTAAGCAATGGATAAGGCGGCAATGTGTAGAAAATTCTAGGATTAGTTTAAACAATATTTAATTAGTGTCCAGATATTTCCTTAAGTCGATTTACTTGTACTATAAATAGGCATATGTTGTAGTTGGTGTGAGTAGTGTGTGCGGGCAAGTACAAGTATGAGCGAGGAGTGAATTGTGGGAAAGAAATATGAGTGTGTGTGCATAAAACTTGCAGCAGCAAGTAATTGTGAGTGAGTGAAGCTTAGAAAAGCTTTATGAGAAACATGTGTTAGTAAACTAGCCGCAGCTAGTGAGGTGTCAAAAATACTTGTACTTGTATATTGGTTCGTATTAACAAGTAGTGTGAGCTATAAACTATAACGAGTGCCCACCTTCGCTTCCAACAGTATGGTTAGCAAGAAATGAAAATTCTTCAGTGGCAAAAGTACTACTACAAGAACTTAACTTCCCTTACCAAGATGCGAACTCTCTTTTGGTGTAGGGTAATAAACGAAGATGGCTTCTCGAATGAGATTCATTGGTGGGAGAACCCTCGATCTTATATCACCCCTATCGAGCCTAAATTTTGGAGCTATCACACCACGGATTCCACCAATGCCTGGTCAGGTTAAATTCTCCATAAACGGAGCATATGTGGCAGATTCAGCTGTTGTGGAATGATCCTTCAAATTGAATCAGGTGAAATTAAAGCAATGTTCTCGAGACCTGTTTTTTGGTCTAGATGACGATTTCCAAGACCTGATAGCAATCAAAACTGCTTTAGAAATCTGTATTGATACAAACCGGCTGGCCATAGCTGAATTAATTATTGAATTTGACTCCTAAGTGGGGCTAAATTGGTTGTCTCCTAATTCCTTAGGCCCTTGGCAGTGGTGCTCTACATTAGAGGAGGTTGTTAAATTGATGGTCTATTAAGGCAGAGCATTTTCAAAGCTTAGTGGTGTAACACCCTATATATATATATATATAATGATTGAATGAAATATGAAATGGGGGAAATGTAGCCAAGGGGTTTTGATCTTGCACCTTTTGGCATAGAGGACAATGGGCTTAACCAACTAGTCTAAAGCAAGTCTTGGTCATGGTATAGTAAGATTATGTTATAACGTGTATCGGAGAATTTATTAATAATAAGACTAGATCTAACCATTCCCTTTTCCCCAAATTAAATGCATCGGTTGAATCAAAAATAAACCAGATCTAAAATTTATCCCCTTCGAAACCTTTCATCTCCCTTACACCGGTGACCATTCAGATCTCCGTCACGGCGCCGGCGTGACTGACACCGCCGGTGTCACCGTGTCCTCCGCCTTACCCCGACCCCAGCCATGCTTCCCACTCGCGGTGAACGGTTGCCGTTCGTCGTGGAGATAGGGCTAAAGCTTCATCGAGATTCCCTTGAGCCGCTTCTGTTTTTCCTTCGTTCCGGCCACCTCCGTCGTCGGCAAGGCGCGTCGATCGTGCATGCGTGTTCAGCGTACGGAGGAGAGCGAAACCCATATGTCCGATCGTTGTTTCGACACCGGGAGAGTCCTCATCGGAGCAACGCAATTTTCCGGCCAGATCTGGAATTTTGGGCTTTTTCCGGTAAGATTGAGGCTCGTAATGTGACGTTTTGGGTTTGGTTTACTATTTTGTGTGATCGTCTCTTATTTTTATGGCAGAAACAGTGTATTTCAGGCCTCCGACGACCATTCCGGCGACCGTCCGGCGACCAAAAACCCAGGGTGAGTACCGGGTTAATTTCGGTCCAATCCATATCCGAACCGACCCGTTAACCTATCCCGTCTGTCCGATCCGAAAACCCGAATCGAGTCCACCCGTTTTAGACGGGTCAACTCGTCCGAGTCAGACCGAGTCAACTCGTCCGAGTCATCCCGAGTCCACTCAGTTGACCCTGCCCGTTGACTGCTGACGTCAGCGTTGACCTGCTGACATCAGCGTTGACTCTGACCAATGTTGACTGTTGGCTCTGACCCATGTTGACCGTTGACCTGCTGACGTCAGCGTTGACCTGCTGACGTCAGCGTTGACCTGCTGACGTCAGCGTTGACTTTGACCGTTGACCAAAGAGTCAAATTTTCCGAAAACTCCTATTTTATGTTTTTCGATGTCCTGAGTCCGTTTTTGAAGCCCGTTTTGCTAAATTCTGATCCGAAAGCCTCTGAATCTGACCTTGAGCCCGAACTTGTTTATGTACTTAATTATTGGTTAAGAGCTTGTGAGTAAAGTCTAATCTTGGAATTTGTGTAATTGAAGGTATTCTCGGTTCCTTGGATGCACGATGCTGAGGAATGTCGAATTTGGGTTCGAGGGTATTTGAATGACGTATCATGAATCGACTGATGTTGCTCGGAGTTAAGGTAATACACTACTACCCCTTGTATGCTTTATGAACATGTTGATATTCGGTTAACGCATGCATGCTTATGATGACATATGCTGTAAATCCTGCTTAAATTGAATCAGATTCGAGCAATAAGTATGGATATTAATAAGACCAAATTATTCGAATAAGATTACTGATGGGCTAGCAGTATCAAAAGTCCTAATAGTTAAATTCAGTTAATCCGCAACTTAATCATCAATGCGTAAGAATCGAGGCCCAGAATATCGAGTGAGAGATATTAATTATGAAATTACGAAAATGCCCTTGGAGCATAAGTATGACTAAACTACCCCTCTGATAAAGGAAATGACCTAAAATCTGTATTCGACCTGATTATGCAAATTACTCTACCCATGATGTATGTTCTTTTGGAAAAGACTTCGCCATCATTATTCAAATGTGTGTGATACCAAAAGAAACTTGAATTTCCCCCAAGCTCTGTATAACACATGAAGGTATAACGCCTAAAGGTGAAATTTCGGGAATTATTGTTGTATTCTTAAGCTGATCCGTACGACAGTGAGGAATGAATTAATCGAAATGATCGTAATGACCAAAAAGACTGTAGTGCCTTCGAGCACCGAAATTCTTAATTAATCAGAATAACAATTTTACCCTTAAGTTCTAAAATGAGTAAACCGTCTGTAAGGGCCGAAGGGACTAGAATGACTTAATCTCTACCGAATACGTAAACGATAGAGGTGCTTAATAGTAAGATTTGACAAAAACGGTGAATTCATCCCAATTTCCAAAATGACTGAAATGCTCTCTTGAGTTAAATATACAATTATGCATTTGTTGAAACCCTGAGAATTCTAATAAGACTTTAAGGGCTAAACTGCCCCTAAGTGTTAGGAAGCACGCTCATTTATGTTAATCACTCATGATATTAATATAAGGATTGGTTAGTACTGCAAGGTAGGAATATGTTAGTTCGAACAGTTGGAGGCTTGAAAAACTTCTGGAAATATTAACTATTGTAAATCGTCATTTTATCATTACTGGGCTAAACTACAAAATCACCTCTGATAGTTAAATGACCAAAACGCCCTTGTTGGCCATACTGACCAAACAACCCTGGATGTATCCGATATCGCAAAAGATCTTATCATAGAAATCTCTGAATGCATGACTGGAAAAGTGATGAGTAAATAGAATTTCCTGAGCGACTGTTTATGTCTCGTTGGTATAAATTACTAAAACGCCCATGAATGATAAAATGACCATAATGCCCTTGTAAGCTTAAACGACTAAAGTACTCATGATATATCCAAACTTTCTAAGATCTTGATGTACCAATTCTTGAATACATAATATGAATCATTTTACGAACCTTTTTTTAATAGGAACCTCGTTCTGGAAATTCGTCTAAATTGTCAAAAGTTTAATGCGTCCCCTTCTGTAAATGCCAAGTATCTTCAGAAAATAAAATATCTCATCTAGTGTGTTCCATGTGTGTTATATTCTGTTGAATGGATTGTATAATTATTTAATCGTGAATAATATTATGTTTGATGAACATTTCAATTGTTATTGAGATTGCATCGCTATGTTAGAAAATGAGGAAAAATGATGAACTTGATATATGATGACATGCTCTGCCTACCTGATATATGTCTGTCCAATCTGTATACTTGGTATGTGATCGTTTGATCTGTGATGGTATTGTCTAACTGTTTGATGAATTTGTTAGCATGATCTGTTAGTTTGATCTATGATGGTACATTCTGTTTGCACGATGAATGCTGAAAATGTCTGCTCTGCTCGATAGTATGCCCATTTATCTGTCAAAAGCATGAACTTCTGTTTCTGATACTCTGAATAAAATATGTCTGTTACATGTATTATGTTACTCATGTTTGGAATCTGAACACCGATTACTATCTGGGGTATACTGTTGGGTTATGTTATGAAGTCTCTGTTGGTACAGCCGTGATCAAGCTGGTAAATCCTTATAGACTCAAGGTCTCCCCTTGAGTGGCACCTACGCCCATCGGGCCTAGGGTAAGTCCTTATGGACTCAAGGTCTCCCCTTGAGTGGCACCTACACCCATCGGGCCTAGGGTAAGTCCTTATGGACTCAAGGTCTCCCCTTGAGTGGCACCTACGCCCATCGGGCCTAGGGTAAGTCCTTATGGACCTAAGGCAGCCCCTTAGGTGGCACCTATGCCCATCGGGACTAGGGTAAGTCTTTATGGATGCAGTTTTGGGGGACTGCATATGGTGTAAGGTTGGAGGGTAGTTCTTGTAAACTTCTGTATGATCATTGAACATTTGCATTTAATCTGTTATGTGCTCATATGATATGATGTTAAGTACTTATGTACGTTTATCTGCACTTATTGGAACACACTAGACGCCAAACTCTCTGATTCTTCCTCGTATGTTACCAGCCTATATAATTTTCGTCTAATTCTCAAGGTCTGATTAAAGAACAAATACCATTATTCTTGAGTATGATGTAACCTCGAAATAGTAGAACAGAAATAGATGACTATCACTGCTTGAAACATCATGAAAATGTTATGCCTACCATATGTCTGCATGAGCTAATTATAGCATCTTTTGGTAGTTCTGTATTACTGAGCTTTCCTAAGCTCACATTGTTTTTACCATCGCAGGTTAAAAGAAAATATCATGACCTAATGTTTGACATCAGTGTTCGGAGTTCTCTCGGCGTTGCCTCTGGAGTACGGTACTGTATAGTTAGTGGGCATGTATGTCATGTATGTCACGTATGGTTTTGTGATAGAGTCTGTAAAGTACTTTCTGAAATTTCTTGATTATGTGTTTTAAGGATTTTATGAAATAGTATTTTAAACAGAAGTTGATTTTACAGTTTAATAAGTGTTTTGAGAAAGAAAAATGTTTTCATGTGTATTTTACTGTTGGTCGCTCTTGCGACCCTAATGTGACTTCCTAGGATTCGTTGTAACGCATAGGCGGGTCTAGGGGGTTACAGGTGGAGATTCTATTCTTAGCTTGCAGTTCGGGTCCTATATGCACGATGGCAGGTTGTTATTTGAATTCGACTGTTGATTCTACAAGGTGCAGGTTTTGATAGTTTTTCTAGTGTCATTTTCATGATTGCAACTGTGTATTTATCTCTGTGTGTATAGTACTTTTTTCATCCAACTAAGTTTAGGGAAATTTTTAATGAGGCTCACATATAGAGTCAGGGCGTCTATGAAAATGACAAAAACTTGAGAGTGTAAATTTGACTGTGTTTTGAGTATTTTCTTAAGAAAATGTTACAAGAATTTTTTTTGCGGATATATATCTTAGAGATTTAGTGCTTATATAAATACTCTCTGCTATGCATGAACTAATGGAGTTACCCTATAAAAAGATATTAATTTCCATCCTTTGATTTCGAAACAGAAGTGAAAAAATTAATTAAAAAAACCGTAGTATGTCCAAACTTTAAGGGTAAATTAAAATGGAGGTCACTTAATTATGGGTAAGGTTACATTTAGGTCACTCAATTATTAAAAATTAAACTCGGGTCACTCAATTATGGATAATAGTACATTTGGGCCAGTCAATTATGTCTAAGGTTACATTTGAGTCACCCTTCATATTTAAAAAATAAATTAATTTCATCATTTTTTTCTTCCAAATCACTTGTATACCCTTGTTAACACTAGAGTACTTCATTTGAAATGATTAATTAATCTAATACATAAATTGATATACTTTCTTTTAAATATATAGGGTCACCCAAATGTAACCTTACCCATAATTGAGTGACCCAAGTGTAACTTTTAATAATTGGATGACCCGAATGTAACTTTACCCATAACCGAGTGACTTAAATATAACTTTTAATAAATTGGGTGACCTAAATGTAACCTTACCCATAATTGAGTGACATCCATTGTAGTTTACCCAAACTTTAAATACATGTAATAAACTGCATTTCAATAAATGGGAACTAATGGCTAATGCTAGGGAAACGAAAAGTAAGAGTGAGCGTTTAATTTAATATTTCAACTAAATACCAATTGAAATTCACGCCTTTAATTCAATTAGTGTATATATAAACCATGAACCATCAAGCAATCTATCCACAAGAAATTCCTTGTAAGAAAATACTTGAAAATAATAAATTTCGCTGATAAAAAAAGAAAATATTGGATAACATGACCAAATTTACTGTCACTCACGCTGTCATCCTCGCCCTATTTTTCACAGGTTTGTTTTCTTCATCCCTTAATCTAATTTATTTATAGTTTTTTCTTTAAAGAATTCAATTTATATTTATTTTGCAGTTATTACAATGGTACATGAGATTGAAGCAAAAGAATGCGTAGAGTTCTCACAAATAGACACTTGCAACCTTCTCAAATGCAAGGCCACATGTTTACAGAAGCACAATTCTAGCCTAGCGGAATGTGTTGTGAGTGGAGGAACACCTCTGAATCCTACTCTCAAGTGTCGTTGTTTTTATACATGTTCTTCTTAGTTTTATTTTCAATATCATATATTTTTATAACTTTTTTTGATCATCAACTGTATGAATATATTTCAAAAATAAAGTATCATACAGCTCGACGCAGCCCTTACGCCTCGTTAAAAACCTCTCTAATCCTAATGGAGGAAAAGAGTACGTAATGGCCCGTTAGAAAATACAAAACGCCTAAATACATGCTAAGAATAAAGAACTCATATCCACTCCCTCCTTTGCTAGTACATCGGCAAAACCATTCGCCTCCCGCGGTGTGTACCGAAACTGTATCTCCGAAATGGCTTGACATGCTTGGTCAATTGTCACAAACGACTCCCACAATCTCCACGGACGTTTTGCCGAACCTGTTACCCAACTCAATGCAACTTGGGAATCGGATTCGATCACCACACATTTATCACGCCAAACTCCTTCCGCCACCAACCTCACTGCGAGTTCGATAGCCCTCACCTCTGCCACGTTGGAGTCCAAACATCCCACTGGACCGGAAAAGATCGCCAAAATGTGACTGTCCGCATCACGCATAACGCCCCCGATGCCCGCTGGTCCAGGCTTGCCCCTCGCCGAGCCATCTACATTGAATTTCAATGTTCCTGCAATAGGCGGCTGCCATACCAAACCAGCACGCACCTTCCTTGGTCGAAGAATAACCACACATGTAGATGGACACGACCACCAAACCGATTCAGACATAATGTCACTTTCAGCATCAACTTTTATCCAATAAAAAGATCTAAGTTTCACCAGAAAATACACTTCCGCCAATGTCGATCTTTTGCCCCTAAAGATGAACTCGTTTCGGGCGATCCAAAACGACCATAACATTGCACTCACACTAGCCACCCACCACTTTAATTGACAGCCATGAAAGGAGCTATGAAAATTCATTACGAAGAAATCTGAGAAACTCACCGGTAATGGTAATGCAATGCCCCACCAACCACGTAACCAATCCAAAATCTGTTGGACACACGGGCAATCATAAAATAAGTGATCGATCGACTCATCCACCCTTATGCACCACGGACATAGGCCTTGTCCTTCCGCCAAAGGCACCCCTCTAATACGCAAAAAATCGGCAGTCGGTAAACGTTTCAACCAAATGAACCATAAGAAGGCTTGTACTTTGGGTGGAACAAGAACCTTCCATGCAAAACAGCCTCCAAAATCTCCATCCCCCACCCTCTCTAATAATAGCGCCTTAGTCATAGCCTGAACCGAAAATTCCCCGTGTTCATCCGGTATCCAAATCAGCGTGTCGATACATTCAGCTCTTATGCGAACCCCACTCACTAAGTCACACAAAGTACGCAACTGCACATGTTCGAAACTCCACAATTTTATATGCTGCTATTCATATTAATTATTTACTCGATTTCATAGAACTCAACTAGACACGATTGAACTTAACTCAGATACACGGAATGACCTGGCCTAAATTCCATTTAAACTCGGTTAGGAACAGACTTGATGTCCACAAGAACCCGAATTAACTCGATAACTAACTGACTCAGACACAAACATAGTATTGACCCAACCAAAAATTGACAGACCATAATCGAAAACGAGTTTGAGTTGGTTTCAAACCGACATTGACATAGACCCAAGTCAACTCGGACCCGACCTGAATCGAGTTGAACTATTAACTTCAAATGACATAGTTTTAACCGAATATGGACCGAGCTGATGTAACCCGACCCGAAGCCCATCAAATTACTCGATTTTACATCTCCAGTTATGAAAAAAAATTAAGATTCTAAAACATTAAATTGTTTTTAAAAATATTAAATTATTTATTTACACAAGGAAAAAAATCCAAAACTTAATTCAAAGTTATTGTATACCTCACCAAGCCCGAAAATGTCTTCAACGAATGTTATAATATCAACCAATAATATATGACTTAAATAACATTATATGTATGCATTCTTAAAATTTAACATTCGATATGTTTAATGTTGAAAATTTTATCCACAATCTTTATTTTATGAGATTAGATTAAGCGCAAACAATATTGCTAAAACAATAAAATTTGAAAGAATAATTTGGGTTGACAATTCAGATATTCACCCCGAAAAAGAATTACCCGGGATCTTTTCAATTTTTTTGTTTATTTTCAAATAATATTATAGATTTAAAACATAATGTCGCTTTCGTTTAATAAAAAAGATCAAAACCCTTTAAACTTTGGGATCTAAGCTTCAAGTTTTATCATATATGCATTGATCCATAATTATAAAAAAAATGGTTGAATGATTTTGATGAAATAATTAATTTTTTATTCAGTACCAATATAAAATTTATAAATTATCAAGTACGAATGAAAAATAAAAAATATTCATAAAAATACAACTCTTGTTTAATTAATTAATAGTTATTCAAATGCATGATATTAGAAATAAAAAAGTAGGACAAATATAATATCAAGGAAACATTTTTTTTGCTAAGCATATGATTTTATTAATAATAATCTGACCATCGACAAACTAAGTTCTCGTGAATATTTTGAATGTTGCAATTATCTTTGAAGTTAGGCTACGTGCTTTCATTGTTGTAGAGAAAGAGCTTTTCAAGAGTCTTTTTGTTCTTTGTTTTATGTTGGTCGATAGTGTATGTTTGTTACGCACGAGTAGAAATTATTTGCCCTTTTTTCGCTGTTGCCATCAGGCCAAAGTTATCTCTGGTGTATGGAATACCAAATATATTATATGTCGTATATGTTTGGTTTAATCATTACCAACAAATCTCGAATATATGTTTGGTTTTGTATCAGTCTTTCTTGGGGACGATGAACTGCACACTAAAAATCTTCTGCCCCTAATCATGCCCCTTATATACCCCACACTATAAATTACTTAAAAATTAAATTCTAAACCCTAATACTAATTTCCACATCCTAAACCCTAAACCCCAAAAAGTACACCTACCCATAATTCTTTAAACCCTAATCACAACCCCTAACCTTAAACCTTAAACTCTAAACCTTAAACCCCATATTTTAAAGTGGGGGCATAAAAGGGGCATGATAAGGGGGCAAACGATTTACATCCAGTGTTAGAAATCAAACTTGATCAAAAATAATTAATAGCAAAAAAGAAAAATCTAGAACTATCTTGAAGAGGTGTCAAAAATACTTGTACTTGTATATTGGTTCGTATTAACAAATAGTGTGAGCTATAAACTATAACGAGTGCCTACCTTCGCTTCCAACAGTATGGTTAGCAAGAAATGAAAATTCTTCAGTGGCAAAAGTACTACTACAAGAACTTAACTTCCCTTACCAAGATGCGAACTCTCTTTTGGTGTAGGGTAATAAACGAAGATGGCTTCTCGAATGAGATTCATTGGTGGGAGAACCCTCGATCTTATATCACCCCCATCGAGCATAAATTTTGGAGCTATCACACCACGGATTCCACCAATGCCTGGTCAGGTTAAATTCTCCATAAACGGAGCGTATGTGGCAGATTCAGCTGTTGTGGAATGATCCTTCAAATTGAATCAGGTGAAATTAAAGCAATGTTCTCGAGACCTATTTTTTGGTCTAGATGATGATTTCCAAGACCTGATAGCAATCAAAACTGCTTTAGAAATCTGTATTGATACAAACCGGCTGGCCATAGCTGAATTAATTATTGAATTTGACTCCTAAGTGGGGCTAAATTGGTTGTCTCCTAATTCCTTACGCCCTTGGCAGTGGTGCTCTACATTAAAGGAGGTTGTTAAATTGATGGTCTATTAAGGCAGAGCATTTTCAAAGCTTGGTGGAGATTCTCTTCTTAGCTTGCATTTCGGGTCCTATATGCACGATGGCAGGTTGTTATCTGAATTCGACTGTTGATTCTACAAGGTGCAGGTTTTGATAGTTTTTCTAGTGTCATTTTCATGATTTCAACTGTGTATTTATCTCCGTGTGTATTGTACTT
Organism: Hibiscus tridactylites; assembly: GCA_958450335.1. Lineage (NCBI taxonomy): Eukaryota > Viridiplantae > Streptophyta > Magnoliopsida > Malvales > Malvaceae > Hibiscus > Hibiscus tridactylites. The sequence continues at coordinate 100,704,754 of OY288268.1, read as the reverse complement.
TTTTCATCCAACTAAGTTTAGGGAAATTTTTAATGAGGCTCACATATAGAGTCAGGGCGTCTATGAAAACGACGAAAACTTGAGAGTGTAAATTTGACTGTGTTTTGAGTATTTTCTTAAGAAAATGTTACGAGAAATTTTTTTTGCGGATAGATATCTTAGAGATTTAGTGCTTATATAAATACTCTCTGCTATGCATGAACTAATGGAGTTACCCTATAGAAAGATATTAATTTTCATCCTTTGATTTGGAAACAGAAGTGAAAAAATTAATTAAAAAAACCGTAGTATGTCCAAACTTTAAGGGTAAATTAAAATGGAGGTCACTTAATTATGGGTAAGGTTACATTTAGGTCACTCAATTATTAAAAATTACACTCGGGTCACTCAATTATGGATAATGTTACATTTGGGCCAATCAATTATGTCTAAGGTTACATTTGAGTAACCCTTCATATTTAAAAAATAAATTAATTTCATCATTTTTTCTTCCAAATCACTTGTATACCCTTGTTAACACTAGAGTACTTCATCTGAAATGATTAATTAATCTAATACATAAATTGATATACTTTCTTTTAAATATATAGGGTCACCCAAATGTAACCTTACCCATAATTGAGTGACCCAAGTGTAACTTTTAATAATTGGATGACCCGAATGTAACTTTACCCATAACCGAGTGACCTAAATATAACTTTTAATAAATTGGGTGACCTAAATGTAACCTTACCCATAATTGAGTGACATCCATTGTAGTTTACCCAAACTTTAAATACATGTAATAAACTGCATTTCAATAAATGGGAACTAATGGCTAATGCTAGGGAAACGAAAAGTAAGAGTGAGCGTTTGGTTTAATATTTCAACTAAATACCAATTGAAATTCACGCCTTTAATTTAGTTAGTGTATATATAAACCATGAACCATCAAGCAATCTATCCACAAGAAATTCCTTGTAAGAAAATACTTGAAAATAATAAATTTCGCTGATAAAAAAAGAAAATATTGGATAACATGGCCAGATTTACTGTCACTCACGGTGTCATCCTCGCCCTATTTTTCACAGGTTTGTTTTCTTCATCCCTTAATCTAATTTATTTATAATTTTTTCTTTAAAGAATTCAATTTATATTTATTTTGCAGTTATTACAATGGTACATGAGATTGAAGCAAAAGAATGCGTAGAGTTCTCACAAATAGACACTTGCAACCTTCTCAAATGCAAGGCCACATGTTTACAGAAGCACAATTCTAGCCTAGCGGAATGTGTTGTGAGTGGAGGAACACCTCTGAATCCTACTCTCAAGTGTCGTTGCTTTTATACATGTTCTTCTTAGTTTTATTTTCAATATCATATATTTTTATAACTATTAATTAATAAAAGCACGAGTTGTTCTTATTTATGAATTTGTTTATTTTTCGGATTCATACTTGATAGTATACAATTTTATATGCTGCTATTCATATTAATTATTTACTCGATTTCAAAGAACTCAACTAGACACGATTGAACTTAATTCAGATACACGGAATGACCTGGCCTAAATTCCATTTAAACTCGGTTAGGAACAGACTTGATGTCCACAAGAACCCGAATTAACTCGATAACTAACTGACTCGGACACAAACATAGTATTGACCCAACCAAAAATTGACATACCATAATCGAAAACGAGTTTGAGTTGGTTTCAAACCGACGTTGACATAGACCCAAGTCAACTCGGACCCGACCTGAATCGAGTTGAACTATTGACTTCAAAAGACATAATTTTAACCGAATATGGACCAAGCTGATGTAATCCGACCCGAAGCCCATCAAATTACTCGATTTTACATCTCCAGTTTTTTTTTTTGCTCAGAATGTATGATTTTATTAAAATATAATCATACAATACAACATTACCGGTGGCCTCATTAAAAACCTCCCTAATCCTAAATGGAGGAAAAGAGTACCCCGGTAATGCGAACCAAGAACCAATCACCCAATACATTGAACCCACGAGGGGCGATCCACTCCACTCTTCGCTAAAGCATCCGCCATACCATTTGCCTCTCGAAAAACATGATGGAAGCAAACATCCATCAGCGACCGACAAGCTTCATCAATCCTCGAGAACCAACGTGCAAGACGCCACGGGCGTTGCTCTCGTTGTGTCACCCATGCGATAGCTATCGCGGAATCAGATTCTATCACAACCGTTGTCGACGCACTCCACCTCGAACCACACAACAATTCCAAAGCAGCACAAATTGCTTGTAACTCTGCTTCATTCGAATCCACCACCCCGATCGGCCCCGAGAACAAAGCTAGCACACGCCCACAATCATCCCTCAACACCCCCCCACATCCAGCCATACCTGGTTTCCCCCGTGAGGACCCATCAACGTTAAATTTCAGCACCCCCAAAGGTGGTTTTTCCCAAACCACATTCCTCCGATCAGCTTTCGTATCATGGCGATTGTTACACAACCAAGGGCATTCCCACCATATATTTTCCGCAATATGATCGACCGTCCCATTGCGCGCCCAATACAACGATCTAATTTTGACAAGGAAGAACATCTCACTTTTTGACACTTCTTGCTCCCTAAAAATCACACCGTTTCGACCCAACCATAATGACCATAACACCGCCGCACACCCCGCTAACCACCAATCCCTCACTGACCCTACAAAGAAACCATCGAAAATCATCCACATAAACTCCAATAACGTTCTCGGCCTAATCAACACCACCTTCCACCATTGAAAAAATAAACTCCATATCTCCCACACCAAATCACAGCCATATAGAATATGATCCATCGTTTCCTCCACCTCCCGACACCAACAACAACGCCCCCTATCACCGTCAAACACAATCCCCCTAAGCTGTAAATGATCCATCGTTGGCAGCCTTCCCAACATCACAAACCACACAAAATATTGGATTTTCGGCGGCACTTGCAACCTCCAAATAACATTTAATTCGGTCATGGACTCTAAGCCAAAAGACATCATCAAACCATATAACGAGCTCACCGAAAAAACTCCCCGCCGATCCGGCCTCCACACAAGACGGTCCTGCTCGTGTGCTACTAATTTCCAGCCCCGTACGCAAGCCTTCAATTCATTCAATTGTCTAATTTCGAACTCCCGCAACGCTCTCCGAAATAAAGCCTCCCACTCATCATGATCGAGCTTTCCCAATTGCGCATAATCACATACCAACGCATCCGGACATGAGGCAATCCGAAACAGTCTCGGATATACAAATTGTAACGGTTCCTCCAAACACCAACTATCTCGCCAAAACATAACTTTAGTACCATCCCCCACTTGCCACATAAAATCTGAAACACCCATGAAACGCTGCACCATTTCATCACGTTGCACTTCCACTAAATTACGCCACACAACCGACATGTGGTGTTTCCCTACTACATTCGGACGCCAAAGCAATGTGTCCCGCCCATATTTTGCTTCTATTATACAACGCCAAAGTGACGTCTCACCCATCGCATATTTCCAGCCCCATTTCGCAAGTAGCGCTAAATTGCGCGTACGCAAATTCACTACCCCCAAACCGCCATACTTCTTCGGACGGCAAGCCACAGCCCAACTCACCCTACTCATGCGCATCTTGTCTTCCGTACCCCCCCACAAAAACCGTCGGCGGATCCTATCTAATTTCAATATCACTCTGCGCGGAACAACAAAGATCCCCATATAATATAAAGGCAAGGAAGAGAGAACCGAATTTACCAGAAGAAGCCTCCCAACAAAAGATAGTGAACCACGTTTCTCCAGTTATGAGAAAAATTAAGATTCTAAAACATTAAATTGTTTTTAAAAATATTAAATTATTTATTTACACAAGGAAAAAAATCCAAAACTTAATTCAAAGTTATTGTATACCTCACCAAGCCCGAAAATGTCTTCAACGAATGTTATAATATCAACCAATGATATATGACTTAAATAACATTATATGTATGCATTCTTAAAATTTAACATTCGATATGTTTAATGTTGAAAATTTTATCCACAATCTTTATTTTATGAGATTAGATTAAGCGCAAACAATATTGCTAAAACAATAAAATTTGAAAGAATAATTTGGGTTGACAATTCAGATATTCACCTCGAAAAAGAATTACCCGGGATCTTTTCAATTTTTTTGTTTATTTTCAAATAATATTATAGATTTAAAACATAATGTCGCTTTCGTTTAATAAAAAGATCAAAACCCTTTAAACTTTGGGATCCAAGCTTCAAGTTTTATCATATATGCATTGATCCATAATTATAAAAAAATGGTTGAATGATTTTGATGAAATAAAAAAGTACGAATGAAAAATCAAAAATATTCATAAAATTTATAAATTATCAAGTACGAATGAAAAATCAAAAATATTCATAAAAATACAACTCTTGTTTAATTAATTAATAGTTATTCAAATGCATGATATTAGAAATAAAAAAGTAGGAAAAATATAATAACAAGGAAACATTTTTTTTTGCTAAGCATATGATTTTATTAATAATAATCTGACCATCGACAAACTAAGTACTCGTGAATATTTTGAATGTTGCAATTATCTTTGAAGTTAGTGTAACACCCCGGTTTAGGGGTCGGGTGAAAAATAATAATTTAATATTGTTTCCGAGTCCGGTTTTGTAATTAAAAATAATTTTGGGCCCCGGGTTTCAAGACAACCAAATTTAGTTGGACCATTGTCAATACAAGCCCAATTTTTTTTTTTGTCATGGTGTCATCCATTGTAGTTCCCTTATTTCATTAAGGGTGTTTTGGTCTTTTGACCCCTCATTTTAAACAAACATAAAAATATTTACTTTTGCTCATCTTCTTCTCTCCACTCACATCTCTTCCAACGACAAAACATATCTCCCACCTTGAGCTACTATTCCATCTCTTAGCTCACTTGTTTTTGAAGCTTTCTCAAAGGTATGGACGTTTTTGACTTGCTCTCACCTTCCCATCCTTGGAAGTACCACTATTTTTCATTTTTAGCCATGTTTTGAAATGGAAGCTTTTTAAGAGTTTGATTTAAAAATGGTGCCTTTATTGTTTTTGACTAAATGTTTTGAGTGATTAATGATAGACATGTTGTTTAGGAAGCATGGGGTCCCATTAGCATGATTTTTAATGAGTTTTGTTAAGTTTCCCGGATTTGGGTTTTGGGGAGGTTTTTGAAAGGTTTTAAGTTGAGTTTTGGGGGTGTTCTATGTAGAAATGAGAGGGCCAATGGATAGGGTATATGTAAGCTTTGTTTTGGAGGCTTTGGGGAGTAGTTTGAAGATTGAAATCAATGGTTTTAAGGGGTGCTTGAGGGCTGCTCGGATTTTGGAACTTTGGGCTTGTACTCAATGTGAAAATTTGATATCTTGCAATTGGTTGTAATCCGGGTTGATTATTTTAGAACATGGACTGACTTGAGATTATTTGCTTGGTGTTGGATTGGCTAGAGGCGAGAATTTTGGTCGGAGAAGCTTCGGGGTCAAATCCGGGGAATTCGGAGTCTTGAGCTTGGTCTTCGATCTTCTCGTGGGTAGCAACGGTGAGTAGAATCATTGGTTTTTACATTGTGCTTGATATGGACTCCCTTGGGGTTTGGGTAGAACCTTGAGAGGTTGCCTAAACCCGTGTGTAAGTCTCCCTACTCATAAGTTGTTGTGACAAGTTGATTGTATGTACATTGTGACCATTGAATGCATTTTAAGTTGTCAATGTTGTAGTCGTGTTGAGTTCGTGCCTCACGTGATGGTGGTCTAAACTACGGTGATGTGTAGTCCCACCGATAGTGACTAGTAGGGTAGTACTTTGATGTGTAGTCCCATTGGAAATCCACTAGTCGAAACGGTGATGTGTAGTCCCATCGTAAGTGTATGTTGGTTGTGCTTGAGCAAACCAAGTGTTGTGGTCGAGATAGACCCTTATACATCCATTGTTTTCTTGCATACAAATCGTATTTTAGGAAAATTGCATGTTGTAAATTGTAGAGCTTTTCTCACTAAGCTAGATTGCTTATGCTCTTTTGTTTCCAATGTGCAGATCGTTAGAGTTCGGGAGGCGAGTGGGCGAAGGAGGAGCTTTTGGAGTTCTCAAGCAAGTTTAAGTATGGTTTGCTTTTGTAATAATGCCTAGACAATGGGGTATAGAGTGTTAGGAGTTGGGGTCAAACTCCTTAGGAAGTTATGCTTGAAATTGTTAAACCTATGTTGTGTTATGATTTGCTTCTTGGATTATGTTCTATGATTCTTATGTGGATTATTTGCTTATGCCTGAATTTGTTTGAGGATTGGACTATGCATGCCTTAAGTTTGACTACCATGTGTATGATGCCTATGCTTGTTAAGTGGTTTCTTATGATATTGCTTGAAGTCTAGATAGGTATGATTGTTGTTATATTCAATGCTTGTAAGTTAAAATCCAACCGTGGTTGTTGTATGTATGCTTGTGTGTGCTTAGGAGTGTTCAAATAAGCATCTAGAACCATGCATGATGTTGCTAAGTAGTGAAATGAAATGTTGCAGTGCAGGGGTATCGATACGGCTAGACCCGTATCGATACGGCTAGACCCGTATCGATACGGCCTTCTCTTTCCAGGCATATCGTTTCGATACGCGGGGAGGCGTATCGATACCATTTTGGCCACTGGAGACACTGTCCAACTTGGTATCGATACGGGCCTCAGGCGTATCGGTACGGTCCCCTAGCGTTGACCATGGGGAGTCAACCTTTGAGGAGAGTATCGATACACTTCCCATGTGAATCGATACGGTCTCCACGGATTGACTCTGACCCCTTTGACTTAGTCAAGGTGTATCGATACCCCCTGCAGATAAACTTAAAAATTGGTCTTTTGGATGTGGTTTTGAGTTCGTTCGACTGCCTTGCTTATGATGTCCCGCTGTATGATCACATAGGATTAAATACTCATCTAGACAAGTTTTAAAATGAGAAAAAAAATATAGGGTTGCTAACCGAGGGGGAAACCTTTTAGGGGGTTTTCACTCGGTTTTCCCCGTGTAGCTCACTCGGACCGGTCATCCGGCCAGACCGGGACGAGGGGGTTACAGTTAGGCTACGTGCTTTCATTGTTGTAGAGAAAGAGCTTTTCAAGAGTCTTTTTGTTCTTTTAAATATATAGGGTCACCCAAATGTAACCTTACCCATAATTGAGTGACCCAAGTGTAACTTTTAATAATTGGATGACCCGAATGTAACTTTACCCATAACCGAGTGACCTAAATATAACTTTTAATAAATTGGGTGACCTAAATGTAACCTTACCCATAATTGAGTGACATCCATTGTAGTTTACCCAAACTTTAAATACATGTAATAAACTGCATTTCAATAAATGGGAACTAATGGCTAATGCTAGGGAAACGAAAAGTAAGAGTGAGCGTTTAATTTAATATTTCAACTAAATACCAATTGAAATTCACGCCTTTAATTCAATTAGTGTATATATAAACCATGAACCATCAAGCAATCTATCCACAAGAAATTCCTTGTAAGAAAATACTTGAAAATAATAAATTTCGCTGATAAAAAAAGAAAATATTGGATAACATGGCCAGATTTACTGTCACTCACGCTGTCATCCTCGCCCTATTTTTCACAGGTTTGTTTTCTTTATCCCTTAATCTAATTTATTTATAATTTTTTCTTTAAAGAATTCAATTTATATTTATTTTGCAGTTATTACAATGGTACATGAGATTGAAGCAAAAGAATGCGTAGAGTTCTCACAAATAGACACTTGCAACCTTCTCAAATGCAAGGCCACATGTTTACAGAAGCACAATTATAGCCTAGCGGAATGTGTTGTGAGTGGAGGAACACCTCTGAATCCTACTCTCAAGTGTCGTTGCTTTTATACATGTTCTTCTTAGTTTTATTTTCAATATCATATATTTTTATAACTATTAATTAATAAAAGCACGAGTTGTTCTTATTTATGAATTTGTTTATTTTTCGGATTCATACTTGATAGTATACAATTTTATATGCTGCTATTCATATTAATTATTTACTCGATTTCAAAGAACTCAACTAGACACGATTGAACTTAACTCAGATACACGGAATGACCTGGCCTAAATTCCATTTAAACTCGGTTAGGAACAAACTTGATGTCCACAAGAACCCGAATTAACTCGATAACTAACTGACTCGGACACAAACATAGTATTGACCCAACCAAAAATTGACAGACCATAATCGAAAACGAGTTTGAGTTGGTTTCAAACCGACGTTGACATAGACCCAAGTCAACTCGGACCCGACCTGAATCGAGTTGAACTATTGACTTCAAAAGACATAATTTTAACCGAATATGGACCAAGCTGATGTAATCCGACACGAAACCCATCAAATTATTCGATTTTACATCTCCAGTTATGAGAAAAATTAAGATTCTAAAACATTAAATTGTTTTTAAAAATATTAAATTATTTATTTACACAAGGAAAAAAGTCCAAAACTTAATTCAAAGTTATTGTATACCTCACCAAGCCCGAAAATGTCTTCAACGAATGTTATAATATCAACCAATAATATATGACTTAAATAACATTATATGTATGCATTCTTAAAATTTAACATTCGATATGTTTAATGTTGAAAATTTTATCCAGAATCTTGCTAAAACAATAAAATTTGAAAGAATAATTTGGGTTGACAATTCAGATATTCACCCCGAAAAAGAATTACCCGGGATCTTTTCAATTTTTTTGTTTATTTTCAAATAATATTATAGATTTAAAACATAATGTCGCTTTCGTTTAATAAAAAGATCAAAACCCTTTAAACTTTGGGATCTAAGCTTCAAGTTTTATCATATATGCATTGATCCATAATTATAAAAAAATGGTTGAATGATTTTGATGAAATAAAAAAGTACGAATGAAAAATAAAAAATATTCATAAAATTTATAAATTATCAAGTACGAATGAAAAATCAAAAATATTCATAAAAATACAACTCTTGTTTAATTAATTAATAGTTATTCAAATGCATGATATTAGAAATAAAAAAGTAGGACAAATATAATAACAAGGAAACATTTTTTTTGCTAAGCATATGATTTTATTAATAATAATCTGACCATCGACAAACTAAGTACTCGTGAATATTTTGAATGTTGCAATTATCTTTGAAGTTAGTCTACGTGCTTTCATTGTTGTAGAGAAAGAGCTTTTCAAGAGTCTTTTTGTTCTTTTAAATTTATAGGGTCGCCCAAATGTAACCTTACCCATAATTGAGTGACCCAAGTGTAACTTTTAATAATTGGATGACCCGAATGTAACTTTACCCATAACCGAGTGACCTAAATATAACTTTTAATAAATTGGGTGACCTAAATGTAACCTTACCCATAATTGAGTGACATCCATTGTAGTTTACCCAAACTTTAAATACATGTAATAAACTGCATTTCAATAAATGGGAACTAATGGCTAATGCTAGGGAAACGAAAAGTAAGAGTGAGCGTTTAATTTAATATTTCAACTAAATACCAATTGAAATTCACGCCTTTAATTCAATTAGTGTATATATAAACCATGAACCATCAAGCAATCTATCCACAAGAAATTCCTTGTAAGAAAATACTTGAAAATAATAAATTTCGCTGATAAAAAAAGAAAATATTGGATAACATGGCCAGATTTACTGTCACTCACGCTGTCATCCTCGCCCTATTTTTCACAGGTTTGTTTTCTGCATCCCTTAATCTAATTTATTTATAATTTTTTCTTTAAAGAATTCAATTTATATTTATTTTGCAGTTATTACAATGGTACATGAGATTGAAGCAAAAGAATGCGTAGAGTTCTCACAAATAGACACTTGCAACCTTCTCAAATGCAAGGCCACATGTTTACAGAAGCACAATTCTAGCCTAGCGGAATGTGTTGTGAGTGGAGGAACACCTCTGAATCCTACTCTCAAGTGTCGTTGCTTTTATACATGTTCTTCTTAGTTTTATTTTCAATATCATATATTTTTATAACTATTAATTAATAAAAGCACGAGTTGTTCTTATTTATGAATTTGTTTATTTTTCGGATTCATACTTGATAGTATACAATTTTATATGCTGCTATTCATATTAATTATTTACTCGATTTCAAAGAACTCAACTAGACACGATTGAACTTAACTCAGATACACGGAATGACCTGGCCTAAATTCCATTTAAACTCGGTTAGGAACAGACTTGATGTCCACAAGAACCCGAATTAACTCGATAACTAACTGACTCGGACACAAACATAGTATTGACCCAACCAAAAATTGACAGACCATAATCGAAAACGAGTTTGAGTTGGTTTCAAACCGACGTTGACATAGACCCAAGTCAACTCGGACCCGACCTGAATCGAGTTGAACTATTGACTTCAAAAGACATAATTTTAACCGAATATGGACCAAGATGATGTAATCCGACCCGAAGATCATCAAATTACTCGATTTTACATCTCCAGTTATGAGAAAAATTAAGATTCTAAAACATTAAATTGTTTTTAAAAATATTAAATTATTTATTTGCACAAGGAAAAAAATCCAAAACTTAATTCAAAGTTATTGTATACATCACCAAGCCCGAAAATGTCTTCAACGAATGTTATAATATCAACCAATAATATATGACTTAAATAACATTATATGTATGCATTCTTAAAATTTAACATTCGATATGTTTAATGTTGAAAATTTTATCCACAATCTTTATTTTATGAGATTAGATTAAGCGCAAACAATATTGCTAAAACAATAAAATTTGAAAGAATAATTTGGGTTGACAATTCAGATATTCACCCCGAAAAAGAATTACCCGGGATCTTTTCAATTTTTTTGTTTATTTTCAAATAATATTATAGATTTAAAACATAATGTCGCTTTCGTTTAATAAAAAGATCAAAACCCTTTAAACTTTGGGATCTAAGCTTCAAGTTTTATCATATATGCATTGATCCATAATTATAAAAAAATGGTTGAATGATTTTGATGAAATAAAAAAGTACGAATGAAAAATCAAAAATATTCATAAAATTTATAAATTATCAAGTACGAGTGAAAAATCAAAAATATTCATAAAAATACAACTCTTGTTTAATTAATTAATAGTTATTCAAATGCATGATATTAGAAATAAAAAAGTAGGACAAATATAATAACAAGGAAACATTTTTTTTTTGCTAAGCATATGATTTTATTAATAATAATCTGACCATCGACAAACTAAGTTCTCGTGAATATTTTGAATGTTGCAATTATCTTTGAAGTTAGTCTACGTGCTTTCATTGTTGTAGAGAAAGAGCTTTTCAAGAGTCTTTTTGTTCTTTTAAATATATAGGGTCACCCAAATGTAACCTTACCCATAATTGAGTGACCCAAGTGTAACTTTTAATAATTGGATGACCCGAATGTAACATTACCCATAACCGAGTGACCTAAATATAACTTTTAATAAATTGGGTGACCTAAATGTAACCTTACCCATAATTGAGTGACATCCATTGTAGTTTACCCAAACTTTAAATACATGTAATAAACTGCATTTCAATAAATGGGAACTAATGGCTAATGCTAGGGAAACGAAAAGTAAGAGTGAGCGTTTAATTTAATATTTCAACTAAATACCAATTGAAATTCACGCCTTTAATTCAATTAGTGTATATATAAACCATGAACCATCAAGCAATCTATCCACAAGAAATTCCTTGTAAGAAAATACTTGAAAATAATAAATTTCGCTGATAAAAAAAGAAAATATTGGATAACATGGCCAGATTTACTGTCACTCACGCTGTCATCCTCGCCCTATTTTTCACAGGTTTGTTTTCTTCATCCCTTAATCTAATTTATTTATAATTTTTTCTTTAAAGAATTCAATTTATATTTATTTTGCAGTTATTACAATGGTACATGAGATTGAAGCAAAAGAATGCGTAGAGTTCTCACAAATAGACACTTGCAACCTTCTCAAATGCAAGGCCACATGTTTACAGAAGCACAATTCTAGCCTAGCGGAATGTGTTGTGAGTGGAGGAACACCTCTGAATCCTACTCTCAAGTGTCGTTGCTTTTATACATGTTCTTCTTAGTTTTTTTTTCGCTCAATCATATGATTTTATTAAGAATAAATCATACAAAAAAAATCCAGACTCGGGCCTCATTAAAAACCTCCCTAAACCTAAATGGAGGAAAAGAGTACCCGAGTTGGACCCGGAGTTACACACGATAGTAAGGAACAAAACCCCTCCCTCGGACCAAAAATACCATACAAAAGCACCCCACCCTAGCAGCCCCACCGTAGCTCACCCTACACCCCCTGCTGCTATCAAACAAACACCCCCTGCTGCTACCACGCACCCAGCTCCCACTCCCGTATGGCACCAACAATCTCCATGTCCCATTGCCAACCGCACGGCCTGTCCCTCAATCGATCAATCAAACCCCACACGCATCCAATCCCTCCGATCAACACCCCCCTTGGCAAGCATATCCGCAACGCCATTCGCTTCACGATTGGCATGTTGAAAGGTGCAATTCACACCACGACATGCGCTATCAATCCTCCGAAACAACCAATAGTGCTTCCAAGGTCTACTCTCCCTATTTATCACCCAAGAAAGGGCTACTAACGAATCCGATTCAAACACACAAGGCCTCCCCCTCCAATGCGAACCGCTAAATGCCTCAATAGCATAACAAATCGCATGAATTTCAGCTTCATTTGAATCGAGAATCCCCAAAGGGCCAGCAAACATTGCCAAGAGCTTACCCCCATCATCACGCAACACCCCACCACACCCCACGAGTCCCGGCTTTCCTCTAGCTGAGCCATCAACATTAAACTTAACCATACTTACCGGTGGCGGTACCCAACTCACCCCTATCCGAGGTCCAAATGCTCGTCCCCTATGCTCACACCACCATGGGCAGTCCCACCACACCGATTCCACGAGCATGGCATTGTTATCCAACACATTCACCCAAGAGAATGCACGCAGCTTAATGGTAAAAAATAAATCCGCCGGTGACAGCCGCTTCCCATTGAACAAGAGGTCGTTGCGAGCTAGCCATATCGACCACAAAGTCGCTGCACAACTCGCCATCCACCATTGTTTAATCACTCCTCGAAACTGCCCATCAAGGAATATATGTACGAATGACACTATCGACGCCGGCCGAACCAACTCCACCTTCCACCAAGCCAGAAACAGCGACCACACTTGCCACACCCACCGACAATGAAGCAAAATGTGGTCCGCTTCATCCTCCCCCTCCCCACACCAACGACAAGACGCATCGTGTGTCTCAACATGCACCCCACGGTCTCGTAACAAACATAGCGTCGGTAGTCGCTCAAGGAGTACAAACCAGACGAAACATTGTACTTTCGGAGGTGTTAACAACGACCATATTCCCACATGACTCCATTCAGTTTCCTCTTCCAATCCGAAAGTCGCCATTAATTGCGATAGTTTTGACACCGAGAAAGTGCCCGTCGGGGTATGTTTCCAAACCCACTTGTCCAGCACCTCCTCCACAAGCTGTAGCGCACCCACCACACCTCTCAATTCACACAATTGTTCCTCCTCAAACACACGCAATTGTCGTGAGAAAAAACCCTCACATCTCGCATGTCCCAAAGAATAGTCAATGGCATAATCGAATACCAATGCCCACTTGTTCACCGCAAGTCGATACAACCGCGGAAAAGCCTCGCATAACGGCACCTCCAAACACCATCTATCCCGCCAAAAAAGAGCCTTCTTCCCGTTACCAATCAACCAAAAGAAATTAGGCAGCCCCATAAAATGTTTTACACTCACCTCATGTTGTATCGCCATAATCTGTCGCCATACAGTCGACATCGTACGCTTCTGAGCTAATGTCATCCATCATTGTAGCATATCAACCCCATATTTCGCAGCTAAGATATCCCTCCATAAAGAGCCCTCATCCACCTGAAATCGCCACATCCATTTTGCCAAAAGTGCCAAATTCTTCTTATTCAAATCGACCACTCCCAAACCGCCAAATTTACGCGGTCGACAGACCACCTTCCAGCTCACCCTACTCATCTTACGCTTCTCCTCCGTGCCCCCCCCCCATAGAATGCTTCGACGGATACGATCCAATCTTTTAATTACACCTTTAGGCACAACAAAAACACCCATGTAGTATATAGGGAGTGCCGATAACACTGAATTTAATAAAGTCAAACGTGCAGCAAAGGATAAAGAATCCCTCTTCCACCCCGCTAAGCTTTTCCGAAACCTCTGAATCAAGGGATCCCACATTTTAATACTGCGTGGACTTACCCCCAACGGCAAACCAAGATACATCATCGGTAAATTTCCAACACCACATCCCAAGATAACCGCCATCGCACCTAACAAGCTCTCCTCCACACCAATTCCATACAAACAAGATTTTGTGTAATTGATCTTCAAACCAGACCCATACTCAAAGCATGTAAGAATCCTCTTCAGGTTTTGTGCCATCACCAAATCCCCCGGAAAAAATAAAATTGTGTCATCCGCAAATTGCAGATGCGACACGAAGCAATCCTCCACCACACGCACACCCCTAAATAAACCCTTCACTTCCGCCTCAAGTAATAAGGCATGCAGCAACTCCGCCACCATCACAAATAATAGAGGTGATAAAGGATCACCTTGACGCACTCCACGCTTCATCGGAAAATCTTTTGTCGGGCTGCCATTGAGCAAAATTGACAATCGTGCTGTACTAAAACAAGTGCGCATCCAATGCATCCACTTACTTCCAAACCCCATCCGCTGTTGAATATTCTCTAGACATCCCCATTTAACACAATCATAGGCCTTGGCGAAATCAAGTTTCAACAAAACACCACCATCGCCTTCATCATTTCGCTGCATCGAATGCAACACCTCATTCGCCAACATAATCCCATCGACAATTTGTCGTCCTCGAACAAAAGCGGACTGTACATCGCTTATAACAAACGGCAGCACCCTTTGTAAGCGCTTAGCTAGGCACTTCGCTACAATTTTATAAATGGAGTTCAATAGACAAATTGGCCGAAAATCTCCAATTTCCTTCGGATTATCTTTCTTTGGAATTAAAGTAACAAATGTGGAATTCACGCTCTTCGGTAATTCCCCCGACCCATGAAAATCATGTAACATCTGCATCACATCCTTCCTCAAAAAATGCCATCCCTTCTTGAAAAAATCAAAAGTGAAACCATCAGGGCCAGGTGCCTTCGACCCGTCGCAACTCCATACTACTGCTTTTACCTCCTCTTCGCTAAATTCCGCCTCTAAGCTCACTGCCATCTCCCCAGGTATCTGTTTAAAAACCACTGCCATGTCGACATCCCCCAAACTATACGGTGCAGCAAAGTGCTTCTGAAACTCGTCATATAGAAGCTGTCGAAGGCGATCCGGCGTTGTCTCCCACACGCCATTAACCAACAATCCCGTAATGCCATTCTTTAATGCTCTAATTTTTGCCGAACGATGGAAAAATGCCGTGTTTCCATCCCCCTCTCTGAGCCATTTCACCCTTGTTTTTTGTCGCCAAATTGACTCTTTCATCCGTGTTAAGGACCAAAGTTCCTGTTGGAATTTACGACGCTGCAGCAACTGTGATTCCGAAGCTGCTGATGTGCTTATTAAACCGTCAATTTCAGCAATTGCATTCGTCGTTGTCTCAATACGATTGTCTAAATTCCCAAAAATCCTCTTGTTCCAGTCCCTTAAAAAGATTTTCATGCCACGCAATTTGGAAACCATACCCTCACCCTCTCGCCCGTGCGACAATCTTCCCCACTCCCCCTCCAAATCTTGTAAACAACCCCTTTCTTCCATCCAAGCATTAATAAATTTAAACGGTTTCGGTCCCCAATCCGCCATATCGCTTACAAGTAGTATCGGTGTATGATCCGATAAACCCCTCGGTAAAGTTGACAACCTCAAATTAAGGAATTTATCTACCCAATGCATTGACACCAAGCACCTATCGATTCGGCTACATTTGCTATCCGGACCAAACCATGTAAATGACAATCCATGCAAAGGCAAATCACAAAGACCATTGTGTTGAATAAAATTCCCAAACATATCCATACCTCTATCCGCCGATATGCAGCCTTGTCGTTCCGTAACGCTCGTCACCGCATTAAAATCACCAACGAGACACCATGGGATGTCATTCGAAAGAATTTCCCTCTCAATTTCGGACCACAGCAGCCCCTGTTGAGTAACATCACATGGTGCGTAAACACCTACCAAACCGCAAATCCAATCTTCGTTTGTCCAGCAACCTTCAATCGCCACATACCTTTCTTTCACAATCGTCCTACTGACCTTGAATTCGGCTGTCTCCCAACATAGCAAAATTCCCCCCGATCGACCTATTGATGGCGCGTAAACAAACTCAAAATTGTCCGAAACCCAAATACTCCTCACCAACGCCGTGTTGATATTTTCCAGCTTTGTCTCTACGATTACCACACATTCCCCCCGATGTTGCCGTACTAAATTCCGTACCCCTCTCCTCTTCGCCGCAGTACCCAACCCCCGCACATTCCACGACAACATCCGCATCTTTTGATTACAATTGAATTGGCTCTCTCGCCTCAATAAGGCGAGCGATATCTTTGATAACGTTCTCTTCGTTCCCAATTGTTTCAGCTCCCAAGAGTTTTCCCAATTCCCACGTCTCCTGTGCCTCCCTAAGAATGCTCCTTTTACGCTGTATAATATCCGAATCCGATAGTGATCCGTTAGCCACTTCCGTCGACTGTGGTTTGGGATTCTTTCGTGGTCGTCCTCTTCCTCTCTTCTCCACTGTGTCACTCTTTATCCCCACGTTATCCTCCTTCCCTGTTGAATTTAGAATCTCCAAAATGTGTCTCACTCTTCGTTGTCTACCCTTATATTCTATTATTGCTGCAATTCCAGCCCTAGAGCTAGGCCCATTGTCCACTGTATGTTCGTGTTGCATTGCCGCCATCACCATCTCTAAACCTTGACTTCCACTGCCCCCGGTGGCCTTGCCTTCACTTTCATCTCTATCCGATATTTTATCCCCGCTGCCATCACGCATTTCACACTCACTAATATCCATACTACGATGTTCGAATATTTCCCTTACAACGATGCCCACTTCCTCATCCGCCATACCCGATTTTTCTTTTCCGGAATTTACTTCCTCGCTCGAATTTGGTTCAATTACCCTATCATCTCTCCTTTGGTTGTCGTCCCACAGTCTATTGATCATTCAACTTTTCGGGGAAGGCATACTAACCGAATTTGGAACCACCGTCTCCTCCTCATCGTAGCAATCTGCCTTTGTGTTAGTTTGTACCCTCGTTGCATCAGTATCTTCCTTATCTACCGACCGTTCCCCCCCCCCTCCGATTCCTCTCTACTACTCTCCTCATCCCCATTTCTAGTCATCAAATTGTGGTCAGCTATCTCATGGACCCGTACTCTATATTGTATATCGCCAACCTCAACATCGATTGTTTCCTCTATCGGCAAGAACCAGTCTGTTTCGATAAGAAATTGAGCTTTCTCAAATGATGCTGGAGCGTCAGTCTTCTCGTCTACACAAATCAATTCACCCCACAACGCTGCTATGTTTCGATAGGTGCCCTCGGACCAGGCATGAATTGGCAATCCGCATACCGACACCCATACCCTTCGATTGGGAATCATACAATCAGGTGACCATTCTGACACATTTTCCAACCATGGCGTAAAGCATCCTGATTTTATGCATTCATCCCTTGTCTCCCTATTGGGGAACATTAACAGAACGAGCGATCCCGCAATTCGCATTACCGAGAATTCCCTTTTGGTTGCTCGCAAGTCTGATGCCAAATCCAATATCGTTCGCGGCTGCCGGCAGAATCCCACTGCACAGTTCTTGAGAATTGCCATTTTTTCCGCATCCATTACACCCTCGACCCTGCGGTACTCCTTCATTCTCGGTGTCAGATCCTCCTTTGTGATCTCATTAGGCGTTTTCTTGTTGTCCTTGGAAACCCTACTACTAGCCGCTGCCTTGTCCTTGTTGGAAACCCTCGCCGCACCCTCCCTATCACCCTTTGAAAAACCTTGTTTTCGGTTCCAAAATGCATCTCGCGTGTCTCTTTGCGCCAATTGGACTGTCAATTTTGAGCCATATAGACGGAAACCATTGAACCTCTCGATCACCCGATCCGCATCATCCTTTGTTTTCATCCGTACAAAGCCAAACCTAGATCCATCTCTCGCCCTCTTCGTCGGCACAAAAACATCCACCACAACCCCATGTCTATCAAAGACTTGCCAAACCCCTTTCCAGTGTAGTTGTGCCGGTAGGTTTCCGATGAATAAGGTCCAGCACCGTCGTGATGCTCTCCCGTCCGATTCCCTCATTTTGTCCATGTTAGTTACATATGTTCTTCTTAGTTTTATTTTCAATATCATATATTTTTATAACTATTAATTAATAAAAGCACGAGTTGTTCTTATTTATGAATTTGTTTATTTTTCGGATTCATACTTGATAGTATACAATTTTATATGCTGCTATTCATATTAATTATTTACTCGATTTCAAAGAACTCAACTAGACACGATTGAACTTAACTCAGATACACGGAATGACCTGGCCTAAATTCCATTTAAACTCGGTTAGGAACAGACTTGATGTCCACAAGAACCCGAATTAACTCGATAACTAACTGACTCGGACACAAACATAGTATTAACCCAACCAAAAATTGACAGACCATAATCGAAAACGAGTTTGAGTTGGTTTCAAACCGACGTTGACATAGACCCAAGTCAATTCGGACCCGACCTGAATCGAGTTGAACTATTAACTTCAAAAGACATAATTTTAACCGAATATGGACCAAGCTGATGTAATCCGGCCCGAAGCCCATCAAATTACTCGATTTTACATCTCCAGTTATGAGAAAAATTAAGATTCTAAAACATTAAATTGTTTTTAAAAATATTAAATTATTTATTTACACAAGGAAAAAAATCCAAAACTTAATTCAAAGTTATTGTATACCTCACCAAGCCCGAAAATGTCTTCAACGAATGTTATAATTTCAACCAATAATATATGACTTAAATAACATTATATGTATGCATTCTTAAAATTTAACATTCGATATGTTTAATGTTGAAAATTTTATCCACAATCTTTATTTTATGAGATTAGATTAAGCGCAAACAATATTGCTAAAACAATAAAATTTGAAAGAATAATTTGGGTTGACAATTCAGATATTCACCCCGAAAAAGAATTACCCGGGATCTTTTCAATTTTTTTGTTTATTTTCAAATAATATTATAGATTTAAAACATAATGTCGCTTTCGTTTAATAAAAAGATCAAAACCCTTTAAACTTTGGGATCTAAGCTTCAAGTTTTATCATATATGCATTGATCCATAATTATAAAAAAATGGTTGAATGATTTTGATGAAATAAAAAAGTACGAATGAAAAATCAAAAATATTCATAAAATTTATAAATTATCAAGTACGAATGAAAAATCAAAAATATTCATAAAAATACAACTCTTGTTTAATTAATTAATAGTTATTCAAATGCATGATATTAGAAATAAAAAAGTAGGACAAATATAATAACAAGGAAACATTTTTTTTGCTAAGCATATGATTTTATTAATAATAATCTGACCATCGACAAACTAAGTACTCGTGAATATTTTGAATGTTGCAATTATCTTTGAAGTTAGTCTACGTGCTTTCATTGTTGTAGAGAAAGAGCTTTTCAAGAGTCTTTTTGTTCTTTTAAATATATAGGGTCACCCAAATGTAACCTTACCCATAATTGAGTGACCCAAGTGTAACTTTTAATAATTGGATGACCCGAATGTAACTTTACCCATAACCGAGTGACCTAAATATAACTTTTAATAAATTGGGTGACCTAAATGTAACTTTACCCATAATTGAGTGACATCCATTGTAGTTTACCCAAACTTTAAATACATGTAATAAACTGCATTTCAATAAATGGGAACTAATGGCTAATGCTAGGGAAACGAAAAGTAAGAGTGAGCGTTTAATTTAATATTTCAACTAAATACCAATTGAAATTCACGCCTTTAATTCAATTAGTGTATATATAAACCATGAACCATCAAGCAATCTATCCACAAGAAATTCCTTGTAAGAAAATACTTGAAAATAATAAATTTCGCTGATAAAAAAAGAAAATATTGGATAACATGGCCAGATTTACTGTCACTCACGCTGTCATCCTCGCCCTATTTTTCACAGGTTTGTTTTCTTCATCCCTTAATCTAATTTATTTATAATTTTTTCTTTAAAGAATTCAATTTATATTTATTTTGCAGTTATTACAATGGTACATGAGATTGAAGCAAAAGAATGCGTAGAGTTCTCACAAATAGACACTTGCAACCTTCTCAAATGCAAGGCCACATGTTTACAGAAGCACAATTCTAGCCTAGCGGAATGTGTTGTGAGTGGAGGAACACCTCTGAATCCTACTCTCAAGTGTCGTTGCTTTTATACATGTTCTTCTTAGTTTTATTTTCAATATCATATATTTTTATAACTATTAATTAATAAAAGCACGAGTTGTTCTTATTTATGAATTTGTTTATTTTTCGGATTCATACTTGATAGTATACAATTTTATATGCTGCTATTCATATTAATTATTTACTCGATTTCAAAGAACTCAACTAGACACGATTGAACTTAACTCAGATACACGGAATGACCTGGCCTAAATTCCATTTAAACTCGGTTAGGAACAGACTTGATGTCCACAAGAACCCGAATTAACTCGATAACTAACTGACTCGGACACAAACATAGTATTGACCCAACCAAAAATTGACATACCATAATCGAAAACGAGTTTGAGTTGGTTTCAAACCGACGTTGACATAGACCCAAGTCAACTCGGACCCGACCTGAATCGAGTTGAACTATTGACTTCAAAAGACATAATTTTAACCGAATATGGACCAAGCTGATGTAATCCGACCCGAAGCCCATCAAATTACTCGATTTTACATCTCCAGTTATGAGAAAAATTAAGATTCTAAAACATTAAATTGTTTTTAAAAATATTAAATTATTTATTTACACAAGGAAAAAAATCCAAAACTTAATTCAAAGTTATTGTATACCTCACCAAGCCCGAAAATGTCTTCAACGAATGTTATAATATCAACCAATAATATATGACTTAAATAACATTATATGTATGCATTCTTAAAATTTAACATTCGATATGTTTAATGTTGAAAATTTTATCCACAATCTTTATTTTATGAGATTAGATTAAGCGCAAACAATATTGCTAAAACAATAAAATTTGAAAGAATAATTTGGGTTGACAATTCAGATATTCACCCCGAAAAAGAATTACCCGGGATCTTTTCAATTTTTTTGTTTATTTTCAAATAATATTATAGATTTAAAACATAATGTCGCTTTCGTTTAATAAAAAGATCAAAACCCTTTAAACTTTGGGATCCAAGCTTGAAGTTTTATCATATATGCATTGATCCATAATTATAAAAAAATGGTTGAATGATTTTGATGAAATAAAAAAGTACGAATGAAAAATCAAAAATATTCATAAAATTTATAAATTATCAAGTACGAATGAAAAATCAAAAATATTCATAAAAATACAACTCTTGTTTTTTTTTTGAAAAGCGATATGATTTTATTAAAGCAAAATCATACAAAGCACTACTAATGGCCTCGTTAAAAACCCCCCTAATCCTAAATGGGGGAAAAGAGTACCATTAGAAGTGACAAAATCAAGGACAAACACGCATACAACTCACGCCCTAACCCAAAGCCACGATATCCGATCGACACCCCCCTTGGCAAGGGCATCCGCCAATTGATTACCTTCCCGGAGAACATGCGCAAAACACACATTTGGCAAAGCCTCACAAGCGTCGTCGATCTGAAAAAACCAACGCCACAAACGCCACGGCCTCCGTTCAACAAATTGGAGACCTCTAATTGTGTTTTGTGCTTGTCGTATTTTTGCCGCCTTGTGAAAAAATGAGGTGTTTCTGTCACCTTCCGCCAACCATAACGCCCTCGATTTCTGTCGCCAAACGGATTCCCGCAAATTCGCCACCTTCCATAAACGAGTGTGTAATCTCCGATATTCTACTTCCTCGGCCCTCGTCCTAGACGTTGAAGACATCATATTATCACAATCCTCAATTTTCTTCACTAAAGCCTCATATTCCTTATCTAAATCACCAAATTGAGATCGGTTCCAACCCTTCAAAATCTGTTTTAAGCTCTTCAATTTCAACCGAATTGGCAGCCGTTCACCACCCGAAGACAAATGCTTCCACTCCTTTTCAATCCTTGGTAAATCATTCAACCAAGCGTTAACAAAACGAAACGGTTTGGGACCACTGTCCTCCATCTCGCTCACCAATACAATAGGCGAATGGTCTGATAGTTCCTTCGGCAAATGCAGAATCACAAGCGACTCGAACCTCTGAATCCAACCGTCCGTGACCAAAAATCTATCTAGGCGACTACACCTCCCCTCCGGACCGAACCACGTGAACAAATTTCCATTAACCGGAATGTCAATCAAAGCAAGAGACTCGATAAAATCACAAAAACTGTCCACCCCCGCATATCCATTTCCCCTCCCTCGCCTTTCCTCTTGACATTTTACCACATTATAATCGCCCCCCCCCCACACCAATTGATTGGTCGACGTTGTACAATCGTTTTAATTCCCTCCCAAAAAATGGCCTGTTCCGTTACCCCGCATGGTGCATATATCCCAATAAAACCACACTCCCACTCCTCTCTCGACCATTTCCCAATGACCATAATTAAATTACGCCCAATCTCTGATTCCGAAACATGAAAACTCGCAGGATCCCACACCATAAGAACCCCTCCCAACCGACCCTCCGATGGAGCAAAAAGGAATTCAAACGAATCAGAAAACCATAGTTGGCTAACTAACCTTTCAGATATGCTTTCCATCTTTGTCTCCTGAAAGAGAGCCAATCCGCATCGTTGTTGTCGTAAAACACGTCCAATTGAACGTCGTTTCGCCGCTGCCCCTAGTCCACGCACGTTCCACGACAACAACCTCATAAGCTGCTATTTCGGAACCTCTCGCGCCTCCAATAAGCGTGCGATATCTTGTAATACTTCCTCTTCTCTACCTGTTGTCACTGCACCAATTAAATTGCCCACTCTCGCTGTTTCCGCTGCCTCTCGGATAATAGCTTGCTTCCGACAAATAAAATCCGAATCAGACAAAGAACCGTTTGCTATCTCAATCACTTGCTGATGTCCTTCGTCTTTATTTTTTCTCGGACGGCCACGCCCCCTTTTTACTACTTTGGTATTTGTCGAAGAGTCAATCACTTGGGGAGGGTTGAGATCCGATAGGAGTCGAACTCTTCGCCTCTCTCCATTTACCTCCATCACACTTGCTTTCGATTTTCGACTGTCCCCGCCCATTGGCTCAGCACGCACCTGCTCCAATGTCATAAGCACACCCCCCTCGTCCGAGGCTCGCACCTGCCCCTCTGTCCTCCCTCCCCCCATCGCTGCAACCTCCACTAAACACCAACCCTCTCCAGCCGGTTGTTCCTCTAACTCGCGGTTAATTAATCCAAAAGACTCCTCCTCACAACTCTTGTTTAATTAATTAATAGTTATTCAAATGCATAATATTAGAAATAAAAAAGTAGGACAAATATAATAACAAGGAAACATTTTTTTTTGCTAAGCATATGATTTTATTAATAATAATCTGACCATCGACAAACTAAGTACTCGTGAATATTTTGAATGTTGCAATTATCTTTGAAGTTAGGCTACGTGCTTTCATTGTTGTAGAGAAAGAGCTTTTCAAGAGTCTTTTTGTTCTTTTAATTATATAGGGTCACCCAAATGTAACCTTACCCATAATTGAGTGACCCAAGTGTAACTTTTAATAATTGGATGACCCGAATGTAACTTTACCCATAACCGAGTGACCTAAATATAACTTTTAATAAATTGGGTGACCTAAATATAACCTTACCCATAATTGAGTGACATCCATTGTAGTTTACCCAAACTTTAAATACATGTAATAAACTGCATTTCAATAAATGGGAACTAATGGCTAATGCTAGGGAAACGAAAAGTAAGAGTGAGCGTTTAATTTAATATTTCAACTAAATACCAATTGAAATTCACGCCTTTAATTCAATTAGTGTATATATAAACCATGAACCCATCAATCAATCTATCCACAAGAAATTCCTTGTAAGAAAATACTTGAAAATAATAAATTTCGCTGATAAAAAAAGAAAATATTGGATAACATGGCCAGATTTACTGTCACTCACGGTGTCATCCTCGCCCTATTTTTCACAGGTTTGTTTTCTTCATCCCTTAATCTAATTTATTTATAATTTTTTCTTTAAAGAATTCAATTTATATTTATTTTGCAGTTATTACAATGGTACATGAGATTGAAGCAAAAGAATGCGTAGAGTTCTCACAAATAGACACTTGCAACCTTCTCAGATGCAAGGACACATGTTTACAGAAGCACAATTCTAGCCTAGCGGAATGTGTTGTGAGTGGAGGAACACCTCTGAATCCTACTCTCAAGTGTCGTTGCTTTTATACATGTTCTTCTTAGTTTTATTTTCAATATCATATATTTTTATAACTATTAATTAATAAAAGCATGGGTTGTTCTTATTTATGAATTTGTTTATTTATCGGATTCATACATGATAGTATACAATTTTATATGCTGCTATTCATATTAATTATTTACTCGATTTCAAAGAACTCAACTAGACACGATTGAACTTAACTCAGACACACGGAATGACCTGGCCTAAATTCCATTTAAACTCGGTTAGGAACAGACTTGATGTCCACAAGAACCCGAATTAACTCGATAACTAACTGACTCGGACACAAACATAGTATTGACCCAACCAAAAATTGACATACCATAATCGAAAACGAGTTTGAGTTGGTTTCAAACCGACGTTGACATAGACCCAAGTCAACTCGGACCCGACCTGAATCGAGTTGAACTATTGACTTCAAAAGACATAATTTTAACCGAATACGGACCAAGCTGATGTAATCCGACCCGAAGCCCATCAAATTACTCGATTTTACATCTCCAGTTATGAGAAAAAATAAGATTCTAAAACATTAAATTGTTTTTAAAAATATTAAATTATTTATTTACACAAGGAAAAAAATCCAAAACTTAATTCAAAGTTATTGTATACCTCACCAATCCCGAAAATGTCTTCAACGAATGTTATAATATCAACCAATAATATATGACTTAAATAACATTATATGTATGCATTCTTAAAATTTAACATTCGATATGTTTAATGTTGAAAATTTTATCCACAATCTTTATTTTATGAGATTAGATTAAGTGCAAACAATATTGCTAAAACAATAAAATTTGAAAGAATAATTTGGGTTGACAATTCAGATATTCACCCCGAAAAAGAATTACCCGGGATCTTTTCAATTTTTTTGTTTATTTTCAAATAATATTATAGATTTAAAACATAATGTCGCTTTCGTTTAATAAAAAGATCAAAACCCTTTAAACTTTGGGATCTAAGCTTCAAGTTTTGTCATATATGCATTGATCCATAATTATAAAAAAATGGTTGAATGATTTTGATGAAATAAAAAAGTACGAATGAAAAATCAAAAATATTCATAAAATTTATAAATTATCAAGTACGAATGAAAAATCAAAAATATTCATAAAAATACAACTCTTGTTTAATTAATTAATAGTTATTCAAATGCATGATATTAGAAATAAAAAAGTAGGACAAATATAATAACAAGGAAACATTTTTTTTGCTAAGCATATGATTTTATTAATAATAATCTGACCATCGACAAACTAAGTACTCGTGAATATTTTGAATGTTGCAATTATCTTTGAAGTTAGTCTACGTGCTTTCATTGTTGTAGAGAAAGAGCTTTTCAAGAGTCTTTTTGTTCTTTTAAATATATAGGGTCACCCAAATGTAACCTTACCCGTAATTGAGTGACCCAAGTGTAACTTTTAATAATTGGATGACCCGAATGTAACTTTACCCATAACCGAGTGACCTAAATATAACTTTTAATAAATTGGGTGACCTAAATGTAACCTTACCCATAATTGAGTGACATCCATTGTAGTTTACCCAAACTTTAAATACATGTAATAAACTGCATTTCAATAAATGGGAACTAAAGGCTAATGCTAGGGAAACGAAAAGTAAGAGTGAGCGATTAATTTAATATTTCAACTAAATACCAATTGAAATTCACGCCTTTAATTCAATTAGTGTATATATAAACCATGAACCATCAAGCAATCTATCCACAAGAAATTCCTTGTAAGAAAATACTTGAAAATAATAAATTTCGCTGATAAGAAAAGAAAATATTGGATAACATGGCCAGATTTACTGTCACTCACGGTGTCATCCTCGCCCTATTTTTCACAGGTTTGTTTTCTTCATCCCTTAATCTAATTTATTTATAATTTTTTCTTTAAAGAATTCAATTTATATTTATTTTGCAGTTATTACAATGGTACATGAGATTGAAGCAAAAGAATGCGTAGAGTTCTCACAAATAGACACTTGCAACCTTCTCAAATGCAAGGCCACATGTTTACAGAAGCACAATTCTAGCCTAGCGGAATGTGTTGTGAGTGGAGGAACACCTCTGAATCCTACTCTCAAGTGTCGTTGCTTTTATACATGTTCTTCTTAGTTTTATTTTCAATATCATATATTTTTATAACTATTAATTAATAAAAGCACGAGTTGTTCTTATTTATGAATTTGTTTATTTTTCGGATTCATACTTGATAGTATACAATTTTATATGCTGCTATTCATATTAATTATTTACTCGATTTCAAAGAACTCAACTAGACACGATTGAACTTAACTCAGATACACGGAATGACCTGGCCTAAATTCCATTTAAACTCGGTTAGGAACAGACTTGATGTCCACAAGAACCCGAATTAACTCGATAACTAACTGACTCGGACACAAACATAGTATTGACCCAACCAAAAATTGACAGACCATAATCGAAAACGAGTTTGAGTTGGTTTCAAACCGACGTTGACATAGACCCAAGTCAACTCGGACCCGACCTGAATCGAGTTGAACTATTGACTTCAAAAGACATAATTTTAACCGAATACGGACCAAGCTGATGTAATCCGACCCGAAGCCCATCAAATTACTCGATTTTACATCTCCAGTTATGAGAAAAATTAAGATTCTAAAACATTAAATTGTTTTTAAAAATATTAAATTATTTATTTACACAAGGAAAAAAATCCAAAACTTAATTCAAAGTTATTGTATACCTCACCAAGCCCGAAAATGTCTTCAACGAATGTTATAATATCAACCAATAATATATGACTTAAATAACATTATATGTATGCATTCTTAAAATTTAACATTCGATATGTTTAATGTTGAAAATTTTATCCACAATCTTTATTTTATGAGATTAGATTAAGCGCAAACAATATTGCTAAAACAATAAAATTTGAAAGAATAATTTGGGTTGACAATTCAGATATTCACCCCGAAAAAGAATTACCCGGGATCTTTTCAATTTTTTTGTTTATTTTCAAATAATATTATAGATTTAAAACATAATGTCGCTTTCGTTTAATAAAAAGATCAAAACCCTTTAAACTTTGGGATCCAAGCTTCAAGTTTTATCATATATGCATTGATCCATAATTATAAAAAAATGGTTGAATGATTTTGATGAAATAAAAAAGTACGAATGAAAAATCAAAAATATTCATAAAATTTATAAATTATCAAGTACGAATGAAAAATCAAAAATATTCATAAAAATACAACTCTTGTTTAATTAATTAATAGTTATTCAAATGCATGATATTAGAAATAAAAAAGTAGGACAAATATAATAACAAGGAAACATTTTTTTTTTGCTAAGCATATGATTTTATTAATAATAATCTGACCATCGACAAACTAAGTACTCGTGAATATTTTGAATGTTGCAATTATCTTTGAAGTTAGGCTACGTGCTTTCATTGTTGTAGAGAAAGAGCTTTTCAAGAGTCTTTTTGTTCTTTTAAATATATATAGGGTCACCCAAATGTAACCTTACCCATAATTGAGTGACCGAAGTGTAACTTTTAATAATTGGATGACCCGAATGTAACTTTACCCATAACCGAGTGACCTAAATATAACTTTTAATAAATTGGGTGACCTAAATGTAACCTTACCCATAATTGAGTGACATCCATTGTAGTTTACCCAAACTTTAAATACATGTAATAAACTGCATTTCAATAAATGGGAACTAATGGCTAATGCAAGGGAAACGAAAAGTAAGAGTGAGCGTTTAATTTAATATTTCAACTAAATACCAATTGAAATTCACGCCTTTAATTCAATTAGTGTATATATAAACCATGAACCATCAAGCAATCTATCCACAAGAAATTCCTTGTAAGAAAATACTTGAAATAATAAATTTCGCTGATAAAAAAAGAAAATATTGGATAACATGGCCAGATTTACTGTCACTCACGGTGTCATCCTCGCCCTATTTTTCACAGGTTTGTTTTCTTCATCCCTTAATCTAATTTATTTATAATTTTTTCTTTAAAGAATTCAATTTATATTTATTTTGCAGTTATTACAATGGTACATGAGATTGAAGCAAAAGAATGCGTAGAGTTCTCACAAATAGACACTTGCAACCTTCTCAAATGCAAGGCCACATGTTTACAGAAGCACAATTCTAGCCTAGCGGAATGTGTTGTGAGTGGAGGAACACCTCTGAATCCTACTCTCAAGTGTCGTTGCTTTTATACATGTTCTTCTTAGTTTTATTTTCAATATCATATATTTTTATAACTATTAATTAATAAAAGCACGAGTTGTTCTTATTTATGAATTTGTTTATTTTTCGGATTCATACTTGATAGTATACAATTTTATATGCTGCTATTCATATTAATTATTTACTCGATTTCAAAGAACTCAACTAGACACGATTGAACTTAACTCAGATACACGGAATGACCTGGCCTAAATTCCATTTAAACTCGGTTAGGAACAGACTTGATGTCCACAAGAACCCGAATTAACTCGATAACTAACTGACTCGGACACAAACATAGTATTGACCCAACCAAAAATTGACAGACCATAATCGAAAACGAGTTTGAGTTGGTTTCAAACCGACGTTGACATAGACCCAAGTCAACTCGGACCCGACCTGAATCGAGTTGAACTATTGACTTCAAAAGACATAATTTTAACCGAATACGGACCAAGCTGATGTAATCCGACCCGAAGCCCATCAAATTACTCGATTTTACATCTCCAGTTATGAGAAAAATTAAGATTCTAAAACATTAAATTGTTTTTAAAAATATTAAATTATTTATTTACACAAGGAAAAAAATCCAAAACTTAATTCAAAGTTATTGTATACCTCACCAAGCCCGAAAATGTCTTCAACGAATGTTATAATATCAACCAATAATATATGACTTAAATAACATTATATGTATGCATTCTTAAAATTTAACATTCGATATGTTTAATGTTGAAAATTTTATCCACAATCTTTATTTTATGAGATTAGATTAAGCGCAAACAATATTGCTAAAACAATAAAATTTGAAAGAATAATTTGGGTTGACAATTCAGATATTCACCCCGAAAAAGAATTACCCGGGATCTTTTCAATTTTTTTGTTTATTTTCAAATAATATTATAGATTTAAAACATAATGTCGCTTTCGTTTAATAAAAAGATCAAAACCCTTTAAACTTTGGGATCCAAGCTTCAAGTTTTATCATATATGCATTGATCCATAATTATAAAAAAATGGTTGAATGATTTTGATGAAATAAAAAAGTACGAATGAAAAATCAAAAATATTCATAAAATTTATAAATTATCAAGTACGAATGAAAAATCAAAAATATTCATAAAAATACAACTCTTGTTTAATTAATTAATAGTTATTCAAATGCATGATATTAGAAATAAAAAAGTAGGACAAATATAATAACAAGGAAACATTTTTTTTTGCTAAGCATATGATTTTATTAATAATAATCTGACCATCGACAAACTAAGTACTCGTGAATATTTTGAATGTTGCAATTATCTTTGAAGTTAGGCTACGTGCTTTCATTGTTGTAGAGAAAGAGCTTTTCAAGAGTCTTTTTGTTCTTTTAAATATATATAGGGTCACCCAAATGTAACCTTACCCATAATTGAGTGACCGAAGTGTAACTTTTAATAATTGGATGACCCGAATGTAACTTTACCCATAACCGAGTGACCTAAATATAACTTTTAATAAATTGGGTGACCTAAATGTAACCTTACCCATAATTGAGTGACATCCATTGTAGTTTACCCAAACTTTAAATACATGTAATAAACTGCATTTCAATAAATGGGAACTAATGGCTAATGCAAGGGAA
Organism: Hibiscus tridactylites; assembly: GCA_958450335.1. Classification (NCBI taxonomy): domain Eukaryota; kingdom Viridiplantae; phylum Streptophyta; class Magnoliopsida; order Malvales; family Malvaceae; genus Hibiscus; species Hibiscus tridactylites. The sequence continues at coordinate 100,674,140 of OY288268.1, read as the reverse complement.
ACGAAAAGTAAGAGTGAGCGTTTAATTTAATATTTCAACTAAATACCAATAGAAATTCACGCCTTTAATTCAATTAGTGTATATATAAACCATGAACCATCAAGCAATCTATCCACAAGAAATTCCTTGTAAGAAAATACTTGAAAATAATAAATTTCGCTGATAAAAAAAGAAAATATTGGATAACATGGCCAGATTTACTGTCACTCACGCTGTCATCCTCGCCCTATTTTTCACAGGTTTGTTTTCTTCATCCCTTAATCTAATTTATTTATAATTTTTTCTTTAAAGAATTCAATTTATATTTATTTTGCAGTTATTACAATGGTACATGAGATTGAAGCAAAAGAATGCGTAGAGTTCTCACAAATAGACACTTGCAACCTTCTCAAATGCAAGGCCACATGTTTACAGAAGCACAATTCTAGCCTAGCGGAATGTGTTGTGAGTGGAGGAACACCTCTGAATCCTACTCTCAAGTGTCGTTGCTTTTATACATGTTCTTCTTAGTTTTATTTTCAATATCATATATTTTTATAACTATTAATTAATAAAAGCACGAGTTGTTCTTATTTATGAATTTGTTTATTTTTCGGATTCATACTTGATAGTATACAATTTTATATGCTGCTATTCATATTAATTATTTACTCGATTTCAAAGAACTCAACTAGACACGATTGAACTTAACTCAGATACACGGAATGACCTGACCTAAATTCCATTTAAACTCGGTTAGGAACAGACTTGATGTCCACAAGAACCCGAATTAACTCGATAACTAACTGACTCGGACACAAACATAGTATTGACCCAACCAAAAATTGACATACCATAATCGAAAACGAGTTTGAGTTGGTTTCAAACCGACGTTGACATAGACCCAAGTCAACTCGGACCCAACCTGAATCGAGTTGAACTATTGACTTCAAAAGACATAATTTTAACCGAATATGGACCAAGCTGATGTAATCCGACCCGAAGCCCATCAAATTACTCGATTTTACATCTCCATATATGAGAAAAATTAAGATTCTAAAACATTAAATTGTTTTTAAAAATATTAAATTATTTATTTACACAAGGAAAAAAATCCAAAACTTAATTCAAAGTTATTGTATACCTTACCAAGCCCGAAAATGTCTTCAACGAATGTTATAATATCAACCAATAATATATGACTTAAATAACATTATATGTATGCATTCTTAAAATTTAACATTCGATATGTTTAATGTTGAAAATTTTATCCACAATCTTTATTTTATGAGATTAGATTAAGCGCAAACAATATTGCTAAAACAATAAAATTTGAAAGAATAATTTGGGTTGAAATTTCAGATATTCACCCCGAAAAAGAATTACCCGCGATCTTTTCAATTTTTTTGTTTATTTTCAAATAATATTATAGATTTAAAACGTAATGTCGCTTTCGTTTAATAAAAAGATCAAAACCCTTTAAACTTTGGGATCTAAGCTTCAAGTTTTATCATATATGCATTGATCCATAATTATAAAAAAATGGTTGAATGATTTTGATGAAATAAAAAAGTAGGAATGAAAAATCAAAAATATTCATAAAATTTATAAATTATCAAGTACGAATGAAAAATCAAAAATATTCATAAAAATACAACTCTTGTTTAATTAATTAATAGTTATTCAAATGCATGATATTAGAAATAAAAAAGTAGGACAAATATAATAACAAGGAAACATTTTTTTTTGCTAAGCATATGATTTTATTAATAATAATCTGACCATCGACAAACTAAGTACTCGTGAATATTTTGAATGTTGCAATTATCTTTGAAGTTAGTCTACGTGCTTTCATTGTTGTAGAGAAAGAGCTTTTCAAGAGTCTTTTTGTTCTTTTAAATATATAGGGTCACCCAAATGTAACCTTACCCATAATTGAGTGACCCAAGTGTAACTTTTAATAATTGGATGACCCGAATGTAACTTTACCCATAACCGAGTGACCTAAATATAACTTTTAATAAATTGGGTGTCCTAAATGTAACATTACCCATAATTGAGTGACATCCATTGTAGTTTACCCAAACTTTAAATACATGTAATAAACTGCATTTCAATAAATGGGAACTAATGGCTAATGCTAGGGAAACGAAAAGTAAGAGTGAGCGTTTAATTTAATATTTCAACTAAATACCAATTGAAATTCACGCCTTTAATTCAATTAGTGTATATATAAACCATGAACCATCAAGCAATCTATCCACAAGAAATTCCTTGTAAGAAAATACTTGAAAATAATAAATTTCGCTGATAAAAAAAGAAAATATTGGATAACATGGCCAGATTTACTGTCACTCACGGTGTCATCCTCGCCCTATTTTTCACAGGTTTGTTTTCTTCATCCCTTAATCTAATTTATTTATAATTTTTTCTTTAAAGAATTCAATTTATATTTATTTTGCAGTTATTACAATGGTACATGAGATTGAAGCAAAAGAATGCGTAGAGTTCTCACAAATAGACACTTGCAACCTTCTCAAATGCAAGGCCACATGTTTACAGAAGCACAATTCTAGCCTAGCGGAATGTGTTGTGAGTGGAGGAACACCTCTGAATCCTACTCTCAAGTGTCGTTGCTTTTATACATGTTCTTCTTAGTTTTATTTTCAATATCATATATTTTTATAACTATTAATTAATAAAAGCACGAGTTGTTCTTATTTATGAATTTGTTTATTTTTCGGATTCATACTTGATAGTATACAATTTTATATGCTGCTATTCATATTAATTATTTACTCGATTTCAAAGAACTCAACTAGACACGATTGAACTTAACTCAGATACACGGAATGACCTGACCTAAATTCCATTTAAACTCGGTTAGGAACAGACTTGATGTCCACAAGAACCCGAATTAACTCGATAACTAACTGACTCGGACACAAACATAGTATTGACCCAACCAAAAATTGACATACCATAATCGAAAACGAGTTTGAGTTGGTTTCAAACCGACGTTGACATAGACCCAAGTCAACTCGGACCCAACCTGAATCGAGTTGAACTATTGACTTCAAAAGACATAATTTTAACCGAATATGGACCAAGCTGATGTAATCCGACCCGAAGCCCATCAAATTACTCGATTTTACATCTCCATATATGAGAAAAATTAAGATTCTAAAACATTAAATTGTTTTTAAAAATATTAAATTATTTATTTACACAAGGAAAAAAATCCAAAACTTAATTCAAAGTTATTGTATACCTTACCAAGCCCGAAAATGTCTTCAACGAATGTTATAATATCAACCAATAATATATGACTTAAATAACATTATATGTATGCATTCTTAAAATTTAACATTCGATATGTTTAATGTTGAAAATTTTATCCACAATCTTTATTTTATGAGATTAGATTAAGCGCAAACAATATTGCTAAAACAATAAAATTTGAAAGAATAATTTGGGTTGAAATTTCAGATATTCACCCCGAAAAAGAATTACTCGGGATCTTTTCAATTTTTTTGTTTATTTTCAAATAATATTATAGATTTAAAACGTAATGTCGCTTTCGTTTAATAAAAAGATCAAAACCCTTTAAACTTTGGGATCTAAGCTTCAAGTTTTATCATATATGCATTGATCCATAATTATAAAAAAATGGTTGAATGATTTTGATGAAATAAAAAAGTACGAATGAAAAATCAAAAATATTCATAAAATTTATAAATTATCAAGTACGAATGAAAAATCAAAAATATTCATAAAAATACAACTCTTGTTTAATTAATTAATAGTTATTCAAATTCATGATATTAGAAATAAAAAAGTAGGACAAATATAATAACAAGGAAACATTTTTTTTTTGCTAAGCATATGATTTTATTAATAATAATCTGACCATCGACAAACTAAGTACTCGTGAATATTTTGAATGTTGCAATTATCTTTGAAGTTAGTCTACGTGCTTTCATTGTTGTAGAGAAAGAGCTTTTCAAGAGTCTTTTTGTTCTTTTAAATATATAGGGTCACCCAAATGTAACCTTACCCATAATTGAGTGACCCAAGTGTAACTTTTAATAATTGGATGACCCGAATGTAACTTTACCCATAACCGAGTGACCTAAATATAACTTTTAATAAATTGGGTGACCTAAATGTAACCTTACCCATAATTGAGTGACATCCATTGTAGTTTACCCAAACTTTAAATACATGTAATAAACTGCATTTCAATAAATGGGAACTAATGGCTAATGCTAGGGAAACGAAAAGTAAGAGTGAGCGTTTAATTTAATATTTCAACTAAATACCAATTGAAATTCACGCCTTTAATTCAATTAGTGTATATATAAACCATGAACCATCAAGCAATCTATCCACAAGAAATTCCTTGTAAGAAAATACTTGAAAATAATAAATTTCGCTGATAAAAAAAGAAAATATTGGATAACATGGCCAGATTTACTGTCACTCACGGTGTCATCCTCGCCCTATTTTTCACAAGTTTGTTTTCTTCATCCCTTAATCTAATTTATTTATAATTTTTTCTTTAAAGAATTCAATTTATATTTATTTTGCAGTTATTACAATGGTACATGAGATTGAAGCAAAAGAATGCGTAGAGTTCTCACAAATAGACACTTGCAACCTTCTCAAATGCAAGGCCACATGTTTACAGAAGCACAATTCTAGCCTAGCGGAATGTGTTGTGAGTGGAGGAACACCTCTGAATCCTACTCTCAAGTGTCGTTGCTTTTATACATGTTCTTCTTAGTTTTATTTTCAATATCATATATTTTTTTTTATCAGCAAAGCGGTGTATATTTTATTAATGAGAATATACAACGCAAGTCAAACAAGCGCCTCATTAAAAACCTCCCTAATCCTAATGGAGGAAAAGAGTACGACTTGTTGACTTTTATAAAACAATAGACCCCCCTTACAATTCATAACGAAGCCTGGAACAAAGAGACACGAGACACCCCCTCCTTTGCTAGCGCATCAGCTAGCCCATTCGCCTCCTTGTAAATATGAGAAAAACACACGGAGCCTAACCTCAAACACGCACGATCAATCACACAAAAGTATTCCCACAAACGCCACGGCCGGTGGTCCACCTGCAGCACCCACCCAATAGCCACTCTAGAATCCGACTCCACGATTAGCGGACGATCTGCCCAGCTGGACTCGACAAAAAACTCCAGGGCAAAAGCTATCGCCCGAACCTCAGCCACATTTGAATCAAGAGTACCAAGAGGACCGGAAAACAAAGCAAGAATCCGACTCTGAGCATCACGCAAAACCCCGCCAAAGCCCGCTGGTCCTGGTTTCCCGCGCGCGGAACCGTCCACCGAAAACTTCACTGTATTTCTTATAGGGGGCTCCCAACTCACTCCCACCCGCGCCGAAAGCTGAGCAGGCCCTTCGCGATATAAGCTCGGACAATCCCACCAGAGGGACTCAGGAACCGACAACCCCTCCAGAGGGTCTTTACCCAATAAAATGATCGGAGCTTGACCAAGAAGCCAATTTCCGCGGCAGTGACATTCTTATCATTAAAAACCAAGTCGTTCCGCGCAAGCCACAACGACCACAATAAAGCAGCAATACTCGACACCCACAACTTCCTCAAGGTGCCTTTAAAGGAACAGTGCATATTCGGGATAAGAAATTCCGCAAATAACTTCGGCAAAGGCAACGAAATCGCCCACCACCCTCGAAACCAATCCCACAAACCTTGGGCAAATGGGCATGCATAAAAGAGATGATCGATATCCTCCTCTCTCGCACGACACCACCTACACATACCTCGGTCATCACCCAAATCTATCCCACGAGTCCGCAAAAAAGCGAAAGTCGGCAATCGACGCAACCAAGTAAACCAAAGGAACGCTTGGACCTTAGGAGGAACCAACACCTTCCACGCAAAACAGTCCCCAAAATCACTCTCGCCTACTTTATCTATCATAAGCAAACGAGTCAACCCCTTAACGGAAAACGTCCCACGAGTATCCGGTTTCCACACTAACATGTCGAGTCCGCCTTGTCGCAACTTTACCGGGCAAACCAGCGCTTTCAAATCCATCAATTGTCATGCCTCAAACGATCGTAGGCTACGGCGAAACAAAACTTCCCACTGAACGTGCTGGAAGCTCTCACCAACCGCAATATCCTGCACCATTGCTAGCCGCTCTCTCACAATTGAGAATAGGCGAGGGAAAACATCTTTCAACGGCTGTTCGACACACCAAGCATCAAACCAAAACAGCACTCTCTCCCCAGACCCAATCTTCAAAACGAAATGATCCTCACCCATATGTTGTTGTACATCCTCTGAATTAACTGTTTGCACTATTTGTTTCCAAATCACAGACATCTGCCCCCTTGCCGATGTGTTAAAACGCCACCACTGTGCCGCTTCACCATACTTGGAGACAATAATTGCCCGCCACAACGAGTTCACATCCCGAGCATATCGCCACGACCACTTCGCCAAAAGAGCCTTATTGCGAACCTCTAGATCAGCCACCCCCAAGCCTCCAAGATGGTGAGGCCTACATACCATACTCCAGCTCACTCTGCTCATTTTACGCTGAAGATTCACCCCACCCCATAAGAAAGTTCGTCTCAGCCTATCTATAGCAGCAATCACCCCTTTCGGCACTTTAAACAGACCCATATAGTAAACTGGAAGAGAGGATAAGACTGAATTTACCAAAGTGACGCGTGCCGCAAACGACAAAGACGTCTTCTTCCAACCTGCCAACTTGCGTCGAACGGATGCAATTACTGGCTCCCATACAGCTACGTTTCGCGGATTTACCCCCAACGGCAACCCCAAGTATACAAACGGTAATTCCCCCTGTCGGCAACCCAAAACCTCGGCCATGGAAGCACTCAAATCCCCATCTATACCTATCGAATACAGTGACGATTTAGAGAAATTGATGCGCAAACCTGAGCAGACTTGGAAACAACACAATAGCCTACGGATACTCAGCGCTGCTGCAACAGAAGCTTCGAAAAAAAGGACGGTGTCGTCAGCAAACTGTAGGTGTGTTATCGTTACCCCCGGAGCCACTTCCACCCCCCTAATCAGCCCCACTTCCTCCGCTTGTACAAGTAACCGATGCAGCGCCTCTGCAACGATGACAAACAATAGAGGCGACAAAGGGCAGCCTTGTCGCAGCCCCCGCCTCATTTCAAATTCCTTCGTTGCACAACCATTCAACAAGACGGATAATCGAACAGAACCAATGCATTCCATCACCCAACCCCTCCAAGTAGAACTAAATCCCATCAAGACCATAATTTGATCCAAAAACTCCCAACGAACACAATCATATGCCTTCGCAAAGTCTAGCTTCAGCACACATCCCCCAACTCGGCTCTTGCGCAAAGAATGTATCGTCTCATTTGCTAGCAGAATACCATCAACTATCTGACGTCCACGGACAAAAGCAGACTGATGGTCACTGATCAAACCACCTAATACCACCTGTAGACGCTTAGCTAAGATTTTAGCTAGAATCTTATAAATGGAGTTCAACAAGCTAATAGGTCTATAGTCGTGCAAAGTCACTGGTGATTCAACTTTTGGTAACAACACAATAAAAGTATTATTAACGCCCAACGGTAATTTTCCGAAATTGAAGAATTCGGCCAAAAATCTGTCCACATCAGAACTAACTACCTCCCAGCACCTCTTATAGAATTCCATGCTATACCCATCCGGACCCAGAGACTTCGACCCTTCACTACCTCGCACCACATCCCATGCCTCACCCATTGAAAATGGCAAAATCAGATTCGAGTTCTCATAGTCACTTACCACATTAAACGCCCCGTCAAATTGCCATGTACAAGCCCTTGTTTCCGCAGCAAAGTGCCTAGCGAAAAAACGCACCACATGTTTCCGTAACCTGTGCGGATCACATACCCAAGTACCATTGATATTTAAACCAACAATTGCATTCCGTATCGCTCTTAACTTTGCTGCCCTGTGGAAGAACGCGGTGTTTCTATCACCCAGTTTAAGCCACGTCGCTCGAGACTTCTGACGCCATAACGACTCTTTTTTACGAATCGCTCGCCAAAGAGCTTGCATCCATGCTTTCTTGCGGTCGTTAAGCTCACCACCCTCCCCCACTGCTAGCTCCTCATCACCATTATCTAAGCTATCAAGGAAGCCTTGTAATTGAGTAATTTCTTTCTCGACATCCCCAAAATCAGATTTATTCCATTTTCTAAGGAACAACTTCATGTGTCTCAACTTTACCGAAATGTTTGAATTACCTATCCCCATGCCCGTCAACCTACACCACTCCTCCGCCATTCGTTTCACATTACGTTTCTCTTCCAACCACACATTTATAAACCGGAAAGGCCTCGGACCCCAGTCAATATCATCACATAGCAAGAGAATAGGGGCATGGTCCGATATACCTCTCGACATAGTAAGCTGTTCAATTCTAGAAAAACAATCCAACCACCCAGTTGATACAAGGAACCTATCAATACGACTTTTCCGATTGTCCCTCCCAAACCATGTAAACTGCTTCCCTCTTAACGGTAAGTCAATCAAACAAGCCAAATTCACAAATGAAGCGAAAGAGTGCATACCTCTATGCTGCGATTGGCAGCCTGTTCTCTCCGACGGACACAACACCGAGTTGAAATCACCCATAACGCACCATGGTCCTGCGAAGCCATTGATTACTGTCACTAGCCGTTGCCACAAGCCCTCCTGTTCCGACACATCGCACGGGGCGTATACCGCCATAAGGCAACAAACGAAATCCTCATACTTCCATCGCCCTTGAATCACAACAAAATGTCTGTCAACTTCTACCGACTCCATCACAAATTTAGCACCCTCCCATATTACTATTATACCACCCGAAGCACCCACGGATGGCGAAAACACAAATTCAAAGCCATCGCTATACCACATTCCAGCGATAACCGACGAATTCAATTCCTCTAGCTTCGACTCCTGTAAAAAAACCATGTCAAACCGTTGTCTTCTAACAATTTCTCCTACACGTCGTCTCTTCAATAGCGACCCCAACCCCCTGACATTCCAACTCATCAATCGCATTATTGCAAATTGCGAATGCCGTCTTGCAGCACTCGCGAAAGGTCCTGTAGAATTTCTTTCTCGCGGCCTAACGATGTCACTCCCACTAAGTTCCCTATTGCCGCTGTTGCTGTTGCTTCACGGTGGAGAATTTCCTGCCGACGTTGGACATCCGAGTCCATTATTGATGCGTCGGCAATTTTAATAGGATCACGATTACCACCCTTCCTCGGTCTTCCCCTCCCCTGCTTCAAAGTTTTCACCACCCCAGAAATCGCGTTCACTGATTTTGTTTTTTTTAGAACACCATTAATCCATATCGGGATGGCAGCATCATCTATTCCGGTTTGTCGTTGTTCTTGTTCACCGTCTAATTGTTCCACTGGAATCGTGAAGACCCCCGTCGGTTCTGTCGTATGAGTTCTAATTGGAACAGAAATTAAGCTCGTCGATGTTTGCTGTCCACACCCCGTCTCCCCCCGTCGATCAGAATTATGTGATTGAAGAAGCTGATTTTCCCCGTGATTTAGCTCAGCTGCTGTAGGTAGAAGAGTTGGATTGTCTTTAGCTATTTCATTGATTTGAAATTCTATTACCGTAGGACTCTGTTGAATATTGCACAATCCTATTCCTGGTAGAACTCTCTCCATCTCAGTTGCATCGCCGCCTTTTGACGGCTGGCCCTGCATCGTCGACGACGGCAGGCCCCCGCGATCATCAACCCTTATGCCCTTGATCATGCCATAATCCCTACGATAAGCATCGTTCCACAATTGATTGGTTTTCCATTCTTTCAGACCCTGATCTTCCACTGTTACTAAGTCCCGATGACAATCCTCCCCCATACACGACTCCGGCACATAATCCGACGAGCTATATTCAGTTGATTCCTCGCTACCATTGTCATCAATCGCTGTGCATTCACAGTCGGTAGGAGGCCCAAAAATGGTCACCTCCTTGACAAAAATATGGTACGGCTTACCCTCTACATCCAGCACCAAGCGAGATTCAATCGATTCCATCGTGTCCGTTTCAATCAACAACCATCCCCGTTCGAACGATGTTGGCGATGCTGTGTTATCCGCAACTCGTACGAGCGAACCCCAATTCTTCGCGATATTATCAAAGGTCTCGTAGGACCAAGCATGTATGGGGATACCGCGGACTGAAATCCACGCTCGTCGTTTGTCTATTGCCATCCCCGGTTGCCAATCCATTAGCTCGGTGAAAACATCATTAAACCTCGTCTTCGCCAATACCTCGTCCTTTAGCTTCGGGTCCTTGAACATCAGCAATATAGCTGGTCCAGCAATTCGCACGATAGACAAACCGTTTAAATTGGGAATGTTCATCCTCGATGCTAACTCCTTCAAGCTCCATTGGCGGCTGCACCATCCCACCATACAATGCTTGAGGATAGCCATTTTCTCATCATCAACACACCCTTGAATCATCTTTGCCGACATGTTTGATCGCTTCGAATTCACACTATTTGAATGTCCCTTGTCCTCCCCACTTTTCTTCTGATCTAACCCAACCGATTCCCGCCTTCTCTGAAACGATCCACGGCCGGCGTATCGAGCCATGCTTACCATCAATCTCGACCCATAAATCCATTTGTGGTTGAGGCGTTCAATCGCTCGATCCGCGTCGCTTTTACTGGCCATCCTAACAAAACCAAACCTCCCTCCATCTCTTGCCCTTTTCCGAGGGATAAAAGCATCGAGTACTTCTCCATGTCTATCGAAAACTTGCCAGAGCCCTTTCCAGTGAAGGGAATCCGATATCCGTCCCACAAAAACTGTCCATTGTTGCCGGCGGCCGGTCTCCCTTGTGCTCATATCTCCCCTACCGGCGGCGGCTTCTTCCAACCTACTCTCCTTAAATAACAACCAAAATTTTTATAACTATTAATTAATAAAAGCACGAGTTGTTCTTATTTATGAATTTGTTTATTTTTCGGATTCATACTTGATAGTATACAATTTTATATGCTGCTATTCATATTAATTATTTACTCGATTTCAAAGAACTCAACTAGACACGATTGAACTTAACTCAGATACACGGAATGACCTGGCTTAAATTCCATTTAAACTCGGTTAGGAACAGACTTGATGTCCACAAGAACCCTTTAAACTTTGGGATCTAAGCTTCAAGTTTTATCATATATGCATTGATCCATAATTATAAAAAAATGGTTGAATGATTTTGATGAAATAAAAAAGTACGAATGAAAAATCAAAAATATTCATAAAATTTATAAATTATCAAGTACGAATGAAAAATCAAAAATATTCATAAAAATACAACTCTTGTTTAATTAATTAATAATTATTCAAATGCATGATATTAGAAATAAAAATGTAGGACAAATATAATAACAAGGAAACATTTTTTTTTTGCTAAGCATATGATTTTATTAATAATAATCTGACCATCGACAAACTAAGTACTCGTGAATATTTTGAATGTTGCAATTATCTTTGAAGTTAGTCTACGTGCTTTCATTGTTGTAGAGAAAGAGCTTTTCAAGAGTCTTTTTGTTCTTTTAAATATATAGGGTCACCCAAATGTAACCTTACCCATAATTGAGTGACCCAAGTGTAACTTTTAATAATTGGATGACCCGAATGTAACTTTACCCATAACCGAGTGACCTAAATATAACTTTTAATAAATTGGGTGACCTAAATGTAACCTTACCCATAATTGAGTGACATCCACTGTAGTTTACCCAAACTTTAAATACATGTAATAAACTGCATTTCAATAAATGGGAACTAATGGCTAATGCTAGGGAAACGAAAAGTAAGAGTGAGCGTTTAATTTAATATTTCAACTAAATACCAATTGAAATTCACGTCTTTAATTCAATTAGTGTATATATAAACCATGAACCATCAAGCAATCTATCCACAAGAAATTCCTTGTAAGAAAATACTTGAAAATAATAAATTTCGCTGATAAAAAAAGAAAATATTGGATAACATGGCCAGATTTACTGTCACTCACGCTGTCATCCTCGCCCTATTTTTCACAGGTTTGTTTTCTTCATCCCTTAATCTAATTTATTTATAATTTTTTTCTTTAAAGAATTCAATTTATATTTATTTTGCAGTTATTACAATGGTACATGAGATTGAAGCAAAAGAATGCGTAGAGTTCTCACAAATAGACACTTGCAACCTTCTAAAATGCAAGGCCACATGTTTACAGAAGCACAATTCTAGCCTAGCGGAATGTGTTGTGAGTGGAGGAACACCTCTGAATCCTACTCTCAAGTGTCGTTGCTTTTATACATGTTCTTCTTAGTTTTATTTTCAATATCATATATTTTTATAACTATTAATTAATAAAAGCACGAGTTGTTCTTATTTATGAATTTGTTTATTTTTCGGATTCATACTTGATAGTATACAATTTTATATGCTGCTATTCATATTAATTATTTACTCGATTTCAAAGAACTCAACTAGACACGATTGAACTTAACTCAGATACACGGAATGACCTGGCCTAAATTCCATTTAAACTCGGTTAGGAACAGACTTGATGTCCACAAGAACCCGAATTAACTCGATAACTAACTGACTCGGACACAAACATAGTATTGACCCAACCAAAAATTGACAGACCATAATCGAAAACGAGTTTGAGTTGGTTTCAAACCGACGTTGACATAGACCCAAGTCAACTCGGACCCGACCTGAATCGAGTTGAACTATTGACTTCAAAAGACATAATTTTAACCGAATATGGACCAAGCTGATGTAATCCGACCCGAAGCCCATCAAATTACTCGATTTTACATCTCCAGTTATGAGAAAAATTAAGATTCTAAAACATTAAATTGTTTTTAAAAATATTAAATTATTTATTTACACAAGGAAAAAAATCCAAAACTTAATTCAAAGTTATTGTATACCTCACCAAGCCCGAAAATGTCTTCAACGAATGTTATAATATCAACCAATAATATATGACTTAAATAACATTATATGTATGCATTCTTAAAATTTAACATTCGATATGTTTAATGTTGAAAATTTTATCCACAATCTTTATTTTATGAGATTAGATTAAGCGCAAACAATATTGCTAAAACAATAAAATTTGAAAGAATAATTTGGGTTGACAATTCAGATATTCACCCCGAAAAAGAATTACCCGGGATCTTTTCAATATTTTTGTTTATTTTCAAATAATATTATAGATTTAAAACATAATGTCGCTTTCGTTTAATAAAAAGATCAAAACCCTTTAAACTTTGGGATCTAAGCTTCAAGTTTTATCATATATGCATTGATCCATAATTATAAAAAACGGTTGAATGATTTTGATGAAATAAAAAAGTACGAATGAAAAATCAAAAATATTCATAAAATTTATAAATTATCAAGTACGAATGAAAAATCAAAAATATTCATAAAAATACAACTCTTGTTTAATTAATTAGGGTAAACTACCCAAATCATCACTCAACTTTGGTCATTAGACCTATTTTCATCACTCAACTTTAAAAACGCCCATTTTCATCACTCAACTTTCAACTTTGTGATGTTTTCATCATTCTACCGTTAACTCAGTTAACACCGTTATGACATGGCTTATAAAATTACACGTCATTTAAAAGAAAATAAACAAAACGACAGTGTTTTGAACATTGTGTTAAAACGACAGTGTTTTGAACATTGGGTTAATTATACCGATTAACCAAAATTAAACCTTTCCTATTCCCCATTAGTCTGAACTTTTGAAAATCAAAGTTGTTCTTTGTGATTTTTTTTTGAACGTTGAGAAAATTAGGGCTTGATATTGTGTTAGAGATTTGGGGATCATTTGGGTGCGAGTGATAATTTGAAAATCGAAGTTGAGGGAACTACTGATTCAACAACGTGGCTTCAAATCGGAGTAATGGATTGTCGTGTATTGCGTGCGAGGGGTATGAAAAGCATGTCATATAGTAAGTTTTTTTATCTTTTCGATTAAAGCTTGTAAATTTAGGGTTTATTGAATAAAGTAAAATTGTTTAGTGGGTACTGATGAGTTTAGGGTTTGACAAATTTGTTTTGATTTTAGGCAGTTCGAAACAGGGGTGATAATAATTAGGTGTTTTTGTTTTGATGAGTAATGTTTCGATTAAAACTTGTATATTAGGTATTTTTGTATTGATTGGCAGGAGTGTCTTCTAAAGATAGAAATGAGAATAATAAACTAAGTCTTGATCAGTTTTGGTAATGTAGACCAACATGTCTCGATAATGCTGAAATGTTGTTTGGGTAATGCAAAAATGCAGTTTTGATAATGTTGTAATGCATAAATGTATTCTTGATAATGTTGTAATGTAGTGTGTCAAATGAATTAAAATGGTTGGGTAATGCCTTGAAAACAGTTTGATTTTGTAATGAAAACAATGTTTTAGTATGAATAAATTGAGTTATAGGAAACATGTGGGGATATGGGAATGTGTACTGTGGGGATAATTGGGTAATGTCTTTGAATAATAGGGCTGCTTGTATACATATATATATATATATATATATCATATTCCTATTCTGTGAATGTGTATTGTGGGGATATAGGAAACATGTGGGGATATGGGAATGTGTGTTTTTTTATGTTTTTATATGTTGGTGGGGGACCAGTAGAATATGACAAAAATGTATGTGTTTTTTTATCCCAAATTGTGCACATGTTAGTGGATATATGTATACTAAATAGGTTCATGTGTTTTTTATATGTTGGTGGGGGACCAGTGGGGTTTTTATATGTTGGTGGGGGACCAGTGGGGATAAGTGTTTTTTATCAGTTAATGTGTTAGTTGGGGACCATTAACTATTACAATAATGAACCCCAAATTGTTAAAGTACAAAGCTATTAGTGCAGTGTTCGAAATTAAATCATCCTAATATATATTTGTTTATTTTTTACAGGTCAAACATCAGAGCATTGTACTATAGCTTTTCATCATGGGGGATTTATTGTAAATCATCCTACTGTGACATATACTGGTAAAAAGATATCTTTCTTTGATATGTGTCACATTGACTCTATGTCTATGCTTGAGGTTTATGACATGGTTAAGGAGTTAGGATATGATAGGCCACTGGAAATTTTTTGGCAATCACCAGGTGGTGTTTTAAGTGTCAATGCATTGAAAACTGATTCTGATATGTTATCTATGCTTGCTAGTATGCCTAGGAACAAGTATGCACATCTTTACTTACAAGAAATAGTGGAGGAACACATGCCTGATTCTGAAACTGTTTATGATGCTGAAATTTTTGAACATGTGAACAATGTTAATGATGCTGGAATTTCTGAACATGTGGACACTGTTAATGATGCTGGAATTTTTGAACATGTGGACACTGTTAGGAATGTAGAAACAAATATACCTACTGATGCTGAAACTGTTAAAAATACTGTTAGAAGACTTGATTTTTCTGATAGTGAGGATGATGAAGATACTGACTATGTTGGTTCTGAGAGTGAGCAATCTGACAGCCCCTTTGAAGATAGTGAAAATGATTTAGTTGATGATGATTTAGTTTGTGAGGAAAATGTTGGTGTTGGGAGGGATATACCTGGATTTAGGGCAGGTTCAACTGAAGATAGTGATGAGAGTGTAGATAGTGAGGATGAAACTGAATCACTACACAGTCCATCTGATTCTGGAACAGAAACTGAAAAGAAAAGGTTCCCTGAGTTTGACAGTACTTTAGACATGAAAAATCCCAAGTTTAGAAAAGGTTTATTGTTTTCTGATCAGAAAATTTTCAAAGCAGCTTTAAAACAATATGCAGTGAAAAATAGGTTTAATTTAAGGCTAAAGGTTAATGACACTGCAAGAGTGCAAGCTGTGTGCAAGGATGGGTGCCCATGGATGGTTTGGGCATCTAAAATGCACCCTAAAGATAAGACTAACAGTACATGGCAGATTAAGACATATATTGGAGAGCATAAATGTGTTAGAGATACAAAGAATAGGAACTGTACTTTTAGGTGGTTGGCTACAGAGTACTTAGAGAAATTCAGAGTTGACCCAAACTATTCTGCCAAGTCCCTAAAACATGATGTGATGAAAGACCACATGCTTGTAGTTGAAAGGTCTAAATGTATTAGGGCAAAAAAACTGGCCTTGGAGATGATTCTTGGGAATCAAGAAGAACAATATGCAAGAATCTATGATTACCTTGGAGAATTGAGAGGAACAAATCCTGGGACAACAACCATACTTCATTTAGATAATAGGTTGTTTGTCAGAATGTATGTATGTCTAGAAGCTTGTAAAGATGGATTTAAGGCTGGATGTAGGCCACTGATTTGCTTAGATGGATGTTTTTTAAAAGGCTATTACCAAGGATGGCTTCTGGCAGCAATTGGAATAGATGCAAATGACTGCATCTATCATTTGGCTTATGTTGTAGTTGAGAGTGAAAATAGAGAGTCCTGGACTTGGTTTTTACAGATTTTAGAGACTGACTTGGGGCTCACAAACTCTTTCCATTATACATTCATGTCAGACAAGCAAAAGGTAAATAATTTACTTTTTTATTTTAGATATTTTTCTTCATTGTATTATAGTGTTTGACTGATATTTTATTGTTTTTTACAGGGTCTAATAGATTCAATTTTAGAGTTGTTTCCTAATTCCAGCAGTCGAACTTGTGTGAGACATTTGTACAACAATTTCAAGCTGCAAAGTCAAAACCAAGGCAAGGCATTAAAAGATGCTTTATGGAAGGCAGCAAGGGCAACATACATGAAAGAGTGGACTGATGCAATGAATGAACTGAAGGCCATGTCAGAACCTGCATTCAACTGGTTGGTGGCTAAAGACCATAAGAATTGGTCAAAGGCTCATTTCTCAACTAACTGCAAGTCTGACATGCTCTTAAATAACTTGTGTGAGAGCTTTAATAAGGTAAATATGTTTACTAACCTAACTTGTTTAAATTGAAATTTGCTTTAAATAAGTTTACTAACCTAACTTATTTATTGACAGATGATTTTGGAATCAAGGGACAAGCCAATACTCACTATGATGGAGATGATCAGATGCAAAATCATGACAAGAATTGCATCTAAGAAGGAAGCTGCTGAAAAAATAATTGGGACACTTTGTCCAAAAATTCAAAAAAAGCTTGAGAAGATTATTGAACAGTCTATAAGGCATTTTGAACTTTAATTAATTATTTTTGTTTTGATTATTTATTTACTTTAAATAATTATTATTTCAACAGTCCAAAAATTAATTGATTTTTTGATCAATGCTGACAGGTGTTGGCCTAGGAATGCAGGTGGACAAAGGTGGGAGGTTTCTGCAGGATTTGAAGACCAACATGCTGTAGACTTAGAAGCTCAAACATGCAGTTGCAGAAAATGGGACCTTACAGGTATATTTTTCATAGTTTTGGTTTAGATAATGTACTGGACTGCAAAGTTTTTGCAAATTTTGGTAGTTTCTGCCATTCTGTATTATTTGTGTGGAAGTTTTGTGATTCTTAAGTGTTTGCTTGGTTTAGGGTTATTTATGTGGTCTGTTTGTGGTAGTTTTATATAGGACAAATTCTATTTGTGGTCTGTTTATAACATGTGGACTGTTTATAAAATGTGGTGTTTTGCTTGGATATATATAACATGTGGACTATTATAAAATGTGGTGTTTTGCTTGGATATAGGAAACATGTGGTCTGTTTATATAATGTGGTCTGTTTGCTTTGTTTAGGGTTATTTGTGTGGTCTGTTTATAAAATGTGGCCTGTTTATAAAATGTGGTTTGTTTATATAATGTGGTCTGTTTTGGATATAAGTGTTTGCTTGATAAGTAAAGGTTTATATAATGATCTGTTTTAGTGATTCTTAAGTGATTTTAAAATGCCATTCTATCTTGTAGGGATTCCTTGTATACATGTTGTATCTGTAATTTTGCATATTGGAGCTAGACCAGAAGACTTTGTCAATTCTTGCTACAGAAAGGACACTCAACTGGAAATCTATTCTCATATGGTTAAACCAGTTCGAGGTCCAAAACAATGGGTTCATTATCAGACAGATGAACCACTCCTACCCCCTGTAATTCGAAGGCCTGTTGGCAGGCCTCAAACAAAAAGAAGAAAAGAGCCTGATGAGCAAGTCAAAAAAACTGGAAAAATGAGTAAGCTTGGAGTCCATATGACTTGTTCAAAATGTGGAAGTAAAGGCCACAACAAAAGATCTTGTAGGGGACAAGTTGGTGGCAATGCAAGGAGTGCAAGGATGGCTCCAAGAAGAAATGCAAGGCCTAGTAGGTCTAATACCTCTGAACCAATGCCTACTGGTCATGCAAGGGTGGCCTCTGAACCAATGCTTACTGGTCATGCAAGGGTGGCTTCAACTATGCCTACTGGTCATGCAAGGGTGGCTTCAACATCAAGGATGCCTACTGGAAGTGCTAGACCTTCCAAACTACCTGTAAGTTTGGTTAACTTCATTAATATCATTTGTTTTTAAACCTAAAATTCTAATTAATTCTTATCTATCAATGCAGGTTAGGAGACCAACATGTTCCAATTCAGTAACTTCTACTCATCCTACTAACAACCAACATCATGAACAAGGGAGTCAAAGAACAATGGGACCAGTAATGACTGTAAGATGGATGTCATCACAGCAGAGCAGTGTTCAAGGATCTCAAACACAAGAAAATGTGTCTAACAGGCAGAAGTCTACTTGAAAGGAGACTTATGGATGTCATTTTGAGGCTGTTTAGTTATTTTGTCAAAGAGGCTGTTCTAGGCTAGTCTTTTGTTCATCATTTTGTATACCTTTTGTGGTATTTTGTTCATCTTTTGTACACCTTTAGTGACAAAATTGACAAAAAACAGTGATATGATCATTATTGTCAAAATGTCATTGTTCAACATTTGTAGCCTCTCCCATTTGGGATAATATTAATGGAAATTAAATTTACAGTTTTTACCTTTAGTCAAACAGTTTTTAATTCTTGGATTAGCTTATGAACAATGATTGGTTGAAAACATCTTAAATCATCACACTTGGACATAATTTGTTTCAATTGAGCATAACACTTTTCATTGAATAACATTTTTTTCAGCTTAAATGATCACTTGAGCATAACACTTGGGAATACTTAACAACAAACATTTGGGCATAATTAACAACAAACACTTTTCATTGAATAACAGTTTCAATTGAGCATAAGAACAACAAACATCTTAAATGATCACTTGAGCATAACACTTGGGCATAATTAACAACAAACATTTTTTTCATTGAATAACATTCCATTACAACAAACTCCAACATACATTAACACAATTTTCAGCTTCGAAATCATCACTAACACAATTTTCAGCTTCGAAATCATCACTAACACAATTTTCAGCTTCGAAATCATCACTAACACAATTTTCAGCTTCTTAATCATCACTAACAGTTATGAAATAAATAACTCACTAAAGCAATACATATTAAAGCAAGAATCCAAGCAATCCTCTCATTTCTTCTTCTCCTCTCATTAGTTCTGATCTTCTTTAGGAGACCATTAATAAGAACTTTCACACGTGGATTCATCGGTGGATCATACCACTGGAAAAAACCACAAGATTTGCGAAATTTTCTGCCATAGTTACTACACCCAAAAAATCGTCTTCCTGGATTGTTGTTTGTCCAAGAACTCTTCAACGTCGATGGCTTGTCACACCAGCAGATCGGAATTTCATTCCCTTCAGATGACTCCATGTCTTCAACTTCAACCGGCTTCTCAGACTTGCCCATCGGTAGTTTTCCCCTTTTTTCTTCAAGTGTTGTAAATTTAGGGTTAGAAAGGATTTCACGTGTTTTCCCCTTTAAGTACCCCAAATGTTTTATTTATTTATTTTATTAATCCAACATGGCATAAGAAAATATTTTATTAATCCAACATGGCATAAAAAATTATTAAAATAAGCCATGTCAGTGTGGTGTTAACTGAGTTAACGGTGGAATGATGAAAACATCACAAAGTTGAAAGTTGAGTGATGAAAATGGGCGTTTTTAAAGTTGAGTGATGAAAATAGGTCTAATGACCAAAGTTGAGTGATGATTTGGGTAGTTTACCCAATTAATTAATAGTTATTCAAATGCATGATATTAGAAATAAAAAAGTAGGACAAATATAATAACAAGGAAACATTTTTTTTTGCTAAGCATATGATTTTATTAATAATAATCTGACCATCGACAAACTAAGTACTCGTGAATATTTTGAATGTTGCAATTATCTTTGAAGTTAGTCTACGTGCTTTCATTGTTGTAGAGAAAGAGCTTTTCAAGAGTCTTTTTGTTCTTTTAAATATATAGGGTCACCCAAATGTAACCTTACCCATAATTGAGTGACCCAAGTGTAACTTTTAATAATTGGATGACCCGAATGTAACTTTACCCATAACCGAGTGACCTAAATATAACTTTTAATAAATTGGGTGACCTAAATGTAACCTTACCCATAATTGAGTGACATCCATTGTAGTTTACCCAAACTTTAAATACATGTAATAAACTGCATTTCAATAAATGGGAACTAATGGCTAATGCTAGGGAAACGAAAAGTAAGAGTGAGCGTTTAATTTAATATTTCAACTAAATACCAATTGAAATTCACGCCTTTAATTCAATTAGTGTATATATAAACCATGAACCATCAAGCAATCTATCCACAAGAAATTCCTTGTAAGAAAATACTTGAAAATAATAAATTTCGCTGATAAAAAAAGAAAATATTGGATAACATGGCCAGATTTACTGTCACTCACGCTGTCATCCTCGCCCTATTTTTCACAGGTTTGTTTTCTTCATCCCTTAATCTAATTTATTTATAATTTTTTTCTTTAAAGAATTCAATTTATATTTATTTTGCAGTTATTACAATGGTACATGAGATTGAAGCAAAAGAATGCGTAGAGTTCTCACAAATAGACACTTGCAACCTTCTAAAATGCAAGGCCACATGTTTACAGAAGCACAATTCTAGCCTAGCGGAATGTGTTGTGAGTGGAGGAACACCTCTGAATCCTACTCTCAAGTGTCGTTGCTTTTATACATGTTCTTCTTAGTTTTATTTTCAATATCATATATTTTTATAACTATTAATTAATAAAAGCACGAGTTGTTCTTATTTATGAATTTGTTTATTTTTCGGATTCATACTTGATAGTATACAATTTTATATGCTGCTATTCATATTAATTATTTACTCGATTTCAAAGAACTCAACTAGACACGATTAAACTTAACTCAGATACACGGAATGACCTGGCCTAAATTCCATTTAAACTCGATTAGGAACAGACTTGATGTCCACAAGAACCCGAATTAACTCGATAACTAACTGACTCAGACACAAACATAGTATTGACCCAACCAAAAATTGACAGACCATAATCGAAAACGAGTTTGAGTTGGTTTCAAACCGACGTTGACATAGACCCAAGTCAACTCGGACCCGACCTGAATCGAGTTGAACTATTGACTTCAAAAGACATAATTTTAACCGAATATGGACCAAGCTGATGTAATCCGACCCGAAGCCCATCAAATTACTCGATTTTACATCTCCAGTTATGAGAAAAATTAAGATTCTAAAACATTAAATTGTTTTTAAAAATATTAAATTATTTATTTACACAAGGAAAAAAATCCAAAACTTAATTCAAAGTTATTGTATACCTCACCAAGCCCGAAAATGTCTTCAACGAATGTTATAATATCAACCAATAATATATGACTTAAATAACATTATATGTATGCATTCTTAAAATTTAACATTCGATATGTTTAATGTTGAAAATTTTATCCACAATCTTTATTTTATGAGATTAGATTAAGCGCAAACAATATTGCTAAAACAATAAAATTTGAAAGAATAATTTGGGTTGACAATTCAGATATTCACCCCGAAAAAGAATTACCCGGGATCTTTTCAATTTTTTTGTTTATTTTCAAATAATATTATAGATTTAAAACATAATGTCGCTTTCGTTTAATAAAAAGATCAAAACCCTTTAAACTTTGGGATCTAAGCTTCAAGTTTTATCATATATGCATTGATCCATAATTATAAAAAAATGGTTGAATGATTTTGATGAAATAAAAAAGTACGAATGAAAAATCAAAAATATTCATAAAATTTATAAATTATCGAGTACGAATGAAAAATCAAAAATATTCATAAAAATACAACTCTTGTTTAATTAATTAATAGTTATTCAAATGCATGATATTAGAAATAAAAAAGTAGGACAAATATAATAACAAGGAAACATTTTTTTTTTTGCTAAGCATATGATTTTATTAATAATAATCTGACCATCGACAAACTAAGTACTCGTGAATATTTTGAATGTTGCAATTATCTTTGAAGTTAGTCTACGTGCTTTCATTGTTGTAGAGAAAGAGCTTTTCAAGAGTCTTTTTGTTCTTTTAAATATATAGGGTCACCCAAATGTAACCTTACCCATAATTGAGTGACCCAAGTGTAACTTTTAATAATTGGATGACCCGAATGTAACTTTACCCATAACCGAGTGACCTAAATATAACTTTTAATAAATTGGGTGACCTAAATGTAACCTTACCCATAATTGAGTGACATCCATTGTAGTTTACCCAAACTTTAAATACATGTAATAAACTGCATTTCAATAAATGGGAACTAATGGCTAATGCTAGGGAAACGAAAAGTAAGAGTGAGCGTTTAATTTAATATTTCAACTAAATACCAATTGAAATTCACGCCTTTAATTCAATTAGTGTATATATAAACCATGAACCATCAAGCAATCTATCCACAAGAAATTCCTTGTAAGAAAATACTTAAAAATAATAAATTTCGCTGATAAAAAAAGAAAATATTGGATAACATGGCCAGATTTACTGTCACTCACGCTGTCATCCTCGCCCTATTTTTCACAGGTTTGTTTTCTTCATCCCTTAATCTAATTTATTTATAATTTTTTCTTTAAAAAATTCAATTTATATTTATTTTGCAGTTATTACAATGGTACATGAGATTGAAGCAAAAGAATGCGTAGAGTTCTCACAAATAGACACTTGCAACCTTCTCAAATGCAAGGCCACATGTTTACAGAAGCACAATTCTAGCCTAGCGGAATGTGTTGTGAGTGGAGGAACACTTCTGAATCCTACTCTCAAGTGTCGTTGCTTTTATACATGTTCTTCTTAGTTTTATTTTCAATATCATATATTTTTATAACTATTAATTAATAAAAGCACGAGTTGTTCTTATTTATGAATTTGTTTATTTTTCGGATTCATACTTGATAGTATACAATTTTATATGCTGCTATTCATATTAATTATTTACTCGATTTCAAAGAACTCAACTAGACACGATTGAACTTAACTCAGATACACGGAATGACCTGGCCTAAATTCCATTTAAACTCGGTTAGGAACAGACTTGATGTCCACAAGAACCCGAATTAACTCGATAACTAACTGACTCGGGCACAAACATAGTATTGACCCAACCAAAAATTGACAGACCATAATCGAAAACGAGTTTGAGTTGGTTTCAAACCGACGTTGACATAGACCCAAGTCAACTCGGACCCGACCTGAATCGAGTTGAACTATTGACTTCAAAAGACATAATTTTAACCGAATATGGACCAAGCTGATGTAATCCGACCCGAAGCCCATCAAATTACTCGATTTTACATCTCCAGTTATGAGAAAAATTAAGATTCTAAAACATTAAATTGTTTTTAAAAATATTAAATTATTTATTTACACAAGGAAAAAAATCCAAAACTTAATTCAAAGTTATTGTATACCTCACCAAGCCCGAAAATGTCTTCAACGAATGTTATAATATCAACCAATAATATATGACTTAAATAACATTATATGTATGCATTCTTAAAATTTAACATTCGATATGTTTAATGTTGAAAATTTTTTCCAGATTAGATTAAGCGCAAACAATATTGCTAAAACAATAAAATTTGAAAGAATAATTTGGGTTGACAATTCAGATATTCACCCCGAAAAAGAATTACCCGGGATCTTTTCAGTTTTTTTGTTTATTTTCAAATAATATTATAGATTTAAAACTAAATATCGCATTCGTTTAATAAAAAGATCAAAACCCTTTAAATTTTGGGATCTAAGCTTCAAGTTTTTTCATATATGCATTGATCCATAGTTATTAAAAAATGGCCGAATGATTTTTAATTAAATAATTAATCAAAATTATTCGGCTATATTATAGTTTCTGCTTGGATATGATATGAGAACGAGGTAACATAACAACTCACTTATTACCGGTTCGGTTGATGTTAATATCATTGAATATAAGTACGGATTAGATAGTCTTATCATCGATAAACTAGGTCTTGGTGAATATTTTGAATGTTGCAATCATAATAAACCCTAACAAATTAAGTATAGTCAAATTTAATATTTTCTATAAAAAAAATTTATATTACTGTATTAAAAATTTCGTACCCAACAAATCAAATGAGATCAATTGCACCCCACTTACTATGCTACATCCGCCCATGTTTATTGTTTGGTAGGGATGGTTGTGAGAGTGATATGTTTCTTCGTCATCTTGGCGACAATGTGGGAATTGTTCAATGATGGTTGTAAAAATCACTGGCGCAAGGAGAATATCCGTAAAGCATGAGTTGATTGGTGAAGGATAGGTGCTTTTCAAGATTTTGGATTTAAAATTTAAGGTTGGGGCTTAAAATTTGATTTTTTTTAGTATTAGAACATATAAAGGGATACCGAAAAAGGACAAAGAATTTTGTCCAATTTGATTTGAGATTATTCGTTCGAATTTAGTTCGAGATTAACGGGTAATATTTTTTTATTAAAAGTTTTCATTATAGCTATCATTTGATTATATAATCAAATTTAGAACACCTTTCGGTTAAAGTGAAGTAAATTTTTGGTCATTGTAGTGTAATATTTTATAGGGTCAAGGGTAAGTTTGCCTCTAAAGTATATCCAAAACATTAATATTGACCTTACTTTTTAATTGCATCAATTTTGCCCTCGAAATAATTTTATTGTATTAATTTTGCCTCTAAAGTAAACTCAAATCACTAAAATTAAAAGATTTCAAAGGTCATATTTATGCAATTAAACGACTTCAATTTCGATGGCAACATTGATTTAATTAAAAAGTAGGGACAAAATTGTTGATTTGGGACAAACTTATTCATTAAACGTTAAACCAAGTCATTATTTTTCTTATCGACCTTTTATGTAAATATGTGTAAAAAGAAAAGAAAGTGTTTCATAGCAAAATAATAGGATTATTTGAGTTACATGCACATAAATGGTAAGTTGTTCCAAGATTAGGTACAAGAACTCCAGCTTAATCCAATTGATTAAGAGGTGCCATCCAACAAGTTCGAGTACAAATCCCAGCTCACTACTACAAGTCTACAACACTATCCTTTGTACCAAAAATAGGGAGAAGATGGAGTTGAATCATAAACAATAATCGTTAACAACAAATGTTAATCTCAATCGTTGTTTTCGGCACAACAGAGACATTCGTAGAACGAAATAAATTAAATGTGTGAGCAAAAAAAAATAGTAAAACCTGTTGATGATTATTTGTAAAAATAATATGATCAACGTAACCAGCAGAAAAAGTACAACAAACCTATGAAATCCGCAAACAAAGCAAATAGAAAAGCCTCAGCTTGGAAAATGATATTTTCAGCTGCAACAGCCACCGTGTTGAGAAGCAGTGCCATCTCTACCTCCATAGGTAGATGCTTGACTTACATGTCCAATTTTAATGCCATAGGACTGCAAAAACATATCAAAAAATATGAAGATTGCAATGATGAACTATCCCGAAACTTGAAAATGTGAGTGGTCGATCTAATTCTCATTATTTTTATCAATCGTATATGCCGATTTCTAAGAAATTCTATGAACTAAGGATGCAGAATAGAAATTGCGGTGAGTTGAACTCAATCGTATATGCCGATTTGTAGGGAAACTATAGGTATAGACAAAGCTAACCTCATTTGATATGTCAATAACTCCATCCTGAATTCTCTTGTAGATTTTTGAAGCTGTGCTTAGAAATGCCTGCAATAATCTTCTTGTTATAAATTCAGGTGAATGAAAGCTTATTTATACGCGTGTCATAGAGCATTCACAAGTAGCTAAGCATAAGAAGAGAAGTAAATGTTATGACCTCTTCTACATTTTGAGCCGTTTTTGCCGAGGCCTCCATGAAGATCAGTCCGTGTTCCCGGGCAAACTGCTCACCTTCCTCTGTGCTCACTGCCCTTCTATGAGCCAGATCACACTTGTTGCCGATAAGCATGACTGTCATATTTGCATTTGCATGCTGCCTTGCTTCCTCCAACCAGCTAGCCAAGTGATTGAAAGTCTCCCTCCTAATTATTAATCATTAATCATTAATCATATACAGATGTACAAGTGTTATTATTGCAGCCAACAGAATACATAAAATTGTCTGTATGAATAACATAAGTAACAAAGTTCCGGAAAGAACAAATATATACCTAGTAATATCATAAACTAGAAGTGCACCTGCAGCTCCACGGTAATAAGACCTTGTAATGGATCTGAATGATTCTTGGCCTGCCTGGAAAAACAAAGTAAATTCAGCACAATAACTGAAAAAGAAACACCATGCTTCATATTTTAATCTTAGGCTGGGACTAAGTGATAAACCTAGTTGTAATGTAATGAACATAATAACCACTAAGATCAAATGCCACAGAAAACTTTGGTTTAATCAAGGGATATTGCTATCCTACTTAAAAGCATTATAAACCTCTATCAACTATGAACGTGTGCCTTTCGAATATTCGAGTTGACTATAAACTTGATATTAAAGGTACAACTAAGATCCATTTAACCTGAAAAGGGAATGTAACTTCATACAAAAACACTTCAAAGCTTAAGAGAAAAGAAAAGGGAAAACCAACCGTATCCCATATCTGAAGCTTTATTGGCTTGTTCTCAATTGTGATCATTCTGGCTCCAAATTCAACACCAATGGTTAAATCATGAACAGGCTGAAACCGTTTGTCGGTGAATTGCAAAAGAAGACATGATTTTCCAACTCCTGCAAAATCAATACGAACATACTCATGTTAAAATAGCACATAGCACAAACTTTTCCAGACTTCAACATTGGGGACACACCACTGCAATATATCTTTAGCAAAACAATATTGCAAAAATGACCAAACTGAGAATGAAGCCATTACTCCATGTTAGACTCTGTTTCATCTTCAGAAAAGTCGTGGAATTCAATGGCTTCATCAAATTATACAAATGATGCGAAATTTACAGTGTCAACAGAAACCCTTCGTTATAACTTTAAACTCCTACCAGTTTCAGAACTTGATGTTGCTTAACGGAATCAAAGTCATAAGACTTCAAAAATAAAATAGAAAGAGTCGAAAGTCAAAACAGCAAATCAAATATACAAAATAGAAAGAAGAAAAAAAACGTATGATCAACGACCCAGATATCAAATGAAAAGAAAGAAACAACTGCTTAAGAAGACACGACAGAAACCTTACCAGTATCTCCAATGATAATGTACTTGAAAAGGTAAGCGTACGACATCTGTTCTGCTCGTATTTGAAACAATCCCAAATATCCAAAATCTGAAACTTTTCTACTTCGATTAATAAATGAACGACCAGATCTTATGAACAAAAAAAAATCGGTTTTATCACCAAAATCAAAAATAAAAAGAAGGATTTGTTCCTAATGAACAAATTTCCCAACTGCCTTTTCCTGGAAAGCGATTGATAAAGAAAATTTAATAAAAATTAAAGTACTAGACGGATTAATGATCTTTTTCTGTCTCAAACAATGTAAGTAATTTTTTATTTCAATAATAATCAATACTTTAATTAAAAGGGTGAACTATACTTCAACTATGATTGCCTTACTATTTTGATATTCAACTATTATTTTTTAGTAAAATGATATCTAATGTTAGTCCAAAACACTTATACATATTATCAATTTAGTCCAAAATTCATCGATTTAAAAATCATCTTAATTTTGGGGAGTTTTGTTTCATCCCTTTCTCACCCCGTATTCTCGCCGGTATCCCGATCGTGGGGTTTGGGTCCTCCAATAGATCCCGCATTAGCCCCTCATTGATCCGCAAATCTTAAATTATTGTCCCTAGCATGTTTTTTAAACTCCAAAACTAAAAAAATTGTTTGACTAGAAGAAGAAGAAAAGTGAGGAATTTACAATTTTAATCCAAAAATTAAAATAAATGTTTAAGTTGATATTTTAGACTAAATTGATAGATTGTATAAGTTTTTGGACTAAAAATGTTATTAATCCAAGCCACATCACCATTTCCGTTAATTTTAAACGGCGGAGGTACCAAAACAAAACAAAACAAAACAAAAACATAACGTCAAGTACCATTTTGCCAAAAATAATAATTGGGGCAAAACAATAATGCGAGCATGGTTATGGTACTAAATACATAGTTTTCTCTAATTAAAATTTGTAATAATAATTAGCGGAAACTACACGGATAGTCTAAACTATCTTCTTTTTCTGTTTTGGTCACTTAATTAAATTATTCTTCAAAATCATCCCTACAGTTAGATATATTTTTTATTTTGTTCATTGGCTGTTAAAAAATTAACAGTACTGACCTGATAATTTTTTATTTTTCACGTTATCACCTCATGATTTTGAACAAATTAAAGGTAAAAAGACATTAGCTGTTATTGGATGGAATCAAACTTGAGACTCTTTGCATAAGGAGTCTAACACCTAAGTATTGAGTTAGGCTTAAGATTCAATTAAATAAAGTCTTGGAAATACTTGCTTGGACTTAAGGAAGAAGCACAATTCTTGCTGTCAGAGGTACTGATAGTTTCATTAAAATCTCCCACAAGGATCTATGAGAGTGGATGGATGGCCCCAGGGAGCGAAGATGAGGCCATAAAGATTTACATTTTGTAGAGTTTGGGCTCGCGTAAATAAAAGTAGCAAGGAAAGCCCGAGACATTAAGCCCGAACTCATTCGGGCCGATACATTCTCCAATCTCTGTAGTTAGACTACGTTTGTTCAACGTAAGAGGCAAATTTGGTAAATAAAATATCATTTATCCAAAAAAAAATAAACTCGAACTCATTTACAAATAAATTCATCTGCCTAAATCTACCTAATAAAAATTGACCCAATACCTAAATATTTCAATCCTTTAATTAAGCCCGAGACCTAAACCAAACCCTAATCACCCTACCATCAACTAGCCACCGCCAGCATTAACGGTCTCTCATCTGCCCTTTGTTTAGTTTTCTGTATTGTAAAATAACGATTATGTTATAGGTTCGTTTGTTATTAAAGTTATTATAGCCTGTACAATTACGGATCATTTCAGTGATCCAATATAATATTTGTATATTTAGATTAATTTGTCCCCATCATATCAAGTGTCTCAATATGAATCACATAAAGCATATTAATAGTGTTTTATGTATCTTCTCATCCACAACAAGCAAATTGCATGTATGACATTAAAACAACCAATGCATTTCGCTATAAAAATAACAAAGAAAATAAATGAAATAAAAGTAATTCAAATGTACAGTATATTATTGTGTCTTTCAAACTTTATCCCGTGAAATCTGATTTTTTATAGAAATGAAATATACAAAAATTATCCATAATCTGAACTCTTGGCCTTAAATTAAAGTCAATTATGTTTAAGTGTATTAAAATTTACAACATCTTCAACATTACAATAATAATGATGTCAAACAAATTTAAAAATTAATAAAAGAATCACATTTTTAATAAAATAATATATTTAATATATTTTTAATTAAATGATAAAAAAATAAGATTTAATTTTTTTATTAATTATAGGTTAGTTACGAATTAGAAGCAAGCGACGGTTATAGTGAAACGACAGCCACTCCACATTACTAAATTTTTACATACAAACCCCGTCAAATGTTTCCTAAAATGAAGAAGAGAAGTTGAGTCAAAATTGAGATCAATAAAGCTGCCACTCCACTCCACATCACTAATACTCATTTTAGAGCAAAAGTTAAAACCACCAGACAACAAGCAGAGTGCATGGCTACAATGGCTGCTCTCAGGTTCTCCGCCTCCGCCTCCGCCTCCGCCATGACATCCATCAATGCTTCTTCCGTTCCTTGGAGCCACCGTACACCCACCGCTCCTCCCAACTTGTCGTTCTCGGCTTCCGCTCTTTCTGGTGACAAGCTTGTTTTCAGAACCCTTACAGCTTCCTCCCAAACACAACGGACTCCGTCGATCATTTCGCCGAAAGCCGTTTCGGATTCCAGGAACTCACAAACATGTCTTGAACCGGACACTAGTCGAGTAACTTTGCTTTACTTGTCTTGTCTGATCACCGTTTCGCTTTTATTGTTGTTGTTGTTTTATGAAAGTTTGTGATTGTTTTGGCAGAGTGTTTTGGGGATTATATTAGGAGGTGGAGCGGGGACAAGGCTTTACCCACTAACAAAGAAGAGAGCAAAGCCAGCGGTTCCATTAGGAGCAAATTATAGGCTGATTGATATCCCCGTTAGCAATTGCTTGAACAGTAATATATCCAAAATCTATGTTCTGACTCAATTCAATTCCGCTTCCCTCAATCGCCACCTTTCCCGTGCATATGCTAGTAACATGAAGAACGAAGGGTTCGTTGAAGTTCTTGCTGCTCAGCAGAGTCCTGAAAACCCAAACTGGTTCCAGGGGACAGCAGATGCTGTGAGGCAGTATTTGTGGTTGTTTGAGGAGCATAATATTCTTGAATTCTTGGTTCTTGCCGGGGACCATTTATATAGAATGGATTATGAAAGGTTTATTCTGGCCCATAGAGAGACTAGTGCCGACATTACTGTGGCTGCATTGCCCATGGATGAAAAACGGGCTACTGCTTTTGGCTTGATGAAAATCGATGAAGAAGGGCGTATAATCGAGTTTGCCGAGAAACCAAAAGGGGACCAGCTGAAAGATATGAAGGTAGACTCCTCCTGATCAAGTATTCAAGTTAGAGCTGTCAATGTCATTGATTCTGGTTTTGATTGTTATGAACATGGTGTTGTTTTAGGTTGACACGACGATTTTAGGACTCGATGATAGGAGAGCACAAGAAATGCCTTTCATTGCTAGTATGGGCATATATGTTGTGAGTAAAAATGTGATGCTGGATCTTCTTTCAAACAAGTTTCCAGGCGCCAATGATTTTGGAAGTGAAGTCATTCCAGGTGCTACTAACATTGGGATGAGGGTAAGCATTCTCTTCATGTATGCATACGCATTAATTCCTCCATCCGAATGCCTAATTGTTTTCTTTGTTTATACTTGTAGGTACAAGCTTACTTATATGATGGCTACTGGGAGGACATTGGTACCATAGAGGCATTTTACAATGCAAATCTGGGAATTACCAAAAAGCCAGTGCCAGATTTTAGGTACTCTTAATTCCTCACACTATCATTTTACCGGTTTGACGGAATTACTTATATACTTGTATGGTTTTCGACTTTGTTCCCAGTTTCTATGACCGTTCGTCTCCGATCTACACGCAGCCTCGTTATCTGCCTCCATCCAAAATGCTTGATGCTGATGTTACAGATAGTGTTATTGGCGAGGGCTGTGTAATTAAGGTTTGTTTCTCTGGTTGGCCAATGGTTCAAAATGTTCACATCCTAAATGCAAATTCCATTGCTTGGTTGATCGCAGAACTGCAGAATTCACCATTCTGTCGTCGGCCTTCGGTCTTGCATTTCAGAGGGTGCAATCATAGAGGATACCTTACTGATGGGAGCAGATTATTACGAGGTAGTATAAATGTATAATTATAATACCCTGAAACTTGTCACCTTCTTTTCTATTGTTTTATGACATGTATCATTTTGCAATTGTCTTCCTCAGACAGAGGCTGATAGAAAGTCTCTAGCTGAAAAGGGCAGCGTTCCGATTGGTATCGGAAAGAATTCGCACATCAAGAGGGCCATTATTGACAAGAATGCTCGAATCGGCGATGAAGTGAAGGTCAGTGTTTTATTTCATCTATCAATCTTCTTTCAGGTTCCATATTATTGAGGTGAATGCCAATGGTGCAACTTCAGATCATTAACAGCGACAATGTGCAAGAAGCTGCAAGGGAAACGGACGGATATTTCATAAAGAGTGGTATTGTGACGATAGTAAAGGATGCCTTGATTCCTAAGGGAACTCTCATCTGAGTCTGAGCTGCTGTGTAGCCAATTCAGTTAGTGTTGGAGATTCAGTTAGTTTGTTGGCTGGTCTGTAGCCAATTCAGTTAGCCCTTTTATGTTTTTTTCACTGCTCTTATCATGGGATTAAATTACTCGGCTATAAGAGATTAAATTAATGTCAATCGGAAAAAGGAAGAGAGAATCATCACCTTCCACATTTCCTTACTTGTCGACCACTATTTTTTATGTTTTTTTTAGTACTCTTATCAGGGGCGTAGTCAGAATCGAATATTGATAGGGAACAAAATATTAAATCTAAAAAATGCAAGGGTTTATTACGTATTTAAACTCAAAATTTATGGGGCAAGAACTAATTTGTCTATATTTAAATTTATAAGGACCTAAATTGATAATGGAAAAAAAATTGAGGATACATACTCGTTCTTCTTTAGTTCGACCTAGAGGTGTAAATGAACAGAGCATTCGGCGAATTGTCAGTGAACGTTCGTATAACGTTCATTTATTATGCTTTAAAAATGAGTATGAACAAATTTTATGTCCGTTTAATAAACAAACGAACACGAACAAATGTGTATTACATTCGTTTATGTTCGCGAACAAGCTCGTTTATAAGGTCATTTACTTGGTTTCCCTTTTTATTTTTATTTTTTTACATTTTAAAAACTAGTGAATGTATGGACTAAATTGAACACGTGGTGAATTTTTGAGTTTAAACTGTGAAGCCTAATGAGCTTAAAGACTAGTGGTGTAATTCCATCATTTTGGCAAACATATAAATGAACGTGTAAGCGGTCATATAAATGAACATGTTCGCAATCATTACACGGATATGTTCACGAACGTTAAATGAACATTTTCGCGAATGTTAAACAAACGAACACGAACACCATCAAATATAGATAAACGAACACAAACATGATATTAAAAATTTAAACGAACCGAACATGAACACCTTCAAATGTAAATAAACGAACACGAAAAAAACTTTATTCATTCTAGCTCAGTTCATTTACACCCCTAGTTCAACCTTTACTTGATTATATATTTAATAAACTCCTCTATTTTTTGATCTGAATAATTGTTTTTATAAGATGAAAATCGTCTACCCCTTATTATGCCCCCACTTTAAAATAGTGGGTTTAGGGTTTAGAGTTTACGAGTTGTGGTTAGGGTTAGGGAATAAGGGGTAGGCTGTATTTTGTAGGATGTACGATTTAAGGTTTAGGATGTTGAAATTAGGGTTAGGGCTTAAATTTTTAATTTTTAAGTAATTTTTAGTGTGGGGCATAAAATGAGGCATGATAAAAGAGCAGAAGATTTTTACCTATTTTTATAGGGGACAAATTATTATAAAATCAAATTTATCAAATAATTAAATTTTATAACAAGGGCTGGGCCCCAAGGTAGCTCCTCATGATACGAAAATTTTGAAATTAGTCTATAACAAGAAAATGATACGACTCGAAGATAAAAATCATGTTTTTTTAATCACCGATGTTTGACTTATTGGACACTAATTTGCATTAAGTTTAGCATAGGTCCAATATCACTAGGGGTGGGAATTGTCGGGTATCCGGGATTCGGGTACCCGGAAAATCGGGTACTCGGTTCGTCCGGGTACCTCTTTAAACGGCCCGTGTCCCGGCCCATTAAATTCGGGTACCCGGGTACCCGGTAAGGGAAAACTTTCGGCCCGTGTCCCGGCCCGTGTCCCGGGAAATTTGCCGGGTCGGGTAATTTTTTTCGGGAATTACCCGGTATTTTTATTTCGGGTTTTCGGGTTGGGTATTTTCTCCCACCCCTAAATATCACTTCTCAACCCAGTTTTCTCCATTCACATTGTCATGATTCAAACCATTAACCTTACTTAAAAGACCTAGCATCTCATCCCGCTAGACTAATTGGTTATCGATAAATCTTGTTTTTTAACTTGTTTATTGAGTTTTTTTTTTCTTATAACACTCCTCATAAATTTATTATTCTCTTGTTTCATTAAAATCGTTACATATTTTTTTTAGAGAAAATGTTGTACGTACTAGCAATAGAATTTTCTTTTTACAACTCATTTTTTTAATAATGAGGGTTAAATGTATTAATTTGTTTCAAATTAACATTAAATTGTTTGAATGTACAAACGTTGGAAATTAAATGTGTTATTATAGAAATTTTGTTAACAGCCACGTCACCTTTTTAACGTCTATCAACAGCTTAGTGGCCAAATTGGAGTAATACTAAAAGTTTAATGGTAACATTGCACCAATTGGATGTTTGGTTATCGAATTGAATAATTTAACAAAGTTTAGTGACCATTTGTGAACTTTACCCTTTTAAATATTGTATTCTATAAAAGCTTAAATGAAAAATAAATGTCTAAAATATATTTTTTAAACTTTAGGTGCCTAAAGTATTTTTTTAAATAAATGCATAATATTTCAACCATTATAATTTTAGGTACATGGTAATTAATTACGGTTTAAAAAAATTGTTAACCAATAAAAAATCGACATATGTCATTTTTCATTTCTTTTAATTTTTTTTTGTTTTTAATAATTTTAGGTGCATGGTAGTTAACTATCGAACTTAGTCAACTATTTCCTCCAACGCGCTGTCGGATGTCGCCGAAAATTGGTGAACGGTATACCAACCGAACATTGAACGTCCATATAAAATACTTGTTTGATTGACACATATTTCGTCGATTTCTGGCGACTGCACGTTAAGAGAAATGACCGGCTAATTTTGACAACTAAATGGGTAGAGTTGACGACAGCTGCCGACAACGACGAAAATTTGAAGTTTTGTTATTTCTAAGAAATTAGGGACTGATGTGATTTTTTTTTAGAATTTATGGATTTAAAAAAATTAATTTTTTTTCAAAAATAATTAAAAAAATCAATATTTTGTCATTTTTTAAATGGGTAAAGAATTTTAAAAGAGTTGGGCACTTAAAATTAGGGGTGGGTAAAAATACCCGACCCGATTGACATGAAAACCTGACGATCCGAACCTAAAATGTCGGGTAATTCTCGAAAAAAAATTATCCGACCGGGCCGGGTATTCGACCCGACAAAATTTCTGGGACATGGGTCGGGACACGGGCCGAAAGTTTCTCCTTACTTGGTACCCGACCCGATAAAAAATAATATATATATTTTTTATATTTAAAATTATATTTTTATTTTATGTTTCTTAATATTTACACTCTAAAATTAAGTTTAAATCTCTGCATTTTTCTATGTTTGTATTATATTCTTTAAGTTTCAAGTTTAATTTTCTAAAAATATTTTTGTGTTTAACATGTGATTTTTTTTTATTTTAAAATTAAAAAAAAAAGAATCGGGTACCCGATTACCCGAATTTTACGGATACCCGGATATAATGGGTCTGGACACGGGCCGCTTAATGAAGTTCCCGGATGAACCGGGTATCCGACAATGTACTTAAAATTATAATAGTTGAAATATTAAACACTTATTATTTTTTTTTTAAAAACAAATACTCCTAAAAACCTAAAATACACACACACACACACATATATATATATATATATATATATATATATATAGGGTTAGGATCAACTTACACCGTGTAAAACTCTTTAAGTTTTACACTTTTTTTGGATCGTTGGATGGGGGAAATGGATGGTTGAGATTAACTCCGTGTTTTTAATTCCCAAGTGATAATCTTCACATATTTTACCGTTAATCTTATCCATCCGTTTCACTCATCCAACGATCCAAAAAAGGTGTAAAACTTAGAGAGTTTTACACCGTGTAATTTGATCCTATCCCTATATATATATATACTTTAACATCTTGCATAAATAACTAGGGCCCCAAGCCTTAGAAAAGAAAAGGAAAAAAAACCCTTGGCAAGTCTTCGTGGTTCGTCTTCTTCGAACCCTAAAAAAGTAAGATTTAATTGCTTTCATTGCCTGCTCCTGGAATCTCTTCAACTTCATACGGTTTACGGGGTCTACCCTTCCACTCACTTCACCCCCTTTCAATTTCAATCCATTTCGCTCTGGCTCTGGTCAATGTCTCACCTTTCCTTTCTCTTTTTTAATTGTCTTTTAATTTTGCGCGGTTTCTGTTTTTAGTTTGAATTTATTTATTTATTCGTAGGTTTTCTTTTACTTGCATTGAAGCGTGAAGGATTGAATTTACTGGAGGAAGGCAAAAGAGCTTGAATTTCTTGTGCTCTTCTTTTTCTCCTGATCTGAAAAAAAGTTCCTCAGCGACTTTGCGCCGATCAATGGTTGAGGTGTTCTTGGTTTCTTTTTATGATTTTTTTAATTAATTTTAATGATAAATCATGATCGGTTTCCCCTAATTCTTTCTTTCTTTTTAGAATTAGTAATTTGTTCGGACACTGTCCTTTATGTTTATTTTCAATTTTCTTAGAAAACTATGAACAAGTTAATTTAAGTTTGTCAATTTGGCCATCCTTACGTGTAGAATATGTGAAAAATGAAGAAGCATGGGTGAAGGTTCTTCCCTCTAGTAGTTGGATCGAATTTAATAGCAAAACTAGAGATGACTGACTAACTAAACCTTCTATAATTTGAAAATTTGTGGAGCTGAGGTCTGAGCTAATTTAGTTTTTCAGTCAATGAAAAAGTCGTGGCTTCTCTTGGAAACTTTTGTTACAATCAATATGGAATTTAGCATTTTTTTTAAGTTAAGAGTGCTATTAGTTATCTTATATCAGAAATTAATATGAAGGTCTTCTCATAAAATTTAATATGGAATTCTGAGGCTCTTGCTGCTTTGCTATGCTTATCCTGAATGTTAATCCAGTTTAGCAACCATTTTGTTTTTAGTTCCGAAACGAAAGGGTATCTGGTTACCATGTAAGAAACATGATGACAAAGAAATTACTTGCTACGTCGGGAAGCCATATATTTGATGTGAAAGTAGTCTATAGAACTTTAAAGTTGTAAGGTGATAGTTTTGTGCACATGAAGAGCAAATTGGAAAACAAAGTGTACTCATTATAGGCTTGCATGTGGCTTTAGCTTGAAATTGGGGAAGTTGGTGTTTCTACACCATATTCAAGTCTGTGTTTAAGTTATCAAACAACTGCTTGAATCTATGTTAACCTTGACAGATGTTTTTACTTGATTTTCATGGAAAATTTCCTTGACTTTGGCTCGAAAATTGCAGTTGATAATGATACATGTTTCATGAACCATTAACTCATGGATGCTGAAGGCAAGAAATTTGGAGGAGGTACTATGTATAGAATGTTGGTTTATTTATTGTATTTTTGAAGTTCTCATTGCATTTGTTTGGTTGAGATAGGCTTTGATCTTCTATTAGGTTTTTGTATATTATAGCTTTCTCCGCTGGTGTACCATTCATATCTTGATGATTGTATTTATTTTGCTTCTAAGTTTAACTGGAAACCAAAGAAAAGGAATTAAAAATCTTGAGTGTCATGGTTGATCATATCTGACCATGTTGACCTCTACTTTTGTAGGTTAAAACTAACTTCTGGTGCTAACAACTAATTGTGCATGTCTCAGCCATATTGTTTTATATTGTGCAGAAGTAGAAATAAGAAATACTATTTATACTGTAGAATGTAGATGCTGCAGCTTTTAATGCTAGCCCTTGATACACACAATTCAAACTCATTAAGACATGGCATGCTGCTTGTTACATTGCCACTTGATAAATAAATAAAAAAAGAAACCAATAAATATAATAAAACAGTAAACATGAAGAACAACATGCTAAGATAAGTAGTTTAACTAAAATCTAGAATGCTCCATTATCATATTGGCTTGTTCTCTCTCATTCTTTAAAGACTTAATGAATAGTTACAAGATGTCATAAAATGAGCATTTCTTCCAAAATTTTGATTGCCCAAATGGATTGTTGTTACTTTTGACAGTTGTTTCTCTCATCATCTCTTACTAAAGACATCCACTTTTCTTTCATTTTGAAAATTCCTAAATATAAGCAAAAGTCTTCCTGCCAGCTTCATTGATCTCATTTTAGTTAATGAAACTAATTGAATGAATGATTAATAATTCTTTTTACTTCATTTGTAATTTAGATGATTTTTTTCTGTAATGACAATAATCTGGTGCTGTTTGCAAGCCTGCTCTAAAAAATAAACAGTTTTTAATGAGTATTTTGTATTTATCCTTCGATATTGTAAATTCAAATAATGTTTTCAAACATGAAAAAAGGGTCAAAACCTTGACCAAGCGTTGTAATAAATAACCTTTGCACTGCATTGAGCATCTATATGAGACATAAAAGGATTTTGAGAGCATGCATTTGTTTTATTTAGCTTAGGCCTTAATTTTGTTTCTCCCATGGTCCATCCTTTTTCTTCCTTAGTTCATTTTCCTTTTCATCATGTGCATATTTGTGGCTCAGACACTGCTTCATAGTATGACAGTTCTTCTGTAAGATAAACTGATGTTAAGTTTTAATACCAAATACCAATAAGTTTCTGGACTTTATTTTCCCCCATAAAAGATAATGCTTTGGATTAGTCGGTGTCATCATGGTTTGGCACTGTTATGCTGTAATATATAATGTATCAGTCTAAAGTATTTGAGCTCCATGCATATAGTTGTTTTGTTTGGTATATTTCTTCATAAACCATCTGTTATATGTATATATAAGCTTTTTGACCCCTCGATACTCAATCACATCCTCCTTTTTGACGATTGAATGCGCCCCTATAGTCCCATATTTAGTAATTCCTGAACCCTTTCTTCTGTATCGAGGATCATCAAAAAAAGCCAGAATACTTTTTCTACGGAAAATACCATTTATGGGTATTTCCATCGAGATACCTGAATGTGAATGCAGCATTAGTTCTTTCTCTTTCTCTTGGTCTTGAATCCAAAGGGTTTTTAAATAAATAAATAAACCATTTTATTTATATAAATTAATCATCAGATTACCTAATATCAGCATAACACCATCCACTCTATTTCTTTCTAGCTAAGTTACTCAAATTATGCAAAAGTCAGACACAATGCTTGTTGCAAATGCGTGTAACTCACTGAAAATCCGTAGACTACCTGACACCGATTCTGGTTCTAAATAGCATCTGAACTTTTAGAATCTGTTGATCATGTAAATTTATTTTGGTGTTGCATTTTATATGATTCTTTTCAACTGACAAGAATCTGTTTATATGAACAAATAGGACCAAGGGAACTTAGTGGTGCTGTTGATCTTATAACCCACTATAAGTTGTTGCCTCACCGTGACTTTTTCTGCAAGAGACCTCTTCCTTTGTCCATTGCAGACACACATTATCTTTATAATGTGGTGGGAGACGCTGAAATTAGAAAAGGAGAAGGGATGCAGTTGGACCAGCTTATTCAGAATACATCCCATTACAGGGATACTAATGCACGCATGCTGCCTTTTGACCTTGATATTCTTAAGGAGGCTTTCCAGCTGAGAGAAACCACTCCAGTTGAATTGCCAGCAGTAAGAAATTTACTGCTTTGAGATTACCCTTATTAAAGTTTCTTAGTCTGAATGGCGGTCCTAGTCATATATGCATTGTTTAGTAAATCAGTAATATATAATGGTACTACTATGTTTACTATTCTTATTGGTATTTTTTCCCTTAACTTCAGTTGGAGTTCTTAACATCTGTTTATTTTGTAGAGTGAAAAAGGGATTCCTACTGTTGCCGGGAAATCAAAGAGTGAAGCCAAAGATAAAGAGAAGAAGCATAAAAAGCACAAAGACAGAGATAAGGAGAAGGATAAGGATCATAAGAAGCACAAGCACCGGCATAAAGATAAAAATAGAAGTAAAGATAAAGACAAGGAGAAAAAGAAGGATAGAAGTGAGCATCATGATTCTGGTGCTGATCACTTAAAAAGGCACCATGAGAAGGTTGGGTGTTTGTTGCCTCTTGTAGCTATTGTTTGTTTACTTGTTTGTCCCCAAGTATACCGGACATTGAACTCATGGCACAAAGATATTAAAAGCTATTTATATGCTCTTTGTACAAGAATGGCATTATTTCTTTTAGACTAAAAATAAGCAATTTTGCTGATTTACTGTTGTCTGTTTTGATGGATGAGTTTTTAATAGAATTAGCCCCCATTAGTTTTAAATGTAATTCCAAATAAAATTATTTGTAATTCATATACTTTCAGAAAAGGAAGCGTGATGGAGACGAAGATGGTGACATTCAGAGACACAAAAAAGTGAGGTAACAGGTAAGTCATATGTGTTGTTTTGTTCGGTTATGTCGGATTATGTTTTATATTCATGATAGGTCGATCCTTCTTTCAGGAGCGGTCTAACCAGTTCTTTTTCTGTTTGCAGCAAAGAAACTCAAAAATTGATGAAGTTGGTGCAATTAAAGTAGTAGGCTGAAATTGTGGCAGTGGCATTTTATAGTTCATTTTGTTGGCTCAGAAGGCGCTTAGAGCTGTCTATATTTCTTGAGGTGAATGCCCATATTTTCTGTTCTATTTAATTCTCATTGTCTTCTTGTTTGTGAAAATAATATCCAGTTAATCCATTGATAAACAATTATTGAAATACAAAAGTTTACTCTCTCTCTCTATATATATATATATTTATATACGAAATAGGATCCAGTTACACAGTGTAAAACTCTCTTAAGTTTTATACGTTTTTTGGATCGTTGGATGGGTGAAACGGATGGATAAGATTAACAGTATAATATGTGAAGATTATCACTTGGGGAAAAAAGTAAGGAGTTAATCTCAGCCATCAATTTCCTTCATCCAACGATCTAGAAAACATGTAAAACTTAAAGAGTTTTACACTGTGTAAGTTGATCCTAACCCTATATATATATATATATATATATATATGAAAAAACTTTGATGCATAGGCCGTGTAAACTTTAGTTTATACGTGCCTTTTAGTTTTAGGGGTTAGAGTTTAAGTTGTAGGGTTTACAATTTAAAGTTAGTGTTTAGAATTTAGGATATAAGGTTTAAATTTTAAGGGTTTTCTCACTCATGGATTGATTTGCACAACCCATCAAAGTATGTTATACAAATATAAAATTTTAAAGTTCTTAATTATGTTAAAACTTTAATTCACTGGTTATATATAATTATAAAAAAACAAAAAAAATATAGATTTAGTTAAAAATATACAAATATTGCATAAAATACAATTTATTTTGAATATAGGCTTTTTGTCAACCCTAAAATAATTATTTAGGTTAGTTCAGTGATTAAGCGTTAACTACAATTCAACTGATCTATTCTTATTTCTTTTAATTTCCTCCATACAATTCAACTTACACATAAAATGTTTTCAATCTTTAATTAAATATTAACCTTGGGTTAATGGTTTATGTGTGTCTTACCACCTTTAAGGCCTAGAAAGTAGAATCAATTCGTTTCATCCCCATTTTTTGTTCTTTTATTTTATCGTCTTACCAAATGATTAAATTTTTTGAATTATTTTTAATTAAAATAAGACAAAATTGATAGAACATTTAAGTATTTAGCTTTGTTATTATATAAATTTGTTTAATTGTCATTTTAGTAATTCTGTTCATTGTTAATGACAATTTTTTGTTCAATGGTCAAAATAGAATTGAACCAATAACTAATTTTTTTTGAATATGTTGATGTGATTACCAGGTAATATTTGTTCAACTTTTTAACCTTTGAATAACGTGCACACACTATACATAAATGGTGCTTGAACTCAGGCCAACTGCATCAATGAAATATGTCATCATTTACCAATGAAATTACTCCATGAGTTCACCAATAACTTAATTACCTTGGAGGTAGTTTTCTTTTATTCGGTCATGCTTATAAAGTTACAAAGGTTCCAAGAATTCTAAATGGTCCATAGTGTCGTTAGGAACCTATCAAAGTCCTTTGGTTGGAGCATTTTACATGCTTATTCGATCTGTTCAATCTCACTCATCACTGGTTCACGAACAAGTTCAGTTGAAAAACCTGTTAGAACCAAAAACATATTCAATACGAATATAAACCCAAAATTTATGCATGTCAAATTATAAAGAACAAAGATTAAATTTGCGGAAGTATACATGAATTCATTGATGAAAATTTTTCAGAGGGTTTAATCTTTCAAGAAAATAAATTAATTCTTGCCACACAACTCTCTGACGGGCAAAGAGAGATATACAAGTTAACCTATATTTTGAGGACTACTGTCATTTATATAAATTAAGTATTAAAACAATTTATTAATATTTATAATTTTACCCATCATTGAATTATAATTTAACTTACGGTATCTATATTTTTAATTCCACAACAATTTAATACTTATAATACATGTAACATAATAATACATGTAACATAATTGATGACTTAATTTCATGTTATACTTGAATTATGCACGTGTTATTGATAATGGTGTTGAGGATGAGATGCATGATGTTAAATGATAGTAAAATTGTGAGATATTGTTAAGATAAGATTGGTTTTAGTTGGTCAATATTTTATATGGTTTAGTATGCCTTGACCTAATTCATTTGACATATTACTTGAGAGTGTTCATGTAGACACTATTGAGCTTTAATTAGCTCAACGTTCATTTTCCATCCGTTTGCATCTACTAGAGTGTAGAG
Source organism: Hibiscus tridactylites (assembly GCA_958450335.1). Taxonomy (NCBI): domain Eukaryota; kingdom Viridiplantae; phylum Streptophyta; class Magnoliopsida; order Malvales; family Malvaceae; genus Hibiscus; species Hibiscus tridactylites. The sequence goes on along the minus strand of OY288268.1, from coordinate 100,631,191 downwards.
ATCATGGGCGGAAATATCATGATAAAATCATATGTGTCATTTTAGTGTTTTTTTTATATTTCAACACTAAAAATATTAAAAATTAAATTTTAATTTTAAATTCTAAATTTTAAACCTTATATTTTAAAAAATATACCCTACCTCAAATTTCCTAAACCCTAACTACAAACGATAACCCTAAATCTTAAACTTAATTTTTAGTGTAAAGGCATAAATAAGGCACCGAAAAGGGGACGATGATTTCTATTTGAGATATCAAAGCTTAGATGTTCCGGACATATTTCTTTTCAAACCTTGTAATAACTTATCCTTTCAAGTAAATGTGGCATGGGACTTAGTTTTATGTAGGCTTGTTATAGTTTAGTTTAGTTTATTTGTGTTGCTTTTATTGTATTAGTATTGCATATGGGTTGTAATGTTGGTTGGTTCTATTTTTTAGACTCAACTGTTGTTAAGCATGTTATATGATGTAGTTTGTTTGTTGAAGTGTCAGAGCATATTGGAAATGTTAAGATATGAAAAATTGCATATTCAACTTTAAATCTTCAAATTTTGGTTTGAATATTGACACTTGAAAAATAAGTATAGACACTCGATGTTACCTTCAGTTGAGTAGAGATACTTGAGATTTGATATCAATACAAAATCTTATAAGTACCATATTTGGTGTTGAAATGATTTAGTTAATTAGAGTATTGATACTTGCTTCGCTAGGCTGCATTTCAGTTTGGTGGCGTTTGTTGATCGAACTGTGGGTCAGTTCTATTGGTTTAAGTTTAATTAGGTCAAATTATGCTCCTCTTCAACCATTAACTGCCTATCATGTTGGACCATTAAATCATTCTCATGACTCATGCTATACATTCCAGTTCCAGACAGCCCTATAGGATCATCCGTAGTAGCAAAAGCTTCAACATTCTTTGCCTGGATATAATGTTTACCAGAGAAGTAAGACTCCTTCTCTGCAAATGATTGATCATCATATTCATCCTTGGTGTGACTTCTTTTTTGTGGATCAGGAACACTGGCAAGCCCAATTCTCATTCCATTGTCACTAGGATAATAGATTTCATGAGCGAGAAACTAGGCTTCACCCTCGATGGATTGCCTCATTTAACCAACATCATCATATTCATCAGGGTCCTAATACTCATTCACATAATTAACAGATTCACTCAATCCATCACCAATAGAAGCAAAATCAGAAATCAAAACATCTTTTGCAAGCCCTGACTCACAGAGAATGCATCTGATCTGGTTCCGTTACTATTGGACACTCCATTTACCTTAGACTTGAAAAAAATAATATCCTCATAACAATTAATTTTTAGATCGATTATGTTCATCTAGAGAGAAATTAAAGCGGTCGGATCGTACCTGCCGTACATCATCGGAGCCTCGATCAATGCTATTTCTTTCCCTATGTATACTTGCTTCGCTAGGTTGCACTTCAGTTTGGTGGCGTTTGTTGATCTAACTGTGGGTCAGTTCTGTTGGTTTAAGCTTAATTGGGTCAAATTAAGCTCCTCTTCATCCATTTACTGCCCATCATATTGGACCATTAAATCATTCCTATGACTCATGCTATACATTTCAGTTCCAGACAGCCCTATAAGAACATCCGTAGTAACAAAAGCTTTAACATTCTTTGCCTGGATATAATGTTTACCAGAGAAGTAAGACTCTTTTTCTGCAAATGATTGATCATCATTTTCATCCTTGGTTTGACTTTTTTTGTGGATCAGAAACACTGGCAAGCCCAATTCTCTTTTCATTGTCACTAGGATAATCGATTTCGTGAGTCGTAAATCAGGTTTCACCATCAATGGGTTGCCTCATTTAACCAACATCATCATCATATTCATCAGAATCCTAATACTCATTCACATAATCAACAGATTCACTCAATCCATCACCAATAGTAGCAAAACCAAAAATCAGATCAGATGCATCTTTTGTAAGAGCTTGCAAAAGATGTTCTGATTTTTTTATTTTGCTTCTGTTGGTGATGGATTGAGTGAATCTGTTGATTATGTGAATGAGTATTGGGATTCTGATGAATATGATAATGATGTTGGTTAAATGAGGCAACCCATCGAAGGTGAAACCTGGTTTACGGTTCACGAAATCGATTATCCTAGTGACAATGAAAAGGGAATTGGGCTTGCTAGTGTTTCTGATCCACACAAAAAAGTCAAACCAAGGATGAAAATGATGATCAATCATCTTACTTCTCTGGTAAACATTATATCCAGGCAAAGAATGTTGAAGCTTTTACTACTACAGATGATCCTATACGACTGTTTGGAACTGGAATGTATAACATGAGTCATGAGAATGATTTAATGGTCCAATATGATGGGCAGTTAATGGATGAAGAGTCTAATTTGACCCAATTGAACTTAAACCAACAGAACTAACCAATTTTTAATCAAATCAATCAGGTCGACTAAGAGCTAAATCGATTGATTGATTACGAAATTGACCACTTAGATTCTTTAATCAATCTAACCACCCCCGACAGTTATTTTCTTTCCTAAAATACCAATTAATATTTCCTAAAGGCGTGAACGGAAAAATAGCAGAGAGAGTTCGAGTGAAAGGCAATCACAGGAAAGACAAGAAACAATTAGCCAGTTCGTCCCTAATAAAGTACCAATTAACTGAAAGAACAATCCCCATAACCAGATTATCTGCTGGCAAAAAGGCTACTTTGTCATCCCTAATAAACATAAGCAAGAAAAGAATCAGTTTTTTTTGAAGTAAATATAGCAGCACAACAAAAGCAAAGACGGCAAAACAAGCCCAGAATCCGAATTCTTAGATTACTCGGTCAGCCTATTCCCCATCCTTAGTAACATTATCAACTCCTGCATCTTACTCATCGTCTTCATCAGAATCATTTTCAACTCCGGAAGCTGAATTGAGAGCTTTCAACCTATCAATTAACTTAGCCTTCCTTTCCTCATAAGACAGCTTCTTCAGATTGTACCTCTTGTGCTCCTTGGGAGGTTGCTTCTCAGATTTCTTTGCTGCTGGATCTGCACGAATTGCAGCATGAACCTTTTTGTACACTCCCTCCAAGCTGTCAGCCTCAATACCTCTCTTTATGTACTCACTGAAGTGAGACTGATACTTCTCTGGCTCATCTTCCATCAAAGTCTGTTAACTAGACAAAGTTAGAGACTTGCACACGCATATTAAACACAACTGTGTCTGAAATAACACCTAGTAACCTCATCTTTCTGAACGATCAACCCCCAACGCGGAGAGAACTTTAACACCATTATTACTTTCTTCTAACAACTTAAAACTCTTAAATCTTACCCTCATATATGAAGAAACATGGCCACCATAAATGTATTTGCGGTGAACTTCAGGATCAAGTTGCTTACTGTCCTTGTTAAATCCAGCAAACCTCTTCTCACTGTGGGGAATATCTATCCCTCCATCCAAAGCTCCCTACAAGAAAATGAAAAGAATAACTATATGGCAAAACTGAATAGAGAGAGTATAGGTGGAAATTCCGAAAGCTAAATTTTAAGACAGGCTTTTCTTCGGTGAAACATACATGGCAAACATTATAGATTTTAAAAGAAAAACTAAAATAATCCTTGCAGCACTTATATAGCTCAACTACACAAAACTATTCTTTTGAGTACCAGAAATCAACAGCCTAACCTCCAGAAAAGACCATACTTATACAAGAATAACTAGAGTAAGTACCCATGAATAAAGTTTGACCAAGAGACATGTACATCATATAGAAAGGGATTCCAATATACCTTGAGAAGGCCAAAAACACGATTACCAGTGGTTGTTTTAACAAGACCGACATCAAGGAGAGCACGGAAAGGCCTCCTGCTCTCCCCTGGTTCTACGCTGAAGTCCTCCCCAGTTGCCTGTAATAAAGTTCCTAACATAATTTCAGCATGCTTATTATCCATCAGAAACAAAACCCAAACATATCTCCACCCTCCAGCCACCATGACATACCTCAACATTGCCCTCATATTCGGCATCCATCTCCAGCTGCTTCAGTGTTCGGCGAGCCAAAAGGAGTCCAACACAATAAGCTGTGTTTCAAGCATCACTGAATAAGATACCATCCTCAACAACAATAAAAAGATCATCTTAATGTCTAGAAAAGCAAATCACACCTGCTGCATAATTTGTAAGGCCAACTTCAAGTCCATAGCGAGGAAGCTCGTGTGAGTAAGCCGCTGCAAGAACTATATCACCCGAAATACTAGCATGTACAATTTGGGCAGTTATATCCTTGTTGGTCTAATAAATGTAGTAAGGTTAAAATATTAACTAGCAGTCAAAAACAAGTATAAAAAACTGCATAATGAATTAAAGAAGAATCAAGGTTTTTCAGCACATTTAGCAGCCTAAGAAAATTGTATAACATATCTTAACAGTACTCAAGAAACCAACAGACCAGACAAAGTATTCACCACAAATAGCATAAACAATTGGTGCTTGCGACCAATATTGCAAACCAAATGTTAATAAGGGGAAAAAACATAATTCATAAATTAGGATACAAATCGCGCAACCAAGCGATATTTTGGGGTGTTGTATTTGTTCTTGTCCTGATTGATGAGACGGTTCCTTGCCCGATAGTCCGTCTTGCCCTCTACAACATGTAATCAATTATTACAACAACAAAAGCAAGTAGTACATCTGCATAGCACTATTCTGAAAAGGCATAATCATAATACCTCGCCTTCTCTTGAACTTAACTTGAAATCTCTTGAAATAAGCATTACTCTTTTGAGCTTTAACAAAAGGCTGTACCAAAAAAAAGAAACCCAGACAGAATATATGATAAACATCTCAAAAAGCAATAAGACCTATAAAACTCCCATGCTTTTCACATTCAAATACATTTTACATTATATTGAAGCTTACTACCATTAAGGTTTTCAAGTTTAAACAAAGAAATAATTAATTGTAATCTAAGACAATGTTTTCTTCCACAAGCACATGTTTTAATCTATTTTCCCGTGCGAAAAAAGAAATAGTAAAACATTACCTAAATGTTTAACTTCCCGCTAAGACTCAGGTCAGCTTATTATTCCTTATCAATCAATTAGAAGGAAATGAACAAAAAGTAGAGAAATTGCAAATTAAACATGAAATTAGCTTAAAACTAATAAAACCTTCGAGATTCCAGCGAAAAACCAGACACTGCTTTAAATACACTTGAATCTATTACAGGAAACACAAAAGAACAGATTTTATAACTGATTCGATTACAAAACTGTGGCAAATGTCTGACATTATAAACTGAAGATAAAAACTATACACAATGAGATATAATACAGATACGCGGAAGCTAAATTATCATAAAAATAAGAGTAAACTAGAAAAATAAATATTAAATTGAATCCTGAGTGTGAAGAGAAAGAGTGTTACCATGGCTTTGAACTCGGGGGTTTGCAGGCAGCCGGGTTCAGTGGCCGAATCAAGAGAAAAGTGCTGAAATAAAACCCTAGTGAGAGATTCTTATAGTACGAAATCAACGGTGACGATTGATTTTCATTACATGGTTAGGCATTTTATATTTGGGTAAAATACAAGAATGACCGATTTAACTATGAGTGATTTTAATTTGACCACTATACTAAGAACTTTGTCAATTAAACCATTTAACTATTTAAATTATATGAATTAAGCCATGTGTCGTTAATGAAAAAGGTGACGTAACAGGTAAAGAGAATTTTGAAATAATTATATATTTGGTCCTTATTATCATCTGATCGTAAGATTTCACTCAAATTTTAAATTATTTAATTCAATAGTTTTTTCACAAAATCAAATGGTGCATGTAAATGGTACAAAGAAACTCCAATTATTTAATTAAGTGCATTTGTTGGTTAAAGTTTTACATCATTAATAAATGTCCTTCCCAAACCAATTTTTCCTTCTTTCTTTTCATAGTCCACCATTAGCTAATGAATCTAACTCGAAAATTTGAAGGAAATGTAAATATGTAGTAAACATATATAACTCTCATATAGCTAAATCAACCGGTTTCGGCTTATAGAGAAAAAAAATAGGCAACAAAATAGAGAGTCGAAGCACTCCAAAATCTTATAAAAGAAAGATCATCAAACAAAATAAAGAGCTTGAAGCACCCCTATCCAAAATGGGATTTGATGCTCAGAATTGTGCATAAAAATTAGATTAAATAATAATAAGAAAAAATTAAATGAAACCTTGTAGGAACCATCAAGTTGGATATGGCCAAGTCTTTGGATTTCTTCCCCAACTCTCTCCATCTCATCTTCTACAACATTATATATTTTTTTGACAAATTTTAATTCTAATTCTAGATAGAGGGGAAAAGAAGAGGTATCAGTATTTTTAATTTTTATAAATTAATTCTTAAATTTTATAATTTGTGTCCACCCTAAAATTTTAAGAATTTTATAATTTGTGTTTACTCTAAAAAAATTATGGATTCGTCGTTATCGTACCCGTGCTTCATAGAAAGGATTAAAGATCTTCTGACCAACTAAATAGAGAATAGGAAGAGAAATAGAGTAAAAAAAACTTGAATGTGGGAGGAATCTGCCATCTCGAGAGCTTGTTGGCAACCATATTACATTTTCCAGGAATTCATTAAACTTATATTATATTAATAGTTCATGCCGTAATTTATTACTATATTAATAACATCTTAATATAAAATATTAATAGTTCATTAAACATTATATTATATAAAATATTTTCATAAATATTTTAATATATTAAATTATTAATATATTTAATGAACTATTTAATAATATTATATAATAAACTATTAATATATTTAATAAACTATTTAACAATATTATATAATAAACTATCAATATATAATAATATTTATTATTTTTTATAATATTATATTAACAGTTTATTATAATAAACTATTAATACAATTCATAAATATATATTATATTAGACTATTAATATATTTAATAATATTATAATAAACCACTAATATATTTCATAAATACTTAATTTTTATGAAAATAATAAAAATTATTAAATATATTAATAGTTTATTATATATTATTAAATTAAGAATATAATGTTATATATTATTAATATATTAAATTAGAATGTGATCAATTTGATAGGACATGTAAATAACATGAATTAAATATATAATTATGTACATTTTCGTTAACTGCTACATTATTAGAGATAAATCCAGAATTAAGGGTTAAGACGCAAAATATAAATGTCTAAAAGTGTGGGACAAATTCATAATTAATTCATTACATGTAAGGTAAAAGTATGTGTGTCGTGAGTAACAACCCCTTCTATTGCGGAGTTGGGATTAAACATTGGAGGGACAACAGTTTATTAAGTCTTTAAATTTAAAATTTAGGAGGAAATAAAAGACTTATTTAATTAATATTTAAATTAAAAAAACTTAAAGGCTATTATACGAAATTTTTTTGTCCCTCTCGCCCTTTGAATGGTTCCGTCCATGTCCATCACTACATGTCACCTAAAGTTGTAAATCAGATGATTTAATTGGTATCATTTATATAATTAAATAACATAATAAATATAATTAATAGAGCAATGATCAAATTAAAATAGACCCATAATTAAGTGATCATTTATGTGATTTACCCTTATTAATAATGCGTGTGACTAAAGCCCTTAAACCCTGATTTTATCCGGAACTATGGGTTTTTCTGTTCACCTCTTTTCTTTTATGTTTGGATTTCTTTTGAAATATCATTATTTGCAGCAAAAACATTAGATATAGAAAATGGCTTTCTTCAAAAACGCAAAGCAACCACTTGGGATCTTATTATACAACACCAGACCGAGTAGAAGCAGTCGGCATGGATACTCTACTTGGGTAACCAAAGGAGCATCTCCTGCTCAATCTACAGATACCAAAGCCTCAAAAACTCCGTATTTGTATTGGGTTTCGCGAAGATTCAACTCTCAGGCAGCTTCTTCTGCTGAGCAAATCGGCCTCATAAAGCAACTCAGGGAAAGAACGAGTGCTCCCATGAAGGATGTCAAGGCTTCCCTTGTTGATTGCAATTGGGATATTGGTTGGTATACAATACAAAATACCCTGATTTTGTTTTTGCCTGATGTGTTTTTTTTGTCATATATGTTTGCCTATTGGATTGGTTTGATATTAAAATTGTTTTGGATTATTGTTTTGATTGAATGCAGAGGCTGCAGAGAATGAATTGAGGAAAAGAGGAAAAGTTCTGGCCATGAAGAAGTCGTCAAGGACTGCTGCTGATGGTCTGCTTGCTCTGGCTCAAAATGAGGGCAAGGCTGCTGTAATCGAACTCAATTGCGAGACTGATTTCGTTGCAAGGAATGAAATTTTTGAATACTTGGTTAGTGGGGGTTGACAATTTCTTGTTTAGTATAAATCTCAGTTGGAAGTCTATTGGAAGTTTTTTTCCTTTTATTCATTTAATGTGAATATCTGTTTTCTCTGGCATTATTGCTTGTAATTTACTGATATTGTGTTTCATTCAGGCTTTGGCATTGGCAAAGCAAGCTTTGCTGATTGAAAACTCTTCCCAACAGGTTCCTGGGGTTTTCTCATTTGGGCCCGAGTGTTTAGAGGCAAGAATTTTCTATATACAAAAGCTTATTATTTTTTCTAAGCCTTCTAAGGATACATGTCTGGCATTCTTTCGGGGTATGAAAAATTGGACTGTATCTATTCATGACTGCATTCTTGTCTTGTCTCTTCATATTTTTAAGAACTGACTTCGTTTTATATTTCTAAGTGCATTGTCTTGTTATTGTTGTAGAAGGTAATCATTTGTATTTTTAAAATTTTATTATGAACTAGTTATGGTTTACACATGTCATGAAGCACTAATTGCTTTCCCCATCAAACCTGTGAGTGAAATATTTGGTAGGTTAGCGCAAGTTACTTATGTTGCTACTTCATTCGGAGTATGTATCGAATACTTGTTCCAGTCTTCCACTCTTTTGCAACTATAATTGGAAATTTGGAATTGCTATGTCTTGAAGTTCCTTGATTATTCAATTGCTACCAGGACTTAACCCTAAATCTTGACCATCCAAAAATTAGTGGGGAAACAACCATTCAAAATGCAGTTACAGAAGTGGCTGCAATGATGGGAGAGAATATAAAACTCAGGAGGGGTTTTGTGATGTCAGCATCTTCAGATGGAGTTGTTTCTGCTTACCTTCATAGATGTCCTCAACCAGGTTTGTTTTTGTGATGTTATCGAATTTCTTGGTGGACAGCATGCTTGCATCCCTGCCCACACCAACATAAAGTGCATTATTCCCAACATCTTATTTTAGTTGTGATGTTAATGCCTTGCAAGAAACATAGGTTTTTCTACAACAAAAGATATAATTATTTTTTTATGTGGATGTAGGTTTGGGTCGAATTGCTGGAATTTTATCTCTTGAAGTTGAGAATGAGATTTCTCAATTGGATGCCTTCCAGAAGGTTGGCTCTGAGTTAACAATGCATATTGTGGCAGCGAAGCCATTATTCTTGACAAAGGAATTTGTGACCTCTGATGTGCTTAACAATGAACGTGAGATTCTAAAGTCTCAGGTACATGTAATTCCATTCTTAGTTGCCCATATTGTTTGCAAATTTATATCCCATATTCCATGGAAGCCAAGGCTTCATTTTCTGTCTATGAAACAGCCTTTGGCACATTCTTTAGACTATAGCAAGGAGATGACAAGAAAGTGATTGTTATTATGGCTGTTAAACTTGGACTAGCCATTGTGGCTGGGCCACTGTTCTGTAGGGATTACTTATATTCATTTATTGAAAGGTTTCACTTTCACCTATTAACCGATTGAGCTGGTGACCCATCCCCACTAAAATATTTTCAGGGTCAATAATGGGAACAGGTTTTAATAACTATGATTTCTACGCTTTTGTTTATTTGTGAATGTAAGTAATCCCTACACTATAATGAAAGAGGGTTTTATTGGGTCTGTGTAGAAGATTTGTTCAACGAAATATGTTGGCTGTAAATGAGCCACAAAGAAAGAAATAGATTTAATTTTTTTTTATCTATCTAGTAGTCTGGTTTAGTTCCGGGATTGTTTCGTGGATGATGTACTATTACCTTGTGATCTGATGGTTGAGTTTACATATGTAAAATAATATCTATTTCCCATTTTCTTGCATAAGATTTGGATGTGTTTCTGGAAGCTTAGTCCCTGGGTGTTATTTGATGACATGCTTTCTACCGATAGAAAGATAAATTCTTCTGAAGCAGTTTTATTTTGATGCATCATGTACAATGTATTGCGACTATCCAATCTTAAACTTCATTTATATGGATATCAATTTATTTGTATGTCAGGCTGAAAGTACTGGAAAGTCTCAGATGGCCATAGAGAAAATGGTTGAAGGCCGTCTGCGTAAATACTTTGAGGAGGTTGTTTTTATGGACCAAAAGTATTTCTTAAATGATTCTTTAACTATCAAGGTATCCTTTCTGTTGTATTTTAAACTTAAAAGTTGCTTTTACTGATCTGAAATTCATTGCTCTGGCTTATTTGCATATGGGGATGGGAGTTCAAAGGGCTAAAGAGAGATAAATTTAGATGGTTGAGGCTTTCAAAGTAGTCTGCCTTGAAAATTAGTACTCATTAGTTGTTGGCGCACTCAGTTCAATACGGGTGCCATTTTACCAACCTACGGAGAAGAGACGTTTCTTGCTTAGTACATTCTGTCTAGATGAACGTAGTTACCTTCGTAGGTGTAAGATTTGAGTGCTTTAAAACACTTTTGGACTAGAAATGCCTGTGATAGTGCATGTGCATATGATTTATAAAGTATAATAGTTGATTAAAACTTGGACTTTGCACCAGAAAATTTTGGATAATCTATCAAAGGAAGTTGGCTCACCGGTGAAGATTGGCAACTTTTTCAGAATGGAAGTTGGAGAAGGAATTCAAAGGTAGAGAATCTAAGTTAATAGTAAGGTTGTTTTGGTTGGCTTGTGTTGGGCCTCTTTTATCCGCTGCTCTCACATGATGATTCCTTCAATAACTCTTGCTAATTTGGGTCTTTTGCTTCATGCTATCATTATTTTCAGTCTCGAATCGTCGAGTATGGATGAACCAGTTGCTCAGGCTGGTTAGCTCTAGACATAGCCTAAACCGCAGCCACGGGGTTGAGATTCCGATTCATACTGCAGTGATTATGGAGGGCTTTTCGTATATAAATTTCTTCATGACAACCAATGCTGTTTTGTTTTACTTTTTGTCCCTTCTAAGTTTACTTGATCTGACTGTATAAATTACCTCTTTTGCTCCAAAAGAATTGCAGAATAATCACGAAACTTTCCTGTTTTCAGTAGGCAAATAGGAAATATTAACGTTCTCATCTGTATGTTGAAAGTATTATCTAATTTCCCAATGATAAAAAAAGTATCTATTCCAATACTACTTATTTCATTATAAAAAAAACAAATATTTTAAGTCAATGCTAAACCCAATACAATTACATAACGTAAGTGGCAACAAGCTACTTTGATATCAGGTTTCAAGTTGGTATCATGTCAAAAGTTCAAATATTGGACAAAATTCCTTCTTCCGCAAAATTATATGAAGAAATTGTAGGAAAAATAATTTGTTAAACCGAGATAAGGGTTAGAAATAAAATTTGCTTGAGGTGCGCATTAGATATTATCTTTAAGGATATTTTGCGGTGAAGTGAACCTTTTAGAGTAAAAAATTAATAAATACCCGGCTTCAAAACGTGTTGAAAGTGAGAGAGAAAAAAAGAAAGTAGTAAGTGTTATAATATCATATATGCCCAAAAAAGGTTATTTAAAATAGCCATTAGTCGAAGGGTATTTATACAGGCAAATCTTTCATTTCAATATGAATGGCTAACAATCAACTTTTAAAATAATAAAAATGGTTTTCCTACATTAAATGCACTTTAACAATTGTCTGTATAAATATTTGATCAACCATATCGGTACATGTTCAAAAATAAAAATAATCATTGTCTAATATATATCGTACTAGTACTCAAAGAGTGAATATCGGTACGGAGCATACAATACTACTGATTGTTGTACCGGTACTAAAATAGTTCACTGAAATATTTTAAAACGGGCCGTACCAGTACTCGAAAGTACCATACCGGTACTGAGAGCAGTATCGATATTAAAAGGGCTTATGAAATCTTACTTAATATTTGTGAGTTATTTTAATACTAAAAAATATTTTAAATATTAAAATTACTGTTATATTTTTTTTTTGACAATAAAGGCCGGCCGGTTATATTATTAAAGGGGGAAAAAACCGATAAATACATAAAAATCGGGCCCCATATGCCTTGGAAAGCGGAAGGGCCATAATGGAAGGGTAAGAAAAAACGTAAAGAACACTCAAAGCCAAAGACAAAAACAAATCTAAAGAGTAAAAAAACTGTTTGTTTCCCCAAAAAAGAAAAAACTCCGATCCAGCAAAACCATTGCCTCCGCCGTTGAAGAGAGCTTCAAGATGGGAAATATGGAAATCGAGGCAAGGCGTCGAAGGGGCTGATATATTACCGCAAGACATGCAGCCTCCTTCAAATTCAGGAAAAAACCTCCGTCGTAGCAGCTATGGAGGGTCCCAACTCCGTCGATCATCAGCGGCTATTGCTTCGATCTCCGTCGGGGTTTCCTCTATCCACACCAGATCCGTGTCCAGAGAGCGTCGGAGAGTAGCAAGTGCATGTGCCGCCTTGTTTGCCGATCTATGTCTGAAGAGGAAAGTGCAACCCTGAAAAACCCTCGATTGCCCCTTTGCTTCTGAGATTAAAGCCCCAATGTCCGATGGGTCTTCCGAGGGTGATCTGAGTTTGTTGATGATGGCCCGCGAGTCCCCTTCAATAACCACGTGACTGAAACCCAGATCCGCCGCTAGTCTTAGGCCACAGACCACCGCGTGAGCTTCTGCCGCAAAGGAGGATGGAATATGGTAAACCATCGAACTACTTGCACCTAATATTTGACCCTGCATATTTCTGATAATGATACCAACTGATGCTGCTTTTTCTTGTTGCCGGAAACCCGCATCAACGTTCACTTTGACGTATGGATCTTCTGGAGGCGACCATTCAACTCGAGCTTGAGGGTTTGTTGTCATGGTCCGCTCGGAGACAAGGCGTAGCTCCAGCACATAGCTCTTAATGGAGGTAATAACATCCATTGGGTTTTTCTGCTCCCCTTCAAAAATAAACTTATTCCGTGTTGTCCAGAGCGCCCATATCGTTAGAATAATTTCTGTGTATCTACTTGTATTTGTGTTGATCAATACGTTAGATAGCCATTCTGAGAAATTACTTTGACTATCAATGTTTGGACTGATAAAACCTAGACCCGCCCAAACTTGTTCTGCAAACGGGCAGTTTCTCAGAACATGTTCCACATTTTCTGAGCTTTGAAGACACCGAAAACATGTAGGATCTGTAGTCACACGCCTTACACATAGATTGAGCTTTGTAGGCACAAGATTTTTAATGAATTTCCAGCATTGGATCTTCATTTTAGATGGACATTCCACTTTCCAAAGTTTCTGAAATAATGCTTTCATCGTGGTATCCGTATTAGAAGGTGGAAGAAGCATACGGTACCCACTTCTGACTGAATAGGTACCCGAGTGTTCCCCACTCCAAACCACCCTATCTGCTTGAGAGAACCTCGAAATAGGGATACATAAGATCTCTTCTGCCTATGTTGTGGTGAAGTTAGCTCGAATAAGATCCTCTTTCCAGGTCATATTATCTCCCTCAATTAAATCCGAAACCCAAATAAGATTAGGAACCGGTGGAGATTGAATCCTTCTCGGGCTTGACCCCGGTAACCAAAAATCATTCCATATAGAAATGGATCCCCCACTCCCCACCTTATACCGAAGGCCTTTTTCCAATAAGCCCCTTGCACTCCAAATGCTTTTCCATGTTAGAGATGGAGTCGAGCCCAAACTGGCATGAAGGAAATCCGAGGTTGGGAAATACTTTGCCCGAAGCAGTCTGGCCACCAGCGATGAAGGATTACTCACGAGCCTCCACCCTTGCTTAGCCAGCAAGGCAATATTGAATTTCGCCATATCTCTGAAGCCCAGCCCCCCATTCTCTTTTAAATGACACAAATCTGACCAGAGGCACCAATGAATTCCCCGTTGGTCCTTGTTATGTTGCCACCAAAATCTTGCCATAATAGCTTCCAACTCCCTACAGAATGTCTTTGGCAGTAAAAAACAGCTCATAGTGTAGGTCGGAATGGATTGAAGAATGGCCTTTATGTATACCTCCTTTCCTCCTTGCGATAGACTTCTAGGGCTCCAAGCAATTATACTTGCAACAACACGATCTCGTATAGCCATAAACGCTTTCTTACGATTTCTTTCCACCACCATAGGAAGACCTAGATACTTCTCTGGACAAATGAGATTAGAAACACGAAGGATTCGACAAACATCCTCTCTAGTGTACTCAATGCAATTAGAACTAAAGAAAATACCAGATTTTGAGTAATTAATAACCTGTCCCGAGCAGCGTTCATAATCCTCCAGCAAAGACAATAATCTCGCGGCACAATCAGTAGTAGCCTCACCAAAAATCAGACTGTCATCCGCAAAAAACAGATGCGAAACCCGCGGAGCTGATCGTGTGATTCGAATTCCAATGCCACTCTGTTCTTGTCGAAGAAGGGAAGATAAACCCTCTCCACAAAGCAAAAATAAGTAAGGGCTGAGAGGATCCCCTTGACGTAGTCCTCTAGTAGGGGTAAAAGATTGTCCCACTTGCCCATTGAGCACCACCGAATACGAAACTGAAGAGATGCAGGACATAATAAGGGAAATCCATTGCTGGCAAAATCCCATTTTCTTTATCATTTCCTCAATGAACGGCCATTCCACCCTGTCATAAGCCTTAGACATATCAAGTTTAAGTGCAAAGTGACCCTTCTTTCCAACTCTCTTAGAACGCATTGAATGTATTATCTCAAAAGTTGCTAGAACATTGTCTGTGATAAGCCTTCCGGGTACAAAGGCGCTCTGAGATTCGTCAATACAAAGGTGCAACACTGCCTGAAATCTGTTCACTAAGACTTTGGAGATAATTTTAAACAACACGTTACACAGACTTATAGGTCTGAAATGAGACATATTTGTAGGGCTATCATTTTTCGGAATAAGAACAATACGCGTATGATTAAAGACGGACATGGGAATCGTACCGGCCAACACTGAAGTGCAGAATTCCACAACGTCGTTTCCAAGAACATGCCAAAACTTCTGATAGAACAAAGCCCCTAAACCATCTTCCCCAGCGGCTTTGAGGGGCTGCATTGACTTGACAGCTTCCCAGAATTCCGCTTTATCAAAATCTCTTGTCAGCTTATTGTTCATGTCGTTATCAATACAACATTCAACTCCTTCCAGTATCCGAGAACAGTCACCAACCCCTTTCGTTGTGAACAAGTCCGTAAAGTAATCTCTTGCTACTTGCCCCATTTCTTGTTCATTCATGCAAATAACGCCACTGTCATTTTTCAAGGATCTGATCTTATTTCTTCTTTTTCGCTGAGTTGCACATCTATGGAAAAAAGCAGTGTTTCTATCTCCATACTTCAACCAATTTGATCGGGCTCGCTGTTCCCAATAAAGCTCCTCTTTGTCAAGCTCAAAATTAATAGCAAGCTTGACATCCATTATCTCCCCCAAAACATTATCTGTTGGTTGTAAACTGTTTAGGGACTCCAGTTTCTTATTAAGGTCTGCAACAGTCAAGCCTTTATCCTTTCGGATTTGTTTGAACCATACATCTATGCCCAAACAAAGGGACTTGAGTCGATCCAGGAAACTGCCTGATGATGACGTCCATAGTCTTTCAACTTCCGGAAAGCAAGAATCCTCCACCAACCACGCAGATTCAAAACGGAAGTGCCAAATTCTGTTTCGAACATTTGTGCCATGTCCTGTATTTAACAAAATAGGACGGTGGTCCGAGAAAGAATGAGAAAGATGACGAATCTGATAATCTGGAAACTGTGCCTCCCAGATAGGATTCGCTAAACCTCTATCCAACCGCTCCCTTATATTAGTTTCCGAAAACCGGCCTTTTTCCCATGTGAACCAAGGCCCCGTATAACCCAGGTCCAATAAAGAACATTCCTCCACCACAGCACGGAAGTTGTCCATTTGTCTAGCATTCCTAACTCGACCTCCTTGTTTCTCAGTAGCCAGAAAGATTTCATTGAAGTCACCGATTACGACCCATGGTAAATTCGGTGCATCATTCAGGGATCTCATTAAATCCCAAGACTCGGTCAGCCTGCATTCTTCTGGAGCTCCATAGAAGCCCGTACACCTCCATTACAAACCATCCGAATCATCGTTTATCAAAACGTCAATATGGTTTTTTGAATACGACCGAAGAGAGACATTACAAGAGCTCTTCCATCCCATCGACAATCCACCACTTCGACCAACGGCCCCGACATCAATTCCATTCGGGAATCCGCATCTACTCCGAATTCTTGCCATTTTTTTCTCGTTAACTTTTGTTTCCATAAAGAAAATAATAGACGGACTCTCAACTCGCAGCTTTTGTTTAAGCCGCCCAACCGTCCGAGGTTTCCCTAAACCTCGGACATTCCAGCTTAGGAGTTTCATGATGAACGGCGGACCTGAGCAGGCAGGTCGGCCGATAAATTAAGAGCTGTACCATTCGAATCAGACAAAGTTGAAACTCCTGGTTGTAATGGTTGTACACGTGGACGCTTCAGACCATCCACTTGTTCCATAGGAGTGTTTTCCTCCTCAGTAGTCATCAAAACATCTTGCGCATTTTGGGCCCCAATCACCCCTGATCCTGATGTGGATCCCATATTTGGTCCCCCTAAATTATGCATTGCATTAACGCCTACCCATGAATCTTTTGACTTTCCAATATTATGTAATCCCCCTGAATTTGCGGGAATTGATATTCCAGCATTAACTCCAATATTCCTTCTTCCTTGACTAGGCAACAATCTCGGCAGTGATTCCACCGGATCTGCATCCCTGAGCCAAACACTCCCTGGTTGATTTCTCCGACGCGGCGAGGCTCTGAGCGACACATCCCATGCCATGACAATGTCAGCCGGATCTACCGACGCACGGACGGGGCAAAAACTCTCCCCGTGTCCGAGTAGGCCACAAATAAAACAAAATAGAGTCAATCTCTCATATTCAAACTAAACATAGTGATCACTCCCATTTGCCAATTTTAATTTCTTCCTTCTCTTTAACGGAGTTCGAACATCAATTCTTACTCGAATCCTGATAATTCCTTTGTATCAAAATGATGTGGCCAGTGTATCATAATCAAGAAACGATCCCAAAAAATTCCCCAGCGATCGTGCTACTTTTTCATAGATGAACCCGTGAGGAAGGTTATGAACTAGAATCCAGAAGTTCAGATGGGTCAACGGAACCTGGCATGGATCTTCGCCTTCCTTTAGTCTATGCAAAATCAGAGCGTGATTATTGAAATTCCATGGGCCACCATCTTCGATTCTATCTGCATCAGCCGCCAGATACAAACGAAACAGAAATCTTCCTTCACCAAGATCTGATATCGATATTCCACCCACAGGGTGCCACACATTGGCCAATGTAGTTCTCATTGCCACGAAATGAATCACACTACTAGTCAAAAAGGATCCAACAAAACAGAACTCGTAGGACAGCGCCAACTCTGGATCTGCACCATCAATTTCCAGGCAGTCATCTTCCTCAGACCTGATTGCCAGACGTGCGAGATCATTTGTCACCGAAGCCATTAGAGAGGGAAGAAAACAATGAAACACACTACCAAACAAACAGAAAAGACGAAAAAGAGATCTAAAAGAACCAGCGTGCTACTTCAGAGCAGATAAAACAAGCGTGCTCGCTTAAAATTACTGTTATATTAAAATCAAAGTATATTGGTTCAAGAATATCTTTTTGTTTCCTTTGATCTTCTGTCTTAGACAGTTGATTATTATTTTCAAGGCTTAAGCCATTTATTTTCATTAAAATGAATTTTGCTTTCACATATCACATCTGTTTTTTTTATAACATTCATTAAATACGTGTGCATTTTATTCAATACTGATAAATTGTTTACATCTCATGGCACTAGAAAAAGGGTTAAATCACAACGATTTTAGACAAAGTGTTCCTTGAACATCCTTTTATGATAGAGAAAAATATATAACTTTGGAGTAAAAAAATTCAGGTGCAAAAGAGACAAGAAAGTTCACATGTTTAAACATGAATTTCAAATTCAGGGCCCAAAATTTTAGATAGAATTTAAAACGTTATCTTAATTTTTGGGTAAAATACTATCTTAATTTTGATAGAACTTTATTTCATCCTTTTTTCCATTCTTCGCATTCTCGTCGGTATTTCAATTATGAAGTTTGGGTCTTTCAATGGACCCCGCGGTAGCTCCTATTGATCTCCAAATCTTAAAATTTTGATTGTTTCTATCGTATTTTTTTAACTCCAAAACCTAAAAAAAGTGTTCGACTGAAAGAAGAAGAAAAATAAGGATTTACAATTTTAATCCAAAAATTAAAATAATGTTTAAATTGATAGAAATTTGGACTAAATTGATAGGTTGTATAAGTTTTTGGACTAAAATTGTTATTAACCTAAGTCATGTCATCATTCCTGTTAATTTTAACGGCAAAGTACCAAAACAGAACAAACACGTAACGTTAGGTGTCATTTTGCCAAAAATAATAGTTGGGGTACCAAAGTAGTAACGCGAACATAGTTATAGTACTATATAATTAGTTTCCCTTTTTTATATACTGGTATGATTATATGGTAATATTTGTTTATATTTTTTCATAATCCTTTGACAAAGCACACATATCTTCCGCACAAAGTTATTTAAATTCGAGTCTCTTAAAATGAACATTATTATCTTTTATTATTAGAGTCACTCGTTGTATTCTCGAATCTAATTAGATGAGAGTAATTTGTTTTAAGAATAAAATTTGAAAGACCAATTATAAACCGAATAGAAATCTTCTACCCATTTTTGGTACCCCTATTTGTGTCTCTATGCTAAACAATTAAGTTTAGAGTTTATGGTTAAAGTTTAAAGTTATGATTTATGTTTAGGGTCCAGAAAATTTAGGGTATAATGTATTTTTAAGGTTTAAAGCTTAAGGTTTATGATTTAAAATTGGAATTTAAAATTTAATATATTCTTTTAGTGTTGAGACATATAAATAAATATCGAAAAAAAGAAGAGGATGTTTATCCTTATAAACCACCTTATTGCCGGGTTCGGGTTTTAGAGTGAAAAAATCTCACCGACTCGACCCGGGACTAATAGTGTATTTTTTTCTTAAAGTTTTTAGGGATATTTGTAATAATAGCTCATCTTTATATATATTTTTTTATAATTAGGTTCTTAAAATTAATTTTTTATTTACAGTTTAGTCCTTAAATTTATTATTTTTTATAATTATGTCTCTTAAAATTATTTTTTTACAATTAGGTCCCTAAAATTATTTTTTTCTATAAATCGGGGTCATGTTTAAAATATTTATTTTCAAGTCAGGTCAAATTTTTTAAAGAATGAAATCGAGTCGGGTCGGCATCGATTTTAGGATTATTAATTTTTGATCGGGTTCGGGTGGGCCAAAAACCCGACCCGTGGCCCATCCCTAAACTCAGCTGATTATATTTAGGAAGGACTTGCTGGCTGCTTATGTGTCGGCCAAAATTGTAAGTAAGTTGCACTCCACGCGTCAGCCGTCTAACGTACCTCATACTCGTACATAACTAACACCAAGAATGAGGCGATGTCCACTTGTTTAAATTAATTATGACAGCAATAGCTTCGAAAATGCATCAGGTTTAAATAAGATTGATGAAATTTATATATTTTTTTTAGATGTTAATATTTCAGAAGCTATTGTAAGACGAATATAATCATTTTTTATCTGCTAAGACAATATTTGTCGTTGAATTTGTGGGTGTTCTCTTTGTGATTGTAAATGGTGGATGTGAGGGAGAAATGTTGATAATGATAATGTTATAATGAATGAATGTATATATTGGTACTGCTTTTGTAATCTATGACATGGGTGACTAGATTTCCACTTCTCCATAATATTTTAACCAAGGATACAAGTGCTTCTTGCGTATTGCATCCCAACTCTAGTACAATAAATAAATAAATCAAGGTTTATGTTTTTCTTATAAAAAAAAACAAGGCAATGTGATTGAAAAGAAAAGAAACAAACAGTATGACATAAAAGATGAATTTACCATGTGCGACGAATACCGTTCAATATTACTAATATTAAACATCGTTAAATATTATTAAATTAATTAATAAAGATTAAAAATTTTAAATACTTAACATACAATTATAAATTATTTAAAATAAAATTAAAAATTAAATTTAATAAACTTTTTATATTTCTTTATAGTATTTTTAATTGATATATTAGAATCAAATATCCCAAAAAAAATTAATATCTAAAATCCTAAATCTAACCCCATTATTTTTTTTCTTCTATCACCGTCGTTAACCATTTTTTTGCCGCCGCTGGAATACTTACCGTCACCAATGCTTTATTATCTTGAAAGAAGAGGAAAATTAGCATTGTTACTCTGGGAATTTTATACATATGGCCTCGAAAAAGCATAGTATAATAATTTGAAAGATGTTTAGTTTATGTAGTTAAGTGTAATGCAGTGATGTGCTTTTGGATCATCTTTGGAAGAAAGCAATCAACAAGTTCTGAGGTTAGAGTCATTGTCGATTGACACGCTAAGATATAAAAGGAATAAGATGCATTGCGAATGTAACAAATAATCTAGACAATGAAGCCGGATCAAAACAAAATTTTGGATTTTAATTTGAGAATTAGAGTTCTAATTTGAAAAATTACTATTGACTATAGTTGATATTTGATTCAATTATTTGAAAATAAATATTAAAAAATATAATACATATGAAAAATAAATTAATTGAAAATTTATTTTAAATAATTATTAATTATATGTCGAGTCTTTAAAATTTTTAATATTTATTAATTAACCTAATAATATTAAACGGTGTTCAGCATTAATAGTATTTAGTGGTGTTAACACCCGTCGTAAAATTTTCCATTACATAAATCATTTCTCTTTTAATGTTATTGGTGTGGGTAATCCAAAAATATTGACCACATATAATTAGACTTTTAGGACTATCATTTGATCGGTACAAATAAAATAGTTAAAGATATGGATTGTGGCCAACAAATGCATGGCTACTCACTACTCAGGTGCCACCAGGGACGGAGCTGCTCTTTATTTGGGAGGGGCTGTGATTTTTCCCCAATTTCTTTTGGTATAATGGTATTTTTAATTATTTAAATTTAATTGTTCAAATAGAATTTAGATATTATTTTTTAAACAATTTTTATCTAAGAAGAGGAATAAAGAGAATTTGATCCTAGCAGATTTTAAACTCACAACCTAAAAAAGAGGGGAGTATATTAACTAAAAGCTTTATTAGAAATTATTGACAGAATCTAAATATTAATTAATTCTTAATATCTCCTAATATTTAGTTCTAACTCTGCTATGGATGTCACCTAATTTCTAACCAGAAATTAAACACCAAACAATTTTTTGATTTTTATATCATTATTATCAGAGAAAAAAGTACTTAGGATAGGTGGGGTCATTAACAAAAAATATTAAAAAAATAAGATTCTATAATAAAACTCTTTTAATCCCTTAAATATATACATAATTCGGTGCTAAATAATATTTTAAAAAATAAACGTTCTTTCAATTAATAATGTTAGGTTCCATAACTAATTATTATTGTTGATTTTTACCGTAACCCGTGTTTATTACATATAGTGGCTTATTGTTAATAAATAAAGTTTACAATCACATTTTGTTGGATTATTCGTTGCTCGATTCCTTCAACCGTTCTTGCTCGTCAAGTGGTGGAGAAGTAGAAATTTGAGTGTAAGAGGCATGGAAGTTAAAAAGATTAAGAACACGATGATTTATAGTGGTTCAACCTTCTAACCAAAGTCTACATCCACTACCTTAGTTTCATACTAAGGATTTCCAATCAATCCACTATTGATTCGTTCCATTTTCTAGGCTAAGGAGGAAAACCTTACAAACCGATCAAGTTTTCTACCCAAAGCCTTGATCAAACTCTCTTTACAAAGAGATAAAAATACGTAAACTCAAATCCCTCTAATAGGTATTTGTTTGCACAATTAAGCTCTCACCCAATCCTAAAACACTTGAGTAAATATGACAATTTTGGCTCACTAGTGTTTGTCAATTAAACTCTAAGACAAATTCTTGATCATAGTGTTGTTGACAATTGAATCATTAACCATTACTTGATGCTTGGAGGTCCCTTTTATACTTCTCTTTGAGTTTGTAGCCATTACTAGTTGTTGGGGTTGAATTGGACCTGTTTGAAACTTTATTTTCCATCTTTAATGTCGTTCTGCAGCCTTCCGTATCGATACGCGTGGACCCATATCGGTACGACCTTCATCAGAAATTAGCCGTTGGGCTCTTCCCAACCTAAGCGTATCGATACGCTTGAGGGCGTATCGGTACAATATGACATTTAAAAGACCGTTGGGAAACTAACCGTTGAGGTTGTTAAAATGGGGATCGATACGCTTACCAAACGTATCGAAACGACCCCTTTTCATATCGAAACAATAAAGCCTACTTCGATACGGGTTTTGGCAGTAACCAAACCTGGGCAAAAAGGTATCGATACAGGTTAGACCGTATCGGTACGGGCAACCTAAAAATTCAAGTTTGACTATTTAAAATCAATAAAAACTTTGCCAAAAACCTTTTTAAATACCTCACACATTTATTCAAGTTGTTTGGACTTAAAAACAAGTTTTAAATTCTTTTTAAATTAGTCCAAAACATTTTTCAATTATTATATCAAAACATTATTTCTACACATTTTATTTAGGTTTAAAGGTCAAATTAGCCCTCAATAAAAAAATAAAAATCAATTAAGTCCTTACAAAATTTTTGCACATAATTTAGCCCTCACAATTCAAATCACACTCAATTCAGCCATTCCATAACGGTTGACCAATTTTAACCGCTAATTCATTGACAACCAATATGAGGATGACATGCGGCACACCCGAAAATGTCATATCATTAAATCATAGAAAATTCTAAAAATATATAAAATATTTAAAAATATGAAATATTATAAATATATTCGAACTATTCAAAAAGTATAAAAAACAAAAACATATATATATAATAAAAATATTATAAAGATTATAAAACTTATAATAAATTCTATTTTTTAAAATATAAGATATACAAATTATAACAATGTAAAAAGTTATAATTTGCAATTATGAAAAAATAAAAAATATTAAAAAAATTAGTCGAGATAAATTTCTTATTGACAAAGTTTGTATGTATAATCGAAGTCTATGAAAAATAAAGTAATTACAATTGTCTCATCTTCTACTAAATATATATGTATAACTGTAGCGTGTAAAACTTGTAACTTCTCCACTTTTCTATTTTTTCTAGGCGATTATCAAACTTTTTCAAGTTCTTCTTCTGCTTCATCGTTTTTCTTTACCGGCGGTGGCCTTTGGCCGTTTTGCTGGATCTGTACATAAATAAAATTCATCTTTTCGATGAATGTTTCCTTTTTTCAATTTTTTTTATTGTTTTTCATCTACTTTGTCGAATTCTTATTCAAATCTGCTTTTATGGCAGTTCTTTTGTTTGCTTTGTGGCAGTTCTTTCGTCTGCTTTTTAGCAGTTTTTGTCTGTCTTCATGACAGTAGTCTGTCTTTTGACAGTTACGCGTTCGAGTGACGAGTATCAACGAGCGCTTTTCAACGAAGGAGGCCATTCTATACATGTTATGATTCCCTTTGGTGGTTGTGCCGACATGCCAAGATCAAGTAGCGGAAGAATTTTTGCTAAATTCATAGAGCACTCAAGGCAAAGTATAGTTTTTCTGAATTTTTATTTCAGAATATTTCTTCTGACAGTGTTAGGTTTGGTATGTTCAACGTCTTTCACACCTTTATAATTTTTGTTGTTTTGTTCAACACTGTATTTCAATTGTAAAAGGTGTGAATCCTTTGTATTCCTTTCGCTGTTGAATATAATCCAGATTAAAAAAAACTGTAACGTGTAAATTTTTTTTGTGATTTTTATGGCTTCTCCATGTTACACCAAAAGACCGAAGTATGTGATTTTTTTATTTAATTTTATACAAATAGTTTGTATGTGTAACCGTTACAGTTTGTATAAAAATTGAAATTTTTGAAAAATATTTTTTATTATAATTTCATACACTTTTTAAATATTTTCCATTTTAAATATATAGATATTTTAAATAATTATTTATATATTATTTTACTATTTTAAATAAAAATATTGTTATAATTTTAATTTTTTAAAATTATTTAATGATTTTTATAGTTTTATCACGTGACACTTTTAGACTGTGCCACGTGTAACCGTCTTAATGATTGTCTGGGAGTTCATCATCAATGATACTATCATACCACCAAACTTTAACACGAGTATTGAAAATACCACAAAACTAAATCTTAAGCCACAAATTCAAAATGACATAAAGCAAAAAAAATGCCCTCAACTTTTGACCGAATAATCACTTTGACCCATGTTATTTTTTTGAAGCAATTTAACTCTTAACGTTTCATTTTGGGTTAAAATGGCCTTCTACGGATGAGAATTGTCAGTCAACTGACGGTAAATGACTTGAAATGACGTGACAAACCTATATGACAATACACATTGACATGGTAGTATCATATAGAATAAATTGTTGATTTAAAAAAATGTTACATCAGTCAATTTTCTAACAATTTTTTTTTGTAGATGTGCTATTTTGGCCTAAAATAAAACGTTGAATTGCTTCAAAAAAAGAATAGGGGCCACAATGACTATTCAGTCAAATGTTAGAGTATTTCTTGACTATATGCCATTCAAAATCTCAAAGTGACTATTCAATCAAACATCGTTTTATAGTTCAATAATATTTTCGATACACATATTAAAATTTAATAGTATTTCGTGTAATATACCTTCAATTTTTAATTTTTAGTTGGTAGCTATAACTTTACGCTTTTTGGCTATTTACCACGAACCTATTAGTGGAATAGAGTAGATTTGCCCGGCTGGCAATTCCCAATTTCGAAAAGGCACACGTGATCAGGCCACTTGCATGGCATCTTTCGCCCTAAAATCAAGCCACGTCATAACGGTCCCACCAGGTTCCTGGGTCCCCTCCAAACAGGGTGCTGGCTGCTGAGCTGAGTGCTTTTTATTTGCTACTTATTTAAAGGTTTAAGAGAAGAGAAGAGAATAGAAGCGTGAACCGATTTTTATCTTTGGTTCCGTGACCCTTGTTTCTTTCTCCTTTTGGCTTCCCCATTTCCACTTGTTTTCGCAAAACTCCATCATTTCCCATCGGCAGACATGACAACCGCCGGGATTTCCCATTTTTATATCCCCATTCCTCTCCTTTTCTTTTTCCTTTTCCTTTTCCTATCATCAAGCCCTTCTTTTTCTTCTTCTACTCCTCCTCATCTTCATCATGGAATCGGAACTGCTGGTATTTTCATTTCTTTTGCTTTCCCTTTTCTTCTATAAATATTGCTCCTCTTTCTATTTACAGTTTGGGCGACAGATTACCATCCTTTATCTGCTCTCTTTATTTTTTACATTAAAAAGAAAAGATTTTTTGTATTGGATGAATGTAGAGAGATGAAAAATCACATCAAGTAGGGATGGTTACAATCAGACTCGGGTATTTTTTTTTCCGGATTTGATATCATATTTTTTTCAAGCGGATTTGAATCGGATGATTTTCGGACCGGATTCGGATTTGTTTCAACCGCATTTAAATCAAAATTTTTAAATTCAGATTAAATTGTCATACCCTAGTCTTGACCCAAGTCTGAGGGGTAGATTCACGGAATTTAGCGTCGTTAGGGTATATTGTGCTTTGGCTCTCTAATAATTTTATTTTAGTGCAAATCAGTCCATAATTTTGTGTATTTAATTTCTTACGCATTTAATTTATGCTATTTAATTCTACACTTGTTCATTTTTATCCCTTATTTGTTGACTACATTTAATTTTTATTGTTTATGCTTTTAATTTGCTTTCTATTTTAATTCATAATTTTAGCATACATATCATAACATTATCTATCGATTGCACATTACTTATTATTTCATTCACTAACTTTCTTAATTTTAGTAATCCATTGATACTTACATTTATTTGTTTCGTATTTATTTTATTGTTTGTTTATATATAACTTGATCTTGCATTTATTTTTTTCATATTTATTTATACATGCATATGGTATAAATAGATATATTACACTATATTAAATTTAATTAGCATATATAAATCATAAAAAAATTAATTTTGTTTTTACCATTATTCCAAATTACCTAATATATACATTTATGTTCTCGTTTAAAAAATATATGGAGTTTAACTTTTTACTTTATTTATGTTGTCTTATTGTTTTAATGTAAATATTATACACAATATTTTGTTTTAAAGAATTAAAAGTGCTAAATATTTTGATTTGGACTCGGATATGGATCGGATGCGTCGGATTCGGATCGGACATGGATTTGGATCGAATCTTGGCATATCCATATCCAACCCATCTCCTATTAGGACTCGGACATTTTGCTCGGATTCGAATTTTTTTTCAATCGAATATAGATCGGATAAATTCCTTTTGATCGAATCCGGATCAAATTGCCATCCCTAACATAAGCTTCGGGCTTTCTTTTTCGTCTCGATTTTTGCCCTGTGTAAGGCAAGACCCGCTATAAGAAAGAAGAATAACTATGCCTTTCATTTTAGACTCTACTGCTTAAAACTGTTATATATATTGTTTTTGTTTTGTTTATGGGTAATGACTATTCTCTTACTGCTTGGTTATTGAATAAATAGAAAGCGAAACAAGATCTTTGTATTCAGAAATATTAAGGGACGAGGCCGTTGCAAGGCTTAATGACCTTGGGAAGGTACTTCTAATCTAATAGAGCATCATTTCTTTATTTTTTTACCTGTTTTCTTAATTATTTTTAACTTTATCCGTGAAAAATTAAACCAATAAGAATTGAAGATATTCTTAAACCACCTGTAGAAAGAATGCAGAGAAATTTATTTCAATAAGAATTGAACCAATTATTACACTTCATTTATACCTAGCAATGATACATACTTGGAGCCATGCCATATGCTTATATCATATGATTACGTCCAGTGACCAGTTGAGTTTTAATTTTTGATAAATTGCCTTGAGATAATAGGAAAGCAATGTTGATGAATGTTGCTCGTCTTATTTTAAAGGTGAGTGATGCTGATGGCTATCTTGAGAGAACATTTATGAGCCCGGCATCGGTGAGGGCAGGAATTCTTGTTCGTGAATGGATGGAGGATGCCGGTTTAAGAACGTTAGCTTTCTACCTTTTGTTGACTCCTGATTAGGGTCTCTGAAGCTCCTCACCAATAGTTATGTTGATTTCCAGGTGGGTGGATTCAATGGGAAATTTACATGGTCGAGTGGATGGAATGAATGCAAGTGCTCAAGCTCTGCTAATTGGTTCTCATATGGTGATGCCTTTCGTTTTCCAATTGTAAATGTTTTTCATGATAAAACATGTATGAATGGCACTTTCATACTGATAGTTGACATCTCCTTGGAAAAATAGGATACCGTTGTTGATGCTGGGATATTCGATGGCTCATTAGGTATAATTTCTGCTATATCAGCATTGAAAGTCCTGAAAAGCAATGGCAAGTTGGGAGAACTAAAACGGCCAGTCGAGGCAAGTTATCGGCATCTTCTAATGTTATAATATAGCCTTATATCGTGTTGAATGTATTATTGCAACTTGCAGGTCATTGCATTTAGTGATGAGGAAGGAGTGAGGTTTCAATCTACCTTTCTAGGCAGTGCTGCTATAGCCGGAGTTTTACCTGTTACAGCATTGAATATATCTGATAAGAGGTTGCTTTGATTAACACCCCTTTCTTCTCTGCTTATTGAACTGTAGACAATCGGTATCTTTACGTATAATCCTTATTTAGTGGTGTGAAAGTGCAAGATGCTCTTAAGGGGAATTCCATAGAAATTACAGAGGAAAGCCTGTTGGAGTTGAAGTATGATCCTGCATCAGTTTGGGGTTATGTTGAGGTATATTCACCTGCTCTGCATTATTGTGGGAATAAACCTATACTGTTAATCTTGGGATATAATATTCAACAACAACTTAGGTTTGGATTTGGAATATTTGATTCATTTCTGCAGCTTCACATCGAACAAGGACCTGTATTAGAATGGATTGGTTTCCCTCTTGCTGTAGTTAAAGGCATAGCTGGACAGACACGAATGAAGGTAAATGTTATTGTTTTTCAAAATACATACATGAACTTCTCAAGACACACCCAATCTATCATCCTTTCTATAGGATTCAGTTCCTTTTTTGTTCTTCTCACTTTTGAAGGTTACGGTGAGAGGTTCACAAGGACATGCAGGAACAGTACCGATGTCGATGCGTAGGGACCCTATGGCTGCTGCCGCTGAATTGATTGTTTTGCTAGAAAGTCTGTGTAAACGTCCTCGAGAGTTCTTAGTGGATGGGGGTAACTGCAATGAATATAGCTTGGAGTCGTTGTCCACTTCTCTTGTCTGTACTGTTGGAGAGATCTCAACCTGGCCAAGTGCAAGTAATGTCATTCCAGGCCAGGCAAGAAATTCTTCCGTGAACAAATCTCAATGCCAGCCTAAACAGGAATGCTGATAAGCAGTAAATGTCAACTCTAATGCAGGTAACATTCACTGTGGATTTACGTGCAATTGATGATGTTGGACGTGAGGCTGTTGTTTACGAATTATCTAATCAGATTTATAAAATATGTGATAGACGTTCTGTATCTTGCGTCATCGAACGGAAGGTAGGATGCTTTCTTGACGTTTTCGCGAGTCATTCGCATAACAAGAAAAACTGATGAACTTTGTCTGCTGTGGATCATTTCAGCATGATGCGAATGCAGTCATTTGTGATCAAGAACTGAGCTCGCGGCTAAAATCTGCAGCGTACACTGCTGTCCACAGAATGACGGGGGAGATTCAGGAAGAGGTTCCTGTGCTAATGAGCGGAGCAGGACATGATGCAATGGCCATATCTCATTTAACCAAGGTTCACGTCTATTTTCCTTTTCAACTTACGTGTATGGCAAGAAATTAGTGGTCAAACAGTAACGGAAGCCGTGATTTTGGAACAGGTTGGAATGCTGTTTGTCCGCTGCCGGGGAGGCATAAGTCACTCCCCTGAGGAGCACGTATTGGACGATGATGTTTGGGCTGCCGGTTTAGCGTTGCTTGCATTTCTCGAGTCTCACACGTAATTGTAACATTTGAAAAATTTGCATACCGTAAATGTAAATAGACTATCTTCTTCTTCAATAAATATTGCTTCTGTTTTTCTGTTTTCATTAAATCTGTTATGTGTCCAATGAAGAGATAAAGAATTTGGATGCCTGAGATTTTCTTGTGGAGCTTATATTGGTTAGTCAAACCAAGGCAACTTAATTAGCATCCAACTGCAGTCTGCAGCATCTTAGACCACATCCTAAAAGATTTTAAGCTCAGTTACTAGCCTAAACAATACAATATGATGATTGATGAGCATGATAGATCGTGACGAGTTTTTCAAATGATGAGTATTACTACGATTTTTTAAGAGAGAATAACGCATAATCAAATAATTTTTAAAAGATAAATATCGTCAAATTATTCGGAAAAATTAATGATTAAAAGTTGATTCGAAGACTTGAAATGTACGTTAAAAAAGAAATGGACTAGAAAGAATACAAGGACCAAATTCATCAAAACTGCATAGTACAATGACATTTACAGAAATTGACCAAGAAATTATGAAGAAGTGAGTTGGGTAATTTAATGGGCTGAGTGGATACCCAACAGACGATGACAAAACTTAGAAAGTTAGGCCTAATAGATGGAGTAAGAAGTGGTGGGACCCACCGATTCACTCACTATATCATCTGTGATCTCAATAAAAAAAAGTTTATTCATCTCATTTTTTTATAGGTGAGTTTTCATTTCTTTTTTACATGTAAATAAAGTGTGAGTACTTATTTAGAAATTACTATAGGGTCGATAAAATTTATTGGTTAAAATTTCGAACAATTTGATGAGCCGAATCTATCTAATAATTCCTCAAAATTTAGGGAAATTATATAAGGATAAACAAACGAAATAAAATTAAACCCACGCGCACTCGTATGTATTGGTCCTAAACCCAAGTACCCAACTCATCCATCGCGTAAGAAATTAATAAATAAATTGAAAAGAAATTGCAGATCAGAGAAAAACCCTAACCTAAAATGGGGAAGAAGAAGAAAAGAGTCCCGTCCAAGGTATGGTGTTACTATTGCGACAGAGAATTCGACGACGAGAAGATCCTGGTGCAGCACCAGAAGGCCAAGCACTTCAAGTGCCATGTCTGTCACAAGAAGCTCTCCACCGCCGGCGGTATGGCTATCCATGTCCTCCAGGTTCATAAGGAGTCTGTCACCAAGTATCTCCTTTCCCTTTCCCTTTGCTATCTTTTCTTCTAATTTTCCAGTGTAAATTCTGATCGTCTGTTTAGTTTTTTTTGGGGTTCTCAAATAAAAGTTTTCCCATTTAATTTTAGGTATACCGAGTCGCTTTTTTCGATAGTTTACAATGGATTTATATTATGTAAGCGCTTCCGTTTTCGGTTTATCAGAAACATGTTCCCAAGATCAAAATAGGAAAAAAATTGCACGGCATAAGAAAGCAAAAAATGTCGAGGGTTGAGTTCTTTGACCTTTGGTATTTGTCTTTTCAGATTTTTCTACTTGGCCGGAGCAAATAATACATGTTTTTTTTTTCTACTAGAAATTGTTTTCATGGCCAAACGTCCCTAAATGCCTTTCACTTTTGGATGAATAAATCAATTTGGGGGAACTGGCAACCCGATGAAACCTATATTCTTGAGGGTAGCTATTAGTTCTTTGTCCCAGTCTTGTTGATCTGTAGAAGATTAAAAAGATAGATAACTAATCAGTTATCTCTCTATATTAATTAATAATTAGAAGCTTCTGAATGAAATTTAAAATACATGAAGAAAGTGGGTAGCCTCTTTCAAGTTACTGCTTTACCTTGCTTCTTAAAGGTTGTGTAAGAATTTATACTGCCTGTTGGTTGTTTGAATCTCAAGTGTTTGCTAGAGTGCACCTATAAATTCAATTTTCTACATGAAGATTTTTTTTTTCTGTCTGAACTTTGCATTACACTGACAACAGTACTTCTTTTGTAGGGTTCCCAATGCAAAACCTGACAGAGAATCGACTGACATTGAGATATACGGAATGCAAGGAATCCCGCCTGATGTACTAGCTGCACACTATGGAGAAGAAGGTAAACATATTGATGTATCATTTATAATCATGTTCCGCATCAAATGATGATAGCTTGAGTTGCTCGCAAACATACAAGTACTTTTTGTTTTCTTATAACTAATTGCATTCTAATTTTTAGTAAAAGTAGTTTTTGTGTTTGCACCCAAACATTGCCTTCATTTCTTCTTATGGAAGAATATGCAAGTATTAAAAGTGGCAGCTTGAAGATGCATGCCTTAAATATTATTGTAGTAACATAGGTGAGTAAAATCAAGGACAGGTTTTAAAGTTGAATGGGAATGCACGTTTTTGTTTGAGTGATTGAAATAGGATAACGAATATTCTATAATGTAAGTAAATTATTTTCCAGTCAGAAGTGAGATGTGTATGAAATAAGGTTTGCTGATTTCTGCATATTTTCATGAATTCTCCTTTATGCGAACTAGTATTTTATTGAAAATATGTTCTAGATGCACTTTTACTTTGAGACATTGTAATTGATATTTTAACTAACAAGTTTGATACTGTTGCATATTGACCGTGTCTTCCTAATTCTTAAAATAAAATTTCTTGCAGAAGAAGAGAATCCATCAAAAGGGGCCAAACTGGATATCCCATCTGCTCAGCTTGTTGGAGGATTGATGCCAGGGCCATTTGGTGTTGGATATCCTCCTCAATCAACTTTAGGGGGAGTGCGGCCAGTGTATGTTCTCTTTAGGCTTTTATCCCTGCAAACTTTCTTCCATTTATTGTTAAGCCTTTGGGTTATGAAATAGAATTGTCATTTTTTAAGAATAATTGGATTTTATATTTCATTGTTTCTTTCATCGGGGCTCTTGTTGTGTGTATATTAAATCATGCAGCATTCAGTATGCGTTTGTAAGGATATTCATCTTCAAAACTTGTTACTGTAGTTAATTTGACCATGCAATGTGTTGTTTGCCTCAGATATAATGCTGCATTGCCTGTACCTCCTGTTGGCTGGGCAGTGCCTCCTCGTCCACAGCCTTGGCTCCCACAGCATCCTGCAGCTTCAGTTCCTCCATCTGCACCTATGGGATATGTGCAGCAGCCATTATTTCCTGTGCAAAGTGTGAGGCCTCCTTTGGCTGTGCCTTCAACGTCGCCTTCACTCCAACCTTCACAAATTGCTCCACCTGGATTATCAACATCAACACCTACACTTCATGTATCCCAACCTTTGTTCCCTGTTGTCAATAATAGCGTATCCACTCAGAGCTCACTGTTTTCTGCTTCTTTGCCAACAAGTGTTGCAGAAGGAAAGAGTTCAATTGAAGTGCATTCAAGTGGTAGTGCTTCTGTGACAGGTAGCTATCGACTTGCTAATATTCCATTTTGACTGGTCCTATGACTAGGCACAAAGTGTATCTACATTGTTATTTGTCTACAGGCTTATGTAAAACTAACTTGCACTCAGTGTTCAAAAGTGAGAAACTTAGTGATAAGGTGGAGGGAATAAAACTAGACAAAAACTGTAAGACCATATGAACAATATTGCTTTGGCGTTTGCTGTCCTTTATAGGGGTTGGTGACTTTTAAAAAAAATATTTTAATGCACCCTTTCTAAGCAATTAACAATTTAGTTATCATTTGTGACATGACCCAACTCAATGATTCCGGTGAGGTAGCCCTCCACTTTCACTCCCATGCATTTATAATTTCTTTAGAAATAGAATTAAAAGTTCTGTCTTGCTTCCACAGATGCAAGTGTGCAGAGCACCTGTGCTTATAATTAAGGGACCTACCACGAGTGCTTTACATGCTTTGAAAACAGCACAATTTCTTCCCCCCACAGTTGTGTTGCTTTGTTCAATAGACTGGATCCCCTTTTCATATATTTTAATAAGTTAGATCTTGCAATGTATTTGACATCTTCCCTGCTGCATTACTTCTACTTCATTTTAAGTTAACTTGCTTCATTTTGTTATTTATGTTTTTTTTTTGCTTGCTTATAGGTGGAGCTGGTGTTAATTCTCATTCTTATGCCTCTGGTCCAAATACTGGTGGTCCATCTATTGGACCGCCCCCTGTTATCGCAAATAAAGCTCCTGCTATCCAGCTGGCGGTAAATGAGGTTTATTTAGTTTGGGATGATGAGGCAATGTCCATGGTCAGTTCCTACATTTTAATTGGGTTTTTATTTTCTGTTTTCTAGACGATGATTGCAAAATGATATTAAATGATTCTAATTTATATACTTGCAGGAAGAGAGAAGAATGTCCTTAGCCAAATATCAGATGCATGATGAAAATAGCCAGGTAAGTCATAACTATATCTCTTGTTTATGGACTTGGTTTGCACATCTAACCAGATGGGTAGGCTTTATGTTTCATGTTTTCAGATTCAGTTGTCTATGCACTTGTTACCTATTTGATGAGGTATTTTCATGTGATTCCTTTTTTTTTTTTTACTTTATATTAAAAAAGAAACACAATTTGTGGAGGATCCATGAGCCCTTTCTTCGAGTATTCCCTTTGATTGACGGGCATCCACTTTTAAAATATGATTGTTCCACTTTGCAAGCAATTGCCTCCAACTGTTTGTGTGCCAAAATATTCAAGTAGGTATTTATGTCAATTTTTTTATAGTGTTGGTAAGTGCAACTTTGACAAACTTGGTGCAATCTGCTCTAGCATTGAACTTGGTTAAGAATAGAGTATGTACATGATCACTTAAAATTTGGATTTTACTCAATGCTATTCATTCTCCCTATGCTTGATTTCAAAGTGTGGGGGTTTGGGTGGAACAAGATGATACCCAACAGATTTTTGCTCAAATAAATAAGCATTGACCGTGAATTCAGACTTTTCCAGGTCAGCTTCTTTCGCAAAGTTTGGTATCTTTTGTATAGGACCAGGACCAAGCTTCTAACGAATGGGTTTTTATCCAAGTGAGGGATTGTGATGGTTCCTTTCTGATCATTTTCTTTGGATTTTGATTTCAGATGAGCTCTATTGATGCGGCAATAGACAGAAGGATCCTGGAAAGCAGACTTGCTGGTCGAATGGCATTTTAGTTGGGATTTAATGAGCATTATGCAGTAATTACATGAACTGGAAAAGAGGGATTGGATCTCCATCAAATTTTAGGCGGGTTACGGCAACCAAGGCAGATGTAATTGTGTATTGATGCAGAAGAGCGAAGATAAGTGGATTGTTTTTAATTTTAAATTTAAATTTTAGTGTCTGAAAGAAGTGTTAGGATATAAATTTTGAACTATTAACATTGTGGATTGATTGATTGATTGCCCAATCTCATCTTGGTTCAAGTTTATAGTATCCATATTATTTATGGAGTAAGAGAAGAAAATTATATATGAATTAAATTAGGCGAGATTAAGATGTGATTTAGCTTATAAATTTAATTAGTAGAGTGGGAAATAGCAAAAAATTCACAGATTGCATTGCCATTGCTTGTAAACCAAAATATCTTTTGTAGAGGCTGGTAAGTTAAAAAGCTAGTGCAGATGAACATCACCAAATTATTTGTCAATAAAGGCATCTGCTTCCTTATCTATCTTTTTCTTCTTAAGCAAACGCACGTGAAAGAGAGTGAATTTTTGAAAATTCTGGTAATTTTATTTGGTATGCCACTAATCCAATTAATTTTTATCCCTGTATTAGGTCCATAGTAACGGGCAATATAGTTTAAGGTTCTTCTTTTAATGAAAAAAAAGTGTATTCATTCTAAGTAGATTCGAGTTTAACCGTTTTGTTTGCAAGGTGTGTGTATTGTCGAAGGGTTAAGAATATGTATTAACATATACTACTTTGTAATTACCTCAAGATTATTTCTCTTTCTTGGAATTCTCTTTCACTCCTCTTTTGATCAACATAATGTCTCATTCTGTTTTGATCAATAAATTGTTTTCAAAACTATGTAATAGTTAGTGTTGTGCCATCAATTGGTCAAAAAAAAGGTAGTGTTGTGCCATCACTCAGCTTAAGATAGCTTTTTCGTCCAAGTAGTGGGAAGCACATGCTCTTTAAATACCGTTCTAAACATTGTTTCAACGTATCCGTTTCATGATGTTAAGCTGTATTGGAAAAAGTAATTGTTTCTTAAATACAAATATTTCCCGATCGATCAACTTACCTATCAAAGAAAGCAAGATCTCCATTTTTTTGGTGAAAAAAAAAAACAAATTGGGGATAGCAACGAGCAATAGCTTTCATTAAAACATGTTATTTTGTAATAGTTTAACTTCAAATTTAACAAAAATGGTGACAAATGAAGGATAAAATTGATATAAAATCCACATTCCAAGCGTTCTCTCTTATTCCTTTACTATTACACCTCTATACATGTATGACTCTTAACATGAGTCAGCCTTTGTTTACTTCTAAACTATTTTTATATACAAACATACACACACCTACAACTACAAAGACAGCAACTAAAAGTGTACGAAAGAGGACTTTCTTGTATATGTGAAGGAAAATTTGTGTACAACGATCACGCATGGTGGGTGTGCCTGTGTAGCAGTTAAACAAGTTTCTTTCTTTCTTTCTTTTTGTAATTTTATAAGAGCTGTATACGTATATAGAGAGATACAGATGGCTCAAATTTCAGGGGAGGGCTAATTCGTAGTTCTGACTGCTCGCAACATCCTCCGTCGGCAAATGGCGCAGCCACTAAGGTTTAGTAGCCTTTGTTTATGCTGTTGAGCTTTGTCGTAAAGGTTGTGCCTCACTAGGAACTTCACTGTTATGCTGATTGTCAAGCGGCATGTACTGCGACATGATAGCCATTATCTCTGAGTCCATGTACGACTGCAGGCGGAAACAAACATTTGAATAGATATGTATAACCAGGCCATGATACAAATGAATCCACAAACATGTCAAGTCAGTTACCCGGAGCCTATATTTGTAGAATATATAACCAGCTATTCCAGCAGCCGTCACAGCAGCCAGGACCAAGAACGTGATGAACCACCCGAAGCGCGATCCATTTCTCTCTGTAACAAAAGGATCATGTGTTTTTGACAGACTACTCTTTCATAAATGACTTGAATTCATGATCTTACCAATGCAAGCATCTTGCCCACTTATGTAGAGGAGATCCCCTTTACACTTGCATTCATATGCACCCCAAGTGTTTTTGCAGGAGCAACCGTCGCACCGGCAAACACTTTTTTCTTTGCATTCATTGATATCTGAAGCAAAAACAACAGACGGGGATGAACAAATTCCAATGTAATGGACACAGACCTGAGGGGTTAAGAGTTGAGAACAAGTCAAGGTAACAGCACCTTCACATATATGACCATTCCCCCTGAACCCTTGTGGACACTGGCAACCTCTTAACTGGTTTTCCTGCTTTATGCAATGGAGTGGCTTTAGTCAAACCAAAAGAATTTGCAGAATAACAAAAACTCATTGGAGAATGGACAGAATAAGGGACAAATCACTAAACTGAGCAAGCCGAGAAAGTTAATTCATCTTTCGTTTCAGACCAGCAACCTCCGTTGTTAATCGTACATCTCGCAGGCCCAAAGGCTGTAAACTGAAGCAGTCATTGGATGGGGAAAATAAGTGGCAACGAGTGAACACATTGCGCATGTTGAATCTAATTTAACACAAGGGAAAAAGGTGAACCTTCACAAGAAATGTAACCATCTCCTCTATACTGCACGCCCTTCACAATGGGGCATTCACATACTCTTCCCCTGAATGTGTCCTAAACAAATTCAACATCACTTTTTATTAGCAGGAGTTAATGGAGCTAAACTGTCTCATATTCGATTGCAACATCGAACCGTGTAAACTTTCTATACTTTACCCTGCATGCTGTTATGTTAACTCGTTTATCCTGCCAACACCCACCATTTCTTTCAAGGCACTCATTAGTTTCAACATCTGTTAAAATAACATGGACCCAATATTAAACAAGAGATTACAGAAAAACATTCGTGAATGTAAACCTAGTTTAGAATGTAAGCAAGTCCAATCTACCTGCACTTAAACAAACCGAAGGTTCCGTTGTCTCATTAAATCCAGCACAGATGGCCTTAAGCACAGCACTTCTCTCCAGTTTTCCTTCACAGCAGGCAAAACAAGAAATTCAGCATCATTTATGTAATTCAATAGGAAATTTTCCATCTCATCCATCAACATGCTATGTAGCAAACCTCGATATTGAACATCATTGATAACCAATGTCGGCAAAATGGTAACGTCACCACGAGAACCTCGGCCAACCTAAGTTCCACAGATTGTAGCAAAATAAGAAAGTTAACATTAACTTTGTTCTTTAATGTGGGCTAAGAAAAAGGTGTACCTGAAGTTGTTGCTCCTGTTTCAAGACATCATTCTCGACATCAGCTTCGGGATCACCCATGCACCTTTTGATTTTCTCAATAGGCAAATCTGGTTTAGCATACGAAGCCAATCAAGCAAGATTGCCAGAAGACACACAGAACTAAAATCCAGCAGAAAAGAGAAATTACCAAGAGAACTCATGACACCCTCAGCACATTCTTTGCTATATCTCTTCTCCTTCATCGAACACCTGATATGGAAATCGGTCACATAATCCCACCAAATCCAAGGCCTATTGCTCTCATTGGCAACTCTGTGCACACAGAGCTGTCTCAAGTTCTCAATCACCACATCCTTCCCTTGATATCCCTCTCCAAAATCCTGTTCTGGATCAGGAGCACAATATCTTCCATGGTTTATACACTGGGACTTGCACTGACTGCTAGTGATAAAAGCTTCAGGGCAATACCAAGTTATGTAATGTGGTGTGAACAAAGTGTAACCCCCCTTTTCAAGTATCTGGGCATGGCCTTTGAAATTCTTTACAAAATTCATTTGCTCGTCGCAACGAACGCCGCACTCGTCATTGCTATTGGTCCAGAGTTCATATTCAACCCTCTGGTCAGGATGGGGCATTGACTCCCTCCAGTCTAGTTTCACCACTACATCTTCACGCTTCTTCAGCGACTCCTTAAGGCTATCACCGAAAGACTTTTCGATCAAAGCCGACGGAATTCCAATCTTCTCCACGTATTCATTTGCATCACTGCTCTCCTCAGGAGAATCCATAGTTATTAGAGGTTCATCTATGATATCAGCCACTAATACGGCTGCAGCCCCAGCCTGTTGGGCATGCCATACCTTCAAGGCAAAGTAGCATTCTACAAGTGCAAATCAAGAATGATTACGGTTTGACAATGCGAATCATGACAAACAAAGCTTTATTTTGAACTATAGAAAGGAATAACCAAGCTACTGTTCAAACAAGAAAACTCGAGAAGCAAAATTCAACCCCTACATA
The DNA here is from genome assembly GCA_958450335.1 of Hibiscus tridactylites. Taxonomy (NCBI): domain Eukaryota; kingdom Viridiplantae; phylum Streptophyta; class Magnoliopsida; order Malvales; family Malvaceae; genus Hibiscus; species Hibiscus tridactylites. The sequence goes on along the minus strand of OY288268.1, from coordinate 100,592,341 downwards.
CCATAAATTAACTGCTTATACAGTTATACTAACGCATATGGACATGCAATTCATCAAGGGAACAATAAAAGTGACAACATTCTGTTGGTTTTCAAATAATAAAGGCAACCCTTCTCTTATACTGGCCTACCAGGTTATGGCGTCTACTACCAAAATATAGAAGAAAAAGAAAATACTAATACAGCTTATACTAAATACTAATGCATATATGTGCATCGCTACCGTTTTTATTTCCCAAGATCTCCACCTTTTTTTTTAAGACTGTGACATTCTTTCCAACTCAAACTTGTGACGTTCTCGCCACGATTTATCCGCCCTCGTGATGGAACATGTCTGATTGGATGCTGAATGTGCAACACTACCGTTTTTTTATAATATCCATGTAATCCGTCTTACGTATAAACAAGGGATTTTAATAGAATCGTTGAAGAGAAATGGAAGGAGAAATACCTCCACGATCAAGAAGGAGGACAAAGGGGCGAGGAGACTTGGATCTGAAGGGCTGAGCACGAAAGGGTTCACAACCATTAGCTCCTTTGTCCGGATAAAGCACAGAGCCTATAATAAAGCCACCATAGTCTGGTATTCCGAAGTTACCTATGGAACCATCGTGCTTCCCTCTCAGACTCAATGGAGACAGCACCCGGATGCTATTTTTCTCAACCACAAACCTTGCACACACTCCACTCAACACAAGGATAGGTGCTAATAAAAGAGGAACCATGCATCTCCATGTCATCGTCCTCAGGAAAGTAATTAGCAGCAGCTATGGAGTATGGAGTTGTGCTGTTTGTTTTCTTCAGGAAATTAAAAGACATAATGGTTTCATTTCTTTCTCAAAGTCTAACTGTGACGTGAAGCTAACGACAGAGGAAGGGAGGTGGGTGGTTGGGTGGGTGGTCGACTAAGTCTGCAGAACTACCATATTTCGTTGCTACCGCTACATTTCAACTAACCAGCAGAATAAAAAATAATATAAACTACATTAATAGTTTCCAAACTTTTAGGTAACTTTTATTTTAACAATCAAATTTTTAAAACACTGAACTTTCCGTTCGCTTTTTGAAGATAAATTTAATGTCTCACGTCAACATTCTATAATGACAATTAACGAAAATTTTAAAATTTTGATGACTAAATTGAAAGCATCCTAAAAATTCGCAAACTACAAAGTAGTTTACCCTAAAAGAAAACATTTTGTAAACTGTTAAATATTTTTGTTCTAATAATGTTAACTGTTTGTATCTTTATTGGGTTACTTCGATCCTAAGGGAAAACGACATTTTTTCTTCATTTTAATTAATCAGGCATATGTTTCTTTAAAAAAAGAATGAAATTGGCAGGAACCAAGGTGTTTGAATAGCCCAAATCCAATTAGCAACGCAAGAGTGGTGTGTATTATTGATTAAGCTTATATATTTGGGTGTTAATGTATGTATTATTATATGAAAGATAATCTTTGTGTTGCATCATCGCTGATCATGTAAAAGTTGACTTCTATCTGTTTATTCGTTTATTTGGTTTAATTATTATCCTAAATTCCTAATCTATTTATTATGTTCGAAATTTAAAATTTAATCATTCTACTTTAATTTCACACGATTTAGCTTTTTTTATTATTTCTAATGACATTGAACCCGCATACTAGGGGAAGTAGAGTGATAACTAGGGGTGTTTAAAATTACTCGACCCGAACTACCCGACCTGACTATCCGACTACCCAAACACAAATAATCGGGTATTTATCCGGAAATTTTTTTACCCGGGACGGGTACCCGGCCCGTCATTTCCCGGGTCGGGCCCGGGTCAAAAAATATGATTTTTTCGGGTACCCGGTTACTTTCGGGTACCCGGCTCCTATTTTTTTATTAGATTACTTAATATTTTATACTTTAGAACTATATTTAAATCTCTAAATTCATTCTATAGTTGTATTATATGTTTTTATGTTTTAAATTTTTCAACAAAAAAATATTAATTTGTGAATATATAAGATTCGATATGAAACAAACAACAAGATTTCTCTATTGCATTTATGCATTAGTAGGTTTCTTTAAAAAATATGAGATTAAAAAAATCACGATCGAGATTAATATTTTTAATGTCTTTCTTATGGTTATAAACTTCAAATCATTATTATTTTCTTGTTTGGATCATGTGTTATAAACTTTTAAGGTTTTTTTTTTTTAATTTTAAAATAAAAAAATAAGAACCGGGCACCCGGGTTTAACGGGTACCCGATATTTACGGGTCGGGACACGGGCCGACAAACCTAATACCCAAAGGTCCGGGTACCCGGATTTGAACACCCCTAGTGCTAACTGAGAGAGACTATTAACCCATTGTTCTAATTTTACTTTTATAATATTATTAGTATGTTTAAATTAATAATCATCATTAGTTGTTGTCGTTAAAATGAGAGGGTAAATATTAAAAAATACGCAACCTAAATAAAATAGATTACAATTTTCCACACACATCAAAAAAACCTTCAAAAAGGGCTCAACCTAAAATGTTAGAAAAAGAAACGTATCTTAAATTGTTACCACAAAACCGAAATGTTATACTTTTTTTATACCATTTTAAGTTTCGTCTTTTCAGGACAAGTTTCGAGACTTGTTGTAAAATCACAAATCAAGTTTCGAAACTTGTCAAAAAAAATACAAACCTAAAATGTTATCGAAAAGTATAACACTTTAGGTTTGTGGTAACGTTTTAAGTTCCATATTTTCTAACATTTCGGTTGTGTTGTTTTCGAATTTCTCATGTTGACCATCAACAATAGCAATGATAATAACTAATGTTTATGATTCTAAAATCTGTTAATGTAATTCCATTATTATAAACAGTGTCTATTTGGTACATGATGTGTTGCAAGTCATCTGAGATGTATATCCAATTGAGTAAATGTGAGTTTTATTTATCTGAGAGGGCTTTCTTTAGCCACATCGTTTTTGGATGAAATAATAATAAACTCGAAGAAAATTAAGGCTATTATAAAATGGAATGTCATTGAGTCCAAAGTTTTTAAGGTTGGTGGGACATTATAAAAGGTTTGTTTAAGGTTGGTTGGCTGCCATTGTCTTTGCTTTGGAGATATGAATTATGATGACATTACTTATATGACGAGAAATACTATATTTTCATTGGCACAAAAGCAACTTAACGTACTTGTTAACCCGAAAGGAATTGAACCGTAAGCAAATGTTGGTGTATTGAGTTCTTGAAAGATTATAATTGTTTCATTGATTATCATTTGGGTAAGTCTAATGCAGTGGTTGACGCCTTGTGTCAAAAATTCTTTATAAGAGATTATTTTAAAATTGTTTAAATTTAGAAGGGATAACAATGAATTATATATATATATATATATATATATATATATATATATATATATATATATATATATTTAAGAATAACTTTACCTTTTAAATTTTAATACATAGTGAACCTTTTTCTATGCATGTAGGTGGAAATAAAATGTGTCAAGATTTAAAAGAGATGTGTTGGTGGCTTAAAATGAAGAAGAATATCGTTGCATGTGACGTGATGTCTATCATATACATCAACAAGTTAAAACTGAACGTCAAAAATGTCTTCTAAACTATTACAAGTTATCTCTATTTTTTAGTGGAAGTAAAAACAGATTAAAATGGACTTTATGGTTGATTTACCATTGACTCAAAGGAAATGTGATGTTATTTGGGTGATCGTTGATATGTTATAACTAAGGGTTTTGATATTTTAGTAATTTAAATTTTATTGTTTCTTTGTTCAGTTTCGTGTTTTTAAAAGTTATCTAAAAGAGCAAGTATATTTGGTCAGTTAACTTACTCATTTTTATTTTTTTTATTTTTTTAGGTCATGGGTTGTAGACCCACTAAGAACACCCCCTTCCTTCCCCTAAATCTTCCCTTCTAATTCTTTCTAGGTAGGATTAGGGGTGTTTATCGAGCAAGTCGATCCTGAGTTGAGTTACTTGAGTAGTGCTTGACTCGTGCTCATTAAAAAGTCTCGTTGCTCGACTCGACTCCTTGCTCGTTAAGTTCGCTAAAATTTTGCTTGACTCGTGCTCATTAAAAAGTTTCGTTGCTCGACTCGACTCGTTGCTCGTTAAGTTCGCTAAAATTTTGCTCGACTCATGCTCGTTAAAAAATCTTGTTGCTCGACTCAACTCGTTGCTTGTTAAGCTTGCCAAATTTTTTACCTTATTTTTTTAAAATATAGGTAAAATCTAATAATACTATTAAAGCTTAATATAAATATAGAAGTTCAGAAAAATGTGAGGTATGAGGAGATAAATAAATGAACCTGTTATGACCGAGTTAGAGATGAAGTAAATATTCGAGTGTGAAACTCTTTTTAGTTTCTCAATAATCTTTGATGAACAACAAAAAAGAGTCTCTTAGAAATTTTAGGGTTTTAACTTTCAATTGTATTTTTTATATGAAAAGTGTGAAAACTGAAATTTCCCCATTTTTTATTTTTATACATAAAATAATAATTAATTAAAAATTAAAGATTTTAAAGAAAAAAATATTATTATAATTTATTTTCTTATTAATAGAAATTAGCTTTTTTAATTCTTAAGAAATACAAAGCATCTGAGAAATTTGAAATCAAAATTTTGATGGATAAATTACCTAACAATTTATTGAATTTTTTTAGAGTTTTCACATAGTTTTAAATTTATTGGAACATAATTTTTTAAGGTAGCCATTAAAAAAATCATAGAGACTTTATAAAAAAATAGCGAGCTGGTCACGAACTTATCGAGTCGAGTTAGACCTTGCTTGACTTGACTCGCTAAGATTTCGTGTCGAGCTCGATTTTGAGTTGAGTCAAATCGAATCGAACATTAACCAAATTTTGACCGAATCGAGCTTGAATTATTTGTGAGCTACTCGACTCAATAAGCACCCCTAAATGGAATAGGATTTGAATTAGAATTTGTATAAAAAAGTTATCAAAGAATCGATGAAACAGTGGATGCAATAAAATTATGCCAAAGCAAAACGTAGGACTTATATATGGAAAATAGAGTCGTAAATTCAAAATTGTTGATATAGTAGAATAATTGCTAAAAGAACGAAAATACATAAAAGGAGTATAATTTGACCCCGAAATCATTTCCAATATTCGATTTCTCATATTTAAACAAGCATTAAAAATCTGGAGAGAAAAAAGAAAAACAGTAAACTGAATAGTAAGAGAAAGATTTAGCAAAAAAAGGGAAAGGATGGAGAAAGAAAAGGCTATCAAATTATTAATTATGCCACATGGTAAAATTTTATTGAAAGAGAACACCAAAAAGAAAAGACGATAATTTTTAATTATAATTGCGAATACAAAGAAATACATAGTGAAAGTGAAGCATAGCTTAATTGGAGCTTACAAAGTAGCATTGGCGGTATTCAAGTACTCTGTCAAAACATGTATATGGAGAGAAAGAAGAACAATAATTGGTTTAGTAACAAAGCAAAGAAGAAAAGTAAATTATTAATAAGAGTTGACAAAATTGCAGTTGGTTCGAATTTCGCCAGCCTCATGGGGACCGGAGAGGACTTGAATGTTTGCCAACCTTACCATGGAGACTGCAAACTGGTGCCTGAAAAGAGAGGGGGTTTGGATTAAAGCATTGACGATAGGTAAAGTCCTGGAATCCGAATAAAGCCTTTGATCCGTTGATAAAAGCCCCATCTTTCTCTCCAGATTCGCATAAAATTGGGAGTCAAAAGTGGTTGGACTTGTAGCATCAAGATCAACATACTCATCCCCTCCACATCTGCATTTTCTTTGCAAGTAATCCGCGTACCGATCATCGATAGGTGGATCCGGCATGCCGGATGTTCCATTCAAGCCCCGGTTCTGAATTGCACCACATGATGTTCTCCCAATGGTGTGCGCTCCTGAGAGAACTACCAGATCAACTAAATTAAGACCCTTGGATTGGAACAACTCAAGCAGAGTGGTAACGCTTTCGTGACCAACAGGCAACATCTCGGCATCTTTTACATTTGAAGTTGTGGAATCTTTCCTGCCATAGGGAACCCTCCAATAAGGACCTCCGAGTAAAACAGTGGCATCCCTGGTGGCCGCCGTCAGAATGTCGGTGCAAGAAACTGTTGCAGGGCAGGATTTCTCCACCTCTGCCTTAATATCATCTATCACTTTGAATCCTCTCAACGTTCTGCTTGCCCCGGCACTCCTCTCGCTTCCCTCGTGGTTCAACAGAATGGAAGCGTCGCATCCCTGACCAATTAACCACATTAACACACATTGTATCACAGCCTCAGCTACATAAGTACATATCTTGTAGTTTATGGAAGCAAACAATATCGAATCGAATATAAAAATGATTACCGTGACGAAGCAGTCATGAAAATGCAGCCTCAGGAGACTGGGGGCAAGAGTGCGATCCTTTGTAAACCAATGTTTCAGCTTCTGGTCGATGATTTGTTCAAGCTGTGGGCATCTCTGGTGATAGTAATCAAAGGATAAGGAGAGATCATCAAAAGGAAACGTCTGTGGCACTGGTAATGTGGTGAAAGTTGGAAAGGAATCTTCGTCCCCCACCCCCCATGCTGCACATACAATTGAGACAAGTATTGTGAGGAGGAAAAGGGTGGGGATGGAGGTTTTCATTCTTCTGTTTTTCGTATATCTTTTCTCTCTTTCGGTTTCGGGACGCTGATGAGGATAATGGGTGCAATTGCGTTCTTATATATTGCCAATAATTGATTATGAATGAGATGTGGTTAGCTTGGTGACTGGCATGTCACAATTATAAATTAATGATTTACTAAAGTACGTGGGACGCACCCCCTATCATGAACAACAACATGCTAAGCATGTTACAAGGTTCATTTTTTTTGATAAATGAAAAAAAAATATCATCATAGGCCTCGTTAAACGATGATGTAATGCAGGTTTAAAAAATTTTATTAGATGACCTGGTTCACCACGTTATTCATGATCCTAGTTAATAAAGTTTATTAATCTTATTTTTTTTCAAAGTGAATCTTCACCTCCTTCATATATATATAAGATTAAGATCATATACACTGGCGGTGAAAATTGAAAGTGTTCACAAGCGCTTTAGTTTTAGCGTACAGAGATTTAGTTTAGGGTATGGGGTTTAGGTGTAGGGGGTTAGAATTTAGGGATAGTTGTTTCAATTTAAGGTTTAGGGTTTATAGGTTAAAACATAAATCCTCATCATATTACCCTAAAAACTAAACCCTAACCTATAAACCCTAAATTATAACCCTAAACCTTAAATTGAAACAACTATCTCTAAATTCTAACCCCCTACACCTAAACCTCTAAACCCTATTTTCTAAACTAACTCTATATACCCTAAAACTAAGACGCTTGTGGAAACTTTCAGTTTCCACCGCCTGTGTATAGGATATTAATCCATATATATATATATATAAAGTGGGTAGTTATTGAGAGTTAAAATTAGATTGATGGGAAAACTTATTATATGGTCTCAACTCACCACATCATCTATGGTCTCGTCCACTAAAAATCAACCATATAGTTTTTTTTAATGTCATTTTTTTTAAAGATGAATCTTTACCTTTTTATGCTATGTAAATAGAGAGTGGGTAGTTACATAGATATTAATTATGAATGGATTAGTGACATGAAAAAAGAGAATTACTAGGCTAATTTTTAGTGGATAGGAACCATTAATGATGTGATGAGCTAAATCTATAAAATAATTTTTTAATTAATAAACTTTATTGGTTGAGACTACAAATGACATGTTGAGCTAAGTCCACGTCTAATAATTTTTTCTAGTTTGGGTGGGTTAAGATGAAGTGTAAATAGGCCTACACAACCCAGTTGAACAAAACATATGAACAAATTTGCAAATATAATTGCAAGACATGATCACCCAAAAAGTTCTCACAATATATCAATTAGTTTTGATTAGGGGCGAGTAAACTGAGAAAATAAAAAATTGAATCAACAATTTATAACCCTTAAACTTGACTTAGATATTATAGTCGGATTTCAAGGCTACTCTGTTCATTAGGGTAACCAAAAAATATCTTAATGAGTTTAGACATTAAAGATCCAATTGTAGGTAAAAGTGTCATAAGTTTAGTAGTTGCACCTACACGCAAGTATATTTGTTTTAGCAACTCAAACATATTATGAATACTTTTTTTCATCAATTTGATATCTTTATTATAAATAAAAGTAAAATAAAAATATAATTATTAGAGTTTTTAAAATATCTAAAAAAACAACAACAAAAAGAAAACGTTAAATCTACTCTTTGCATCAAAAAAAAAAAAAAAACTCTATGATCGATTATAAGAAGGGTCCCTAGAGTGATGTGAAAACAAAAATTAGATGAGATCCCTAAAATCAATAACCACCTTTCACGTCTATTTCCAAAGTCCAAGATCCTCTACGAATTACATGAGCAAACAACTCAAACGGTGATCAAACTATTTGTGACCATTGACAAACACAGACCAGAAAGTTAGGAATAAACGCCGTGAGGATTATCGTACGAGCATCAAACACCTACAGAAATAACCATAAAACGTACCCTAATACATAGACGTGCCATAAAAACAAGGACAAATTGCTCAACCAAATCCAATACTTAATAGTTGATGAGTGCTCAAATATGACATATTTCATTTGTTATTTTTCTAGCTATTGGGACTTCTTGCTGCTTAATCCATGTTGTTTTCGTTATATTTTGTGCAGGGACCCAATTCTGGAAATAGCAGTGAAAATGAGGCATTTTTGCAGTTTTTATTATAATTCTGTCATGACTGGCATCATGGGCACGACACCGGGCACGACGCGTCTGACGTGGCAGTGACGTGGCAATGACGTGGCGACTTCTAGAAGCTTCTGGAACGTTCTGAGAGAGCTTATCAGCTTATCCGATTAGATTCCTGCATTTAAATTTTAAAACATTTGAATTGTTTTATCTTTTGTTTATTATTTTAAATTATTTCATCACTTTATCTTTGTAAATCTAAGCCTATAAATACCACCCTTGGTAAAGGCTTAGTCATCCATCAATCATTCATTTTAGTTTTTATCTTTGTAAACTCTTTTTAGTTTTAATTCAAGTTCATTTTCCTTTAATTTCTCGTTTTCATTTTTTTATGTTATTTAATTGTTTTTCTAAAATTAAGTTAAGTATGATAATTAATATCATGCTTAGCTAAATTTCTTGAGCCAAGAGTTAGCCAAATCAATTCTAATCGTGAGAATTGAACATTGCCTAAATTCTTTCGGGAATATATTTTTATCTTTCTGTTTAGATAGTTTGGCAATCGGCCTTACTAAAGTTTTTTTAATCGTTTTTCAAATCAAAATAGCTCGTTGATCTGGAATCGTTTAAAGACATAGTTGGGAGGAAGGATCGGCCTGTGACAATTTCGACTTCCTGTGAACACTCTTAGCGGCGGTCCGCTAAGGAAAGATAAAATCAGAAGCGATTCTTTTTAAGACAATTTCTGAGTCGGGCTTTTCCTGCTTTCAAAACTAAACACTTTAACGGCGATAGACGTGGTTAATTTGTTTAAGAATCAACCTTCGAAGATAGTCTTGGGAGGATTGGTTACTCGAGAGAGAAGCAAGTTGCGACGGGTTGGGCCTCGCAGACTGTAACCGACATGATCCCCGAAGTAAAAATCTATTTCAATGATCGAAGGAATTGACAAGGCTAGCTCAAGGCTATTTCACATACTTGGTTTTCCTTATTTTTAATTTGTGCATTTTATTTTATTACTTCATCACAAATCATATCACCCCCTTCTTTATTTATTTGCTTTTTCAGATATTCTTGGGATTTCAGATTCAACAAATTCAAGTCAACAATTCCAGCTAATCTCCCTGCGGATCGACCCTCTTTCCCTATATTACTCAATTTCTTATTTTATTTATTATTGAAAGAGGTTAATTTATTAATTTATTTTGACCGGTTAACGACGACTTGTCAATAGTTAATATTATATATTATGAAAATGATAAATATTATTAATTATATTAATACTTTATTATAGATTATTAGAATAAAAATATAATATTATATATTACTATATTAATTGTTTTCTAACTACAATTCAAACTATATAAACTAAATATTTGATTAGATTCAATAGTTAAGCACCCTCTTATATTAACCGACACGAGTTCTATTCCTTCTAATTCTAGTTTTACTTTCTTTAACAACTTTTACTAATAAAACATGTTGTCAACCTTTAACCAAGTGTTGAATTTGACTCATATTTATCAATGTTCAATGTTTGTTTTGAAATTACTATTTGATGTCGTTTCTTTCCCATGTATGTTCCTGAATTTGCTATAGCCTATATAGGTTAGGAATAGAAAGATATATTTTTTGTTGTTAAAAAATGAATTTTAATTAGTAAAAATCCACATTCAGTTTAATTGCAGCCATAAATATGATTTAGCGATGACCAAAAAAGGAAAAAAGAACTTGGACCAGAAACAAACAGGAAAAAAATGAAATAGAATTGATAGGAGGGCATGGCAATGGAAACCAACCAGTTTATAATTAGGGAGTTGGGGCTGTCTGATTATTGGTAAATATAGTATGGATTTAAGACCATGAGTCGTACAAATGGTGTTCATATACATGTTGAATATCAAAATTAAGAATTTAACACCATTCCCTTGTGTTTAATTTTACTCTCTCTTTCACTTTTTGTTTTTCTCATTTCCAAATTTTGATGACTTTTCTTCTGTTCCCGGTTTCCCAGCTCGTCATTCATATGTGCTCCTCTGCATTGGCCTAATTGGCCTCGGCCGTGGCCATGTCCATGTCCCTTCGACTTTAATCAAATCCGACTATGGCATCTTCCCAGCTGGAGATTGTTTCGTCTTCGCCTTTCGGTTGTGTCCTAAGGGATCAGAACCGTAAAGAGCGATGCAGAGACAGCAATGTGAGAAGTGTTCAATCTGTTTTCGACAAGAATTTCAATGACTTGGTTCGAGATCACATCAATGATGTTGCTTCTTGGGTCAGCAGTGAGCAAGCGAATGCCGATGCCACTGCTAACCCTCATAGCTTGCGATTCTCGAACAAGAATCACCACCACCACAACACGAAAAACGACGTCCCTACTGCTTCAACAAACATCCCAAGGCCGCCTCCGGTTCTCGATCGGTGGTTTACTAGGCATTCCCAAGATGTGGCGCTATCCACCAGCGACAAACATGTAAATGAAGCTGCAGAACCATTATTGGCTTCAAACACTGCAGCACCAACAACACCAATGCCAACGAAAACTCCCCACAACTCTCCTGCTCAATCGGACAATGCTTCCGCCAAGAACAATCATGGCGCTTCCTCCCTTGTTCAAAAATGGGAGGCTTGGTTACAGCGATCCAACAGCTTAAATTCAAACCAGAACCAAAGCCCAAGCATGGATTCTAACACTAGCAGGACAAGTTCTGGCGTGAGCCTTAACGAGAATAATGCCATGGAACAACCTTCAACACGTGGTCCGTTTGACGAAAAACTTGTGAACCGAACAAACAATGCGGATTCCTTAATAGATTGGGAGCCACAATCAGACAGAACCGTGGCTGGTAAAGCAGTTTGTTCTTCGTGTAGTAGAACTGCTGGGGTAACTGATAAAGTCAGCATTGTGGATATCATCAAGAAATTGAAAAATGATGCGGATGATCATGAGCATAGTAATAACGAACACAAGCATTGCTCAACAGCAGATCAAGCAGAGCAGAGGTGTTTCTCACTGGCCACAAACGTGCCCCGACTAAGATGGCGACACGCAGTCCATGATTTGCTTATACATAGAGAGCAAGACAAGAATAAAGAGTTGGATTCACTAGGAAAACGCCAGGCGGTTTCGAAATTTCCACAGCGTGGCCGTATTCAGGTGTGTTTGTTTGTTTTTAGAATACTGGTTCATTTGTTTGTTCATTCACTCCAACTGATCATGTGATTGTTGCTGTTTGCTTTATGCTTCCATTCTTACAGGCAATGCTAAAGATTAGAAGTCTACAACGCTTCCAGATAATTCAAGATAGATGTCGTCCACAATTACCGGATTACCTGGATCGATTCCAACAACCGTCTCACATTAGGCATCGCAGGTATGGACTTTCTCCAAATGCGTGTGCCAAGTATTTATTCAACTAGATTTTCCTTTTATCAACTCATTATAAGTACGTCTCATATTTAACTAATTCCAGGGCCAAGTCTAGTACCGGTATTGATCCTTTCACGACACCGCAGAATGTTTCAGCTACTTCAAGATCCCCTCGTAAGGACAAAAAATCCACTGGCAATGGCAAACACCAGGAAAGGGGAGATACTCATTTCCAAAAGGGGGACCAGAGTTCATGGCAGGTTAATCGTTTGACAACAAACAAAAATGAAGATAGTCACGAACGGGCCAAGCCACTTTCAGATGCCATACAACAGAAAACAAGATTCACTGAATCACTAGAAATTGCAAAGGCGATCACGCCTTTGGAGTGTCAATCGGAGAATGAGGTGGCAAACAAGCAAGGGTCCAACAACCAACAACATATCTTCCTTGGATCACAAGAAACTGCAGAAACAGGAACTCCAAATGAGGTTGCGAAAGTAGAGCAAGAAAAGGAGGAGCATCATCTTAGTCTTGGATCACAAGAAACTGCAGAAACAGTAACTCCAACTGAGGTTGCGAAAGTAGAGCAAGAAAAGGAGGAGCATCATCTTAGTCTTGGATCACAAGAAACCGCGGAAACATTAACGAGCAGCGTAGAGAATGAGATAGGTGAAGAAGAGGGCAATGATACTGAGCAGCATCTGGGGCTAGACTCTCAATCTCAGGATATCGAAGAGAGGTCATCAGCAGCATCCTACAATAATGACAGCATTGAGAATGAGATAGGTGAAGAAGAGGGAAATGGTAACGAGCAGCCTCTGGGGCTAGACTCGAGGTCATCAGCATACTACAATAATGACATCAATGAGAATGAGGTAGCAGAAGAAGAGGAGGATTATTACCAACAATATTTTGATGAAACTAATGATTATGACTGGTTTAGTAATATATCTCGGCCTAAAAGCTATTGGGAAAGCTTAAGGAAAGCATGGTACCAAGAAGTGCTTACCACAGCCTTAAAAAATGGAGATATACGTGAGCTCGTCGAAAGGTATATCATATTTTACTCTCTACCTCTTTTGGTAGTAACTCAGAACAAATATAATACATAATTCCAAATTTCCTTGCTCATCACATGCAGGGGAAGAGTGTCAACTTTACTTAAAAGTGACTTCCGAGAGAACATGGACCGGTTATTGACTTGTCATGCACAAATTCAAGCAGATGGAACTGAAAGCCAACAAGATGCTGAGGATACGGATGGAACCATATGCAGGGGAAGAATTTCAACTCTGCTCGGCAGTAATTTCCGAGAGAGAATGAACCGATTAATGAGTTGTCGTGCACAAATTCAAGCAGATGGAGGTCAATGTCAGCAAGAGGTGCCTGAGGTGGAGGGTAAGGAAGAAATGGTCCAACCGATGTGTTGCCCGCAGATAAATATGCATCCAGCAGGTGAACATGAAGAAGAAGAAGAAGAGGTTTATGATGATGATGATTATGATGCCGACGAAGACGAAGAAGAAAGGAGCTTAAGCAGCCATCAATGTCATGAAGCCAATAACTACTTTGATCATTCCTCATCGTCTTTGCAAATGCCTTCACTGTCTGCTTTGGTGATGAGGTCATGGAATTCTCAAGATGATAACCAAACTGGAAATGATTATGAGCGGCGTGAATCTGTATTTTCACCTCCACCCCAACCATCTCCTCAAGCTCAATGTTATCAGGATGCTAGACAATCCTCTTCTGCCACAAACCGTCCTTCGCTCGTGAGTCGTGTTCGATATTTAATTTTCAACAAAATTCATGCGTCCGTCACTGATATGCCATTGCTTTTGCATCTAACACAGGAAATTGAACTAATATGTGATCTAAGAAGCCATATCGAGCAGCTTCACCGTGAGATGAGTGAGCTAAGAAAATCAATTGTTACCTGCACGGAGATGCAGATGAAAATGCAACAGTACTCCTTTAATCGGAAAGTTCATTCGGGTGCGACTCGACTACTCGATAAACATTAATTATTTCTTTCCTATTATCACCTGCATGTTCTTACATACATAATCTACCTGGGGTATTGACAATAATTATAATGATACAGTTGAAGAGGAAGCGAAAAATGCAGAAGATACGATACCATGGAAACGTACTTGTTGTATTTGCCACGAAAAGCAGGTGGACTCACTTTTGTACAGGTAAACATGTGAAAAATTTATATACAAAGTCGAAAGCTAACCTAGCATGCAGGGCTCCTCAATTCTTTATATTTCTTTTTTAACAGTGTTGAGCGATTAAAAGGTAGTATATATTCATATCTTTTCTTAACACTTTGATAAGACATATATCATTGCAGACAAAAACTGTTCGAATTCAGATATCTTAAGATGAATACCATCATCTTTTCTACTGAAATTACTCATTAGGTTACTCAATTCTTTATACTTGATAATGCAAAAAGAAATTAAAGTAGGTTTTGTGTTTAATTCCAGATGTGGGCACATGTGCACCTGTCTGAAATGTGGGAATGAATTGCAATGGGGGAGTGGAAAGTGCCCAGTATGCCGAGCTCCAATCCTGGACGTTGTGCCAGCCAAGTAACTCTACTTCAAATTGATGCAGTATATTCATTAATTTCCTTTTTTTCTTTTTCTTTCTTTCTTTTCGAATAAATGAATTTCGGAAGTTGAATTATTCCATGCTTTTTTTTATCTGAAAAAAATTCTGTATATATTATGTACAGTTCGTTTCTATGTGATAACTAGATATGTATTGTGTATAATACACAATGTCATGTAATGGCCCGCTCTTAATCAACTTATTCTTTGTATAACACTAGTGCTACTCTTTAATCAACTTGTTGAATTATTTACTTATTCTACATGTTTTATATAACTCTCATATACTACTAAGTCCATACGGTATGCAAATTCCTGAAGATGGTCAATCTTTCTGCAAATATGAATCTTTTTCTCTTATATTCGAAGCGTTTTAGAATTTTAGCAAATTCCCGCCGATACGTATATGTATAATAATAATGATGATGACAAGTAAAGAAAAAGAAAAAAAATATAGAAATAATATGATTTATTTACTCAAATATAAGATATATACATAGGATGAGTCTACCACATGCGACGAACATTGATGAACACCACTAACGATGAACACCGATACCATTAATTTTTTTTTAAAATCTTAAAAATCTAAAGGACTAAAATTATAATTAAAATTATCTTTTAAAAAAATAAAAATCAAATTTAAAAAATACTTTATATTATTTTTTTAATAATTAAAATCAAATATTCTTAATTTTCCTACACCCTAACCAAAAATAAAAATTAGTTTTATAATTTTATGATAGATTTAAATCAAAAACACCCAAATCTCCTAAACCTAAACCTAAACCTAACAAATTCAACCCCTCATCCAATACCCAGCCGGCGTTGCCTCACCCCTTCGCCGCCTCTGCCCCCCGCCGTCAGCACCATTATCGTTTCGTTGGTGCGTCGGCCGGCCGTTTTCCGTTTGTCGTTTCCCGTTTTCAGCCGGCGTCGCGATCTGCAGCGTCCTTCTTGCTGTCGTTCGCCGTGCTTCTTGCTGCCGTCCCCGTCCGTCGTCAAGCCATCTCCAGTGCCGGCCGCCGTCATCATCAAGGTATGCCCTAATTCCCAATTAATTTTCCCCCAATTTCTAATTGTAATTAGAAACCTAATTCCCAATTAATTTTCCCCCAATTTCGAATTGTAATTAGAACCCTAATTCCCAATTAATTTTTCCCCAATTGAACCCTAATTCCCAATTAGATCCCAATCAAACCCTAATTTTAATTTACCCAATTTCGAATTGTAATTAGGAACCCTAATTCTCAATTAATTTTCCCCCAATTTCAAATTGTAATTAGAACCCTAATTCCCAATTAATTTCCCCCCATTTGAACCCTAATTCCCAATTAGATCTCAATCAAACCCTATTTTAATTTACCCAATTTCAAATTGTAATTAATAACCTTAATCCCCAATTAATTTCCCTTTAGGAATTCGATTTATTCCCTTTAGGATCTGCAGCAATTCGATTGGAGTTCTTGAAGAAAGGTAACTATCTTTTTTCCTTTCCATTCATGTTGAATTATGCTTGAAAATCTGAATGTTTGAGGATGAATTAAGAAATTATTACATGTTAAAATGATTGTGTTTAGAATTTGTACCTTGTTAAAGGAAGTGATGATATCAATTTCTTAGTAAGCTATTCGAAGGAAATTAGGGATGAATTTACATGTTATGTGATCCTCCAAAACACGTTTCAGGTTGGACATGCTGTTTAATAGTAAATTTTAGGGGACATGTTGTTTAATAGCAAAACACGTTGGATAACTATCAAAAACACGTTTCAGGTTGGACATGCTGTTTAATAGCAAAGCATTCAAATATGTTCATAATAAATTATGCATAAACCCTGGAAATCTGAATTAGAATCTCAAGTTGTTATTAGTGTCATTAGAGGACTGTTTTAGAGACTTAAGAAAAGGAGAAGTTCTGTTTTGCTGCTTAGGAAACTGATTTATTATCAAATAGGGTTGTTTCATACTAATATAGCTGGATTCGAGACAGTTTTATATAAACATATGTATAAGAACGTAGATGGGACAGTTTTACTCTAAACAAAAAACATTAAGGGCTGTTTAGAATGATTGTTTATATGTCGACTGTTATGATCATGTAAATGTGTGGGCTTATAATTGAGATTGTTTGAATGTATATACAAGTATAAATATGTGAAGTAGACTGTTTTGTATATTTGAATGCCTAAGTGGACTGTTTTTGATATAAAAAAACATAGGTATACAAGTACAATGGACTGTTTTGATCATATGAATATATTTACATAAATTGTTTTACATTGTTTTGATCATATGTATATACAAGTATAAATATGTGAAGTAGACTTTTTAGGGACCAATCCTGAGAATTGAGAGAGATTAAGTAACATAAAATTAGTCACATAAGTTGTCATGGAAAATAGTTTAGGGGGCTGTTTTTGAATAATTAGAAGTTTCAAGGTTTAATTTAACTTATTTAAATGCTGGAATATTTGTTAAAAGTTGAGGGAAAGTTGAAGTTAATGTTGGCTAAATTGAATTACTTGAATTAGAGTCAATGGAATTGTTGAAGTGCCTAATTGTCAAGATAAGTAAAACTGGATTGTTTTGGAATAAAGGATAAATTGTGTACTTAAATGAACTTTTCAGGGACCAATCTTATTTTATAAAAATAGGGGACAAATAAGGGATTTAAGGTTTTAAAGGACTAAATTGAATTAGTAAAGGTCATAGGTGAATTAACCCCCAAATGTGGACTAAAATGAGAACAGGGCAGATTCGAATCTGTAAAACTGACTGACTCAATCGAATAAACTGCTTTTATCTGGATAAGATAAAAATATGATCCATATATGGTTGAATAGGTAATTTAATAAGCTTTACAACGGTATAAAGTAATCTAAATTCCAACTTACGGTTTAAAAGTTACGAGCGAAATACTATAAGGTCTTATGAATTTAGATTATAGATTAGACAAGAAATTTAAAAACTTTTCCGCTTGAATTTAGTAGAAGTTATGAGCCGTTAATTTGTTTTAAATGTATGCAATCTTTAATTTTTTTTCTTTTTAACGTAGATGATGGATCTAAATTTAACTCATTCAAAACAAGTTAAGATAGAGTGCAAGCGTTGTATAAACATGAATTCGGAGAAGACAAACAATGAGGTATATTCATTTACATTAAATATAATTTTAGTAATAGTGTTGAGTGATATTTTTGTCGTTATATTTTATTTTAGATTATTGTTGAATTATTTATTTATTTTATGTACATATAGGAAAAAGTTGGAGATGTAAATGAGGAAAAGATAAGAACTCCTTATCAGAGTGATCATAGGTTCACGTCACTAATTCATTCGATACAAAATATTGAGATGGAATTTGTTAAACTGAATGGTCAATTTGAAAAATTAAATGACCAATTTAAAAAATTAGTGACCATATTAACACCGAGTAATATTAAAAGTTTAATACAGGATAGTGATTCCTTAAAAGGAGAAGGTATACATGGTCCATCATTAAAGGAAGATGCTTGCATATTAAAGGAGACTAGTTTATATAGCAAGCCTTTGAAAGATGAAGGTTTAAAAAATATACCACACAAGCATTAAAAAGGTGAATTGAGATAGAATATTGTTGTACAATTGATCCAATTCTTGAGAGGTTGGAAATGAAAACTACTTCTATAAGGTAGATTTGCACAAGCTTGAAGCTCCAAAATTTCATTGCCGACGAACTGAGCAAACAACAAAAAAGAGGCAACTTTAAAAATACTGTTAAAGAATAGTTGAGTTGATAGTTATAATTGATAAATATTGTTCTTAGCTTATTAATTGTTATTATTAATTTTAATTTTTTGCTAGTGCGTTTAGTTTTAACTTGAACCTGTTGAGCGTTATACATATTGATTTATATAAAAGAATATAATTGCAATGGATTAAACCATATAAATTCATTAATATAAATAGTAAGTCATTTCATTATTATTTTTTAATTTAATTCGCTAACCTAGTTACCGTTAATTTTTTTACATGGTATCAGAGCAAGTTTAATTTGGTCACCTCAAAAGAAAAAACAATATAACAAATTGATGTATCAACAAATCTAAACTAATCTTTTAATAAATCAGTAGCAATCAATGATCAAACTAGAGAGAAATTAATGATCATCTAATGAAATCCAATAAATAACACTAACTATAGTAGAGCAATACACAACCAAATAATTTCAAATATTATTTTATAAGCTAACTACCTTAAAAATTAAGCACAACAAATATAACACTAAAATTGAAGACCAATAAGACGAATATAACAATAACTACGAGAATATTTAGATGACCCTAATACAAAACATCTACGACGAATAAAGAGCATAACTCCAACGAACAAGATTTAGTTACAAAACATATTAGTGATGAAATCACTGAACCAGTGACAGTTATACATTAATAAAAAATGGGAACTGATGATGAACAAACCTCGAGAGCGGTGAAATTGTTATTTGAATAAACTAGAATATTAGGCTCACGTATCGAACGATAAATATGAAAAATTTTAAAATTGGTGGCAATTATCCGATGATCGAAAAGGAAGATAGCACGAGCACACGAGCACAGAAAATCAAATAGAAAAAAGTGTAAACAGAACAATAGAAGCGTCAAAAAAGGCCTGATCATCAAGCTCAGTTCGAGTGGAAGGGGAAATGACGATTGAAGATTTCTAATCCAAAAACAGTAAGAACCACATCTTATAAATTATCATTAGCGTAATAAAATGCATGATAATTATCCATGCTTAAGTTGCTCGTGATTAAAATTAGAAAGAAAAGTGACTATCTCTATAGGTTAATAATATTAACCAAGAAAAAACCTTATCATAAGAAGTTTTATCATTTTACTGGTTCAAGGATGACCTGTGGGAAACAAGAACAACCAAAAGATTTAAGGCTTGGCTTTATAGAAAAGTGATGTTTTAAAGGAGGGGGTAGAGAGGATTAGGACCTGGATTGGTGACTGCACCATATATCCCTCTATGCCCCCAAATTTTCTGAAGAACATAGCAATGCTCTCTTCCAGTCATTTCGAGACCAATACCAGCAGCCCAAATGGACTAAGACTCATTTGGGATGGTGGACGACTTTGGTTGCAGTAGAGATGCGGGTCTGTCACAATCGGTTCAAGCACCTTGGCATGATCGAGATTGCTCAACTCGAACCAAACTTCCTCATTTGGATGTGCTGCTATGACTCCCGAGATCTCAACGACAGATCCTCCCTCCAGGATTGTGTTCTCCAAGCTAACTTTCATTCGACACAGCTTTTGGATCTTAGCAATGTGTCGTTGCACCAATCGTCTGCCATTCTCAGGAAGCCAAATTTTTCTTGGGATTGCCTGCGAGATGACGGGTATTTGATTAAAATTTGAATTTGATGAGTAGTAGTAAATGACAATAAATGAACTTAAGACTTACATGAACATCGGGCCACCCCTTCTTGATTTCATCGGCCATAATGGATGACTCGTTGATCCAAGCAGTCAAGATTCTCCTCTTCTCCACGCTATCATAAAATGTCTTTGATACATAGAATTTACTGTAATCATATCTCAACCCCGAATCAGCCTAAAATGTGAAAACATCCTTAATATCGTCGTAGGAGTCGATTTTGTAGATGTCATGGTCAAAAAACTTGTTGCGTGTAAAATAGTCTATAGCAATTGTAGTGCAAGTGTACACGACGCAAGTAGTAAAGTGATACGAAGTATCGGATATCGTCTCCACAGGGATTGGGCTAATAGCTTCACCTATTTTCACTGCACGAAGTAAAGAAAATAATTAAGAGAGTTGTCACGAAAATAATAAAGAAAAACGTAAATAAAAGAGTTGGAATATCAAGATAGAGAGAATGGGCTGGTATTGAATTGCTCAGTAGTGCAGGTATTGAATTGCTTAGGAACTCCAGTTCTGTCGTCGTGCCCGTCGCGGCAGCACCTGTCGCGGCGGCTGTCCGTTGGCTGTCGCGGCAGCAGACACACCAATTCCGTACTTCAAGTTTGGCAAGAATCCCAGATTTGCCTTGGCCTATCCCTAGGTCCAAGTCTGTCGATGATCACGTCTTTGATGATACCTCCCGGCGTGAATCGAAGGATGAACACCGATGTGTATGAATTCTTCTTTAGCCACTTAACCTTGTCCTATCCCTAGGCACAAGATAGTTCAACTATAAACTAGAGAACTCGCTCTTATTTCTTTCGTATAATTAACTCTCCCGATGCTAAGTAAATAGATAACCTCACAATGCTCTCCCGATGCTCTTGCAAGATGTTAATAACCAAAATAAGAGAACTAGAAGTCTATTTTATTGAACTTGGAAAATCCTAAAACAAAACAACCCTTGCAACTACTTTACAAAACAACCCGTGGCCCTAGGGGGAATTTAGAACATGTCGACGACGGGTAGACGGCAGAGGGGTTTAGGTTATCGGTTATGGGGTATTGGATGATATCTTTCTAGGTTAAAACCTATGCCCTTATATAAGCTTTGGGCTCAAGTATTCTAAGTTAACAAGGATTACAACTTTAATTAAAAGTAAGATTCTAATAAAGACTTAATCTTCAAGTATCCTACTTTGCAGCCGCCATCATTGTTTCTAGGGAATTCCTGTCCTTGTGCTTTGGCTTGACATATCTTTTGATCCGGGGCTTGGAAAAATATTTGGCTTTCACACGACAAACGAGCAGATTTTTCTCTATCTATCGAGGTCCATTTTACTTTTCCTCTTCATAAGGCTGCTGTCACCTTTCTGTCACGACAGATCCATGGCAGCTTCGTCCTCCTCGTCTGCTTGTCCAGTTCAGCTCTTCTGCTTCTCTGCCCTGCGCCTGCCTTCTTTGTCAACTATGGCAGCTACCTACAAAATCAGCCATCTTTTAGTAGAATCCGTGTCTTTAATCCATTTGTGATGTTTTGCTGTAAACTGACCTAAATGCAATGCAATGATGCTTGAATGCAGCAGAAATATGGGTTAAAAAGGGTGTAAATAATAGAACTTTTACACACTCAACACACCCCCAAACTCAAGTTTTTGCTTGCCCTCAAGCAATTAAACCTAAAAGAAAATGAATATTTTTGTGTTGGCCTTCAAATAGTGAACTGTCCCTTACCCGTCGCTCAATCTCTATGGCGGCAGCAACCTGTCGGAAAGGTTAGGATCTGTCCGGAATCTCCCTATAGCTCTCGTGCCGTGTGTGCATGCTTGTGAACAGTTATATGCTAAGACTCTCTTAGTTTCACTAGAATATTCAACTCTTTAACTCGAATTTTTATGCCAAAGTTTATTTTTTTTAAGGCACATTTTCATGCTTCTTTTTTTTTCAAGCTAAGTTTTTCTAGAGCCAGTTTTGGGCACCTCTAGTTAGCTTCCTAGAGCCAGTTTCGGGCACCTCTAGGTTTTTGAATTTTCTTTTGCTAAACTTCTTTCCTAGAGCCAGTGTTAGGCACCTCTAGGTGCTATTCAAGTACTAAGCATCCTATTCTAGTTTGGCTAAAAGAAATCTAAGCAATATAACAGTCACAATGGTGTTAAATTTTCAGAACTATAGAAAGGCTCTAAACTTCTCCTTAAACTGTCCTAAAGATGCTGCCACGACAGAGCTGCATGACAGGTGAGTTAACTTCACAGTTTTAAGCCAACAGTTTTATATTTTCTTCTCTTTTTTTTAAGAGAACTTATTTAAAAAGAAGACACAACAATTAATAAAAAGATGTACTTAAGACTCCATTAATGATGGAGGGTTGCCACCCCCAAACTCGAGGGTTGCATTACCCTCAATGCAAAATGACAGAAAAAACAAAAATATGAAGACAAGTACATCACAAAAGATATAAGCAGGCAGCAATAAAAGGAAAATAAAAGACTTAAATTTTTCAATCGCTGTCCTCGCTGCTGCTGCTGACACGGATCTGACGGCGGCGTCTGGGCTGTGGAGGAGGCTGGGCAGGTTCAGGGGCAGGTTGCTCCACGAGCTGGACGTCGGAACTGCTGCCACTGTCCCAAGTGCTGCTGGTGGTGGTGCTAGCCTTGGGCATCAGCTTCCTATCTGCCACGTGCTTCTGCCTCTTGACAGGCGTAAACTCCCTCTCCAAATTCCTCCTAATCAGAGGTTTCTCCTCACTGGCGGTTGTGGCTGGCCGCTTCGTGCCTCGTGCGGGGCTGTCGGCCGGAGGACTCGCAGCTGCCGTCGGGGCAGATGACGGGGTGGAAGCAGTAGAGTGGGAATGTGGGGAGGCAGGTGGTGTGGGTGTGTGGACAGGGGTGGGGATATAGAAATAATGGGCAGGAAAAGTAGGGAAATTAACATCGGGATAATTTAAAGTGTTGGTAATAAAATTTACCGTCGAGTTAGCGAAGTCCCGAATGAACATCATCAGTCCCATTTGTCTCTCTTCCACCCGTTGTATCGCAGCAAGGATGTGGGCAGACTGGTCTGTCGGAGCGGTGGCGGCGGCAGGTTCAGGGGCAGGCTCCTCTGATGATTCTGCTGGGGAGCCGGCTGGGTTGAAGGAAGAGATAGGTGTAGCCACTACCAGCTCCATGAGGTTGTTGATGTTGTTGTCTGTCCAACCGCGACCTTGGATTAGTTTGTCGGTGGATGCCTCGGGGACAGCAGCACAGCGGCATAGTGAAGTTATTGTGAACGGCAGGTAGAGGCGAGAGTCTGTTCGATAGGTGCAATCCAAAATGTTGTCCCTCATATAACGGCCCACGTTGATAGGCCTATCGTGCATGATTGAATGAATGAGGGCGAGCCGCTGCTGGTTCACCGTCGTGTGATGGGAGGACGGCATGATACGCTTTTTGATGAAAGCATTCCAGAGTTTGGCTTCCGGGAGTAGCTGCCCCCTTTTGACAGAGTGGGGGTTCTTTTTGCTGGTGGTCCATGTTGTTCCTTCCTCTGTCACCTCCGCCATGACAGCACCATAGGCGGCAGCATCGAGGGTGTCTAGAAATTTCTGGTGGGCATCATCATCGGGGCCAAAGTAGAGGCCAAATATGTGGTTGATGTTGTCAGCTGTGAATGGCACCTTTACTCCTCGAACGGTGACAGATGTTGCCGTTCTGCTGTCGATGGCAGCATAGAACTCCCAGACTAATGTATCATTCAGCTCTGCGGGTTGGGCTGCAAACTGTTCCCATAGCAAATTCTGTATTGCCCTAGCAATGAATGGCTGGAGGCCCATGTTGGGTGCCTTTCGGATGTAAACGAAACCCCTTTCCTCCCATAATTCTTTTGTGGCGAAGGGCGTCGCTGCTGCTGAAGAAGAGGCTGAGGCAGCACTATGGCGGGTCTGTCTAGACGATATATTAGTAGCAAGGGTTGTGAAAATAAAGAACGCAAATAAAAACTAGAGGAGAAAGCAAGGAAGAATAAGCAGAAGTGAGAAAAAAAATGAAAATGAAAACGGGGTTTTATAGCGGTCGAGTTGTTGCCCGTTTAATGATGTAACGGCATGCGTGAATAACGCGGCGACAGATGGGATTTAGCGTGTCTGACGCGTCTGACACGCATTTATGCGTCTGTTACGCTTCTGTGCCTGCTGTGTCAGTCTGTTGACAGCCTGTCTTATCCGTCTGCGGCGGCAGCCGAAACGACAGGCTTCAATAAATGGGCTCTGTTGGGCTGATGGATGGATGGTGGGCTTGGGTCACTTCTCCTCTTCTTCTTGACTCCTTTATTTCCTAAAAACAGAAAATATAAAAACATTATTCGAATAAAATAAACCTAATTTCCTAATAAATTATAAAAAATAAAAATAAATAATAAAAATAAAAATTTAGGTTAAATTAGGGATGCCTTGTGGGGCATCTCCTAAAGTAACCACTTCCTGAATTCCTGGGGCTTTAGTCCCCTGATAGTGCTTGAGGCGCTGTCCATTGACTTTGAATTGGTGCCCGTCTTTTAATGATCGTATAGTGATGGCACCATGGGGAAAAACTTGTACCACTTGGAACGGGCCAGACCATCTAGATTTTAACTTTCCTGGGAAGAGTTTCAACCTAGAATTAAATAACAACACAAGCTGCCCTGGGCAGAACTGTCGTGGCAGCAACTTCTTGTCATGCCACTTCTTAGTTTTCTCCTTGTAAATTCTTGCATTGCCGTAGGCCGTTGTTCTTATTTCTTCAATCTCGTTCAAATCTAACAGCCTTTTCTGGCCTGCCTTGTCCAAGTCCATATTCACTGCCTTGATTGCCCAATATGCTTTGTGCTCGATCTCGACAGGCAAGTGACAGGTTTTTCCGTAAATCAGTCGGTATGGAGACATGCCCAATTGAGTCTTAAAAGCTGTCCTATATGCCCATAATGCATCATTAAGGAGTAAAGACCAATCTTTCCTAGTTGGTTTAACCATCTTTTCAAGAATGTTCTTAACTTCCCTATTGGATATCTCAGTTTGTCCATTGGTCTGTGGGTGGTATGCTGTCGCGATCCTGTGCTTGACAACATATTTCTTCAAGGCGGCAGCAATTACCCTATTATCAAAATGTCTCCCTTCATCACTGATAATCGCCTTAGGGATGCCAAATCTAGAAAAAATGTTTTTGTGTAAAAACTTTTGGACCGTCTTGGCATCATTCTTTTGGGTGGCGATGGCTTCAACCCACTTAGAGACATAATCCACTGCTAGGAGGATGTATAAATTTCCACATGAAGATGGAAAGGGTCCCATAAAATCAATCCCCCAAACATCGAAGATCTCGACCTCTAGAATGTTCTGCAATGGCATCTCGTTTCTCCTCGAGATGTTACCTGTCCGCTGGCACCTGTCACAGTTCTTGTAGAAGTCCTGTGCATCTTTATACAGTGTCGGCCAGTAAAACCCTGACTGCAGCACCTTGGCAGCAGTTTTATTGCCTCCTAAGTGACCTCCATATTGTGAAGCATGGCAGTGATGGAGAATGTCTTCTTGCTCTTCTTGTGGTACACACCTCCTTATAACCTGATCTGCGCATAGTTTGAAAAGAAGAGGTTCGTCCCAATAATAATGCTTAACATCATTTTGGAACCTCTTCCTGGCTTGATAGTTAAGATCAGAAGGAAGTATTCCGCTAACTATAAAATTAACGAAATCAGCATACCAGGGGGAGTTCAGAAGACTTACCTGCCGCCATGGCTGTCGCGACAGCGATTGCGGCAGCAAAGAGCTGCTCATCTGGGAAGGTCTCCAGTATATTTGTCTCGTCGATTGGTAGACTCTGTCCCTTTTCTAACCTTGACAAGTGGTCTGCCACCTGATTTTCTGTCCCCTTTTTGTCCTTGATCTCAAGGTCGAATTCTTGTAATAGCAAGATCCACCGTATCAATCTAGGTTTTGCATCTTTCTTTACGAACAAATACTTTAGGGCAGAATGGTCGGTGTGTATTATTACTTTCGTCCCAAGTATGTAAGAACGAAACTTGTCGATGGAGAACACCACAGCTAACAGCTCCTTTTCTGTGGTGGTGTAGTTCACTTGGGCGTCATTCAATGTCTTGCTGGCATAGTATATGACATGAAACAGCTTATCTCTGCGCTGCCCAAGTGCTGCCCCGACAGCATAGTCACTAGCATCACACATGATCTCGAACGGCTGCGTCCAGTCTGGTGGCTGTACTATGGGGGCTGTCACCAGTTTTTCTTTCAGAACCTTGAATGCTTTAGTACATTCATCATTAAAGTCAAAGGGTCGGTTCTGCTCCAAAAGATGGCATAGCGGCTTGGTGATTTTTGAAAAATTTGCAATGAATCTTCGATAAAAACCAGCATGCCCTAAAAAACTTCTAATACCCTTGACTGTGGTCGGCGGCAGCAGTTTCTCAATTACTTCAATCTTAGCCCTGTTGACTTCTATCCAACGGCAGCTAATCTTATGGCCAAGGACTATCCCTTCGTCCACCATAAAGTGGCATTTTTCCCAATTTAGAACAAGATTAACTTTTTCACATCTTTCAAGTACCTTTTGAAGATTGCCGAGGCAACTCTAAAAATCGTCTCCAAAGACAGAAAAATCATCCATGAAAATCTCAAGGAAGTCCTCTACCATGTCGGAGAATATGGCCATCATGCACCTTTGGAAGGTGGCAGGTGCATTACAGAGTCCAAACGGCATCCTCCTAAAAGCATATGTTCCGTAAGGGCATGTGAAAGTCGTATTTTCTTGATCCTCCGGTGCGATAGCAATTTGGTTGTAACCTGAGTAACCATCAAGAAAACAATAGTAAGGTTTACCCGCTAATCTATCAAGCATTTGATCAATAAAGGGTAAAGGAAAGTGGTCCTTTCGGGTAGCTTTGTTAAGCTTCCGATAGTCCATACAAACCCTCCAACCGGTCACAGTCCTAGTTGGGATTAACTCATTGTTTTCGTTGGTTATCACGGTTATTCCTCCTTTCTTGGGAACGCATTGCACCGGGCTCACCCATTTGCTGTCGGAGATGGCGTAAATAATACCAGCATCTAACCACTTTATTATCTCTTTACGCACTACCTCCTTCATCGCATGGTTTAGCCGCCTTTGGGCATCAATAGTCGGCTTATGATCTTCCTCTAGAAGGATTTTGTGCATGCATAACGCCGGGCTAATGCCTTGAATGTCTGCTATCGTCCATCCAATCGCCTTTTTGTGCTGCCTTAGCATGCCGATTAGATGCCGTTCCTGTTCCTGTGGCAGCTTAGCAGAGATGATTACAGGCAGTGTATCATTGGAACCAAGATAAGCATATTTTAACTGCCCTGGCAGGGGCTTAAGTTCTAAGGCAGGTGGTTCAACAGTAGATGGCTTTTGGATTAAATGGTTATCCGAAGTGTAATTCAAAGGTTCGAATAACTTACTTGGACGATGGCCTAACCAGTTTACCTCCTCCTGACCTTCAGTATCAGATGTATCGGATTCAGAGGAGTCGCTGTCGTCGGTGTTGTCGTCGTTGCTGTCGTGACAGGCCTGTAGGTGGCTGTCGCAGCAGTGACCAAATTTTATATCACGGCAGCCCGACCTGATGCAGGGGTGATCAAAGGTCACCTCAATGATGGCCTTGCATTCCTCGTCCACATCAACATGTTTCATCGCTTGGAGAACATTCAACTTAATCTCTTGATCGTTCACGCGCATGGTGAGTTCTCCTTTCTCCACATCAATCAATGATCTTCCCGTGGCTAAGAAGGGTCGCCCAAGGATGACTGGTGCGTTTTCGTCTGCTTCACAATCTAAAATAAGAAAGTCAGCAGGAAAAATCAGCTTATCCACTCTTACCAGAATATCTTCAATTTTTCCTTCGGGGTGAACGTAAGAGCGGTCGACCAGCTGCAGAGTTACTGTCGTGGGCCGCGCCTTGCCAATACCTAGTTTCTGAAAAACAGATTTGGGCATTAGATTAACACTAGCACCAAGATCACAAAGTGCCTTACCCACGAATTTATTTCCGATTACACAAGGTATGATGAAGCTCCCCGGATCCTTCTTTTTCTGAGGTGGCTACCGATGAAGAATACTCATGCAACCTTCTGTCATCTTTACCGTTTCAAATTCCCCAAGTTTAGATTTTTTCGACATAACATCCTTGAGAAATTTAGCATAACCGGGCATCTCCCTAACGGCATCTAACAGCGGAATATTAATATGGACTTGCTTAAAAATATCATAAATCTTTTTAAGTTGAGATTCATGCTTATCTTGCTGTATCCGTTGAGGGAAGGGTGGTGGGGGACGATAATCAGCAATACGCCCTTCCCACTACATGCGAATCTGAGGACGGTAATCATCTTTTTTCTCCTCTATCGCTTCTGCTATCGTGACAGGCTCATCGGCAGTAGTCTGTGTATCACCTATCGGGGCAGCTTCCTCGGCAGGTTTATCCAAGGCAGGTTCCTTTACTGTTTCAGCTTCTTTTTTCGGCCCTGGTAGTTTCTTCCCACTCCTAGTAGTAATTGCCTTACATTGCTCATGTGGGGGCGGTCTAGCATTTTCAGTATTGCTAGGGAATCCTCCATTCTGCCTCGGCTTAATATGTTGAGAAACCTGACCCATTTGTGTCTCTAGAGATTTCAAGGTAGCTTCATGATTTGTCATCCTCATCTCGGTTTTATCCATAAAGGTATCTGTCTTCTTGACAAACTGATTCATATTCTCCATATACGTACCGGTCTGAGACATAAAAGTGGCTAGAGTCTGTTCCAATATACTGCTCGTGGCAGGTGGTGGCTGCTGTTGCTGCTGCGGCGGCGGTAGGTTCTGCGGCAGCTGCTATCGCGTTAGCAATCTAGGTCCTCCCTGATTCTGATTGTGTGCTTGCGGATTCAGGGCATTGTTAGGGTTACTCTAGGAAAATTTGGGATCCTTCCTCCAATTGGGATTATAATTGTTGGAGTTGTAATTCGGCTTGTAATTTCCAACATATTTTCCCTCTTCTATTTGTATTGGGCACTCATCCCGACTATGATTTCCCTCACAGATGGTACAAACTTCCTCGACAGCAAATCCTTGTAATTCATCTTCATTCAATAACTTTTTCATTGCTTTAGTAAGGAATGCTACCTGTGATTTCATAGTGCTGTCGGCCTCATAGTCCTTGACAACAAGTACCCGTTTACCTCCTCTTCTTGCAGTCGGAAACTGCTCCTCATTCTTAGCCAAATTTTTCAAAACATGCAGTGCCTCGTCTGGATCTTTATCCAATAATAGTCCGTTTGCTGCAGAATCAATTCGAATGCGAGTTTGTAAGTTAGCAGCATTATAGAACTTAGTTACTTGATTCCAGACAGGGAATCCATGCATTGGGCAGTTTCAAGAAGAGTAGTAAATCTGTCCCAGGCCTCGTGCATTGGCTCGTCATCTTCCTGTTGAAAAGTAGCAATTTCATTACGTAATCGCTCAGATAAATGCGAAGGATTAAAACGAGATAAAAATTCACGAGATAAATCTTCCAAAGTTACGATTGAACCCGGTGTAAGTTTATTCCACCAAGTTTTAGCTTTGTCCCTCAATGAATGGGGAAATAACCGAAGCCTCAGTATCTCCGGACTAACTCCTGGAAGTCTAAACGAACCACAGATCTCCTGGAACGTTTTGAGATGCTCCCTAGCATCTTCTGTCACAGCACCACTAAACTGCCCGGCATTGTTGATCATACTAAACATGACAGGTTTAAGCTCGAAGTTATCAACATCAATATCCGGCAGCGTGGTCTCCAGTTCTACATGATCGTTCAACATGTAGTCTCGACATGACCGTAGTCCATCTGCCGCGGGCGGGTCGCCGACAGGCGGGTTGTTATCGCCAAGGGGTGGTATGCGACCGCCGGCAGGTTGGTTATGGCCTATCTTCTCTAGTTGTTCCTCGAGGTATTCGTTTCTGTCTAAAAGTCGGCGAAGTTGTTTCTTGAGATTGAAGGAACGTTCGATTTCCGGATCTAATTTATACTCAGGATCTTCACCTCTTTTAGTTCTGCGCATAAACAAGAAAACCTCGTGAAAAGCGAGAGTTGAAAGTACAAAAGAAAAATTAAAGAAAAATAAAAAAAATTAAAACGAAAACAAAAATAAAAATAAAAACGAAAAGTGCAATAAAAGAAAGGTGTAGTTATGTTGTCAATCCCCGGCAACGGCGCCAAAAACTTGTTGCATGTAAAATAGTCTATAGCAATTGTAGTGCAAGTGTACACGACGCAAGTAGTAAAGTGATACGAAGTATCGGATATCGTCTCCACAGGGATTGGGCTAATAGCTTCACCTATTTTCACTGCACGAAGTAAAGAAAATAATTAAGAGAGTTGTCACGAAAATAATAAAGAAAAACGTAAATAAAAGAGTTGGAATATCAAGATAGAGAGAATGGGCTGGTATTGAATTGCTCAGTAGTGCAGGTATTGAATTGCTTAGGAACTCCAGTTCTGTCGTCGTGCCCGTCGCGGCAGCACCTGTCGCGGTGGCTGTCCGTTGGCTGTCGCGGCAGCAGACACACCAACTCCGTACTTCAAGTTTGGCAAGAATCCCAGATCTGCCTTGGCCTATCCCTAGGTCCAAGTCTGTCGATGATCACGTCTTTGATGATACCTCCCGGCGTGAATCGAAGGATGAACACCGATGTGTATGAATTCTTCTTTAGCCACTTAACCTTGCACTATCCCTAGGCACAAGATAGTTCAACTATAAACTAGAGAACTCGCTCTTATTTCTTTCGTATACTTAACTCTCCCGATGCTAAGTAAATAGATAACCTCACAATGCTCTCCCGATGCTCTTGCAAGATGTTAATAACCAAAATAAGAGAACTTGAAGTCTATTTTATTGAACTTGGAAAATCCTAAAACAAAACAACCCTTGCAACTACTTTACAAAACAACCCGTGGCCCTAGGGGGAATTTAGAACATGTCGACGACGGGTAGACGGCAGAGGGGTTTAGGTTATCGGTTATGGGGTATTGGATGATATCTTTCTAGGTTAAAACCTATGCCCTTATATAAGCTTTGGGCTCAAGTATTCTAAGTTAACAAGGATTACAACTTGTTGAGTGGATTGCAAGATCGAAATTGACCAAGAGGGGGGGTGAATTGGAAATTTAAAAGTTTGTGGTGGAAATTGTCAAATTAAAAATTGATGGACAAGAGATTTAGAGTGGTTCAAGTTCCAAATGAACTCTACATCCACTACCTTAGCTTCACTAAGGATTTGCAACAATTCCACTAAATCGTTCTTCCTCTTTTCTAGGACAAGGAGGCAACCCTTTACAATTTCGGTTGATTTTTCTACCCAAAAATCAACCCAATCCTCACACAAGTGAACAAGAAAATTTGAAGGCTAATAAGGTATCTCTCAATACAAATGATAGCCCCAATACAAGCACGCAACCCCAAAAACCTCTTCATTGATTTCTAGCCGTTTGGGTGGTTGGGGACTTAATTAGAGCCGTTGGAACCCTCTCTTACCACCATAAATGCACTTCTGCAGCTACCAGTATCGGTACGCGGGAAGGAGTATCGGTACCTGTCTCAGAAAAGAAAGAGTCGTTGTGTGCATTTAATACAGGGGTATCGATACACTCGTAAGCGTATCGGTACGTGGTATCGAAACGGCAAGGTCCGTATCGATACTATTTTCTGAACTGAACTCACTGTCCACAACCGTATCGGTACGAGGGTTTGGCGTATCGATACGGGTCAACGAACTTTTAAAGTTTGGTTACCAACCAACTGACACCAACGGTCATATTTTTTTAAACCAACTTATATTAAAAAATTACAAAGCCCGTATCGATATGAGGGTTAGCCGTATCAGTACCGTATTCAAACTCTTTGAATTTTAACACAGGGCTGTACCGATACGAGGGTTTGGGGTATCGATACAGGTTCCGACAGTAACCAAGTTTGGTAAAATGGTATCGATACGCTGGGTGCTGTATCGATACTCCTGGACGTTTTTGAATGGTTTTGCCTTGGAACACTTAGAAAATATTTTGAGTTTGAGTTTTATAAATCAGTTTCAAAGTGTTGGTGTTTTAACAACTTATTAAGGGACTTAAAAACTAATTTTAAGTTTTACAAAATAATCCTTAAGGATTTAATTATATCAAAATCAAACATAGGTTTTACAATCTCCCCCTTTTTGATATAACAAAACTAAAACTTAAAATTTTTGAAAAATCTTTATAAAGAACTCCCCCTTAATATAAGCTTGGTAACCTTTGAATTTAAATCAAAATATTTTAAAGTGTGAGCTAGTTTCTTCTCCCCCTTTTTGTTAGATCAAAAAATCTTTGAGACAATTAAGTGCATAAAGAAATCAAGGGTATAATAAGCAACATAAATATTATTCATTAAAGCAACATACTTAAAATCCAAACAAAGGCAAAATAGAAATCAAAGCATAGGTTTTAATCCTAAAACAAACTTAATCCTAAAACCATAAAGCATAGGTGCATAATAATATAAAATCCTAAATGATATGCATGACAAATAAGAGACAACGTCTAAGCATCGTCTTCGTCGTCTTCATCCTCTTCATCATCATCTCCCAAAGGCTCATTTGTGCGCATACTATTACGCCACTCATCATGGAAAGCGGCAATGGAAATATTCAAGGAATTATGCCCACTTTCAAGAGATGTGAGGCGATTCTCGAAACCCGTCATCCTAGTATCAAAGGTAGTTTCCATGGATGTGAGACGAGTATTCATGTCCGTACGCAACCCGGTGAATTGCTCATTGAGATAGGTCATGAGAGCATCCATATTGAGTTGTTGGACTTGAGGAGCTTGAGGAGCTTGAGGAGCCTGAGCCGCTTCATGCATTGCGGCGACTTCCGGTGGTAACTCGGCAAGATATATCCATTCACCATTAATATAAGAGAATTTTGCCCGAGCAAGAGATCGCTCATCAATGGGATCGATGAGAGGAGTTGGAGTGTCATAGGAGCAATCAATTTCCTTTTTAACAAAGAAATAGCTCAAAGCCGTACCGTATGTGAAGGAGGTGACATGAGGAGTGTGACGATTTTGAATGAGGTAGACGATCTCCGCGAACATGAGACGAGCTAGATTTGGTCGCTTGGCTTCACGGAAACACCGAATCCAAAAATCATCCACTTGACGGATGGTGGAATATTTTCCTCCGGAAGGACGAAACCACCACGATACCATCAAATGTAGAATCCGATCGTGAGCATTAAGGGCGGTGACGGATCCACTAAGAACATGCCCCCCACGGTGCTCATCATCGAGGCCTTCATCATCCAACTTAAAAACCTCACAAATAGACTCGACATCAAGGGTTATTTTCTTTCCCATAAGATAGGAGTTAATTGCAACAACTTCCCCATTTCGACTAACACATCTTGCATTAGCATAGAAAATCAAAACCAAGAGACGATAGTAAAAACCGGGAATAGAGAGAAAATGCATGAAATTCCAACGATGAAGCAAAGGGAGGTATTCAAACTTGAAACGCTCCGAATTGAGAAAGGGGATGGATATTACCCTTTCGGCACGGATCTTGTAATTCTCATATTGACGAAAGTGATTGAGACCCGAATTGCCTTCAAAGGATTGCTCATAGATTGTCAAGTAGTTAGGACGAGCAACCACTCCAAGGTTGGAGGAATCACCGGCTTGATTAACCCTTTGTCGCTTCCTCGATGACTCTTTTGGTGCCATGTTCTAAAAGAGAAATTAAGCAAGGGAGATTTCTTCAATTTGAGTGAAAATCAAGGTAAAAAAAGAATTAAAAGAAAATTTTCAAGAGATTTTGAGAAAAGAAATATTTTAGAAGAAAAACTCAAGAAAAAGTTTGAACAAAGGCAAAGTTAAAAAAAATCAAGACAAAAAGATTTTAAAAAAAAGAAGGTGATTACCTTGATAGAAACTTGAAGAATTGAAGAGAACTTGCACAAAGATGAGAAAGAGAGCACAAAGCCTTGCTTGATTCAAAAACTCTTTTAGGTTTGAGTTGAGATGTGAAAAATATGAAGGAGGAAGTGCCTTTTTATAGGCAAAAACGGCTAGGGTTAATTAGGTTTTGAAAAGTTTGAATTTGGGTAAAAGTTGAACTCATTAAAAGCTAATTAAAGCCATCAGCGCAGTCGAGTATCGATACGCCCTTTAGGGTATCGATACGGGGATAAAGATGTCATTTCGCAAATATTACCGTTTGAACAGTCGTATCGAAACGGAGGGTATCGATACGGGATGAATCGTATCGATACGCGTGAAGCGAAGAAAATTCTGGGAAACGAAATGAAGAACAGGTATCGATACGCGTACCATAGTATCGATACTGTATGCCCAGAATTACCTATTTGGTTCAAAGAACAACCAAAAGCTCGAACCTAACAACTCCTATGAGTATGCAAATGATGTATGAGCAGTTCTAAGCATATTTCAATAGAAACATACTCCCCCTAACTATAGGCATGGAAGAAATTGGGAGTCTAAGCATACAAACATGGCATTTCACAAAATCAAGCATATTTAAACACAAAAGAGGTCCTAAAAGGTCAAGATAGGCTAGCTAGACCTAACTCTCTCCTAAGGGACCAAAAACGCTCTTTGTCTAAGGGTTTTGTAAATATGTTCGCTAATTGATTCAAGGTGTCTACATACTCTATAACCACATCTTTCTTAAGGACGTGATCTCTAATGAAATGATGCCTTATTTCTATATGTTTGGTTCTAGAGTGTTGGATGGGATTTTTTGTTAAACAAATAGCACTAGTGTTGTCACATTTTAGGGGTATGGTTTCAACTTTAATTCCATAATCTAAGAGTTGTTGCTTCATCCAAAGGACTTGAGCACAACAACTCCCTAAGGATATGTACTCGGCTTCGGTGGTAGATAAGGCTACACTATTTTGTTTCTTAGAGAACCAAGATATGAGCATACTACCTAATAATTGGCAAGTTCCCGAAGTACTTTTCCAATCAATTTTGCAACCCCCATAATCCGCATCCGAGTAAGCATGAAGGTTGAAGGTAGAGTCTCTAGGATACCAAAGGCCTAAACAATGAGTGTCTCTAAGGTATCTAAAGATTCTCTTAACGGCTATAAGGTGAGACTCTCTAGGACTAGCTTGAAACCTAGCACACAAGCAAACACTAAACAAGATATCCGGTCTACTTGCGGTAAGGTAAAGCAAAGATCCAATCATGGAACGATAAAGCTTAGAGTCAACACACTTACCTCCTTCATCTTTGTCAAGCTTTGTAGATGAGCTCATAGGAGTGGCTTGAGGCTTTGCATTCTCCAAGCCAAACTTTTTGAGCATATCCTTTATATATTTTGCTTGGTTGATGAAGGTGCCATCCTTCTTTTGCTTGATTTGGAGTCCCAAAAAGAATGAGAGCTCCCCCATCATACTCATCTCAAATTCACCTTGCATTAACTTAGCAAACTCTTGACAATGACATTCACTAGTAGAACCAAAAATAATATCATCAACATAAATTTGAACTACTAAGATGTCATTTTTATACATTTTTATGAAAAGTGTAGTGTCCACCTTACCTTTTTCAAATCCTTTTTCAATCAAAAAATTTGAAAGCCTTTCATACCAAGCTCTAGGAGCTTGTTTTAAACCATAAAGAGCTTTGGTAAGTTTGAAAACATGATTTGGAAATTTTGAATCTTCAAAACCCGGTGGTTGTTCCACATACACTTCTTCATTTATAAAACCATTTAAAAATGCGCTTTTAACATCCATTTGAAAAAGCTTGAAATTATGATAACATGCATATGCAAGCAACATCCTAATGGCTTTCATTCTAGCTACGGGTGCATAGGTTTCATCAAAATCTATTCCCTCTTCTTGAGTGTAACCTTGTGCTACAAGTCTAGCTTTATTTCTCACAATGTTACCACTCTCATCTAGTTTGTTCCTAAAGACCCATTTAGTTCCTATTGTAGATTGATTACTAGGCCTATCAACTAATGTCCATACATTACTTCTCTCAAATTGATTTAACTCTTCTTACATAGCCATAATCCAAAAGTCATCTTTCAATGCTTCTTTTATGTTTTTAGGCTCTATGCATGAGATAAATGCAACATGGTTCATTAATTTAAGAGAAGAACGAGTGGTTACCCCCTTGGATGGATCACCCAAGATTTCACCATCTTTGACATAGTTCAACTCCCTTGGGTAGCTCACTTCCTTTTCCTCAATGGCCAAGTCCTTCAAGGCTTCAAGAGGTGGATCTTGTGAGTCCTCTTCTTTTGTTGGAATCTCATCCTCCTTTGAAGTTTGACCTTCATCAAAGGTATTTATGATTCCTACATCATCATCATCACAAGAATCCTTCCTAGGAAGGAGGTTATCATCGAATACAACATAAATAGATTCTTCTACTACTAAAGTTTTTTTGTTAAATACTCGATAGGCTTTAGAGGTTAAAGAGTAACCTATAAAAATGGCTTCATCACTTTTTGCATCAAATTTACCTAAGTTGTCTTTTCCATTATTTAAGACAAAACATTTGCACCCAAAAGGGTGGAAATAGCTAATGTTAGGCTTTTTGGATTTTAAAATCTCATAAGGTGTTTTCTTTAAAATTGGCCTAATCATTACTCGATTTACAATATAACAAGCGGTGTTTGTGGCTTCCGCCCAAAAATATTTAGGTAAATTGTTTTCACAAAGCATAGTTCTAGCCATTTCTTGCAAAGTTCTATTTTTCCTCTCAACTACCCCATTTTGTTGAGGAGTTCGAAGAGCCGAAAAATTATGGCTAATACCATTTTCATTCAAAAATTCTTCAAACCCTAAATTTTGAAACTCGGTTCCATAATCACTTCTAATATGTGAAATTCTAAGTTCAAGATCATTTTGGGTTAATTTTGAAAATGTGATGAATTTTTCCAAAGCCTCATCTTTAGTACTTAAAAAGAGAACCCAAGTAAATCTAGAAAAATCATCAACTAGCACAAAAGCATAAGACTTACCACCCAAGCTCATAGTCCTAATTGGCCCAAATAAATCCATGTGAATTAATTGTAAGCATCTACTAGTAGAAACATCATTAATGGATTTAAAGGAAGACTTATGTTGTTTACCCTTTGAGCATGCATCACAAATTTTATCATTTGAAAATTTTATTTTGGGCAAACCTCTAACTAGATTTAGAGAGACTAGTTTTTCTAAAACACTTATGCTAGCATGTCCTAGTTTCCTATGCCACAACCATGCATCATTTTCATTTTGAGCAACTAAACATGCATGAGATGTATGTATGTCATCTAAATGCACCATGTATATGTTTCCTATGCGATGACCTATGAGCATAATATTATTAGATTTAATGTCTACAATTTTGCATCCATTTTTATCAAATAAAACATTAAATCCTTTATCACACAATTGACTTATGCTCAATAAATTGTGTTTAAGACCATCGACATATAAGACATTTTCAATAAGAATGGTAGAGTGATTACCTATGGAGCCAATACCTTTAATGTGGCCTTTGGAGTTGTCACCAAATGTTACTACTCCCCCACTTTTTGGCTTTAGATCCATGAATCGACTCTTGTCTCCGGTCATGTGTCTCGAGCATCCACTATCAAGGTACCATGAGTTTTGACTTTGTGCCTTGGCCTTGTAGCAATGCTCCCCCTACAAATAAAGATATTAAACTTTGGTTTTTGGTACCCAAATCATTTTGGGTCCATGAGTGTTAGCTCCCAAAACCTTGGTTCCCTTAGGAATCCAAGATGACATAGCAATAATATTATTAGATTTTACAAGTTCCTTAGGAACCCATACACTTCTAATTCTTTTAGCTCTACTATGTCTAGGGTAGCTACCTTGTTTGTAGTAATTAGTCTTTTTCTTAGGTTGGTGTGTTCTAGAGGATTCTCCTAATTCATGCTTGACACTACCAACATTTTTTAAAGATTTTTTGAGCTCATTTAGCTCACCCAACACCTTTTGGTGTTCACTATTACATTGAGATAAAAGGTTATTAAGATCAACATTTTCATCTTGAAAGAATTTTAGCTCATCTTTTAATCCTAATATCTTTTTCTCAAATTTTGAATTAGCTTGAGTGAGTGAGTCATTTTTCTCATTTAGTTCTAAAATGATTTTCTTGTTTTTAATGACCGACTCTTTAAACTTCTCAACTAATTCATCATATACCTCTTGTAACTTATCATATGCATCATTTAACTCTTCATATGAAAAATCTAAAGTAGATGAGTTAGAGGTTACCAAGGAGGAATCTTCCTCAAGTGCCATGAGACAAAGATTAGCCACCTCTTGTTCGTCATCCTCCGATGACTCCTCATCACTCCAAGTAGCAAGCTTGGCTTTGAGTCTTTTCTTCTTCTCAAAGCCCTTCTTCTTGAGTTGAGGGCACTCCGAACGGATGTGGCCGGGTTGTTTGCACTCATAGCAAATGATGGGATCCTTTCCTTCTTCTTTGTTCTTCCCTTTGAAGTCCATCTTTCTTTGGATTTTTCTACCCCGGTTGGACCTCATGAAGCGTGAGAACCGTTTGGCTATCATAGCCAATTCTTCAAGTTCATCCTCATCACTAGATGAGCTCTCATCAAGTTGTGAAGCTTTAGCCTTGAGAGCTATACCCATCTTCTTCTTCTTCTCAACCTCAAGCTTCTCTACTCTTTTCTCTTCTTTCTTTTTCTCATCTTCCCTTCCTTGCTTCATGATCTCATGAGTAAGTAGAGAACCCACAAGCTCATCAAGCTTCAAAGTCTTCAAATTCTTTGCTTCGATGATAGCGGTTCTCTTCCCATCCCAAGATTCGGGAAGTGAATAGAGTAGCTTCCGGACAAGCTTGTCTTCCGGTATGATCTCTCCATAGCCCTTTAGACCATTGACAATCGTGGAGAATCGATCAAACATCTTTGACACCGTCTCATCGGGCTCCATCTTGAAGTTTTCATAACTAAGATTGAGAAGTCCAATCTTAGTTTCTTTGACATCATTGGTGCCTTCATAAGTGGTCTCAAGAGTGTCCCACACTTCCTTGGCACTTTCAATTGATGAGACCTTTGAGTAGATGTCCGGACCGAAAGCACAAAATAGCATGTGGAGAGCTTTATCATTGACTTGAATCTTTTTCCTCTCCTCTTCACTCATTTCGGCTTTCTTCTTCAACACCATCTTGCCTTCACCGTCTTGCTTCAATGGAATGTATGGCCCATCCTCAATGACATCCAACACAAGATAGTCACTAGACTTGATGAATAGACGCATTTTATTCTTCCAAAAAGAATAGTTGTCACCATTGAAGAAAGGAGGCTTTGTGGTCGATTGTGACTCGTACATGCCGGAATCGGAGGTTGAAGCCATCTCTTGATATTTTGATGATCACACCCTTCCAAGGATCTCCTCTTGTGGTTGTTAATCCTCAAAGAGTTAAGCTCTGATACCAATTGTTGAGTGGATCGCAAGATCGAAATTGACCAAGAGGGGGGTGAATTGGAAATTTAAAAGTTTGTGGTGGAAATTGTCAAATTAAAAAATTGATGGACAGGCGGGCGGGTCGCCGACAGGCGGGTTGTTATCGCCAAGGGGTGGTATGCGACCGCCGGCAGGTTGGTTATGGCCTATCTTCTCTAGTTGTTCCTCGAGGTATTCGTTTCTGTCTAAAAGTCGGCGAAGTTGTTTCTTGAGATTGAAGGAACGTTCGATTTCCGGATCTAATTTATACTCAGGATCTTCACCTCTTTTAGTTCTGCGCATAAACAAGAAAACCTCGTGAAAAGCGAGAGTTGAAAGTACAAAAGAAAAATTAAAGAAAAATAAAAAAAATTAAAACGAAAACAAAAATAAAAATAAAAACGAAAAGTGCAATAAAAGAAAGGTGTAGTTATGTTGTCAATCCCCGGCAACGGCGCCAAAAACTTGTTGCATGTAAAATAGTCTATAGCAATTGTAGTGCAAGTGTACACGACGCAAGTAGTAAAGTGATACGAAGTATCGGATATCGTCTCCACAGGGATTGGGCTAATAGCTTCACCTATTTTCACTGCACGAAGTAAAGAAAATAATTAAGAGAGTTGTCACGAAAATAATAAAGAAAAACGTAAATAAAAGAGTTGGAATATCAAGATAGAGAGAATGGGCTGGTATTGAATTGCTCAGTAGTGCAGGTATTGAATTGCTTAGGAACTCCAGTTCTGTCGTCGTGCCCGTCGCGGCAGCACCTGTCGCGGTGGCTGTCCATTGGCTGTCGCGGCAGCAGACACACCAACTCCGTACTTCAAGTTTGGCAAGAATCCCAGATCTGCCTTGGCCTATCCCTAGGTCCAAGTCTGTCGATGATCACGTCTTTGATGATACCTCCCGGCGTGAATCGAAGGATGAACACCGATGTGTATGAATTCTTCTTTAGCCACTTAACCTTGCACTATCCCTAGGCACAAGATAGTTCAACTATAAACTAGAGAACTCGCTCTTATTTCTTTCGTATACTTAACTCTCCCGATGCTAAGTAAATAGATAACCTCACAATGCTCTCCCGATGCTCTTGCAAGATGTTAATAACCAAAATAAGAGAACTTGAAGTCTATTTTATTGAACTTGGAAAATCCTAAAACAAAACAACCCTTGCAACTACTTTACAAAACAACCCGTGGCCCTAGGGGGAATTTAGAACATGTCGACGACGGGTAGACGGCAGAGGGGTTTAGGTTATCGGTTATGGGGTATTGGATGATATCTTTCTAGGTTAAAACCTATGCCCTTATATAAGCTTTGGGCTCAAGTATTCTAAGTTAACAAGGATTACAACTTGTTGAGTGGATTGCAAGATCGAAATTGACCAAGAGGGGGGGTGAATTGGAAATTTAAAAGTTTGTGGTGGAAATTGTCAAATTAAAAATTGATGGACAAGAGATTTAGAGTGGTTCAAGTTCCAAATGAACTCTACATCCACTACCTTAGCTTCACTAAGGATTTGCAACAATTCCACTAAATCGTTCTTCCCCTTTTCTAGGACAAGGAGGCAACCCTTTACAATTTCGGTTGATTTTTCTACCCAAAAATCAACCCAATCCTCACACAAGTGAACAAGAAAATTTGAAGGCTAATAAGGTATCTCTCAATACAAATGATAGCCCCAATACAAGCACTCAACCCAATTTTACAAAGTATGAATGAAGAACACAAATTGGGATTTCTAGACAAAATATGAAATTTAGCACAATTGCTTGGATTTCATGAATAAGTGTTTGCTTGAAGATCAATAGTTGTTGCTGTAGCTTTTTGATGTGTCTTTTATACCTCTTCATTGATTTCTAGCCGTTTGGGTGGTTGGGGACTTAATTAGAGCCGTTGGAACTCTCTCTTACCACCATAAATGCACTTCTGCAGCTACCAGTATCGGTACGCGGGAAGGAGTATCGGTACCTGTCTCAGAAAAGAAAGAGTCGTTGTGTGCATTTAATACAGGGGTATCGATACACTCGTAAGCGTATCGGTACGTGGTATCGAAACGGCAAGGTCCGTATCGATACTATTTTCTAAACTGAACTCACTGTCCACAACCGTATCGGTACGAGGGTTTGGCGTATCGATACGGGTCAACGAACTTTTAAAGTTTGGTTACCAACCAACTGACACCAACGGTCATATTTTTTAAACCGACTTATATTAAAAAATTACAAAGCCCGTATCGATACGAGGGTTAGCCGTATCGGTACCGTATTCAAACTCTTTGAATTTTAACACAGGGCTGTATCGATACGAGGGTTTGGGGTATCGATACAGGTTCCGACAGTAACCAAGTTTGGTAAAATGGTATCGATACGCTGGGTGCTGTATCGATACTCTTGGACGTTTTTGAATGGTTTTGCCTTGGAACACTTAGAAAATATTTTGAGTTTGAGTTTTATAAATCAGTTTCAAAGTGTTGGTGTTTTAACAACTTATTAAGGGACTTAAAAACTAATTTTAAGTTTTACAAAATAATCCTTAAGGATTTAATTATATCAAAATCAAACATAGGTTTTACACAACTTTAATTAAAAGTAAGATTCTAATAAAGACTTAATCTTCAAGTATCCTACTTTGCAGCCGCCATCCTTGTTTCTAGGGAATTCCTCTCCTTGAGCTTTGGCTTGACATATCTTTTGATCCGGGGCTTGGAAAAATATTTGGCTTTCACACGACAGACGAGCAGATTTTTCTCTATCTATCGAGGTCCATTTTACTTTTTCCTCTTCATAAGGCTGCTGTCACCTTGCTGTCACGACAGATCCATGGCAGCTTCGTCCTCCTCGTCTGCTTGTCCAGTTCAGCTCTTCTGCTTCTCTGCCCTGCGCCTGCCTTCTTTGTCAACTATGGAAGCTACCTGCAAAATCAGCCATCTTTTAGTAGAATCCGTGTCTTTAATCCATTTGTGATGTTTTGCTGTAAACTGACCTAAATGCAATGCAATGATGCTTGAATGCAGCAGAAATATGGGTTAAAAAGGGTGTAAATAATAGAACTTTTACACACTCAACAGTCATGGTCCGTGCTTGTGAAGCTAAACTTGAACACGTGCTTCAAGAGAGAGCCATTAAGAAGGACATAGAAGTTGAGGGCTTCCCACATCCCGGAATTGTTCAGAGAGTGCAGAGGCCTCTCTGATCGAAACTACTGCAGGAAATCTGTGCTTTTGTAGAGGAAGGCTATGCCCCGCTGGTCCACTTGGCTTGCAACGGTAACCCTTCATTGGTTATCCGGGCCTAAATTATATATTTTTTTGAACTTTAGGTGCTTAAAGTATTTTTTATAAAAATAGGTTCCTAAAATTTCAATTGTTATAATTTTAGGTGCCTAGTAGTTAACTATCGTTAAAAAATTGTTAACCAATAAAAAATTAACACGTGTTATTTTTAATTTATAATTTCTTTTAATTTTTTTGTTTTTAATAATTTAATTTTTTCAAAAAAAAACTTAAAGTTTTAAAATTTTCTAAAATAGTCCCCAAATCCCCATCGCTATTATCGTTGACCGTCGTCGCCGACCCCACCCTTTTAGTTGCCGGACCCAATCGACCATTTCCCCCCAACGCGTCGTCGCTGTAAACTGATGAACGGAGTGTCAACCGAACATTGAACGTCGATATGAAATAGTCATTTGATTGGCACAGCATTCGCCGATTTCTGGTGACGGCATATGTGAGGATTGGGGTTTTGTTATTTTTAGGGATTTAGGGACTGATTTGAACATTTTTGAGATTTTTGAGATTTTTTTAAATTAAATTTTTAAAGTTTGTTAAAAAATAATTAAAGATCATTATTCTTGCCATGTGACGCGTTTTAAATGGGTGACGACTTTTTTAAAC
The DNA here is from genome assembly GCA_958450335.1 of Hibiscus tridactylites. Taxonomy (NCBI): domain Eukaryota; kingdom Viridiplantae; phylum Streptophyta; class Magnoliopsida; order Malvales; family Malvaceae; genus Hibiscus; species Hibiscus tridactylites. The sequence continues at coordinate 100,548,793 of OY288268.1, read as the reverse complement.
GACTCATCTAAAATTATAACGGTTGAAATTTTAGGCACTTATATTTACAAAAAAATACTTTAAACACCTAAAATTCAAAAAAAATATATACTTTAGTCACTTATTTTTCATTTAAGCCTTATTGTATTTTAATTCTTTGGAAGTTACCATTTTTTGTTTTATTTTAGGGTAAACTACACAAATGACCACCTAACTATGGGGTTGGTGTGGATATGACCACTATACTTTCAATTTTGGCAAATATACCACTAAACTATTTAATTGGTTCCAATTAGGCTGCCAACCTTTAAAAAATAACAGAAAGACTTGATGTGACTGTTAAATAAACCGATATAATTACACATTTGGTCCTTTTTATTTACATAATTTATCAATTTGGTCCTAATTTTAATTTGATAAAATAAAATAATTATTCGATTAGGTCGGTTTTTGAAAATGTTTAACCGAACCAAAAAACTTTGGTTAATTCGGTCGGTTTTCGAATTAACCGAATTTTTTATGAAACTTTGGGTAAATTACACAATTAGACACTAAATTATGCTAAAATTATCTTTTTAGTCACTAAACTTTCATTTTATGCTAATTTGATAAAATTTTAATGACCATTTTATAATATATCAAAAAAATTAATGATCATTTTATAATTTTTAAAAATTCAATGACCAAAAATAAATATATGTAATATATAATATTTAATATAATAATAATTTCGGTTAGTTAACGGATTTCGAACCGAATTTACCAATAACCGAATTTCCAAAAAATAATTAACCGTTAATCGAACCTACCTAAAATTAACCGAAAAAAATCAGTTTGGTCTATTTATTCGGTTAAACCGAATAATGCACACCCTACCTAAAACAACATTTCCTTCCTTTTTTTCAAGCATTAACAATTGTATAAGACATACAGTGAATGTTGTACTTCATGGCATAAAAATATACTTGGCCTAGTGGCAAGCACACACCATTTGTGGTAGATGGTGCTTGGTTCGAATTCTCCCAAATATATTTTCTTTGCTTCCATTTTTCTGGGCATTAACAACCATCTAAAACATATATCAAAGGTTGTACCTCATATCAAAAAATGTGCTTGCCACCCCACCGCATGCATTCCATTGTCCCAAGATCGAATCCACTTGGGCGTAATCTCGTTGCTTCCATTTTTTTATCTCCAATCGGGTGACACATGTCGTCATCGGATTGAAGGGTTCAGTTCTTCGTTGAAAAAAAATGGAAAAGCTTGGCCAATGAAATCATACCGCGTGTCATTATCCATGCCATTTGATTAGATATAAAAAAGGATTGAGAAAAGGAAAAGATTTCTTTAAAAAATTAGATATTTGTCCTCGAAATTTGAAAATTTTAAATTTTTCTACGAATGCTTTGAAAAATGAAAGAACAAATTTAATTTAAAAAATAATCATATAAAGGAAATTATGAAGGAAAATTACAAAGAATATAAGAAAGAGGCCGTGTTGCACAATATAAAGAAAAATTACAAAAAAATATTTAAAAAAGATGACACGTGGCACGATATAATGAAATTTATGAAGAAAAATTATAAGCAATATAAGTTTTATGTTATGTGTACAACAAAACAATGATCGAGATCGTACTATTTGAATAATAATCATATTTTTTAATCATAAAATTTAAATTTTAGATACAAAATTAAATCAACAAGTATTATTTTATTTCATTGTCAATTATTTTCACTATTTCTACCATTAAAACCGAAAAAGTGAAGTATCTCAGTTTCATAGTTAAAGCAACAATGCAATGATCGGGGAAAAATTAAAAAGAACGATTGGAAGCATGACCCAAAAATTATAAAAATCTTACGAGAATAATGATAAAATTGTTCTTTTGTACCTTAAAAATATATGAAATTTTTACGAGAATTTGAAACCCGTGAGCAAGGGGATTTGATTTGGAACCCTAAAACCTAGGTAACCTAATGGCCCTTAAGACCAGTAGCCCTAACAACCAAATCTGATAAAATTACTCCATATTTATTTAAGGCTTAAATAAAAATAAATTCCTACAAATATACCTTTTTTGAACTTTAGGTGCTTAAAATATTATTTTTGTAAAAATAGGTGTTTAAAGTTTTAATTTTTATAACTTTATGTGTTCGGTAGTTAACTACTGTTAAAAAAATCGTTAACCAATAAAAATTAGACACGTATCATGTTTTAATTTATAATTTTTTAATTAAGTTTTTATTTTTAATAATTTAATCTTTTTTAAATCTTTAAATTCTGAAATAGTCCTCAAATCCCTAAATCCTAAAACTCCAAATCTTCACCACTGCCATCATCGTTGACCCCACTCGTTCGATCGCTGGACTCAGCCTATCATTTCCCCCAACTCGTCGTCACTGGAAATCGACGAACAATGTGCCAATTGAACATTGAACATCGAATGTGAAATAACCGTTCGATTGACACACTGTTTATTGGTTTTTGGCAACAACGAGTTAAGGGAAATGGTTGGCGGGGTTTGGGGACCGAACGGGTGAGGCCGATGACGGCAGCCAGCGACAGCAATAGTGAAGATTTGGGGATTAGAGGCTGTGTTATTTTTAGGGATTTAGGGATTAATTTGAATATTTTTTAGAATTTTGGGATTTTTTAAAAGAATTAAAATTTAAAGTTTGTTTCAAAAATAATTAAAAAAAATCAATAAACATGTCACGTGTCACGTTTTAATTGGGTAACGAATTTTTTTTAACGGTAATTAACTACCGGGCACCTAAAATTATAACGGTTGAAACTTTAGGCACCTAAAGTTCAGAAAAGGTATACTTTAAGCACTTATTGTTATTTAAGCCTTTATTTAATAAATGAAGTAAAGGGTAAAGTACACTAATGGTCACCGAACTTTTAGGGCTTTTTCATTTTGGTCACCGAACTTTTTAAATTTTCATTGGGTTCATCCAACTTTTATTTCACTTTCATTTTGATCCCTTCATCACATTCTTTTAGAAAATGCTGATGTGGCCGTTAGTTTTCCTTTTCTTCAAGGGTAAAATATATCAATGATCACCAAACTTTTAAAATGCTTTCATTTTGGTCACCGAAATTTTAAAACTTTCATTGGAGTCACCAACTTTTGTTTTGCTTTAAAGCAACCCCGTTGGTTTAAGAAGTAGTTTTTACCTTAGGCTTAATAGGCAAATACGTGCCCAAACTATTCTATTTTCTAGTTAGGTGCCAAAAATAATTTTCGGGTCAAATCGGGACCTAAAGTTTCATTATGTGACCTACTTAAGGTTCATCATTAATTTTTTTTGTTAAAGGACACGTGTCATCTCCTGAAAATTCCAAAAATATATTAAAAATAAACAAAATAAAAATATATCCTTAAATTTTCAAATATTCCCAAAACAGTCCTCAAATCCCTAAACACCCCAAGTCCGACCACTCTTGCCGGTGGCGGCCGCGTTGCCGGCGACAGAATGAAGCGCCCTCCCCTCGCCGAACAACCCATACGTCATTCGTCGCCCCTCTTGTCGTTGTTCGTCGCGAATCATTCGAAAGAACCATTCGACAATTTCGTCGATTCGCATGGCGTCAATCGATTTTTGGCGATAGGATGGTGGGGGAAATGGTTATGATGATCTTGCGACCGATGTGGTGGGCGGCGACGTGGCAATCGACAGCGAAATCGGCCCAAATTGATATTTAGGTTTTGGGGGTTAGGGATTTTGGAATTTGGGGTTGTTTTGTAAAATCTAGAAATTTTAGAGATTTTTTTAAATTAATTAATTTTATTTATTTTAAAATAATTTTGGATTTTTCTGGAGGTGAACGTGGCATTTAACGGTGGAAATTAACGGGAAACTTTAAATGAGTCACTGAATGAAACTTTAGGGTGAAAGTTTCTACAAGCGCCTTAGTTTTAGGGTATAGGGAGTTAGTTTAGGGTATAGGGTTTAGGAGTTTATGTGTATGGGGTTAGAATTTAGGGATAGTTGTTTTAATTTAAGGTTTAAGGTTATAATTTAGGGATAGTTGTTTTAATTTAAGGTTATAATTTAGGGTTTATAGGTTAAAACTTAAATTCTCACCATATTACCCTAAAAACTAAACCCTAACCTATAAACCCTAAATTATATCCCTAAACCTTAAATTGAAACAGCTATCCTTAAATTATAAACCCCTACGCCTAAACCCTAAACCTTATACCCTAAACTAACTCTCTATACCCTAAAACTAAGGCGTTTGTGGAAACTTTCTGTTTCCACCGCCAGTGTATAATGTATAGGATATTAATCCATATTTTAGATATGAAAATACTAATATATTTAGGATAAAAATTCTATACACTGGCGGTGGAAACTGAAAGTTTCCACAAGCGCCTTAGTTTTAGGGTATAGGGAGTTAGTATAGGGTTTAGGGGTTTAGGTGTAGGGGTTAGAATTTAGGGATAGTTGTTTCAATTTAAGGTTTATGGTTATAATTTAGGGTTTATAGGTTAAAACCTAAATCCTCACCATATTACCCTAAAAACTAAACCCTAACCTATAAACCCTAGATTATAACCCTAAACCTTAAATTGAAACAACTATCCTTAAATTCTAAACCCTTAAACTTTATACCATAAACTAACTCCATATACTCTAAAACTAAGCGTTTGTGGAAACTTTCAGTTTCCACCGCCAGTGTATAGGATATTAATCCATAGTTTAATATAATATTTTAGATATGAAAATACTAATATATTTAGGATAAATATTCTATACACAGGCGGTGGAAACTGAAAGTTTCCACAAGCGCCTTAGTTGTAAGGTATATGGAGTTAGTTTAGGGTATATGGTTTATGAGTTTAGGTGTAGGGGGTTAGAATTTAGGGATAGTTGTTTCAATTTAAGGTTTAGGGTTTATAGGTTAAAACCTAAATCCTCACCATATTACCCTAAAAACTAAACTCTAACCTATAAACCCTAAATTATAACCCTAAACCTTAAATTGAAACAACTATCCCTAAATTCTAACTCCATACACCTAAACCCCTAACTCATATACCCTAAACTAACTCAATATACCTTAAAACTAAGGCGCTTGTGAAAACTTTCAATTTTCACCGCTAGTGTATAGGATATTAATCCATATATTTAATATAAATATATGAAAGTACTAATATATTAATAAAATGTTAACATAATATTATTCAAAAAAATATTAACATATTATTCTAATAAATATAATATTTTAATAATAATATATTAACAATATAACCCTTTTAAACTATTACTGAAAAGTCTATTAAATATATTAGTAGTTTCGTATCTAAAATATTATATTAATTATTAGTATATTAATAATATTATTAAATATATAACAATTTAATATATAAAATTTTCTCTACTCTAAACTTTAGTTTTTTTACTTATTTAATTTTCTCTCATAAGTAATCATTTATTAACACAATTTGTAAACTATATCGCAGAAGGTGTCACTATTTAATTGGATGTAAATTTCTTAAAAATAAATAATAATAATAATAAAACCAACCAATCAAATGGTGACACATGTCATATTCTGATTGGAAGATTAAATTTATTAAATTTAATTAATATTATGAATTAAATTAATATAATATGTAAATAACTATGATTAAATATGTAATTATACAAATTTTATTAACTGCCGCATCATCATCTCTTGAATGGTTTGATTAGAACCACATAAATAGTTATGTGGTATAATTGCAAAAATAGAAAGTGTAGTGGTCAAATTAACACTAACCTCATAATTAGGTGGTCATCTGTGTAGTTTACCTTAAAATTTATTTAAAAATTTTTGAAGTTTTTTTTTTTTGAATCAAACACTATATTTCATTACAATAATGAGAAGAAATACACTGATAAGCATACTCTAAAATAAAAAAAAAAAAAAAAACATAGAAAAGTAAGGAGTATATAAATATGAATAACAAATTTAAATATTCTCATCAAATCTTTATCAATGTTCTTCGAATTTTCAAAATAAATTCGAGTTAAGTTTATAAAATAACCGGTTAAAAAACGTTAAATTGATTGAGTGAAATAATAATTGAAATGTATGATTAATTGGATTCCAAGAGAATTAGTTATGAACGAAAATTTAACGGGGGTTGAAATTTGGTAACGTTAAATTGAACTTGGATCCTTCCAAAGTAAGAATACTGCAATAGAATCAACAACAATCAGAATAAAAAGACTCAGACTGATAGCTGGAATTTGGTGATCTTCATCCTTTTCGTTCGACGGAGAAAGAAATCGATGATACTTTTACAGTCCCATTCACGATTCCTTCTCCAGACTTTGCTGAATCGAGTCCAGAAGTACTTTTTCCTTCCTCTTTTGTTTGTTTTTCTTTCATTCCCTTCAACCCAAAACTTTTATTACTATTATTTTGTTTATGGTTCTTCTTTCTCGTCAGATGCCCAATCTTCCATTGTTGTTTTCCTTTTTAACTAGTAATTCTAGGTTTAGACACCTGACGATACAATCCCCAAATATGGCCTTCTTTATTGTTTTGAGGAATTGTTTTTCCCCCCTTCTATTATTTTAAAAGGTTATATGTATTAGAGATAATTAACATGAAAGATGCAGATTCCCCTTTAAAACTATAATAAAGGGTATTTGTATATCAATTACACCTGCAGGTGCTGAGTATAGAAACATATTTATTTCGGTTGAAAACACAGAATATTTTCAGGCTGCCTGGACAGTTCCAGCTTATTGTTTCCACTTTCTTGTACAGCTTGCTGATTTATCTCATGTTGATTTTGCAGCCTTGAGAAGGCAATTGAGCTAGACCACCACTGGGTTGAGTTTGATGATGTTCGCTTCCATGTTCAGGTGATTTTGAAGCTTTTACTGTGTTACAGCTATGTAAAAGAAACCGAGTCATTCATGCCCAAGTATTGGTTTTTGCTCCGTTAGCTTCTCTGAACTAATAGGATACGAAAGACACTGTATTTATATTATGCTCATATAAGTTATAAATAATATGCAGGTTTCAGTGAAGAATCCACATATTTTACAGCTTTCATTATCATTGCCTACCCCACCTCTGGAAACTGTTTTCATTGGTGGACTTCCATTTGGTGCCATAGAAGCTATAAAAGCAGCTTATGGTGTAATTGTACAAATTCTTGATCCTCCAAGGGATGGCTTCAATCTGACATTGAAACTGAATTTATCCAAACTTCCTCAAAATGAAGGTCAACAAGTTCATTTTCTTAGGTCTTTATGAGTTTGCAGAGTTATATGCCAAAATATTAGCATCAAACAGTTGAAAATTCCTGTTTGGTTATAAATTTGATATTTCATACTAGTAAGTACTGCTATACCTGAAGTTGAAAGGAACAAGATTACTGGGTGAATAGTCATAGATTTAGGAAGGATACATGTGTATATATACACCTTTTCAGGAACACAATAGGAGCTTTAGTTTAAGAGATCAATCATATTTTGTATGGTGCTTCTACCAAGTAGCTTCCATGTCAAATAAGATGATTGTTTGATAGTTTCAGATGCATATGCAATGTTCACCATATCCATATAAGAAAGAATGTCATAGAAAATAATGATAGTCTGTCCAGTGACCAAGGGAGTCAGTGTCACAGGAAATAGAATCAGCTATATTTAAAGCGTGCTCCAAACACAAAAATGGAGTAATGTGCTCTTATTGCGTGCACTCTCTGATTGTCTTAATGCCTCGTATAGGTTTGCTAACCATCCACAGCCTCTCCATTAATTACACAAATGAAATATAGTTAAATTTGATCAAATATCAAACTCAACTCTTATAAACCTGTAAAATATTCTGCAGCCATCAGCTATAAAACAGAGCAAGCAAATTATAACTGTTAGCGACAGTTTACAGATAAATTGCAAACATTACTAGACTAAATTTTGTGTTTTTTTTTCTTAAATAAAAACGGAATATTTGGGCCTTTCTTTTACAAAAGATGAGTGCGTGTTGTTCAACTTGTGGCAGGGGGATGATATAAAAAGGTGATCGCTATCTATCATTTAGTTTCTTTCATGGTTGATTAGGATTAAGGGCTTAGATATCCATCTTGGCCGACTTTCAGTAGAAAACTAATTATTGTTAATTAGATGCACCTTCACACTGAGTTTAGCTTTTACTTGTTTCATTAGTCTCCATCATTCACTTTCTTGTTTGACAGTTTTGACTTTTTATATCCTGCAGAGCACAAACATACACTTTTGGTAAAGATTGCTTCTGTTAGAGAAGTGGTATTAGGGGCCCCTTTAAGAGTAATCCTAAAACACCTTGCTTCAAGGACTGTTGCTCCTGATATAAATCAGTTTGTCGCCCTTGTGCATCGACCAAATGAGTCCTTCTTCCTTGTTCCTCAGGTATTGTTTCAAGTGAATAGTCTGATTTTAGTTTTTGTGATGGTCATGGACCTAAAATTGTAAGTTTGTTTTATATTTCACTCTTATCATCTCTCATGCAGGTATAGATTTATTTGTTGTGCCTTGGATAGTGTGTCTCTCTCGTGCTCTCTTTTTCTAAAAATAATTGCTTGATTTTTTGGGTTGGAAGCGCAAACATGTCTATCTTACTATAGTTGTTTTGTTATTTAACTTGGTAGAAAATTACATTTTAGCAGGCAGAGAAGGTGACGGTGGTATTTCCGATGAGATTCAAGGACTCAATAGACATTGTTCTAGCAACCTCCTTCCTCCAGGTACATTAAGAGGGTGCAACAATTATATACAGATCTTGTGGTTATATTTCTTGTCTTTCTCTTAAATGCTTCATCATCTTTCAGGAATTCATGGAGTCAAGGCGTACAACTGGGCTGAGTAATGCACCTCCTTGTTTGTGGTCTCATTCTCCACCCCTAGAACTGAAGGGAGCAACTGATGATGAATTATCAGCAAATGCAGGATTTGTTACTTTTGGTAATATCAGAATATTAGGGTCCGTTTGGTTCTAGAAAACATTTTCTATTTTTGTTTTCCATTTTCACTTTCATAAAATGATTTTCATTTTTAGTTTTTCAAAAACTAGAAAACACATTTGGTTAGAAATGAAAATTTGTTTTCAAAAATGAAAATAGTGAAAATGTGTTTGGTATCTAGTTTTTCAAAATAAAAATAAACAAATAGTTTCTCATTAAATAATTAGATTAGAATATAATTATTAGAAAAATATTATTATAGTAAAAATAAATATGATTAAATGGACCAAAGTTCTAAAATTGACATTAGAAGGATTCGAACTTGGGTTAAATAGAGTTAAAATTTAAAAACCCTTGTTTTCATCTTTTCCGCTTTTTTAAAACATTTTCAATGAAAATAGTGAAAACATCTTTTTATGTTTTCAAAATTTCACTTGTTTTGTTTTCATTTTCTAAAAATCATTTTTAAATTTTACAACCAAACACATTTTCTTCAACATTTTCTATTTTTCAAGAAAATGAAAATGACATGTATTTTCTAGAACCAAACTCACCCTTAGAGTTTCTTTTTCCACTTTAGTTCTGTTGCCAATATTGACAAACTCTGGTGTTTAATAATGCAGTTATTTTCCCTCGGCATGTGGAAGGCAAAAAATTAGACCGTACTGTGTGGAATTTATCAACATTTCATGCATATGTGAATTATCACGTTAAGGTCGGTTATTTTGTTTAAATTTCTTCATTTCATTAACAATTTGAAATTTTAGAAACAATGCTTGTAGCATAATTATTGTATTACTTCCAGTAATGCATTTAATTGTTAGACTAGGATTCTAAATTGCTTTTGAAAAATTAATGTGTCAGTTGCTTGTTACAAATTGAAGAATACTACATTCAATTGCTGTTAGTAACTGTTATAGACCATAAAAAACACAACTTAAATTAAAATGCTGGTAACTACTAGAGACCATCACTGCATAATAAACAATAAGCAACATAATATACTAGATCATCTAGTCAGCCTTGCTTCTACGAACGTAGATCTTAGGAACTGCAGGTCTAACATAGAACCTTCTAGAATGTTTCGGATCATTACAGCATGTTCCAGAACTTCCTTAATGTTCAAGAATTTTCTACCAATATCTCCATTCTTCCAAGACAAGTCTAAAATTTAATTGGTGAAATTTTTGGTCTTTGACATTACACACTTTTGAAATCTTTAATTTATGTGACTTCCATTCGGTTCCCTAGTGCTCAGAGGGGTTTATTCACAGCAGGATGCGGCGGCGTGTAGAGTCAATGATTCAGGTGAGGTTTGACGGTGGTTATGTAGAGTGTTAATATCTTTTGAAAAGTTTGCATGACAGTTTTTGCTGCTGATAAGAATCTCTTTGTGTATGCAGGCTCTGAACTGTGCCAAACCAGATCAGGAGAAGACCAAGAAAACACCGCATACAAGATCTTTCAAACGTCTGGTATGTGATGTAAATGATACACTCCGTACTTATTATGGAATTTGCTGATGCTAAATAAGAAATACGCTTGGTTGTAGAATGTCAAGGACAGTCGAACCAATTCAAGTTCATAAATGTGTTAGCTGTTGACATCCCCTTGCCGTTCGTACCACCAAGAATACAAGTAGCTGGACTGCCTTCTTGGGTAAAAACTAGGATGACAATGGATGGTATGGAATTATTCTATCTGTTACTATTATTTTTTGTGTGTGTGAATATGGATGGATATTACTCTACCTTTCATGGCAGATTTGGATAGGGATCCTTGAATACACGAATTCGCTTCGGTTTATTCCAGATAATATTTGATATCTAAATCCATTGTATGAATTCACTTTTATGGATATTATTGGATGTTTAAATCCATTTCATGTTTATATATGCATTACTCGTCTTCTCAATGAAAATATTGATTAAAATGTTAATTTTGTATAATGATGATGTGATAGTCCATTGTACTTTATTGTGACATAGTTATGTTACCAAAATCTAAAGATTATTCATAAAAAAGCTTAAAAAATATTAGCATGAAGTAAACGGGTGTATATTTAATTATTTATGGCCAAACTAGCATGGGGAAAGACTGCAATTTACATTTTATTGATTCAATACCTATTGAGTTTGGTTGTATTTTATTCCAGGATAGCTGTCCGGAGACCGTTGGTTGTTAATAGTCTTGTTGCCTTTTCTCCTTTATCATCAAAATAACATTTTTGTTTTTAAAATTAGTCTTATAATTTACAACTTAAACTTTATTTGAATTTTTTTTATTTGAGTCGAGCTTTCGAGTTCATATACAAATTTATTTGTAATTATTTATCATGTTATAGTATAATTTGATTATAATTTAAACGACTTTATTTAAGCATCCAATAATATCCATAAAAGTGAATTCATACAATGGATTTAGATATCAAATATTTTTTTCATATACATATTAGGAAAAATTGAGGGACTCAACTCGAACTTAAAAATTAATCCACTAATTACTTAAAATTTTGAGTTATTTGAATTTGGGTAAATTACACAGATGACCACTGAACTATGGATTTGGTGTTAAAATGACCACTATATTATTTTTTGCCGCAAATGCACCACACAACTATTTAAATGGTTCCATTTTAGCCACACGCCGTTAAAAACCGAAAAAGTTGACGGAACTGTTAAAAAATTTGGTATAATTACACATTTGGTCCTCTATATTTATACAATATATCAATTTAGTCCTAATTTTAATCTAATAAAATTAATTAATTATTCAATAAGATGGTGTCACCACCTTATTAGAAGTCTTTAATTATTTTTATTTAATTTATTTAATTAATTTTCCACCTCCAATCAGGTGGAGGTGGAAAAATATTAATATGAAAATTGCTTTCAAGGGGAATCAAACTTGAGACCTTGGAATGCAAGGAGTGCATGCTTACCATTAGGCTAAGCATTTTTTCGTACTATGGGATACAATATTTAATATATATTTAAATAGTATTAGTGACCAGAAAAATTGAATGTGGAAACAAGAACAAACTTACTGATTTGTATGAATGAGCTTGTTCTGACGGTATGAATGAGCTTTAGGCCAGAAAGAAGATGCATGAACAAATAAAGAAGGAAAAAAAACTGGAAAATAATCAAACTAGATTTAGAATTACTGAAATATTCCTTCAACCATTAGAAGAATAATTTTTCTTTATTGCATTGATAGTGACAAAAAAGAACCTGCTATTAAGCTTGTCCTTAACATTTGTCACTCTGTTATTGCAGAAGCAACTACTAAAGAAAACAATTATTGGATATTGCTAATTTCCAATTTTCAGCCATGGCATTTCTCACACCGTGTAGTTCTGATTGATGGTCTCTATGTCGAGACCTTTGAGTTTCACAACTGAGTCGACATGGCCTTTCAGTGTATGGAGCTCCCTCAACCTAGTAAAACCAGACATACAAAGTTATAACATGATTGTTCATTATATTGAAATAAAGCTAGTGAAACAACTGTTGGAAAAATTTGATAATTTTGGAGCTTTGAATAAGAAATTGATTCAAATGTTGTTGAGGAAAATGTGGAACCAATTGTTGGTTCGTAAATGTGCAGACGTGCACGACGTGGGTAACGCAAATGTCTGAACTGGTCTGGTCCTTCATGGGCTTGCAGATATTTTGACCCAAATTTGAAATGAATTTTTCTCAAATAAAAGCATAAATTTGCCAAATTTTATCTTGGAATTAAAAGGGTAAATATTGGAAGTTACCTTTAATTCAGATAATAATTTTAGAAATTGCTTTATAGGAGAATCAATTGATTCTCAATATTAAATGCTCCATTAGGTCAAAATTTCTACTTATACCCTCATGACAATCCTATAAATAGGGAGTAAAGCGTTTAGGTTTACAACCAACAAAAACCACAGAAAATTTTTATTGTTTTACTCTGTGGATTTTACAAGTGGTTTTCGGTGATAGGCGAAGGCAAGGGTCGGTTCGTGATCTCCATAGTAGTGCAACTGTGGTTGATCTTATGTTGTTGTATCCTGGGAGACAGACGACCAATGAACTCGAGCACCATAGGAGTGGCCGAAAATCTGTCTTAAGGAAACTGCGTTTGTGCAGGCCTCAACACGTTTCTTTTGGTTCCAAATTGGTTTTATTTTTATATTATTGTATTGTTCTTATTTTTGTACTGTTCGTTAAATAATAATATTATATTTTATTATTTATTCTTGGATTAACGTTTATTTTCTAACAATCTTAAGACAGATTTTTTGAGTTTTAATCCAAGACGAACAGATTCTATATTTATGGTCATGATCAGTATATATCATACGTGTTGGTAATATATTACATTATGTTTGACATAAAATATTTAATTGTTTTATTTTATGTAAGAATATTGTTTCTTTTTATATGAGTTGTTTCCTAACATGTTTGTTTTCTTGTGAAAGTTGCTATAATATTTTATATAAGGTAAATACTCTCTATATAGGAGATGACAAGTCAAAGATTTGCCAAGTTTCAAACTTGGAATATATTTAAGGTAGATCCTTAAATTATAATATTATGTTGGAAATATTGTTATGATATTATTACCTAATATTTGCAGCCATAAATTTGGAATATCTTTATATGTGCTTTAAAAGTTTACTTTTTTGTTAATAAGAATCAATATGATTCTTTTTAAGTTATGGTATTTTCAATACCTTAAATCATGATATTAAGGGAATTTTAGTATTCCTTAATGAATTTTGGTTTTTAATATGATTTATCATGTGCCATTATTTTGGCATTAAATGTGTTCTCTTGTATTTTTTTTGGAATCTATGTGGATTTTATTCCGTACTAACAATTTCTTTTGAGAAATTTTGTAGAGAGAAACAAGATATCCAGGCGAAGTCGTGATTTGTTTTGGAAATAAAAGATCTAGTAAATAATTCGTTTCGGGAATTTAATTCCTGCCGTTTTAACGGGTTTATTTAATCTTCCAAACAAGAAATGGAATTAAAATCAAAGGATTAATTCCTCTTGATTTCTGTTGGTTAAACAGAACTAAGTTGGATTGATATCTTTGTTGTTTAACAGAAGATATAATGGAAATAAACTACTAAATTAGAATCTTGTGTTGATTCTAATTTTGAAAAAGAAAATAAATCATTGGATATATTTTCAAGAGAATCTTGTATGATTCTAACGTTGCAAGGAAAATAAATCATTAAATTTATTTCCGTAAGAATCAAGTATGATTCAATTTTTGTAAAAGGAAATAAATCATTAAATTTATTTCTGTACTAGAATCATGCGTTGATTCTAACTTGTTAAGAAAAATAAATCATTAAATTTATTTCCGTAAGAATCAAATATGATTCAAATTGTGTAAAAGGAAATAAATCATTAAATTTATTTTCTGTACTAGAATCATGTGTTGATTCTAACTTGTTAAGGGAAATAAATCGTTGGATTTAATTTCGTGAGAATCTAGAATGATTCAACCTTGAAATAAATTGGTGAATTTATTTTGAAAAAAAATAACTCAAATTTATTATCAAGTATGATTTTATTTTAGAAATAAATTGGTGAATTTATTTCGGAAAGTAACATTGGTTACCAAATTCAGAGCACTGATTCTGACTGAGATCTCGAATCAAAGCATAGAAGAACTTGGTTCTCTATGTCAAAATTAAATTCTTAAAGCCTATTCTGATGCATGCTATGAAGTGCATAATGTTTAAAAATGGCTAAAGAATCGAGAGGGTCGTTGTACCATAAATGGAAGATTCCAAATTGTTGTGAATCAACGGTAGTGATTCCGATTGATCATCCATGCTTGGAATGATTTCAAGAATAGAATCCATAAACGGTGATTGAAAGAAAATTTAAAAATGCATGTCTAGGATTGGTTCTTTGAGAGACTTGGTATTTAAGCGTGCCTAGTGCACCACCTCTCTTTCATAAGTTACCTACCTGGTGCATTGTTTATTATTGTTCTTTCTATTAATACCGTGTGAACTTTTGTTTGGGGTTTAGTTTACTAAATCACCGCCGTCTAACAAAAGTTAGAAATTATGTTTCTGTTTCTGGTTTTAGTCTTTGACTAAATTTCTGATGTTTAACAGATTCATAATGCTTGGTTTTGGATTGTGTTTACGTGATACAATGGAAAAATCAGTGAAATTTATTAGAAAGAATTTCATACATGTCAACAAAAGATGTTGCATAATTGACCGTGATAAACCTGGTTAAATATCTGAAAGGCGATCCTCCTATTATTAGAGAGGATAAGGTAAATATTGTTACCACCTTCAAATGTTACTAAGGTAAATATTGCGGCAAACGTAGTGGAAGTCAAAAACGACTTCAAACCGTAAATTAGACGGTGTGTTCAAGAAGCAAAATTTCATAAAAAAAATGCTTCAATTGCCATAAGATGTGAACAAATATTCGGACTATAGACTTCTAAACAAGGGCAATGTTATTACCATAACAATTGATATAACAACATATTGGTTGAAAGAATATGTTTATTACCTTCATTGATGATAGCACAAAAATAATGTAAAGATGAAGCTATAGTGAAAATTGTTCTTTATGAGCATGATGTTGAATCTCAAACTTAATTAAAGGTTTAAGATGTGGAGAAGCTTTATATGAATAACGTTGGTACTATAATGTGCCTAACATGTGAGGGAAGTTGTTCTATAAACTAATTATTTTTTAAACAAGATTCCCCATAATTAAAGAGACTAGACACCATATAAGTTATGGAAGGTAATTAAACTTTCCTACAACTACTTGAAAATGTGGGGGTGTCTTGCAAAGGTAATGACCTCATTACTAAAGCAACTGAGAATAGATCCCTAAAAATGGTGGATTTTATTTTCATTGGCTATATAGAACATAACAATGTATATCGATTTCTTGTATATGAATCGAAGATTCTTGAGATTCACAAGCATACGATAATGGAAGCAAAGGATGTCTTTTCTTAGAAAATGTATTCCCTTGTAAAGCTAGGGAAGTTGATCAAAGTTCAATGAAACGAACTTCGGAGATTATCGATAAAGATGACTCAAATGATCAACAAGGGTTTGAGCTTGAAATAGAGCCACAAAGAAATAAACAGGCAAGGGTAGAAAAATTCTTTGGATCATTTTTCTACTTTATGCTAGAGTTTGAATCTCAAACGTATAATGATGTTATACGTTCTTCTGAAGGCATCTTATGGAAGGATGCTATTAAAAGTGAAATTGATTCCATCATGCAAAACCATACGTGGAGAATTAGTGAATCTTTCTCCGTGAATTAAACCACTAAGTTTTGAATGAATTTTTAAATGGAAAATGAAAGCAGATGGAACAATTGATAAGTATAAGGCCAGATTGGTAATAAAAGGTTACTAAATGTCTTGACTATTTCGATACATAATCTCATGTATCAAGGATAACCTCCATAAGTATGATACTTACAATTTTCGCTTTGCGAAGTCTAGACATACATCAAATAGATGTTAAAAGAGCTTTTCTAGATAAAGATCTTGATGAAGAAATATACATGGAACAACCTGAGGGTTATGTAGTTTCAAGTCAAGAGAGAAAAGTATGTAGATTGGTGAAGTCCTTGTATAGACTTAAACAAGCACCAAAGTAAAGACATGAGAAGTTCGATAATGTCATGATGACAAACGACTCCAAGATAAATGAGTGTGACAAATGTGTATATGTCAAAACTACTAACATTGGATATATTATTCTATGTTTGTATGTTAATAACATATTCATTGTTGGAAGCAACAATAAAATGGTAAACGTATCAAAGACTTGTCAAATTCAAGATTGACATGAAAAATATGAGATTAACATATTTGATTTTGGGCATCCAAATCAAATGATCACTTGAAGGTCTCATATTAACGTAGTCACACTACGCGGGCAAGAGAAGTTTGGCAAGGATGTTTCCGGCACAGCCATAACTCCAATAAATACATGTCAACTTTTGTTCAAGAATAAAGACCAAAGTGTTGACCAAGTAGATTCAATAGACCAGATATTGTGTCTACTGTGAGCAGTTCAAGTAGATTCACAAGCAATTCAAGTGAAAATCACTGAAAAGCAATTGTGAGGGTATTGAGATATCTTAGATATACTCGAGATTATGAATTGCATTATTTCAGAGATCCTACTATTTAGAAGGATACTCCGATGCAATTGGATATCTGATATTCAAGATATCAAAGGCACAAGTGGATATGTCTTCACTTTGGGAGGAGGAACCGTGTCATGAAAATCCTTAAGAAAATGATTATAATCAAATCCATAATAGAATTTGAGTTGTAGTTCTAGACAAGTCTAGAAAAGAAGTCGAATGGCTTCAAATTTTTCTTAAAGGATATTCCTAAACGACCAAAGCCAATGCCCACAATTGGTAGAGCACAGAGCTTTGTGTATAATGGGTAAGTCGAGACATATGCGCCATCGACTTAATACCGTTAGACAACTGATTTCAAATGAAGTTATCTCTATTGATTTTTTTGAAATCAAAGGATAACATTGCAGATCCACTAACCAAAGGGTTAAGTCGATATCAAGTTAAAAAAAAAAAGAAAGGAATGAGACTAAAGCCCATGTAAATTTAAGGTGCTATGTGAAGGAAAACCCTACCTAGTTGACTGGAGATCCCAAGATCTAGGTTCAAAGGGACAACCTAATTGCATAGACATGTGCGGTCACTGTAGGGGCTCTTATCCCCAAGTCCATTCCTATGATGTAAACAGTGATCAAAGTGGTTTAGGCTAAGTAATGCTTTTAATGACCATTGTGTGCTTTTGTGAGTCAAGCAACATAAGTCACCTATGTGAGAGTGAAGTGGGGCTGCTTCAATGAGACTATTGGGCATAGGTCTTTCAAACTCTTGCAGAATCAGACGATGTCCACGGCCATATGGACATACCTATGAGAACTAATACTCTTGTCAGAGAGGTAGTTGTGTGAAGTATATCATCGTTTACACAAACGGCAGAACAGTTCAAGGACATTACGTCTACTGGTCAGCTAGTAAAGTAAATATACTTTCACAAGGGAAGGTTCAAGGGTGGACACCTACCTATCCTATGCAGCTATCGATCGTAGAATCTATCACCACATCGAGTCAAAATGTTTTTGATTAAATCAATTTCATTCATGTGGGGGATTGTTGGAAAATTTTGATAATTTTGGAGCTTTGAATAAGAAATTGATTCAAATGTTATTGAGGAAAATGTGGAACCAATTGTTGGTTCGTAAATGTGCAGACGTTCACGACGTGGGTAACGCAAATATCTGAACCGGTCTGGTCCTTCATGGGCTTGCAGATATTTTGACCCAAATTTGAAATGAATTTTCCTCAAATAAAAGCATAAATTTGTCAAATTTTATCTTGGAATTAAAATGGTAAATATTAGAAGTTACCTTTAATTCAGATAATAATTTTGGAAATTGCTTTATAGGAGAATCAATTGATTCTCAATATTAAATGCTCAATTAGATCAAAATTTCCACTTATACCCTCATGACAATCCTATAAATAGGGAGTAAAGCGTTTAGGTTTACAACCAACAAAAACCACAGAAAATTTTTATTGTTTTACTCTGTGGATTTTACAAGTGGTTTTCGGTGATAGGCGAAGGCAAGGGTCGGTTCGTGATCTCCATAGTAGTGCAACTGTGGTTGATCTTATGTTGTTGTATCCTAGGAGACAGACGACCAATGAACTCGAGCACCATAGGAGTGGCCGAAAATCTGTCTTAAGGAAACTGCGTTCGTGCAGGCCTCAACACGTTTCTTTTGATTCCAAATTAGTTTTATTTTTATATTATTGTATTGTTCTTATTTTTGTACTGTTCGTTAAATAATAATATTATATTTTATTATTTATTCTTGGATTAACGCTTATTTTTTAACAACATATTATCATCACCTTGCGACTTCAGCTCGCTTCTTGGCTTATTCGGTGATCTCCGACAACTCTCGTAGCTGCTCTTGTCATTCAAGATTTCTTCAGTTCCGGGAGCCTGCAATCCGTGAAGGGTACGTTGCGCCGTGCCCCATTGTGCCTCCCTCTCTTCCCTTCCATAATCCTTCTTTGTTGTGAAAGCGGTCTATGTGATGTGTACAAATGTGAAAGGGCTAGTCAATATCAACAAGAGAAAAGCAACAACCGTTCATTGTTTCAGTTTCCATTCAAGGAAGATTTTGCATACCTTATTTTGAAGAAGATTATCCCAGGCCTTTCCGCTTAAGGCGTACCGAGTTATGAACTTGAGAATATCGAGTGGGAAGTAGGTAACTAAACTATAGAGCCAAATAACACCAGCCCAACCCCATCCAATGCCTTTAATTCTAGCGAATTTCCAGTTTGCATAAACAACAATCACAGTAGCCACCTTAGAGAGTCGAACAACAGGCAAAACACAAATCAATAAGTTTGTTCTTGTTCCCACGTTCAATTTTTCTGGGCACTAATACTATTTAAATATATATTAAGTATTGTATCTCATAGCACAAAAAAGTACTTGGCCTAATGACAAGCACCCACCCCTTGCATTCTAAGGTCCCAAGTTTGATTCCCCTTGTAAGCAGTATCTATATTAACATTTTTCCACCTCCAATTGGGTGTGACACGTGTCACCACCTGATTGGAGGTGGAAAATTAATTAAATAAAATAAATAAAAATAATTAAAGACTTCCAATAAGGTGGTGACACGTGTCACCATCTTATTGAATAATTAATTAATTTTATTAGATTAAAATTAGGATTAAATTGATATATTGTATAAATATAGAAGACCAAATGTGTAATTATACCAAGTTTTTTAACAGTTCCGTCAACTTTTTATTTTTTTAACGGCGTGTGGCTAAATGGAACCATTTAAATAGTTGTGTGGTGCATTTGTGGCAAAAAATAATATAGTGGTCATTTTGACACCAAACTCATAGTTCAGTGGTCATCTGTGTAGTTTACCCTTTGAATTTTTATTTTACAACTCAAACTTTATTTGAAATTTTTCGAGTTGAGTAAAGTTTATACAATTTTGAGTCGAGTAAAAAACGAGTCGAGTTTTTTCGATTTGAGCTCGACTCAAAAAATTCAATTTTTCGAGTCGAGTGAGTTTTCCTCACCCCTAGATTTAATTGTTTTGTAGTATTAAAGTCACATTTGACTTTTTTTTTATAATGTTGATTAAATTTAATTAAAGAGAGTGAAGTTTTAGGTAGGGGAGAAGCCTGGAACTAAAAGTTAAGGGGCCGGAAATAAAATAAAAAATTAAGGATATAAAAATCATTTAAACTTTTGACAAAAAAATCAATTAAGCCCTTAAAATTTTTTTGTATTCGTGTGTGTTTGGTTTTGCGATGGTAGAATTGATTTTGGATCAACGTGATTTTATAAAATTGATTTTAAAGTAACGTGATTTATGTTTGAGAGTTTTTTTCTTAAAAATCACGATTTATAAAAACATAATGTAAAAATCACGACGAAACGCAAAAGCTACTTCTACCTTACTTCTTTCAGAATCACGTTTGGGGTCTAGAATTGATTTTGATTTTTTTAAATCCAAACATGTGGGCACGACGTTCGATCCCAAAAATCCCGTTGAATCCAGATTTTAGGCCTCCAAACGGCCATCCAAACACACACTTAGTTATTTTTGGAATATGTTGGTGTAGTGCATTGTGTTATAGTGTCTCGACTTGATATTTAAAAAAAATTATTTTATTTAAAAATTGTTTAAAAGTTTTAAATTTTTTAAAAAAACGCTCAAATATAAAATTGTTATGAATATTTATCTATGTGGATGTCTATCATGATTAGAACTTTATCAAAGAAGTTTGATTTATTTATTATTAGGAATATTATCTCTATGAATTAGAGTTTAATGTATTATGTACTTCTTATGCCTATAAATAGATGATTCATTGAAGGCATTGTATACAATTCTATATTTTAAGAATAATACAAATCTCCCTCTTTCTTTCATCTTTTTGTTCTTCTTGTTCTTGTTCTTATTCTTGTTCTTCTTTATTTTATTCACAACACGTTATCAGCACGATCTCGCTCGCTCAATTACTGTGATTATTGTTGGTGGTTCTCGAAAAGAATTTCAATTTGATATTGGTGACTACATCTATCATATATTCAGCTTATCTTGGAAAGTATGGTATGTTTTACTTATTTATATACTAATATAATGATTGATTTATCATTCTCCAAAAGTTAGTATATTCATATCTATTATTTGGTTATTATTTTAATTTATTATCATTTTATTCATACTTGAAGTAACTCTTGAATTAACGAAAATTAAAATTATCGCCGTACTTCATTAGATGGATTGATAAAGCAAACCAAATTAAAGCCCTCATGGATTTCGGCTAAATGCTATTGGGCGCACAAGTTGGAACATTTTATTACACAATATATTAGTTTTATTCAAAGTTTTTATTATTCCATTCTAATTTATAATTGATTCAATTCAAGGATTGTGTTGCCATGTGATTGTTATATATTTGTTTTATCATTATTATTATTATTATGGTGATTTATATAAATAAATTCGAGATATAAAATAACTTTATTATTTGTATCAATTACTTTGTATGTGAATCAAAGACAAAAGGAATACGTTACTTTGATGTGTTTATACATTCATCAAAATGTCGTTTGATTTTAACTATGGTTGTTTATAATTTGATCACATCACTTATAGTTATGTTTATTCAACTTGATCTATGACTACTTTTATGCTTTTTGATCTAGTCTCAAATAATTTTTTTATTCTATTGATAAAAGTCGATGCTTTTAACCGTTTTTTTTTAGTTTTACATGTATTCAAATGAGTTGGAAAGAGACATGGCGTAAAAAAAAGATTATGAGAAGATGCCTTGGTTCATTTGCTACGTCATCATTGTCTTTGAGATGAAATTCAATATCAGTAAATTTTGGTTTTATTTTTATTCTTTATATTATTATTTTAAAGTGCGATAAATCATGATGATTTTGAATTTACAAGAAGATTATTATAAAGTCTATATTTGCTCGAAAGCAATATTTCTTCTTCGTTGAAAAACTTGACCATAGACTTCTCCGAATTTCAAGTTACGAAAATTCTTTTTGATCCAAAAAGTTTTATGGGAGGCATTCCTTGAAGTGAATGCAAAGCATGATGTTTATTCCATGCGAATATCAATGATGGGGCATTCCCTGAAGTGAATGCAAGCATGATGTTTATTCCATGTGATTATTGGATCTGTTTCATTCCCTGAAGTGAATGCAAACATGGTAAATCATTATTCAATTAGAGACATAATTTTGATATAATCCAAGTATAATTGGATGGACATCCCGTTCTGCGAGGCTACTGGTCTCAAAGGAGGTTTTTAAAGGACCTTGTGAACAGGTTTAACAATGCCGCGTACGAGGATTAAATCTTTGTTCTCTGTGATAAGGATATGTGAAAAAGGTTTTAAAGGCCCACTGGCTCTACTCCATTCCCTGAAGTGAATGTGAGATTATATTATGGAAGGAATAAAAAATCACATTAAAAGTTGTGGTCGTGGTCGAGGCTATGAATATACACATAAAAAATATAGTCGTTTTAAGAATACTTCTACCCGCTGGTAGCGAAGTTATAAGGATGACAAGAGTGATAAAGATCATTCTAAGAAAGTGAAATCCTTTTACCAATGTGATGTTATAAACCATTGGTTTCGTACTTGCCAAACGCCAAAGTATTATGGAATTTATCCATAATCATGAATGATAAATGAAATAAAATATAAACAAAATTTGTTTATGGCGAAAATAATTATGGCGTTATTAGTCCAACTCAATTGGATATTATTAATTTTCTCATAATCCTTGAAGGGAATAATTTACCATTTATTTTATTTTCCTTATAACCTTTAACAGGAATAATTGGTTTTTTATTTTATTTTATTTATTTTATGTTAATTCGTTTTATTTATTATTTATTTATGTTAGTTTGCTTTATGTTTATTTATTTCACATATTATTTATTTACGCTTTATGTTTATTTATTATTTGAAGAATATGATTACTTCCGGAATAAAATATACAATGAATTGTGGCTATTTATGCCTAGAATTGTGGCTATTTATGCCTAGCAGATAATGCAAGTACTCATATTGTACTTAAGCATAAGAAATATTTTTCCCATTTAAATGCAAGGGGAAATATGAGTAGTATTTCTCAAAGTACTAAAATATCAATACTTCGGAAGAGCACTTGAAAGTTTATCTCTGATAGATAATCGACTTAATATGATGTGCTATATTTTATATTTTTCATTCCTCGAAGTGAATGATACAAAATACATATTTTCATTACCTGAAGTAAATGAAACAAAGCACATTTTGAAATGTGCACAATTATGCATTTCTCGATTAAAATGCAAGGGAATAATGTGAGTACTATATCCGGAAGTAATAATATCACAAAAGGCTCTGGTTGAGCAAATATGTTATTGTCAAATGGAACTTTATTCCATATTCATTGTGCGTTATACTCGTCAATGTCATAAAGAGAGCAATATGAGTTCGCAAAATATCCTCTTGGAAATTATAGATAACATATGTTATCAATTGGCATTTGAAATAAGCCAATATGGATATAAGTTCTGGTAGCCAAAAATTCAGTTGAAAGCTCTAGGAGAGCTATATATTGCTACCAAAAGATAATTTCAATTGAAAGCTCCGAAAGAGCTAAATATATTCCTATTTAAAGGAACAATTTTGATGGTCGTACTAGACATGTACGAGTAAGATTGAATTACATGTTATGGTAAACAAGAAGTTTACAAATTCAGAGATATACACACACATATATATAGTTGGCATGATTGGTTAGATCATCCTAATCAATAATGGTGCAGAAATTATTAAGATTTACATGCACATGTATTAAAAGAACCTGTAGTTCTTGTGGTGCTTATTCTCAAAGGAATGGATTAAATTCCACTTATTAAAGAACGTGAAGTTCTTGTGTTGCTTAAAGGAATTGATTAGATTCCACTTACTAAAAGAACATGAAGTTCTTGTGTTGTTTGTTCTCAAAGGATATAGATGATCCCACTTACCAAAAGAATTAGAACTTAAAGTTCTTGTACTGAAGTTAAGACTGTATGTCTTGCATATCTAAACGAAATATGGGCCCATATATCTACAAATGTGGAAAGTTTTATATGATTTTAGTAGATGCATCTACATTGTTTTATCGACTTACAACCAGAAGTTTGTGAGATTGATTCTAAAAAGATTCAGATTATGCAGTTAGACTATTCGTCTTGAAAAGCTAGTGGATTTATATTTTAGGCTATATCAATTGTTACAAAACCTATTGATTATGAAAAATATAGTTTAGCAAAATTTCAATTGGATGCCTCCTATTTAATAGTTAAACTATGAGAACAAAAGAGTTATCATTTATATGGTGTTTCCATATAGCAACACTTATACGCATCAAGCCAACGAGTTATAATAAACTCCCCGTTATGATTGGTTTTTGGTCAGAAACCATACATTTCCCATTTTATGATTTTTGAATGTGCGATATGAATTGCTCCACCACAACGCACAAAATGGGTAAATAAAAAGGGTTGAGAATATGTATTGAGTACGAGTCTCCTTTTATGTTTAAATTCTTAAACATTAATTGGAGAATCATTTGTGACATGATTTTTCTCAACATCAGGGGAGATAATAATCAGCTGGATAGAGGAAAATGAATTATCATTATCTAGATCCTCGTATATGAACTAGAAGTTCATAAGATAATTCATGTTATTATATGTCAATTGCCAGACATATTTACTGACCCAATGAGAGTAATTAAGTCTCATATACCAGCTGAAATGCTCTAAGTTTAAATTACATGTTAGAGCGAGAGAATGTAAATCATGCCTGAAGCATGATAGTTGAAATGGTTCCAATGATCAAAATTCTCGTAAATAGAAAGTAATATGAGATGGTCATATATTGGAGGCGGGTGCTCCTAAAGAGACCCAAGACATAACAAATAATAAAACTCTATAAGAGTTTCAGGTACCTGAAATAAAGATTGAAATCTTGAAGAGATCTCGATGAGTTATG
Organism: Hibiscus tridactylites; assembly: GCA_958450335.1. Lineage (NCBI taxonomy): Eukaryota > Viridiplantae > Streptophyta > Magnoliopsida > Malvales > Malvaceae > Hibiscus > Hibiscus tridactylites. Next base: position 100,523,712 of record OY288268.1, on the reverse strand, counting down.
TCATTACGAGAATGGAACCAGAAAATTGGAAAGTTGTCGACAACGATTTTACAAACAATTTTACATAAAATACTTCTATAGAAGTAAAGAAAGAAATCGAGGATCTTGTATAAAATCTATCCAGAAGTATAGATATTGAATTGGCCAATGTTGAAAGACGCTTTAAACTTCTAAAATAGAAGTATTTGGACCAGCAGTCCAAACACCTAAAGATGTAATGCAAGTGAGGCACAAATAAGTAGTCGTAAATACGACTTGAACTATGATTTATGAGAAGTTTTAATTACTTCATGGTGGATGCAATTACTTTGGCAGTTTTGAAAATTTTACATGCGTCTAATTATTTGTGGATCCATATTTATCCTTGAAGGATCTAAAATGCTATAAGCATTTGGAAATTTCTGAGGAAATTTATTTAGACATGTCTCATGAATATTTTTGGCGCATTTGGCATAATCGCCTTAGTGAATACTAATTGAGAAAATACTATAAGAATTAAGAATGATCAGATTTCCTTATGTATTTTATAAAGGAGTTTGGATCAAGATCCACTATGATAATTTTAGAACTCCTAAAGAGCTTCAAATTAGAAACTCATGAAGTACTTTCAATACAAGTACTTGAATCTTGACATCAAGTTTATCTCGACCTGAAGATCGAGCATTTTTATATATTTCTTTTGTCTATGAATAGACATAAGCTGAAAGAATCTTAAAGAAGATTCAATATGAATATAGCATATCTATTGAGTATCCCAATAGTTGTAAGATTGTTGGATGTGAATAAAGATAATTATATCTTTTCTTGGTCTTGAAGCACTATATATTAGTTAGTCAAGAAATATCTATGAATATACAAAGATCATTACATTTAGATCTTCAAACATTCGTTGATGCCTCCTCAAATGTCGTAGAAATAATTGTTATGCACGAGGCAAGCCAAAAAATATGTTTGGCTAAGACTATTGACCCAACATATCCAAAAGATATGTGGATTTACTTTTACAAGATATGATAAAAGTTATCTTGTGTGAAGATAACGCAAGATGTATATATCAGTTTGAAAGTGGATACATCATGGAACATATTACTCCAAAGTTTTCATCCCTCGCGATCTTTAGAAAAATGATATTCAAGATTAAATTATGAAGATTCAAAGATCTTATGTGATGTTTGCATGAGGGGGAGTAAATACGCGTTGCACTCTTTTTCCCTTAACCGAGGTTTTGTCCCAATGGGTTTTCCTGGTAAGGTTTTTAATGAGGCAACATGTTATGCGTATCAAAGATGTGTGTACTCTTTTTCCTTCACTAAAGAATTTTTTTTGCCACTGGGTTTTTATCTTAGTAAGGTTTTAACGAGGCACATTATCTTCATAGACATCCAAGGGGGAGTGTTATGAATATTTATCTATGTGGATGTCTATCATGATTAGAACTTTATCAAAGAAGTTTGATTTATTTATTATTAGGAATATTATCTCTATGAATTAGAGTTTAATGTATTATGTACTTCTTATGCCTATAAATAGATGATTCATTGAAGGCATTGTATACAATTCTATATTTTAAAAATAATACAAATCTCCCTCTTTCTTTCATCTCTTTGTTCTTCTTGTTCTTGTTCTTATTCTTGTTCTTCTTTATTTTATTCACAACAAAAATAATAATTTTTGAAGAAATTTATAAATGCAACATGATAGAATTGTAGTGTATCATGTGTCATTAATATCTAAAAAAATTGCCTAAGTTTTGATGGTCAAAGAGCTTAATTAATTCAATTTCTCGGTTTAATAGCTTAATTGAGTGCAAACAAAAAAATGTGAACAAATTAATTGATTTTTTTTCAAAAGTTCAATGCCTTTTTACACTTAAGTCCTAAAAAGAATAAAAGACTGAAAAACGTCATCAATCAGATTCGATTCACTAACTTCAAGTAAAAAAAACTTAATTTCCTATACACACTTTATCACTAAAGCAACACTTAGTCTACAATATTAAAACAAGTAAAATAAAATATAATTTAAAATTCTATGGAAGGCTAAATTGAAAAAAAGAATGGACCGTAAGGGTCAACCACGAGACCTGACCCCTGCCAGCCCCCCATGTGGCTTCGCCCATAATTTTAGGTTCGAACATTAAAAACAACGTTGTTAGAAGGAAAAACTACAAAATTCGAACATGAACTATAAAATAAACGCACATTACATTAAAAAAAGAGTAAAGTCAATTTGACAAAAAGTTTAAACTATTTGGATTTTTGCGCGCGAACCCCTATTATTAAGAATTTAAATGTTTAACGGACTACATTTTCATGCATGCGTGAAAATATTTTTTAATTAAATATTGTTATAATAATATTTTAAAACTAAATATTAAGATTCGAACTTATTAAAAGATAAAATAGACTACATTTGTAACATCAATTAGTGAGTTTCAAAAATTCTTTAATTAAAGTATATATCTTTAAAAGCCTAATTCTTAATTTTTAGAGCAGATACTTTGCTTTTTATAATAATTTGAATGATTAAATTGATCATGTAATAAAATATTTTTAAAGTACTATGTATCTTAAAATTTAAAGATACTTTATATAATTAATTAAATTTTAATTTATAAATAATTATTATATTTAAAGTACATATATTTTATTATAGTTTTTAATAGATATTTTAGTATAGTTTTATATATTATAAATAAATTGTGTAAATTATTATTAAAGGCTTGGGCTTGGTTTGACGCTTAAAGCGTCTGTTTATTTATTTAATTTTGTTGGTTAAGGTTCAAAATTTTCATTTATTTTGGTGTAGATTTTGCAATCCGAATCGTTATTTCAAATAAAAATTTTAAATAAAATGGAAAATTCTAGAAAGAGTGTTATACAATGATATATATTATTAAGGGTAAAATTTTGATACACATGCTGTGTAAAATAAATTTTACAAAAGCCTGTATTTTTACCTTATAAAACTCAAATTCTAAATTCATAACCTTAACCCTAAAAAACTAAACTATAAATCTTATACTTTATACTCTAAACACTAACCTTAAATTCTAAATCATAAAATCTAAATCCCTAAACTTTATACCATAAACTACAACACTAACCCTAAAATTAAAAAGCTCGTGTAAATTACACGACCTGTGTATTGAAGTTTTTCACTATTATTAATGTTACACATTTTTATACACCACTATTTTTAATGACACATTTATCCTTATTATTTAAACATTCAATCAATTCAATCTTAATTTACAATAATTTAACTCTTATTGTTTAAAAATTCTATCAATTTAGTCATAATTCTAAATAATATGAACAAAAGCAAAACCCTGTATATTTTCAAACCAAAATGTGAATAAAACAGAAGCTTTTCGATCAAATTGAGGGTGAAAATCATTAAGAAATATAAACATGGAATTGCAAGGAAGATGATCAAACTGGTCTGTACCAGAACTGAAGGGGAATAATGTTGAAATTAATACATAGACGAGGAGAATGCTTAAATTGTTACATGCTGGTAAATAGTAGTGGTGTACATTGGATTTAATTTCGAAACCTTAGGGTTCGTTTGAAAGATTCAAATATTGAATTATATTAAAATTAGACCAAATTAGATTGTAATAAAACTTTTCCTTTTCGAGGTTTAATCTAGCGTGAGCGTTCGATAAGTCAAGTAAATTTTTTTGTTGAGTTAATCGAGTTTACAAATATTATTTTACAACTTAAATTTTATTTAAATATTTTTATTAGAGCCGAGTTTTCGATTTCCTATACAAATTTAATTATAATTATTTATAATATTATAGGACTTATTGGTTTCAATTTAAACTTTTTCTCGGTTCGATTTTCCAAGGTTTAGTTATTTACAATTTAGTGATTGTGAAAAAAAATTAGAGTTTATCGGTTAAAACTTAAATCCCTAAATCCTAAACATATTACACTAAAATCTACATATAACTCTAGCCCTTAAATTTTAAATTCATACCCTTAAACCTCAAATTCTATATCCTAAAGTAAATCACTAAATCCTAAACTAATCCACTTTTTTTTTGATCCAATAAACTTCATTAATAAACCACAAAACGAAAGGTTACACTAAAAGTTCCGAAGGAAAGATATCAGGGGTCCACGACATCGGGCCTTGCTGATTCTTTGCAAACTTGGCGAGCCAATCGGCTGCCTGATTACACAACCTGGGCACAAAATCGAAACAACAAAACAAGAGGGAGAGGGCAGATCTCTTGATGTCGTCCTCAATCGCTGAAGTCTCCCAGCATCCGGAAGACTTTGAGTTCAAATTTTGGATAACTGCTTGGTTATCCGCTTCAACAATGATATTGTTGTAACCATGGCTTATAGCCATTGAAAGCCCCATTCTGATGGCGAGTGCTTCCGCCACTGACACATTCGGCGCCAAACAAGGGACGGAAAAGCCAATAAGAGGGGATCCTGAACTATCCCTGACAATTGCCGCAAGGGAACTTTTGCCAGTACTTCTATCGAAAGTCGCATCGCAATTCACTTTTACCATACCAAGTGGTGGTGGAGTCCATCTCGTTACCTTCTTTGCCTTACTCTGCTTGGCGATCACTTCTGAACTCGTAGTTAGGGAAAACTCCGTGAAATGATAGTCGGCTTTCAACCAAACTTCCCAAGGGGAATCCTTCCTACCTTCGAAGACCAGATTATTTCTTGATTTCCATATAGACCAAAGAAGGAAGGCAATATGCTCACATCCGTTGCCGAATTGAGGAGATGCCTTAAGCTCAATTAACTTAATCCACCACTTAGGGAAACCCGGGAAGCCTCTATCTGAGGGAGAGTAACTGAAATTAGATGCTTTCCAAACTGCTTGAGCAAACGGACAAAGAAATAAAATATGTTCCACCGATTCCCCCAAGCATCCACATCTGGGACACAGATCGGGTTCTCTTAACAGGCCATGCATCCTTCCTTTCAGAGTACTCTTCGATGGCACAATGTTATGGCATAAACGCCACAGGAAAGATCGGATTTTGGAGGGAACTTCCAGCTTCCAAATAGAGTTCCACAGTTCCTTTTTAGTCCTGGGGTCATCGCTTGAAGATGGATTAACAGTGGACTGCGACTCCTCCTCCAAAAAACGGTATCCAGATTTTGCCGTGTATTCCCCATTCTTGTTCTCAGCCCAAATAAAGGAGTCTTGTATGTCAGGGCCCCCAATCGGTACTTTCATGATCGCTTCAGCCTCCTCCTGAGAGAAAGTACTATAGATCTTCTGTTCGTTCCACGTCCTTTGATCAGCATTCAACAAGGAACTAACCGAGAGTGCTGAGACAGGTGTTGGGTTAACGGTTGCTGGTTTGAAGTTCTGGAGCTGAGGAACCCAGTTATCGAACCAAGTAGAAATCCTTCTGCCATTACCGACTCTCCAAAGGCCTCCATTCTTAATAATTCTGAGTCCCTCGCGAATCCCTGACCATGCCCAAGAGGGATTTGAACATTTTGGACTGTCGAGAAAATTACCATTAGGAACGTAGATTCCCCGAAGAACCTTAGAGAGGAGAGATTCAGGTTCTTTAATCATCTTCCAAGCAAGTTTGGTAACAAGGGCCCTATTGAACATTCGAAGATCCCGGAAACCCATACCGCCCTTTTCCTTCGGTCTGCAGAGATCTTTCCAATTTATCCAATGAATACTTCTCTCTTTCTCAGCATTTGTGTTCCACCAAAACTTGGCAATCATTGAGCTTATTTCATCGCAGAACGTAACCGGAAGGAGGAAGCATTGCATAACATAAGTCGGAATGGCTTGAACCACAGCTTTGATAAGGATTTCTTTCCCGGCGTTGCTTAAGAATCTAGCTTTCCACCCCTTCAGCCGGTTTTGGACTCGTTCTTTTATATAAGCCAGAGCTTCTTTCTTACTCCTTCCCCAGAAAGAAGGGAGTCCAAGATATCGAGCATCATCCCCCATTAATCGGAAACCCAGCACATTTTTGAGATGATCCTTTTTCCTGTTACTCATATTTGGGGAGAAGAAAACAGACGATTTTCCAGTACTTACTGACTGACCTGTAGCTGATTGGAACACCCAGAGAATATTCAAGATGCCTTCACCATTTGCAACATTGGCATCTGAGAACACAAGGCAATCATCAGCAAACAATAGGTGACTGAGAATTGGGCAACTACGTTTTATTCTGAGGCCCTGGAACTTCTGCTCATTGCTTTCCTTTTCTATTATCCACGACAGAGTACTCGAGATGAGAGTGAAGAGGAAAGGGGATAAAGGGTCTCCCTGTCTCAACCCCCTCCCCGCTCTGAATTCCCCAGTACGTTCTCCATTCAGCATAAGGGAAAAGGATACAGTAGTGATACATATCATGACCCTGTTAATCCACCACTCGCAAAAGCCCATATTCTCCATGACATAACGAAGGACTTCCCAATCAACTTTGTCATAAGCTTTTTCCAGATCAATTTTCAAAGCCATCTTCCCTGTTTTTCCTTTTCTTGTCCGTTTTATAGCATGGAAAGCTTCATTTGCCAGAATGATGTTGTCATGTATTGCTCTTCCTTTTACAAAAGCTGATTGTTGTGGCGGAATAATCTCAGGGAGAAAAGGCTTTAGACGAGAAGCCAGAATTTTTGTTATAACCTTCATAGAGAAATTACATAAGCTGATAGGTCTTAAATGTGAAACTTCGGTGGGATTTGGCTTTTTCGGGATGAGCACTATATTAGTTTTATTCAGATTGGGATCCAGCTCTCCATTACGAAAGAAATTAACCACCATATCGATCACATCAGTTTTCACAGTGTCCCAGAAGTTATGATAGAAACAACCAGGAAAGCCATCTGGGCCCGGAGCCTTTGTTGCTCCCATATCAAAAACCGCCCTTGTAATTTCTTCCTCCCCCACCTCTTTGCTAAGGGCCTCATTCATGGTTCGAGTAATAATGTTGGGAATATACTCCCGGAGGAGAGTAGGGTTTACCGACGGGTCCCTTTTAAAAACTGTCTGAAAATGCTGAAGAAGGTGGTCAGCAATTTCCGTCGTGTCTCCCAGCCATTCTCCACCGTCTTTTTTGATCTTCACAATCGAGTTCACTCTCCGGTGCTGGATGGTAGTAGCATGAAAGAATTTTGTGTTTTTATCTCCCCATTTTAGCCAGTTGACTCTGGATCGCTGGTGCCAGTATCTCTCCTCGCTTTCCCATTCTTTATCGATTTGTCTTTGGAGACCTTTGAGTTCATCCAACTCCGTGTCAGTGAGTTTTCTACCTTGGAGCTCCGAAATTCTTCTCATTATCTTTTGTTTCTTTTCATGCTTTACTTTCATCTTCTCTTTATTCCACGTCAGAAGGGCTGATCTAGTGCTGCGGATTTTTCTCCTGAATCTAGAACACACTCTTTCTCCCAAGGAAATATTCCAGCCTTTTGAGATGGTTTGAGCGCATTCCTCTTCAAGCAACCATTTGGTCTCAAACTTAAACTCCTTCTTGTGTGCCTTTGGAAGCCCCTCAGTGAATAGAACAATCGGGGCATGATCAGAGGCAATAGCAACTTCCATTATGCCAAGTGCCTTGGGGAAGCTTAGACTCCATTCCGCAGAGCATAAAATTCGATCGAGTTTTTCAAGAATGGATTGATCTCCACTTCTCTGGTTGAACCAGGTGAACTTTCCTCCTTTGATAGGCATTTCAATAAGACATGAGTTGTTGACAAACTCCTCGAAACAAATAGAATCATTTGAGTTTACTGGATTCCCACCTTCTTTTTCCTCTTGTCTTGCTACCACATTTGAGTCTCCCATGATCATCCATTTGTCCTGACCGGGCCCTCTAAAGCTTGATAGATTTTCCCAAAAAACCTTCCGCTCTTCACGATATAGGGGGCCATAGATAAAGGTACTGAACCATGATTCTCCTCCCTCCATAGATATTTCAGTATCAATGTAGCTGCTGTCAAACCGCAGAATAGTTAAATTTACTTCTTCTAACCACCATAAAGCAAGGCCTCCTGCAATCCCCCGTGGATCGACGTAGAAAGCATGTTCCATTTTCATCTTCATTCTAATCTTCTCCAAATATGTCTTTTTCTGCTTTGTTTCGCTTATGAAGACTATTATCGGTTTGATTTTGAAAATAGAGTCCCGTAGCGATCGAACGGTTTCCTTTGTTCCTAGTCCCCGCACATTCCAAGCAAGAACTGCCATATCAACAGAGACCCTCTCCTTCGAAAAACCGGGAAAACCTTCGGATAGAACCTGTCGGAAAGAACCAGAGACAAGAGAGCAAACCGGAAAAACGGCAGGACCGTTTCACAGCAAACACGGAAATCCACAATTTACAGCAAGCAACCAAAAAGAACGGGGAAATCCACCAGAAAACGGGGCAGGTGCGGGGAAGAAAGGGATTAAGATACCAGAGGCGGGGAAAGTACGGGGAAGAAAAGGAGCGAGCAACCAGAATCGGGGGAAAAAAGCAGTCAGGGATAGTAGAGGAAGTCAATAGAACCTGATCGAAAAGGCAAGATCCCCACTCAACGGTCCGGTGAGGAGGGTTTGATGCCGGCAACCGAAGCCTTCATAAAAAAAAAACCCGCCGCGCTTCACGACTCCAAAGACCCGTTCCGAACCAGCCGCGAAAACCAGATCCACCGGGGAAACCACCCGCTTAGTGGAGCGCCCACAAAGACCGGCACTGACGGAGGAGAGGCCACCCGGCGAGAGAAGAGAGCACCACACCGAGGTAAACTCCAGGCCACCTGCCGGCAGGGAGCAGCAAACCAACCCAAACGAAGCCTTGAGATTTTTCGGGAGGGAAAAGGATTTTGGCGCGTGACGGCGCGTTGTAATTTCCTAAACTAATCCACTTAAGTTTCACCCGTGTATTAAATATAAATCCAACAAAATAGATGGGGGGTGTCATTTCCATTCAAAACCGAATAAAACTTTCCTTTTGTTACCTCCTTTTTCCTTTATAATTGTTGTAATCCAGAAAAGAGAAGGGAAAGTAAGAGGGCAGTCCAAGTGATAAAGTATCAGTATTTCCTTTGAACCTAGACTCTGCCAAGTCCGATATGTTGGGGACAGCTGCTTCTTCTGCCGCTACCATCTCTACCACCGCCCACGCCGCCGCCACCGTACGCCGCGCTTTTCCTTTGAATTCTGTCTCTTATTCTCCTTCTCACCACTCCATTTTGTGCGGTCGATTTCATTTTGTCTCGCTACGCTCCTTCACCGCTGTCTCAACCAAAGCCATGTCGAACTCTCAAACCCTCGCTTCTTCTGAACTCGGCCCTCAATCATCTGCATCCGGTACTGTTTTTCCCTCCCCTTTTCTATATTCTAATGTTTTCTTTAACAATGTTCACCTTTTTTTGTTTTTTTTTTCTGGAAAATAAGAAAACAATATATGCCTTTTGTTTTCTCTGTCAGGCAATAAGCAAGCACTAATTTCCTTGTCTGACAAGAAAGACTTGACCTTGCTTGGCAATGGCCTTCAAGATTTGGGGTAAATAACTTACCCCTTTTTTCTTTAGATATTTTCATGTTTTATTTCATCTTTTACCACGGGCCTTTGCTGCTTATTCTTCTTCTTCTTTAGAAGAGAAAAAAGGAGGGAAAAGTATAGCCTTTGACATTGACTATTGATAACTGCTAGAGTAAATGAGGGGACAAAATGTCATAAATATGGCGTCATCTACGTATTCAATTCTTTGTAACTTTTTTCTTAGGACTTGGTAGGGTCTATTTTATCAGTATCAGTGTAAAATTTTAAAACAGCAGTTCTGAAGCATTGGTTTGGACTTGCTTCTTTGAAATTATAGGTACACAATTGTTTCTACCGGAGGAACTGCATCTGCCTTAGAAAATGCTGGTGTCTCTGTAACTAAAGTGGAGCAGCTTACTTGTTTCCCTGAAATGGTAACCTTGGTTCTTATTCTGTGCTGTCCTATCCTGTTTATATATTTCTTTCCTTCTTAATTAATATTCCATGGCCCTGTTAGTTATGTTATTTAGACTCTGGTGTAAGTGTTGGACATGGGTATGGCTTGATTTTTCCAAGTTTTTCTATATATTTGGAGGATCCTTAGGGGTCAAAGCAACATAGTTGGTTAGGGCATCCAGGACTATATTTGAGGATAAACAATAATCAGCTGCAGTGATTATGCCGTCCTTACTGATAATTTGGGAAGCTTTTTTTTTTCTTCCAACTTGACCTTGATTTTAACTATTTTACTGATGTTTTTTAATAGGAAAATTAGATACACAAGACCCGGCCTTGAAGTCAAAGCCTACTTATTATCTTCTCTCTTAATGATCGATCACCATGCTTTCCTAATGATATGCTGCTAACGTTATTATACCTCTCTTAAATGTTAGTTTTAGCTTTAAAGCTCACTGAGTTTGGAGATTGACTGAAGTGTCTTTTTTTACAGCTTGACGGTCGTGTGAAAACACTACATCCCAACATACATGGCGGTATTCTTGCTAGAAGAGACCAAAAACATCACATGGAAGCTCTTAATAAGCATGACATTGGTTAGTTCTAACATCTAACCTTGGGGTGAAATGAAACTCTCCTTAATGGATAAGCTTTTCTTATCCAAGTATGAAGTATGGTATCAGACTTTCCCTTTTTCTTTTAGCTAAAATTGTTTCTATTCAGGTACGTTTGATGTGGTGGTTGTGAACTTGTACCCATTTTATGATAAAGTTACTTCTACGGGAGGAATTGCATTTGACGATGGCATTGAGAATATAGATATTGGTGGCCCTGCAATGATTAGAGCTGCTGCGAAGGTAACTGTTAACAAGTTGATAGTGAAATATTATTTTATTGGTGTATTCATTTGCCCAAGTTGTGTATTAGCTGGAATCATTGTTATGTAGCTTCATGTTCTAGTAGATAGTATCATATGCAAGCATGTTTATTTAAAAAGCAAAGCTAAATAGGTACCTGAACCACAATGGTTATGAAGGGCATGTCAACTTGTTGATTTTGGGCTGTAAAATTAGGTTTGGTTATAGTCCTGGATCAATATTAGCTTCCTAGTCATCTGATCTAAGTGCAGTGCTAAAGGCATAGGAATTTATCATTCCTTAACATACAAGTTGAATAGGCCATTCTTTGTTTTAATCATTTTCTATTGCAAAATAACACATTTACTTGAACAGAATCACAAGGATGTCTTGGTTGTTGTTGACTCACTAGACTATCCTGCACTCCTTGAGTTCCTTAAAGGCGGGCAGGATGATGAACAATTCCGGAGAAAGCTTGCCTGGAAAGCTTTTGAGCATGTTGCTTCTTATGATTCTGCAGTTTCAGAGTGGCTCTGGAAACAGACTGGGGGAGGTATTCTATTATGCTTTATTTTTTCCCGAACTCTTCTCTTATGCTTTAGCTACTTGGTCATTGTAGTTGAAATGGTATTTGGAAGAAAATAAAGCTACTTTACATGCCATAAGATTAGGTCTCAGCTAATAAAGTTTACTATCGCATAAAAGGAAAATACTTGTTCTTTTTAAAAGAATCAATATAACAACTCATTAAACTTTTTCATTAAGTGCTGCCTATAATTGTTACAAATTTAGATTGACATAATTCTTTCTGTTGGAAGATAAATTCCCTCCCAAATTGACGGTGCCATTATCCCTCAAAAGTTCACTTCGTTATGGAGAAAATCCTCATCAGAAAGCTGCATTTTATGTTGACAAGAGTCTGTCTGAGGTCAATGCTGGTGGTATTGCAACCGCTGTTCAACACCATGGGAAGGTACTTTTGTTCTTTATGTTATTTTTTATGCACTTGACTCAGTCATGCTTGTTAATAAGTTAAAACAATAGATAATTATGGAACCATCTTGCCTGTTTTCTCTTCCTAGTTTTCTTTTGCAAGAAAGTATTTTCTTTTATCATTTTTTTATTCTGCTTGCTTTGCTGATAAACTCAGTTACAGGATATGAGACTTTTTCAGTCGGTCCATACTTCTTTTTCAATTGGTTCTTATCATGCAACCGCAGATAGCATTTAAATTGTTCCTTATGTTGAAGACTGCCTTGTTATGTTGTTGTTCCTTTTCACTATGGTGATTGAGGACATGAAATCCTTTGCAAATTGGAATGCTACGATTATGTTCTTTGCCAATTTAGTTTTCAGTTGTGTTATTCCATGGCAAATCCTTACATTTTTTATCTTAGTGCAGGAAATGTCATACAATAACTATTTAGATGCCGATGCTGCATGGAATTGCGTCTCGGAGTTTAGGAACCCTACTTGTGTGATTGTAAAGCACACAAATCCATGTGGAGTAGCTTCTCGTGATGACATCCTTGAGGCTTACAGGCTCGCTGTGAAAGCTGATCCAGTGAGTGCATTTGGAGGAATTGTAGCCTTCAACATAGAAGTAGACGAGGCAAGTTAATTAGTTTTTTGGACTCCTTACATGCAATTGTGCCGTCTTTGTATCATACATCGAATATCATTTTATCTGTATGCTACCTTCAAAATCAAGATAGAGTACCCTTTTTATCAATTTAATTGCTCACTTTTTTGGCTTTAGGTTCTTGCTAAGGAAATCCGAGAGTTCCGAAGCCCAACGGATGGTGAAACTCGGATGTTTTATGAGATCGTTGTAGCTCCAAAGTATACGGAGAAGGGACTTGAGATCCTCCGTGGGAAGTCAAAAACATTGAGGATCCTTGAAGCAAAGAAAAATGAGAAAGGGAAGCTCTCACTACGACAAGTTGGTGGTGGTTGGCTGGCCCAGGATTCAGATGACTTGACCCCTGAAGATATCCAGTTCAATGTAGTATCTGAGAAGAAGCCACAAGATAGTGAGCTTCGTGATGCGGAATTTGCGTGGTTGTGTGTTAAGCATGTCAAGAGCAATGCCATTGTAATAGCAAAGGTTTGTTATTTTGCTAGGATATTAAATTCTGGTTAAGATATTTCCCCTGTTGGCAATACTTTCTGACCCTTGGACATTATTTCTCAGGACAACTGTATGTTGGGTATGGGAAGTGGGCAGCCAAACCGTCTGGAGAGTTTGAGAATAGCTTTGAGGAAAGCAGGAGATGAGGTCAAGGGAGCTGCTTTGGCTAGTGATGCATTCTTCCCATTTGGTAATTACTACATTGAAAAGTTTTTGCGTGCACAATGAAAATGTTGTCGAGTAAATAGGCAATTGTGCAGGCATGCAATGGCGTGGCCTATATAACCCGTTTGCTAATGAATATGTTGTTTTTCCTCTCTATTAATAGCTTGGAAAGATGCAGTGGAAGAAGCTTGTGAAAGTGGGATTGGAGTCATTGCAGAGCCTGGTGGGAGCATTAGAGATGGAGATGCTGTGGATTGTTGTAACAAGTATGGTGTTTCCTTACTTTTCACAAATGTAAGGCACTTTAAGCATTGATACTTGCACTTGCATGGGTTCAAATGCAATTCATGTGGCTGTAATCTTCACAATTAAGAAGCCTTGTGTTTGGATTTTAGAGCAGTTTTGTACTTGGTTTACCAAAATAATAGAATAAGAGATGTTAATTTAGATTTGAGTTGGCAAAAGCAACCATGGCCAACACCAACTGCATATTCTTGCTTCCATTCGTCAAATCATATAATTCTCTGAGTTAATCTGATCAAAACCAGCTGAAATTAAGTAGCATCTATGATGGGATGAGGGTATTGAATTCATTTCTACTGAAAGGATCTTTTATTGCATCCTGCAGTGTCTTTGGAGTTCGGTCCAAAGGTAACTGCGGACACAATATCAGCTCTGTTGTTGCAGTGAAATCATGTGCTTGTCATCCCATCAAAATATTATTACGATGAGTTACATTCATCTTTATTTCCCATGTCTCTTTTCACTGCATTTTTCATATTAAGTAGTTGAAAGAAAAGGATTTATTCTACATTTGTCGGAAGAGTCCAAAAAGAAGCCTCTAGCTTGAGGCGGTACCGTTGCTGCTGCTGAATGGGAATTTTAATGATTTCAACCATTGGATTAAAAAATAAGGTAAAAGGCTTATAATTTATAAGGTTACCATGAATTCGAAGGGTTTTGGTTTTGATTAACTACGGTAAGTATTTGGGCTGGAACATTTTTTTCTTACCTTTTAGGTAAGAACTTAGGTTGGTCTCAGTAAAAATTTAAGTTCGAACCTAAAATTTTAGTTGTTCCGTAAAAATTCTTACCATGAGTTTTAAGGGTTCAAATTTAGTTAACATTTTCTTATATTTTTTTGCAACAATTTAGGTTAATCTCGGTAAGAAATTAGGTTGGAACCTAAAATTTTGGGTGTTCCATAACAAATCAGGTTGTTCGGTAAAATTTTAGAATGAACCCTAAATTCTTACCATAAGTTTGAAGAATATTGGTAAAGATTTAAGTTGTTACCTTCTTTTTCTTACCTTTCGGGTAATAATTTAGGTTGGAACCTAAAATTTTGGTGTTTCTTAAGAAATCATGTTGTTGGGGGTAAGATTTTAGGTTGAAATCTAAATACTTACAATTAGTTCGAAGGGTATTAGTTTTGGTTAACTAAGGTAAATTTTTTCGTTAACTGTCACGTCACCTCCTCGTTAGATTTTAATGGTTGGCGGTTAAAATAACACCAATTAAAAAATTTGGTGGTGTGTTTGTCAATTTGTTTAGTCGGGTGACCGAAATAGGACGAACCCTATAGTTAAATGGTCACACAAGTAGTTTAAACCTTAAATTTAAACAGAATATATTTTTTGGTAAAATAAATGTTGAAATTGGACTGAACCTAAATAGCAGTTGGCATATCATTTTCTGTTTTCGTTACAAAAGAACAGTTATGGTCAATGAGAAACCAAACCATATTTAAATAAATGGATGATCCTTGATCAGAAACAAATCCAAGTGTTCAAATAAAGTGAAATTTTCTCTCTCTCTTTCTATATATCTTAAAAAAGTTGTTATAATTTTTGTGTGTTAATTGCACAATACGTATTCAAATTATGTCTGTCATTCTAAATTGGTCATCAAACTTTTGAACATTCTAATTTCATCCTCAAACTATGACTCATTCTTAATTAATCCTCAAATTTTTGGGCATTCTAATTTCATCCCCAAATTATTACTCTCATTCTAAATTGATCACCAATCTTTTTAGCATTGTATTTAATCTCCAAATTTCAGTGTCCACTGATCCATGTTAATAAAACTATTATAAATTTTTTAATTGACATGTAATTATTGATGTGAATTATGTAATAATATAATGTGATATAAACGATAACATGAGGATAACAATTGAAAAATTCAAAAGTTTGGAGGACCAATTTAAAATGATGGTCATATTTTAAAGATGAAATTGAAATATTCAAAAATTTAAGGACCAATTAAAATGAAGGTCATAGTTTGGGTACATGTCGTGCAATTAACTCTTTTTTTAGAAAAAATTGTTAAGTTTGGTGGAGTTATTAAGTACCGAATAGAATTCACCTGCCTTTTTTGTGCCTTCATATGTCTTACCAATAATTTTATGTCACGTGTATTATTAATTATTTTTTATTATTTTAATATTTATTTTGTTTTATTGATAATATCTATCAAATTATTAGTAGGACTTATATATGGCACAGAAAAGAGGCGGACTGTTTCTATTAATTAGGTACACAATTCCTCGGCCACAACCCGTAGGTAGAGAGGAGAAATGGCAATTACTTGAAGATTAGTATTAGTTGGAGAAAACAGTACAGGTGGATCAAAATGAAAGTAGATGTGATGTTGCAGTTCAACTATCAATAGCTTCATTCACACTCCAAATTTATATCAATTTCTCATTCTAACTTCAAGAGAAATTGAAATAATTTCAAGACCCGTAATTTGAAAGAAACTAAAAAAAACAAATGAAGGCTCAAATATCAAGGTTCAATTTACCAAGCCCTAACATACAAGAATGGCTGTAAATCAACTCAGCACTACTGAACTAATAAATACCGTTCAGAAAGGATTTGCGTTCTGCATTTTGCCCCTCAGCTTCCTGCATTATTTAGATGAAAACGATGGTAGACTATACACCACTAAATAGTATTTAACTTATTTTCGAGTCACTTGTGGAGTACTTAAATAATTTTTTTGTGGGGACCTTGGCAAAATAGTTTAGGGTGCGATGTAACTAATATTTTCAAAATATTTGAGGTTTAATGAGAATTTGAAAATTTTGAGGGTTGATTAAAATTTTCAAATATTTTAAAGGCTTTAACTAAACTATTTTCAAGTTCTTTTAAGTGCCTTAATGTTCCAACTATGATTGGAATCCATTAAGAACTAAAAATTATATTCACTAATCTGTGTAAGGTGGCAATTCGGTAGGAAATAATCGAAAATTGTGAGATCCAAACTTATAAGTATGGGAAATAATTGAGATTTTCACCCACGGAGATGGGACAGAGAAGATTTATCACCGAAGCTCAAATTGAGATAGGGACGGAAATTATTATATTCGAACCGTTGAAACCCGTATAAATCATTGTGGGGTCCCTAAAAAATATCTATAGAGATCCTGATGTTTTATAATATTTTACAAAATTTGACAAAAAGAAGGGTAATTTACCCATTTCTTAACAAAAATCTAATCTCCCATAACTTGAGTATGGTCGGTTGGAGTAAGTTTCGAAATTTTCCGTAAATTTTATAAAAATAATTAAATAGTGGCTTGTAGATCATTGTAAATGTGTTTTAGTTGAATTTTGTTTAAAGCACATGGTGATCGATTTCGATATGTATTTTAAATATATTGGTATTTAAATGTTGAAAGGTCATAACAATTTGACAGTAGATTTTTTAGAAAAGAGTTTTAGCAGTTCCTTTGAAAAATTACCAAAATTTTTACAAGATAAATCAAGAAGCGGGCCTTATATTTCTATAACCATACGAAAGTTTAGATTTGTTTAAAACAAACGTTTCTCGATTTCAGGTTATATATTAGAAGTTATTAATTTTTTAGTGAACAAAGGTCACAAGAAAAGGTACCATATTATTTCTAAAAACAACAATGATAGTGACTTCAAAAACTATACGAGTAAAATTAGAAGAGATAATTTATATGGTTAGAAAGATTATTGAATCTAATTCCTTTTAGAACAAACAAATTATGATTTAAAACTGTAGATTATTATTACTTACATATTTTATTTTAAGGATAAATGCATGTTGTTATGTTTTAATAGTTAATATTTTAGTCATGTTTTATACTTTTGAAATAATTAATTTCTTGTTGTCAAAAACAAATTTATCATTTATGATTGTAATTTTGGAGATTTAATATTGGGTGTTTGTTTTAATGTATTAAGTTTTGTTTTTTTTTATGAGTATTAACCGAAACACGCGAGAATCTGTAAGGGATGATATATGCGCACGAAAAAATTTCTGAAACCGTACCAGCAAGTATTGAAGATAGAATATAGAATGCAAAATCATCACCGACCTACCCGCTGTCACCCTACATATGGGTCAACAAAACATAAAAATTAGTCATTGGATTCTCTTCG
This sequence comes from Hibiscus tridactylites, assembly GCA_958450335.1. Classification (NCBI taxonomy): domain Eukaryota; kingdom Viridiplantae; phylum Streptophyta; class Magnoliopsida; order Malvales; family Malvaceae; genus Hibiscus; species Hibiscus tridactylites. The sequence goes on along the minus strand of OY288268.1, from coordinate 100,506,201 downwards.
GCGAATACCTTAGGAAACAAAAAAAATCATGTTCACTTATCAATTGTGCATGTTTGGTTTTGTGTTTGGGGTCTAAAAATCCCAATTGAACGGGAAAACATGCATCGGTCATCGTGCTAACATGTTTGGATCTAAAAATTCAATTGTGATTTTAAACTTCAAACGTGATTTTGGAAAAAAAACAAGGTAGAAGTAGCTTTTGCATTTCGTCGTAATTTTTACACTATATTTTTACACAATCGTAATTTTTAAGACAAAAATTCCCAAACATAAATCACGTTACTTTAAAATCTATTATACACAAAATTAATTTTATAAAATCACGATGATTCAAAATTAATTTTACCACCGCAAAATCAAATATTATGCATAGAGTTTTAGCGTAAACCGTTGTTTACCCTAATCTTTACAATGATATATTTTCTTTTGAGATGGCATGGAAAGCGTTGCAACTAGAAATGGGAAGGTATGAAGAACGACAACAAGAGGCGTGGAAAGCATTTCGAGAGCGGTGCTCATACAAGCATAGTCAAGGTGAGCCAATATAAGACAGAGACGTGAAAGAAAAGAAAATTGATGGGTAAATTACATCTGCACTAAATTTTAAGTTTAGTATCGATTATATTGTCACAGGGGAACTTTTTGTGACCGAGCCATTCGCACCCATAGGTGTTGACCCTTGCGCACCATGCTTTTCTCCCAACCGAGGGGCCCGAGTAGCTGCCCATGCCACGCACCAAGGGGCCATGCCCAACGCCCTTGGTGGTGTCCGCGCCCAAGAGATCCGTCCTGGGCCAATTCGTCCGCACCATGGGGCCTTGTCCAACACCCCATGTGCTGCCCGCGAGTCTTGCACCCGAGGGGGCCCAACACAAGCACCCGAGGGGCCTTTGCCATGCACCCTCCATGCCGGCCAAAGCATGGAGCCTGAGCCTGCACCCGACGTGCACGCCCAAGGAGCCGAGCCCGCACCTGATGTGCGCGCCAATAGGCCTAGGGGTTGCCCATCCGAGTTGCCCACACCCCTAGGGCCCGATTCAGCCAAAGGCATCCAAGAGAGGGGATTTTGGACACCAAGATTGGACCATGAGAGGCCCAATCCGCCCAAGCACCATCATCCCATGCCAAGTTGTCATCCTTGGAGAAATACTTATGGAAAGCAAGCCATCCATGGGGGAAAGTATTCTAGGACAACAAAGCAATGATGTCATAGGCTTTGTATTAGGGGCAATATTGTTTGTAATCAAGGCAAGTCAATATGAATATGACAAACTTGCCTTGAATAGGAGATTCTTTGTTGAGACTCATCCATGGCCCTTGGATGAAGTCATTGCTAGCCATTGGATCGAGGGGGATTAGGCTATAAATAGAGCCCTCCTCCATCCATCTTAGTCATTCCACTTTTCACCATTTCATCTTTTGTAAAGCTTTTCTCTTCTTTGTTAATAAAGAAGCTTTGGCACTCTTTTCTCCCCATCTAGGCTTAGGGGGAGTTTTTAACGAGGCCTTAGCTTTCTTAACCGAGAGTGTGCATCCCTTTCCTTGCTTTACTTTGAGCCATCACCCTTTTCATTTTTCCAAGAGAGCTTCCGCATCCGAGACTAAGCCTTCCGAGCTTAGTGAGTAAGGCTGACTTGGCCGTTTTCAAGCCCCTTTCGAGTGCTTCACGACCAAGGCCGCACGAGGGTAGACCGGCCTAGACCTAGCCCCGTGACAAGTGGTATCAGAGCTATTTTCCGCATCCTACCGAGTCAAGAGATGGCGCAAAGAAGAAGGAACGTTGCAGCAAAGAAGACAGTGTAATCACAAGGCGTCTCGCATAAAAGCGAGGTGAGCGAATCTAACTGCCCAAAGAGGAGACCGTCAAAGTGTTGGAAGTGTGGAGAGCCACACGAGTCTTTCCGATGCCCGCACCATTTCAAGCAGTCCAAGGTACAGGACGAGCCCGACGAGACCGAGGCTTCGAAGCTTGATGCGAGGTGCACTGTGCTACCAGCGAGTATGGTAGAGGCGTTCGAGGAGCGAAGCTTGCCCGATGAGACCGAGGCCATGAAGCTTGCTTCCTTGTTCGGGGAACAATCATCAGCGAGGATGATGGTTGGGGCGTCCAACTTCAAGAGTGAAGTAAGGGAAAGGTTGCAAGAGTGCAACGAGGCCACACAACCGTGGAAGAAGCCAAGTTATGTGGGGTGTTCCAGCGACGATGACGAGTCATGGGAGTCAAGTGTAGTCGAGAGAGACTACGAGGAAGAGGAGCCTATGTATGTCAACATAGCCTTCCGCAACGTGACGTTGAGTGCACTAGTTGATCCAAGTGCACAAGGAGTGCTCGTGTCTAAGCAAACAGCCGAGCAGCTAAACCTTCAAATTAAGAGGGTTAAACGACAAGTTGTGACAGCCAACTTCAATGATTAGAGAGTTGTGGGAATCGCGAAAGATGTGTTCCATCAAATAGGCGATTTCCGAGGCACAACGAACATCAAGGTAATTTCTTGCAAATTTCTTGACGTTTATAAAATTGTTATTGGTTCAACTTGTTTAGAACAAATTGATGCGCTTGTCTTGTCCGAAGCCGAGGATAGGTGTATTGCAGATCCACACCGACAAGACGTTGAGGCGCTAAGTGATGAGATTGAGGCTTCGCCAAGCATCCATGAAGGAGTGCTTGAGCCCGAGACAACTAAGGAGCAAATCCGCCCAACTCAAGCCAAGAGTGGCCGAGACGAAGATGAGCGCGAATTTGCTAAGATCGTGATTGCCAACATTGAGTTTGAGGCGTTAGTGGATTCTAGCGCAACATCGTTGGTCGTTTCTGATCAAATTGCTGATTGGTTGAATCTTCAAGTGGAGAAGATTCATGGTGAGACCGAGTTCATCAACTTCAACGAAGAGTTCATCGATGGAGTTGCATGGAACGTGAGAGTTCGCATCGGAGAATGGTGCGACACAACCAACATCAAGGTAATTTCTCACCATTGTCTTGATGATGAGGTTATTATTGGTTTATCTTGCCTAGAACAGATTAACGCACTTGTTTTGCTAGAAGCCGAGGGTGAGTATGATGCAGGTTTGCAACAAGACGATGACGAGTTGTTAAGCCAAGACAAAGGCAACCAAGTGTGCGAATCCGAGGTAGCCAATGATGAAGAAACCATGGAAGAGTCCATGGAAAGTTCCACCACAATGGGACGAGTCTTTGAAGAGATCAAAGACGAGGAGAAGCCTTTGGAGTTGCCAACGACACCAAAGAGCGAGATGGTTCAAGAGGTGGAGTACCCATCCGAGCCATCCGAGTTTGATGAAGAGATGCAAAATCCATCCGAGTTTGGTGAAGAAGATCAAGCCGATGGAGAGGAGCTAGCAACTTTTTTCGAAGAGTTGCAAGCCGAGTTCGACGAGTGGTCGAGTTCCATGGACGAGTGGCATGAGTCCATGGAAGCAAGTCAAAGCACCGAGGTGCCCAAGCCCAATGATGAGGGGCCAAACCATGCCAACACTTGCCTTGGGTATCGACAAGGCAAAGTGGATCGAGACGATGAGGACTTAGTGTCCGAGGTAAGTGAGTCTGTTTTTCAATCCAATTTGGGACTAACTCACTTTGGTTTTGTTTGTAGATCGCCAACGAGAACGTGCGAAGAACAAAGCCATTCCATCGAGCAAGTAGGCACGACGACCTACCAAGATGGGTTGCCATCCGAGAGAGTGCAAGAGTGCACCGAAGAGGAGCTTTTCCAAGACCCCGCCATCATCACTTGCCTTGAGTATCGACAAGGCGAAGTGACCCAAGCCAACAAGGACTTTGTGTCCAAGGTGAGTAAGTTTAGTTATTTTGAAAACTTAAGACTAACTTACTCTGGTTTTGTTTTCAGGCCGCTGATGCGATCGAGCGAGGGACCAAGCCAAGCACAAAGCAAGGCGAGCATCTCCTATGAGAAGGAGACGCCTAGCATCGAGACGGGACAAGCATCAAGGCACAAAAGCCTTGTGCTTTTGACGGATCATCCCAAATCCGAGGGTGATCGAGAACTTGCTAAGGAGTGGCAACCGTTCGAGAAGGATCGTGAGTCAAGGCATGAGAGCCTTGAGCTTTGGAGGTTGTTTCCCGATGCCAAGCGGAAACATGGCGAACCATCCATTGAAGTGCTTCGAGAGTCAAGGCATGAGAGCCTTGCCCTTTGTACGAGAGTTTCCTTAGCCAAGAGGGAACACGATGACGAGCCGAGGCCGTTCGAGGACAAGTCGATCGAGTCTCTTCAATGCCTATCGACGAGGGCGTCGATAGATTTAGTGGGGGAGAATGTCACAGGGGAACTTTTTGTGACCGAGCCATCCGCACCCATAGGTGCTGACCCTTGCGCACCATGCTTTTCTCCCAACCGAGGGGCCCGAGTAGCTGCCCATGCCACGCACCAAGGGGCCATGCCCAACGCCCTTGGTGGTGTCCGCGCCCAAGAGATCCGTCCTGGGCCAGTTCGTCCGCACCATGGGGCCTTGTCCAGCACCCCATGTGCTGCCCGCGAGTCTTGCACCCGAGGGGGGCCAACACAAGCACCCGAGGGGCCTTTGCCATGCACCCTCCATGCCGGCCAAAGCATGGAGCCCGAGCCTGCACCCGACGTGCACGCCCAAGGAGCCGAGCCCGCACCTGATGTGCGCGCCAATAGGCCTAGGGGTTGCCCATCCGAGTTGCCCACACCCCTAGGGCCCGATTCAGCCAAAGGCATCCAAGAGAGGGGATTTTGGACACCAAGATTGGACCATGAGAGGCCCAATCCGCCCAAGCACCATCATCCCATGCCAAGTTGTCATCCTTAGAGAAATACTTATGGAAAGCAAGCCATCCATGGGGAAAGTATTCTAGGATAACAAAGCAATGATGTCATAGGCTTTGTATTAGGGGCAATATTGTTTGTAATCAAGGCAAGTCAATATGAGTATGACAAACTTGCCTTGAATAGGAGATTCTTTGTTGAGACTCATCCATGGCCCTTGGATGAAGTCATTGCTAGCCATTGGATCGAGGGGGATTAGGCTATAAATAGAGCCCTCCTCCATCCATCTTAGTCATTCCACTTTTCACCATTTCATCTTTTGTAAAGCTTTTCTCTTCTTTGTTAATAAAGAAGCTTTGGCACTCTTTTCTCCCCATCTAGGCTTAGGGGGAGTTTTTAACGAGGCCTTAGCTTTCTTAACCGAGAGTGTGCATCCCTTTCCTTGCTTTACTTTGAGCCATCACCCTTTTCATTTTTCCAAGAGAGCTTCCGCATCCGAGACTAAGCCTTCCGAGCTTAGTGAGTAAGGCTGACTTGGCCGTTTTCAAGCCCCTTTCGAGTGCTTCACGACCAAGGCCGCACGAGGCTAGACCGGCCTAGACCTAGCCCCGTGACAATATCATTAAACTGAAAATCGATAAAATTTTAGCATTGAACTTTAGTTTAGGTTTTAATTATACCATTCGGCCACTAAATCGGTGATGTGGACGGATCTTAACAGTCCGTGTGCGATGACGTGGAGGGATTTTAAAGGTCCAGTGGTATAATTGAAACCTAAACTAAAATTCAATGTTAAAATAGAATCACTTTTAATTCAATGCTAAAACAATCAACACTAAACTTAAAATTCAATAATATTTGGTGTAGTTTACCCAATTCTGGAGTGAGAATGGTTAATATGTATTTTTTTTTGTTTAAATTTGCCTTGTGTGTGGGTACATTGCTCACAAACAAAGTGAGGAGTGACGATCAATTCCAATATCCAAACAGTAAGTAAGATGGTCCATATTTGATAGTTGGCTTATAAAACTTTCTTTCCTTTTCTCCTTTTGAAAGCATAGCATGATGGCGCCTCAATTATTTAAACAAAGCAACACAAGATCAAGATAAAAAATAAGGGTAAACTACAACAATGTCACTGAACTTTAATATGTATATCAAAAATACCATTAAACTATGAATAGATATTATTATAACATTAAACTTAGATTTTAACTTCGATCCAAGCACTCCGCGATTAATTATGTAATGAAGCGTTAAACCAAAACGACGCCATTTTAGTATAGTTATTTTGATGCCTAAAATGACCCAAAACGACAACGTTTTGATAGAGGAAAAATTAAGAAAACTTAGATTTTAACTTCAATCCAAACACTCCGCCGTTAACCATGTAAAGAAGCGTAAAATCAAAACGGAATCGTTTTAGAATTGTTGCTTTGATGTCTAAGATAGCCCAAAGCGACATCATTTTGATAGAGGAAAAATTAAGAAAATATTACACTAAAAAAGACTTAAAACAAGGACATTAAAGATAGAAAGTAAGCACCTAACCACCAAGCCAACTTAAAATCTTCTTATAATTTCAATGCTAATATAAATATATATTTGCAATTGAAATTAATTTTATTTATCTCATAATATAATTTTATAATATTTTTAATATTTTTAATTTATATATAATATTTTTAAATATTATTTTTATAATATATATATATATATATATATAACTAAATCATAAATCCCAAACACCAAACCCTAAATCCTAAACTTTAAACCCAAACTCCAAACCTAACTAAATTATTATTTATAGTACATATAACTAAAACCTAAACCTCAAAGCCTTCATCCTAAAAGGTTTAGGGTTTGTGGTTTAAAGTTTAGGGTTGAGGTTTAGGGTTTAGTTATAAATATTATATATAAATTATAAAATATTCTAAATGTTAAAAAATTATGGGTTAATTACACCAAACCATCAAATTTTTGGGTGTGTATCGATTATACTACTAAACTAAAAATCGATATTATTTTATCATTAAACTTTAGTTCATGCTTAAATTATATCACATGGTCATTAAAGTCCCTCCATGTCATCATAAGCGGATCGTTAAGATCCTTCCACGTCATTGATTTTAAGGGCCCAATGATAATTGTAGTCTAAACTAAAGTTTAGTGTTAAAATAGTATTGATTACTAAAATTCAGTTCTAAAATAGTATCAATTTTTAGTTCAGTGGTATAGTCGATACAAATTATATACCGTAATTTACTCTAAAAATAAAAATAATTAATTACACTCACAAAGGATATTATTTAATATAGTTCAACCCATATAATATAATCTACCTCCATGGTCCCAAAATAACTAAATATCATCCCACTAAACTTATAATTTTGCGCAAATAAAGTAACAAATCTTATTCACAACAATTTGTAACAACCTAAGACTAAACCACATTATCTATTCATAAGCAATAATACTCATCACCAATAACAGGGGCGGAACTAAGTGAAGACATGGGACCACGATCCCTTAAATTTAAAAAAATTAGATTTTAACCTTTTAAAATTTTAAAATATTTAATTTAACAAGTACTATTATGCTTCTCAAATTTTTTAAATTTTAGAAATTCATATTAAATTTTAAATTTTTAAAAATTTTAATTAAATTCCTCCCATAATTTTTACAAGTGCTTATTATGCTTCTCAAAATTTTAAAAATTTTAGTTATACTTCATTTTTTTTTAAAATCTGCAAATAAAATCTTTCAGTTTTTTTTTCCTTCGAAAAAGTTCAATTTTAATCTCTATTTTTAAAAAATTAAGTAGACCTCTCTAAACTCTTTTTTTCAAGTTCTACCATTGACTAAAAATATATTTAACAATAATACTGTAAAAATTTAATATCTCATTCACTAAGATATTATACCTATTGAAGAATATCTAATACTGTAAATATATTTAACAATAGTCTCAAACCAATAGAATTACATTAAAATCTTAAATCTCAACCAGATTTTTTATTAGAATTTGGATAATTATTCCGCTCTGATAGGTCACTCCACCTCGACTCCTTTATCTAGTCGTATGGTGAAGACTTGTCGCTCTACCACTTATCCTTAAGAGCGAGTTACCTCAATTGATAAACCGAAACATGTCAAGAGAACAGGTGAATTGATTAAAAAAAATTGTGGTGAAAATTATCAAACAATAAAATTATGCGTAACAATTTAGACTGATTCGACTTATAAATTAATTCTCTTTTATTACTTTAGTTATCCAAACTAATAATTTATCAATTCACTAGATTTATTTACCTTTAAAGATACGGTGTATCCTTACAAACTCCCTTAAAATTTATATCTCAAAATTTTACGAACACTTTTAAAATCGACAAAATACAAATTTAACAAACTAAGAAAACCTCACAAAACAATTATGTTTACACAATTAAACTCTCACCTAAATGAATACTTAGAAAGAAAATTAAACAAAGGAAGCTCACATGTGTTCTTACAATGAAAATAGACTTTAAAGCTCAAATACAAGATTTTTTTGATTGAATGTTGGTATAGACTTTTTTGATGTTCTACAATCACTTGGAGGTCTCTTTTATGTCATTTAATCAATTTTTAGTTGTTTATAGTCGTTAGAAGAGGTTTAGAGCCGTTGAGAAGTCTAAAATCGTGCATTTAATGCTCACATGCACAACACTTTCAAAGCTTCTCAAAGTGTTTCAAAACACTTTGAGTGGGATTAACAAATTCAACCATTAGAGATCAGGAGTTTCGAAACTTACCCAAGAATTATCAATATATGTATATTTGAGAGTTATCAATACTCAACTCTGAAACAATAAATTTAAGTTAAATAAGAGTTTTTACATGTCAGCATTTTTCTCACATTACCGCCAACATGTCACGCCACATAGGACATTAACGTCATTCTATCTTTGACTGTCTGTTGACTATAACAACCAACGTTATATAAAGGTTAAGTTGATTGTAATTTAAATTATGAGGACTACATCTAGTGTAAAACTTTTATAAGGGCTAAATTAATTTTTTTAATTTTTTTATTGAGGGTTAATTTGACCTTTAAGCCAAATTAAATTAAAAATATTCACATAAAAATTATAATATATAATTGTTTCCATTACACTATCAAAATTTAGTAAAAACTTGAATATTTCATCAAAAAGTAATAAAAGCTCACAATATATACAATAAAAATAGCATGACTCGGTGAAAAAGTTATGCTACAAAATCAAATGATATATCATCAATTAATACGTAGAATCAAAACATATGTTAAAACAACATGAATGAAAAAAAATCTTTGCTCCACAGTTTCGATAATTCTATAGAGAAAGAAATGACATACATTAGGCACTACAAAGAGAGAATTGAAACTAAAAATATCACCACAAATAATTAATATTCTGAGGACATTAAATAAAAAACAACAAATAAATAAAAGAAAAGGAGAATATGAAGGGAAGTGATTCTTAATAATAAAGGATTTAAATAGAAGAGCTGCCTAATTAACTTCTCCACCCAAACTATTGTTAAGATAGATGAGTTGAAAGCATAATACCAAACTGGTAATAATAATAGAGGAGTTGAAGTAGTTGTTTACTTGTTTATGGTATTGGTGAGCGGTGGCGTAGGAGTTTTGGTTCAACGACGTTTCACCAACCCTCACGGCTCACATGCCTTTCACCACCAAATCCTGGCAAAACTCGAGTCATTTTCTCCTTTTGAGAAGTCCATGAGTTAACAGACACATTTTTTAATCCGCTATGGGACTAATTCTCTAGTTTATAGATAGGGATTGAACCACTGACCTCATAATTAATGGATGAAGTCTGATGTAATTATAAAAGATTTATATATTGAAATAAAATTTGGGTTAACATTAAATTTCATATTTGACTCAATAAAATCCTCTCACCTTCCTTTGCTTTATCTGTCCAAGTACAGTTCGACCAAAACATGGAACCGTTCTATTTTTATTAGGCAACCTTGTAAAGTCGAGTTTGAATAGTGATAAGTTTGAGCTCGATTTTAAACATGAGGCTTAATACTTGAACCAAACTTGATTGATCATCGATTTCTAAATTTAGGCTCAACTTGTTTTTTTGTCCAAGACTAAATTTGATTATTAATATTTTTGCGCAAACCTTTTAAATTATTGAACAATATTGGAGTTTAAACAGATAATGGAATAGGGTTCCCCACTTCCCATTTCCCAAATAAGATAAGCCAGGAGAGTGGTGGTGGAGGTGCATGGCATGCATGAAATGAAATGGTGGAGACTGGAGAATATCCAATAATTTTCATGTTGGCCTTTGTCTTGCTTTTGATCCCGTATGGAGTATATAAAAGTTGTGCATGATTGCTGTTTTTATCAACTTTTTGTGTCTTTGGCTCATTAAGTGGAAGTAAGGTCATCTTTCCAATAATCTTTGTTACAACTTACAAAGAAATCAACTAAGTTTGGAAACTCAAAATCTGCCTAAATCACTGATCAAGATACACGTATGTTGAACCCAACAGGTGGTGTCAGTAAAAAAAAATGAATGACATTTTTCTTAAAAAACTCGAGTTCAAGCCGTTTTGTCTGCAAGGTGTAGGTAAATTGTCAAAAGGTTAAGAATATGTATAAACAGATATTACCTTATAAATTACATTAAGATTATTCAAAAAAAAAAATACACATACGTTTCAGACTTCAATATCATTTGAAACTAATTGGCTATAGCACATGCTTTCAACATCTTCCCTTCCACTACTTTTTCTACTATATTTACACCACACAATCCCTTTCTCATTCTTAAATTGAAGACATTAAACGTTTAAAAATATTTGTACGTTATATCGATAATGATACTAATCAGACTAAAGTTAATTTGCATTCTTTTCCTAATATAATTAAATTAAACTCAATTTGCATATTTTTTCCCGATATAATAAAATATCAACCGAAGAAATCTATAACGTAACTAAATATATAACATAGTATAGAAAATTATTCTACTTGTACGACAAGGCTTAATTGGAGATTAAAAATGCATTGGGTAGCTGACAACTATGCATGATATTTGTTTTTTGTGATGAGCGTTTTAGTACTTGTATTTTTTGTTTTGTTAAAATATTTATTAAAGTCTATTGACTAATCCTTTGGGTTCTAATAACTCATATAACTAAGATTAGATTTCCCCCCAAATAATTACATTTACTAAATAAAGACTAATGAAAAAATGAATAAAGGAGGGAAAGAAATTAGCCTATATTTATATTACTCGGCGTAATTATTTAATTTTTAAAATGCTTGTTTAATTAAGATTAATTGAGTATAAAAAACATGAAATATGAGATAAATTAATTTAAAAATCATATGAAAACAGATAAGGACTAATTAAAATACAACGTGATATAAAAAAAATACAAAAAAAATATATCAATGTGTACATGTAATGAATTAATGACGCGTAAAATTTAATTGGCCCTCTATCCGCTTATATCATAAATAAAAGTCTATAATATCAACCATTTCATTTAGGTATCTAAAATATTTTTCGTCAAACTAGATACTTAAAGTATATAACATTTTTTATCTGGGTACTTAAAATATTTTTTTGTCAAAATAGATATTTAAAGTATATTTTTTGTCAAAATATATATCTAAAATATTTTTTAATCAATGTCACATTTTATATTTTTGAATCTATATGAATAATATATATATTTTAAATACCTATTTTGATCAAAAAATATTTTAAGTACTTATTTTGACCAAAAAATATACTTTAAAGTCTAACTTTAACTAAAAAAATATTTTATGTGTTTAGATAAAAAAAATGTGATATGTTGTATGTACTTGTTTGCTTGTGATATAAGTCTTCTTTATTTGCAATAGTTACGAATTTAATACATAAATTAATTGTTTTATTTGTTTTTTTAATGAATTATTTTATTTGTTTTGTTGAATGGTTTTATTTTGAAGTATAATCATATAACTTGTCATAATTCTAAAATGTAAATTCATTCTTACTCTAAAATATTTTTTTGCAATATATATAATAAATGATTATGGACTAAGATGATGTTCTAATTTAACGGTAAATAATTTCTAGAGTATATGATTAAAAAATTTAGTTGACATTATTTTTTCTCGAGTTCAATATCATTAGGAGTAAAATTTTTCTCCCCTCTTTTTAAACAAAAAATGTTTAAAAAATAAACTTTACATGGTCGAATTCAAATGGAATCTTCTAACTCCGTTATGTCGATATTTTTTGTTCGAATAACCATTATATTCGAACTCCATTTTTGTTTGAAAGAAGTTGGTTGTGTTTGGACTTTGACGTTAGAAAAAAGTCACCCCTTCCTACCAGAAGAGACCCGCCATCAAAACGTAGCGTAATGGGGTGCCGTGTCTTATGGAAGAAAAAAAAAAAACACTATTCTTTTGAGTTCACAACAAAGGGGGGCGGATGACCGTTTCAACATTCAATTCTTGACCTGCCTGCACCTACCCACTTCTCATAATTACATAACTGCCCCTCTTCTTATATTGGTAAGAGGATCTGTCTCTTGTCATTAACAACTTACTTACTCCATATTAACCGATATCCAACGGAGATAATGATGTCCTGCTAATTAATCTCAGGTCAACGCATTTGTTTTCATTATTGTTTACTTAATTAACATTTTATTTTCTTTCTGATTTATTCAAGCGTTTGGGCTTTGAAGTACATATAATTTCGCCCAATTGGAAATTACTTTAACCACATTCCATTTGATTTTGATTTCATTCATTGAAAGTTGACTTAGTAAATTCAACACATACTAATCACTTTAAATTTGATTGTTTTAAGGTGATACTTGATTATAACAATTTAATTTACGTTATCGAAATTCACTCGTCGTCAGTGATATACAATATAAATGGTTGATAACAGTTAGTGTAAAAGCAGATAGCAAACATATGCCAGAATTTAACGATTTTGTTAGTGAACGACGATCAAAGGGTGAGATTGATGTAATTTACGAGTTCGATGACTAAACTGATTAAATTAAAAAGAGGAGTAACATTGTTGATTTGGGATTAATACAAGGGAAAATTACCCCGCAAGCATAACATTTTTAGGAGAAAAACATACAAATTAAGTTGATAGAATTTTTAAATATGAAATATTAAATTATTAAATTGTTTCAAATAAAATTAATTGATAAATTTTAGGAACTAAAATTAATATTATACCATGCCACGTCACTATTTCGAGATAATTGTTTTTAATTTCACTTTAGAAAATTAAGTTAAATATAAAGGGAAAATTTATTGAATTTTTAAACATAACATCTGAACATCAATTTCACTATAGAAAATCATATTTTAGTTTTTTGGATACCGTATTTTTAAATTTTCGTATCAGAAATCGATTTTCCAAATCACTAGTTGTAAAATTATTTTTTTTAAAAAAATAAACAAAAAATAATACTAACAAAAAATAAATAATAAACTACTAGTAATAGCAAAAAGTAATAACATACACGATAATGGAAAATAATGAAAATGATAATAATAGAAATAATCATATCAAATATAATAAAATAGTAAAAATATATTATATAATAATCATATTAACTACCGAGAAAATAATAGTGGTGTTTTATAATAAAAATTAAAATAATAAATATAAAATAAAATAAATGACAAAACTAAGATTTAAAAAAACAATTTAAGGGATAAAATTGATAAAAATAAATCTTGAAAGGATCAAAATAATAAGTAATTATGTAAAATTAGATTGCAATAAAAAAAAGACAAAGATAACAATTTACCCCAACATAACAAAATACCTTCACTTTTTTTAAAATTCTGGGTAACTGTAAATAAAAATATTAGGATTCGTATATGATCTAATTATTCAATTTTTTACTATATGATTCGAAATATCCGAAAATAAATGGTCATTAAACTATTTCAAGAATAAAGGATCACTTCACTTTCAAAGTTACATAATAGATATTAAAATTTAATTTTTATTATATATTGATCATTGGACCGTTAACTGTCGTTAAATGAGTGATGTGGCAATAATAAAATGATTGAAGGGAGTGTTAACGTTAAGGGTGATGATTGACGAGGGAAAAGGGGTCTAGGGTTTTTCTTTCACGAGGAGGTGAAAAGTTTTAAGATAAAATGGGAAAATTGGGGAGTTAGTCCTCTAAATTTTTTGGACTTTTAAATTAGGATTAAATTGATTGAATATATAATTATAAAATGTTAAATGTGTTTTTATACAAATTTTCATAACTGCTAGGTCACCCATTGAACGACAGTTAACGGCTCAGTAACCATTTTATAACAAGAACTAAAATTTAGTGCCTAAAATGTAACGTTTGAAAGTTCAATGATCATTATATATTTTTTAAGATAGTTTAATGACTATTTATTTACTTTATCCTTAAAATTAAGAGGAAGAAATAGAAACGTGGATTAGGTGAAGAAGCAAAGACAACCTGTTGTGTAGTGTAGTACAAGTGTACAGTTCCCGCAAGTACAAAATGCGGTCCAACGGTAAATCCACATAAATTGCAGGGGCAATTTGGTAGTTTGGTGGAGGCCATTAGCCAGCCAAATCAAACCCAAACTTTGTAGTAGTTTAAAAATTGCTGTCTCCACCATGTCCCTCGGAAACCTCTCCAAACACAATCTCTCTCTCTCTCTTAAATCTTTTTATTTTATTTTTCATTTCTGTTTTTATAAATACATATACAAATTTCCTTTTATTTCCTTCTGATTTCCTCCCTGTCTTCGGTTTCCCTCTCTTCTCATTTCTCATCTCTCTTCATTTTCTGTCTCTACCCTAATGTCGCCGAGCCCGGCGGACCTGCAACTAACGTCGCAGGCTTCCGGCGGAAGGAGATCGTCTTATTCCTCGCCTGTACGCGCTGACGATCCCGTTGACATTGAGGAAGGTACACGACTTTTAGATTCGTACGACGCAGGAGATTTTAAGTCGGTAAGTATCGAAGAAGGTAGTATGAGGAGAATCCAGGTCACTGTAACGGGGATGACGTGTGCCGCCTGCTCAAATTCCGTGGAGGGGGCTTTGAAGAGCATCAACGGGGTTTATAAAGCATCCGTGGCTTTGTTGCAGAATCGTGCTGATGTTGTTTTTGATCCTAATTTGGTTAAGGTTATTTCTGTTACCTAACCTTTCCTTTTAAATTAAGTTTCTTGGCTTTGCTTAATTAGATAGATTAGCTTCATTTCTTTTATTTCATGGTTGACTTTGGATTATGGTCTTGGGTTCTTTTAATTAGTGAAAATTAGCTTAATTAATGTTGGGTGAAGTCGACTAGTTACTCCCTTCATTTATGTGCTTCTGTTGATTTTAATGCGTTATCTCATGTTCCACACTTTCGCTCAAGCATAGTGTTGTTTGGTCTTTGGCTTGGTGCTTTTCCTAGTTTTAATTTTCGTGAGCTATGTTGATTAATTATCTGTATAAGTATTGCATTTGAAGTCTGATTTTACCGTGTCTTATCCGTAACTATAGAAAATTCTTTGCGAGAATGATAACAATTTCTGACTTTAAGCAATGTTTCATCATGATCACTGCATCCATTTGCAGCGTGTAAATTACTAGTTTCTCGATTTTATTGGACTGAAAACGATTTCTAATGAACGTTGGAGTTTCATCTCTTTCACTCTCAAACAAGCATACATCACATCACATGTTTTGCTGCTTCCATGGTATTTGCTTTTGATCAAGTGTTTAATCATATTAGCATTTTTCTAAAGTAATAGTGTCTCCATATTAAATTTATTTAGCATTACTGTTATTGCTTTAACTGCTGGTGTCTCTGTTAGGTCCCTTTCTATTTAATTGATCGTTGTCTCTTTAATTTTTTCATGGGGAATAGTTTTGTGTCAGTCTATAATATTGTAGTATATATGATCTATTCAGTTAGAAGACAAGGTTTTTTTTTTACTTTGAATAAGTGGAGAAATTTGCTCTATTGTTTCACCTATTTTCTGTCATGGGGTAAATTTTGGCTGAAATGCATCTTTCCAATAGCTTGTTTCCTCTCTCTTCTTCTTGTCCTTCTTTTTTTTTTTTTTGGGGGGGGGGGGGGACAATATTTTTTCTTGTGTGTGGTCGCTGGATTTCTACTGTGGTCTTTGTGTCTGGTACTTGAAACTCCTACTTATCTTGGGTTCAGTTCACTTCCTTCAATCAAATGCATGTACTTCAAAAATGGAGCTTTTGTGAACCAAGTTTTCTTTAATACTTCCTTGAAATTCAGGATGAAGACATAAAGAACGCCATTGAAGATGCAGGGTTTGAGGCTGAGATTCTACCTGAACCCAGCAATGTTGGAACGAAGCCACGTGGAATGCTTGTGGGGCAGTTTACAATAGGAGGTATGACCTGTGCAGCCTGTGTCAACTCTGTTGAAGGAATTTTGAGAGATCTTCCTGGTGTAAGTAGGGCTGTTGTTGCCTTAGCCACCTCACTAGGGGAAGTTGAATATGATCCTACGGTAATCAGTAAAGTTGATATAGTCAATGCAATTGAAGATGCTGGTTTTGAAGCCTCATTTGTACAGAGTAGTGAGCAGGATAAAATTATACTTGGGGTTTCTGGTGTATTTAATGAGCTAGATGTACAGCTTCTGGAAGGCATACTTAGCAGCTTGAAAGGGGTTCGACAATTTCGTTTTGACAGAACTTCTGGAGAACTTGAAGTTCTTTTTGATCCTGAAGTTGTCAGTTCAAGATCCTTGGTTGATGGAATTGAAGGAGGAAGTAATGGGAAGTTCAAACTGCATGTTCTGAACCCATATGCAAGGATGACTACTAAAGATGTGGAAGAGACCTCGATTATGTTCCAGCTTTTTACTTCCAGTTTGTTTCTCAGTGTGAGTATTCTTTTACATCTCTTCTTTACTAGTAATCTAGTTTTTGAGATATGTTGCGGCATTTATTTTTCGTCGAGTATAGGCATTCGAGAAACTAAAGGGGATAGACTATAAGAATCTGTGTTTGAAACCATATAATCTTTTACATGAAAGCATAATAATACTTTGCCTTATGGCCTCCAAACAGTAGCATTTTTATGGAATCTTGCCACACCAAATGTTGTCTATGTAATGCAACGCATATTGAGAATTGTTAATTGGTTCCCCCTCTCTTGTATTTGTTTTGAGCTAATTGTTGGCCTGTTCTGATCCAGATTCCTGTCTTTCTAATTCGAGTAGTTTGTCCCCATATACCCTTGTTGGATGCCTTCTTGCTCTGGAGATGTGGACCTTTCTTAATGGGTGATTGGTTGAAATGGGCATTAGTTAGTGTTGTTCAATTTGTTATCGGGAAGCGTTTCTATATTGCAGCTGGCAGAGCTCTTCGAAATGGTTCAACTAACATGGACGTTTTGGTTGCGTTGGGTACTTCAGCTTCTTATTTCTACTCTGTCGGTGCGCTTCTTTATGGTGCAGTAACTGGGTTTTGGTCACCGACATACTTTGAAACAAGTTCCATGCTGATAACATTTGTATTATTGGGTAAGTATTTGGAATGTCTTGCGAAAGGGAAAACATCAGATGCCATCAAGAAGCTAGTAGAACTTGCACCGGCTACAGCATTGTTGGTAGTTAAAGACAATGGTATGGGTTTCTTAATCTTTGCTTTATTTTGGTAAATGTTATTTGAAGTGTACCTAGGAATTTACTTTTGTTATCCATGCCGTTAGGTCTTTCTTATTCAGATAATTGATAGTATTATATAGTGTTAAATTGGATCAAATTTGGTGCCAAAATTGAAATTGAACTACTGGATGCTATCTATTTTTTCTTTCTGCAGTTGGAAACATTATTGGAGAAAGGGAAGTCGATGCATTGTTAATTCAGCCTGGTGATACATTAAAAGTTCTTCCTGGCGCAAAGCTTCCTGCTGATGGTATTGTTGTATGGGGTTCAAGTTATGTAAATGAGAGTATGGTAACTGGCGAGTCTGTACCTGTCTCGAAAGAGGTTGATTCACCAGTTATTGGGGGAACGATTAATTTACATGGTGCTCTTCACATAAAAGCCACCAAAGTTGGTTCTGAAGCAGTTCTGAGCCAGATAATTAGTTTGGTTGAGACAGCCCAGATGTCCAAAGCTCCTATTCAGAAATTTGCTGATTTTGTAAGTTCTCCTTATGAAAACTTGATTTTTACCTGG
This sequence comes from Hibiscus tridactylites, assembly GCA_958450335.1. Taxonomy (NCBI): domain Eukaryota; kingdom Viridiplantae; phylum Streptophyta; class Magnoliopsida; order Malvales; family Malvaceae; genus Hibiscus; species Hibiscus tridactylites. The sequence continues at coordinate 100,488,193 of OY288268.1, read as the reverse complement.
CTCTAAAATGATTATTTTAAGATCTCCTCAAGATCTTGGTTGATTAGATAGTAATATCGATTTCCGTCCGCATGTGTGAAATGTTTAAGTGTTACTATTTGAATCAGCTCATGGGTTTTTTATGACTAAATCTATTCTATACTATCAGTATACTATCCTAATGTCATCCGTTTACATGAATAAATAAAAGATGATAAATCTATCCCCCTAAGTAATTAATTTTTTGTTAGAATATGAAATTGAAATAATTAACATTTTAGGAGTGTGGGGAGATAGTGGAAGAGAAGTGGCAGAATTTTTGTTGTAGGAGAAAGAGAAACTGGTAGAAGTAGCGGCAGTAAACTACATGTTTCTTCTCTTTGGTCATATTAATTTTCAAATGAAGATTAGAGCCTATAAATTTTTAAGTAGTTTCCATTGAAAATATGTCAAATGGTTTACGATAAAGTTTGGAATGGATGCAACAAAGTTCAATGCAAAAATACTGGAGGTTCCCTTATCAAATGAACACCCTTGAACACTTAATTTTTTTACTACAGTATATTTTTATATTAAACATCTGTGTTCAATGTTGTAGCATCTATGATGTTATTACTTGAAGGAACTGTTTGTTTACAGGCAATTTTGTTATCTTGCTTGCATGTTGGGTTTGGTCCTTAATACTGGTTTTTGCGGCTTGCAGGTAGCAAGTGTCTTTGTTCCTACTGTTGTTACTTTGTCCTTTATCACATGGTTGGGATGGTAAGATCTGAGCGGCTTATTTTGTTATATTTTCCTTCTCTGATATAAAAATGTGACCTCCATCTAATATCGGGTACTTTTATTGATTTATTGCAGGTATGTTGGTGGAGTTTCTGGAGCCTACCCAGAGCAGTGGCTACCAGAAAATGGCAATTACTTCGTTTTTGCCCTTATGTTTTCAATATCTGTGGTGGTTATTGCATGTCCTTGTGCTCTTGGCTTGGCTACTCCAACCGCTGTCATGGTTGCCACTGGGGTTGGAGCTAATAATGGTGTGTTGATAAAAGGAGGAGATGCGCTGGAAAGAGCTCAGAAGGTTAAGTATGTTATATTTGACAAGACTGGAACTTTAACCCAGGGCAAAGCTAAGGTCACAAGTGCAAAAGTTTTCTCAGAGATGGATCGTGGAGAATTCCTTATTCTGGTAGCTTCTGCAGAGGTAATTTCTAACAGCCTGACTAGTTTCGAAATAAGATTTCTATGTGTGTGTGTGTGTATTATCATGGCATTTCTGGTTTTCAGTCCTGCAAATGGAATTTAATAATAAAAAGAGCAAATCTATAATACAGACTTGAAGAGCAGAGTAGTCATGCCTCTTTTTTAAAATGCATTTCTACAGTCCTTGAATTTCCCCTCTTCTCATTTCTTAGGCTAGCAGTGAACACCCATTGGCCAAAGCAATAGTTGAATATGCACGCCATTTCCATTTCTTTGATGAAAATTCGCTAACCGAAGATGCCCAAAACAGCAGCAAAGGATCCCTTGTTTCTGCATGGCTTCTTGATGTTGCAGAGTTCTCTGCTGTGCCAGGAAGAGGAATTCAATGTTTTATTGATGGAATGCGAGTACTTGTGAGTGCTTGGCCATAACTATTTATATGTTATGAGGCTTAAGAAATTGTCTTTGTTACTCTTATGAAACATGGTATTTGTGAATAGGTTGGTAACCGGAAACTGCTTACGGAAAGTGGAGTTAGCATTCCCACGCATGTAGAAAAATTTGTAGTTGAATTGGAAGAGAGTGCCAGGACAGGCATACTTGTAGCCTATGGTGGTAATGTGATTGGAGTTTTGGGAGTAGCAGATCCATTGAAGAGAGAAGCTGCTGTGGTTGTAGAAGGCCTAGGGAAAATGGGTGTCATACCTGTCATGGTTACAGGGGATAATTGGAGGACAGCTCAGGCTGTTGCTAAGGAGGTTTGTATACTGAATAATTACATATGCGTTGCATTATTTTTTATGGGATTTTGTTGAAATACTGCTTACTCAAATACAATGATAGATATTGCATCGGTTGTGTAGCTGTATGAGTTCGATGCAAGTTGAAAACTCATCTAATCTGCTCGTACTAATAATAAGGCCCCGGTTTTTGTTGCTGCCAGCAACGCCAACGCCCGTTTGCCCCCCATTTTTAGCGCCCAAACGGGCGTTTGGTGGCAGCTGGATTTTCCAGCTTTTGGCAACGGAAGATTGCATGATTTGAGTATGTGCGGACTGTAGATTGAACAAATTGCATTTTTATTTGGACAGGTGGGCATTCATGATGTTAGGGCAGAGGTAATGCCAGCTGGAAAAGCAGAAGTGGTACGATCATTCCAGAAAGATGGAAGCATTGTTGCTATGGTGGGTGACGGGATCAATGATTCTCCTGCTCTAGCAGCTGCAGATGTTGGTATGGCAATTGGGGCGGGGACTGATATTGCCATAGAAGCTGCAGACTATGTATTGATGAGAAATAACTTAGAAGATGTGATCACAGCCATCGACATCTCGAGGAAGACATTTAGCCGAATAAGGTTGAACTATGTATTTGCAATGGCGTACAATGTGATAGCAATTCCGATAGCTGCTGGGGTTTTGTATCCTTCATTGGGGATTAAGTTGCCACCGTGGGCAGCTGGTGCATGTATGGCTCTTTCTTCTGTTAGCGTGGTGTGCTCTTCTTTACTTCTGCGGAGATATAAAAAACCCAGACTTACCACTATACTAGAAATAACTGTGGAGTAGAAAGAGAGAGAATTTTCACAGGTATTTCCCTCCCTCCCAACTTCCTTTGGGCTTATGCTTTATAGTATAGGAAGGAAACTGAGAGGGTGCGAGTGAATGGAGTTTTGTGGACTTGCTTTTAGTCAATAGGGAATTGGGGGGTGCAAGCCATCACATGTAAATGTACTTTGTTGTATAATATATGCGTTGTTTTCTCTCTTCAATTGGTCAAGAATTGAATGTTAGACACTGGTATTATATCAATATCCGGAAGAAATACTAACATCAACACGTTTTTCACAAGGCAGTTGGCATATAATTGACTAGCTGTACGAGTTTGACTTCTACCTAGAAGACAAAGGGTAAAGTTACTAAACTATATTATTATAATTATGCGATTCTAATTTGTATATTTCTTATGTTTTTACTTATGTTGCTTCATCTCTATTTGTTTATATGTTTAGTTATGCACCTTCATATCACATTGACCTTTCTCTTTAGCTGTTTTTACTTTTCCAACGACCACGATTAGGCTTGATGTACGGAGGAACTGGATCTTGAATTTATTTTTTTAGACACCAATAACTTTTTTCCATTTTATTTTCTCATTAATATTCATTTGACATTTTCTTTAATTATTTATATTGTTAAAAATAAGTTCAACCGTGTCTTTAAACATTAGTTATTCCAACACTTGAAAAACATATTTCATGTTTTAAAGTATCAATATAATTAAGACTTTTTGGTAGATGAAAAGGCTTTATTTAGACATAGTTCAGGTTTAGCATTTGCGAACACGTTCGGTTAAAGTTTCTGAACATATTCATTTATATATAGCGAGCATAAGCGACTATGTGCAAATAAGTTATCAATACTTATTTACAATGGTGTAAATAAGTTATCATTGTAAATATTAGTGACTAAAAAAACAACAGTGTAAATAACTTGTCTATCCTGACTATATGTTAAATCCGTTATACGGTTAATACGTATAAAATTTGAAGTTTGTTTAAAAAGCAAAAAATAATATCTTCTATTACAACTTACAGAGACGGACCTATATAACATCTTCATGATGCGAACAATTTTATGTAAACATTATTTCCCCATGTCATGGGGATTGAATACGATCTTGCATAACAAAGAGAACATGAACGGACACAAGATTTTATTTGAAGAGTGCGAACTATTAGGAAGATATGTTAAAAAAAGTATGGTGTGCAAATCACAAAATTTTAAGAGTACAAAATTAAAATATTAATAAGAAACACAAAAGAAATATCTAAACTATAGGTGAATATAAATATTTTAGAGGGTGTGACTGCCTCACAACACCCCCTTGTCCATCTCTGAAGGGAGACAAGCATATTGTTCACCCTAACCATAAAAACAAATTAATGAATAAAAAATATTCAAAAAAAATTAATGAATAAAAAATTTCTAAATTATAATTTACCAAGCGAGCTTCCCTCTTCACTTATACTAAAGTATCAATGCAAATATTAATGAATTCGAAATTTTTATAAAAACACATTAATAAACTAGAAATCTCTAAATTTTTTATTTTTTTTAGTGAACTTCCCTTTTCACTTGTAATTGATTATTATTTGGCATAAAGTTAAAAAAACACCCTAACGTTTGACTAAATAGTCATTTTGTCCCCAATTCTTTTATTAGAGCAATTAAGCCCTCAATATTTTATTTTGGGTCAAAATGGTCTTTCTGCGGATAAAATTTGTTAGAAAACTAATGGTAGACAATTTGAAATGACTTGACAGAATGATATGTCAACAGAAAAAGTTATTTTATATTTTATATAATTTTATAAAATTATTTTATGACCGAAGTAATGTTTTTTCAAGTCAATATATTTGTTTATAAGATACTGCCATGTCAGTGTGCACTGTCATATAAGTTTGTCACGTCATTTTAAGCTATTTACCGTCAGCTGACTGACAGTTTTCAACCGCAGATGGGCTATTTTGACCTAAAATGAAACGTTGAATTGCTCCAAAAAAGAATAAAAGCCAAAGTGATTATTCTGTCAACCGTTGGAGCATTTTTTAACGTTATAAATAAACTTTGACTCAAATAAATTATTTTTGGACTCCTAAAAAAATAAGTTACTACTTTAGATATATTTAGTCAGTTTTTATTATAATTTGTATGTGGGTGAGGACAAATAAGATTTTAGTGTGGGCATTGACACGTATAACGTACCCACCATGAATACAAGTTGCATTCGCCACTGAAATAGAGTATACCTTTTGGACCAAGTTCAAGCCATTACAAACATCAAGAGAGACAAATCATCTCGACGATGAGGGACATCATTAAAATCGGAGGAGGAAAAAAGGATTGAGTGGAGCGGCCACCGTACGTTGGCCCTTAGGCTTTGTTTAGTTACGTAAAAAAATGGAGAAAAAAATAAGAAGCAGAGCTTAAGGAAGCAAGCAATCTAGAAAATAGTTTAAGAGAAGCTAGAAATCAGAATAGTAAAAAAAGTAATAACCGAAATACAGATTTCAGAATAGTAGAAAACTAAGGACCAGATCCAGATAAGTGTTGTCTGTCTTTTATCTCCAATGGCAAGGGAAGTGAGTGAGTATTATTACCATATTGCTAATGAAATTCAGACAGATAAACAAACACCAAAACTAGGTGACGAATGGCTAGACTATGATTAATATCCTTACAAGAAGTAATTTCCACCATTTGCATTTTCGTTGGAGTCCCTATTAAACGCCTGTAAAGTAATATCATCCAACTCAAATTCCTCCAGAATCTGATCTGCATTACCTCTACTGCTAGAGGAGCTTAACAAGGCCTCGGGGTCAACAATGCAAAACGATTGCTGCTGCTGCTGCTGCTGCTGAGATGCGTTCTCTTGATGAGTTTGTCGATAGTAATAGTGGTTTCCAGCGGCTGGCATCATGGAAGTTGCAGTCCCGCTTTGATTATGTTGAGTCCCGAGAGCAAATCTCAAGTTAATCGGGCCTCTTCTGTTGGTTGAAAGCGGTGTTTCAGCAGGACAACCTGTAAATCGTTGCACCAAGGCTCGGAAATTTCCGGCGTTGGCATTGAGAAGGGTGGTGGGCTTTTTCCTGGAAACTCTAGGCCGCCTTCTTATTGACTTTGTGGAAGAAGCGTTTGGTGAGTGTAAACTCTCGGAAGAGACGGCACTTGCGGTTACAATAGTGGCATCGGAGGACGGTGCCGACACTTGATGATCAACAGTCTGTTCATAGAATTGCATCCATCCAGTGGAGGTGTTCATGGAATGGGAAGATAAGATTGAGTGGTTTTCGGTGCTTTTCTTGTTCCTTGAGCATAGAAAGGAACATGCTTAGCTTGAGGTTGATTAAATAGTGACAATCTGTGGTCAAAGTAAAAGGTATACTCTTGACTCTGCATACACACTGCCTTCTTCCTGGAAACCTCCTGTGTTAACATCAAAGGGGCCATCATCTTAGCACATGCGTGGGACGAACGGACGCATGACTTTAAGAAAAGAAATTCGAATCTACAAATTTTAAGGGGAGTAAATTTATAAAATTTTAAGGTGGGGCGGAAATAATTTTTAATAAAAAATATATAACTCGAATAAAAATATTAAAATTTTTAGAAAGAACTACCCCTTGCAGCACTCGGTCCATCCCTACGTGTAGGTTCATTTTTAACGATTTGCCTTTGGCGGGTCTTTGCTTCTTGGTCAACCAATTGCTTCAAAACAACAAATGAATTCAAACCTTGTTTTCCCTGTTGAAACTTGAAACTATAGTAAATCTCGCCTGATTTTCCTCATTCTTCTCCATTGTATTAGCAATGTCTTGTCAGAAAATATTGATTATTTTGGAACTTGGAGAGCAGCCTGAGCAACCGCTCATAGTCTCACCGTTAACTTCATAACCTCACACATTTTCAAGTAACAATCTAGTAAATTAATGGTTGCCGATTATTTATTAGTTGTATTTTTTATGTTTTCTTAACAAAACAATAAAAATAATGTGTTCGGTACATTTTAACCATATTTTTATAGTTTATTAATGAAATATTAAATTAATTGTTCAAAATAATTGAATATATTTACGTTCCATAGGGGCCTATTTTTGAATTTTCGCCCAAGACCATAAAAATGTCTGAGACGGCTCTGCTTTGAGGTATACTATTTTATTTGTAAAATTAGATGCTTGAATAATAAATTATGAATTTATATTTATATACATACTCAAAATTTTTGAGCGATGAACGATGAATATTGATGTTACAATTAAACAAAAGTTTTGTCTCTTGGTGGACAATTGTATCACTTGTTGAGTATCTGTGTTTTTGGTAAACAATTGAATCTCTTGATAAACACTTGTATCTCTCAGTGAACAAATTTATTGTTGTTAGTTTAATATTACATGTTTTTATTTATTGTGTTTGTTCACTTATATTTATTAAGTTTTCAACAAAACTCTTGATGAATTGATCTAATCTTTTGGTTCATTTATTCTCCTCTATATAAAGTCAAGTTGGGAGACTTCCAAAACATATCATCTAGTATCAAAAAAAAATATTCTAAATTTTTTCTTTCTGATGATAAAGAAAGACAAGATTGTATTTGATTGATCATTGTTATTGTGTTACTGTTGTGATTGTTTGTTGTTGTATCATGAGAGATAGACGCCTAATTTTACTATTCATAAAGAAAATTATTCATAAAAACCTCAACAATATTCTTTTTCTAATTTTTAACTATGTTCGATTACAGATATTTTGTTGTGGTACTAATACTTCATTGTATTACATTAGTATTGTTAGTGACATATTAATACTACATATGGTCATATATTTTTCTAACATGCGTCATAATTTGTTTTGGTGACAAGGAATTCCCAGGTAAGGATGGTGATGGATGAATTTGCCCCAAGCAACATGCAAGAATTGAAATTATAGGTTTTGAAAAGTCGGCATAGCGTACCTGCTGGGTACATAGAGGACTAAGCTTCTAGATTCATATTTTCCACATTGTCCTTTCCATGCATATTCACATTTATAGGATTACGACCTAATTAATTAAGGATGATATCAGACACCAATGGGAACCTGACTTATTCAATGCCATTGCCATCATAGATGCATGGTCAATTTATATGAATAGTGTTTATTCAATGTCCCATGAGATGTATCCATTGGATGATGATAAATCATCACTTTTAACTTGAATAATGTTCATTAAACTAATTTGTAATCTATAAATTTCAACACTTAGAAAAAAAAAACATTCCAAATAAATATAGGGCGTCTGGTATGGCAGATAGAAATTCACTCCTCAAGGGATGGAAATCGTCTGCCCTTATTATGTCCTTTTTATACCTCCACTTTAAAATAGCAGATTTAAGATTTAGAGTTTAGAGTTTAAGGTTAGGGCTTGTGACTAAAGTTTAAAGAATTATGGGCATGATATATTTGTTAGGGTGTAGAGTTTAGGGTTTAGGATGTGGAAATTAGGGCTAGAGTTTAGAATTTAATTTTTAAGTGACTTTTTAGCGTGGGTCATAGAAGGGGCATGATTAGGGGTAGATGATTTTTACCCCTCTTCAAGTGGATAAAAATCTTCTGTCACTTTTCGGCACCCTTTTCTATGACCCAACACTAAAAAAACACCAAAAAATTAAATTTCAAGCTATAACCCTAAATTTTAAATTTTAAATCCTAAACCCTAAACCATATACTCTATCTCTAAAAGTACACTATACTCTAAAATTTCTAAATCTTAACTACAACTCTAACCATAAATCCTAAATCCTAAACCTAATTTTTAGTGTAGGGCATAAATAGAGACATCGAAAAGGTACATAAGATTTATTTTCCTCCTCAAGTTGTTTTATTCGTGGGAAGAAAGGTTATTATGCAAAACAATGCCTCAACTCAAAATGCAACGGTTGTGACTTATGCCATTTTAATATTGTTTTTGAAAAGTATGGTAGAAAACGTAATTATAAAATAAGTGCTCAAATTATATTTTTTTTTGCAATATGTGCATAAAATATTTTTTTATTGTTGAAATAGGTGTCTAAATTTCTATTTTAGTTAAAATATGTGCTCAAATTGATGCCAAAATTAACTTTAAAATAAACCAAAAGTGAAAGTTAAGGCACCTATTTCAGCAAAAAAACAGTTTAGGTACCTATTTCAGCCAAAATAAAAGTTTAAGCATTTATTTCAACTAAAAAATACTTTAGGCATCTATTAAAAAATAAACATAGTTTGAACACTTATTTTATAGTTTAGCAATATTCTTTTAAAAATTGTTTTTAAGAAGTGTTTAAGATTTAAGTATTTAATATTATTGTCTGAAAGTAATTTTGAGAAGACAAATTACCATTTTAGGCATGATATACATTTAAATTTGTTAATATGATAATATATAAAATATATCAACTAAATTTTTTAAATTTTTTAAATTAAAAAAATGTGCATTTAAATTATATTTAATTTCTCTAATGTTATAATATATGAAGTATCCGAGCGCAACCGTTTGGTTGTCATAAAAGTGTGAAAAGAACTAGAAAGTAATAAGTTGAGAGTTCACACCTAGTAATCCTACCCAGAGCCAAAATATCTTTAAAAAATCAGTAGAAAATCAAAATCATTGGACTATAAGATATTTTAATGCATAAAATTTATAAATGTTGTATATAACTGATCAAATCGGTTAACTAATGTTGCTTTAAACTGTGAATTGTTATCAAATCAAATAATCTGTACCGAAATTAAATTTTTTGATTTGCATAACCGTGTCATTCGAGAGCTACCAAAATAGGAACAATTCGAAAGTTGAGTTATTAAATTAAAAAAATTTAAATTTCAGTGTTCAAAATACGAGTGAGAAGAAAATTGAGTGATGAATAGTGTAGTTTACCCATTATTTTATCCAGAAAAAAATAAAAATTAATGTGCCGCATCAACAATTTAAAGGTAATGAGAGGGACAAAAATGAAAATACCCTAAAAGTTTGGTGACTATTTATGTAATTTGCCCAAAATATTGTTAAAACGTGTATTATTATTGTATCAGACGGTGAGGATTTTGAATGAGTCGTCTCGGCAGATGATGAATATGGACCACAACCAGAGTTCTTTCTGCCCAAATGGTCATCTAGTAGTAATTAATTACTTAAACAGAGTTCAAAACTATAGAAAGTCTGGTTGGTGAAGTATTGATTCCATTTACATCATATATCGTACGAAAGGATTTGACTTAAATTATAGCCTTTAATTTACTTTTTAGGATTATAGACATCATATTAATCAGATATATTTAAAAACCAATAGTAACAAATATATTTTTTAAATCCAGCAGCTAGATTAACAACGTATATTTTGTTGTGTTTGTTTCGTTTGACTTATAACACGCTTCTATCTATTCTGATGATAGTTCGGCGTTCGCATACTGTGCATCACAACACACTCTTTGATCAAAGAATGTTGACAGTGTAATATGATTAGATCTAATGGCAGAACTTGTGCTAAAAGTTGGCGGCAACTTTAATTTTATTTTTTAAGTTTGGAGGTTTAAACTAAAATTTTCAAAACTTTTAAAGGTTTAACTAAATTTTTTAGAGATTTAATAAGAATTTTTAAACAAATATGAGAGAAAATTTAATAAAATAATAATCAAAATTTTGAAGCTTAAATGAATTTTTAAAAATCTTGAAAGGCCAAATTAATTTAAATTTTAAGAGTCAAATTACAATTTCTTAAAATTTGGAGGGCCATGGCCCCTCTAGTTCCTTAAAGGAACTATCCCGGTAAGATCTTCTTTTGTAGTAGTTTGTTGATACAATCAGATCCGTTATCAAAATAATCTGAAAGATCTAACATAAATATAACTCTAGATTTTCTAAGAAGTGAACGATGTAATTCCTTTCTTGCTATTTTTTGAATAATAATAGACACACAATTATCCAAAAATTAATAGAAGGATGAAGTAGGGGTAAACAAGAAGATGTTGCTGAATGCTGAGTCAAAGGTTTATAAAGATTGCAGATGAAGCAAGCAGTAGAATGAAGTTGATTTCTGAATTTCCTAACAATTTTCTGACCAAAACACGAGGTGATGATCTCATTGACATAAACAGCTGCTGCTTCCAGGAAATAGCACCATCCTTATTCCTTTGGCAACAAGTCATCCATTAAAGAATGGTCAAGATTTGATTTGTCTTACTTTGACCACTCACCACCTACTCACTCTATATAACTCTAACTCACCGCAACTCATTAGAAAACAGACCGAGTTGGAAGTTGGAAGCATGAGCCAAATCCTGTCTTCTGAGTGGATGCAACTCTACCAACAAACCGCCGACTCTTCTTTCGCATTCTCCGATGCGACTGCTGTCACCGTCACCCCCAGGCCCAGCACTTCATTTGTAGCCGCCGCTGATGACCACTTGGCCCCCAAGGGCTGTATATCAAAGCCTATTCGGAGACGGTCCAGAGCTTCAAAAACAACACCCACCACCCTCCTCAATGCCGATGCCAAAAACTTCCGGTCATTGGTGCAACAATTCACCGGCTGCCGCCGTCGTAGCACTACCACTTCCATTTCATTCGCCAATAGCAGCACAAGAGGCCCTGTCCATATAAGCTCAAATGCTAAGAATGGTCACCACTATAATCACAACACAACTTGGGATCATGCTCCAATATTGTTGCAGCCTTTTGTTGACAGCAAGCATGAAAAGCATGAGCAACAACATTACCAGTGCCAGAAAAAACAAGTGCCAAATGAAGAAGAAGAAGGGGAGATATCTTTTGACAGTATTACGTCGACTGATCATGATGATTTGTTCCCGCAAGGGTTTGTCATGGATGACGTGTTATTCCTTGCATGAAGGAGTATTCACTCTTTGTATTATATTTATTGCTTGTAGTAGTGAGAGAGATTTAGTCAATAAGAGCAACTGCGTACGGAATCCGAAAGGTGTTGATGTTCATCATCAAGTGCTTAAGAATTGTCGTAATCGAAGCAATGTAAAACGTTTCTTTTCAGCAGTCTATTTCCCTTTTCATACCAAGTGGCAAAGCTAGGATTATCTTATAGTAGGGTCAGAATACGGTATAAAGTATAAAAAATTTCATATCACTGCTCTAAGTATTGTTGATCTCATATCTCTGACAAATCAAGTGGGGTCAATTCTATTATATTATATAAAAAAATCTATATTAACTCCTTAAAAATCTCATTTACTTCTTTAAAAATCTCATACCCCAACTAATTAAGTTGGATCAATTGACCCCAATTTTATATGTGGCTCCGCCATTATTGATAGCTAGACCTGGCAAACTTGACCCGAGACCCGAAACCCGAACCGAATTACCCGAACCGAAACCCGATTTTGACCCGAACATGATGATTCAAAGTTGACCCGAAACCCGAACCGAACCGAACCGAACCGAAATTTTTTGTTGAACCGAAATGGACCCGAACCGAAATGGACCCGAACCGAAAGAACCCGAACCGAATGAACCCGAACCGAATGCTACCCGAACCGAAAGCTGAACCGAAAGCTGAACCGAATATCGACCCGATTTTAACCCGATTTTAACCCGATTTTGACCCGATTTTAACCCGAATATCTATTTCTAACAATATAATAAATAATAAAATGAAGTATAAAAATTTGAGATCTTGGTGACAAATTTTATAATTTCATCATAAAATATAGCATAAAATTGAAATTGTAGACTAAATTGACAATTTGGAAGTGGAGAAATTTGAGAGTCCAATGACCAATTTTGTAATTATACCATATAAATAAATAGGGGTCAATTTTGGCTAAAAATTAAATCTTTGAAATTAAAATGAACGAAAATATCAATATATTAAATTAATAGACTAAATTACAAAGATTAGTTAATTTCAACTAAAAGTAAATTTTTAGAGACTAAATATCACTACGGGGAGGGGATTTCTATATCTGAAGTCTAAACCGTGGGAATACTTGTGACTAAATTAAATTAAACTAAAACTTAAAGTTGACTAAAATGTAACATTTTAAATGCAACATGACCTAAAAAGTAATTAATATCTAGCTTAAAAAATTGGTGGTTTATTTCCCTCCAAAATTTTGTCTTTTCTCTCTCTATTTTTTCTAATTGGCTTTTTTTTTCAATCTAGCTTAAAAAATTGGTGGCTTATTTCCCTCCAAAATTTTGTCTTTTCTCTCTCTATTTTTACCCATTGTCTTTCACTTTTTCTTTTTCTTAATTTAATTGAGTTTCAATTTAGATTAATTTAATTGAAATTTCACATTTAGTTTTAGAATTATTTTAATTATGTCCGTAATTTATGTTTTTAGATTTTAGTTAGCTCAATTAGATCTTAAGTTTAATAAATTAATTCACTTCAGACATTATTATTATTATTATTATTATTATTATTATTATTATTATTATTATTATTATTATTATTATTATTATTATTATTATTATTATTATTATTACATATAATAAACTTTGATTTAATATAATTTTACAAAAATTTTTGATATGGATACATGAAGCTTTGATTTAAATATTTAATCAAATTCAAATGCATAGATTAACAAGTTGAATCAGAATTAATTTCATACACCAATAACTCTAAACTAAACCATAAATACTAAACCTCAAACCTTTAATTCAACTCAAATCGGATTGACCCAAAAATTTAAATGTTGACCTGACCCGAAATTGACCCGACCCGAAAGCGACTCGAACGACCCGATTTTGACCCGAACCGAAAGGGACCGATCCGATATTGACCCGACCCGAAAACAACCGATCTGATTCTGACCCGATCCAATACCCGAACCGAATCCGACTCATCACAAACCCGAATCAGACCCGAACCCGAACCGAACTAACCCGAACCGAATCTAAACCGATTCTAGATAGACCCGAAATGACCCGAACTGAAACGACCCGACCCGAACCCGAACCGAATGACCCAATTGCCACCTCTATTGATAGCTATGGTCAAAACCACATGTTTCAAAACTGGACGTGTTACGTGTATGCCTTCCAAGAAGTTACGTACATACATTCATAATTGTTTATTCTTGGAAATTGATATATCAAATGGAGTTAAAAGATTCAATATTTTATTAACAAATCCTACAGTGATGATAATTTTAGTAAGAAAAATTATTTGTGAAATTTATTATAAAATTTTATATATTTCAATGTTATTAGGATTTAGAGCTTGATTGAAATAGATTAGATTATATGATTTAAAATTTGTAAACATGTATATCAAATAATTTCCTTTAGTAATAGTCAAAAATAATTAGAGTAAGTAGTTTCGTTTAGGCTTAAAAATGTTCATAACGTTTGACTAAATAGTCATTGTAGCTCTAATTATTTTCTTTGAACAAATTTAACTATTAAGGTTTTATTTTGGGTCAAAATAACCCTACTGCAGATGAAAATTGTTAGTCAACTGACGATAAACAACTTGACAAAATGACGTGTCAGAAGAAAAATATTTTAAAATTTATACAATTTTATAAAAATAATTTTTGACTAGTGTGTCATTATGTAAAGTCAGCATATTTGTCTATATGACACTGCTATCACGGCGTGCACTGCCATGTATCATTTCAAGCTATTTATCATCAGTTGATTAACAGTTTTCATCCATAGATGAATTATTTTGACTTAAAATAAAATGTTAAACGTTAGGATATTTTTTTTTGGCATTATAGCTTTGGTTTATCGACTAGGCATTGTTTGATGAGTGCTCTACTGTTATACTGTTCCAATGTGGATTTTTGATGTTTGGTTTTTGCATCACTAGAAAAGTTTGTAGGAGAAAACACCGACATGTGAAAAGGAACAACTATGAGTCTATGACTTGACAATATATCCTTTCTCTTTTGGATTTGATGGGATATACACAGTGCATTACCATCAACCCTTTTCCGCTAAACAATTTCAAGTTATTAAAGTATTGGAAAATAAGGATTAGTACCATATATACATATTTACTTGGTCAAAAATTCAAAGATTAACCCTGTGTAATTAATTAAATTTGTGTTGTGATGACAAAAACACATCATTGATATTAAATCAATACCAAAATGAAAATTGAAAAAAGAAACATCATAAAAAAAAATATTTAATTTTACTTGAAATTAATATTAAAATACGAATTTTTACGTTGTGAATGTAGCAAATTAGATTGAAAAGTATTCATGACCATGGTTGAAGAATTGAGATTTTCAAAGAAAGTGGAAGCTGAATTAGGGATTGAAATTATAGAAGTTGGAAATGAGAAGAAGCAATGGGGTCGAGTTATTCAGATTGGTGCAAACCGCAGCGTTTTGAAGACTGAATTTAAAAATGGGAAAACTACACCGGTGATTACCCAACTATTATCATTTTCTTGTTTTGGTCACCCACTATTTTTTTTGTCAAAATCATCCCTCACATTAGATACTTTTCCTATTTTGGTCCATCTCCGTTAAAAAACTAACGACAGTGCTGACGTGACATTTTTAAATATTTTTAATCATTTCTCTCTCATCCTCACATTATTTTTATTTAATTTTATTCAAACCAATTAAGTGGTACTGCCTGAGGGGTATGGGTTCGATTCCCAGTCTCCACAAGTTGTTTGGTTTTTATTTTTCTTTGATTTTCTTTAACCAATATGGTGGAGACATGTGTCACCGCTTGATTGGTTGAAAAAAAAAACAAAAATAATGTGGGAGGAGAGAGAAATGATAAAAAATGCCACGCCAGCACTAGCATTAGTTTTTTAACAGAGAGGGACTAAAATAAGAAAAGTATTTACCGCGAGGGATCGTTTTGATGAAAAAATAGCTGGGTGACCACCTGTGTATTTTCCCTTTAAAAATCATGTGCAGCTAATGGAAGCATTGGGTTCAAGTCCAGCGAGCAACATTTCATTAAAGCATGCCAGTTATTGAGGAGGCCCAAGACTTGGCTAGGGTTGGATCAAATATCATTAGGAGTTTATAAATAATTGTTATTTATGCAACGGTCATCTCTTTTGTTTATTAGTACGATAGCTAATATTGTACTGAGAATATCTATCTATTAAGAATTATCAATACATTTTCTCTGTCTTATTTTCTTCGTTTCCTAACCTTTCACCTTCTCTTCTTCAATCTCAATCTTATCTTAGTTCATGACAAAAAATCGTCCCCATAACAAGCTTCTGCAGTACTTTATTTAAATTAGTCAGTAAATAAATTAGATATCGATAGTTACACCTGAGTGTCACGATCGAAGCAAAAGAGGGGAATTCTCTGGAACTAGGGCAATGAATTGGGAAAAAAGAGGCAAACGATGATGTATCGGGCTTGAAAATTAATGAAGCAAACGGCAGCGTATTGAGCTCAGCGTTTAATGAAGGAAACAACAGCGTTTATGTCCCAGCAAATGGAAATTAACATGTGACCCGCAATTTGGCTTGCAGACCGTTAGAGAGAAAAGCGGAGCAATAGACACCTGTCAACATTTCATTTGTGTGTATATGTGCAGCTGGTTATATACAGCTCATATTATGAATATTTTCTTTTATGCAATTTTTGATGTAAAAACTCTTGCTTTCTCTGAAATCTACTCTTCTACTCTCCGAAATCCCCTTTCTTTCTTCTGCAAATTTCTGTTACTTTCTTGCTTGAATCATCACAATTGGTATCTAGAGCTTGTTCCGGATCCCTGCAAATATGGGAAAACATAAAAAGCATAGTCAAATGGCACCCCAAAACGAACCTACAGATATCCAAAACACCCTTATATCTATCTAAAACATACTAAAAGACCTGAAGAATGAAGAAAAGGAACCCCGATGGTTGACTAAACACCGAGAAACATCTGACTTAAGGATCACCACCCTTAAATCTCGCATGGATGTTACTCAAGGTTTACCTGGAGAGAATCCTGAAAGCTGTGCAGAAGCAGAAAATCTCGACACCTGTTATAAACAAAGGTCAGCCTGATAATACAAGTAAGCCATCCCCAGTTGTCACCATTTTAGGTTGTCACCATTTTAGATGAGAAACAAAGGTTTTCTTACAAACCTACTGAACCTGGAGTTTATCATCTCACCCTGAAAATTCTTCCCACCCTTCACAAAAACTTAAGGTAAAAATATAAACACCTACTCTTGAAAACACTCATGTTTTGGAGACTCAATTTTTTTTACAAGCATGAGCATCACTAAAGGTTGAATTGGGATCCTAATGCATATAGATACAAATGGTCCAATGGGAGCAAGAATTTCCAAGAGCATTTGGAACATTTCGTTTCTGAGCAGAAGAGCCATTTTCAAGTAGTGTTCGATCGATTACGTATTAATCAATATTCGATTGATTGGTCTGAGGTTATCGACATTTTTTTTGTCTAAGTCACTTCGTTTCTTTTTGTCCAAGTTGCTTCTCTTTTTGTCTAACTCACTTCCTTTTTTCTTTGTGAGTTTCGGGAATATCCCCATTCATAGGTCTGAGATCCACATCTATGAATTGAAAGGTTCGAATGATCAACTTTGCAATCAGTTGTTAGAATCAATAGGTCTTCAAATCGTTCATTTGAAAAAATTGAAACAATTTTTATTGGATGATCATAATACTTCTCAAAAATCGAAATTCTTGATCAATGGAGGAACAATATCACCATTTTTGGTCAATAAGATACCAAAGTGGATGATTGACTCATTCCATACTAGAAATAATCGCAGGAAATCTTTTGTTAACACGGATTCCTGAAGAACAGAAAATGAACTTGGTGGCCATGCACCTTGAGGGTAAGGCTGAGACTTGGTTTGATGGTAATATTATGCAAAAACATAGGCTTTCTTGGCATGAATCCACAGCTGATTTGTGCCATAGATTCTGTGATAAAGCTTATACTGATGTGATTGGAAAATTTAATAAGCTGGTGCAGAAATTTTCTGTAGAAGACTATCAAGAGAGATTTGAGGAACTCAAGCCATATATCTTTCAACATAACCCAACCCTAGGAGAGACTTATTTCGTGTCCAGTTTTTGGAGTGGATTGAAAGAGAAACTCAGACATCGAGTGAAGGTACAACATCATGATTTCTTGAACGAGGCTTATAGATTGGCCAAACTCCATGAACTCTCTCTCGAAATTGACACCAAAAAATTCAGATCTAAAACATATACTTATTCTCCACAAACACAAGCCCAAAAACCCCGGAACTCTTCTCCTTCCTCACCACCAAAACCTAGAAACCAAAACAACACAAAACAGACCCTCCTGGACTACAGAAGAGCTCATAACCTTTGCTTTAAGTGTGGTGATAAATTCACTCCAGGGCACTAGTGTAAAGTTAAACAACTTAACTTCATGGAAGAGGAAGAGCTTACTGGAAATGGTGAAGAAGAACCAATATATGTGAAAGTACATGAACCTAATGAGAAGACCAACTCTGAAAAATTAGAGATTTCTATTAATGCCTTGACAGACAGTGTGGGACATAGCACCATGAGGGTTCAGGGCATTATTAAGAGCATACCTGTGAGCATACTCATTGATAGTGAAAGTACCCACAGTTTTATTAATTCTGGGTGGGCTAAGAAAGGTGTGGAAGTCTTGAACACAAATCCTCTAGTAATTACAGTGGTAAATGGAGAGAAGTTATATAGCAGTGCAAAAGTCAAACAACTGACTTGATAAATGTAGGGACACTACTTTATGCATGACTTTCGAGTACTGACTATGAGAGGTAGTGAATTGGTGTTAGGTGTGGATTGGATGAGAACTTATAGTCTTGTCAGTTTGAATTTTAAACTAATGACAATGAGTTTTATGAAAGGAGAAGAACTCATTACATTATAAGGAGGGAATAGGACTGCAAGAATCCAAATGATCTTTGGTGAAAAGCTACTAAAGTTGACTGAAAAAAGATGTTGAATTAGATGGAGAAATCTACTTTCTAAATTCAGTTAAAGAAAACATGAAAGCTAGCCCTAAATTACAACCTATACTAGCTGACTTTAAAGATGTCTTCAAAAAACTTAAAGGAATGCCCCTGAAAGGTTTCATGAACATGCTATAGTTCTTAAAGAGGGTACTCAACCTATCAACCTCGGACCTTATAGATTGCCTCACATTTAGAAAAATGAAGTGGAGAACTAAATTTCTGAGATGCTAGCCAATTCAGTGATTTAGACTAGCAAAAGCCCTTTTGCATCCATGTATGCTAGTGAAGAAAAAAAATGAGTCATTGAAGCTTTGTGTGGATTACAGACAAATCAATGATGCTACTATCAAGAATAAATTTTCAATTCCTGTGGTAGAAAATCTACTGGATGAACTCTCAGGGGCTAAATTTTTTTCTAAAATTGACCTAAGGTCTGGTTATTGACAAATTAGAATGAGAGAAAACACATATGTAAAACTGCCTTCAGGACACACCATGACCACTTTGAGTTCAAAGTGATGCCCTTTGGGCTCACTAATGCTCCAGCAACATTCCAAGCCTTACTGAACTCTGTGTTTGCTGAATTTTTGCGCAAGTTTGTCCTATTTTTTTTTGATGATATACTAATTTACAGTGCCACTATGTCTGACCATTGCTTACACTTGCAGCTTGTTCTTTCACTCCTAAGATCTCATAAGCTTTATGCTAGGAGAAAAAAATGCTTCTTTGGCCAAAAATAGATTGATTATTTGGGTAATATCATCTCTGCCAAAGGTGTTTCTACTCATACTTCTAAGATAGAGGCTACGCAGAAGTAACCAGTTCTTAAATCTCTAAAGGCTCTAAGAGGTTTTTTTGGGTCTTACTGAGTACTACGGGAGATTTATCAGACATTATTGCTCTATCAGCAAGACATTGACTCAATTACTTAAGAAAGACTCTTTTGTTTGGTTAGCTGAGGCTGAAGTGGCTTTTCATGAATTGAAACAGACTATGTGTTAGGCACCAGTCCTAGCATTACCTGATTTTGCTAAAACTTTTTACTTGGAGACAGATACAAGTTCAAGAGGAGTTGGTGCTGTTCTTTCTCAAGATGGGCGTTCTGTTGCTTTTTTGAGTAAGGCTCTGGGTCTTAAACACAATGATTTATCTATATATTAGAGAGAATACATAGCTACCCTACTGGCTGTAACTAAGTGGAGACACTACTTAGAGGGGCAACCTTTTGTTATTAAGACAGATCATGAGGCTCTCAAACATCTCCTAGATCAGAAGATAACCATTTCTGTTCAGAAGAAGGGTCTCACCAAGCTACTTGGGTTGAATTATACAATACAATACATGAAGGGTAGACAAAATATAATGGTTGATGCTCTTTCTATACAAGATCTTCTATTCTTTCAAATGACTGCTACAACGCTCACTCCCTTGTGGGTTAAAGACATTGAAGCTTCTTATGTTCAGGATGCCTTAGCTAAGGAGAAAATCACTAAGGCCTCTGTCCAACAACAATTGCAAGACAATTGGATCTACTCTAAGGGCATTCTAATATACAAACAAAAACTGTATTTGGGTGACACTGGTGATTTAAGACTCAAGCTTCTCCTACATCTGCATAATTCTCCTATTGGTGGTCACTCTAGCATTCAAGCCACCTACTGCAGACTTAAACTTTGCTTCTACTGGCCTGGTATGAAGAAGCAAGCTAAAGATTATATCCTGAGCTGTGATGTTTGTCAAAGAACAAAAAATGAACACATTCTGAAGCCTGGTTTACTCCAACCTCTCTCAATTCCTTCCCAGGCTTGGGAATCTATATCTATGAATTTTATTGAGGGTCTTCCTATGTCTAAGAAGTTCAACTCTATTCTGGTGATTATAGAAAAATACACCAAATATGGACACTTTCTGGCTCTATCACACCCCTTTATTGCCTTTGATGTTGCTTTAGTCTATCTTGATCAAGTTTTTAAACTACATGGCAGTTCTAAAGTGATTATTTTAGACATGGATAAAATCTTTACGAGTCTTTTTTAAAAAGAACTCATTAAGAAGTTGGGCACGATTTCTCACATGAGCTCTATTTTTCATCCTGAGACAGACGGTCAAACTGAGCGTTTAAACCAATGTCTGGAGCAGTACTTGCGCTCCCTGTGTTTCCTTAAACCTCACATTTGGGAAACATGATTACCACAAGCAGAGTGGTGATACAATTCTAATTTTCACATTGCTTTAGGTTTAACCCCATTCGAAGCACTCTATGGGTATAAGCCTAACCAATTGAATTGGTCAGAAGAATCTACTGTGCAAAGTCTGAATGAGATTCTAGCTAGCAGAGAACACACAAGGCAAATACTCAAAGATAATTTAAACAGAGCTCAACAACAAATGAAATTCTATGTTGATAAAAACATATCTGAGAGAGCATTCGAAGTGGCAGATGAAGTTTACCTGAAATTGCAGCCCTATCGCTAATCTTCTGTTGCCCTCCGCAAGAACTTGAAATTGGCTGCTCGTTTCTATGCCCCCTACAAAATAACCAAAAAGTTAGGCTCGATGGCATACCAATTACAACTCCCTGTTACATCACGCATCCACCCAGTTTTTCACGTGAGCTTACTCAAGAAGAAGATTGGTCCGACGATCCAGCCTTCTCTCGATCACTCTGATGTACACGAAGACAGACAATTGAAGGTGTATCCTCTTCAAGCCCTCGATAAACGCATGGTCAAACAATGTTGTTGTCACTCAACTTCTGGTTCAATGGGCAAACATGGGTCTGAAAAACGCAACCTGGGAAGATTTCTCTGTTCTTCAGTCTCAGTTTCCCAAATTTGATCATTGGGGACAAGAATCCTCTGGTGCAGGAGGTATTGTCACGATCGAAGCAAAAGAGAAGAATTCTCTGAAATTAGGGCAAGGAATTGGGGAAAAGGGAAAAGAGGCAAACGATGGCATATCGAGCTCGACGTTTAATGAAGGAAACAACAACGTATTGAGCTCAGCGTTTAATGAAGGAAACGACAACGTTTATGTCCCAACAAATGAAAATTAACATGTGAGCCGCAATTTGGCCTGTAGACCATTAAAGAGAAAAGTGGAGCAATGGACACCTGTCAACATTTCATTTGTGTGTAGCTGATGATGTAAAAACTCTTTGTTTTCTCTGAAATCTACTCTTCTACTCTCTCAAATCCCCTTTCTGCAAATTTCTGTTACTTTCTTGCTTGAATCATCACACTGAGTGAAATCATGAAAGCTAAAACACTGTGTGAAATCATGAAAGCTAAAACAATATTCAAATCATGATTTTTTTTCTTGTAATGGGCTGAAAAGCAAAACCATATTGACACAGTGGAAGGAAAGACGTGTGATGTCATCACTCATATTTGAACACAAGTTTATGATTCGTCCGATGCAGTAACAAACCAAAAAGAAATACCCACCATCCATGCTACACCAGACTTTAATTTAATGCCACAACGTAAACTAGAATGACTTCACAATCAGAGGGATAAATTTTACAATTATGAAACAGAAATAATTTGCACCACTTATATAGGTGGCACAACCTTACTGCAACAAGAAACACCAAGTTTCCTCCAAACGCTATCACCTGCTCAGATCAGCTGAATGAAGCTCTCATTATGCAGATGAAAGCCCCATGATTGGCAGCCGCAAATAGTTGTGAGCTCTCAAACTGTGGAGGAAGACACAAAAGAAGCCATGGCAGGCAGGCAGGCAACACTATATATATTTCATTCCTCTTACAGAAACTTTACACTAGAGATGTCCTAAATGATCCCTATATACGCTAGTTAATCACTCTCACCGCTTCACCCCTACAAAAATTCGAGCACATCAAAGAATATTTGTTTTTCACTGTTTACTCCTGTATACCCGCATCATGGTCACTCGCAGGATGATCCGACACCGTACCCTCTGATGATATTTCCTCTACATTGGGCTGTTCAGGCCGAGAATGATCAGACTGAGTCTTGCTAGAATCCCCATCGCAATCAGGCTCATCTTGTCTCTCCTCTGGAGATTGATCCTGAACATCAATGGGTGGGCTCAGTTTAGCCTTCCCTTTGTCAGATACACCTTGTGATCCAACCTCAGTAACAGGCTTAGGCAATGGAAGCTCGCCATCAGGTAAGCTAGAACTCGTCATGCCAGAAGTTAATGACAAGTGTGGCCCTGGGGCAACACAAGATGCTACCAGCTGAAGCACTTCTGGGGAGGGGGACAATCCCATACTTGATTTCTTTGGCGGAATTAGATATGCTGATGAAGATGGTGGATTCATCATGCTTAAGTTAAGAGGAGGCCTGCTGAAATCAGATTCAATCAAAGGAACCCCTGCGGTTCCAGTTATTGATTGCGGAAGCAATTGAAATGGTGGTGCCAACGGAATTGTGCATGCCGGAGAGAGCCTACTACTTCCAGCTGCGTCCGGTAGGACCTGCCTGAACATGTGTGACTTTCTTTTCTTTTTCTTCTTTAGACAGTGTCTTGGATCCTTCGGTTGAGGAGGAGGGGGCCCAGGTATCACAAATGGAGGAATGGTTGGCTTATCTTCTCCATACAGTACACGAACTGACTCGGCTATTGCTGAGACAGTAGGTGGTAGATCAGGCTCTGGAGTTTTGGCAGGAACACTAACTGCTTCACGAAGCCAGTGAGGTAACTTGTTCTTGGAAGAACTGTTTCCAACTACTTTTCCCTTTGAATGGGAATGATTCAGCCCTTTATTGGGATCAGGGAAAAACCCAGAGCTGGCAGATTCTCCGCTTCCACCATTATTGTGGGAATCGCGTAAAATATTTAGAGATCTATCAAGAACAATAGGCAATTTCCCATACTTCATTGTACCATTGTCATCCTCCTTCCTCTGTAAATCAAAGTTACTGGTGCAATTCAAACTTGAAGCCAAGTTGCTGGCTCCAAAAGAGTTGAGAAAAAAAGGTTTCTCACTAGGTAAATTTACAGCCAGCCCTGGCCTATCAGAGGGCCCAGCAACTGAATCTCCAGAATAGTTTGCACGAGATTTGTCAGGATTCCATGTTGGAATAGGAGGAACATTATCATTTTGCAAACCAAGCTGATCTGATAGCTCAAAGTGAGGCAGGCCAGAAGCTAGATCACTGAAACCCAATTTCATATCAGTCAGGTGCGCTTGAAATTTTGAGGGTGCAATAAACCTACTACCCTGCAATGCCCGCGTCATCATTCCATCAGGAATGCTCGGAAACAAGGAAGAAGGTTTGGCTGTTTTTGTTAGCTTGGGGAGTTTTGGAACTGGAAAAGCTGGCCCATCCAAAATTTTGAGTTGTTCCTCCTCCCACCTATTTGCCAAATCTTCCGAAGTTTTATACTTAGAAAATTTTAGTCTGGGGTCTCTAAGCATGGCATCCCAACTACCTCGTCCATGTCTACGAATACCAATCCAGAGAAAATCAAGTTCATCCTCTGACCAGCCCTCTACTTTTGATTTCTTTTTATACAAGTTCCCAGATCCGGATCCAGATCCAGTTCTCATCATGATATTTTCAAGCACCCTCCTATGGTTTTCAGTTAAAGAAGAAATGGACGGAAACTGACCCAATCCCAATGTTGGAGGCATGTCCCTCTCTTGTTGATTATACCTAGGCACATCTTGTGGAGGAAATTTCAAATTGGGTAGCAATGGCATTGTCGGAAGGTCTTGCACTGACTCATTCACAGCATCAAGCCTACTCCCTAAGGATAAACTAGGTAATAGGTCATGATGTGATGTCATCATGCTTTTGGTAGGAAGGGGGAACCGGGGTAGCAATTTCTCATCAAAAGGTATATTAGGCAGCGACATCTTTTCCTGAAAATCAGAAGAACTAGCACCAGAACTTTCTAAACGATCAAAAACTTTTCCTCGTGAAGCAGCAGGAGGATACTGCAAGGAAACAAGTCTTGTCATTTTATATTAAAACATGGGCTGGACGGTTTTGTATTTGAAACTAGAGAAAAACAAAATGCTGAGAAAGAGAGTTACCGGATTAAATGGGAGCCAACTATCTTGGCTTCCAATTTTAAGACGTTGTAAAACTTCTGATGATGCATCTTGCAATTTAAATTTGTCCAAGGTAGCCTCTTGACTGTTTGCTTCTTTCTCAGTTGAAGGTCCAGTAGTTGGAGCTAAATTGAATGGAAAGTCTGGTCCAGCTCCTGCCCTGCTTTGCCGACCATTTGATCTTAAGAAGCTTTTATGAAACGAGTCCAGCTGACTAGCATTGGGGGCACAAAGCCCAAGAACTGGCAACAAGTTGTTGGTCGGTAGCGAGTTGTTATAGCCTATGCCTTGATGATTGTTACTTGGAAGGATTATGTCAGGAGAAGACTGATGAAGAGGATTAACAGAAAGATCCAATTGTCCGCTTCTTTTATGTTTAGACACCCTCCCAAGCCTTAAAATTGAATCATCTGTCCTCTTTCGTTCATCTGATGATTGACCAAGTCTGTCATCCTCCAAGTCAATTACCAAACACTTCTCTTTATCTGGCAGTTGATCTGATTTATTAACATGATCCCCATCTCTTTCATTCATGGAAGGACACTGAGCAACCGGTTCAAGTCCAGGAAATCCCTCACCGGGACGAGCTTCTTCAATTGCATTCCTCCTAGCAAGCCGTTCTTTTTGTCGAGCACGGAGTTTAGTACTGTCAAAAAGGATTATAGAGTAAAGTAATGCAACCGTGATAATGAAAATTTAAGAATATATCATACTAATTTACTTGAGAAAAGTCGATCAAATTGTATCTGTGAAAGTAAAAGATTGAGAATAGAAATGACTGCCAAATTATTCAAAGAGTTCATGTAATTGGAGCAAGTGTACTTTTCTACTTAAGGACGACAGTTTAACTCTAACATATTCATCATATGGATTCATTGACCCCATTTAACAAACTGTCAGCTAGCATGCATTCAAATCACTGCTAGCGAAATCATTTTGAAAATACCACTTTACTGGCATCTCAACAGAAAATCAGCAAGTGCAATTCTAGGAAAGAATCAGAACTTACTACTTTGCTTTAAGAGCCCGTCCTGCTGGTGTATAATCCCGCTCTGGCTCTGCATCTGGTTCCTTTTCTTCTTCACCACCACTCTGCTTTTCAACAGAAGAACAAGGTGCAAACACTATGAATAACCAGCACAAGAACTGATGCAGGCTACTTGCAAGTTCCAGGCTACTAAGCAAGCATGTGAATGTGGAACAATGGAAAGATCTCCATATATTTTAAAAAGTTTTACCCATCAAGGATAAAGAGAGCCAGTTTTACATGCATTCTAATGCAGAAAGCAAAGTGAAGTACCTCGGTCATTGTTTCATTGGGATGGGGAGCATAAGCTTCTCTATATGAGACAGCTTTCCTTTGTCGCTTCCCTCTACCAAGGGCTGCTTCCTCCTCACTTTGATATTTCTCCCACCTGTTACACAGTAAATCAAGCAACAAAGTTACAGAAGTCCATAACAAAAAAAAAAGCTACAGCCAAAGCGGGAAAACAAGTTTTAGGAGACGCTAAAAATAATGACAATTCTCTACTTTAGCTCTTTACAAAAGTCCAATGGACTCTTATTCCTATAACAAAAATGTATTCAAAATTAATCTTCAATTATCCACGACAGGTTTAAACTAGACCAGATACTTTTGGATATTCCATCTGAAAGAACTTTATTGAAAAGTAAATATAGCATTTGCTAATTAGGTGTACGAGTTGCTATTCTCACACCGAACATAAGTTTATCTCAACTCATTATTTAATTTGACCACTCATTCAGCATATAGCAATTATTATTTTTTAACAACAGCACCAGCACAATTCATTTATTATGCATAATTTTTTTTTCTTTGAATGACAATGATCAGTTCTGAATTGCAGACCATGCTATCAAGCAGGAAAGAAAAAATTGAGCCGGTAAACTGCTGTCAATTGCATCAAATAGAAGCTTCACTGGACCTGAAGCAGCATAGCTATCTACAAAGCAGAAACCCAGGATAGTGGGACAAAGAGCAAGAAATATTTAAGATAATAACTTCACTTTCAAACATCAGACAGATTTGGTGGCAAAGTTTACAATCTACAGTAGAGAATTGTCATTATTTAATTAGGTGTACGAGTTGCTATTCTCACACCGAACATAAGTTTATCTCAACTCATTATTTAATTTGACCACTCATTCAGCATATAGCAATTATTATTTTTTAACAACAGCACCAGCACAATTCATTTATTATGCATAATTTTTTTTTCTTTGAATGACAATGATCAGTTCTGAATTGCAGACCATGCTATCAAGCAGGAAAGAAAAAATTGAGCCGGTAAACTGCTGTCAATTGCATCAAATAGAAGCTTCACTGGACCTGAAGCAGCATAGCTATCTACAAAGCAGAAACCCAGGATAGTGGGACAAAGAGCAAGAAATATTTAAGATAATAACTTCACTTTCAAACATCAGACAGATTTGGTGGCAAAGTTTACAATCTACAGGTGCAACGTTATCAAGATCAAGTAGCCCCAATAATGCCAAAGAAACTGCCAAGAACTACTAAAAACGCTCAATATAACTGGAAATTTCAACACCCAGAATCCGAAACCTCAGTTCTCAATATCTCAGTAAAAAAAAGCTTAATGTTCACAACTACAAAAAAACCCCCCCGAAAGAACATAGGTATTTTATCCACTAATTCCTAACCCTAATAAATGAAAATGCAAATATAACCCTAAATTCCCTCATAATTCCTTTGATACTAAAATTAAGATTGAAAACAAAAGACATATATTACCAACAAAATAAATCTCTTTAAAGTTTCATCTATCTATATGCATGATTGTGTAATCTAAACCTGCCACTCACCACCTCAAGCTCAGTGCAGCCAACAAGAGCCATCCCTACTCTGACATAACATTTTAAGACAAAAGTAAAGGATTGCATCTTTGTTAGCTCAGTGATTAACAATAAAGTCTTTCCTATAATTTAAAGAACAAGAGAGAGATTTTCTCAAGTTTATCATCCTAGTGGAATGCTTGGAGATCCTCTTAACTTCAACAAACTCAAATTCCTAGCTGTTGAACTCATTCCATGACTGTATGCATTGCATGAAGTTAATCATATTCTCAACTATTCTACTGGGGGAAAAAAGATCTTCACCTCACACGCAAAAGTTTGTCCCATTCATTTTCTTCTGTGCCATTTAACACATTTTCTTCTTTCTTCTCAGAAGTCTGCTCAGAAATATCATCAGCAACATCAGGAGGCGATTCACCTCCCCCTGGTTCCTCTGTTGTCTCATCATTCCATTCCACCGACTGCATATGAAGAAATGAGGAAATGATCAATAAAAGAAACAAGAAGATTTACTGCTTTCCTTGAAATTAGAATGAGTGCAGATGATAAAAATAGGAAAGTGTAACACAACCATAGGTAAGATCAAAGACTTGAAAGAAAATATTAGAAATTATAAGAATTTCTTAAGGAAAATAAAGTCCCACCCATCAGAAGCTACTTTTAAGACCCCCCTCAAACGGTGGCCAAATAAAGATGCATATAATGATATAGTAAAACATTGAATAAACTATCAATTCTAACAATAAAAATGATTCTCACATAGGCA
The DNA here is from genome assembly GCA_958450335.1 of Hibiscus tridactylites. Taxonomy (NCBI): domain Eukaryota; kingdom Viridiplantae; phylum Streptophyta; class Magnoliopsida; order Malvales; family Malvaceae; genus Hibiscus; species Hibiscus tridactylites. The sequence goes on along the minus strand of OY288268.1, from coordinate 100,459,873 downwards.
TGAATCCTCTGGGCAACATAATCTAAAGAATAAGCAGATGCAATGACCTCAACAGCATGCTCTAATAGTTGGCAATAGCATTCAAGATTGTATGCATCAAAATTTTTATAAACTGAAAACAATCAGTATTATAACCTAAAGCTACAAGGAGACTTTGGGCTTCCCGACACAGGTACAGCTTGTAACAATTGAGGGGTAGACCCAGGAGCTCCTACTTTGACCAACAAAATCATATATTTTAAGCCCACCTTTTTTTTTTTTTGGGGGGGGGGGGGGGGGGTACATTAATTACATAGACAATTTTTACTGCAAACAGCAAATATAGAAGCAATAAAACAGTAATTCCAAGTTTTATTTAAGCAAATGCATCAGTTTATATCATTCTCATGCGGAGAAAAAAATGTACAAAAAGCCATTGCATTTATAAGCCAATGAATTTATTAACATAAAACCACACTTCAACATGACATGAGTAATATACCTCACCTTTACTGAGCCAAGCATATCATTTTCCAAATCCCCCTCAACATCAGTTGTTCCAGACTGAAGGTTTGAACGATCAAGCAATTTCAAAATTGCATTTTCATCCCACACAATCTTGTTGCTGCCATCCGTACATTTGTCTTGGTACACATCTCCAAGACCACCAGTCCTCTTCCGGTGCTTATGTTCTATATCCATCAGTGCATCTTCTTTATTGTTATTACCTTCACCTGAATCTTTCCCAGTAGAAGAATCAATGAAGAGTTCTTCTGTTCCCCATCGCAGAATATCTTCCACTTCCTTTTGGGAACCAGATTTGTTGACAAACAGCTGATCAAGCATTAGCTTCTTTTTAGCAAGTTGCAAGATCCGTTCTTCTACACTGGCACGAACTACAAGCCTGTATACCAAAAGTCTGTTTGATTGTCCAATTCGATGTGCCCGATTCATAGCCTGGATGTCAGCATGTGGGTTGAAATCAGAATCATAAATTATAACTGTGTCAGCTGTTGCCAAATTAATACCAAGACCGCAAGAGCGTGTCGATAACAAGAAGACAAATCGACTTTTATCTTGGTTGAACCTTGCTATCGCTGTTTGACGATCAGCAACACAAACAGAGCCATCAACTCTCTCATATGTTTTAGGGCCAAATTCTATGGTTAAGTAATCCTCAAGGATATCAAGAAGCTTAGTCATTTGTGAAAAAATAAGAACTCTGTGGCCTTCTCTGTATAAGACTTTAAGCATGGAATGCAATACAGTCAACTTGGCTGAAGCTTTTATACGCATTTCATGAAGAAACTGTAGTGATCCAGACTCAGGCTCAGTACCTGGTATGAGATATGGATGATTACAAACCTTTCTCAGTTGCATCACAATGTTTAACATTGACTGCTGTGCAACCCCTTTCCCGATGTTCCGTAATATCTGGTAGTTTTTAGTTAGCATTGCACGGTAATATTCAGCTTGAATGGATGACAGCTCAACAGGCACCATTCGTTCAGTTTTAGGGGGAATGTTTTGCATAGCATCCCTTTTAAGCCTTCGAAGCATATGAGGAGCAACAAGTTTCTTCAGTTCTTCCACCTTTTCCGCAGTCGTAAGATCATTAAATCTCTCCTCAAATGAAGATAAAGAAGGGAAGGAAGCTGGCTGCAAGAAATTAAGCAAGTTATACATCTCACCAATGTTATTTTGGAGTGGGGTTCCAGTCAATAGAACACGATGTTGGAAAGAGAATGTGTTGAGCAAGCTAAACAGCTTACTTCCTGAATTTTTCAAACGATGACCCTCATCAACCACAAGAACTTCCCAAGGAACACCACGCAAATGAGAGGAGTCCACAAGAATCATTTCATATGTAGTTAAAAGAACATTAAATTTGTAAGAAGCTGTTTTCCGACTCGATTCATTTGGATCACTAGCATGCCATTCATACTGGCGAATGATGGCTCTTGCTTTGGCACAACCATGATACTCAACAACATTTAAATCAGGAGCCCATAATGAGAACTCAGCAAGCCAATTAGGCATAGTAGAAAGTGGAACCAGCACTAAACATGGCAGAGTAGCTTTAAACTCGAAATAAAGTGATGAAAGAAAGGCGGCAGCAGATACAGTTTTTCCGAGCCCCATTTCATCGGCGAGTATAACATTTTTGGATTTATGCCAACATCTACGCAACCAATTAAGTGCTTCAAGTTGATGGGGAAATAGTGAGCCTCCCTTCAGTTCTTTAGGTTGCTCAGCCAAAGTAACAATATCATGCCGCTGTTCCCCCTTTGTGCCAACTTCATCCTTACTGGCATCGTTTTCCCATGTTTGGTGTTCAAACTGGTCAAACTGATTAATCAGATGAGAAGATTGTTGAAGAACAGGTTCATCTAACCTTTCCCAAGTACATTCATCGTACGGAAGACCAGTCCATTTCACAAAAGCTTCCTGGACATTATTTGAAACACGGAGAGAAATAACTCGCTGAGGCTTCTTCCACTTTTCCTCACAGATATTTATCACAGTTGTCCCATACTTGGCCTTGTAATTTTCTAGTTTTCTCTTTGCCAGGCTTTTCAGTTGGGATTCAGAAATCCAACTATTATGGATATGGGACATCCCCACCCATTTAACAAAAAATTCATATGACACTGTCTCCTCTTTAGAACATGCAGATTCAGTCACAGGTGGTTCTTGGACTTTATTTTCAACACTGCTACTTATTTTCTTTCCTACACCCATCTCTTTTGCTTTTGCGGGCATTTGACAGACTTTTGGAGCTTCAGTGGTACCATGACTTTTCACATTAACATCGGCATTCAACTCTTCTACTACCATTTTTTCATTTCTTTTTCCTGAATCTTCTACACTTGCTGCAGATTCATCTTGACCCTTACTATTTATGAATGCACAGTCTGAATCCTTGTCTTTGCTCAATAAGTCCACAGAATCCCCTCCCTTGCATTTCTTAGTAACAGACCTTCTATATACATTCATTTTATCCACCCTGACATCATTCTTTGTGCTTTCTTCTTTATCATAACTTTTCAGAGTCTTAGGACAACCTTCGGTAAGATTTTCAGCAGTTACTATATCTGAATCAATATCACAAACAGAATTCTCCTCTGAAAGTCTGCTTGGATTTACTGCAATTACAAAACCGTCAGAAAGCACATCTTCTGAAAGTGCTGCAGATGCATGATGCAAAACACTAGCATTATCACCTTGAACCCGACATCCTAGAACTCGATCAACCTGTGAAGCATAAAAGTGTGAAATTAGGGGAAAAGGACACTGATCAACCACAAAAGTAAAGAGTATAACCAATACAGATAAGTCAACTAACCTGCAGAAGTTCAGCAGGAACACTGTCTCCACATATTAGCGGGGCATTGAGAGTAACTTTATCCAACTCAACGGACTGATTTGTTGCAGCCTCAGGAAGCTTCTGCCCAAGAAATTAGCAAGAATTGAACAATCAGCAGAAAGAATTCCAGGAGTAGTCGCAATGATGTTATCACATCAGCAATGAGAAACATTGACATATGAAGACAACAATTGTATTTTGTAAGAAATCATATACTAGAGCATTAATGTGTGTGTATCATATATTCAAGGCATTAACTTTAGGAAGTCAAACTTAAATGGTCAACATAAACAGAGAGTACTAAATTTATGCAAGCACCAATGAGGAAGATCATCCTAAGCTGTATCTGTAAATTTATGCATCAATAGGGAAATACTTATATCAGACAGCAGGATTTAAGGACATTTATCAAACTGATGTAAACCAAAAGCTTGAACACCAACTTAAAATCAATAGACAACTTCAACTAGACATTCTAGTTAAAATATGCAGAACATGTGAAGTTTAGAAGACAACTGTCCACCTATTATCTCTCCCGAAAGAATACTGCTGAGAACTCTACTCTGGACCAACATTTTTCCCCAATCACATATGCAAGAGTACATTTCAGAAAGAAGAATCCATTTAAGTACAAAAACTTCAAGAGGACAATAAAAAAATATCTACAATAACTCGTTAAAAAACACATACCTCATCCGAGCAAATGAAAGAAACTAAAAAACCTCCAACCACCCAGTGGGGCGGGTGGGCAGGGGGAGGGGGGATTAGCACATACCTCATCTTTTTTCTGAGAATCAAAATTCTTGCTCCCAACATCATCCTTTGACAAAGATACAGAAACCCCATGGCTAACAGGTTTCCGCTTATGAGTTTTACTAGTTCCAGGATCAATTTTATTTGCTTTGGAACTCTTCTTTTTGGAAGTGCTGACAGCACGGTTACTCTTATCTTTCTTATGCTTCTTTTGACTTGCCTCATTACCAACTTTCTGCTTTCTTTTTCTATTTTTCCTTGTGGCTACACCAATTGCAAGAACATTTTTGTTTCTGGGTGACTCATTATCACAAGACAAATCATGCTTCGGTTCAGGAGCTTCTTCATCATTTTGCTCTGAATTTGTGATTTTAGAATGAGACAAAACCTCACCAGCTACAGGAGTTAACTTCTGTTCAGCAGATGAACCTCCTGGAGATGCAACAGGCTTCACTCCATCTTCTATATTCACACATGATGAGCCACCAGCTACAGGAGTTAACTTTCTTTCAGCAGATGAACCTGTTGGAGATGCAACAGGCTTATTTCCATCATCAACATTCACACAAGATGAACCACCATCCTCAGTACCACCGAGGGATGTAATGCTTGGATTAGAAGGTACATCTATATGGGAGGTTTCTGGTTCCTTTTTCAAAGTATCAACTCCCTGAGCTACATCAGATTTTCCTTTACCAGAGGAGGATCTTTTCTTTGCAATAATGGATGTTCCAAAAATTCGGGACACTTTTTCAGTAGCAGGTGACTTTATTCCAGTTTGAGCTTTTGTCTTGATCGTTTTCGATCTTGCTCGTTTGGAAATTGAATCCAGATGGCTAATGGACTTGAGTGGATCAGTCTTACAGCACTTTGGGCATTGCCACTTTCCCATTGGGATGCGCTACAATTATGGATACAGTAGAGGAAAGAAAATGAGTAAAAAGTAATAGCTAATGTAGCCATAAAACAAAGAAGATGGTCATCTAAAGTTAGCCGGAATACCATACCTTAAGAGGTGGATCAAGGCATTGTAGATGATAAGTCCTAGGACACTTATCACAACACAACAAGTTGCCACCAAGATCACAAATAACACATTCATAGTAGTACTGGAGACAATAAAATTGCGAAGAACAGTTGTCAGAAGCAGTTTAAACATGCCTATGAAACACATTCAAGACAAGAGATTGCAATTTGCAAATGGATGTATATTCAATTGGAGTTTGCTCCTTACACTTATGCAGTATGATAATATAATGATTTTCTAACAGAAAAAGTGTATACATGTTTCTCAAGACATTCCTATGAAACATGCCTATGAAACACATTCAAGACAAGAGATTGCAATTTGCAAATGGATGTATATTCAATTGGAGTTTGCTCCTTACACTTATGCAGTATGATAATATAATGATTTTCTAACAGAAAAAGTGTATACATGTTTCTCAAGACATTCCTATGAAACATGCCTATGAAACACATTCAAGACAAGAGATTGCAATTTGCAAATGGATGTATATTCAATTGGAGTTTGCTCCTTACACTTATGCAGTATGATAATATAATGATTTTCTAACAGAAAAAGTGTATACATGTTTCTCAAGAAGAGCAAGGTGAGGGAGAAAAGTAAAGGAATGAAATGTTCTTGAAAACACAATACATAATCATGGTCAGAACTCCGAAGTACACAAGGTCACAAGAATTGATGCATACAAGAAGATCCCTAAGCATTATTGCAACAGGAAAAAATGTGAAAACCCAAATGTACCAATAGTTCTTGTTCCGAGCCTGTTCACTCTTGAGTGAAAAATTATATTGAACAGCATGTATAACTCCAATTTTAACTTCTGGCATGTTGATTCTGATACTTGATAAATATCTAGCTAAATTCATAACACTTGATCAATCAAATTTTGAGTAAAATTGGAACATACTGACGAACCATTTTCCAGAAAAGGAATGAGGAGAGAGTTTAGCAACATCCACCAAAAAAAACAAATAATATAAGAAAAGATAAGAAATACATTGCGAAGGGGGAAACAACTAAATGAAGGAACAAGAACAAAAAACAGCATACCCCATCATTCCCCTTCTTTTTAGATAACTGGTCGGAGCTACTTTCTCCCTTCAGCCTACGTTTAGCTGAAGAACTCCTCGGCGATTCAGACGATAAGTTTTCTTCTTTACCATTGGCTAGGGATGGGCCACATGGAAGCTTTCTTCGTTTGCGCTTCAGGACCCAGTTTCGGTTAATCATTTTACTATTCAATGAACTGATATCTTTCATCCTTTTTTAATCATGAGTATTAACATTGTGGGTATGAACTGCAGAAAGCATGTCAAGTCACAGACAGAGCAATGAAGCTTCCAATCTGCAAACTTAGCCCCTGCAAAGAATCAAGGTGAAATTCCTACACGTTCAGCAATATAACTTGTTACAAGACAGAAAAGCAGCTACCAAGAAACAATGGTTTTATTACTCCAAAGGAGGATGAAGCATGCACTAAACAGTAAGCATATTGAAAGCATTTCAGAAAAGAAAGAAAACGTTATTTATTAAAAAAGAGAGAGAGAGAAGGGGAGGGGAATCATACTGAATTCATTAAAACATAAACTTGTCATATTGAATTCCTCAATTATTCATGATTGTAAACAACATATCAAACAAACTCGACTTCAGATTAGTTATTTATAATTTTCAACCAACTTCACCAGCTGCTAATCCTACTAAGCAACATCGAAGCCCACGTTATTCTCAGTGTTTGTTTCTAAAATGTCAAAGTTGATGTACCAATATCAAAAAGTTCATTAAACTAGTCAAAGAACTAATCCATGCACATGCCAAAAGAAAGCCACTAAGGTTTAGCTAAAAAGGTTAACATAATAGTGAAACCAAAGTCGAACTCCATATTCCATATAGAGCAGAGGCAACAATGGAATCAGATAATATGATAAGAGTAGCATAATTAATCTAGGCATCATCTCTGGGATGATAAATGAAGAAACAAAATCAAGAAACAGCAATGAGGGTGATTTGACACATTCCTAAACAGTCTATTGAATGAGCAACAAGAACAACTGCAAGCCTAAATCCCAGGAGTAAATTCAAGCAGCTTGGAAAATGTAACGACTAGGAGCTATTATCCAGACTAGTCTAGGAATGAAATAAGGCATCTAAACCAAACGATTTCATCAAATGCAAAGCAAATTAACATGGAAAACTAGCAAAATGGAACAATCAGTTTCGAAAATTCAATATTTACAATAAACATTCAGCTTACATTGAACTAAAAAAACCCCATTTGAACAAACTCACCTTCATTCACAGACACACTCACAGAACCCCAATTCCCAAATTACTGCAAAAACTACCAAATTTCAATCCAATCCAAGCATAAACAAAAAGCTCTCAACATGTAGGACACAGGAAATGCAAGGAAACATCGGAATAGACAGAAGAGGCAGCTCAAAGCACCTAAATCAGAAAACCCAAAGCGAAAAAAAGGAAAATAAGCAATACCCAGATAGGAAAAGAAGCTTACCAACCTCCCTCGTGGATCAAAGAATCAAAACCAAGTGGAATAACATCAAGAGTAACAGATTGAAAGATGTAGTGAATAAAGACAGATAGAGAAGGAGAGAGGGGGTATTAGGGTATAGCAAAGCAGAGAAAAAAAGGAGCGAAGAGAGAGAGATACGAGAAAGAGAGAGAAAAGGCGAAGACACGAGAAAAAAATGAAATAAATACAGAGAATTGACAAATAATTATAAAAATAAACCGAACTCAAAAAAAACAAAGAGAGAGAAGTTGTAAAGAGGAGGAATGAGGTTTTATAGAAAGAGAAGAAAGCATACGATACGGATTCGCCGGGGTAATAGGGGACGGACGGGGTTACCACTCTGACATGGCAGCGCGTGAGAGAGAGAATAAGGGAAAGGGAAAGCAGCCCTTCCTCCTCCTCTCTCTCCTACCTAACCACTGATGCCACGCCACGTGGCTTAACCAGACGCCAGTTCCTATTTTGTTTCCTTTTTGTTTTTGTACATATTAAATTCCCTCTTCTCTTCTCCCACAGCACACGAAACGAAGAAAACTTGCCTTCCTTTCCTTTTCCTTCTCGCCTTCTCGTAATCGCCGCCATCCATCGCCTTTCACTTTACTTCTACTTGGATTTGTGGAAGTGGAACCCTCCTATTGTGTTTTACTTATATACACTGCCTTCTTTATTTCCTTCCCCTACTTTTTTTTTTTTTGCTTTTCTTTTTTCTTTTATTCATTCTTTTCTGTTCATGTTCTTGTTCCTGGCTTCTTGCTCTGTTTTGTTTTGTTTGATTCGATGTATCTTCAAAAAAATTTAAGGCTTAAATACATATTTAGTATTCGAATTAAGTGTACTCTCATAAATTGGTATTTGAATAATTTTTCATCTTTTACTTAACACCGTTATTCATTTGCTAACACGGTAGTATTTGTTGACTTGCATGGTGCGCACATCTCTGGGATGATGTACTCTCATAAGTTGTGCGCACATGGTGCTCGAACTCAAATTATCTGGATGAAGTACATCATCCTTTACCACTTAGATCACTCCGCATGTTCATCATGGACAAAACTTTGTTGACTTGCAGATGTTTCCTATCTGACATTCATTTAAATGGCATAGAACTTAATAAAAGAACAATAATTTAATTAAATAAAAATTAATAGAAGGTCACTTAGTGGAAAAAAATAATATATTAGAGTTATGATCTAAATTCTAGTTTGGGCTGACCTGAATATTTATAAAAAACGGTGACAAAAAGTGGGAGCTTGTTTGAGTTTAATTATTTTTATGCAGGTTTCCTTTGTAAACTAATAACTTTCCCTAAATAGACAGTAGGGATTAAGGGTTAGTTAATTAATTGTAATCCCCTTTTCATTCTTTACTTGTGGTGTTTGTTTTATATTTTGCGTTTGCGATTATTAGTTATTTCGCCATAAATATAACACAATCCATAACATAATCAAAAATATTTTATTAGAACTTTGAACACTGCTACTTCAAACACAATTTCATAAGTAAAATCTTAAATAACAACAGTTTGTTATTGATTAATATGCCCAAAAAATCTCAATTGCTCCGGTATTACTTCTTAATCCTAACATATTTGTAATATCCCTAGAACCGGGCTAAAAGTTATGGATTTAATTGATAAGTTTGGTCTAAAATCTTATGAAATTATAGTGAATTCATTCCTTTTTTAGGATTAGAGTGAATAATTTAAAAAATGAGAGACATGTGTTAAATGACCACTCTGAAAAAAATGAAAAGTTTCCTTGTTGCATGTGATATTAACCCATGGTGCATGAAATGGGACACATGGCCGGCTAGCTTTTAAGATAGAGATTATGTGTCATTTTCTTTATTAGAATTAGATGGGGATTTTGTTATCTTCTTCAGGGAGATCGAAATTCCATTCTTCCTTCACCTTGGAAGCTTGATTGGGAAAAGTTGGTGTTAAGGGCTCAAAATTTTTGTTTTTCCTAGTGATTCTGAAGAGAAGGTCAGTTTTAGTTGAATTGTAAGCTTTTTAGTGATTGCAGATTAGAATTTCTAGCTATATGAAAGCATGAAATGTGGGCTGAAATTCTTGTTTTGATGGAATGACAACTTCAGTTTTGTATATTGAAATGATAGTGTATCTTGTTGTGGTTCGGTGAAAGAAATGAATTTGATGTTGTAGTTTTGTTCGAATGATGCTGGAAATTTATGTTTAAAAATGCATTTGAATGACAAATGTTATATGCAGTTTGATTAAATGATGTATGCAGTCCAGTATAATTATGCAGAATTCAGTTCGAATTACACTCCAGTGTGCAGATTCGATTAAAACAATGAGTATCAAAATACAGTTTTGATGATGCATAAAAACAGTCTAGAATGGTATTAAAACAATGCAGAAATAGATGCTGAAATCTGTTTTTTTAATGCAGAAACAGTCTAGTGTAAAATGAAGAAAAACAGTTTTGAAATAGCTAAATTTCAGGAAAACAGCAAGGTAGTTTGAACAGTTTGGTAATACAGTTAATATTGTCTTAAAAGCAGTCTTATAAGGTAATGAAAACAGTTCGGTAATGCAGTTTAGAAATGCTGTAAAATGCAGCAAGGTATGTGCAGTTTTAAGCTGAAAATGCAGTCCAGTATGTGCAGTTTTGAATGATGAAAAGTAAGCTGTTTTGTGTGTTGTTTGGCAAGCAAAGTAATGCTGTTTTGGTGTGCTGTTTGTGAGCTAAAAGTAATGCTGTTTTGTATGCTAAATAAGGCAGTTCTTGGTAAGCTAATTGATGATGAGTTGTTAGATAAATTTCATGAAATTGAAATGCTGTTTTGGAAAACTGAAATGTCTCATTGTTGGATTAAGTCTTTGATAATTGAATTAGTTCTAATGGTTTGCTATTTTGAGGTGCATGCATTGATAAGGACGATATTAGTAAATGAAGGCTAGGAAGGGGGGGTTGGAATTGAGGTTCAGGATATCCTGTAACTTCGGGATATCAAGTGAGTGTAGTTGCATTTGTCTCGGATGACACGGAGTCATTCAGGCCTTTGTTCCTATGCGTTTAAATTATGAGACGTTTATGTTTTGGATGCACATTATCATTTTGCATAAGGCTCACATAGAGCTCTTGGGATGGTTACATTCATAGCATGGCACCTTTAATAAGCTCATTGTTTATGTTCGCATTATTTATGCATCTTTAGCCTTACTATGCTATGTTTTGAAGTGGAAGATAGTACTAACCTTGATCAAAAACTTAGATGCTAATATATTAATCTCATGTCATAAGATACCAAGCAATAAAAGAACAATCACTAATGTTATAAGCGTATGAAACTTTTTGAAACAAATCAAATCCCTAAAGCTATAAACCTTTGAAATCCTAAGTTCTTCGGAGCTACTAAGCTCATCTGTGCCATAAGAAATTAAGGAAAGAAATAAGTAAGCTTACCTTATAACATAAGATATCCCTACTAACTTCAAAGCATAAAATGTATAAGTTGCCTAAACAATGGAAGTCCTTGGACACTTCAGCATGGTGCAAAGGTATAATTCGAGACTACAGTCTACGGGCTACGGCTCAGGGGTGACGGCCACATATATGTAATACATTGGCGAAAGTAGGAGGTAATGGGGGAGATGGTCAGGAGATTGGCGAAAGTTGGATGGATAGAGAAGAGAAGCTAGGCTTGTTATGCTATAAACTAGCCATTTCTTTGTGCTTTGTGCTAAGTAAAACACGGACCAATGCTACCTATGTCCAAATGTGACCCAAGGCAAATGTTTTAAAAGATATGAACTCGGTTATGAATTAAGACATGATGAACTCAGATAAGAACTTTGAAAGAACCCCGATAAGCTTTGAATAAGATATGATACCCCTAAGACTTTGAATAAGACTCTGAATAAAGCTTTCATAAGACCAACTAAGTATAAATTAAGATTAAGACTTAATTATGCTTTTGGTATTGTATGCTTTGAATGGTGTTATTCATATCATTGGCATTATGTTATGATATCATATGATCACTACCTCACTTAGGCTATAAAAGCATAATGCATTCATCCCACATGCATTTTCAGGGTATAGAAGCTTCTAAGGACAAAACACAGTTGGAAGTTGCAAGTCACTCCTCTAATCTTCCGAGTAATATTTATGCTTTTCCTTGAAACTCCTAGAATGGAGGCATATCAGCACGTAGTTGCAATTTGTATATGATAGTATTGTGCTTTGAATACAATGTTTAGATAGCATTGTTGGTTTGTAAGAATATTTAAGTAATCAACTTTGTTACAAAGTCTTTGATAATTTACTTATGTGATGGTTGTTGATGGAGGATCGTCTTGAACTTAATAGCATGATATATATATATATATAGCAATGTTTACTGGAATAGCCGATGCATCTTGTGGCTTAGTTGAGTATATTTTGAATGGTAGAAGTTAAATAGTGAGAAATATTGTTTATACTTGTCTAGCTTAGCAAAGATTTGTGTTGATAATTTTATGTTTTGAGGGCTGTAAAATGTTTCTATAGATGACTTTTAGTTGTTGATTTTGATTGGAACATAGTCAATTATTGTTTGAATTGAACTTGAAATCTGTCTAAGAGAATGGTTTAACGAATCAATTTGTTCCATTGGAGTTAAGCTGTAATTTTGCATTGAACAATAAATAGAGACTTCAAAGACTACCCATGTGTGTTTTTTAAGTCATGCTTGATAATTTCTAAAATTAGTATCTTATGATCTTTTATAACCTATGCGTATGACTTGTTCAAATGATAGTATGAAAGTTAAGTATATGCTATGATGTTTATAAGTATAACGATAAGATCATAGGATAAAATGTTTTCAAAATTGTTTGCTTGATACTTGAATCATTGATCTTTAATTATTTCAAGACAAATATGTCATTTGTATTTTGTATAATTCATATGTTTCTTGAAATATGATATTATGGTCAAATGTGTACGAGTTGGTGTTTGTTTAACAAGGTAAACACTGCGATAATTAACATTGTACATATTTGTGAATCTGAGTAGTAAGGAGGAAAAACAACTTGAATTTATGTACAATCTGATAAATTAAATCACATTATGTTTTTCTTTATATATAAAAAAAGAAACCTTATGATATCATGCTTTAGTAAAGTATTGTGGCACTGCAAAACTGATTACCGAAATTTGAGGAAAGAAAAGATAAGAATGTGAGGAAGAAAGAGAAGAGAGAATTCAGAAGAGGGGAAAAAGACAAGTCCAGCTCATTCATTCCATAACTAACGGTTACAGCACAAAGAACCCTATTTAAACTCTACTCCCCTACACGACATCGTTTTATGTATATAACAGGCCTCCTAAACGCTGCGTTTCATTAACAGCTATTAAATCTAACAGACATTCAAAAAAGGGTACTCCCAACGGCTAGTTTCTTAATTGGGCTCGTGACAATACTCCCTCCTTCAGCAAATCCTTGTCCTCAAGGATTAAAAGTTGGAAACTGCTGCTTCAGTTCATGTAGGATCTCCCAGGTTGCATCTTCTGGAAACGAATTACTCCATTCCACTAACACTTTTGTCACTGCTCGATTCCTCTTCCTTCTAATTCGTCGATCAATAACACGCAGGGGTTCCTTACTAATACTGCCATCAGCATCTATGATTGGCCATTCATCTTGAATCTTCTCAGACCCCACTCTCTTCTTCAATTGTGAAACATGAAACACTGGGTGCACCCTCGAATTCTCAGGAAGTTTCAATTTATAGGCCACAGCTCCTATCCTTTCGATAATGCGAAAAGGACCAAACCACCTGGAAGCAAGCTTCTGTCCACTCCTTGCACTCACCGTTTGTTGTCTGTATGGTTGAAGTTTTAAGAAGACCCAGTCACCCACCAGATATTCACACTCCTTCCTCTTCCTATCTGCCTGATTTTTCATCCTATCTTGAGCTCTTTGCAAATGGAACCTCAACATTTTGATGGCAGCTTCACGAGCTTGCAAACTTCTGTCCACAGCTTCAACTAGTGATTCTCCAGCAATGTAAGGTAAATGGATTGGTGGTGGTTGTCCATAGAGTGTTTGATAAGGAGTGGTTCGAATTGCAGAGTGGAATGTGGTGTTGTACCACCATTCTGTCAAGTGTAACCACTCAGACCAATCCTTAGGCCTTTCACCTGTCATACACCTGAGATATGTCTCCAAGCACTGGTTGACTCTCTCGGTTTGACCATCCGTCTCAGGGTGGTAAGATGTTGATGCATGCACAGCTACCCCTAACTTCCCAAACAGCTCCTTCTAGAACGAGCTCATGAACACTTTGTCCCTGTCACATACTATGTTACTGGGTAAACCATGAAGTTTAAATACATTCTTCAAAAATGTTTGAGCCACATCTTTGGCTGTGAATGGATGAATTAATCCCAGAAAATGATTGTACTTGGTTAGCCTATCGACCACCACCAGAATGCAATTCATTCTCCCAGATTTTGGCAACCCCTCTATAAAATCCATTCCAATTGAAGACCACATTGTTTCAGGTATTGGTAGAGGCTGTAACAAGCCCCTGGGATGATGTTTGTCACCTTTATTTCTTTGGCATATCATGCACTCACGAACCCAACTCTTCACATCCTTTTTCATACCCTTCCAATACAATACTGCAGAAATCCTCTGAATAGTTGTTGTTACTCCTGAATGCCCCCTACCATGTTGTCATAAAAGAACCTTAACATTTCCTTCTTCACTTCAGAATCACTTCCCACTACCAGCTTCCCCTTTCTCTTCAAGAGTTCACCATCCCACTGGTATTTGGGATGTTTATTAGGTTCTTCTTCTTTGGTTTTGATAAGCTTTCTCAACTTGTCATCTGCCTGCCAAGTCTCTTTAATTCTTTTCAACATTTCAGAATCCACATTACTCACTCCCATGGTAGCACAACTGCTCTCTTCAGGCCTCCTAGACAAAGCATCAGCCACAATGTTATGGATGCCTCTCCTGTACTGCACCTCATAATCAAAGCCCATCATTTTCACTACCCACTTCTATTGGAAGGGAGTGAAAGCTTGGTTCTCAGCTAAGAACTTCAAGCTTTGGTGATCTGTCTTAATCACAAAATGCCTACCAACTAGATAAGTTGACCATCGTTTCACTGATATTAACACAACTAACATTTCCTTTTCGTACACAGACAGTGCCCTGTGTTTAATGCCTATACCCTTACTGAAAAATGCGAGTGGCCTCCCCTTTTGCACCAACACAGCCCCAACTCCAGCATCAGAGGCATCTGCTTCAACAATGAATTCTAAACTGAAGTCAGGTAGAGCTAATACAGGTGCTGAACACACAGCTTCCTTCAATTTTCTGAAAGCCTATCTTCCTCTAATTCCCACTTCCAGGCCCCTTTCTTCAGCAGGTCAGTTAAGGGCCTTGCCAAGCATCCATAGTTCTTCACGAATCTCCTATAGTACCCCGAGAGCCCTAAAAACCCTCTGAGCTCCTTCACAGTTGTTGGTACTGGCCATGAGAAGATGCTTCTGACCTTAGATTGGTCCATCGAGATGCACCCTCCAGAGATCACATATCCCAGATAGTCAACTTCCTTTGATCCAAAACAGCACTTGGATCATTTTACATATAACTGATGGGCCTTCAGTGTTTCGAGAACTATTCTTAAGTGTTGCAATGTGATGAACCATCCACCGAGTAGACTAAGATATCGTCAAAGAAAACAAGTACAAACTTTCTCAAATATTGTTGAAAAAGCTTGTTCATCAAACCTTGGAATGTTGCTGGGGCGTTTGTCAACCCGAAGGGCATCACTAAGAACTCATAGTGGCCTTTATGGGTTCAAAATGCTGTCTTCTGAATATCAGCTTCTCTCATTCGAATTTGGTGGTACCCAGATCTGAGGTCTAGCTTGGAAAATACAGTTGCTGCTCCCAATTCATCCAGCAGTTCTTCAATCACAGGTATAGGAAAATTGTCTTTGATGGTAAGTTGATTCAATTTTCGATAATCCACACACATTCTCCACGACCCGTCCTTCTTCTTCACCATTACTATTGGGGAGGAGAAAGCACTATTGCTATCTCTGATGATCCCAGATTGTAACATCTCCCCTACAAGTTTCTCGATTTCATCCTTTTGGTGTGCAGGATGTATGTATGGTTTAACTTTCACCACATCCTTCTCATCTTTCAACTCGATTCGATGGCCATGCCCTCTTTCTGGAGGAAGGCCAACTGGTTCATCGAACACCCTCCTAAACTCATTCAACAAGGCTTCGATTTCAGTCTTCAGTAGCTCCCCTTCAGATTTCAACACTAGCTGAGCCTCGAGTAACCACACACTGGCAGTGTAAGGTCCCTTGGTGCCCCTCAACAGTTTTTCACATTGCTTAGGCCCCACCACTTGCAATGTCTGCGAAGCACAACCTTAAAGCTTAACCTCCTTTCCCCTGTAACCAAATTGCATGCTGAGCTTAGCAAAGTGCCATTGAATATTGCCTAAATGTGCAAGCCATTGAATTCCCAATATCATCTCACAATTCTTAATTGGTACAATCAGGAAATCAGAAATAAATTCAACTCCCTGACTCTTCCATTCCACTTTCATGCATTCTCCAATTGTGGTCATCCAATTCCCATCAGCCACTGTGACTCTCAGTTGCTTGTGCTTGCTCACCCTCAAATTCAGCTGTTTAGCAATAGTCAAACTGAGAAAATTGTGAGTACTCCCTGTATCAATTAGAGCTACACATTTGATTTTCCCAATCTGTACTTGTATCCTCATAGTGTCCCATTCAGCCTTTCCCCACATAGCATGTAAAGACAGAACTGGTTTTTCACTTTGTGTGTTTTCTTGCACCCCTGGCTCTACCACTTATTCACAATCCAGAAAAATTTCAGCTTCACCTTCATCCTCCTCCCCATCTACTACTATCTGATACATCTGGATTTTTGCACATTTATGTCCAGGAGTATACTTGGCTGCACACCAAAAACATAACCCCTTTTTCCTCATTTCCTCCACTTCAGCAGTCGAGAGTGTTTTCTCTAAACTTCTTGGGTTGCTTGTACTAGGCTTCAAATGCACAGGACTGGTGCTCCTCGAACTAGAGAACCTCGATGATGGTACTACGGTCGTGCCACTCAAAGGTGCAGGTCCTCTGAACGCACTTCCACTGGCCCTCGATGGAAAACTTAATACTGAAGGGGTGTTCGAATAAGCTCTCTGCAAGGACCCCTGACTTTTCTTCAAGTTTGGGTAATACATAGACTCCACATGCTTAGCTAAATGAAACGCCTCCAGTAGAGTCTTAGGTTGCAATAACTTGACTATTTGACCAATCTCCAGACGCAGATGATTTTTAAAAACGCTAAGAGTGTAAGCATCATGAAGCTTACTTATCTAATTCAGCAAATCAATGAAATCCTCATAGTATTTCTCAACGGTGTCCGTCTGTCTGAGCTCAATCAGATCGGCGAAAGGGTCATCGAACCCACCGGGTGCAAACCTTTCCCTCATCAACTGAAGATAATCTGTCCAAGCCATCGTGTTCAGATCCAAATAAGTTTTTGACAAAAACTGGTGCCATTGAAGAGCCTTCCCTTCAAGATGCAGCATAACCACCCTCACCTTAACACCGTCTGGCACTCCTTCAGCTTCAAAATACTGTTCCAGCTTGCACATCCACTCGCGAAATCTAGATCCATCGAACTTAGGACAAAGGAGCTTGTATGCGAAATTCATCTGCTGAATGGGTTCTCGCTCCTGATTCTTTTTGACCAACTCTCTCACTTCAGGTTCCACTTCACCACCCGCGCCCACTTCTGTTGCAACTCCATCCTCCGGTGATGGATTCACTCCAGCTTGCGGATTCCCATGTGAGGTTCCTAAAATCCCTGAATGTTGCCCTGCCATCGCACTTGTATCGATCTTCTTTCCAAGTCCAATCTCTAGCAACTTGTGCAAATTGGCCATCATCGTCGTCTGCATCTATTGGAACCGAGTATTCATTGAGGTTTCAAGCCTCTGAACATGAGCTTCGATTCGAGTCGTTTCCTGTTTCCAGTCTGGGTTTGCTTCCTGTGGTGTTACCCCTGTGGTCGTCGGTGGCACCTCACTACCTGTAGCGGTTGTTTGACTACGAGTACCCACCATTTCCGAGAACCGGTAGCTCTGATACCCTTGTGGCACTGCAAAACTGATTACCGAAATCTGAGGAAAGAAAAGATAAGAATGAGGAAGAAAGAGAAGAGAGAATTCAGAAGAAGGGAAAAAGACAAGTCCAGCTCATTCATTCCATAACTAACGGTTACAGCACAAAGAACCCTATTTAAACTCTACCCCCTACACGGCATCGTTTTATGTATATAACAGGCCTCCTAAACGCTGCGTTTCTTTAACAGCTATTAAACCTAACAAACATTCAAAAAAAGGTACTCCCAACGGCTAGTTTCTTAATTGGGCTCGTGACAAGTATCTTTGGCTATATTATGACCTTTACTAAATATTGGCTATGCAAGTTTTTGTTATCTTAAAGAATGAAATAGTAACGCTTTAAGAAATTTTCGTAAGCCTGCCAAAGCAATAAAAATTTACGATCTCAGATGATTTTAGTTTAAGTTCTTTATCTTGTTTTCTTGTGATACATCCCTTCAACCCGAATTCTTTCTATTGAATTTAGGGTGTTACAATTTTTTTTTATATTTGTTGTTAATGATTCGCATTTTTAAGGGTTTACAGTCTTAATGTTTAAGGGTTCGATAAGTAAGGGGGTTTTGGATTTCGAATTTTGAAAGGTTCTGATTAGTTTAAAAAAATATTTGTGAATTCCCTAAAAACTAACATAGTGATTTTATATTTGTCATTTCCGGTATAGAGCAAGAAATGTTTATCACACTAACCTGGTAAATTATTGAGTTAGTTGATATTTTTTCATTGGATATTTGCCTATCCATTTTTCTACACAATTATTGTGATTGGGACTGATTTATGGTTAACTCAAAGACAAAAGTTCTACCAGCAACCCTCTCGGTTCTACTTTTAACATGGATGCCAGAATGTTGCATTTGAGGTAAAAATTAAAGTTTATCTCTTAATTTGGAGAAATTATATTATAGGTAATTTATGTCACGTTATTTATGGAACCAACCAATAAAAATTATTTATCTTATTATTTTTTACCACGTCATCTTTTTGTCGAGTGAATCTTCACTCATATTTACTGTAAATTAAATTTAAAAATAATTTTTAACAAGTGAAGATTCACTTGGTAAAAAAATGACATTAAAAACAATAATAAGATAAATATTTTTTATTAATTGGTCTCATGAGACGTGACGATAATGACTCATGATATAATTTCTCCTTAATTTGATTTTTAGCATTCGACATTACCCTTATTTTGGTAATTTTTACTCTTACATATATGGTGAAACTATTTCTAAAGATCTTTGCTATTAGCAGGTTATGAACATTAGCTATAATATTGCAATGATGACACTTTTCTATGTTGGATTAAAATTCGTAATCGTGGCTCGTGGGCATATGTGTATAATATATGATGCTATTATAAACTCTGATACAAAATTAAGTAATCAATTATGTTACATGTATTATATGTATTAAAATGTCATGGAAATAAAAGTGTAGATATTATAAATTGTATTTATAATTTGATGAGAGATATAATTATACACACTTAAAAAGTTGATTTAATAATTATTTATAGAAAAAGATAGTTGTCCCCAAAAAATTGCTAACTTGTATTTTCTTCCTTCTCGTAAAAGAATTTTACGGCAAGAAAAAACCTTCTTGAAAGAACAAAATCAAAAATTGAAGATTTCAACCAATTTTTGAAAAAAATTGTTGTGACTTTTGAACTTATTTCGCATCCAATACTTAAGCTAAGAAAAAATCAACTTGGTCCTTTGACAACATGGCCCAACATTGTTCATTACGATACTGACATGACAGTTCATTGTGTTGACGTGGCGATCTGCGGTGAACGATGATGTAACATATGAGCTAAATTAGTTTTTAAAAAGTTTAAGGGCTTAATTGATTTTTCTTATAAAGTTAGAGCACTTATTTAATATTTAAAAAAATATAAATAAAAATATATATTTTATTTTATTTTATTTAAAATTTAAATTTAAAATTAAAATTATTAAAATATTAAAAAATAAATATAAGACTACTAAATATGAAATTTAAATTACTAAAAAATAAAACACAAATTATACACTATTAAAAATAAATATTTAAAAAGTATTAAAATTTCCTTTAACGAAAAAGTCTTAAACCGTCTCTTGTCAACCTAAGTCTATTTTTATTTATTGAACATCTTTCCAATAAAAAATATAAATATATTTTTAGTTTTTAATTTTTTAAATACCTTTATATACATTTAGGCACAATGACAATGTAATTTGTCATCTAGTCATGTTAGACACAGTACACATACTAAACATGTTTTCATTTACATTCATATCATCAATACTTATACAAGCACACATACTAAACATGTTTTCATTTACATTCATATCATCAATACTTATACAAGCATTTTTACTAGATTGATCGAGACTTGCTAATTTTACATCTAAACATTGATAGAAAACATCGTAAGTTATTTGCATCGATATACACGTCTAATCATATTTCGACAATTTAAAAGGTTACTTGCAAATCCTTGCATACGGTATAATAACTCAATATATAAAGCGCACTTACCTTTTTTTTGAGTTTTCGTGTTAAAATTTTTGTTGCCTTTTCCAAAACATAAAAATATTATAGCTTATTGTATAAAAATAAATAAATAAATAAAATATTAAAGATTTTATGGTTTTATCGTATAATAAGCAGTAAGCTCAGGCTAACGAGAGATAGTCAAAGACTTTTTTTATGAAATATTTTTATTTTTTTACTTTGTTGAAAATTTTAATAATTTTTATATATAATTTTTATTTTTTTCTAAAAAAATAAATCAGCCCTCGAACTTTAAAAGTAACAAAAAAAAAACCATTTGAGCCATTAAACTTTCTAAAAAACAACTTAGCTTATCTGCCACATCATCATCCACCGTGAACTTTCATGTCATTGTACTGGACTGTCACGTCAATATTGTAAATTGTCATGTCATCCATGTAACAATCGACGTTGTGAATGTCCGTAAGATATGTGTACATGTCGAAATACTAAAAATATTTATGAACATATGCTACATTATTTTTATTTCAAAATAAATTTGAGTAATTAAGTTAAAATAATAATAAAAAAGTGATTGACACACCAAACCCATAACCGTTGGTTTCAGAACGCAGGGCCCACACCACCTAGAAGAACACACACAACCACTGCTCCGTGCTGTCTACGGTGTCGCATCGCGCGTCGAGGGCCAAATTGCCGACGTTTTTATTTATGTTAATAAAATTAGAATTATTATCTCGTAAACTAAGTGAAAAAAACAATCTTCCACAAACAAATTCTAATTATACAAAGAAAATGAATTAGGATTAGGATTGCCGTGTCAAAAAAGTCGTAAACAGGGAAAAAAATACAAATAAAATTAAATTAAAAGCAAATTTAAGAAGAAAGAAGGAAATGATGGAGGGAGACGGCTCTCTAATCTCACTATTTTCGACGGAGAAAATGCGAGAATTCTAGAGACAGAGAGTCAATAATCTTCTCCTTTGCTGCTTTCAACTTCACAGTTTTCCCGTTTCTTCAGGTACGTATATGCTATATATTTTTAAGAAACAAAGACAATAAATGAATTAGTGTGAGGTTCTAGTGAAGATTACAACGCTCAATCTGTTTATGGGTTTTGCTCCGATTCTGATTTGAACTCCGATTTTGTGATGAATTTTGGGTTTCATTTGTACCCATGTTTGGCGTTTCCCTAGTCTCCCTTTACACTGTTTGATCCTTCTCTCTTTACAGTGTTGTGATCGGTGTGGACTGGTTGGATATTATGTACTGATTGCACAGTCTTTTATGTGTTCGATTAGATTGCGCACTCTCAATGCATTGATATTATTAGTGTTCAATTTCAACCTCATAAATAAGTTGTTTTTATCTCCGATTTAACTAAATCCGTTTTCAATTGGATTTGCCTTGTTTGGGATCACGCTTTGTTTATTGATTTAAGCACTCTTCTGGGACATGCACCAATTCCTTTGCATGTGTATATTGGAATTTGGAGCGCTATTTAGAATTCATGTTTAGGGTTCTAGATTTGCATAAGATGCATTATAGTTACTGCTTTGCATCTTCACTTTCTTTTGTAAAGCCTCTGATGCATGATTCAGTGGAAATGTGTATTACGGCTTCCATTCTGTTTTCTAATTGCGTTAATAGCTTTACTGAAAGTTGTTAGCATTGAGAATCCAAAGAAAAAAAAGAACTTCAAAAGTACTCTTATGAGGTTGCCAATTAAATTTAGGGTATTGATGCTTAATATACAGTACGATCCAAGTACTGGGATTACTCTCCCCCCCCAAAACAACTAGCCTAGGTTCATTTATCTTCAAATATGGTGCACTTTCTAAGTTGTGATTTGGGTTTAATTTCATTTATGCCCGTCAATATAATAATGCACTGGATGATTGACCTTTCTTATGAGGCTATTTTCTTTTAAACAAGTTGGTTTCACAGGTTCATTCTTTTAATGTATGTGTATTTATTAGCGTAGACAGTGTCATTATCAAAAATTGTCTTTTGTAATCTTAAGGGAATGGGAGTGCTATTTTCTCATTATAAAATGGTGGAAGTGATTTTAAGCTGCCAATTTTCTAAAGATTGATTTGAGTTATGTGCTATTCTCTCGGTAACTAATGGTGAATGCCCATACAATCTTTCAGGTTCAAGTTAAGGTCTTTGGAATGCTAACTTTGCTGTTGGCTATGGCAGAATGCATGTGCTGAATTGCATTAGGTGTGATAATCATGGCATAATGCCTTGGGTTTTTATTCCTCGAAAATTCTATCTAAATGGAGAGAAATCTAGGAAAAGGCATAATGGATCAACAGAAGAACCATGAACAAATTCGATACAATAATATCAAAGCTGGAAATGAAACTCTTGAGGCTGCAAACCAAAGATTTTTTCATGATCCATCTAGTAATATAAATACTAACATCCGACCTCCTGATTATAATATATCTGCGGGAGCTAGACCAGTTTTGAATTACTCCATCCAAACAGGCGAGGAGTTTGCTCTGGAATTTATGCGGGAAAGGGTAAATCCCAGGCAGCATTTTGTTCAGAATGCTTATGGTGATCCTAACAGTGGACCTCTTTATATGGATCTAAAAAGCATTCTGGGAATTTCTCATACAAGTTCAGAAAGCGGCTACGGTATCTCTTTGCTTAACACAGTAGACAAAGCCCGTCCCCAGGAGCTTGAGAGAAAGGCCCCTTCTGTGCATGAAGACAGTAGGTACCATGATTCCATGCGATCAATTTCTCAATCCTCTTCAAGAAATGGCAATAGTCAGGGACAACAAGGTTATGCATCCAGAAATGCTTCACTCAGCTCATCAACTAAGGTGAAGCTCCTCTGCAGCTTTGGTGGTAAAATTTTACCACGTCCCCGTGATATGAAACTTAGATATGTAGGGGGGGAAACACGAATGATTCGATTAAGCAGGGATATTTCCTTTCAAGAGCTTGTTCAAAAAACTTTAGCAATTTATAACCAAGCCCATACAATAAAGTATCAGTTGCCTGGGGAGGATCTTGACGCATTGGTCTCTATATCTTGTGATGAGGATCTACAGAACATGATGGAGGAATGTAATGTGCTAGAAGATGGAGGACTGCTGAAACCCAGGATATTCCTTTTCTCTAGTAGTGATTTGGAGGATTCTCAATATGGCTTGGGGAGTGTACAGGGTGATTCTGAGATTCAATATATTGTTGCTGTGAATGGCATGGACCTAGGATCCAGAAAAAACTCGATTGCAGCAAGTGCTTCTGAGAACAATTTGGATGAATTACTTGGTTTGAATGTTGTAAGGGAGGCTAGTCAGACTGTGACTGAAGCAGCTGCCAGCAGCTCTGCTTCTTTGACAGCTAATGCATCTTCATCAGTAGTCCAATCTTCTAATGCACCTGCATCAACAGTCCAATCTTCTAATGCACCTTCATCAACTGTCCGATCTTCTCATGCGCCTTCATCATCAGTCCAAACTTCTCATGTACCTTCACCAACCCTCCAATCTTCTCAACCAGTTTTGGTGAGTTCATCTAGTGCTTTTGAATCTGGTTCACAACCATATTTAGAGCAAAAAATGCATCATGGAGAAGCAAGCCAGCCGTTATCTTCCACTCCCCAGATAGATGGGAAATATGGTTATGGTTCTCAACCCTCTAACTATGTGATGCCTGGAGAAAATTTAGTTTCGATGCCGATCCATGGGCATGTGACCCCCCAGGTGGGTTTAGCTGATATGGGCTTTCAAGTGCAAGATCCAGAAGTATCTATTAACGAGATGAAACTAAAAAGAGATAGCTCCGCTCCAAAAAAAACTGAACCTGAAAAAGAGATGTCTCTAGACAAAGTTCCACTGATAAAGGAGCCAAAAATGAAAAGAGATGCATCCCTCCCTAAGATCAGTGAAACTGAAAAAGTTCGGGTGTCAGAGAAAGATTACAGTGTCCCTTCAAATGCATATGACAGTTCCGTTGCAAACCATATTTCTAGTGAGGAAACATCTGTTATCATTTCAGTGCCAGACATTGGCTCATCTTTGTTGCCTGCAAAAAGTTTCAAAAAGACCCAGGAATCTGGGCAGAATTTAGTGGCCCCTGAAGTCATAACTGAATGGAGAAAGAATGTTGAAGATGACCACTTTTACACATCTAGTGGACCTTTTACATCTGGTGCGGGTGGGTCTGAGGCTGATCCAAATGACTTTAGCTTCCTTGAGCCTTCTGTAATACCTCAACGAGTGTTTCATTCAGAGAGAATTCCTAGGGAGCAGGCTGAAATGAACCGTTTATCAAAGTCAGATGATTCTTTTGGGTCTCAGTTTCTAATGACTCAAGCACATTCTGATTCTTCCCAAATAATTAGAGAAGAAGTTGATAAGATTCAAGATGGGAATTTGTCTCCTCAAGCTGATCAGTCTGTCACATCTGCAAATCCAAGATCTAAAAATCCTCAAACTGTTATGGATGGGCTTGCTGAATTCGAAAGGTACAAAGGTTTTGCTGATAAAATCATCTCTAATATTTCTGAGGAGGAAGTTGAGTCAACTAAGGAAAAATCTGAATTAAAACAAGTCTCAGTTAAGAACACTGCTGATGAAGAAGCATCCGGGTTAAATCATCCCACAGCAAGTCAAACAACTTCTGTTAAGCACCTTGAAGATCCGTCTTTGAAGACATCTGCTTTTGAGCAAATTGAGAAGGATGAAAACAAGAATACAGGAAATGATTCTCAGGGGCATAACCCACCTTTGGTGTGGGCAGAGAACCCAATTGGAGCAACTTCCAACATCCAGCCTACTCCTTCTGTGTGTGCCTCTGAGCATGGAGACATACTTATTGATATTAACGACCGATTTCCCCGTGACCTTCTGTCTGATATATTCTCAAAAGTAAGAATGTCCCAGAACCTCTATGGTATCAGTCCATTCCCTGGTGATGGAGCTGGACTGAGCTTAAACATGGAGAATCATGAACCTAAGCATTGGTCATACTTTCGTAATTTGGCTCAAGATGAGTTTGTTAGAAAGGATGTTTCCCTCATGGATCAGGATCATCTAGGTTTCTCGTCTCCGCTTACAAATATTGAAGGTGAGGCTCCAATTGATTATAGCTATCCACCTTTGAAATCTGCTGATGCCATTGCCTTGGCTCAAATTAAGCCAGACATCAATTTTGGTGAGGACATTAGGCAAGAGTCGACTTCTGTTGCTGCTACTAATAAGTTGGATATAAGCTCAGAATACAAGAAGTCTCCACTCAAGGGTGATGAAAGTGCACAAGTTGGGGAAAACCTCCAAGTACCTGAATCTGAGTTTGAGGTACTAGTGCCTGTTGATTTTGATTTATATCCTTAGATTCTGAAGCTAATTCTTGCTTTTGTCCCTGTTTTCTAAATTTTCTGTTTTCAAGGATGGGAAATTGGATATTCGGAATATTGGTGTACCTCTTGCGGATCATTCCCGTGGAGATTTTGATATAAGCACATTGCAGGTATATCTTGGATTCTAAATCATCTGATGTCTTAGTACCAAAAGAGCTGGTGAATTTTAAATTTTCTTTTATGTTTTCTAAAATTTCAAACTTTAAGAAAGCTTAGCCACATTATGTGCATTTATGTTTATGCTTAAATCTTCAATAGAAGCTTCTGTTCAGCCAGTAGTACTGGTATTCATCCACAACCAGCTATTGCTATCATTTTGTAGAATCTCATTTCCAATTAGACCAATGCTGCTGCTAATGGTTATTTTCTTAGCATGCTGCCAATTATGTCACTTTGGACATTATTCATCGCTATGATATCTGTTTCTATCACCTCATCTCAATTTATGCTGGTGAATTGAATGCAAATTTGGTGGAAGAATGTTATTCAGCATGCTGCTTGGTTGAACTGTTCTGCATTTTGTGCTTCTAGTCTCAATATTATTCAACTAATTTGGTCACATTTTTTAGCTCCATGTTGGCTAATTTCATCAAATTCCATGTCAGTTCATTAAAAATGAGGATCTAGAAGAGCTAAGGGAGTTGGGTTCAGGTACATTTGGGACTGTATATCATGGAAAGTGGAGAGGAACAGATGTTGCCATTAAGCGGATAAAAAAAATCTGTTTCACTGGCCGTTCATCTGAGCAAGAGAGATTGGTTAGTTTTCTTGTTGTTTGTTGTTTGTTGCCATTAAGCAGATACATACTTTTTCCACTTCGTCTCATATCATCAATAACAGTCAGTGTTAAATGTTTTACAGACTCTGGAGTTCTGGCGTGAAGCTGACATCCTTTCACAGCTTCACCACCCCAATGTAGTGGCCTTTTATGGTGTGGTGCAGGATGGACCTGGAGGAACACTAGCCACTGTTACAGAGTTCATGGTGAATGGCTCTCTTAGGCATGTTTTGCTTAGCAAAGACAGGTAACATTTTTAAATATAGTTACTAGAATGTACTATTTTCCTCTGTTGCTTGGACTCGCCAAAACAGGAGCCTCATCTGTGTTGATACTACATTTTTAAATATAGTTACTAGAATGTACTATTTTCCTCTGTTGCTTGGACTCGCCAAAACTGGGTGAGAAGGAGGAGAAAGAAGCAGCGGCTGTAGAAAGAGAAAGAAAAGGGAGAGATTAAAATATGTTGAAATCTCGGTTTTCGAGGGGAAAGTAATATAAAAGCACAAAGTAAAGAAAAAAAGTAGAACGTTAAAATCTCTTAGTTTCGGATTTGAAGCCCAAAAGATTGTTAATTAAATTCAATCCACATAGTAAACTAATATATTTTAGATTATATTTACTTTTAATATTTATTTTGTGAGCTGTAAATTGAATAAATCAGTTAGTTATTATCTGTAATTAGTATTTATCTGTAGATAATTTGAATTTAGAATAGTTTTATCCTATCTCTAATTTGAATACTAGAGTTGTATAGCTGTAGGACTATTGTAACTAAAGCCTATATAAGGTGCTGTGTTGTAAAGTTTTAAGTATGAATTAAAAACTGAGAAAACCTACTGTTTTCATCAGATTACTCAAACTTTGAAAACCTACTGTTTTCACCAGATTATTTAAACTTTGAAAACCTACTGTTTTCATCAGATTATTTAAACTGTGAAACCTACTGTTTTCATCAGTTTACACATATTTACTATCAATAATAGTTAAAAAGAAATTTAATAAATAAAAAATGATATTATATCTATAAATACTGATGTATTATATTTAAGTACATATAAAATAAATCTCTGTACCCATGTCCTCCTTTCATATCCTTTTGTGCCGTATCCCTGTAACTTGAGTTTAACTCAATTGACAAGTTGGACATCTAGACACGTGCTCAAGTTTGACACTCTTTCCTGAGTCCAAGCAGCATAACTACTTTCATCACTGGAATTTCTATTATATATTTTGTTTACAAGTTTTGTAACTGTCTAGGCAACTTGATCGTCGTAAGCGGCTCATTATTGCCATGGATGCAGCATTTGGGATGGAATATTTACATTCAAAGAACATTGTGCATTTTGATTTAAAATGTGACAACCTGCTTGTCAACTTGAAGGACCCTGTGCGGCCAATTTGCAAGGTAATTTGCTTGATCTTGTCACGTATAAACTTGTAAACTTTATGGTGCATGTGGCCCAATTATGCATCTCTTCTTTTTTGGTAGGTAGATATTTATGTCTAAGTCAAACCTAAGTTAAATAAAGATGACGATGTGTGGCAGGTTGGGGACTTCGGGTTGTCAAAGATAAAAAGGAATACCTTGGTTACTGGTGGTGTGAGGGGAACTCTTCCATGGATGGCCCCAGAGCTGTTGAATGGCAGCAGTAGTAAGGTCTCCGAAAAGGTAAGACGATTTTGTTTCAGAGATTAGATGAAGTTTGTTTAGATCTTGGTTCATATCTGGCTTTACTGCAATCCTGCATATGCTGGCAACAAAATTTATTATGCTTCATAGGACCTGCCTCTCAATGATTCTGTTTCTCATATTTTTTTTGGATGGCTTTTAAGAAGTGGGTTTTAAGCAAGTTATATACTCTTCGTTTTCTAGATTCAGCGGTACTTCCTGGCTCAAGTTGTAGTTTTCTATTTGCCATCTATAATGAAGTGAGATGCTAGGATTTGTTGGCTCTGCACATGTTTCAGACCTAATACCTTTTCCCCTATTTTTTCAATTTCAATCTTTTAAGATTTTTTTTTTTTGCAATTTTATTTGTATAAAATGTAAACGATGGATCCACAGCTCAAATCTAGGTTTCTTCCTGAAAAGTCCACCTCCATGACCCGCTAAGCAAGGAGCACATGATCTTTAGGCAAATATTAATTACCTGGATTTTGTCATTTTCAGGTTGATGTGTTCTCATTTGGCATTGTTTTATGGGAGATTCTTACCGGGGAGGAACCTTACGCCAATATGCATTATGGGGCAATAATAGGTGTGAAATCTCAATTGCTGTTTTTTTTTTCTTTCGCTACAAGTGCTTTTACTTTGTCAGACGTCTTCCATATTAAGTTCTGCTGACCCTACCATTATTAAATTTCTTCTGTTAAATTTAGTATGTCATATTGATAGTTTATCCATTCACTTTTTCTGGTGTCTGTAATAATCTATAACATGGACAATGTTCCCACATATGATGATGGTGAATTGAATATGTTAACATGGTAGATTACTTCATTTCCGTGCAGGAGGCATTGTTAGCAACACACTGAGGCCGCCTGTACCAAGCTACTGTGACCCTGAATGGAAGTTACTAATGGAGCAGTGTTGGGCTCCAGATCCTGTGGTTCGACCTTCATTCACCGAGATTGCTAGACGCTTACGCATCATGTCATCAGCATGCCAGACAAAACCACAGGTACATCAGCCTCAGAACCATGCATCCAAGTAAAATGTCTCTCAGTAATTCCCTTATTTTGATGCTAGATGTACTCATCGGTGATTATGATAAGTATTTTTTTATTTTATACACTCCATAAATTCGTGTGTTATTTTATATGAAGAGTAAGGGAGGCGGAGCTCCCATCGAGTTTGTGAGGGGGAGACTTTGATATGATATTATTGTGTTTTGTAAGTCAAAAAAGTATGATTATATGTAAAGCTATTATTATTATTCGTGTCACTGTCAATAGTGGGATACAATCTTGTTTTGGTGCTTGCTTGTAACTAAAGTTCAATACAAATGTGTTTTTGAGAGTTTGAAATTTCAGGAAGGATTCAATCATATGTTACATGCATGTGTATACAGTATACATAAATGCAGTAAAAAAGTGGAAGGATTCTTGTACGCACACGACCATTTTATTATTTTGCTCTTACTTGTTCAATATCAAGTGATTGTATATAAACCGAAACCTAGAAATTTACACTAAAGATATAGGATTCTTTTGAAATATCTACGACACTTAAAACAATCCCACATTTTTTCAAAACAGTGGTGGAATTATTTAGCTTAGTAGTCCCGTTTAATGTTTTCATTCTTGTGTTCTTTTAGACTATGAATCAAAACTTTAAAACCAGCAATTCATTAGGTAAAGTAACGTTCTCACTGAACACGTTACATCTATCCATGTTCTTCAACGCTGTAGCGTGTTAATAGGTCATGTGTGCCTATATTTTTTTTTAATAAGTGCTCCAGAAACCAGGGATTTAAATTGTGGTTGTGGTCGCGTTTGTCGTCGTGGTGCTTTATCGTGGTTGCGGACAATAGCGGACGACTTGTGGTTATAACAGACTGTTATTTTTCGCAATAGCGATTTTGGTCGGTGTTGTTACCTTTATATAACAGTACAGAAACGATTTCAATTCACACTTAAATAGGTTAATTCATCAAATGTATTATAAAACGATCAAAATATATTTATAAAAATCATGTAATATGCAAGAAAAATGAACTTAAAACTTGTTCATTGGATAAAATGAAAATAATAAGTCAACAAAGGACCAAAATGTAAATATGAAAAAAATTAGGAACTAACTTGTAGTTAAATTGAATTGATATCGTAAAATAAGGCAGAGGTGAAGTAGGATTTACAGTAGAGTAAGTTAGTATAATTTTCGCGATATTTAAAGGCTTAATTATAAAACATGTGCTTAAATTTTACCTATTTTTGTAATAGGTGTCTAAAGAATATATTAGTTAAAATAAGTGCCTAACATTTTATATTGGTTTGTTTTAAAGTCAATTTGTAAAAAAAAAATTGATCACCCAATTATAATTTGACACGTGACTTTTTTTTTTATTTTCCAAAACAAATTGAAGATAAAATAAATTAAAAATATTTCAAAATTACAAAAATTACAAAACAGTCTCAAATCTTTAAAATCTAGAACCCAAAAATCTTATAATTGTCGTCATTGCCACCATCGATAGCCTTGTCAGATCCCATCACTGCCGACACCAGAGGCTGATGTCTATTTCTCTTAACTACCAATTGCACTGGCGTGAGGCGGTGGTAGAGTCCAACGAGACTATCAGCAGCGACAACGTCGTTAATTTTTGTGATTTTTGAGTTTTAGGGTTTAGAGATTTGGGACTTTTTTTAAAAAATTGTGAAGTTTAAGAATTTTTAAAAATAATTT
This sequence comes from Hibiscus tridactylites, assembly GCA_958450335.1. NCBI lineage: Eukaryota > Viridiplantae > Streptophyta > Magnoliopsida > Malvales > Malvaceae > Hibiscus > Hibiscus tridactylites. The sequence goes on along the minus strand of OY288268.1, from coordinate 100,428,949 downwards.
TTTTCATTTTTTTGAATAAATAAATAAATTAAAATAAAATACACGTGTTAAATTCTGATTGGGTGATGAGTTTTTTTAACGGTGTTATCTTAAAACAATAACAGAATAAAACTTTAGGCACCTACTTCAGCCAAAAAATACTTTAAACATCTATTAAAAATAAGGTAAAATTTGGACAGCAATTCTATAGTTAAGCCATATTTAAACCATCAATGAAATTGGAATGAACAAATTTAGGAAATAAGAATTTAGTTACACGAGTGAGCAAAACTTAACTCGAAAAAAATGATTTATTTTAATTTTGAGTTATTCAAGTAAAATTAAATTAATGATTTAGTTTTTTATTTTGAATTAAGGTCGAATTTTGCAACTCAAAAAAACTAGATTTTATTGTTTTGCTTAGTCCCCGATTTTTTTCTCCAGTTCCTTTATTATGATAAGACCATTTTTACTAAATTTGAACCATATGCACCTAAACTAATATAAAATAAATATGCAACACCAATTATTTTTTAAAACAAATTTTCTTTTTTATATTTTAGTCCCTCAATTTTGTATGATCTTTTTATTTTTTAATCATTCCTTCGTTTTAAGTTCATTTTCTACTAAATTTGAACCACATGCTCATATATCACTTTAAACCATCTATGTAACTTCAATTCATATTTTTAACAACAAAAATATTTTTTTGCAATTTAATCCTTAAACTTTTTATTTTATTCAATTTGGTCCTTCAATTGTAATTTTCAAACTCTTTATTATCATCAATTCCTTGAATCCTTTCTACTCAAATCAATACTTTTTCCCTAAAATTACTTCTTTAAAATAGTATTATAATTTTAGAAAATATTTGATTTATTAAATAACATGGCACTTACTTACACATGTGAAAAAAGAAAATGAATACATATAGGGTTAGGATCCACTTACACAGTGTAAAACTCAATTATTTTTACACATTTTCTAGACAGTTGGATGAGGATAATAAATGCCTAAGATTGTTTCCTTATCCTTTTTTAGTGATAATCTTCACATCTTTTACCGTTAATCTCAAACATCCATATACCTTCATCCAATGGACCAAAAAAGGTGTAAAACTTTCAGAAAACGTAAGTGGATGGGTAAAATGGATGGATGTGATTATCACTTGGAGAAAAAAAAGTAAAGAGTTAATATCAGTCATCCATTTCCTCCATCTAACGGCCATGAATTAGTGTAAAAATAGTCGAGTTTTGCATAGTGTAAATGGATCCTAACACACACATATATGGGTATTAGATGGATATATATATATATATATATATATATATATATAGTTAGGATTCACTTACACTATGTAAAACTAGTTGAGTTTTACACTAATTCATGACCATTAGATGGTAAAATGGATGAATGAGATTAACTCCTTACCTTTTTTTCCAAGTGATAATCTTCATATATCCTACTTCTACTATCATCCATCCATTTCACTCATACAATGATGATGGATTAGTGTAAAACTCAACTAGTTTTACACAGTGTAATTGGATCTCATCTCATATATATATATATATATATATATATATATATATATAACAAAGTAAAAAAAAAAAAACAATTTGGGTGAGGGGACACAAATCTTTTATTTTTTTTGTGCTCTTTCCTATGTCCAACACTAAAAAATTAAATTTTAAGTACAAATCTTAAATTCTAAATCTTAAACCCTAAAAATACATCATACCCTTAATTATTTAAACCCAAACCTCAAACTTATTTTTTTAATATGAAAATATAAACAAGAGTACCGGAAAGAGGTAGAAGATTTCTTTTTTAAAGGATCATAGGTATGATTACATCGGCAAACAACCATCAACCGAGAGGGGATCTGTCTTTCTATAAACACTGACAGAATCAAAATCAGAAACTAGCGTTGCGAAGATCATTGTAGGAGCATCAAACGAACGCTAAGGTACGTTGAAATCATGCCAAAACGACAGATGAAACGAAACACAAAATAACAAAAAAAACGTGCTACAAGGACAGAGAAAACACATGCCACAAGGACAGAGATTTTATTAAAATATAAAAAAACAAGCAAATAAAAACAGGTAACTAATGAATCTGGCGGACGGTAATCAACATAAAAGTTAGAACCGCTGCCGGCTAATCAAAGGAAAATGGGTGAGAACCCTTGCAGCGCAATTGGAGTAGAGAAAAAATTTAGGTCAGAGAGAGGCGGCCAAGGGTTTAACGATTTATACTCCTCGTCCCATAAAAATGTCCCTGATTGACTTTTTGAAAGTCAAATGTTAAAATTTTGACTATTATTATATTGAATATTTTAAATAATTATTTTTTATAAAATATATATTTGAAAACTACTCGATCAGAGTTTTTAAAATATATATTTTTTTATATTTTTATTAATGATACATTTTAAATAATTATGAGTTAAAATTTAAAAAAATTGACCAAAAAAAGTCAATAAAAGAAAAAAATTATGGGACGGAAGGAGTAATTTTTAAGTGGACTTCCAGAGGTAAAAGATTTATATTCGAGGGATATACTAACAAACTTGTCTGGGCTGATGTCCTCTAACCTTTGCTATTATACTTATACATAGATGAAGTGATGATCCCTCAAATAAAAAGGTTTATTTAATTATTTACATTTTCCCCGCTAGCTGGTCAGGATATTTGAGGTTAAATCCTTTTTCCGTGTGGAAATGTAAATAATTAAATAAACACTTATATTCTTGTAAAAGGATTTTAGAATGCGCTTAAACTGTGAAAGTGGGATGCAGAAGTTGTGTGTCGTTTTATTAGAGAAGATGAATCCTGAAATTCATGTGATAAATCACGCAAAAGGGATGTATAATGCAGATAGATCCAAATCCAAAAAAGAAACAACTTAATCAGCATTAGTTATTTCAGGACACGTTTGAACTCGAAATTATAAACTTGTCAATCACATTCCAACTGGCGATTCCCATGCATGATGCAATTCTCGCCATTTTAAGAGCCGTTTCACTTGCATAAACACACTCTCTCTATCTCTCATGGAAGGAGAAACAAGAGGCGATTATGTGATCAAACTCGAGGCCGTCCCAGATGTTAAACCCAGTTGCAGCGCCCTTGTACCAGATCAGACTCAGACAATCTGCAGGTACAAAGAATGCAGGCGCAACCATGCGGCTTCATTTGGCCGCTACGCTGTTGACGGTTGTAGGGAGTTCATTTGTTGCAAAGACGACGACTTTGTGTGTGCTGCATGCGGCTGTCACCGCAGCTTCCACCGCAGAGACTATCCGTCTAACAGTTTTCCTCCTCCCCAAACACCGTTTCTGGCACCCTTGCCTTTAGCATCCCACAATGGACTCACCGGTGAGACTTATTTATTCAATATCGCAGGTGGAGCAGAGGTTGAAGAGAATCAGAACACGAACAAGAGAGCAAAAAGAACTAGGCTAACACTGGAGCAGAAGAACAGGCGCCGGAGAGATCCCGCACATGCATGTGGCTGAAATAATACGAAAACTCTTCTTTCAAATTAGGGTTTCTGCTTCACTGTCTTGCATTGTCTGTTTACTTCTTTTCCGTTTTAAGTAAATGTAACTGAAACTGTGTCATGTGCCCCCGGTTTTACTTGTTTTTAGTTTCTTTGAGCGTTTTATGTTTGAACTTAATAGGTGATATTATGGCTTCGGACCCTCTACCATGCTTAAATTAAAAGCTAGTCTCTATACTTTAATTTGTAACGATTTGATCCTCTATTTTTAGGAGGTGTTTTTTTCTTTCTTTTTCATAATATAGTGTATTAAACTATCCAAACCCCATCTCACTCGTAAATAAGAGGGCAATATGTGTTTAAGTGCTTTCAAACCCATGTCCTTGTAGATATTGTATTAACAATCATACCAATCGAATTAAGGTTCATCATATTTTTATAATGCGGTTAATTTTTCTCTATAATTAAACCCTTGGACAACACATGCAGGGTACTAAGTCTCAAAATTGCATTACAATAGGGCAAAAAAATGGAAGATGTCATATTTTGTTATCATGTGTAGTGTGGTATTGGATTCTTCGATGGTGAAATTTGAATTTTATACATGGGATATTGAATGAGTTTATCATCCAATGCTATCATGGTTCGTTTTATGGGTGTGGTGAAGAATTGGTGGCTGATTTGTGTGTTGGCGCATAATAGAGGGTGTGGATATGCAAAGGGCTTTATATGATTCTAAAATATTTCGATTGAGAGATTCATTCATTAACCGAATGGTTAAAAATGTTCATATTAAGAATATAATTTTTTCTCTACTTGATAAAAAAAATAGTTTAATTGTGAACCCAACAAGTGTCCCAGTGGAAAAGCGAATGGTTAATTTTTTCTTTGTAATTTTTTTTATCATTCTTGTCATCAACATATAATATGAAAAGAAAATATCATATGCATCAAATAATATAAAAATGTAAAATTTAGTTCAAGCTGTGGATTTTAGGCCTATCTCATGTTGCAGTGTCAATTAATTCATTATTATAATGCGGTTTTGAGTTTGATATTATTGATTTGGATTGAATTATGATGATTGATGTTATTGTCATTTAGGTTTTCTTGAAAATTTAAAATACTTTTAAAAATTGTATGATTTTAATTTTTACATATAATTATAATATTCAAAAAAATATTTTTAAAATAAGTTATGAATTTTTATATATTATAAAAGTTTTTCTATGTTATGAATATTTATCTATGTGGATGTCTATCATGATTAGAACTTTATCAAAGGAGTTTGATTTATTTATTATTAGGAATATTATATCTATGAATTAAAGTTTAATGTATTATGTACTTCTTATGCCTATAAATAGATGATTCATTGAAGGCATTGTATATAAGTCTATATTTGAGAATAATACAAATCTCCCTCTTTCTCTCATCTCTTTCTTATTCTTGTTCTTCTTTATTTTATTCACAACACGTTATCAGCACGAGACTCTAATCAACTGAGGTCTTCATCGTTATAATTCAAAAGAAGTTACCGGGAAGAATTCGATTATAGAATGAACCAAAGATAAGTTTTTTTTCTTTTTTCTTTTTAGTTACCGATTGTCTTTCTTTTTATATTTTTAACTTGGTTTTAATTTTTAAAAGGCATGGTAGCACGACTCGCTCAATTACTGTGATTATTGTTGGTGGTTCTCGAAAAGAATTTCAATTTGATATTGGTAACTACATCTATCATATATTCAGCTTACCTTGGAAAGTATGATATGTTTTACTTTTTATATACTAATATAATGATTGATTTATCATTCTCCAAAAGTTAGTATATTCATATCTATTATTTAGTTATTATTTTAATTTATTATTATTTTATTCATACTTGAAGTAACTCTTGAATTAACGAAAATTAAAATTATCGTCGTACTTCATTAGATGGATTGATAAAGCAAACCAAATTAAAGCCCTCAAGGATTTCGGCTAAATGCTATTGGGCGCACAAGTTGGAACATTTTATTACACAGTATATTAGTTTTATTCAAAGTTTTTATTATTTCATTCTAATTTATAATTGATTCAATTCAAGGATTGTGTTGTCATGTGATTGTTATATATTTGTTTTATCATTATTATTATTATTATGGTAATTTATATGAATAAATTCGAGATATAAAACAACTTTATTATTTGTATCAATTACTTTGTATGTGAATCAAAGGCAAAAGGAATACGTTACTTTGATGTGTTTATATATTCATCAAAATGTCGCTTGATTTTAACTATGGTTGTTTATAATTTGATCACATCAATTATAGTTATGTTTATTCAACTTGATCTATGACTACTTTTATACTTTTTGATCTAGTTTCAAATAATTTTTTTTATTCTATTGATAAAAGTCGATGCTTTTAACCGTGTTTTGAGTTTTACATGTATTCAAATGAGTTGGAAAGAGACATGGTGTAAAAAAGATTATGAGAAGATGCCTTGGTTCATTTGCTACGTCATCATTGTCTTTGAGACGAAATTCAATATCGGTAAACTCTATTTTATTTTTATCTTTTAAAATACAATTTTAAAGTGCGATAAATCATGATGATTTTAGATTTACAAGAAGATTATTATAAAGTCTATATTTGCTTGAAAGCAATATTTCTTCTTCGTCGAAAAACTCGACCATAGACTTCTCCCAATTTCAAGTTACGAAAATTCGTCTTGATCCAAAAAGTTTTATGGGAGGCATTCCTTGAAGTGAATGCAAAGCATGATGTTTATTCCATGCGATTATCAATGATGGGGCATTCCCTGAAGTGAATGCAAGCATGATGTTTATTCCATGCAATTATTAATGATAGGGCATTCCCTGAAGTGAATGCAAGCATGATGTTTATTCCATGCGATTATTGGATCTGTTTTATTCCCTGAAGTGAATGCAAACATGGTAAATCATTATTCAATTAGAGACATAATTTCGATATAAACATGGTAAATCATTATTCAATTAGAGACATAATTTCGATATAATCCAAGTATAATTGGCTGGACATCCCGTTCTGCGAGGCTACTGGTATCAAAGGAGGTTTTTAAAGGACCTTGTGGACAGGTTTAACAATGGCGCGTACGAGGATTAAATCTTTGTTCTCTGTGATAAGGATATGTGAAAAAGGTTTTAAAGGCCCATTGGTTCTACTCCATTCCCTGAAGTGAATGTTAGATTATATTATGGAAGGAATAAAAAATCACATTAAAAGTTGTGGTCGTGGTCGAGGCTATGAATATACACACGAAAAATATAATCGTTTTAAGAATACTTCTACCCGCTGGTAGCGAAGTTATAAGGATGACAAGAGTGATAAAGATCATTCTAAGGAAGTGAAATCCTTTTACCAATGTGATGTTATAAACTATTAGTTTTGTACTTGTCAAACGCCAAAGTATTATGGACTTTATCCATAATCATGAATGATAAATGGAATAAAATATAAACAAAATTTGTTTATGGCGAAAATAATTATGGTGTTAGTGGTCCAACTCAATTGGATATTGTTAATTTTCTCATAACCCTTGAAGGGAATAATTTACCATTTATTTTATTTCCCTTATAACCTCTAACATGAATAATTGGTTTTTTTATTTATTTTATGTTAATTCGTTTTATTTATTATTTATTTATGTTAGTTTGCTTTATGTTTATTTATTTCACATATTATTTATTTACGCTTTATGTTAATTTATTATTTGAAGAATATGATTACTTCCGGAATAAAATATACAATGAATTGTGGCTATTTATGCCTAGAATTGTGGCTATTTATGCCTAGCAGATAATGCAAGTACTCATATTGTACTTAAGCATAAGAAATATTTTTCCCATTTAAATGCAAGGGGAAATATGAGTAGTATTTCTCAAAGTACTAAAATATCAATACTTCGAAAGAGCACTTGAAAGTTTATCTCTGATAGATAATCGACTTGATATGATGTGCTATATTTTATATTTTTCATTCCTCGAAGTGAATGATACAAAGTACATATTTTTATTACCTGAAGTAAATGAAACAAAGCACATTTTGAAAGGTGCACAATTATGCATTTCTCGATTAAAATGCAAGGGAATAATGTGAGTATTATATCTGGAAGTACTAATATCACAAAAGGCTATGATTGAGCAAATATATTATTGTCAAATGGAACTTTATTTCATATTCACAGTGCGTTATACTCGTCAAAGTCATAAAGAGAGCAATATGAGTTCGCAAACTATCCCTTTGAAAATTATAAATAACATATGTTATCAATTGACATTTGAAATAAGCCAATATGGATATAAGTTTTGGTAGCAAAAAAGTCAGTTGAAAGCTCTAGAAGAGCTATATATTGCTACCAAAAGATAATTTCAATTGAAAGCTCTGAAAGAGCTAAATATATTCCTATTTAAAGGAACAATTTTGATGGTCGTACTAGACATGTACGAGTGAGATTGAATTACATGTTATGGTAAACAAGGAGATTACAAATTCAGAGATATATACACACATATATATAGTTGGCATGATCGGTTAGACCATCCTGATCAATGGTGCAGAAATTATTGAGATTTACATGCACATATATTAAAAGAACATGTAGTTCTTGTGGTGCTTATTCTCAAAGGAATGAATTAAATTCCACTTATTAAAGAACGTGAAGTTCTTGTGTTACTTAAAGGAATTGATTAATTCCACTTACTAAAAGAACCTGAAGTTCTTGTGTTGTTTGTTCTCAAAGGATATAGATGATCCCACTTACCAAAAGAATTAGAACTTAAAGTTCTTGTATTGAAGTTGAGACTGTATGTCTTGCATATCTGAACGAAATATGGGCCCATATATCCACAAATGTGGAAAGTTTTATATGATTTTAGTAGATGCATCTACGTTGTTTTATCGACTTACAACCAGAAGTTTGTGAGATTGATTCTAAAAACATTCAAATTATGTAGTTAGACTATTCGTCTTGAAAAGCTAGTGGGTTTATATTTTAGGCTATATCAGTTGTTACAAAGCTTATTGATTATGAAAAATATAGTTTAGCAAAATTTCAATTGGATGCCTCCTATTCAATAGCTAAACTATGAGAACAAAAGAGTTATTATTTATATGATGTTTCCATATAGCAACACTTATATGCATCAAGCCAACAAGTTATAATAAACTCCCCGTTATGATTGGTTTCTGGTCAGAAACCATACATTTCCCATTTTATGATTTTTGAATGTGCGATATGAATTGCTCCACCACAACGCACAAAATGGGTAAATAAAAAGGGTTGAGAATATATATTGAGTACGAGTCTCCTTTTATGTTTAAATTCTTAAACATTAATTAGAGAATCATTTATGACATGATTTTTCTCAACATCAGGGGGAAATAATAATCAGCTGGATAGAGGAAAATGAATTATCATTATCTAGATCCTCGTATATGAACTAGAAGTTCATAAGATAATTTATGTTATTACATGTCAACTGCCAGACATATTTACTGACCCAATGAGAGTAATTAAGTCTCATATACCAGCTGAAATACTCTAAGTTTAAATTACATGTTAGAGCGAGAGAATGTAAATCATGCCTGAAGCATGATAGTTGAAATTGTTCCAATGATCAAAATTCTCGTAAATAGAAAGTAATATGAGATGGTCATATATTGGAGGCGGGTACTCCTGAAGAGACCCAAGACATAACAAATAATAAAACTCTATAAGAGTTTCAGGTACTTGAAATAAATATTGAAATCTTGAAGAGATCTCGATGAGTTATGTCATTACGAGAATGGAATCAGAAAATTAGAAAGTTGTCGACAACGATTTTACAAGCAATTTTACATAAAATATTTCTATAGAAGTAATGAAAGAAATCGAAGATCTTGTATAAAATCTATCCAGAAGTATAGATATTGAATTGGCCAATGTTGAAAGACGCTTTGAACTTCTAAAATAGAAGTATTTGGACAAGCAGTCCAAACACCTAAAGGTGTAATGCAAGTGAGGCACAAATAAGTAGTCGTAAATACGACTTGAACTATGATTTATGAAAAGTTTTAATTATTTCATGGTGGATGCAATTACTTTGGCAGTTTTGAAAATTTTACATGCGTCTAATTATTTGTGGATCCATATTTATCCTTGAAGGATCTAAAATACTATAAGCATTTGGAAATTTCTGAGGAAATTTATTTAGACATGTCTCATGAATATTTTTGGCGCATTTGGTATAATCGCCTTAGTGAATACTAATTGAGAAAATACTATAAGAATGATCAAATTTCCTTATGTATTTTATAAAGGAGTTTGGATCAAGATCCATTATGATAATTTTAGAACTCTTAAAGAGCTTCAAATTGGAAACTCATGAAGTACTTTCAATACAAGTGCTTGAATCCTGACATCAAGTTTATCTCGACCTGAAGATCGAGCATTTTTACATATTTCTTTTGTCTATGAATAGACATAAGCTGAAAGAATCTTAAAGAAGATTCAATATGAATATAGCATATCTATTGAGTATCCCAATAGTTGTAAGATTGTTGGATGTGAATAAAAATAATTATATCTTTTCTTGGTCTTGAAGCACTATATATTAGTTGGTCAAGAAATATCTATGAATATACAAAGATCATTACATTTAGATCTTCAAACATTCGTTGATGCCTCCTCAAATGTCGTGGAAATAATTGTTATGCACGAGGCAAGCCAAAAAAATGTGTTTGGCTAAGACTATTGACCCAACATATCCAAAAGATGTGTGAATTTACTTTTACAAGATATGAGAAAAGCTATCTTGTGTGAAGATAACGCAAGATGTATATCTCAGTTTGAAAGTGGATACATCATGGAACATATTACTCCAAAGTTTTCATCCCTCACGATCTTTAGAAAAATGATATTCAAGATTAAATTATGAAGATTCAAAGATCTTCTGTGATGTTTGCATGAGGGGGAGTAAATACGCGTTGCACTCTTTTTCCCTTAACCGAGGTTTTGTCCCAATGGGTTTTCCTGGTAAGGTTTTTAATGAGGCAACATGTTATGCGTATCAAAGATGTGTGTACTCTTTTTCCTTCACTAAAGAATTTTTTTCCCACTGGATTTTTATCTTAGTAAGATTTTAACGAGGCACATTATCTTCATAGACATCCAAGGGGGAGTGTTATGAATATTTATCTATGTGGATGTCTATCATGATTAGAACTTTATCAAAGGAGTTTGATTTATTTATTATTAGGAATATTATCTCTATGAATTAGAGTTTAATGTATTATGTACTTCTTATACCTATAAATAGATGATTCATTGAAGACATTGTATATAAGTCTATATTTGAGAATAATACAAATCTCCCTCTTTCTCTCATCTCTTTGTTCTTCTTGTTCTTATTCTTGTTCTTCTTTATTTTATTCATAACATTCTAATATTTTTATATTTTATAAAATATTTTTTTTAAATATTTAAAAAGTACTAAAATAAAATTTTAGTTACAATTGAAGGACTAAATTTAGTATTATCTCTTTAGTTAATGTGCCAAGCCATTCTTTACAATTTTAAATCTACTATTTTTTAACCTAAATTCTAAATCTTAAAATATAAATTTAAAATCCTACCACCTGAAATCCATAAACTAACCCTTAAACCATAAAGAGTTTTACGCTGAGTATTTTTAAAACCTTTTTATAACGGTATTCTTGATGTTCTTTAAGCCGCCCTTACGCGGCATAATTCTCAAATATAGTTTCAGTTTCAAACATTAAACTCAATGGCATTCAAGATTGTATGGCAAAATTCTCAGCTTGTGCAAATCACGCCCCACCACCGTCAAATACCTCCGGTTCAATCCAGATTGTACTAACCGTTAATGTTGGGTACATCACCGCCGCCAACGCCAACCCTTTCTTCTCCCAACGAACTCTTTGTTTCCGTTTGAACCTCCTGCAAAGCCCCCGCCTCCTTCACCAGGTTCTTGCTCCAAAGCTTGAGGAGCTCAGAGTCGACATGTCCTCCGATGAGTATGAAGGGGTCCTTCAAGATATTATGCAATGTGGGATTGGAACTGTGCGTGGGATGTGGGACCAGGGATATTACTGCCAGGCCTTGAAATTGCGTTCGGATATGTATGTGGCACCCAACCAGGAGACCTCGATGACCAGAGCTTTAGCGGAATCGAGGAGGGAATTCGAAAACAACAACTATGGCATGGTGGGAGCGGCAAAGTCGTCTGTTAAAAAGATGGTGAAGAGGGTCAAAGTAGAAGATGGGGAGAAAGGAGACTGCATGGTGTGCTTAGAAGAACTCAAGGTTGGATTTGAAGCATCTCAGATGCCATGTTCTCATGTCTTTCATGGCGGTTGCATCCAAAGATGGTTGAAGCAGAGCCATTACTGCCCTATTTGTCGGTTTGAGATGCCGACCGATTAGATAGATAACAATTCTTTGTTCATCTGTTTCTTGTACAACTTGTACTTGCTTGTAAGTTGGTTTCGTTATTTCCCCCCGAAAAAGGGTCGCAATATGAATGAACAGCAATGTTAAAGATGAAACTTGAAACCCAAGAAACAAATATTCAAACATCTGCAAGTCTGAGTAAAAGAAAATTCTTAAATAAACATAACAATTCCTCAGATTCCTCATAATCAGAAATGTTAATGATCATCCAGAATTATCATATCAGTTGTATATGCAGTAAACTGAATTTTTAGTTATGAATAATTTCAAACAAGCTAAAAAATTGCTTAAAAGTAATAAACACATGTTTTTGTTTTAACAAAGAAGTTAAAATTGCTCTAATGTTGGAAGCTTTACATCAAAGCTTTTCAGTTAGTTTGAGCATGAAGGAATTAACAACACCTGCATCCAACACAATCCATGAAGATTCAAACAGTTCATGGAAGAATTCAGCTCCGGTCTCCTCAGCCGCGTGCCTGAATGCAAGACCGAATGCATTCCCTTTAAGTGCTCCGAGACGAGGCTTCCCACAGACCCCAACAATCAACACCTTAGATGGCTCTTGCAATATGCAGGCACAAAGCAAAGGCTTCAACTTTGCTCCCTTCTCCTTCAAGGCATCCATTAGAAAGTAACAGAACTTAATCAGAGCCTGGGGGTGACCCAACAGCTTTGTGTCTATCGAATCTTCAAGCTTCACCCACTCCTGATGCACCCACTCTTCGTTATTGCAGCACTCCCTTGCCTAAGAATAGCTCTTTGTATCTTGATTGCTTGTTGCATTCCAGATTTCAGCTTATCAAGATTACTTAGGGACAGTGCATCGTATGCTTCGAAGCACACGTGCCATCCGATTGCATAAATGATTCAAGCAGTGCAGTAACCCCATATACCATATCTGTTGCTGAAACCCTTGAAGTATAACCATGTAGGCGCAAGAAACTTTTGTAGTAGAAATCATTAAGTCCATATTCAGGCAAAATTTGTTGGAACTGATCTTTCATCTTCATGATTCATGTACTGGAACTTGTGCTGGCAATCCACAAGAAGAAGCTTAAGCTTTTTCATACCATTATCACTCCAGGTCTTCAAATGTATGTGGAGCACAGCATTGAATCAAATAAACAACATAAGTCTTGGTTCATCTCATAGGCAATTCTTGAGGAATCAGGTGCCCGAACCTTGGTACCGTCTTTAAGAGTCACCCAAGTAACAGCATCAAGATTCCCTAAACTGCTAATATTCATACCTCTCATCTGTTAGCCTCTCGTGCACAAACTGATGAGTAAGTGAAACACAAGCCAGCCAAAGCAACTCATTCGTGTTTTTCCTCAATGAATGTGACAAATCATACATCAAACACCCTGATGGCTTGCCATGGAAAGTTCCCATCCGATAATAATCCCTTTTCAGTTTCTTAAATCGCCGCGTCTGAAGACAATCTTCTTCTTTTCCTAGAACCATCCCTAGCTCCCCCTTCCTCATCTTCATCCTCACTTTCGCTATCTTCATCTTCTTCACTATCCAACTCCGAATTATGCCAACTCCTTAACCTCAAAGTCATAGGCCAGATCAGCCAATCGTTCATCATCATTAGTATAAAGAACAACCACCCGATCATTCTAGTCACTCAAGTTATGCAAATGAATCGGCCTATGACTATCAACAACAAAAATCCTCACAGCGGACCCCAGCTTAATATCCTCTTGGAGGTCACGGTGGCACCCCCAGTTTATCAAAAGCATAGTAACAAGCTCTTCAGAGGAAGAACTCAATTCAGCTGCAGCATATTCTCGGATTTCTTGAAAACAAGACACCGGATAACAAGAGTACCGGACCGAAAATTGCATTACAATAGGGCAACAAAAATGGAAGATGTCATATTTTGTTATCATGTGTAGTGTGGTATTGGATTCTTCGATGGTGAAATTTGAATTTTATACATGGGATATTGAATGAGTTTATCATCCAATGCTATCATGGTTCGTTTTATGGGTGTGTGATTTGTGTGTTGGCGCATAATTATAATTTGATGTATAATAATAAGAGGGTGTTACTAATTCGAACGAAGCAGGGTTGAATGTGACAATTTCTTAATATACATTACGAGGGTGTTGAATCGGGATAAAAATCCTCTGCCCCTTTTCGGTGCCCCTACTTATGCCCCAACACTAAAAAACACAACAAAATTAAATTTCAAACCCTAACCCTAAATTCTAAATCCTAAACCCTACACCATATACCCTAAAAAATACACCCTACCCTAAATTCCCTAAACCCTAACCATAACCCCTAACTTAAAACCCTAAACCCTAAACCCTAAACCTAATTTTAAATGTGGGGACATAAGTAGGGGCACCGAAAAGGGGTAGAGGATTTCCATTCGTTGAATCGTGCGGATAGATTTAACTTGTGTGGTGTTGAAACGTGTGTTTCACTAATATCTTAGTGAAATGAATAATTTAGCGGATGCATTGGTTGAAGGTGGAGTTGATTGCAAGTCTTGGTTTTATGTGGCGTAGAATATTTATTAAGATGGTTTTTGCTTCTCTAGGAGAGGATAGCTGTGGATATGCAAAGTGATTTACACTATTCTAAAATATTTCGATTGAGAGATTCATTAATTGACCGAATGGTAAAAATGTTTATATTATCTCATTTTATCTGGATTCAAATCATGACATTTATCTTAAGAATACAATTTTCTCTCTAATTGATAAAAAATAGCTTAATTGTTAACCCAACAAATGTCTCAGCAGAAAAACAGATGATGTTCATCCTAGGAGACACGAGTTTAAATCGCTTTGTCTACAAAGTATATGCACATTGTTAAAAGATTAAGAATATGTATGAACAAATACTATCTTGTGATCACCTTAACACCATTTAGAAAAATAACTTGATTGTGATTATGATGCTGGGAACAGTTAAGTGGTGGTGATGTCTTACCAGTTTTTGTTTTGGCGTGTTTTCTGGTATAGGAAATAAGTTTAATCTTTCCTTATGTAAGCCTTTTGCCTTTTATTAATAAATAATAAATCCTTTCGCTGAAAAAATGGATAAAAACAACAGACTCGCAGCAATTGCAGCAGAAACGCACCATTAACAAATATAGGGGTGGGAATTGGGCGGGACAAAGACGGTTTTGTATTTTTATTTAGTTTTCAATACTTGCGGGGGCAATCTTAGGAATTCTCATTATATACTTTGGAGATTTTTCATCATCGGATCCTCACAGTTTAGGAGAATCTCGTACCTAAAAAATTAAACAAAATCTACTAATTTATCGACTAAATATATATTTAATTTCAATTACAAGTCATATGCTCAATACACTTAAAAATATCCAAATCTTAATATATTAAAACATATACTACTCAACATTAAATACCCAACATCGAATCTCCAAAATTACAATATAAATGACGGTTTTAGTTTTACAAACAATAAACAAACTATTTAACAGCTATAACAACAACTTAACATGTAACGATTTTTTGTAGCTAAATCAATCTAGCATGTGATACTTGATAATGCTCTTGTACTCTTCTTTTGATCATTCTTGTCATCGACATATAATATGAAAAAAAAATATCATATGCATCAAATAATATAAAAAGTGTAAAATCTAGTTCAGGATGTGAATTTTAGGCCTATCTCATGTTTGCAGTGTGGTTTATAAGTGTCTTACAAAGTTGATGGCTAATAGGTTGAAGCAGTGGGTTCCTTATACCATCTTGCCTAATCAAAGTGCTTTCTTAGCTCGGCTCGATTTGATTGAGAATGTTCTGCTTGTCCAAAAAATTATAGATGGTTATGGTCGAAAACACATGTCTTCTCGGTGTGCTCTTAAAATAGACTTAAGAAAAACATTTGATTCGATTAGTTAAAATTCTTTGCTCCAGGTGCTCTCAGTTTTGAGGTTTTCTATAAAATTTTGTGGATGGATTAGAGCCTGTCTCACTCATTCTAGAATTTTTTGATGGGCTCAATGAAACCTTAGTAGAATACTTTTCTAGGGCGAAAAGTATAAGACAAAGGGATCCATTGTCTCCTTACTTATTCATTTTTATTATGAATGTGCTATCTAAATTATTGAATTTGGCTGCGCATGATGAAGTATTTAAATATCATCCTCGATGTAAAAGGATTGGGCTGACCCATATTTACTTTGCTGATGATCTCTTAGTCTTTACTAAGGGTAATGTGGCTTCGTTGTTGGTTGTTCAGAATATGTTAGATTTATTTTATAAAGTGTCAGGCCTACGAATGAGTGCTTCAAAAAGTGAGATGTTTTGCGCGGGTGTGGCCGTGTGGGGGAGGATGTTCTTCAGGAAATAGAAATCTTGTCTGGTTTCAAGGTTGGTTTCTTACCAGTGCGGTATTTGGAAGTACCCCTAGTTATTAAAAATCTTATTTGGCAGGACTATGAAACTTTGGTTGAAAAATTGTGAAGCGGATAAAGGGTTAGGCTTCTAAAAAGCTATCGTTTGCAGCTTATTCAGGCCGTACTTTTTAGTATGTAAAACTTTTGGTGTAGAATTTTTATCTTGCCTTCAAAGGTTGTGAAACAGGTGAATAAGCTATGTTCTGCTTTTTTTGACACGGGTGGACAGAACCTCGTGGAGCTCGCATTAGTTGGGCTCAGATTTGTCATCCAAAAAATATAGGCACTTGGAGTAAAGAATATAGTTGCTTGGAATAAAGCTTATATTTTAAAGTGTTTATGTTTGTTGATTACCAAAGTCGGATCCTTATGGATTGTTTGGGTTGAGGTTTATTTGTTGAAAGGGCTTTCGGTTTGGCAGGTTACTATGAAGTAGAGTTGTAGTTGGGCTTGGAAGAAATTACTAAAGTTTTGTGATGATCTGACTCGTATTGGTGTTGTACAGGGGGAGTATAATGCTCGATTTGTTTGGGAAAACCTTAGGCACAAGCTTGAGAGAGTTCTGTCCAAAATTGTTTGGGGTAATCTTGTGATTTTGAGGCATGCATTTATTTCTTGGCTTATGGTTAACGACATGATGTCAATTAGGAGTCGTATGCTGAGTTGAGGTTGTCATGTGGATTCTAATTATTTGTTGTATGGCAATAGTTTGGAAACACGTGATCATTTATTCTAGCATTGCGATTTTACAAGCCAAGTTTGGGAAACTGTTGTGCAGGCTTGCGATATAAACACAATAGTTTCGCTGCTGAAATAGCAAATATTTGGGGGTATCTTAATTTTTTGGCGGGATAGGATGTCTGCGTTTCTTTGTTTGTTGATTGTTGCAGGCTGGTTTGCATAGGATGTTTGTACTTGAAGTTTCTTTGGATGAATAAAGTTTTATTAATTTAAAAAAAATAATATAAAAAATAAATATCATAGATTCATATGCATTAATAATACAAGAATTAAGCAAAAATAAATATTTTAATAGTCTAACATGTTAAACAACTCGTTTTTACAGAGAATTTTGGTAGTAACGTTTTATCTCTAAACCTAATTCATCTAAAGATTTTGATCGATTTAACCCTTTAGATGAATCCAGACTAATATGGCGTCGTTCCTATTTTTGGGAAAATGGTTTTATTTTTATTCATCTGAAAATGTATTATTTTAACAAAAAAAATTTAAAACAAACGGGTCACAACAGTACTTTTTAGGGAAAGATAATAAGAGAGACATAATGAAAGTGAAATAAAAGTTGAATGATCATAATGTAAATTTTAGAGTTAACTACACCAAATACCACTAAACTATAGCCCCTGAGTCGAAAATACCACCGAACTTTAAAATTCTTCAAAACTAGCACTGAACTTTAATATTTGAGTCGAAAATGCCACTCCGCCGTTAATTGTTAACTCCCCCGTTAAGTCAAAATGACGTCGTTTTGGTACGGCTGTTTTGAAGCCTAATTTGGCCCAAAACGACGTCGTTTTGCTGGATGAAAAGATTAGAACCAAGCACCTGAGGTGGTTTAAACCCAGGATCTTTAAGAGATAAAGCTAAGCCTTAACCATTGAACCAACATAACATTATATAGTATTTTACCACAAATATTATATATCTTAAACTACTTCAGATTAATTTAAATTATTTTAAGAAATAAATAATATAAATATATATTATTTGCACATATATATAAATAAAACAATATTATTTTTATAAAATAATTTGCACATATATATATTTATATTATTTACTTCATAAAATAATATGAATTAATCTGAAGTAGCTTAAGATATATAATATTTGTGATAAAATACTACATAATATTATGTTGGTTCAATGGTTAAGGCTTAACTTTACCTCTTAAAGGTCCTAGGTTTAAACCATCCCAAGTGCATAGTTTTAATTTTTTCCTCCAACAAAACGATGTTGTTTTAGGCCAAATTAGGCTTCAAAACAACCGCACTAAAACGGTACGAGAGTTAACAGTTAACGGCGGAGTGACATTTTCGACTCAAATATTAAAATTCAGTGTTAATTTTGAAAAATTTTAAAGTTTGATGCTATTTTTGACTAAGAACTATAGCTTAGTGATATCCGGTGCAGTTAACTCTAAATTTTTAAAGTACGAAAGGTGGTTATACGATATGAGTTACAAAGCTTTGAATTGCTTTGGCGAATTGTATGCGTTTTACCCTGCGGTGATTGGGTGAAGTGCATCGAGCAGAATATCTGCGGCCGCATCCAAAAAAGTATATACCTTCAATTTGCGGCGGCTGGTTTCTTTCTGGCACGAGCCGTCACTGTTTCTTCAAATCATTTAAGAAACTGATAGGGTTTTATTTTGGCCAGCCATTGTAAGATGTCTCTATTGCAGCCTTATTTCCAGCAATGCGCCACCGCCTTCTCAATCTCCTCTCCTCACTCTTTCTACGTATCGGTTTCTAAACGCAGCTTCATCTCTTGTTGCACCTCGCAATCCCAAACGGCTCTCGTTAACGCCACCATCGATGTTAAAATCGCTGAAAGGGATGAAATTCGTTTCGGCTTGCCTAGCAAAGGTCGCATGGCTGCCGACACTCTCGATCTACTCAAGGTACTGCTTCTTTCACCAGAAAATTGAAGTTTTACTCTCTCTTTTTGTTAATTGGTTAGAAAGTGATTTATTTCATAGGAAACAGAAGCTATTAATGCCAGTGAGAAATTATTTTAAAAGTTCCAACTTCTTTTCTTGTTTGAAATGAATGTTCTGAATCCTTTCGTTCTTCTGTATCTCCTGCAAAAGGATTGCCAATTGTCGGTTAAGCAAGTCAATCCGAGGCAGTATGTAGCGCAAATACCTCAGGTTTGTGCCATCTTTCTATCTCACAATTTGCATTGTACTTGGAAATTGGCATCTATATCTCTATCTCATTTATGTATGGTCGATTTTCAATGCTTAATCTGGTCTTCTCCCAGCTTTCCAATGTAGAAGTCTGGTTTCAGCGGCCCAAAGACATTGTCCGCAAATTGCTATCTGGAGATTTAGATCTTGGTATCGTGGGGCTCGATACTGTCAGTGAATATGGACAAGTAAGTTTTGAAGTATATGATACTGTTTGACTAGGGCCATCCTTTGTAGTGTTTTTCAATTGTGAAAATGTCACTAGTAATTCGATTATCCAACTCAGTGCAGTGATTATGTAATATGTAGAATTCCTGCCTTGCAATGTCATATTTAAAGTTAGAACCATCTCTTATATGTTATTGTTTGAGTTATCCAGTGTTGAGTTTGGTTGTATTGTGGTTTATTCTAAAACTGCATTTATCCTTGTCTTCCTATAAGCAAAAAGAGTTGCTCTCAGAAAATTGAGTGCAGATTAAAGTCTTATTGTTTCGATACTTTCTCAGGGTAATGAAGATCTTATCATTGTTCATGATGCCCTTGAGTACGGAGATTGTCATCTATCTCTTGCAGTAAGTATTCTTTTTCACGACTATATATTGAGCCGTGCCTTCCTGATATCCCTGCTAACGATGATTTGTATTTTGTTTTTCAGATTCCCAAGTATGGGATCTTTGAGAATATCAATTCACTGAGGGAACTAGCTGGGATGCCCCAGTGGACCACTGAGAAACCTTTAAGAGTTGCAACTGGTTTCACTTATGTATGACATGCACTTAACTGATTTTTGTAATTATATGCTTTCCAGACTTTCATTCTTGTACAATCTGTTGAAGTAGCTTATTGACAGAACGTTTCTATTTGATTTTTTTTGTCTTTCTGTAAAGCTTGGTCCTAAATTTATGCAAGAAAATGGACTGAGGCATGTGACATTTTCAACTGCTGATGGAGCCTTAGAGGCAGCCCCTGCGGTAAGAATTAAGTTCTCCCCAAGTACCTGTAATTTAGGTTTTTCTTTTGAAGTTTTTCCTTATTATGTATTAGTTTAAATGTACCTTCCAATGTTCTACCCACCTGTTGTGTCCTCTCTGTCTTTCACCCAGTTGATATCTGATTGAGCAAAATGTTGTTTTCTTATTGAAGGTAGTGACTTTAAAAGGGAGCGCTAGTAATTCTAGATAAGGACAAAGCAATCTGGCAAAGTAGTCCTTTTTCTTTGTATGATGTTTATAGAAATAGTTTCTCTTGTTATTATAGATGGGAATAGCTGATGCAATTTTGGACCTTGTGAGTAGTGGAACAACACTGAAGGAAAACAACTTGAAAGAAATTGAAGGTGGAGTTGTATTGGAAAGCCAGGTAACTGGATCTTTGTCTTTTCTTGTTCATGCAATGTTGAAGCGAGTGATCTTATAGTCTAGGGTATGCAATTTGAAAAGGATTTGCTTTTAGAGTACCTTGCCTGATCTCAAGAGTCCATTTGACTTCAGGCTGTCCTAGTTGCAAGCCGAAAAGCATTAATCCAGCGGAAAGGTGCCCTGGACACGACACATGAGATTCTTGAAAGATTTGAGGCTCATTTGAGGGCACTTGGTCAGTTCACGGTGCGCATATTCATGATTCCAGTCTTGTGGAGTTCTTTCCTTTTCTTCCCTGCATTCTTCCTGTTTATATGCTTTTCTTATGGCAGGTAACTGCAAATATGAGGGGGAGTAGCGCAGAGGAAGTGGCTGAGCGAGTATTGAGCCAACCATCTTTAGCTGGGTTGCAGGTGAAGTTTGAAATGAATTTGCTCTCAACACTCATTTTCGGAATTAACTTCAAATATTTGAAGATTTTCTTAATACTATTGCTAAATCTAAGAAAGCTCTAAAAATTATTTATATTTGCATTTACAGGGGCCCACAGTATGTCCAGTGTTTTGTAAGCATGATGGAAAAGTAGCTTCTAACTACTTTGCCATAGTGATATGCGTGCCGAAGAAAGCTCTATACAAGTCTGTACAACAGTTGAGAGCGGTAAGTCATGATGAATGATGATAAAAGCAACCTAAATGCTATGGACATTGTGGCTTAAGTGCTTGGTCTATTTAGAACACTACTTCATCTCTATTCCGATTTACATATGAATTTAAAACCAGGTCTAGATCTGTATTATAATCAGAACAACACTTCATCTTGAGTTTTGGAAAATTCTAAAATAAAACAGTAACTTAAGACTAATTTAAGGAAAAGGTAAAAAAAATGTAGTAATTACGCAAAAAGATTCCAACTTCAATTAATATTTTGTCATAAAGTGTAATCTTGTGTAGTTAAAAAGTTACATAATTTGATAATCTTTTACGTAATTGGCCGTAACTTAGCCTCATTTTAATGTTTCCATTGTAGAATTCCTTGTGTTTTACCTTGCTTCTGAAAAGATTTCCCACCTATTAATGTCCATAATTGATACTCAATGCTCAGGTATCAATACCAAAGTGAGCTACTGTGATTTTGAGTTTAAAATTGAGAATTTGAATAGGTTATTGATAACCTAAGGCTGAGTACCGATACCTAAGCTCTAAAATTAATAATTTAGCCTATTTTAAGCATTATTTGGTTCGTAATTTGTTTGTGTAGATATAACAACCTCCCCAACCCTAAAAGGATTGAACTGATGCTCATCCTGGTCACTGAGTTTGAATTTTATCTGGTGCAGATCGGAGGCAGTGGGGTGCTAATATCACCATTGACCTACATTTTTGATGAAGAGACCCCAAGATGGAGAGAACTTCTTTCAAAGCTTGGCATCTAGTCCTGTGGGATTGATGCATTGGTGGCTGACTTGCATTTCGCATAAAAGCTGAATAACTTATGAAGTCTCAAGGTATCAAGGGGGGTTGAAAAATTACTTTTGGCAAAGAGATAGGACCTCCAAGCTTTTGTCATGGTGGTATTGTTTCTCGATAGTGGCATTCTCCCGCCCCCCCATTTCTTTTGTCAATAATGTTTTCTCTCTCTCTCCCGTAATCATCCTCATTGTAACCGTATCGATGGTATACAAAACATGTTCTCCCCTTTTGATTGGATGTACCGTTACTAGTTTGTCTCGTTGAAATGCAGTCACGCTATGTGATGTAAACTGTTGGCTTCCATGTTATCAAGATTTTTCATTTCCTTAAAATATCCATATTTGACACTTGTATTTAGCATGGTATGGAAGTATGATTCAATCTGAGGCGAGAGATCTAAGATAGTTGGGTGTTCTCTTGACCACTTATGACTTTCAGCTTTATTATTCTTCCCTTAAAATATCACCTTGTCGCAGATTGTAAACTTCTACCTGGGTACCGGCTGAAGCCATTATTGGCAATCTCTCAAGTGGCCGGACTTTGCCATCATTATTGATGATCTCAAGCTCCAATTTATGCTGCTTGTCTCTCAAATTTAGGCAATAGTAGGCTTCTTCCTTATATTACACAAGGTGCTGTTGGATATGTGTTTATTGAATTTAAAGTATCTCTACAGGGAGAAGTGTTATATTTTTATACATCATACGAGTTTAAAATATCTGCTTTGCTTTTGTAAAAAAAAAAGAGAGCTTAACTTGAGTCAACGTTGATGGTTAGAGCTGCAGACGAATTATGACTGTGAGATATAGTACCATTCGGGTAAAACTATTGTTGATGACTATGTTTTCCGGGATGTGTATGTATGATGATGGCCATTTATTGGATAAAATCTGGATTAAACTCATTTTTTGTACAATAGAATAATATTTATATTCTTAATGCAAATGTTGAGAATCGAACTACACAAGGTGGAAACGTGATAACATTCTTGGTCACTCGACAAATTAAAAGATCTTACGGGATTAAACCTACTTTTGCTATAGATAAAGACAATAATAAATTGATTGAAATAAGGTTAGAACACTCAATTCATTAAATACAGAAAGTTTACATTTCATCTGATAATATCTTGAACGAAAATCAATCTTAAAAAATACATCATTCTTGAATTAATCATCATAACATAATAGACAATCATTTTGATTTATTTTTGTTAATAAGAAACAAACCCGTTTAGAAAATAAAGTTAGGAATCTAAATTTCTTAAAAAAAGTTCCATCAACGAAATTTTATCTTTGCTAGAAAACAGTACATAAATTCAAAGTTAAAAAAAATGTACAGCCTTTGATGTTAGAGTTATATTAATCCTTAATTTCATGTTTGTTTATATTTTAATTGATATTTAAATTAAATATAGATTTATTAATTACAAAAGTGTTGTCAATTTTAATTTTAAGTGTGTTGTCAATTTTATCTTAGGTGGTTATACTTTATTGTCTTCTAATTTATTATAAATAATTTTTAGGTAAACTTCATCAGATACTAGTGAATTTTAAGTTAGAGCCTGACTAACTTATCAATGCGGCCTTAGTCGGTGATCTTAAATCTTTCGACTAAATCAGCCTTCGAATACTAAATAAAAGTGCTTAGAATAACTGAAGCTTTGGATAAAATAGTCAAAGCAATAAAAACAAGAAGAATGTGAAGAGAGTGAATACTTTATTACTCAAATGAAAAAAATGATTAATGATTTCTGAATAAATACACATGGTGAAGGTGAGCCTCTATTTATAGGCGAACTCTCTTATATCTAACGGTCTAGAATAGAGGGAAATAATCAATACCAAACATGGATATTCTATTATAATTGTTGTTATCATGTTGGCAAGGATACTTTTTATAAGTGTCTTGGACAACAAGATAAGTTTTCTCCTTGTTGACATCTCTCTTGGGCGAATTGGGCACAGATAGGCCCAAAAAATTGGCCAAAAACCTGATGGACATTATGGAGGGTGCTGACTTGAGCACCATGATTATGGCCGAAAAGCTGCTCGTCTAGGCCTCTAGGTGTGCACAGAAAATGCTGACGCCTGCTCTATGATCTGGGCAGCACATGGGGTGCTTGTCTCGACCCCATACTGTGCGTGTACGGTGCGGATTTGGACAACAAAATATTTTTGTATTTCACAAATTCATATTATACCCATTCTTTTATTCAAAAGTCAGCACCAATTAAGTCAACAAACATTTAACTTTTTTAAATAGAAGGTCCTGTTTTAATACCTAGATCTTTGAATCACCCCATGTTGAATGCAAATGGATGAATGGGGTAGTAACAATTCTTGAAAGGTTACAACTATGCATAAACCTTGATCAGAAATAGTTAGCATCTTTATTAATGATTGTGTTCATGATTGAGAAAAATCCCACGCAATGCAATACAACAAGCAAAGCTATTTCCTAAACAGTGTAAGAGTTTTGAATCTTCTCTTGAGAACTGAAAGAAGAGAGATGGCAAACGGCCATGTTGTTATGATGGCAATGTATGCTAGCAACCAGATTGATTGCCTACTTCGCCGTGAAAGCTTATCGATGCGTCCTTGCACACGGGCATTTGAACATTGCTCACCCTGCTTCTCCTTGTCTGAATTTTTATCTTCATTCTTCTTATTGTGAATGCCATCTTCATTTGATAAAGCATCTCTTGCTTCATTCGCCGTAGCTGTCACCGGTCCATCTCCCACAGCATTCACAGAAGCCCCTTGATCAATTGAACATTGCTGTGGCCCCTGGAGTTAAACACAAAGGCAGTTAACACAACACACAAACCTCTTCTCCACATATAATTATAATTTGTTATTTTTCGGTAGAATTATTTAACAAAATCATACGTAAGGACCACCATTTCTTCCATTGAACATAGAGTTGTGATGGAAAAGATGAAACCCTGATCAGTTACTGTTTTGAGACTTTTGCAACCAAAGAGAGGCAGAACAATACAATGGGTAGAAGAATATTAACATTGCTGGGACCGGTACCGCCTTTCAGCTGCTATAAAAGAACTTCAATTCTCACAACCTTTTCCGTTGGAGGAATTCTTGATTTCTCTATCATAATATAGGATGTAGATATGTCTATTTGTTCAAATACAGCACAACTGTTTCCTATAAATTGAAAATACCGAAGCGGTTACCTTCCGTCTTCCTTTAATAACTGCGTTAGTACTGCTTAGAACACAAAAGAACTCATCAATAGCTCTTATCCACCTGCAATTCCACGCACAAGATTATCGGCATCAAATGAGCTTTATATTAAAACTCCCTACATTATCACACAAAGCTGCAAGTATCTGATGAAAGAAAGAAAGAGTGAGTGAAATATATTACAATATAACACACATTATTACAAATCTTGTAATAATTAATTAATTAATTAATTACCATAAGCTTGATGCTGTTATCCCTTCATAGAAAGCTAGATGTCCTCCATGTTGCGTAGTAGCTAGGATAATGTTTTCATTGACCCTGAAAATAAATCAAACGAAAGGTTAGCTTTAAAGAGGAAGTATAATGTTGCCATCTGTTACTACCAGTCAGACACTGATATCATAAAAAACAAGCTCTGCTCTTTACCCCACGTTCATGTGTAGCCAATAAAGAGATCATTCAACCTAATATGCGATGCTTAACTAAGTAGGATACTATAGTGTAACTACAGTTTTAATACGTATAAATCTACAATTACAATAAAGAATCAAATAGTTTGTCATTTGACTCCACAGGAAATAGATAAACAGTTTATTCGGCTAAATGGCCCTACCTGCATTCGTCCCATGGAATAGCTTCACTTGTACACACAGGATCATCCAAGGCACTGATGCAGAGAAGAGGCACCGACACGTGTTCTACATGATTAATGCTGCTAGACCGCCTATAAAATGTATCCACAGTCTAGAACGCAACCTGACTTCATTAGTAACTGGAAGTATGGAAAGAAGATGAAAAAATAATGTTTTACCTCAAACTTTCCAAGAACACGAGTAGCATGGTTATCAAAGTCCCTTACAGAACTCGACTGTAAAAACACAAACTGGGAACAATTAGGAGATCTTTCATTAGGAAAGGGAAAACAATAATTATTTCAAACACTGCTAGGACTAAAGAATGATAAAGAAATGCTAGATGAGGCATTTCTTGATTTAGTGCAACAAATTATTAGTATTATCCCTCTAAAAGGCTTCACTTATGTGATCAGGTAGGTTGCTTTTTATGTATAGATGAACAAAATTTTGGGTACCTTTTTAATGCATTCCCAATCTGCAAGTCGAGACAAGATAGACTTGTGCCTGTATGAAAGCTCAAAGTATAATCAGGTAAAGACAAACTCTAAAGCAAGTAAAATGATACTACAAATGAAGTAAAGTAGACATACAATTGTGCATAACCTTGCAGGCCAAGTGTTAGCACTCTGTCATACATCTTCTGCACGGGTCTACGGTTGATGAATCTGTCACATATCTGCAAAGAAGCAATTTAGTACATACGCTTCCAAAAAGAGGATGAAGTGGCAGGAATTTTAGTTAGGAGATTGTGAGAAAGACAGACACAAAGTAAGAGAGATTTAGCCAGAAAATGATCGTGCTGCTGCCACTTCAGACATCCTTGATAAACTTCGAAATAGTGGCAGCAGCAGAAGGTTCTACCTTTATATCTGCATTAAGAAATGTTGACATTTAAGCTCAAACGATGCAGCATCTTTTCAATTGATAACTAGTGAAAGGAATTACTTGGTTGCTTGGTTAGGTCATGTGGCACCAAAACAATCAAATAGCATTTTACTTACCTTGTTTACCAGGTGGGGTTTTAAGGAGCAATTACCCCAACACAAAATGTAAGAAACTTTAATCCAGAAGAGATTGGTTAAGTTTACACTTAACACAACACAGGGATCCTATCAAGAGCCAAGTTTTCTTATTATTATTAGTTCTCCATTATCCTCTTTTCCCTCCATTTTAGGGGAAAATATGTATTGTCATTTGTGTTATGGAATCTAACAAAGAGAAATTGGGAGGGTTCAAAGTTGAAAGAAAAGGATAACCAAGATTCAACCCTCTAAAACTGAAAATTGCTGATAAGATAGAGCTAAGAAATTTGGTGGTATGATAGAGACAGAGATACTAACCAAGAGGTCCCAAGGGGAGCATATAGCTGCAGCACCGACAAGATGAGTGTTAGCCTTATCCTCTCCAAGATATTTTACCTGAAAGTGGAACTGGGTCTTAGTGAGGAGAAAACATAAATTTGGCCTTCCAAACAATACAAAAAAAACCTATATATGGAAAAACAACATATATCTAGACAGGATGGATCTTAACCACAACTGTTTTTACAGAGAAAAAATTGTGCACTGATATCTAGACAGCATCAAAAGGGATAACTATAATGTTACTGATAAAATGGGTTGATTCATCCTCCAAACAGGGAATCAAAATTCAGCTCAGGATCATAATTGACATTTCTTTTACTTAACATGCTGGGAGCATACCAACAAAAAGCTAAAATTAATGTAAAAGTTTTAAGTAATATTAATTCTTCTAAACTGCATAGGTGTTCAAAGCTGAAGCAGTTAGCGAAAAGATAACTAAAAGCATTATCACTTCCAAGGAAACTTTTGAAAAATGACATTCAAGTTCTAAGACATAACAAACTTTGATGGCCACTAACATAACATAAAAACCAAGGCATTGGAAAAATTAATTTACCAAAATATTGGTGCCAATGCTAGTTCCAACAGCAAATAAAGGAGCTTCAGGATATTCACAATGAATATGGTCAATGATTTTCCGTAGATCCTCCGTCCGTCCAGCGTTATAAAAGCAATCAGACTGAAAATAAATGAAGAAACCATGTAAGCTACTGGAGTTCACAAATTCGAAGATGTTAATTTCTCATAAGAGCTAGATGAATAGTATCTAACCAAAAAAAGTTCCATAATAAACTCACTGTGAGTGATACACCTCCCAGTCCACGATGGTTGCTTACAACAACCTTCCGACCGTTTCTTGCCATGTTGAATGCAAGATGCTTCACATACTGACCCCATAGCAGAACTTCTTTAAGGAAACAAATGAGATAAAACATGGAAAGAAAAAAGAATGAATTGAACTTACAGCAGAAGAAGAATCACTGGTTAAACCAGGAATCACAATCACGATCGGAGTTTTATCAGCAGCCGAATTATCAATCAGGCGGGATCTACCCTCGGCCACTATAATGCATAACATTGAAAATCAGGCCATATCACACGAATCCATAAATATAATCATGAGGAGAAGAAGAAGAAGAAAATAGTGACCATGAGAATAAGTTAGCCAGTCCAGAGCAATGGTTCCACCATCCAAAGCAAGGAATAATTGTCTAGGAATAAGAAATACTTGGTATGTTAATATTTATCCAAACAAAATGGAAATTAGGAAGCAAAAGAATTGAACTACGTACCGTGTATAAGTAACTGGAGGAGCCTTGCCAAAAAGACTCAAGAAAGCTGTCTGAAGGTGAGGACTGGAAAGCCATGGAGTGGCCGAGTACCTGCTGGCAAGTAAACAGAAGCTTTAAATTTGGTAGACAAAAAAGGGGAATAGTTGTTTGATTTACCTGCCGCGAAGAATGGTAGAGTTGGAAACAAGTGATCGGCAGAGGTTGGAGGAAGAGTTGTAGGTCAAAGAAACAGGATCGCCTCTGAAAAGAGTGATTAAATGATGAAGGAAATGAATGTCTAGAAAAGTGTATAGAAACGCGAGGGATATACAGAGAGCGAGAAACAAGTAATGGGAGATGGGAATTGAAGCAAGCGCTTGGAAGAGAAGATGGTAAGGATTTGCCGCCATCGGTTCGCAATCATTTCTCATTGCAACTGATTTTCAAAACAAACCCAATTTTTCCTCTGGAAACCAATATTACCAAAAAAAATAGATACCTGAACTGGTCTGAGATTTCCGACTTTGAATATTGAACTAGAAAATTAAAATAATTAAACATAAAAAAGAAATATTTGGAAATATTCATCCGCCGTCTGTGGGAATCGAACCCACGACCACGTGGTTAAAAGCCACGCGCTCTACCGGCTGAGCTAAGGCGGCTTTGATATTAAAGTGTTTTCTCAAATTATTATATAAAACCCAATTTTTCTTCTCTTTGATCTAGAAGATTTTAATCATTAGACTTTTTAGTCCATGTTTCTCTTGTAAAAGTAATTATTTAATCTTTATTAATCCACGTGTCAGGGAAGGGTGGGTGCTCTTAATTCAATGCATGACATTATTGAATCAGAAAACACTGCAAGAACTGAAGAAGCCAATTCACCAAGTGAGTGATACTTAATGAACATCGCATTTGTGTTTATCTTCTCACTTTCGATGGTAAAGGAAAAATTATGGCCATCATCTATTCTGTTAAAATATAAAAGTTGGTAGTCGTTCTTTTGGACATGCTGGGCTTGAACTTATATGCTCAATCATTTTTTGAAGTGATTTAACTGATATAGTTGGTCCTACATCATAGTAAATAACTACCCCATAGTCCAACAAGGGCCACATCAAAACAAAACTTTACTGCCATGTGTAGGATACACTGCTCTATCAGCCATGTTTGATTAAGATATCGATTTCACCGCCTTTCTGGTTTTGAACTATTCACAATCAGAATCTCAGGTTTCTAGTTTTGGACTGCTTAAGAAGCACAAAATCGGTTTGATGCAAGAATTTTATGGATTTAGTTTGTGTAATGATGATGTTAAATACCGGTGACTCACTTCACTGTAATACAACTATGGAAACCAACTCTCCGAGGTTCATTTTAATTAGCTTGGGCCTTTGCCTAAATTTACTCATCTAAATAAAATAAAATAAAGAGTAAATTATACAATAGGTAATTAAAGTTTTTGTGTTTCTATTCTACTCACTAGTGCTTAAAAAGTTACGATTATTGTCATTAAAGTTATTAACTATCATTAACTCTCATTTAACAATGACATGACGACATGTTAACAAAAAGGATTATCATCAAATTTGACCCTTAAACTATGGTTAAAACATCACTTTGGTCCATTAACAATATTTTAAAAGTAACTCTAAAGTCAACGATCTCTAGAGTAAATGATTAAAAGCTATCAGTTGACACCTTTTCATCCCTAAAGTTGTGGGTTTTAAACCCATTATAAGTAAAAAATTCTTTTTCCCTCCTCATAAGTAGAAATTATTTAAAAGTATTAACTCCAAAAATCTTTTTAAAAGCAATTTATTTTCTCTAAAAATTTATCTCTCGTCGTCTCATGCCCTTCACCGTGAACTGCCATCAAAATGATCACCGAGCTCCATCACCGAGAGGTTTCCATCTTTCCCTCGTTCAACCCTCAACTATAGGGGGTGCAATCAAGGTTGTTAATATCAATGTACTATTTGTTATGAAAGTGATATGTATTGATATTGATGTGTTTTAGTGTACTGTGTTTTAGATTTATCAACACTCTTATATAATAATTAGTTTATTTTTTTAACCACTGGTATTCGATTTATTAGTCGACTAATTCGGATCGAATTTTGTAGAGGTCTATTATAGGGTGATTCTCCCAACCAAATTTTCTCTGTTCACAATGTCAGTATTCGAACCCCTAACCTTGCTTAAGTGATGTAATGCCTCATCCCGATAAATCAACTGGTTGTTAGTAATCAGTGACAAAACTTGATGAAAAAGTTTGTGAGGCCAACTTAAAATAAAAATAGAAATTAAAATTAAAATTACGGGGGAATTTAATTAAAAAATTTAAAAGTTTAGTGAAAATTTTATAGTTACGGGGGAATTTAATTAAAAAATAGAAGTATAAGTATAGTGAAAACTTTTAAAATTACGGGGGAATTTAATTAAAAAATGAGAAGTATAAGTATAGTGAAAACTTTTTAAAATTACAGGGGAATTTAATTAAAAATTCACAAATTTTAAAACTTAGTATGTAGATTGTAGAGGAGGCTAAAATACATAAATTCTCAACATTGTAACAATTGTATTGTATTGTATGAATCACCAATACATTAAAAATAAGTTAAGAGTAAGTATGTTGAGAATGAAGACCAAAACAGCTTTACCTGCAGTCGAAAGACTGAAATTCATGCTTGCACTTGATCTCCTCCCTTGTTGGAGTTTCCAAAACCTAAACAACAATTCAATATATATAGATAAGACACCGAACAAATACTTCTGAATTCAGCACTACTCAAACCCCCGCTCAATAGTTTTGTGCGATTAACAGTTTAATAAGACGGGTAGAATTCTTCCTCCTCTGTTTTTGAAAACAAAAATATAACAGAAACGATATTTGGATGCTCCAGCATTTGCATAATCTGCAACTCCCTATTTTTTTGTACTTGTAGTGCTTTGAAGAACATGCATAATACCAACAATTTTTACAGTTTCACCACATTTTATAACTGATTTTCACAATAACCGAATTTTTCATCCAGAAACAAATAACTAACAAAGGATATAAAAAATACATTGCGTCAACTGAGACTTCCGACTTTGAAGATTGAACAAAAAAAAAACTAAAAATGAATCGGATTGAAAATTCTCGCCGTCTGTGGGAATCGAACCCACGACCACGTGGTTAAAAGCCACGCGCTCTACCAGCTGAGCTAAGACGGCTTGACGATTTTATTTGTTTCTTTTTCTTTTCTATTCATTTGAAGCGTTTGGTCACAGGATTCTCTCTGTCAGGGTATTTTTATCTTTTTTTATTTAATATGCCTCTAGAGTTAAAATTTTAAATATAGATAAATGTAGAGTTAAAATTGATTATTTTTATAAATTAGATAAAAATAATTATATAGAATTACAAACAAGGAGAAACTTTTGAATCGATAAAATTATATTATTCAATTGACATAAAAATAAAAATTTGAATACATCTGTTATACAATAATAAAATTAATATTAATTAAAAATAAATTAATTAGATACAGTCATAACAATATTGAAATAGACTTTGTATTCATATTAAATTACACTTATTATTTTAGACTATTATCCCTTAGTCAATATTATGGTTTTATACCAACTAAAATTAAGATTTTGATTTTTGAGCATTATAAATTTATCATTATCATCAAACAATTAAACATTTTTATTCAAATAAATCTAAAGAAAATCACCAAAATAACTATATTTTAGTGACATTTGATCGATATTACTTCCATCATAAAAGGATTAGATTATTATTAGGGTAAACTATTAAAATGTTCACTTATCTTTAGTCAATGTACACTTTTGGTTACCGATTTTCAAATTCAACCATTATGGTCATATACGTTTTCGGTCGGTAAACTTCTGATCACTCGAACACTAATTTCGTTAAGTATCGTTAAATAGGTGATGTTACAGATCCAAAAAAAACACAACAACAGCGTCAACAGGAACACCGAAGCAAGAAAGAGGGGAAGGTCGTCCATCTTCCTCCTCACAAGAACAAGCCCGGTCTAAAACATGATTGTCGGAGACCAAAAATCCCGTCAAATCAACCCGAGGAGACAACGGAGTAAAAATGTAAAAGAGGAGAGAACGAAAGACAAAAAAAAATAATAAACAAAAAGAGGGGAAGGCCAAAGAAGAGGAGGCTAGCCACCAATGGCTGAAAGGGCGACTGGCCTCAAAACGA
This sequence comes from Hibiscus tridactylites, assembly GCA_958450335.1. Classification (NCBI taxonomy): domain Eukaryota; kingdom Viridiplantae; phylum Streptophyta; class Magnoliopsida; order Malvales; family Malvaceae; genus Hibiscus; species Hibiscus tridactylites. The sequence continues at coordinate 100,396,132 of OY288268.1, read as the reverse complement.
AAAGAATAAACAAAGAAACCTAGGGTGTTTTTAGAGAGAGGTCAGAGCATTTGATTTTAGAGAGAACTTTTTGTCACCCTTTTTTTTCTTTGAAGGTAGGTACCATAACCATTTGTTTGATGAATGGGAGCATAATCATCACATTTAAAACCATTGAAGTTATCAAGTAGAGGCATGTAAAATAAACAAGATATTTAGACTAGAGAATGCTTATTAAGACAAAAAAAATACAATGTTGTATCTTATGATGAAGGGCACGCATATGTAGATATATGCATGAAATATTGTAAGATTGTCGGTAAGGTACAAAGAATGTTGGAGCACATCAGAAGCAGAAGGAACGTGGCTAAAATAATTAGGGGAAATAGGTTATTTTAACTAATGAAGTTGAGACGTCAAACCTTAACCTTATGGGGGGAATGAATGATACATGAAAGAGGGATATCATTGGAGATTGCCCAAAACTCAAAGGAGTTTGACTTGGCTCTTCCTAACACAGCCTCCCTAAGCTATGGTAACGATTTCAATCGATCATGTGCAGCAAACCAGCAGGATACAGATTTATCATCATATGTCTCCGGTCATCGTCCTGTCTTCGCCCGCTTCATTCCTGTACTGTTAAAGGGCGACATACTAGGGCTCATGCTTGGGCTCATACTTGGGCTCTCTTCCCTTAAGGTTCCATTTAGCAAAGCCAACTCCCTAAGCTGGTGTTTCTTATAGCTATCCAAGGATTCATCCTGGAAATGGTGAAAAGTAGTGGTTGGAAAACAGAAATGGAAGGGTAGCATAAAATATCACAAATTGCTTTTTGTTCATACCACAGGCTTCAGAAGGTTTTCTAGTATTGCAACAGCATACTCCAAACGATGGTTTACCATGTCCTCGGGAAATTCAGCCTCTACCAACACATGCAGTGGCTCATTAAGATGTTCATATCCAGGTTTATCTTTCAGCTTCTCTTCCTATAGAAAAGTCAGCAGCCAGTTGTGAGAATTTAACACAAGTGAAGCAGAAAAGCGAGGAAAAACTTATATTTAAGTTGAAAATGTAACAACTTGCTTATGCATCATTTTAATGTTAATTTATTTAGTAAAGGTGATCACTGCATCATTTGATAACAATAGTTACCAGTACAAAAATGTAAAAGATTCAGGTTCCATTTGTTTGATGCTTTTACAATTTGGTTTTGTTGTAATAGAAAAGTCAAAACACAATACATATGAACTAAAAACAAGGGATAAAAGAGCAAAAAGCCTTAGCGGAGCCCAAATAAACAAGATACCAATATTAGATGCAAATACATCAAATTGCAAACAGAGATGCAGATTACCAGAAAATCTGAAACTAGATGATCGATTTTCGCATCGACTACAATTTAAAATTCCAGCACAAGATGGTTGAGAGGAAAAATAGGGGGGAGAGGATATTATACTCCTAAGCCTAGCTTGAGAACCAGCCACACTCCAATTTTCAAGAGAAAGTAGAAAATACTTGCACAGTTCCATTATAATAAGAATATGTACATATATGACTGAGCAAGAAGTAGCTCAAGACTCAACTGTACAGCTCTACCAACATTACGTGTTGGAAATAAAAGAATTAAAATGATTGGCTATACCTTTACAGAATCCTTGACAGAACCCTTGCCTCTTATGTATACCCTACACTCTGTCATGGCTTCAACTCTCTTTAGGGAGTTCCCTCGTGGTCCCAAGATTCGGCCAACAAAATTATACTGCAAGAACTGAGTCAGAACTATTATCTTAAGAAAAGAAGAAAATGAGAACTTACAATTTTCAAGAGAACTTACATTTGGATATTTATCCACAGGTACATCAAGTCTAACAACTCTCTTTACAATTGGTGTTGTAGGGGCTCTTGGCAAACCAGGCCAACCCATTGATGCAGCTTGAATTGGAGCAACTCGTTGCATGTGCCCATTTTCCTGAAACAAGATAACCACATTAAAAGAATTTCATTTTCCTTTCATTTAATATTAATGATTAACACATTATTCCGAGTAAGAATAAATCACATTGAGGGCCAATAAGGATATTGAAATTTATTAGCCTGATAAGAAATTGCAAAGTTTGATATAAAAAATATTTTTTAAAAATCGGTATGTTTATAACCATTAAACTGCATTACCTCTGTTTGCATCACGGACCATCCCTCCAAATCCATCTGTCTCCCATTGGGATGTTGACCCAATGACCTGAAAGGACTATCATGCTCAAACCTCTCATGATCCAAAAAACTAGGTGTAAGACCCGAGACCCTTCTGATCTCTGCAGTTAAATAAGAAAACTTAGAACACATGATATGTTGTCAAAACAACCTCAGTGGTAAAAGTGGAATAGGCTACATGTTTAGGTAGAACCCTCTGGTGGCATGCCCTCCGGTATGCTTATTTTAATTTTCAAAAGCACATAGAACCATCTAGTCTAAGAACACTTCAGCCTGTAATAATTTAAGATCACACGTTGCTAGTTTAGGATTAGAAAGGTCGACTTCAGCTAGGTGGACAGTTAGTATTACACTGTTATTTGCTTACAATTTCAGTTCAATATTGTTGAACAATCAATGTGTTTATTTCATCATGTGTGGTTTATTCTTGAAGGAACGAACGAATCAACAGTGTTCTCACAATGATAAATCTAAGATAAAATCTAGCAGAATGAAATCTACATTAACTAGAACAACAATATAAATGGCAGGTTTAGGCATCCTTGAGAAATATATCTGTACAGATAGCTTTACTATTGCAGTGCTTTTCATGCCACCAAAAAACAATCACAATCAGTTCCGGACTATGCAAATGAGAACTTGCTAATGAATCTTATATTTTGTAGAAAAATGAAAAGAAAAAGAAAGTTCACTAACCTTGATTAAGAAGCCTGGTACATAGCGGCAGAACTTGGGTAAAAGGTACCAACTTTTGTTTCTCTGCCCATAATTCAGCTAAAGATCTGCCATTTTTAACTTGATTGTGAGGTCACATTGAATGTAACAATGATTCAGTAAGACCTATATCTAAGATAAAATATAACATAATATAGGAGCATCAACCTGAGGAAAAACAGAACCTTTTTCCTTAAAACAATCCAATCATACAAAAACAAGATATAAACATAAAAACTTCAAGCTTTTTCCTTAAACCAACTTCAAGAACTCATATCAATCAGAACAAAGAAAGCTCTAATTATTAGATTAATAAAAAAATCTCATCAAATCTGACCTCTCACGATCGGTAGGAAGAGAAGAAGCCCTATGAGGGGAAGCAGGGAGTCCAGAAGGAGGATACTGAAAGTAACTCCCTGGTGAGATCCTCTCCCCCATCATATAAATCGCCTTCCCTTATTCCTGCTTCATTGGTTCAACATATAAAAAAGAAGTGTTCAAAATCAAGAATCCAAGGAATAAACAAGTATATAAGGATTGAAGAAGAAAAACCCAGACTTACTTTGATGAAAGGAAAGTGGGAGATGGAGAAAGGTGAGGAAATGAATAAAAGGGGCAGAGATGCAAAGTCTGCTGCCCTCTTTTTTATGTGGAGCAGAGTGTCGATCAAAGTGACTAAAGCCCTACTCCCAACAAACACTATATTATGCGTTGTTTTTGCTCCCTTTATACCCTCTCAATTTTTTACCACACCCATCATTTTATTTCACTTTTTCATGCAAAAACCTTTTCATTGTTTTTTTTTTGGGGGGGGTCGTGAAACACGTGAATTAAGTGTTTGGATTTAATCGTTTAGTTTAATTGTCGAAATGATGTTAATTGTGACTTGTGAATATCAACAATCCTACGAAATATTTAGGTGAACATATATATATATATAATTTAGTCGAAGTTTTTATATGTTTTTTTAGCTCGTTGAATTAATTGAATTTAATAATTAAGTTTGATATTGTTAAACCAACCATAGTTTAATTAAATTTTTTTGTATTTTTTCGTTTGTATGTTGATAGTAAAATTGAGGTTGTGGTGGTATGTAACGATTTGCCTTTTTTATTTTAATAGAGAATTGCAGACGGTGACTGAGATGTAAGTTGCGAGAAAAAAAAAATAACAGAAGTTAAAAAATGAGGGTGTTATTATCTCCCTATTTTCCTTGTCCGGGCACTTATACATCTTTAACTTATGGATGTTGTCAGGGACGGACCCAGTATTTTATGTTAAGAGGGGTGAACTTTTATATAAACTATAGTGACACAAGTCAATGCAAAATAACAATCATAATTATAATTCTTCTCATCGGCTTACCTCAAATGAAATTTAAGGGGTACAAAATTATAATCTTTAGGGGTGTAAAATTAGATATTGACAACAAAATACCTATACTATAAGGTAATTTAAATTTTTTAAAGGGCGACTGCCCCCAGCACCCCTCGGTCCATCCCTGGATATTATCATTTTTAGGATTGATCGGTTATAATGGGTTGCAGAGGACAGAGGTAGAGTGTGTTGTCAAACGATATGGACAGTTGAGGGGCCTAGTAAAATGTGTGAACGATTATATTATAAAGATTGAATTATTTTTGATACAACATAATAGGAAGAGTTAAGTGGAAATTTTATTTCAAAAGAAAAGGTAAAGTTTAAATATTTTCAAGAATATCACTTTTTTAAAATAATATTTTTTCAAGGGGCTTTTTAAAATATTTTTAAGGAATTTTGTTATATCAAAAAGGAGAATTGTTAAATTAAATATTACGATACAACAATTTAAATAAAAAATATTTTTGACTTATTCAAATATTGCAAAAATAATTTAAAATCTATTTAATTTAAAAAATGTGTTTAAAATGATTTCTAAGTGTTTTTGGCTTATACAAATATTTCAAATATTCCCAAATGTTAAAAATAGTCTTTTAGTATAGGTACCAACCCCTCAGTATCGATACCCAGACACTTGTACAGTACAATTTTGTTGAGTACTGATACGTGAAGATTTTTTAAAATTTTAGTAAGGAGTTTTAATATTGGTACGCACTTGCAGTACCGGTACTCAAAATATTGTACGGATACTCAATTATCGATGCTCTTTGTATTACTTTAACGACTTTTTTTGTATTTTGAACAAATATTGATACCCTAGTATGAGTACCGATACTAATATCACTCCCAACGGTTCTAAATTTCCTTCAATAGCTAATAACGATTATAATCTCGTTAGAGCACTTTAAAATGACCTCCAAGCTGGTCAAGAATAACAAGAAAACATATACAACATTCAATTGTAAAAAAATTCGTTTTTGTTCTTTAAAGTCAAATTTTATTTGTAAGAACACATGTGAGCATTCATTGTCATTTTAGCTCAAGTGTTCTTTTGCGTAAGAGCTTTAATTTACAAACATTTTTTTGTGAATTTTTTATTTGTTAATTTTGTAATTTCTCTTTGGGATATAGTTACTCAAAATTTTGGGTATAAACTTTGAGGGTTTTGTAAGGTTACTTGTTGTCCTCAAAAGAAAGAGAAATTAGTAAATTTGTAAAAAGTCTTTATGTAAATAACTAAGGTAGTGAAAGTAGACTTAGTTGAGAAGTCGAACCATTGAAAAAAATTGTCATATTTTTGTACCTAATTCTTTCATCCACCAAATATTTAAAATCAATTCACCCCTCTTGACATTTTCGGTTGATAGATTCGAGCCCAGCATTTTCACGAAAAAAGAATAAAGACATGCAAAAAATTTCTCTGTACTCCATGCTACCAAGTAACATGGTATATTTTTTATACACCTCATCAAAAAATAATTTTAAAAATACAAAAGACTAGAAAAAAAGATGAAGTAAGCATAAACAACAAGGCAAAATGTCATGCTAATGTCGTTAAAAAATGAATATTTTAGTTAGTATTTGTGTTGAAGAAAAAAGATATTCGGTCTTTTTAAAATGTTGATCAAATTCATTTGTGTGTGTGTGAAATGTACATAGTCTAATTTAGCGTAAAAATGAATAAGAGTCAAAGTTGACAAAAGATGTAAAAACCATCATTGACTATTATAATGTTAACATGGTGATCCATAATGGAGGATGACAATGTAGAATGGCTTAATTAATTTTTTTTGGCCGATTTCGAGGGCTTAATCAATCTTTATAGAAAATTTAAAGGCTTATTTACTATTTAAGAAAAAATATATAAATTATTTAGAATATTAAATTCAAATAAATAAATAAATAAATAACCACTAAAAATTACTTTTAAAAAATTCAAAAAATAAAAGAAAGTTTTAAAATATCACAAGCTATAAAATGAAAATTTATAAATTATTAAAAATTAAAAATATTTAAAAAGTATTAAAAATTTCGAATAATTTGATTGAGAAAGTTTTGGATTGTCTTTGTGTCAGCCCAAGTCTACTATTATTCTTCGAACATATTCTCCGTCGAAAATATAATAATATTTCATTTATTTTTTATTTTATTGTTTTGTTTTATATTTTAAATGTTTGAAATAATTTCTTGAGTGGTAGAAAATATTAAAAATATTAAAATATAATAATATTTTATGTTTTTAATGGTTATTGAGAGCTTTTCTTTTGTTTCAAAATTTTAATAGTCTTTTTATTTCTATAAATTTTATTTTTGAATATTTTAATAATTTTTATATTATAAATAATTTATTGAGTGGGGAAAATATAGGAATTGTTTAATATTAAAATATAAGTGTTATTATGATTATTATTATTATTATTTTAATAATTTTCTTACAATAAAAAAATTATTTAAAATTAAAACATATAAAAATGTAAAAAATAAATATATATAACACTATTATTTTTATTGAAAATATGCCCAACGAATAATAATAGACTCAGGCGACGAGAGACATGCAAAGATTTTTTTCATAAAAGTGTTCATAAATATTATAAAATTTTCATTTTAATAATTAATAATTTATCATTTTATAGCTTTTGATGCTTTTAATTTTTGTTTAATTTCACTTTTTTAAAAAATATTTTGTTTTTAGTATTTTTTATTATTTTAATATTTTAAAATTTCAATAATTTATTAAATTCTTAATTTGTTTGCTTAGTGATTAAATAAGCTCTCAAACTTATTACGAAAATCAATTGAACCATAGAACTTGACCAAAAATTAGTTAAGCTCTCATGTAGTGGCGGATCCATAAATATTTTTAAGGTGGGCACACATGAAATTTTAAAATTTTAGGGCGGGCACAACTTTTAAATATTAAAAAAATTAAGGACCAACTCATAAAAATTGAGAAAAGTAAAATCAAATGTGTGAAGTTTAGAAAATTCAAGTTGGGCACAAACCCACCCTAGGATACACTTGCATCCGTCATTGCTCTCATGCCTCATTATCATCTATTGTGGATCATCATGTTAGTATCGTAAACTATCATGTCAGCAACATTATAAACTATTATATCAACATTTTAGACTCTCGTATCAACATCATAGTCGATAAATGATGATTTTTATTGAACAAAGGGTCACATTTGGTAAAAAAGAGTTCAGGGGTTGTTTTTATTGTTTTTAAAAGTTTGAGAGTCTTGGATACTATTAAACTATAATTATATAATTTTTTAGGTAAAATAAAGAGACTAAAGTCTATATATACAAACATGAGCGGTTCAAAGATTTTGGGGGCCCTGTGCAATATATTAAAATGTGGGCTATTAATTTATAATCAATAATAGATATAAGTTTTTTTTTAAAAAAAATCGTAATACGAAAAATTAACTTATATACTCACATAATTATATATACACATAATTATATATATAAATCTATAAATTTTTTACAGTGTGATCGCTCTTATCGCGCTTGTCCAGAACCCCACTGTATACAAAGAGTATAATTACTTGGAGCATGTTTTGACAATATGTTTATCCTTGTTCGGGTATCACAAATTCTAGTGTAATTTATTTATTAATTTTTTTTAGTTTTTTAAAGTATCGTCTTGAACAAACCCAATTATTAATCTTTTAAGTTATGTTGGTCTATATTGAGGATAGACGTTATCACAAATTTCAAAGTTGTTTTATATATAAGACGAAGATCAAATTATCGACTACTAATTAAGATAGAAGAGGCTATTATCACCTCATCTAAAACCTTCGTTATTTATTCATTAAATTCTAAACTTATACACCTAAACTCATAAATTCTAAACCTCTAAATTAACTCCCTAAACCCTAAAACTAAGGCGCTTGTGAAAACTTTCAGTTTCCACCGCATGTGTATAGGATATTTATCCTAAATTTAAATGAATAAAATAAATTTTCTTTTAAAATATTTTATTTATGGAAAGTAAGCATTTTATGGACAAATTATAAAAAGAGTCAAATTGTTGTCTCGCAGTAAAATTTTCTATAACAGATCCGTCGCTCAGTCCCTTGGAAAGACAAGGACTCCCCTGGTTTTCTCAATTTCTTCTATCTCTATCCTCAACTAAATCTAAAATATGGCGAGGAGACCGGACGAGGAATACGATTACTTGTTTAAGGTTGTATTAATCGGCGATTCTGGCGTTGGAAAATCTAATTTGCTTTCTCGATTTACTCGGAACGAGTTTTGCTTAGAATCTAAATCTACCATCGGCGTCGAATTCGCCACCCGCACTCTCCAAGTAATAAATCTCCCCTTTTTCTGCTTTTATTTGTTCATTTGTAGTTCTATAATCAACTGTAATTTTAGTTTATGTTAGATGCTTGGATTTGGATCAACTATTTCCCGTTCTAGACATGCAGTAGATCTGATTCGCTCGCTTTTTAATCCTTCTCTTATTTGAATATCTCATGTTCTTCTTCAATGTATTTACTAGTAATGTTTTAGATTGGGCCAATCACCGATAATATTAATTGAAAAGAATCAGGTTTTTCCGATTTGGATCATCTTTAGTTGATTCTCGCTTTAGTACGATTGAATTGTGTTGAATTAATGAGAGAAGTGAACAAAAACGTAAAATTTCTCATTGATTGCAATGGATTTGATGGGCACCTATCTAGCGGTGAATTTATAATTAATATAGGCATGCTTTTTTTTTATAAATATCTAAACTAACCAAATCTTGTATAAATTGGCTTAAACACGTTCAAATTCACCTACTCTTGTATGTTGTAACATCAATCTATGGGTGTCAACTGAGCTAAGACTTGTTGGCATAGTAAAATAAACACAACTGGAAATTTTTTATACTTATTAATTAAAATTGATGTTTTTGTACTTTTAAAATACATAATCATGTTGAATCTTGACTAATTTAGTTGAATAGTGGCATAGTGAAACTAAAATTTTCAAATTTATAATTCCAAACATAGCATAGGGAAATAGAGAAACATGCAGTCCATGAGTCATGATTTTAGCTTTTTGGAACTGGGTGGGAACTGCAGAGTTTAGTCATCAATGTTCTGCACTAATTTGGGGGATGATTAAAGGCCTTAGCAATGCAACAGGTTCCTTGCTTTGTTAATTCATTTCTCTTGATTAACTGATGTTTATGATTGAAGGGTGTCTTTTAGTACTAAAAATGTTGAGCTAAATATATTTACCGATACAATTTTTATTTCTCTTATGAAAATCACTGGTAAAAGTTGGAAATGTCGTGACATTGCTGTTATGATCAAACAAGGTTCGAAATGTTCTAAATCCAAAGTCTCGACCTCTTAAGAGCCGAGCTGAGACGCACTTAAGTTGCTTCACTTCGTATTTGGGTTGGTCAACTTGATGGCCTACCTTCCTAGAACTGATCTAATATTAAGAAGTTTAGATTTTAGGTTTTTTTGTTTCTCTTTCCAGAAGAGTTGGTCCTTTTAGAGAGAGCATATGGGTAATGTCTGTTTCTGGGAGAAAGCCTTAAATGTGTTTTCGGTCTTTCTGTCTGCCTCCTCTCCTTCATGTGCGGTCAGGTAAATGTTGTTGAAATTCCTTGTATCAGGTTGAGGGGAGGACTGTGAAAGCTCAAATATGGGACACTGCTGGTCAGGAACGGTACAGAGCAATAACCAGTGCTTACTATAGAGGTGCTCTCGGAGCTCTTCTGGTCTATGATGTTTCCAAGCCAACAACATTTGAAAACGTGAGCCGATGGCTGAAGGAGCTCAGGGACCATGCGGATTCTAACATTGTAATCATGATGATTGGGAACAAGACTGATCTGAAGCATCTCCGAGCAGTTGCCACAGAAGATGGTCAAAGCTATGCTGAGAAAGAAGGCCTTTCGTTTATTGAGACATCTGCACTAGAAGCAACAAATGTTGAGAAGGCTTTCCAGACCATTCTCTCTGAAATATACCGCAAAATTAGTAAGAAGTCACTTTCTTCTGATGAGCCAGCAGCTGCGAACATTAAAGAAGGGAAGACCATTGATATTGGAGCACAGGAGGCCAACACGAAAAGGGCTTGCTGCTCATCATCTTGAACATGATCTTACTTCATTCATCTTTTGTGTATCAAAGGTGTGTTTTCTTCATTTTGCTTTTATTGAAATTGAGGGTTTTATTGTTGTTGCTATTACTCATGTTTTGGTATCATTACAAACATTTGAACCATTCATGTTCCTGTGTCGTTGCAAGTTATTGATGATTTTGATATGGCTGCAATTGCTTTTGGTATCATTACAAATATTAGGTTTCGTTGATAATGTTCTTAAGGTTGGTAATAATTTGCAACTGTTATGAAACCTAGATTTGATCATCATTCACGTGCACTTCAGGGGTTATACGCTTACAATTTTTTTTGGTTCAAAAATACGCTTACATTGAAAGTGATCTATTTGGTCGCGTAAATATCCTTTTGCCATAAGGAATACTAGAATATAAGGAATTACCCGTAAGGAGCCATCGTTGATAAATGATTCCTGCAAAGAAAAAAAAAAGGGGGGGGGGGGGGGGGGGGGTTGGAAATCCGATATCTAAACGTTGGGTGGAAAGCTCAGCGGCATTGCAATCAAGTTCAATATGTCCGATGTTGTTTTCAGGTGGTTCGAAAATGTTGGGTTTTAAAAGGCATACCTTCAAAATACGGAGTTGTCATTGATCATTTTAGGTTAAGCATGAAGTCACGCCTGGAAAGAGGGCAATGATCCCGTGACAATGATCAAACACTTTTTTCATCGAGTAAGTTTGGGCAATACCTTGTTGATAAATGATTCCTGCAAAGAAAAAAAAGGGGGGGGGGGTCGAAAATGTTACCAAACTTTAAAATCGTTCAAAACTATCACTGAACTTTAATATGTGAGTCGAAAATGTCACTTCGTCGTTAACTGTTAACTCCCTTGTTAAGTCAAAATGACGTCGTTTTGGTGTTGCTGTTTTGAAGCTTAATTTAGCTTAAAACGACGTTGTTTTGTTGGAGGAAAAAATATTAAAACCATGCTATTCAGGGTTTTGAACACATGACTTTTAGGAGAAAAAGTTAAGCTTTAACCACTGAACTAACATAATATTATATAATATTTTATCACAAATATTATATATCTCAAACTACTTCAGATTAATTCAAATTACTCTATAAAATATATTACTTGTATATATAAAATATATACAAATAAAAATAATGTATTATTTTTATTTTACATATAATATTTATAATATAAATATATTATTTAAAAAACCTCAAATATTCATAAAATAATATATTTATATTATAACAATTATATAAAAATCTTAAATCCTAAAACTTAAACTACAAAACCTAAACATTTATGATTTATGATTTGAGGTTTGAGATTTATAATTTTTTATATATTATTTATAATATAAATATATTGTTTTATGAATATTTTTTGTTTTTAAAAAATAATATATTTTTATTGATATATGTAAAAATAATATATTTTTATATTATTTGTAGAATTAAGTTTTTATAAAATAATTTGGTTAAACAAATATATAAGTTTATATAATTTAAATAAAATATATTTTTTATATTATTTATAATATAAATATATTATTTTAAAAAAATATAAAATTCAAATATAAAAATCCCTTAACCTTAAATCCTAAACTCTAAAGTTTAAAATTTAAGTTTAAGGGTTAGGGTTTGTGGCTAACAATTTAGGATTTAAGGTTTGTATATATTATTAATAATATAAATATATTATTTTTATAAATATTTTAAGATTTTTAAAAATAATATATTTATATTATTAACAATATATAAAAATAATATATTTATGTATATATGCAAATAATATATATTTATATATTTATATGTTAATACTAATAGTTTGAGATATGATATATAATATTTGTGGTAAAATATTACATAATGTTATGCTGGTTGAGTGATTTTTTTTCATAATTGAGTGGTATGTGGTGTAGTTTACCCTATTTTTTTCTCCTAAAGGTACGATTTTAAAGTTCGGTGGCATTTTTTACTTAGAGATCATAGTTAAGTGGTATGTGGTGTAGTTTACCCTATTTTTTTTAAATAAATGGAAAATTTTAAAATATGAAAAACATAATTAAACTCTGTAGGTAATTTACCCAAGGGAAAACTACACCAGTGACCACCGAAGATATTGGGGATACCTATTTGAACCACCGAACTAAAAAAAACGTCAATCACACCACCAAACTTATTAAATCAACCTATTTTGACCACCGCCGTTAAAAAATTAACGGAGGGGTGACGGAAGTGCCACGTGGCAGTTAACAGGACTTTTTTAAAATTACATGTTTAGTCCCTGTTATTTACTCATTAAATCAATTTGATCCTAATTTTATTTTAATTAAATAAAAATTAATCAACCAATCAAATTATGACACGTGTCATCACCCAATTGGATTAATTTAATTTATTTTGTTTAATATTTAATATATTTTTCCTCCAATCAGGTGGTGACACGTGTCACCACCTGGTTAAAGAAAATTTAAAGAAAAAAATGAAGATGGCATCATGGTGGTTCGAACTTGGGACCAAGGGGATAAAATCCCCAAGCTTTAACCATTGAACCAAACTACTTTTAGTATTATTATTTACACCTTTTATATATATATCTTATAGTTTAGTAAAAGTTGATGCTGTTATTATTTCCCCCTCCTCCTTCATCATCCATATCTGTTTATTCTTTAGCAACAAAATTTCTTGTTCCATATCCGGTAAATCATCCCTTTTCTCTCTTCATTAAGTCTGTTCCAATTGAAGAAATCAAAATCAAAACTTTTAAAAACTCATAAATCTTTTGAAAGGTGCATGCAAAACATAATCTGCGTGTTGAAACTTGGCATATGAATATATATATATGCACCATTTCCTTCTCTGAGATCATAACAAAGGAAATTCAAAAGGATGGAAGTTCAAGTTATCTTTGCCCTTTCCCTTTCCATTTTCTTCTTCCATGGTAATTATTTTTTTTCTTCATTTTTCTCCCATGCTTTTATTTTTGAATTCTCTATTTCTTTAATTTAGATTTTGTTGCAGAGGCTCAATCATCTATATTCACGTTTAAGAACAACTGCCCTTACACAGTGTGGCCCGGCACTCTAGCAGGTGCCGGTCCTCAATTATCCTCCATCGGTTTCGAGTTAGCCTCATGACAAGCCTCATCGAACTTAAACGTCCCACAGCCATGGTCCGGCCGTTTTTGGGGTCGAACCAATTACGACATTGCCAGCGGAAAGTTCTAATGCGCCACCGCCGACTGTGAGACTGGTCAGGTTACATGCAACGGCGCGAGTGCAATCCCACCTGCGTCTTTGATGGAGTTCACCTTAGCACCAAACAATGGAAACGATTTTTATGATGTTAGCCTTGTTGACGGCTTTAATTTGTGTGTCTCAGTTACCCCGCACGACGGATCGTCGGTTTGCAACACCACGAGTTGCGCCTTTGATATCAACGCGGTTTGTCCCTCGGAATTACAGGTTAAAGGATGGGGAGGAGATGTTATTGCATGCAAGATATGTATATAAAAGGTGCAAATAATAACATTAAAAGTAGTTTGGTTCAATTGTTAAAGCTTGGGGGTTTTATCCCCTTGGTCCCAAGTTTGAACCCTGTCACCACCTGATTTGGGGAAATTTAAAGAAGAAAATGAAGATGGCATTATGGTGGTTCGAACTTGGGACCAAGGGGATAAAACAAAATAAATTAAATTAATTCAATTGGGTGATGACACGTGTTATAATTTGATTGGTTGATTAATTTTTATTTAATTAAAATAAAATTAGGATCAAATTGATTTAATAAGTAAATAACAGGGACTAAACATGTAATTTTAAAAAAGTCTTGTTAACTGCCACGTGACACTTACGTCACCCCTCCGTTAATTTTTTAACTGCGGTGGTCAAAATAGGTTGATTTAATAAGTTTGATGGTATGATTGACGTTTTTTTAGTTCGATGGTTCAAATAGGTATCCTTAATATCTTCGATGATCACTGGTGTAGTTTTCCCTTTACCAAATGAATCTAGAACGTGCAGATCTTTTTCTTGGATCCAGGTTGGACGTGGGTCGAACATTAAATTAGAAGTCCAAAAGATGACATCATTTTGGGGTCAAGAAGTCATCTCAAAACGACATCATTTTAAGAGGCTTTAAACAGTCTATTTTACTCTATTTTTCATTATTTTCTTTTGATTTTTTTCTTAGTCTAAGTGTTCTCTCCCTTCTTTCTAGATGTTGTCCAGGTTGTTAATGCTCATCATCGTCCACCGTCATCACCACTATCGGCCGACCACCATCACGGAAAATGCTGTGACACGTACAAATTTGAGCCAAAATCGCTCAACTCCCTTGGCTCTGATATCGTCCCATGAAGTTGTTTTTGAATATGTTGCTCCTCTTGGTGTCCTCGATTTCTTCACCGCTCGAATTGCAAAGGCAATGCTCCAATCATCGAAAAGTTGTCTGATCGAATGCTAGGGTTTATGATTTTTTTAGGTAAAATACGCAAATCGTCACTAAATTATACCCGAAAAAATAAAATGTTAATCAAACTTTTAAAAATTATAAAATGTAATTAAATTTTATATTTTGTTACAAAATGGTAATTGTGCCGTTAAAGAGGTAACATGGTTGTTAAAAGTTTTTGTATAATAGCATGTTTAGTCCTCTATAGTTACACATTCAATCAATTTAGTCACAATTCGAAGAAATCCAATAAATTTAACCTTCAATTTGTACACATTGTTATAATTTAGTCCCAAATTCTAAAAAATGAACCCTTGATATTTCAAAATTATTTCAATTAAACCCTCAATTTTTACACATTATTATAATTTAATCATGATATGCAAAATGTTGTGTTTTTTCCTACTTTACTCACAAACCCATATAAAACTCAACGACCGATGTTTCAAGTCATTCCATTTAAGTAATATAAATAAACAAACACATGCATAAATTACTAAAAAAATTCGTTGAAACTTCATTTTAGAAATTTGATTTTAAAATATATAGTTAGGATTATAATTGAAACTTGTTAAAACCAAACCGTAAGAAATTTACGTTCGAGTTTACCAAAAATTTAGAGCTCCAACTTTTATATAAATTGAATCGAGTTTTATTTTCAAAGTTTGATTAAATTCGTTATTTACTAAGAGATGATCATAGGTGGAATGATACATTGTTTTGTTAAAGTTGAGATTACTAGGGCCTTGTATCCTGTTATGTAGGGGTATGTTTTCGTTTTTGCAAGGCAAAATGTAGGTACGAGAGATAATGGAAAGATGAAGGGATGAAGAGGGACTACATTGAAGTAATTTCGAAATATCAAGGGTCAAATTTTTAGAATTGGGACTAAATTATAACAATGTGTACAAATTGAGGGTTAAATTTATTGGATTTTTTCGAATTATGACTAAATTGATTGAATGTGTAACTATAGAGGACTAAACATGCTATTATACAAAAAAATTTAACAATTGCGTTACCTCTTTAACGACACAATTACCATTTTGTAACAAAACATAAAGTTTAATTGTCATTTTGTAATTTTTAAAAGTTTAGTTACCATTTTATTTTTTCGGGTATATTTTAGTAACCATTTTATTTTTTCGGGTATATTTTAGTAACCATTTGCGTATTTTACCTTTTTTTTTCTCTCATTTTCTACTTTCCTCTATTCAACATTTACTAACCTCCTTTTGTAAGTTTTGTCTCCATGTTTTTAAAAGTTTTGGTTTTTGAGATTTTTAGAGCGAGGATGTGAACGTGTTAACTGTTAAGGGACAATATGATAGGAAATGGGAGTTTGAATTTTGATTTGATAAGGTTGTTGGGTTGGGATAAGGGATAATGGATAAAGATGGCTGACGATTAGGGATGAGGATTTCACTCGATTCGGTCGGGTTCCGATCTAGCTTGATCGGGTCGGATTTTTTCATAAAAAATTCGGGTTCAGGTCGGGTTCAAGTTTAGTTTGAAAAATTTTTGACCCGACCCAAGACTAATAGTGTAATTTTCCCTTAAATTTTTTAGGGATATTCACAATAATGCTCACTCTTTATATATATTTTTACAATGAAGTCATTAAAAATACTTTTTTACAATTAGACCCCTAAAATTTATTTTTTTTACAATTAGGTCCCTAAAATTTATTTATTTTACAATTAAGTCCCTAAAATTATTATTTTTAATAGCTCGGGTCAGTTTGAGTATATAGTTTTTGGGACGGATCGGGTCGATTTTTTTTTAAGTATGAGGTCGGGTCGGGTCCGAATTTAAAGTATATATTTTCGGGTCGGGTTCGGGTGGGCCAAAAACCCGACCCGTGCCCATCTCTACTGACGATGTTGGATCAAGGAGTGAGAGAGAGATGAGTGAGGGGAAATGACTGTTGGCGATGAGAAATTATATCATAGGTATTTTTTTGTCACGTTATTTATATGACCAACCAATTAAATGCATCTATTTCATTAATTTTTTCTATCTCATTTTTTACCAAGTGAATCTTCACTCATATTTACTGTAAATCAAATTTAAAAATAGTTTTTACCAAGTAAAAAGATGAGATTAAAAAATTAATGAAATTGATGCATTTGATTGGTTGGTCCCACGAATGACATGGCGGGAAGGACACGTGTTATAATTTCTCGTTGGTGATACTGGTTGATCGATAGATGATCTATTGGTAGGCGTGCGACATAGATGAAAAATTATTAGATTAACCTGGCTCACCACGTCATCCGTGGTTTTAACCAATATGAACTATCTATCTTAATTTTATTCAAAGTGAATTTTCACATTTTTCTTACATGTAAATAAAGAATGACTAGTAGTTTGTTGATATGTTTATTTTGATATAAAAAAGTGAAAAATATTTTTAGACTAAATTCAAATATTGCAAAAATATTTCAAAGTTCACAAAACTTAAAAATATGTTTAAAATGTTTTGACTTTATTTTTATATCAAATATATCCTTTAAAGTCATTTTTTAGTTAATTTTATAAGTTTTTAATTCAGATTTCGAAACCCTCATATATAGTTTCAAAACTAGTGAGGAAGTAAGGCATGGAAACCAAACATGGGAAACAGGTTTCGAAACCCCTTTCACGAAACCCCTAGTTTCGAAACCTCCTTCCTGGTTTTGAAACCCCTGCCCGGTTTCTATACCAGACCCCTGTAACAACTGATTTTTCATTTGAAAACCTTCAATGGTTTCGAAACCCCTATGCAGGTGAGCATTTAATGCTCTGTTTTAAGGCTTTCAACTACTGTAAAAATTTTCTAACGGTTATAAATGACCACAAACTTATTAGAGGTATAAAAGACACCATCAAACATTCATGAAAGATTAAAAAAGCCAACAACAACATTCTTTGTATAGAAAAATTATTTGGTGCTTAATTTTGTCACATTCTTTGTAGAAAACATTTGTTGAGCTAAATTGTCAATATTGCTAAGTGTTTAAGTTTTGGGTGAGTGCTTAATTTGCAAATATATTTGCCTTGTGAGGTTTTTCTTGTTTACTTATTTTTTTTCTTTCTGTAAGAAAGTTTCTCAAAGCTTTGGGGTATAAATTTAGAGGGTTGTAAGGGTTATCTCTTTGAGCTCGGAAAAAGAAAAAACATATTAGTGAATTTGTAGAAAATTCTTAGTGTGGATAGCTAAGGTAGTGGAGGTAGACTTTGACTAAAAAGTCGAATCACTATAAATCATTGTGTCCTATTTTTTTTTTTATTTCTTAGCTTTTCATCCACCAAAGCAAAAATCTAATTCACCCTCCCCTCTTGGCACATTCGATTGATCGTTCTAGCCTCCCAACAATTGGTATCAGAGTCTCGTCTTTACGCCGGATTAACATCTTAGAGTTGATCATGGAAAAGCTCAATCTTTCTACAATAACCGGAGATCATGACACAATCTATCGACAAGCCTCATTACTTCAATAGTGTCAACTACTCATATTGGAAGAATATGATGATGTTTTTCATCAAAGCCAACGACTACCATCTTTGAAATGTAGTTCTTGATGGCCCCTTCATCCAAAAAGAAGCAAGGGGAAATGGAATGCGAAAGATCGAAGGAAGATTCAACTCAACGAAGACTTTCGCATATACAAAAACTCGAACTTGAGATCTGCTTAAATGATAGCAAGCTGCTCACCACTTGTATAACCCCATTGACAAAATTGTATGTTTATTACCAAACTTATAATTAATAAATTTGTGATAAATTTTACCCTAAGCACAACAATTGAATTATGTCATTTTCTTTGTTTTGTTATTTTTTAGGTAAACTACATAAATGGTCTCTTGACTATGATACAATTCTTTGTTGAGTCCTTAAACTATTCAAAGTTACAAACTAATCCCTCGACTTAAAAAAATTAACAAATTAGTCCGATGTCGTTAAAAACTAAACGGTTGATGCGTGACAGCTAATATAAATTGGTATAATTACATAGTTAGCCCTCAAGTTCTATACTTATTTTAATCTGACCATAATTCTAAAAAATTAACCTTCAATATTTATACATTATAATAATTTAGTCCCAATTATAAAAAATTAACCATCAATGTTTTAAAATTACATCAATTTAGTCTCTATTCTAAATTCCCCCTTCACCTCCATGCCGCCCACTGATCCTTCACCCCTACCTTTAGCTATTGTCAGTATGCAAATGATAATGGAATTAAAATCGTTCTTCACTTTTATCATTTTAAAAAAGAAAAAAATGAATTCAAATTAAAAATAGTTAAAACTTAAAACCTCGAGCATTCTCAAGACTTCTACACATTTCTTCTGTAAATGATAATGGAACCAAAATCATCCTTCACTTTTTTCTCTCCACCATTATCACGCGACCTAAAGGCTCATGTAGCAGCTTCATCGAAAATTGCAAAGCACCGACTCATTGCTCTTTCTTTTATTGCTCACATGTTATGCTTCTTCCTACGCCATTGTTCTGGTTTTGTTTTTTCATTGATGAAAATAACGATATAGAGAAGGGCCCAAATGGGGCATGAATCAATGAAAAAAACTAGAAATGAAAAATATTTGTTGGGTGTTTTTTTTGTCATACAGTCAAAAAAATTTCTCTCAACATTCGACTAAATAGTCACTTTGACCCTTATTTTTTTAGACCAATTCAACCTTCAACGTTTTATTTGGGTCAAAATGGCCCCTCTACGGGTGAAAATCGTCAGTCAACTAACGGTAAATGGCTTGAAATGACATGACAAACTTATATGGCAGTGCACACTGACATGACAATATCATATATATAAATGTGTTGACTTGAAAAAATATTACATCAGTCAAAAATAATTTTATAAAATTATATAAAATATAAATAAATTTTTCTACTGACTTATCATTATGTCAAGTCATTTCAAACTGTTTACCATCAGTTTTTTAACAATTTTCATTCGTAGAGGGGCCATTTTGACTCAAAATAAAATATTGTGGGTTGAATTGCTCCAAAAAAAAATATGGGCCAAAATGACTATTCAATCAAACGTTGGAGTATTTTTTTAACTTTATATCTTTTTATTTTATTTTGAATTTGGAGTAAGAAAAGAATTTTTAGAATCCCCAAAGCAAAAACCAAGGAGTAGAACTAGAAGTTAATTCAAGTTTCGGGAGAAGAAGAAATATACACAGGGAGAAAAGTGATGTTAATAATTAAATTGATGGAAATTTAAATTTTGACGGCTAAAATTTTGAAATTAAACTCAAATTATAACAAAGTAAAGGTTAATGACTATATTTGTTATTATACAAATTGAAAAACGACCATGTCATCTGCCGTTAGTTTTTAACGGCACCAGACCAGTTTGTTAATTTTTTTAATTCGAGGGATTAATTTATAACTTTGAATAATCGAAGGACTTAACAAAGAGTTAAATCATAATCGAGGGACTATTTATATAATTTACTCTATATTTTTAAAAATAAACTTTCTTACCTCAATTGATTCAAATTTTTTCAATCAAACTCTTGCATCTTTGGCGGCATCGAAAAGATGTTCCAAGAGTTTTTCTTTTAACTTATTAGAAAAAAAGAGAGTTTTTCTTCCCTTTAAATCTTAAAATTAGTATTATACACTGACGGTGAAAACTAAAAGTTTCTACAAGCGCGTAGGGTTTAGAAACTTAATTTAGAATTTATAGATTAAAACTTAAATCCTCGCCATATTACCCTAAAAACTAAACTCAAACCTCTAATCCCTAAATTTTAACCATAAACCTTAAAATCTAACAACTATCCCTACACCTATACCCTACACCATACACCCTAAACTAAGTTGAATTAAAAAACCCTAAATCTTTATTTTCAAATAATTCGATCAAATATCAATCATAATCAATTCCTGAATTAAAAAACCCTAAATCTTTTTTCTTTTCCATTTCGACCGTCGCCGCCTCGCTCCGTCGTCCTGACCGTCGTTCAAGAATATATTCATATTTGATGTTATATTAATTAGTTGAATTGAGTTTCTGGTTTCGATTTTGTTGTTGCCGGTGGTAACTTGACCAGATTAGCTTGATTTTGCTACTTCAATTTTCGATTGTACGATTGATATTTGAATCGATAATGCTTATGGCAGCTGGACAGGAAAGGTTCCGAATATTAACAAGTTCATATTACAGAGGTGCCCAAGGGACCGTACTTGGTATGTTCTATACCCAGAAATAAAGGGAGATAAAAGTGGTGGCGGCGGTGGTAGCAACGGTAAAAATATAAAGGGGTTGAGTTTAGAGTTTTTCGTATTAAGGATATTTAATTTTAATATATTAATTAAAAATGGGTTTTATTTTGATGCACAAGTGTGTAAATTTTTTTTACACATTCCTTTTATAAAATTTAAAATCTAAATCACAAACCCTAGCAACCTAAAACCTAAGCCCTAAATCCTAAACTCTAAATTCTAAATTCTACCCATAAACCTTAAATTATATACCCTACATACTAAACCCCTAAATCCTAACCTAAAACTCTAAACCCTAAACCCTAAAATTAAAGGGCTTGTGTAAACTAAAGTTTACACAAGCTTGTGCATCAAAGTATTTTCCATTAAAAATACCATAAAGAAATATAAAAAGTTTATTAAATCTAATTTTTAATTTTCTTTTAAAATAATTTTAGTTATAAATCTAACTCTTAAATTTTTTTAATCTTTATTAATCAATTTAATGTTGTTTAAGTTTAATGGTGTTCAGCAGTGTTCGATGCACGTTATTGAATTTTCCTATAAAATAAGAGTAGTATGAATATCCTTAGGATCTTAGCCATTAAATTAATTAATCTAGATTAACGAAGTTATTATTACAGCACGTATCTCCACTGGACCACTGGTTTAGTGGTCTGAGAAGCGACAAATCTACGAACAAAAGGAAAATAAATAACAAGGTCAGCAACTAAAAAAGTTTTTTAAGGGGAATAATATTTGGCATTTACGAGATTAGGTGGCAATATCTTGTCCGGCCAAAGATTCCCTTAATTTGGTTTTTCTTTCGACATTTGTACCAATCCATCTCTCCTCCCTTAACCCATTTCGGATTCTACCTTCCACTCTTCAACTTCTCAGGTTAAAGACTTACCTTTGTTATCTGTGTTTTTTTTTTTCATAATCTTTTATGCGTACCATGTATTATAAACTTATTCGGCGTTTTTTTAGTATGATTATCAGTATATCTATTCGCCATGTAAATGATAAGTGATTGCTGGAAAATGGGCTCTTAATGTATGGTATTGAATACTGTGATGTGTCTTCCTACAATTAGTTTTCAGCATGCTACTTTGTTTGAACATAATCATTCCATTGAACTGGGAAATCTTGGTTTTACTGTTTACCATTTTAGAGGATTTGTAGCCCATGGATCTTAAATTTAGTTTCTTGATCTGATGGGTTTGGTTTGAACTTTAAAAATAAAGGGAAAAGAGGGATTTGAATTGGATGTGAGTTTTCTTATATCTTGCCGAGTATAAAGTATCTTGATCCCTTAACATATGTCATTCTTTTCGTGGTACGATAACAATATATGCTGTCTGAAGTATTAATATGTAAGAATTATGATAATTCTAACTTTGTATTCATTCGTTTGAAAGACGGTGGAGAAAGGGAGAAGTATATGTATATTGTTCTGCTGTCATTTTTTTGCATGATGTTTGAAAGCAGTTTAGCTGATTTATTTGCTATTCACTTATATGTATATTCAGGAAAGATGTCTGAGAGAAACATCTTGGATAATGGTTTTGATGAAGGAGATAAAGATGCACCTAATCATTCTATGTGTAAGGTAAGTCATTTTTACATTTTGGGACGCTTATGATTTGTGCTTTTGCTTTATGGAATTCCGGTAAGTCCATTTTCTACTTATTTTGATCAGAGTTACAGGACTTTTATGAATGTACTAAGTGGATATAATTTTTTAGGTTTTTTTTTGCAATTGTTGTTAGTCACAGATATGAGACCTAGCATCCGATCCATTTTAGAGAAAGAAGTTTACAATCTAGTAAAGCATGATCATATAGTCTAATGAATTAAATGCTTATTCAGTTCCCAGCTTCTTGATGTTGAAGCAAACATTCTGCTCTCTCTGTTTTCATATACTTTTCCTAATTCACCATATGAATGAAGGATGCCTAATTGTTTATGATGTAAAAAGTGTAGAAAAGATTCTTAATCTCTCGTTGATGGCTGGCAATGTCATTACTGCTTTCATGTTTCAGAACTGTATTTAGCATCTGATAGTGATTTCAACAGACAAACTTTCAACTTGCTTTTCGATACTGTGAATGAAGGCTCTTTTGTACATATTTATATCTCTCGACTGCTTTTGCTTGTTTTGCTTAAGGTTGACCCTGGGAAACCACCATCACTAACTTGGAAGCGAAAACTAAATGGTGAGGGACGTGTTCCTTCATCGTTCACTCTAACTTTTCAAGAGAAACTTCATATGGTATGTTTAGACAACAAGATTTTTCATGGTTTTTGCAAATCATTACCCTGTGATGTATATACTACATAGTTTACTTTTGTTTTTTCATATGTAAATGTATAATGCTCTTAGAGAGTCTGAATTTTCGAAGTTATAAACAAAAAATAACTTAAGCTGAATGGAAGATTAGCAAAATGACTGTGAGTGAGCACCCATTCATTACAGTTATAGGTTGTTAATCATAGAATTCCTACTCTCTGCATAGGAATTTCCGATTTTTTTTATAGAATCAAACACCATTTCTTTTTACTGGTAGCAAATAGATACCACTATGATTGAGAGAATGTGCTTGCATTTTCTGAACAGAATGTACCAGATTTTCAGTACATTTTGTTGTAAGTGAATTTTAGGCTTGAAATTTGCTAAAACAAATTTGCAACCCCGTGTCAGACATAGGGAACATGAGTTTAGTTTTTTCAAGTGTCTAAGTGCAAATACTTTCTAGAGTTTCCAATGAATACTAGCACCCTGATATGATTTCTCAAAAACATGAAGCACATTTGATAGTGGTATAAAAAGTACACGGGGATGATAGAGTTTGACAAACATTTATCGATGCCTTATCCGGTGGTAAGAATCGCCGTGTTTTATTCTAACCTGGTATAGAAAAGCCCTTAACTGTATAATGTACATTTGGTAGGAACATTTTGAAAATGTGTACCTTTTCTTATTATTTGATCCATTAACCATTAATTTGCTTTGATAGGCTCCCATAGGTATACGGCTATTGCAACATATACGAGAAAACTCAGCCAAAGGAAAGGTATTTTTCTTAAATTTATTCTTAGCTTATTGTGTTACAAATGTTAAATATCATCATTCCGCCTAATTTCTCTGGTTTATTTTGTGACACTACATCTTCGTGTTTGTTTTGCAGCGTGGTATTATTATCGACCCATTTGCTAAGCGCTATATCACATCTTCTCATGGTGTTCCTCTAGGTGGTGTTGGGTAGGTCTTCATTTACTTGCTCAAAATCTTGATTTCCTTTTACTTCAATTCATAACATTAAAGAATGAATGCTTGTTAAGATAATATTAGGAATTGATTATGAACAAAACATGTTCAACCAAAAACACATGTCGAAAGAGGATATAGTGGTCGACCTGAAAAAACAATAGAATGAGGACTTTGGTTATGCAAAATAGAAGAAGACATTCACTTAATAAGGTAACAAGCAATTAGAACTACATCCTCCAAAAACCAAGTGGAACTTTATAACGAATAAGTATGGTTTGAGTGGTTTCAATGAGATGATGATTATTCTCATTGTGGTGTATAAGAACAGGTCTGAATGACTAGATCGGCAAAAAACAGATCTGAATGACCGATAACCATCTTATGAAGTTTAGAGAGGTTGGGGTCACCGAGACAACTATTGGTATAGCCTTTCCCAAACAGATTGGTACAGTACCAAAATGTTGACTTCCTGTCGACTAAAGCTCTTGTGTAATCTGCATCTGTCTCGATGATCTTTTTTGTAGTTGTTCTTTGCTAATCACCTTTCCCAAACTCTGATCTTAATAAAACATGACTCGAATATCATGTTGTCTAAAAAGTTTACTAATGGAAATCAGGTTATAAGGACGAAAATCACATTTCACACATCATTAACACTGGTATTACACCCCTAGTTGCTTACTAAAGCTTATTACAGTAGTTTAGAAATGTTCAACACCATATTTAACAACTTATAGTTATAACGTATAAACACTCAGTTTGATCATTTAAAGCATGCTTGCACCAAAACACCCAACATGCACCAACTCAACATACAAAGCATATAAACAAAAAGCACTTCAAAGTTGGAATACAAAAAATTACGAAAGCTTCATCCTTTCTTCAGCTAGCCTCCACCTACTTTTCCCTTGCTTGGGATGACTCGCCAAGTTCCTTAACTAATCAAACAAGTTTAAAACGAATTACTACTATGATGAAGGTGATAAAGAAGTAAAGAAATGAACTTAGAATCTATTAATAAGCTAGAACCAGCTTGAGAAAGCTCAAAAGCCTTAAACCCTCAAGCAAGCTTCTCATCACCTTTCTAACAAGTTGATAGATTTTTCACGATGTTCTTGTGATGTAGATTGATAATCTAGCCTTCTTGAATCCCAAAAAACTTGGTAGGATGAAATAATTGAGATTTTTAATCTCTAGTGGCTAGGATTTTTTATGGGATGGAAAAAGTAGGAGAAAAGAAGAGAGGAAGAAGATGAAGGAGAAGGGTGAGCTCGGGAATCAGATTGTCTCCCTATCTCCCACGTCTAAACAAGGTTAATTAATGGGGATTCCACCCTCTTTTTCCGAAATGGGATAATTGCCCTCTTGATCCCTCCTTTGCTTCAAGATAAAAGTAAATTTGGTTCCCACAATAGACCACAAAATTGTGCATCAATTTGGCCCAAGCATCTTTATTCTTTTTATCAACTTTACTTGTACCTTTTTTTAGATGATCCTTGTACTCTTGTCCCATGAACCATAATTCAACAAAAACTGCCCAAAAACATGAACATTGAAGTTTTGGACAAGAAGGGTTTGAGAAATCCATCCATGTTGAGAAGAATAAAGAAATACCGAAAAAATCGAGAAATATCAACACACCAAATTGAAGGTACCAATAGAGTCGAAATCACTGTGCCAATTGTCAAAGAAGCACTGGCTTAAAATGGTTGTCAGAGGAGGCCCTAATGGTGGAGGCAATGAGAATAGATTGGCCCTAATGCCATGTGCATTGAGAAGAAATTGAAGGTTGAAGGAAAAAGAAGAAAAAGGAAGAAATAGAACAATTATTCTGAAATATTCAGCTTGATTAATCCTCAAGCCTAAACCTAATTTTATACTAATAATTATGTACACAGTAAGGATAAGAGAATAGTAGAGTAAATATTTTCAATAAAGAGAATCCCCAATATCTTGCTAAATCAATTCCTAATATCATGTATATCTGAACACTCTTGTTAGTTTATTGGTTATATGTACTTGTAACATGTGTTCACTGAATTTTTTGATGCACCCTCTTTATTTTTTTAGTTTGTTTTTGAGTATTTTGTGACCTGTGACTAACTCTTTTAATATTCTCATCCCCCTCATTCCATTTCACAATAACAACCTTCAGTGCCGGAAGCATAGGAAGAAGTTACAAAGGTGAATTTCAGCGCTGGCAACTATTTCCTAGAATATGCGAAGAGAAACCAGTTTTAGCAAATCAGTTTTCTGTAAGTACTAAGTTGGTTATCTCTGGCCATTATAGAGAAAGGAAATATGCTGGTGTTCCATCATTTCTATTCTCAGCAGCTATAATTAATAATTAAACTAGGCACATGTTCTATCAAAAGTTGGTAGTCATAAATCAGGAAATTCCTAAATCAGCATTATATGCTATGCTTCTTTAAACCAGAAGTGACAGCAAGAGAACAAAGTTGTGTGATTAAGAATTGTCTCCCCCCTCACCCCCTGCCCTTTTGTTTTTGCATTGTCATTACCATGACCTTTTTAATTCTAGGAGATGATGTGTAAGATTCATTAAATTAGTACCATATGATTGTTTACTGGCTTAATCAACTTTAAATGTTTCTTGCAGGTTTTCATTTCACGCTCAAGCAGCGAAAAGTATTCCAGTGTACTGTGCCCCGCAAGTCCTGAGCTAGTCAAGTAAGCAAATATCCTTTACTCTATATTTAACAAAAGAATGCCGTTGTTTATTGCTTGAGAGCAGCATGTCTCGTTTAGTACATAGTGTAGAAGTTTGAAATAGAACACTTTCATTTATATTTTATTTATCAACTAATATGGGTATATATACACAATTACACATATAATAATCCTTTACTAGGTAACATTATATATTACATTAATTACAATATATTTAGTCCCAAGTTTGAGGCTATAAACTAGTCTATAATTATATAACACATAGCAGGAGAAAATGTTTATCTTACTAATCACTAATACCATGTGCATTAACAGAGAAGATGCAGTCTCAGGAATTGGTTCTTGGGACTGGAATCTGAGGGGTGATAATTCTACGTATCATGCTTTATACCCAAGGGCTTGGACAACATATGAAGGTATCCACAATTAGCAAGTGGTGAACTTTATCCTTATTTCCTTTTTTCACGAGATTTTACTACCACATTGTCGTGTGTGTGTGTGTCATCTTATTGAGTGGTTACCATCTTGTCTTAAAATGCAGGTGAACCTGACCCTGCGCTTAAAATTGTTTGTCGACAAATTTCACCTGTTATTCCTGATAATTACAAAGAAAGCAGCCTTCCTGTTACAGCTTTTACTTTCACTGTGAGAATGGTTCTAAAATTTGCTTTGCTATGGTGAACACAACTTGTTTTGGCATTTATCACTTGATTTTTGATAGTTCAGCTATATAATACTGGAAACACCACCGCAGATGTCACGTTGCTTTTCACTTGGGCTGTGAGTAGCTATTTTTCTTTTAATACCACTTAATTTACCATTAGCATCTGGCATTCATGCAACTTTTTTTTGCATATCGTCTCAGAATTCCGTGGGAGGAGTATCTGAATTTTCTGGTCGTCACTCCAATTCAAAAGTAATGTAAGTGTGTCATGCTTCCTTAAGCGTATATCCATTACACATACAGAGACACATATATACGTGTGTGTCTGTATTCTGATTTTCAGTTATACTTATTTACATATTAGTTGTTTCTCTAGTAGTTTCTTCCCTGTTGGAATATTCTTCTTCTCTTTGTAGCATAATTTTTATACTAACATATCAAGGAACTGATTTTGCTAGGATGAAGGATGGTGTGCACGGTGTCCTTTTACATCACATGTAAGGTTATCAGTGAAGATGGGGGGGAAATGTTTCAACTTGGTTTGATCTGTTGAATAGCTTTGCACTGTTTCTTTTTAGTCACTAATAACACCTTGTATTACTGGTACAGTACTGCAGATGAGCTACCTCCTGTGACATTTGCAATTGCAGCACAGGAGACTGATGTTGTTCGAGTTTCAGAATGCCCTTGCTTTTTGATATCCGGGAACTCAGAAGGCATAACTGCAAAAGAAATGTGGCAAGAAATAAAAGAGGTGTGTTGACATTATTTGCCTCAATTTCCATGTGCACTAGTCATTATATGACCATTGCCATTGACTTTTCATTTCTGCTTTGGCCATTAACTTTGCATAACATTAGCTCAAGTTTTCCTTAAAAAAGAAACTAACTTTGATGACCCTATTCGTCTGCAATTATTCAACAAGTTTGATTCTAGCCAAATAGTCCGTAGAAGCTGTGATTGGTTTGCAGTTAGCAATATCCAAGTCCTAGCTTTTCTCTACAATGCTGCTGCCCACAGATAAACTTCGTGCTTAAATCTTTGTTAAGGTAATAATTTCACTGAAATTGGGACATCTCAAACTGTTTTATTTTAGCATGGCTCCTTTGAGCATTTGAGATCGACCGAGGCATCAGTGTATTCGGAACGAGGGTGTTCTATCGGTGCAGCTATTGCTGCTTCCGTGACCGTTCCATCCAATGATGTACGTACTGTTACTTTTTCATTGGCGTGGGACAGTCCTGAAGTAAAATTTCTGTGTGGAAAGACTTATTACAGGTTTGTGCTAACATACTTGTAGAAGAAATTTCCCTGCTTGAAAAGCTTATTTGCTTGCTGAGTAGTGAATGTACTTACAGGCGTTATACGAAGTTCTATGGAACCGATGGAAATGCTGCGGCAAATATTGCACGTGATGCTATTCTTGGTAATAATTCCCTGTTCTCAGTGTTAATCGTGGTTTTAATTTTTATACGAATTTTTTCTATAAACTGTTTTGTTTCTAAAAATGATTCTGGCTTTTATTTTCTATTTTCATTTAAAAATTATTTTATATTTTGAAAAAAAATTGTTTTGAAAAATTCTAGAAGTTGAAAAAAGTTTTGCAAAAACTGTAGAAGTTGAAAACAGTTGAAAAGTTGAAAAACTTTGATTCAATCCATATTCCCTTTTTTAATAGTTTTTGTTTTTTAAACCAAACTGTTAATCTTCGTTCAAGTCTATATAAATGTAAACAGAATTTTTTTTCATGTTTTTATTCAGAGAAAATAGGTACCCAACCTATTTTCAATTTTTCGCTATTGAAAAATTAATTCTATGTACCATTTTTTTCTTCATTTAAAAAAAATAAAATATGAAAAATATTTTCTAGAACTGAAAATAGAAATTGAAAAACAAAAATAATGTTTTCAATTTTTTAAAAACAAAAAATATTTTCTGAAATGAAAATAGAAAATACAAATTAAAAAAAATGTTTTCAAAAACAAAAGTAACCTAAATTTTTGTTAATGAAAATGAACTTCAAATTTCAAGTTCATCAGTCTCTCAAACTAGTTGTTTTCAGCTCTAATTTTGCATTTTTATGTGTTTTTTTCTTCTTCTTGAAACATAGAACACAACCATTGGGAATCACTGATCGAAGCATGGCAAAGGCCTGTACTTGAAGACAAGAGGCTTCCTGAATGGTTAGTTGAATCTTAATTATGTAGTCTTAGTATTTGTAATTATACATTTAGTCTTTATTACTAAAATATTTTATTAATTTGGTTTTAATTTTAATTTAACCTAATAAATTTATTATATACTATGAATATAAGAATATAGTATAATATTTTATTATATTAATAGTTATTAACTGTAGTTTCATTCACATATAGCATGTTATATTTTTTCAAATATTAGCATTAATTCAGTGGTTAAGCCTTTAATAATAAATGTTATAATTCTATAACTAAGTGAATGATGTGGCTTAGTGACTTGAGCGTTAGTTGTTCACACCATTGGCCTAGGTTCAAGTTTCTAATCTTAAATTTTAATTCTGAATCTTATATTTTGAACACTAAACCTAAAATAATCCTTTATTTAACTGTCACATTATTACTTTTGTTAAACGTTAACGGTCGGTGACTTTAACCCTCTCAACAGGTACCCTGTCACTTTATTCAATGAGCTCTATTATCTTAATTCAGGGGGGACGGTCTGGACAGGTAGGTATCTGTATATTAGACTCGATTGCTAAAATTGGATTTCTTGTAATGAACTTATGCTAATCTTTCCCTTTTTGTTTGTACCACAGATGGATCACCTCCGGTCCATAGTTTAGTAAGCATTGGAGGAAGTAAGTTTTCCCTTGATAGATCTCAGTCTGGATCGAAAAACACTATTAATGTTCCCCATCAAAATGATACTGCCATTGACATTCTGGGAAGGATGACTTCTATACTTGAGCAAATACACACTCCAATTGCATCGAATTCGGCTTTAGGAACAAATTTGCTTCAAGAAGGAGAAGAAAACATTGGTCAATTCCTTTATCTTGAAGGAATTGAGTATCACATGTGGAACACCTATGATGTCCACTTTTATGCATCTTTTGCACTAATAATGTTATTTCCGAAACTTCAACTCAGTATCCAAAGAGATTTTGCTGCTGCGGTAATGATGCATGATCCTAGTAAGATGAAACTTTTAAATGATGGCCAGCTAGTTCCAAGAAAAGTTCTTGGAGCTGTTCCACATGATATTGGAGTTGATGACCCATGGTTTGAAGTAAATGCATACTGCCTGTACGACACTGATCGGTGGAAAGACTTGAATCCAAAGTTTGTTCTCCAAGTTTACAGGGATGTCATTGCCACTGGTGACAAGAAGTTTGCGAAAGCCGTTTGGCCCTCTGTTTATGTTGCAATGGCTTATATGGATCAATTCGACAAGGATGGTGATGGGATGATTGAGAACGACGGCTTCCCTGATCAGACATATGATACATGGTCCGTGTCTGGTGTAAGTGCCTATAGTGGTGGGCTTTGGGTGTCAGCCTTACAGGCTGCATCTGCCTTGGCACATGAAGTAGGAGACAAGGGCTCTGAAGATTATTTTTGGTACAAGTTTCTAAAAGCAAAAGATGTCTATCAGAAATTGTGGAATGGCTCTTACTTCAATTACGACAACAGTGGTAGTCGCACAAGTTCATCTATTCAGGCTGATCAGTTGGCTGGCCAATGGTCCGTTGCACTTCAAAGCATTTTCTTTATTTTTGAACTTGGGATTTTCTCCCATTTCATTTTCTGATTAGAAATAAAAAGATGATAATAATGACATGCATCCTTCGTATAATGTTTTAGGTCTAAGATGAATATTTTCACAAGTTTCCCAAGCTAATTGAGATTTTGAACAATCTAGGCTTGAGAAACTTATGGCTGTTCATTTTGTTGCAATGTTCCTTTACATCCTAGCTAAATCTCTTTATATTGTTTTGTTCATGTGGTAATGAATTACTATGCCTTTGTAGGTATGCAAGGGCATGTGGTCTTTTCCCAATAGTTGACGAGGACAAAGCAAGAAGCGCGTTAGAGAAGGTATACAATTACAATGTCTTAAAAGTGAAAGGTGGGAAGCGGGGGGCTGTAAACGGGATGCTGCCGGATGGAAGAGTCGATATGTCATCGATGCAGTCAAGAGAAATATGGTCCGGAGTTACATATGCAGTGGCTGCAACAATGATCCATGAAGATTTGGTGGATATGGCATTTCATACTGCAAGTGGAATCTTTGAATCAGTGTGGTCTGAAGAAGGACTTGGGTAAGATTGACTTTTCCTTTTCCTTCTTTTCTCCATAGTTGGTGGTATGATTTTTGCGGAAAGATCTTGTTTTTTCTGCCATGGCCATGTTCTGCTTTCATGTTAGGACCGTGGCAATTATCAACTTCACTCCAAACTTAACCGTTAGGACTAATGTAATGTAGGCCGGAAAAACTCCTGCGATCGGAGTTGCACCAATCTCCCTGAGCCTCTTAAAGTGCATCTATTTCTCGAAACTCCGATTATTGTCTGAATATTCATTTTTGTTCACCATATTGCTTACATGTTGACAGTTACTCGTTTCAAACTCCGGAAGCTTGGAACACAGATGATCAATACAGATCTCTAACATACATGCGTCCGTTGGCCATATGGGCAATGCAATGGGCCTTATCAAGACCGAAACTTCCAAAGCAAGAGCTAAAACCCCAGGTGAAGGCGGACTCCCTTCGTACACCCCATGCCGGATTCTCCAGAGTCGCTCACCTGCTAAAACTGCCTGAAGATCAAGATTCCCGAAGTCTGTTACAGATTATGTTCGATTATACTTGCAAGAGAATGTTTACTTAATTGTTATTGTACATCGAGTGTGCAATGCGCTATTCAATACAGAGACGGAGCATGGTTGAACATTGACAGGGGTTAAAATGTTGAATTTCAAAAATAGAAGGGCTTATTAAGTATTTAAACTCAAAATTCAAGGGGCAAGACCCAATTTGTCTAATATTTAAACTTATAAGGACACAAATTGTTATTTGGACCAAAAAACTTGAGGATACAGACTCATTCTTCTTTAGTTCAACTCACACTTAATTATATAGTTAATAAACTCTTGTATTTTTAAATTTGAATATTTATTTTTATATGGACTAAATTATTATCAGATCAAAATTTATTGAATATTTTGATTTTATAACAGGGGTCGGGGCTCCTTAGACCTCAAGGGAGCTCCGTCCCTATTCAATACTTGGAAATGTCTATCTTTGACACGAGATAAGCCTTTTATACGTCTCTATTATGAAACTTACCTTTATGCCGTGTTTCGTAGATGTAGAATTTAATACGAAACTTAATTGTTATTGTACATCGAGTGTTTGCATAACTCTTTTTTTTTATTATTATTAAAAATAGTTACTTAAGTACCTTTGGTTTTATTCATTTTATTTATTTTATTTGAACTTGTTTTGATTTCATTTCATTCGCAACTATGCATTCTAATTTTGGTCTTCTCTAAATTATTCTTTGAGAATCAAGACAAAATTCATCTGCTTTTTCCTTTCTGATTTCACACATCAATAAGCGTATTCATTAGATTTTCAGTGAAATATAGAATTCTTAACAATGCTAAATGCACACGTAAATCATTAAACTTTTAGGGTAAACTACAGGCCACTTGATTATGAGTTTTGATAAGAGGTAGATTTTAGAATTTAATTCATGATTCGATTATTAATTAAAATATTTAATAAAATAATTTAAATTTACAGGATTTATTAAAGTAATAATATTAAATTTTGAATTTTAAAAATTTATTATATTTAACGTTATTGTCGACCAAATTATGATATCTAAAAATTCATAACATTATTTCAAAATAAAAATAAAAATTCATGACATTACACCCCTAATTATTAGTGTTTCAATCTAATTATTATAGTCCATATGCACTCGACACCTACTTCTCTATTTATGAATTTATATTATCATTTTAGGTGTAGGTATTTATTTATTTTTTTGGTTTTGACCCCATTAGATGCCACACATTAAACGCGTCTCAACACAGTTAAAAATTAATAAATTAGCTTATTCTTTTGTGTTCTGGTGGCAAAGGTAGATGTTCATTATCTTTTTGAACCCGGGTTCGAGCACTAGTAATGCATGATATGTGTCGTTTTTAAAAAGACTAAAAAAGTTGAACAGATGCTACACTTACATCACATCAACATATTCAAATAAAATAAAATCTCTTTTACATAATAATTATTTTTAATAATTTTATCGTATAAAGTTCAAATAAAACAACTAAATTCTTTCACCTAAAAAGAGACGAGCTCTATTGGTTCTCAAAGGGGTTTGGGCTCATGTTGAAAATTTCATATACTTGATACATTTTCGTTCCTATTTTGGCCATCAAATTATTTTTTTACAAAGCCATCACTAATATTTATCATTTTCTAATTTGGTCACCGTATGGCGCTATTGAGTTGGAATTTTTTATATTTCCCAAATTCCACACCATTTTTTCATTCCTTATCAGCATACTCGTGGGTTTATAGAAGACCATGGGAGGTGAATAAATTTCTCACTTTATTTCATTTAGGAAAAAAAACCCAGACACTTCTGGTTTAATCGCAAAAGCAACGGTGTGTTAGAACTTAATCGTAGTGTGTTGAGGTTTTAATCACATGATTAAGTTATTAATTGCAAGGTTATTTTAATTTGAAACGGGATATGGGAGGCTGGAAGCTTCGAATAAAAGGGACAACATACCCTCTTTATCATAAATCTCGAATACATTTAAGGGTGAACCCCACACAACATTTTTCACTATAAACCAGTCCTTAGTCAAATTTAACAAAAACTCACCCAAAGGCCAAAACCATAAATTATCATAAGAATCGAACCATTCGAGGAAATCACATTTCCATGTTTTCTTCCAAAATTTAAACAACCAAAATATCATTTACCCAGATTAGTTGATGTCCAACTTATTTTTAACTCAGCTGGACATCCACAATGACAATACTGAATCACTCTCCATCCACAATGACAATACTGAATCACTCTCCTTGCTTCCATCTTCTCTGCATTCTTCCTCTTCGTCTTTGTAAACGGTAAATAATGAAGGAATAATGATAGAAAATTAATATTTCAAACCCTTAAATAATTAAATCACGTCCCATGAGTTTCAAACCTCTAAATTCCATAAATCCACGTATATGCTGACAAGGAATAAAGAATGGCGTGGAATTTGAAAAATATATAAAAAATTCCAACTCAACAGCACCATCAGATATTTAATGAACGGTGACCAAACTAAGAAAAAAGTAAACATTAGTCGGTTTTATCAAAAGAAAATAGTTTAGTGACCAAAATAAAAACAAAACAATAGTTGGGTGACTGCTGGCGTAGTTTACCTGTTTGGGGGAAAAGTAAAAAAAAATAATTAAATGCCATTGGTCAGGATGACCGAGAAAGAATGAATGCAACACTTTTACATGGAATAAAAGTGCAAAGCCTATATGCACAGTAACAGAATTCCAGTCTCGATTCAATAATCAACCGGAAACTATGTGAATAAAGTTACAACATCTCTACGATACCCTCTTACCATCAAAAGTCTGGGCAAATTATCGACCAACAAATCCATGTACTCCATGTAGCAGTAAGCTGGGTGGCTGATCGGAGGTGGCGGTAAGCTTACGAGCACAACTGCAGCCATTCTAGAATATCTTAATATAGTTGAATTCAATTTCAATGTTGTATAAAGAAACTTCTCTACTTGTTGCTCATTCACGATTACAGGCTTTCCATCAGCCATCAATGGGGTCCCTTCTTTCTTAGCTGTTGCCTTTATCTCTGCCAAGTAATCAGCCACCCGTTGCTGAGCGGCAGTAAATGCCTCCATTGACTCGTCTGGCTGAGATCCACCCTCCGGTTGCACATCCCATGACTTGATCGTTATAACAATCACTTCAGCCTGCATCCGAAGATCGTATAAGAACTTCTTCACATCAGCCTTGAGTCCCTCTGCATCTGAATCCTCTTCTGCAATGCAGAAGACCTGAATCTTACAACTCTCAAAGCTCTCTTTTGTAAGAAGAAGTTGTGACAGAAGAAGCATGAGACCGCCGTCTCTCACTATCCAATACAAATCAATCGTACCATATTGCCTTTGATACTCATTGGGCCATTCATCAAGGCCCTTGACAATGACAACTGCCTTATTTGCAACAATGCAGTCATTGATTATACCAACAAATCTGGCTGGGATTTCTTGTAGGTTCTCACGACGCCATATTTCTGGGTACCGCATCACTACAATGTTTGGCTTAAGGTTGCCGAGACCCATGGTCTGCACAACTCCACGGAAGCCTTCAGTCATATTAGGTGCCACAACTATTTCTGCAACACCTTCGCAGTTCTTGTAATTAATGTAGGTATCAAGTTGCTTGCAAGCAGCCTTGGCGTCTTCAGCACGTTCATGATAGTCCCCATCTAGTATATTGATAAATATGGACATTCCACGGCCTTTCTTCTTCATGCAGTTGGCAAAGTCAGCAAGCTTTGGATGGCAAGGTACATTCTCTGGCAGCTTACCCCAAGGACGACAGAATACAAGAGGAATGGGATACCAATTCTTTGGATGAACTTGGCTAGCTGCAAACAAAATGATAGGTCAACAGGAACACAAGAGGCCATACTCGTGTCAATATGTATAAAATACAAGTAGAACATGCCTATAGAGGCAGAAATGCAATTGGTAAAGATACATGATATAAGACGTACCTCCCAAAGATCTAAGACTGCGAAGGGCTAGTTGAAAATAAGCACTTTTGAAACCATCCCCCCAGTCCCCAGCTTTTCCTTTAATGCTCACGTAATAATATATGAGGCTGGCAAGGGCCAAAGACACTACAGTGAATGACCATGAGATCAAGAACATGATCACTGCAGCAAACAGAACAGTTGTGACCCTCAGTTTCCAATGCAAATACTGCGCGCTAATATACAGGATTTTCCCCCATCTAAATGGGGCACAAAATGTTAAAAACAAGATTGCTCGCATGCAATGAAACCTACCTATACAAAGTGATGCTCCAAGGAGAGATAAGCTCCAGTGGTGAAATTTCCATCGAGGACGCCAACTGGGAGCATCTAGAAGGTCCAGAAGGAAGCAGGACAAGTTCACACCAGAATAGCACAGAAGGAAAAACATAGTTACAGTTGGTGTGATAAGATCCAAATTCCCAATAATCACACAACCCATACAGATAAAGGCAGTAAAGAGGGTAGCCATATAAGGCTCACTCCCTTCTGCAACTTTGAAGTAATTGAGAACAGGAAGAATATCATCATTGCTTATTGCTGCAAGGAGGCGAGGGGCACCAGTCAAGCTTTGAAGCGCTGCACCTAAAGTTGAAAGAATAATTCCAATATGAATGATAGCCGGAAAAGGCCAAGCAATTGTAGCCGTAAGTAGCCTGCATCAAAAGTGGTTTAGCATTACAACAATACCTAAACCTTAAATCCTAAATAAAATAATGCACAGGGGAAACATTACAAGCAGAGTCCAAGGAGAATTTTTGTGTGAGAATAGAAAAATGATACCTGTCAGTCAAAAGCTTGTCTCGGGTGGCAACAGCTCCAAAAAGTA
The DNA here is from genome assembly GCA_958450335.1 of Hibiscus tridactylites. NCBI lineage: Eukaryota > Viridiplantae > Streptophyta > Magnoliopsida > Malvales > Malvaceae > Hibiscus > Hibiscus tridactylites. The sequence goes on along the minus strand of OY288268.1, from coordinate 100,358,768 downwards.
AGACAGAAACTAAATAGAGACCAGTAGTGGTAAGTGTGGCAGCCAAAGTCCCAATGGGGATAGAACGCTGAGTGTCTTTAAGTGAGGCAGATCGGTTTGAACCAGCCATGATTCCTGTTACAGCTGGAAAAAAGAGACCGACCAAAGCACTGAAGAAACATACAAATAAAAAGGAGTTAGAAACTCCATGAAAAGAAAAACATCCATCACATCAGGCTGGAGATAAATCTTGGCTAATCAATATCAACCCTAAATAGTAGGGGAACAGCATTTTTTTTCTTTTGATAGTTAGAAAGGTTGAGGGAGAGAGATGTTGAACCAGCAGTATGGCTAGCAATTAAGCCTAGGATCTTTTTTTCCTCCAGACCTCCATTACATAAAAGTTCGAATACAATTAAGTGAAAGTTTGGTGCTATTTCTATAGGACCCACCAACAGGAATTGAAAATAATCAAGAGACCGAAGTTTTTCTAAAACTAGTCCTCCAGAGGTAGTACCTCGGTCTCTGATCACGAACAGTAACAATGCAAGCACCTTATCAAAATTTAATTCTAATAATTTCAATGCTTGGAGCCTTGAAGATTCTTACTGGAAGTTCCACTGCACACTTCCTTCAGCATCAGGGATACCCGCACTGTTTGTATTCTGATAATCTGAACTCCAGTTATCTTTAAAGCTTTCTAAACTCAATCCCGTAACTCCAGCTGTATCAAGCATCAAAAGCAACACGTTTCAAATATCCACATAAATCCAGGTAAAAGAACAGAAAATGACAAGAAAAATGCAACAAAGGAGAAAATTCAGATTGATTTTTAGCAATGGCATATGCCTTGCAACAAGCAATATGCCACTGTTATGTTCAGACGCACCGAACCAACTTTACAAGTTTTCTATGGCAAAATGGAAGAGGAGGAGAGAGAGAGCACTCACGTGCAGGATCATCCTTCTTTGCCAGAAAAACCCCGATGAAGATGCAAAATATTGAGAATAAAACAGGTATAAGGAAAGCAGGGGCAACCCTGTTGATCATTTTCACCCCGCCAAACACAATAAAGCAAAGTATAATAGTCACAACAATTCCATATATTTGCAAGTCATGTGAACTTATACTCTGTATAGGTTCTGAGAGAGTGCCATTGACCTTTGTTGTGGTCTCTGCATTGCAAGCAAGATTAGAAATGAATTGGTACAAAATTATTCAACAGATTTATATCTATACCATGGCAATAGCTACCAACAACCAGTACGCACAGTAAAGAACAAAATCATCAGGAATTGTGCTGTTGATAGCAATCAATAATTACCGGAAAAAATCCCAGCAGAAGGAAGAGCTTTTAGAAAGGTTTCTACAGCTCCCAACACATAACTACAACCAAAACCAAAAGCACAAGATATCAGTATTAGCATGAGTTGAATGTTGTTAAACACATAACACATTATGCTATCAAGGTAGCAGAATTTACTGAGCTATGCAGAAATTGTATCATACAAAAAAAAGAAAAGGGCCAGAAGATACACTCACAGAGCTCCCGCAACTGCATTGCCAAGAAAGAAACATAATCCAATGCTAACTCCAACCTCAGGACCAAGGGCACGACCAATGAGATAATAAGGACCACCACCCTAGCAATAATTAACAAGAAAATCACTAAATCCACCGCACACAATTATTTAGTGAAAGAAATATCCAAAAACAAGGTAACACAACACTAAAATCCAACTCCAAAGTAGATTATTGGCTTAAGACATCATAATCTCTAATATATGAGAGTCACTGGTCACATGAGAACTGAAAAATGACTGTTAAGGATGTATACAGTTATAAAGAATGTATACCTTCATAGCACCATTGGTTGCAATAGCACTCAATGAAATTCCTGTCAATAAAGTACACAGACCACAAAGTGATACCAGGAGCAGTGACTCGCCAATGCCACCCATGCCAACAATCCTGCAATTCTCATAAATGAACCTTATCAACAAAAGTGATCAAATCTAGCTATTTTACAGCCTACGTTACAGCTCAAGGGCATAAAATAAGAATAGAATTAATATCCTTGACTAAAACCCTTTTCTTACAGCATTAATAAAAAATAACACAACAACGTTTTACAAAATTCATTTTCTTGCAAAAGAAGCTCAGCTTAAAATTTAAAACCAGCACCATCAATTAGAAGCAAAGCATGTATTCAATTTACATATGTACATGCACTTCTGCTCATCAGTGTTGTCAAGGCGTGCACTTGGGCACGCATGCACCTTGCGTCTTAGCACTAGATTATAAAAGTGCCTCAGACCCTTTAGGGTGAGGCCTATTTGATCAGGCATGTCTTGTGTGCACACACCTTTTTTGTAAGTCAATAGGAATGGTAAAAAAGCCCACCTAATTAAAGTTTTTTTTTAATTTCTTTCATTCTTCATTAGATATACTTTTACTACTAAGAAAGAGATAGTATCAAACTCTATACATCTCAATATTTGAGTATTCAACAACAGGCACGGACCATAAGGAAATCATGCATATTGACGAATAAAAAATAGAATGTTTTGTAGATAAACTAGACCATACTTTTGAGTTTATTATATGCATAAGGTATGTATGAACAAGCACACAGAATTTGCAAATAAATAAATTGCGCTTGACTTAGGCTGGTTCTTCTTTTCTTTCTTTCTTCTTTTTTTTGGGCCTTGCACCTGGGCAATATGAGGGTTCTACCCCGTGACAACACTGACAAAATGATGGGCGCACAAATTAAAAAAAGTAAACATCAAAAGAGATAAGACTTACCAAGAAAACCGGATATAGTATATAATACCCAAAATACTTTGCAGGCATGGGACAAATACCCCCATCATTGTACCCATTTTGACATCAGAAGGCTGCATGATGTAGGCACAGAACATGGAACAGCATGAGTATGTTGAAAAGTACAGTTTCCTATGTTCTGTTACGAAAGAGAACAAGGAAACCAGGAATAATCTGATACGCATACGTTTCATAGTTTTTCATAAAGCTGTAGCACATAAACAAAATTTATCAATTCTTGCTAGCATTTCAACTGAGACAAACATACTTAACAGACATCCTACATAAACTAATTTTTAAATACTCCATTAATCAAATTTTGAACAACTTGGACACGATTGACATACACGCCAAGCAGGAAGGAGATTAAATTAGTATCTTTTTGTTCTTTCATCATACTAGGAATCAGAAAAACTCAAAAACTAATAACAGTGGAATACAATACTATACCATATTCTTCAATATATTCCTTATTTTGTCCAAGTCTTATAGCTTTTATTCTTTCACTCAACAAAGCAACATTGAAGTTGATGAAACACAATGCCAAATAAAGGACAGCATAACTGTAATCAATCATGCTAAAGTAAACAGAGCGATTACCTTCGGTTGACCACTGGTGATGGAAACATCTTCACCGTCTATAGGGCTGGAGACTGCAGGAATTTGCTCTCCTGTCATACTGGAAAAGAAGTCAAAAGCAGATAATAATCATAAGTTCAAAAATTCAGATGTAATGGAACTTGTCCAAAAACCAAAAAAAAAAATCCATTAGTCGATTATACTTGGAAACATTAATCAGCAAGTACAAAAATGAAGCAAACATCTTGTAATTATTGAGCAAAAAATGAGAGAGAGAGAGAGAGCACTAATGAAAATTTACCTTTTGAGACCTAGAATACTCACAAGAGAATCAAAACCAAACAATTCCAACTTATGTTCCCTGTAGAGACCATTGGCTCCACCAGATTCCGGATTCGAACCTTCCCTTCCATCGGAATCCAAGTTCCCTGGCGTCACTACTTCAATTTTCCTGCCAATACAAAGATGATTATCGAATATAGTTAAAAGAAAAAGAAAAACTCTCAGTGAAAGAGAAGGAGAGGAGGATTACCGGACAGAAGATTTGGAATCGGAGGAGGAAGATCCATGATTAATGGTGGACATCTCGAGAACGGCGCGATCGTGAGCCCCCACCGGACTATATTTGCGGCCGGTTTTTCCATTAAAGGCCAAGTCTCCGCCGCCGTCTTCTAAATCTCCATTGTCCATTTTTGGATTTTATTTCAAAGTATATATTGTAGATCTAATTCCTTTTAGTCGGATCCAAAAATGAAATGACCAGCTATGAGAGATATAAACTAGAAGCAACGCAGCAGCAGCAGCAGCAGCAGGAGGAATAGATCTCTCTGAATAAATCTGTATTTTACGGGGATGGGGATGGAGGCGTTTTTACTTCTCTAAGAAAAAAATTATTCAAGTGTGATGAAACAACAATGAACGGAAAGCCAAGAGTAAACTTCTTTTCTTCATGTTTTCTTGTTAATTACACAAATCTTGCCGTATTAGTTTGGCCTAATGTACTTTTCCCCTAAATCAAATATTTTTATACAGATTAATTAATTAAATCAATTAACATAATTATTTATTTTTCAAAAAAATAACATAATTATTTATTAACTATCGATTAATATAATCTTTTATCCGTTAAATTTTAAACATGACTATATTTTTTTAATAAAATACACAAATACTTTTATGATTATAGGGTATTTTTGTTAAAGTTTATTGACTATAAAAAATTATAAAATAGTTTGTGGCTTAAACAACAAGATGGTCATTTCGTTAAAAATTTAATTGCATATAATGTGACGGTAAATAACATTAATTTCATAACAAATTTGAGCAGTAACTTTTACATATTGTTATGATTTAATCTTAATTTTAACAAATTTGATACATAAATTATGTAAAAAAATATACAATTATTCTATAAAATATAAATATAAATCCTTAATTTTAACCTTTTAAGTGTTAAACCTTAAATGTTAAACTCCAAACCCTAAATTCTAACACTTAAATTTCAATCCTAAACTAAACTTCAAAACCCTAAAATTAATAAGCTTCATAAGCTTTGTTCACACATACCTCAATATCAAAGTACTTTCCTTCAAATATCACACCAATTTAATTCTTCTCCTAATTCATATATATATTTATATATTACTCTCTAGTCTCTACCATCGTCCTCCACCATTTAACCTTGTGACTCTCGTGTCACTTTCTTTGAAATTAGTTTCTTTCGTCCTAAAATTTATATATTTTTTAATTTTCCTTTTCTATTTTTTGTTTGAATTCAATTTTCTAAATTTGTTTTCAAGTTCGTTCTTTTCAATCAATGTTGTACATTTTTTAACAGTTTTTACCTAGAGGAAGGAGAGAAGAAATTTACTCCTAATAAATATTAAACTCCAATCTAAGGGAGAGAAAAATGTGTCAACCGAAAATTTTAAATCACATGCTTTGGTGATTGTTTACAATAATGTACATTTTAAATACATTTGTTTAGTAGAAGTTTGATATAATTGTTGGTGATTAATGTGGGATGGTGGTAATTTTAGGCGGTTCACTCTTTCTAATTAGACGAAGAATCGCAATAGATAATTTGAAGTAGAGAAACACATGCTAAAAAAATTAAATATAGACAAAAAAATCATTAAACAAGGTGGAAACTATTAGAGAGAAGGTTCTGGGTGGTTTAAAATAACAGATTTTCTGAATCCAGCTCAGCTGAATCGGTTTAGCTAACCAAATCTGTTATAATACCCAAATTAGTTAAAACAGATTGGAGCAACCTTGGGTCAATCTGTTAACTAAAGATGGGCTATAAAAACCACTTTGTGGCAATGGCCCAAATCAGCTAATTTTGGCCAACATTGAAAATATCCAAACACTCTTTCTCTCTTCCTTCCTTTCTGAAATTCTCACCGATTATCTTCTTCAGTTTTCCTTTTGATGTTTTCTTCTTCATTGTTGTTCCGATCGTCTCTCCGGTGGAGTTTCAACAGAAACACATATTCTTTAAAGTACCATCATTGATGAGTATTGATGGGTTGGTAGGGGTAGATCCGACTGTCAAATAATAGAGTCAGATGATGAACTAAATAGACTTGACAACGATTATGTCGATGAATTGTAACTAGACAAAAAACATAATGAAATTTTTTTAAATGAGTCTTTAGGTTTTTAGACAAAAACTATAGAGACGACGATAACAGAAGTACAACAATAATATGCTCTCCTTTTTCAATGTTAAATATTGTTATTGCTTGTTTTTTATCGAATAAATATGATTTTATTAGATTAAAAATTATATAAGGTGAAAATATTATCGCGTACTTCATTAAAAATTTCACTCTTTCACTTATTTTTTTATTGCTTAGATGCTTATTTTTTTAGATTTATTTTAAATTCAATTTGAGAATTTGTTTGATTATGTATATTGTATATATTAGCTATTAATTAATCTTGTACAACACTCTTGAAGCACATGATCTCCTCCCCCTACACTTTGTTCATTCATCATTGCTTGTCGCCTCCTCAAAGAGACATTTTTACAATTCATAAAACCTTAGTTTTTAGAGCAGTTCACCACAGAGTTAGGGTTTTACTGTAATTAACTTGTTGCATTTCGATAAATATACGTTGATTTGTGTTATGTCATTTTAAGACATTTATCATTAGTTGATTAACGGTTTTCATTCACAGATGGAGTCCTTTTAGTATAAAATAAAATGTTGAAAATTATATTATTAAAAAATATGGTCCAAAGTGACTACTCAATCAAACGTTAGTGACATTTTTTTGACATTATGTCAATATAATATAATGTCGATATTATTTAAGTATTAAACTTGACTTAGTTGTTAAACATTATTTTATATTAATAAACTAAAATTTGAATCTCATTAATTCCATTTTCATTTTCTTTAATTTTCACTGATAAGATAATATTAAATATAATATATTGTTATTATTTAAGTATATTGTAAATATTTAAGTGTAAGACTTGGGTCAATGGTTCAGTGTCCAAGCTTTACCCAAGTGGCATGGTATTGATCTCCTTATGTTTATGAGGAAAAATTAAGTGACAGGTAGTGAAAAAATTAAAAACGCTCTCCCTCGCTTTTATAGTTTTCAACCGTAGTTTTTCTCTCTTGGCGGCCAGCCGCGATTTTTCGGCGGTTGGCCACCCACCCTCTGCTTCCCTTCCGCCCCCCCCCCACCCCACCCCCCCCCCCCACCCCCACCCCCCCCCACCCCACTTCCTTGCTTCGGCTTTCGCTTCCCTTTCGTGTGTTTGGTGTTTTTGGTGCAGCTGTCGGTCGATATGAGAGTCTTTTTTCGGCGACCATGGTTCGAGCCCTCCGCGGCGTGGTCGAAGAATGGATACGAGTGTGGCGGCGAACTCCGCCTCTTCCGCTTCCATCTTTCTTCTTCCTCGTTTTTTCATGCAGGCCCGACCCTAGGCAGGTAGGGGTGGGAATTGTCGGGTACCCGGAAAACTGGGTACCCGGTTCATCCGAGTACCTCATTAAACGGCCCGTGTCCCGACCCATTATATCCGGATACTCGTAAAATTTAGGTACCCGGGTAATCAGGTAACGGGTACCGGTTCCTATTTTTTTTAGTTTTTTTTATTTTATTTTAAAATTAAAAAAATCACATATTAAACACAAAAAAATTTAAAAGAAATTAAACTTAAAAGAATATAATACAAACATAGAAAAAGTGTAGGGATTTAAACTTAATTTTAGAGTGAAAATATTAAGAAACATAAAATAAAAATATAATTTTAAATATAAAAAATATATATTAAAATTTATCGGGTCGGGTCAGGTCGGGTACCCGGTAAGGGAAAACTTTCGGCCCGTGTCCCGGGAAATTTGCCGGGTCGGGTAATTTTTTTTTCGGGAATTACCCGGTAATTTAATTTCGGGTCGTCGGATTTTCGGGTCGGGTCAATCGGGTCGAGTATTTTCTCCCACCCCTATAGGCAGGGGCAATAAGAGCACCCGCCCAGGGCCCATCACTCAAAGAAGTTATACATTTTTAATTTTATTCGAATCGTATTTGTTTTTAATGGCCTAATTTTTTAATATTTGTTATTACGGCTTAATTTTTTTCAATACTTGTTATTAGGGTATAATTTTTTTCAATATTTGTTAATAGAAGTTTATTTTTTTAATATTTATTATTAGGGGCCTACTCTTAAAATTCAATTTTTTCTATTACTTGTTATTAGGGGCACGGTTTTTTTAATATTTGTTATTTTGGGCAAACTCTTAAAATTCATTTTTTTTTAATTTTTGTTATTAGGGGCCCAAATTTTCAATACTTGTACCTACTCTTAAAATTATTTTTTTTTGTTACTTGCTCTTAGAGACTGAAATTTAAATAACGACATGCAACCGCAACAACGACCGTTACATGATAATAGTGGTAGTGGCGGAGCCAAGATTTTTTATAGTGGGGTCACGAGTGAAGTATGAGATGTTGAAGATTTCTATATGACTATAATAAGTATTGTTGACGCTATGCCCCAACAAATTAAGTGGGGTCAAGTGTAATATTTCTTATGAAAATTTTTATATTACCTCGTTGAAAACCTCATACCCAACAAATCAAGTGGAGTCAATTGCATCCTAATTTATATGCTACATTCGCCCATGGGTAGCGACACCATCTGAAACCGCGATACCTGCAATGATTATGTTCACAATAGCGTATGTTATTAAGAGATGTCACAACTACAATACTTGCAGTGGCCGAAATATCATCTATAATGTCCGCAACCACAATAAAACTTAACATTACTGTAAATATGATCACATCCGCAATTTAAATTTCTAATTTGAGGCCATTTTTTTATATTGGCCCTGGGCAACCAAAAGCTCAGGACCGACCATGTTTTCATGGAAGTTTTGGTTTTGGTTTCTGGTCATACATGCTTCCTTTTTTCTCTCGGTGGTCGGGTTTGATGCCTCCACCGGCTGAAGTTAGTTGGCAAGGATCTCCGGCTCCTCTTCCTTTCTTTGGACCATTAGGCATCGTCGACTCCTCGATCCAGACGCGATGAGTAGATGATGAGTTTCTCGATGCATTCCTCCACACGAGTCATCCTCGGTTCCCCCAAACAACATGCAGTCAAGCAGTTGAAGAAGATGAAGCTAGCTCTTGTTGTTCTTCGGTTTCTATTGGATTTGGTTGCTGTTTTTCCTCCCACGTTATGTGTTTTGCTTGTGGTTTTTTTTTTGTTCTCGTTTGTTTGCATCTCGTTGAAGTTGTTGTTGCCTTGTTGGTGTTTGTTGCCTCCTCTGTGCATTGGTTGCAGTTTGGTCTCTCACTTTTTTGTGTGATGTTTTTGTGTTTGGTTTCTCTTCCTCTTCTCTGTTGTATTCTATTTTGTTTTAATAAAAGTTGATTTATTGTTTAAAAAATAAGATTAAATTAATAGAATATATAAATATTAATAGAATATATGAATAATGAAACTAAATGTACAATTATCCAAATTTAGGGTTAACTACCACATTATTATTTCTATTAGTTATTAATGATATATGACTTTATTGATATATTTTAAATAGTTAAGAGACTTAATTGATAAAATTAATATATCAGCGATTAAATTAAAATTTTTATTTTTTTCACCAATAATTTTTTCACTTCTTTCATTTGCTCTGAAGTTGTTACAAGAAATTTTTAAGTTTCAAAGTTCTTCTTCTTTGTACTATTTCTTCTGAGGCGGTCGTTGTCTGCTTTGCTAGTTATGTACATAAATAAGATTCATCTTTACTGATGAATTTTAGTTTTATATTTTTCTTGTTTTTTTATTTTACTTTGTTAAGTTTATACCATATATGCTTCTATGAAAGTTCTTTCGTCTGCTTGTATGATAATTTTTTTGTCTGTTTTTATGGCAGTTTCAGTCTATCTTTTGATAGTTTAGAGTTTGGGTGATGAGTATCATCAGACTTCTTTGTCAACGAAGGAGGCCGAACAGTACATGTTATGATTCTTTTTTTGTGGCTGTGCTAATACGCCAAAAACAAAGAGCGGAAGAAATTTACTTTTTTTCAAAAAGCACTCAAGCCAAAGTAATAATTTTCTAGATTTAATTTCATGAGCTTTTTCAAGTTCTTCTGAAGGTGTTACGTTTAGTATTTTAACGTCTTTCACACCCTTAATTTTTATTGCATTTTTATTTTATACTAAACTTCCAATATTTGAGGTGTGATTCCTTTGTAATCTTTTCATTATTGAATATAATCCAATTTAAAAAAAAAAAAACCTTTTCTATAGTTAAATATAGTGATTCATCTATATTTTTGGCCAAGGTCATTCACATAATTTAACCAAAAAGCTAATATATTGTTACAGTAGAAGATGTCGTGAGATTATGTCCTTCCTTTTAAAGAGCATAAGGCATATATCGGTGCACGAAAATGGGATGCCTTCTTTGAACGTAGAAAACGTTTCATCAATAAATATAAGATATATTTCAATTGTTCACTGACAATAAGTGTAGTTGCTCAGTTTAAATACAAGAACAAATTTAGTTAAATATCAAATTATGAATGTAGAGAAAAGGACACATGTTCTTCATAAAAGTTCAACTATCATTTTTTTTTCTACAAAGCACCATGGTTCAAAATGCATGGTATTAGTAGAGGAGGTATTTCATTTTATAACATTGCTCAGCAAATCCCAGCTTACTCAACCCAGGAGAACATCAACATGGAAAACCAAATTATAAAATGAAAAGAATTGTCATTTGTCAAATGCAATGGTGGTTCTTGACATGTTCAATAAGAGCGATCGTACAAGGGATCTCACGATAATTTAAGTCAAATCCTTACAAGGAAAAAATAAAAAATTAATTATCTACTAGTCGAAGGTATAAGATGACCAATGACAGCGGGAACGCAAAAGCCTCTAATTCACCGGGTAGCTAAACCATGAACTAGCAATCTTCAGAATGACTCTAAACTGAACACTTTTCTCACACATATAGCTTCCAATCAGCTTAGACAAACCAAAAATATATGGAATTAGGAAGCAAACGCCCATTACATGATCCTGGGAGAATCCTGGAAGGCAACAACTTGAAAAATTATTAGACGGACCTTGCTCACCACGTTATCGTGGTCCCAGTTAATAAAGTCCACTCATTTTATTTTTTCTCAATGTGTATCTTCATATCTTTCCTACATGTCAATAGAAAATGAGTAATTATTTAGAAGTTAAAATGAGAATATAGGATGAATAGACCTTATTGGCAAGGAATACAGATGACGCGGTGAACCGAATCTATTTAATAATTTCTCATTAAAGTAGTTTCTCATAACTCCGGTGAAATGAAAGAGCCACATATTTTGCAGTCTAGTATACAAGTTTTATCATTTCATAACATCAAAAGACAGTGGCATATACATGCTAAAAACATTTATTGCAAAAACACAAAAATGGATATGTGATGAGCAGTAATGAGTTTAGGATCCCACATACCATTTCATAGAATAAAAACTATCCTTGATTAGCCAATATTTCAAGTATCCAAGTTCTCCATTTGAATGCTGCTCTTGAGAGGCACATACTCCCCGAGATACCCACCCAGATGATCGTGCAAAGCACTCTTGTCGATCCCCTGATGATGATAACTCTTACAAACATAGTAGAATACACTCTGCACCAGCAAGCCAACAAGGTTGACGATCACCAAAACTCCGATCAAGAATCCCCCCACCACAATCCTCCAAAACACTCCATAAAATTCCCCACCGTGCACCACCACGGTCCCAAAGCTACCCCCAATCACGGCACAGATTGCCAAATACCCTAAAACCAGAACGCAAGCCATATTCACCCTCCCTTTCAACAACTCGTAGCTCTTCTTCATTGCTGCAAGGCCGTAAATGGGTTCGAGCACCGATACGACGCTGGCCAAATGCCATAGCGCCGTGATGTAAACGTGAACACCCAGGAACAGCACCAGAATCAAGATGAAGGCCAAGAACGATAAAACGGCGTTCTGGGTATTAACGGCAAGGGAAAATATGAACAAGAAGGCGATCAACAAGGCATTGTAAAGAAACATCAAGAGAGCAATCCAGGTGAAGGTTATGAAAAGGCGCTTAAAAACCTTGGGTATGGCTGAGATGGTGGAAGAGAAAGAGACAGCCTTTGAGGTGTAAAGAGAGGCGACTGTGAAGACAACGGCAGCTGTGGATAAAAGGGAGAAGGCGAAGAGGAAGATGAGGTAAAAGAACTGGAAGGCTAAAAGGAGAGTCCAGCGGGCAGTGTGGGATTGGAGTTGGTTTAAGAAGGGGTGGGTGAAAAGGGAGTGAGCTAAAATGGCGAAAGAGAGAGGGAAGATGAGGACTAAGGTTATGAGATTGAAGGCTTTGGGGGATCTCTCAGGGATTGAGATAGATTCTCTGAGGATGTCTGGGATGGAAAGGAACTGAAGCTCTTCCGGGGCTACATCCATGCTGTTTTCTTCTGCTAATAATTGGGGATTTCAGAAAGATGAAAGCTCGGTGATCGTTGGAAGGGGAAACTGGTAACGAGACCTGTCAGTTGGAAAACGGAGGGTAGTTTGGAGATTTTACATAATATTTTTTATGTTTCATGAATAGGATACGATATAATCGCCGCTGTCGTTGTGTTTTTGGTATTACTTTCTTTATTATTAGCGTGAAAAAAGTTCGGTAACTTAATTATTAGTTCGGTTAAAAATAAATTTTGTTCTTATAAAAAAATGTTAATATGATTATCTGATAATATATGTTTATATATTTTTTTAATCTTTTGACAAGATACATATATTTTATATATTTTTACTTTTTATAACTTATATATTTCATCAATTTGATTTATCTAAAAGTGTTATTATACTATCAAACATTGGACGTTCGTTTTATTTTACTGACAAAATTAGATGTTTGTAATATTTTTTAATTCAGTGATCAAATTGTATCTTTTAAAAAATGATATGTTACTAACCAAATTAATAATGAGTGATCGGGGTATATTTTACCCTTATTATTATTAATCTGGTATAATGATAAAAAAATCCAATGTTAAGTAAGAGTTATCCCAATTAACTTGTACACAGTTATAAAAAAATTAACTTAAATCAAATTACTGGGCTTCAAACACACTAGAAAAGTGAATGAAAATATAGAAAAGTAAACGAACATTAATATTTTATTTTTGCGATAGAACGCTCTAAAAGAAAACATTTATTAAAATAAGACCTCGAGAAGTCCAAAAATATTTGATAAAAAGTAGCACGACCTCTTCTTAAGAGGTGTAATAGGGATTATATTGATTTTTACAACCAAACGTGTAGTTAGAATTAACCAAAATCCTAATACTTCCATCAGGCGATGCAAAACGTTTACTAAAATCAAATGCTAGTTGCAGACTGAAGAAGGAGAACAATGCACAAGATTAAAAGCAAACAACCAAATGTACACTCTTCAGGATAACAACCATGGCTAATTTACTTGAACACCATTTGTTTTCGAGTCTTCACATATGTAATATTCGACCCCAGACACGCAACAGAAAAGAGTTTGCTAAGTTGAAAGTTAACATACCAAGCATGAAAAGTAGATACGGAACATAGGTAGCAACAGTTTATGAGACACGGCAATGCTAAAAGATAGCACTCACTTAGTTGTCACACAATTTTATTCCTTAATATTTCAGGCAGCAGCGCGGAGGAAGCCTATCGGAGCCATTCAAATGTCATCTTTGCTTTCCTCCCTCTCTCTTCCTACTATTTCACTGCATAAGAAAAGAAGAAATATCATACACAATGGAATGATGAATCTCATGAGTCATATGGATCATGAACTTAAACAAAGGGTGTAAATTTGGCAGCATCACAAAAGGGAAGTATTAATCATAGACACAATTGTTTCTATGGGAGTTCAAGACTTAAAAGTGGGTTTATTCAAAGAAAATTATTGCTCAGCCAGGTATTTCCAGATACTGCAATTTTAGTTTAGACATGGTCAAGAATATCTGCTACTAGGACCAAGTACTTGTACCATAATTGCAGAACCATTTGACAAATGATTTTCGATTGACAAATTATTTGAATGATGATTCACAGCAAGCAATTAACTCCCTGAAAACTTTCTGATTCTTATGGGAGACATAAGTAAAAATGAGTTCTCAATCATGCATTTTTCGAAGAGACTATCAATGTCATTGCTTCAGCAATTCATGTAAGAACCATGGAGCAAAGTAGCCAGGAACATGGCAAAATTGTTCATTCCTCCTCAAAAGAAAATAATCCATTCTTTTACCCTTTAGTTTGCCAAAGTTTAGCCAAATCCTCATCATATCTCTTAATACAATTTAATAAATTACCAGTGTTATATACATACATATATATATATATATGTATATATTTGGTTCAACAATTAACAGTAATACATTAATAAGCCAACCAGAAATTTTTAATGCAAAAGCATGTGTCAATATTTTTCTAAAACTTCATTGCTCATTCAAATGGACTTATATAAAGAGAATTCACTGTTAAGACTCATAAGATAGTACTAATTCAGCATATTATATATAGATTCAATGTCAGAACTAACCTAAAAGAAGCATGTAATAGACTTTTTATACACAGAGATTAATAGCATCAGAAATATTATACTAGTGGTTAAGCAACCAACCGGAGCATTTCAGTGAGAGTGGCGGCGGTACTCAACTCGCCGGCTTCCCTTGCTTTGAGGATGCGAAACATGAGAGCAAGTTTAACCTGAGTCCTCGCACTTTGCTGAATTATGAGTCTAGTTTCCTTCTTCAATTCCTCGCACTCCGATTCAATCATTACAAATTTCTCTTTAACTTGTCTTTGCCCTTCCCTGATGTTCCTTTGCTCCTCGCTTATCTCCTCCATTTCTGATTTCAACCTTTTGAAGCTCTCCTCCATGTTCTTCATCCCTTTCCTCCCCTGATCACCAAATCAGTTATATAATTAACAACATATTTAAGAACTGAAACCAAAATCTGCAGCGGGAAGTATAATTACATGCTTAGCCTTGGATCTGGAACGTTTCTTGCTCAGCGCGGAAGCCTGAAGACGGCTGCGTAAAGAGAAAGGAGCCATTGTTACAGAGGCAAAAGGATTCCTGCTTAAAACCTAAAAGATTGATTTATCGAAACATTTCCTCCGCGTAGAGTTATTATACTTGTACAAACTCGCGTTATCGCGCGAGATCGGTCGAAAGAGGAAAAGAGTCGCGCGACTAGTAACGCGCGAGATCGGTTGATAAAGGAACAGAGTCGCGCGATTGAGTAAAATATGCTAAAGGGTAAATTCTCGAAATAGATCCCTTTTAATTTATACATGTTTATTTTTTGTCATTGATTTTAAAAAGGTTATGTTTCGGTCATTTATATTATCAATTTCTTATATTTTGATCATTTATGTTATTGATTTATTATGTTTTGGTCATTGTGTGGATAAGTCGTGTTTGATTGATGATGTGATGTGTAAGTAAAATGAGTTAATTTTTAAACTGACCCTAAACTTTAGATAGAATTTTAGTTAGACCCTTAAACTTTAGATAAAATACAAATTTGATCTCTAATCTTTAGATAAAATATCAATTTGACCATTGAATTGGACCAAAGTTTCCCGCCCCCAATAGTCACTCACCATTGACGATTGCCACCAGCCACCGTTGTCGACCACCATTGAATCTTAAAGTTTACAATCCACTCCTTTTTGGCCTTTTGAACGCAAATTTGATGTATGTTTGAATGAAAAATATTTTGAATTCAACAAATCTAATCAAACTTTCAACTTCCTTTCAAATTAAATAAATAATAAATTCATCACTAGTATTCTTTCAAAAATAAGGACACAAAAAATCTAAATTCGTACATAATCAAATCTATAATTTTTCTATAATATTGTTATATTATAATTTTTTTAAGGATAACTACTTAAATAGTACCTCACCTATGCTCGCGTTCCTGTTTTAGTACCTCACCTATTTTTTTATTATTTTTTTCTCTTTCCTCTCCTAATTAGCCGCCAACATAATATTATTATAATATTTATTCCTCAACCAATGAGGTGGTCACCAGTCACCACCTCAACAAAGAAAATAAATCTTATTTGAAGAAAAGGAGGGATTCGAATGCTCGCCCATTTGGGGATAAGCGGGTGAGTTAGCCATTGGGCTAAACTCAATATATAATTATTTTTTTACCATAAATTACTTATAAGTCAAAAACTAAACCCCAAAAATCAAAAAAAAAAAATTGGATGCAAAGATTTTAACCTATATCCCCAAGGGAATAAATGATTGAGTCAACCACCAGGCTAAATTCCATACATAATTGTATTTTACTACAATTAATTTTAAATTAAAACAATAAACCCAAAAGCAAAGAAAAATACATATTTACGACATCGTTATCAACATAGCTTCAATTATAAAATCAAAAAATGTTTAAATTATTGGGATTAAACGTAAAGAGATTAAATTTTAAATGTACAAAGATTATAGAGACAATGAACAAATTATACAATTTTTACATAAAACGTAATAGGAACAATGTAATTGGAATATATATTGAAACTATATTTTTGTTAGATAATAATAAAAATTATATTTATTACAAAAATAAGTTAATGAAGTAAAACTAAAACAATTTGTAATTAAAAACATTTTCCACTCTGTGAATTTGATTAAAAAAATAACTTGTTGATAATTCGAATAAATATGTATTTTTTTATTTTTTGGTTTATTTTTTAATTTAAAATAAATTATGATAAAATACAACTATGTATGGGGTGTAGCCTAGTGGTTAACTCAATCACTTATTCTTTTGGGATGTGGGTTTGAATCCTTGCATCTAATTTTTCTTTAGTTTTTGGGTTTATTTTTTTGACTTAAAAGTAATTTATG
This sequence comes from Hibiscus tridactylites, assembly GCA_958450335.1. NCBI lineage: Eukaryota > Viridiplantae > Streptophyta > Magnoliopsida > Malvales > Malvaceae > Hibiscus > Hibiscus tridactylites. The sequence continues at coordinate 100,341,957 of OY288268.1, read as the reverse complement.
GTAATATATAATTATATATTGGGTTTAACACATCAGCTTTGCCGTTAGTTATAAACGGCGGAGGTATCAATTTGAAAATAAAATGTAACGTTAGGCATCAGTTTGTTAAAAAAATAGTTAAGGTACTAAAATAAGAACATGAGCATAGATAAGGTACTAAATATATAATTATCCTTTTTTATACAACAATTAAAACGAGGCGGTGCATAAGCACGATGTTTCAATCATATCCGTTCATCAATCTGAGCCGAAGATTATCTAAGTTTCACCCCTCCTATGTTTCAAATACTTGTCAACATTCCATGTAATATTCATATCAAGTTACTAATAACTTAACTTCTATTCATAATTACTTAAGTATGAAGCATTATCAATTTATAGATTCAACAACAACCCAACAAATGGTCCCAATAAAAAAAATGAGTGTTGTTCATCCTAAAAGAACAAGGTTCGAATCGCTTCATCTGCATGTATGAACATATATTACCTTATAATCACCAAATTATACATTCAACAAGTATAGCCAACTATTATGTTTTAATTTATCCATGATTTTTCACAATCATAAATAGAACGCGTTCTCTCTTTTTTTTTAACAAATTCTAAATTTAATCTTACTTAAAGGGGAGGGAATGAGGACTCTTGGGGAGGAAGGAGAATGCTCATAGCGGGTCTAGAACCTATGATCTAACAAAATATGAAACAACAAAAATGAACAACTTAGCCAACCAGCCAAATGTACTTACTCATAATTAAAACACAATCTAATTTAAGATATGCACAATAAATCTTATCTTACCTCCCTTGCAAAATATTAATCTTAAATTGACTTTGAACCGTATACTCCATAAACATAGCAATGAAAATCAAGTCTTCATTTAATTAAGTTATAATAGCAATTTTACTCTTCTACATTTTATTCATTTTTTAATTTCACCATTAATTTTTAAAACATTTATTTATTTCTTTAAGGTAAAAAAAAATTGGATCAATTCCTAAGTGACACATGAAAAATATTAAAAATAAAAATATTTAAGGTAAACTACATTGGTAGTCCACGAACTTTTAGCACACTTTCAACACGGTTATAGAACTTTTAAAATTTTCATTATGATCACCCAACTTTTATATTATTTTCGTTACGGTCACTATCGTTAGCTACCGTTAAAAAGCGCTGACGTGGCATATTATTTCTTCAATTTTCGCTCTTTTTCTTCCTCTTCTCTGTCTTTTCTTCAAAGACATAAGAACTGATAAAAAAACAATGCATTGTATGTCTTGACTTCCTTTATTTCTTCTTCCATAAACCTCAATTTGAAGTTAAAGATTACAACTCATAAAGGCAACACGTCAGAAACTTTGAGCAATGAGAAATGATTTGTAACAAATGAAATGGTTTCTTGTAGGCATTATATTGAAACAAACAAGAATAAATTTTGAAGTAAACTAAGAACAAGCAATCCTATGAAGAACACAAACAAGAAAAGAAGAGGAATCTTGATACACAGAGAGAGAGATACACAGCCACAACACTTGTCCATGTTAGTGATGTGATTTTGCATTGACAACATAAGAAGAAAGGGTTTTAATGATCCCTTGAAATTGGTATTGGAATGATGGTTCGGGGCCTCGCCATTGGAATGAAAGATAAAATTTTGAATAAATGTTATACTTTTAGTTGTCTCAACAGAGTCTAAGAAACACCCAAAAAAATTAATGATTTTTTGAATTAGATTTAAGCTTCATGGAAAGAGCAATGAGAATGGTTTTATGGGTTTTATGTATATAATGAACATCGAAGCATACAGATTCTTTTTGTCGGTTACAATTTTCAAGAGTAAACTAGGAGCAATGGTTTCATGGGTTATATATATAATGAACGGTTTATGGAAGAAGAAATAAAGAGATGAAGTGAAATGTTTTACCAATTCTTATGTTCTCGGAAAAAAGATAGAAAAAAAAAGAAAATGAGAAAATAACGTGTCAGGTCAGAATTTTTTAATGATAACTAATGATAATAACCGTAATAAAAGCGATATATTAATAAAAATTTTAAAAATTTGATGACCGTATTAAAAATGTTCCAAAAGTTCGAAAACTACCAATGTAATTTACCCAAATATTTATTTTTCTCCCTCTATCCCCTCTCTCCTATTATTGGTAGTATTATTATTTCTTTTTGTCTTTCCACGTTTTGTAAAAAAATTCAAAACTTTCGTCTTCCATCAACCATCATTATTGCTACCAAATAAAAATAAATTTAGCCTTGCATTCTTTATAATTAAAAATAATATTAAATATTTAAATTTGCCGTGAAAGTCGTTGAGCAAAAGAATCATACAAGTAAACTAGAAACGCCGTACAACCCATCCCTCCAGCAAGTGGTTCAACAAAACTGAAGAAGAAAACCCAAAGATAAGAAATGAGGAAGAGAAAAGGCTAAGGGAGAGTAACTGTTAGGGCTTAATGCAACGGTGGGTGGTTGTAATTTCGAGGTGACCATTGATAGCTGTGGGAAATTCCTAGATCCTAAATTAGTCTAAGATCATGAGTAACCGCAAGAAGGAAGCTTCCATTCCTGTTTCAGAGAAAGTTTATTGTGCATTTCCGAGGTGTTGTGCACGAATGTCCAAATTCCAAAAGCGTGGTCTTACAATATACTGCTACTGTAATTCTTGGTGCTGAACGCTCTGGGTCAGAAAATGTGTGAAATGCCATCGCTTTTTCTATATCAACTGCAAGGTTCCCTGGCACTATGATATGATATGACCTGCTTTGATTACAAAAGACGGTTTCCTTATCCATGTTGAACTTGCTGAAGGGTATATAGATTCTCTTCTTTTCCATGGAAAGATATAGCAACACGAAACTAAACACGATTCAAGGAATGAAAAAAAGAAACTATTCATGTCCGAAATAGCATAAACTACTTTCGGTAGTTACGCCTGATCTCATTCTCGTAGATATTAGAAAGCCAGGGTTTGATATTTTTCTTGGTAATTATTTACTTTGATCCTTGTTGGAAGCAAGATCATAATAAGGATTAGCTAGTTTTTTCAACTTCAAGATTCCTTTCGGTTAAATTTATTGTAACACCCCAAGATTAAAAAAAAAGTTGTGCTACCCATTGGTATTTGAACCTGCACCCTTAGTATTGTGGGTAAAAGCTATAACCATCTGATATAACTTATAAGGCCTATTACTAACCTTAGTTTGCCTTATTCGGCTCTTAAACTTATCTCCCATGTGTGTTTTGAAATCTAATAAAAAAAAATAATATCTGATATATCCATCTGCCCTCATTAATGATGTTGGTTTGAATTTTGAAAGAACCTAAAAGAATTTCAAAGGTCTTCTCCCTCACCAACTCTTCAGCTTCCATCACCGTCCCCTACTCGATCTGCCTTCACTGCCGCTTCAAGGCCATCACCGTCGGCATCACCAAAAACGCCACGATGTCCTGACCTCATTTTTTGCCTCCACACGCATAACCGAGCTGCCTTTCGCCGGTAAAACCTAGTTTGAAGTTTCGGCCAAAAACCCCTAAATTGCCGCCTTTGTTTCTTGCATTTTCCGGGATGGTTCGCCGGTCGTTCGCGATACGGCCACCGATTCCAGTTTCCCCACGTCGCGACGAGCAAAACCCCTTTAGCCGTTCACCGTATTGACGCCGGGAAGAGCCTCATTGGCGTTGCATTTTTTCGATCGCATCGTGGTTATTTTAGGGCTTTTCTAGTAAGTTTTCAATCGTATTTGGATAATTGTTGGTTGCATTCTTGAGCCCTTTCGTTGATCTATGTTTTTAAGGCAGAATCGACGCAATTGGAGTCTCCGGCAACCGTCCGACGATTCAAAAATTTGGGATAAGTGGATCGGTTCATGTTGTGGCCCAAAAGATTGAACCGGCCTAAAACGGCTACACCGGTTTGGACCTGCTTTTATCCAAGCCCAAGCCTATGATAGCTAGTCCAACTTGAACCCCTGTCCGACCCGTTCAACCCGAACCCGAACCCGAACCGAGTCAACCTGAGTTAGCTCGAGTTAACTCATCTAAGTCAGCTCGAGTTAACTCGTCTGAGTCGGTCGAGTTAACTCGTCTGAGTCGGTCGAGTTAACTCGTCCGAGTTAGTCGAGTCAAGTCGTCCGAGTTAGCCGAGTCAGCCTGAGTCAACTCAGTTGACCCTTACCAGTTGACTGTTGACGTCAGTGTTGACTTTGACTGTTGACCAAAAAGTTAATTTTTTCGAAAGATCCCGTTTTATGTTTTTCGACACCATGAGTCTGTTTTTGAAGCCCGTTTTGTAAAATTTTGACCTAAAAGCCTCTGAATCTTACTTTGAACCTGAGAGTGCATGAGTTAAATATTTAGTATAAGAGCAATGTAAATGAGGAATGATTAAGGGCATTGTTTTATTGAAGGTATCCATGTATCTCCATATTTGAAATGTTTTGGGACATCGAATTCGGGTTCGAGTGCAATCGGTTGGGGTATCATGAATCGACCGATGCAGCCCAAAGTTAAGGTAATACATTACTACCTTCTGCATGCTTTTAAAACTTGTTGGTATTTGGTTAATGCTTGCACGACCATGATTGGACATATGATTATTTCTGCTAATGTCAATCAATTAAGAAATAAGAATATTAAAGGCCAAGACAAAAACATTTGAATAAGAGGTTTGATATATCGAAAGGACTCCCGAGTTCAGTAATCGATTAATAAAAGCAGTTGATCTCCAAGTATGATTATTTTTGCTAATGAATTACAAAAATACCCTTGATGTATGAAAATGACTAAAATACCCTTGGCCGTGAAGCGATCTAGAAAATTTACCCTAAATCTGGTAAAACAACTAATTCATCTGCGAACCTCGTTTTGCTTGGAAAAGTTTTAGTAACAAAGCTTAAACCTTTAAAATTGTAAAAAACTCGAATTTTCTTGAATTCTGAATAAGTCTCCAAAGAGAAGCTTACGAAAAACTATTTGTATGTCTGGATTAGTCAAAGTGGCGTAAAAAGATTGAAAACATCGATAAGGCCGAATTGATTGAAATGAACGTAATGACTAGAAGACTGAAATATTCTCGGGTACTAATAGACAATTTATCTGAAATGATGGATATGCCCTCGAGGTCTGAAATGAATGAATAGTTGAAAGAACCGGAAGACTCAAAATAATTGTAGCACCTTCAGGCATCGAAGTGATTGAAATTACCTCTAAGACTTGGAATAAGAAATATCAATAAAGCCAAACAAAGGTAATGGCTTTAAAAGTGGTAATACACGACCCTCGTTGGTTGGTTGTTTCGAAACTATTGTGACGTTGGAAGAATATCGTACAAGAGCATGTTCGAGTTATTTGGAGAAAGTACCTAGATTAATGGTAAGAGCAGTATGTTCTTCATGTGTATTCGATGCCATAGATCTAGTTCAGGTGCAACACACATGTTCAGATACTTGGAAAATACCAATTGAATACATTTTCGATTTCTCGTTGTATGTTCGGTGGTGGCTTGGAGAAGACGAGTTTTTGTTATACAATGTAGTCAGTTCTGAGAAGTGAGTACCTGTGGTGTACTGATATGGTTAAATAATAAACCTTGTGCCATGGTTTACGATTAGTTCAAAGGGACTCAGAAACCTGATAAGTAACCAGAGCTTCTGAACCCCGAACGTCACTACTATTACCCGATAGTCTAATTACCAAATTACCTCTAAAGGTTGAAATGACCAGAATGCCCCCGTAGGCTTAAATGATTTGATCAATCTCGATACATCTGAAATCTCAATGTTCTCAATGTGTCAACTTCCGAATGTTGGTTTGAGCTGTTAGTACCGAGCTCTCTCACCTAGGGATCTCGTTCTGAAACCAGTCCAAAATTATCAGACGTCCTATGCTCCCTTTCTGATAATTATCAAGCGTCTCTGAGAAATATATTGAACCATAAAGTGTGTACTATATGTTCGTGAATACACTCTGCTTTAAACTAAAATTATATGCTCTAAATTAAAAGTATGACTCTGTTACCCGTAATAAAAGCTCAACTCTTGGCTTTTGTCTTTTGATACATTAATATATTTGATATTCATCTTTTGATACAAATATAAATCTGATATAAGTCTTCTAATATAAAATTATATATGATATTTGTTTTCTGATATTACTGTCTTCTGAATATAAACTAAATTTCATCTGGGTATATTATGTGGGATATAAATGAAGATTTGTAGGCTTAGTGTTGGTTAGCCCTTCTAGACCTAAGCTCCTACGCCTGACAGGCCTAGGGTAAGTCTTTCTAGACCTAAGGCATTCCCTTAGGTAGGCTCCTTCACCTCAGGCATAAGGTTAGACATTTTGTATGCAGTTCAGGGAGAATTGTATTTTGGAGTTCGATTGGAAGGTAGTTAAGTAAATTAATAAAACTTTCTGACCTCTTCTGAAACACACCCTATTAAATTAATGTATCAAAGTTGAACTCTCTGTACACTTACAATTCACGCTTAATGAACCACTCTAAACTCCTTGATTCAACTTCTAAAATCTGAATCTCTTTTGAATCTCCGGCTTTAGACTCTTCTCTTAAGGTTCGGGTGATCAAATAAAGAACAACTCTGTTACCTTCTGGTATAATGATCCTCTAAAATCTTGAATCGTAATTTGAGCTTATCGTTGCCTAGTTCTTCATGACAATGTAAAACTTGCCATATACCTACTTGTGCTTTTAGCATCGCCTGGTAGTTTGTATTACTAAGCTTTTCGAAGCTCACGTTGTTTTTACCATCACATGTTAAAAGATTGACCATGTTGCAGCTATCAACGTCGGTATGAGGGGTTTCTTCGGCTTTGCTTGCGGAGTACGACACCTGTGTAATTGGGGGGCATGTATATCACATTTTGTTTTATATTCGAGTATAAAACTTGTTTTAACAACTTTTATCACAGTTTTGTTTCATTGTCTGAATGTTTTCCTGAAATTATATTTTAATTCTAAACTTGATTTACGATTTTAAATGGTTTTGTAATTTGTTTATTTGAAATTTTAACGCGGGACGCTCCGGTGACTCTAATGTGACTTTCTAGGATCCGTATCAATACATAGGCAGGTCTAGAGGGTTACATTTAGTGGTTTGAAAAATCGATCACTGAAACCGTCAAGGAGGGTTGTAAATGTTTGGTAGTTGAATTGGCTAAAATCGAAATAAAGGTAGACAAGTGACACAATGATTTTAGAGTGGTTCGGTCTTCTAACAAGCACCTACATTCACTACCTTAGCACACCACTAAGGATTTCCCAATTCACTCAATAATTAATTCGTCCCCTTTTCGCAGTTTAGGAGGAAATCGTTACAACCCTATCTTTTGGACTTGGCTAAGATAGAACCAACTCTAGTTTTTCTCTCAAGGCTAAACTAGAACCTCTCCTTTTACAAGGGATTTGTTTGGGTAAACTAAATACCTCACAAGGTTGGTGTTTACACAATTTAAGCTCACAAGAGTGTACAAAAAATTTACAATAAAAACTCTTATTTGACTATGTACAAGAGAAAGGTAAAATAAAGATTTAGACTATATTTCTCTTGATCATGTTGCTTGGATGTAGTCTCTAACATTCTTCAAGTGTTTCAACCTTCAATTTATAGTCTCAATTGAGTTTGTGGCCGTTACTAGCCGTTGGGGATGTTTTGGAGCCGTTGGGGTCTTCATTTCTCACATTAATTGCAGTTATGGTGCCTACCATATCGGTACACGGGTACCCATATTGGTATGCCCTTCTTTAGAACTAGTTGTTGGGCTCTTGCCAACCTAAGCGTATTGATACGCTAGAGAGCGTATCGGTAAGATCTGCACTTTAAAAGTTCGTTGGAAAATAGTCGTTGGAGGTTGTTCAAACAGGGATCAGTATGTATTAAAGGTGTATCGGTACGACCCCTATCCATATCGATACAGGCAAGCATGTATCGATACAGGTTTTGGCAGAATCAAAACTAGAGTAAAAATGTATCGATACAGAGTATATCATATCGGTATGGTAGAGCTGAAAAGTCAGTTTTGAGTACTTTAAAACATTCCAAACTTTGCCAAAAACCTTTTTAAATACTTCAAACATATTTTCAAGTTGTTTGGACTTAAATACATGTTTTAAATTCTTTTCAAATTAATCCAAAACATTTTTCAATTATTATATCAAAACATTAGTTCTCCAATCTCATACTTTTTGATATAATAAAACCATCTTGAAAAATTGTTTGGGATTCTCTCCCTTCAAGTTTAAAAATTTGAATAAGAGATTAAAAATTGAAAAGTAGTTAAAGCTCCCCCTTATTCATTTGAAAAACACAAATTTTTAAACCAATCTCTCCCCTTTTTGTTATATCAAAAAGAATTTAAAATACTTTAGGCTCAAAATAACAATGGAGGTTTAAATTTTGAAAGTATTAAAATGTTTGGTTTTAAAAGTGGCTCCCCGTTACTCAAGCATCATTGTTAGGCTTAACAAATAATCCAAGACTTTAAACAAAAGTTAGATAACCAAATTTATAAAATAAAAGCATTAAGCTTAGAGGTTACCCAATCTTCTTTTCATGTGTGATTTGAGCATTCTTTGATTTTGCTTTCCATGTCATTGCTCGAACACACCTACAAAAGACATTCACTTGATTTTTTGTATCCAAATTGCTTTGGATCCATTTATGTTAGTCACAATGTCTTTAGTTCCCTTAGGAACCCATACTTGTCTAATCCTATAAGATATTCTCTTCTTTATAGGACAAGTATGTATAGAATGACCATGATAATGGCAATGTGAGCATTTTGTCATTATGTGACAAGATGAATTATTGAAAATATTTTCTTTTTCTTTTGTTAAGCTTTCAAGCTTAACTTTTAAATCACTATTTTCTTTTTCTAAAACATCTTTGCTTGTTTTTGAAACTCTAAATCATTTTTCAAAATTTCATTTTGGTTTTCAAAATCCACTTTTGTTTTTAAAAGAAAATCATTTTCAATTTCGAGTTTTAAAATCATTTTCTTAAATTTGGAATTCATGGTCTCAAATTTCAAAAATAATTCATTGAAAGCATCTTGCAACTCATCAAATGTATAAGAATTTAATTCATTTGAGTTAGAAGATACCTCGGGCTCATCGAGAGCCAAAACACCATCCACCTTTGGATTGGAGAGAAGGTTTGCACATGATTGATCATCATCTTTCTTTTCTCTCTTCTCGTTGCCATAAAGCTTCTCAAGTTTCTCCCATAATTCTTTGGCACTTTTGCATGTGGAGATCTTCTTGGAAACTTCTTCGTTAAGGCCACAATAGAGAATGTGCATCGCCTTGGTGTTTAGCTTTGCCTTCGTGTCGTTGGCACTCATTTGCTTTTTCTTCTTCTTTAGAGCTTCCAAATACTCATCTTCAATGATGTCCCAAACCTCATAATTTTGAGACTTGATGAAGAATTTCATGATATTTTCCCATTGGAAGTATGCTTCTCCTTCGAAGAGTGGAGGACACGAGATAGATCGACCTTCTTCAAATCTTGCCATTTTCTTGAACAGTGGACTTCGAACAAATGATCTTTACTCCCATGTGTTAGTCCTTCGGTGAAGACGAGGCTCTGATACCAATTGTTGGGATTTATGGTGCTCGATTTTCTTCAACCGATGTGTTTGATAAGTTTGGAGAAGTTGGATAATTGAGTGTTTTAGTGGGAGGTGAAAATTGGACAATAAGACACAAAGAATTATAGTGGTTCAACCTTCTAACCAAGGTGTACATCCACTACCTTAGCTCCCCACTAAGGATTTCAACAAATTCACTCTAGAATTTTGTCCCCTTTTCTAGGCTAAGAAGGCAACCTTTACAACTCTCAAAGCTTTCTACCCAAAGCTTGAGTAAACCCTCTTTACAAGAAAAATTCTAAAATCTCTCTAATAGGTATTTGTTTGCACTATTTAGCTCTCACCCAAAACCTAAACACTTGAGCAAATTTAACAATGTTTAGCTCACTGGTGTTGTTTATACAAGAAATAGACAATTTAGCTCTAAGACAAAATCTTAATCATAGTGTTGTTGACAATTGAAGCATTAACCTTCTCTTGATGCTTGGAGGTCCCTTTTATACTCCTAATTGAGTTTGTAGTCGTTACTAGCCGTTAGGGTTGAATTAGAGCCGTTGGAGACTTTATTTCCAACATTTATTGTAGTTTTGGTGCCTATCATATCGGTACACGAGGACCCGTATCGGTACGCCCTTCGTCAGAACTAGTCGTTGGGCTCTTGCTAGCCTAAGCGTATCGATACGTTAGGAAGCGTATCGGTACGGTCTGCACTTTAAAAGTTCGTTGGAAAATAGTCGTTGGGGGTTGTTAAAACAAGGATTGGTACGCTTTAAAGGCGTATCGGTATGACCCATATCCGCATCGATACGGGCAAGCCTGTATCGATACGAGTTTTGGCAAAATCAAAACTGGAGTAAAAGGTATCGATACGGGATATACTGTATCGGTATGATAGAGCTAAAAAGTCAGTTTTGAGTACTTTAAAACATTCCAATCTTTGCCAAAAACCTTTTTAAATACCTCAAACATATTTTCAAGTTGTTTGGACTTAAAGACATGTTTTAAATTCTTTTTAAATATATTCAAAACATTTTTCAATTATTATATCAAAACATTAGTTCTACAGACAGGCCGTGGAAAGTAGGTAAAAGGTGAATCAAACTCGTTTTTAGCACGAATGGTGTTGTGCCATTCGGGAAGGTAATGCACATCGGCTATTGTCCATCGGGTGCCGCATTTAGCTGGCGAATATTTTGATCTCCGTCTCCCATCGGATTCGGTTCTTCGTTGGTATGATCGAAATTCGACCCTGCTTCGGATGTGATCTCTAGATCGCGTTCAAGTCTTTGTTGGCGTTGTTTTTTCTTCTTTTCTTGAAGTGTTTGTGCGTGCAACTTTCGGGCTAGTGCTTCGATTTCTAGGACGTAATCAACTTGTTCCCCCGAATTACTCCTAGTCATAAATCAATAAAGAACAATATTAGTAACTTTGTCGTAGTCCCCGGAAACGACGCCAATTTTGATACGCGTCGTTACTTGCGTCAAAATAAATCCTTAAACTCAAATACATAATTAAAAATAATATAGCGAGAGTAAGAGTCGATCCACAGGGACTAAGGAGTTCCAACACCTATTCGTTTTGGCTTAGACTAAGAAACCTGCAAATAATAAAAATGAGGGTTTAATAAACTAATTCGAGTAATAGAAGTATAATAAAAGTGAAAAGAAATATTGAAATAAATTATAGAATGAATTAGCCTCAAGCTTCGCTTTGCCACAACTCTTCTTGATCACGTAAATGAATTTTGCTTCAACCTTCTTGCCGGTTATAGTCTACAAGGCCCAACCCTTGTAACTTGCTTCTCTACGTTAAACTCAATTCCCAGGGCAATCTTTGAAATCAAGTGCTAAGTTGGTTAGCTACGGCTATCGATGCTAACACAAATCTGTATTAGTGCTGGAGAAGCCCGTGCTCGGATAGTTGTCTCGACGAGAATCGTTTCCGATTTTGATTCCCCTCAGTGGACCGCCACTAAGTTTGTTCTTAGGGAGTTGAATTTGCTACAAGCTTATTCTCGTCCCCAACGGTGGATCTGAACCACTTCTAATCCGACGAAGCCTTCGGAATGAAATAATTGAGATGCCTAAAGGTTAGGCCGATTGCCTAACCAATTTTACAGATAATTGAAAAAAAACTATTAGAGGAATGAAGAACTCTTCTAATCTCACGAGGTAAGTCGGGTTTGGCGTTGCTTTTGGCTAAGAGAAATTTAGCTAAACATGGTTGGTGAAGAAACCATACTTAGTTTTAACAAAGGAAAAGAAAAATAAAAACCAATAAAGGTAAAAGAAAAGAGATATATTTAAGCTCAAGATAAATGAAGAACAAGAGTGAATTCTATGGTGAGTTTCACCCCAAAGTGGGGTATTTATAGTAGTCTAAAACCCTAAAAATCACTCAAAATGATAAAGATAAGTTTTAAAATAATTCAAATTAATTACATAAGACAATGATAAAGTTTAAAATTTAAATCTCACTGATAAGAAAGTTGATATGTGGCTGATAAGTTATCACGCTGTTGACGTCGGTTTCTAGAAGGTGCTGACATGACGTCCAGTCAGCATTCATGCCCTGTTCATGCTCAACATCCCAGCCACGAATCCGGATTTTCTGCAGTTCCCAGCCTTTTCCTGTTTGTTCTGCATCCATCAAGTCTTTCATGAGAAAACATGAAATATCCCACAATTAAGATCCACAAATAATCAATTTAAGCACAATTAGGAATAAAACAACGACTAAACTAGCTACTCATCAAGGACTATGTTGATTGAATGTATAAATATGAAAGACTAAATGTGCTATTAGACCAAGTGTCATAACGGTCACGTTAAGTATTTAACGGCCGAGTTACTATTTTTGTTTAAAAAACATAAAGTTTAGGGTAAACTACTTAAATGACCACCATACTACTGGTAAAGTCGCAATTTGACCACCTTGTTTTTTTCGAACCAATTAAGCTATCATACTATTAATTTGAACTCAATTTGGCAGCCTGACGTTAGAATCTAACGGCAGGGTGACGTGGCAGTTAAAAAAATAGGGTATAATTACACATTTAGTCCCTATTATTTACATATTATTTTAATTTAGTCCTAATTTTAATTTAATAAAATTAAACTTAGGGTTTGAGAGAGCTCAACCTTATTTGGATTCTCAAAATCTCTGCACCAAAGGATAGATTCAAGCTTAAGATATTCAAATATGGCTTTGGATTTTAATTTGGATGGCTAGATTTCCTCAAAATTAGATTTTTTCACACTGGGATTTTGAGATTTCAACAATGGTGGAATAATAGAGAATAAAAAAGATGGTGTTGAAGATGCTTAATTAAACACATTAAATTTAATAAAAATATAAATGAAAGATGACAAATTAAGTTAGTGGAGAAATTCTTTTTGTGTGTGCTAATTACTATATAAGACTTAATATTCGATCTTCATTTAATTCCCACTTTCTATACACCAAAGTGTTTTGGACAAATTTCCAAGCAAGGACTTCCTGAATACATATATAATAATAATATAATTGAACCTATACAACTCCAATAATTTTTCAAGTGATAATCTTACAAGTTAGTGACCGTTCCTTATTATTTTAGTTGTATTTAACATATTTTCTAAACAAAACAATGAAAATAATGGTTTGTTAACGAAATATTAAATTACTTGTTCAAAGTAATAAAATATGCTTTCATTCTACAATAGCCTATGTTTTAGTTTTCGCTCAGGGCCCCGAAAATATTCATGACGACTTTGATCCAAGCCAAGAGATGATTGTCAAACTGATGCTAAAATTCGTCATAGGAAGGCACTCCAAACAAGCCGACCATCAGTCAGTGTCGAACAACTAAAAAATGGAATAAAATTTGTCACTAGACCAAATCGACATGATCATCGTATTAAAGGAACATATTCATGACGACTTTGATCCAAGCCAAGAGATAACCGTCAAAACTGATGCTAAAATTCGTCATAGGAAGGCACTCCAAACAAGCCGACCATCGGTCTGCGTCAAACAACTAAAAAATGGAATAAGATTTGTCACTAGACCAAATCGACATGATCATCGTATTGAAGGAACATATTCGTATAAAAACATTCGATGGCCTATAAAATCAGACCGTCGAAGAAAAATAACTTAAAAAGGTAGAAGGAAGTGTAATTTTTTAGCATAAAAAGGAAGTGTAAATTTGGATACACAAACTGTATAAAATTTATTTTACACAAGCCTATATATTTTCACTATAAAATCTTAAATATTAAATTTCTAACTTTAAACCATAAAAACTAAACCTTAAATTCTAAACCCTAAAACTTAAACATCTAAACTTTAAATCCTAATTTAAATCTCTAACCGTTAAAACTAAAAGATTTGTTTGATTTTACATATTCGTGTATCAAAAAAATTTCAAAAAAGGAAAGACAAAAAATTTAGAAATTTTTGGTAACAGCAGTTTGAGAATAGAATATTTGGGAAGCATATTCGATGAAGAGATAATTATTAGCGGGGAATCCAAATAGATACTACTAATTCGCAAGTCCAATGATAAATAATTACATTAAAATGGGATGCTATGCTTTTCAATAATTAATCAACAAACATGGGATTTGACAATTTTGGTTTGGCCATTGAGTTGACTATTGACTTGCTATAGTTTTTTTTCTCTTTCTCCCTAATGCTTTTTACCGTAGGCTATGGCGGATGAACAAGTTCCCAACATCTGATTCCCCCTCTGCAAATTGCATGTGATCTCTTAAAATAATTAAAAAGGACAAACTTTTATTTTTATTTTTCTTTGAGATATATTTTTTATTCATGTTAAACTATTTTTTCAGGAAATAAGGTAAATGAAAAAAAAAATTAGTTGAAATAACTTGGGTTGAAGATTATTTAGGGTATTGCGACAAATGATGCAGTGGAGAGACAATTCGCTCTGAAGAGTTTCAATTTTTTTTATATAGAATTCGTCATTTTCTCCGGACTAATTTCATTTGCTTAACATTCTATGCACTTCAATATATATAGAGAGAAAGCAAATGACGAGTTTCATAAATAAATAAAAAAATCATTTTTCACTGAAACTCCTTGGAAACAGATAATAAATTCTCCCTCCACATTAAGAAATGTTATAGTTTCTTAAATATTTTTAAAAAAAATCTCCAACCCACACTATTTTTAATTAGGGTAAATTATACTAATGACCACTGAATTAAAGGGTTGGTGTCGATTTGACCACTATATTTTCAATTGTGTTAAATATACAACATAATTATTTAATTGGTTCTAATGTAGCCACCCGCCGTTAAAAAAAAAACGAAAAAGTTAACGGGACTGTTAAAATGATTGGTATAATTACACATTTAGTCCCCATTATTTATACAATTATTTAATTTAGTCCTAATTTTAATCTAATAAAATAAATTAATTATTCAATTAGGTGGTGACACCTTATTTGAGAGATTTATCTATTTTTATTAGATTTATTTTCCTTCCCCAATCAGGTGATAACACGTGCCACCACCAATTGGAGTAAGAAAAATGAAGAAGCTAAACCCAAGGGAAATCAAACCTAGGTCAAATAGGAAAAAAAGCAACATAATATATGTGGTATATGTATTATTCGATTGGAGAAAGAAAAATAAAAGCAATGTAATTGGCAATGGTATAATTTGAACCTAGGAATCCTTGGTAAAAGTGGCAAAGGTTTACCACTAGGCTAGACATGAATTTGTGATATAAAATACTAACTATAATATATGAGTTATTCGATTGTAATAGTTATAAAAGAGAAATAAATGTGATTTTAGGGGCTCGAACATCACACACTTATGATGCATAAAAACGTATAACCCAATTAAATATAATTTTATAATTTTTTATATTATGTTCATTATTCTTTTAATTTTTTAAAACTTAATTAATAATTATTAACATTTTCATTGAATTGATTTTTTAATTTAATTAATAATTTTAATATTTATTAAAAATTAATTAAATTATTATATATAATTATATTAAAATAATTTAATTTAAAAAAGGGTAAACACTAGACTTATTAGGGTTTCCATGACAATATCCTCCGACTTTATCGGACAAGGCTGCGGACTGGCGCCGGCGGGATGGCCCCCTGATCAGCAGGATCAGGCTTCGGATAGGGTAGCCGGAGCGATTGTGGACAGCGGTATCCTCTCTGGTATTGATCATAGCGTGGCGAGGCAGCAAATGGAGGTGGAGGTTTCGCTTCCCGTGAGCGATGGTTCTGATGGAGCTGATGGTGGCTCGGGTGCTGGACCTACGGAAGCAGGGGGCCCGACAGAAAACGCGAAGGGGAAATTGTCCTTCCGTGATATGGTTGTTGGGCAGCGATCGGAAGGACATAAGGACAATTTCATATGTGATTTGGACGTTGATCTTGAAGCCGATGATGTGGTCATTGGGAACGTTGGTGAGGTACCGGAAATTAAATTTTTCGAGAGAGTACATCGTATCATTGATGAGAAATTGGCGAAATCCTTGGTGGTGAGGCTTTTGGGAAGGCCAATTAGGTATCGTGCGTTGCATAATAGAGTGCATGTGATGTGGAAACCGGTGGGTGAAATTAGCATCATCGATCTTGACAATGAGTATTTTCTCGTGAGGTTTGCGATGGATGCGGATTATGAGTGTGTCTTGTCTGGGGGGCCATGGATGATCTATGGTAGCTATCTCACGGTCCAACCGTGGTCTCGGGAGTTTTCTACGGCGATTGATTATCCTAGGAAGTTGTTGGTGTGGTTGCGGCTTCCGGGACTACCTTATAGATACTACTCGCGTAGTATGTTTGAGACCATTGCCGGGATCCTTGGTGAGGTGATTCGCGTGGATTTTAATACAACAGAAGGCTCACGTGGAAAATTTGCTCGTCTTGCCGTGGTTGTGGATTTGGAGAAACCGTTGATCCCGACTATTATCATCGATGGACGGCATCAATTAATTGAGTATGAAGGGTTATCGCATTTTTGCTTTGCTTGCGGCAAGTATGGTCACTTGAAGGAAGTATGTGCGACTACCACGGCAAGTAAGGGGAAAGCTAAGATGGTGGAGAGTGTTGTCCCGGAAAAGATGGATCGTTTTGGTCCTTGGATGCAGGCTCCAAGTCGCCGGCGTCGGCCACTTACGGTGAAGGATAAGTTACCATTGCGGACAGCGTCTAGGCAACAGCCCGGTTCGCGTTTCAGTCCGCTTATAATGGATGAGGGTGGCACTGGTATGGTGGATGAGGTAGGAGTTAGGGAGGTGATTCATGGTGGTTCGAGTAGTAAGGATCGTAGGGAAAAGGAGGTGGTAGAGGATGGCACTTCGGAAATAGGCGTTTCGGATGTTGGTTTGGATAAGCAGACAACTAAGGAGGCTAAATCGGTTTCAACGGATGTGGTTGGTAATGTGTTGCAGCACGTGGAGGTTGCTGGTGGGAGTGTAGCGGTCGACATGGGGGGTGTTGGTGTTGGTGGGATGTTGGATGGTTCAGTTGCTTCGGCAGATTTGGTCATTGTGGAAAATTCATCCCTTCCATCCACTAACCATACGGCAGTGAGAGTGGTGGATGATGGGGGGCGACAACCTTTGCAAGAATTGAATGGTCGGCATAACATTGGGGCCAACCGTGGGAGTGGAAATAAAGGAGCGAGTCGCAATCGGTTAGCCCCTAAGGGAATGCCGTTGAAAGGGATCAAAGCTAGGAAATCGGATAGCTCCGCTTTATCTCAAGTGGCGGTAAAGGATTGGACAAACGAATTGTCTAATTCTTTAACGGTGGCGAAGAAGGTGGAGCAACATACTAAGAAGGACATGCTGGATGCTAGAGGCGAGAGTAGGGATTCAGTTCAGTGGATCAGGAATGTAACATTTGAGGGGCCGTCGTCGGGTATGCCTCAATGATTTTTACTTTACCCTCCCTCATTATTTTTATGGTTAAGTTTATTGTTTGGAATGCTCAAGGCGCTCTTGGCCTTGATTTTAACCATTACTTTCGAGTGGTGGATAGGATGTATTGCCCGGATATTTTTGCTATTGTTAAGCCACGTATCAGTGGCGTTGCGGCGGATTCTTTTATTCGTCGTGCTGGGTATGATTTTTCGTATAGGGTTGAGGCGAATGGGCTCTCCGGTGGTATTTGGGTCCTATGGAGGAATAAAATTCAATTCGATGTGTTGGCTTTATCTAATCAATTTGTGCATGGTTGGTGTGGGGACTCGGAATCGAATGTCAGCTTTTTCCTAACTTTTGTGTATGCTAGCCCCAATCATAGTAAAAGACGTTTGCTTTGGGACCAACTCCGTGCGTTGGAGGTTGACGGTGATATCCCATGGGTGCTAGGTGGGGATTTCAACGCCATCTACTCACAACGGAGAACGGGTATCTGCCGCCAGTTTAGTGATTTTATATTCATGTCTGGTTTGCATGATATGGGATTTAACGGCCCTCGGTTTACTTGGAAAAGGGGGGGACCTTAGTCAGCGTCTGGATAGATGGGTTTGTTCTGGTGCGTAGTATAATGCGTTTCCCCTATCGGAAGTTTTTCATCTTCAACGTTTGGGTTCGGACCATAGACCTATTTTGTTATCAACTGATCGTTTACAAGGCAACCAAGGGTCTCGGCCGTTTAGGTTCGTCGCAGCCTGGAATGAGCATCCGGAGTTCGCATCTTTGTTGAACGATAACTGGAACAAGGAAAGTGCGGTGTTTGAGAATTTAGCTAGATTTCAGATCAGTAGTAGACGGTGGAATAGAGAGATTTTTGGGCACATCGGGCAACGGAAAAAGCAGCTTTTAGCCCGTATCCGGGGGGTGGAGTTAGCCATTGAACGACATCAAACGTCGTTTCTGGTAGAGTTGGAGAGGAGTTTAAAAGGGGAGTTGTCTGAGGTCCTTAAGCAAGAAGAGAGTCTTTGGTTTCAGAAATCTCGTAGTAAGTGGAAAAAGCAGCTTTTAGCCCGTATCGGAACACAAAATATTTCCATGCGAAGACTTTGAACCGTCGCCGAAAGAATTCGATTAAGATGCTTAAGTTGGATAATGGTGATTGGTGTGATGATCCGTCGGCTTTGCAGGACCATGCAATTGAGTACTTCTCCTCCCTCTTCACGTCGGAGCCGTGCAGGGAACCACCTGGACTGTGTTCGAATGGGTTTCCACGGGTGAGTAGGGGTGATATGAATGGTTTGATAAGAAAGATGTCCTTTGAGGAGGTTACTGAGGTCGTCTTTAGCATGGATCCTCTTAAGGCTCCTGGTGCTGATGGTTTTCAAGCAATTTTCTTCCAAAAGAATTGGAGTACAGTGGGTGAGTCGGTTTTCCGGTTTGTGGTTTATTTCTTTGAAAATGGATCTCTCCTTGAGGATGCAAATCAAACTCTATTGTTTCTTATCCCGAAAGTTCAGACTCCGACTAAGATAAGTCAATATCGTCTCATTAGCTTTTGTACCGTTTTATATAAAGTTATTACGAAAATTTTGGTTAATAGACTTAAATCGTTGTTAACTGATTTGGTGAGTCAGAATCAGGTGAGCTTTGTCCCTGGCCGCCAGATTACTGATAACATCATTTTGGCACAGGAAATTGTACATTCAATGTCCAAGAAGACAGGGGTGAAAGCTTGGATGACGGTTAAGGTGGATCTAGAGAAAGCGTACGATCGTTTAGAATGGGTGTTCATTGAGTCCACGATGTTTGATATTGGCTTACCGGCTAAGTTTGTAAATTGGGTCATGCTCTGTGTTCACTCTGTGCAGACTCGGATTATTATGAATGGGGATCTTACCCCTAGTTTTCGGCCTTCGCGTGGGATCCGGCAGGAGAACCCCCTATCTCCGTATCTCTTTGTGCTCTGTATGGAACGAATTTCCCATGCGATTAATAGGAAGGTTGCTGAGGGGAACTGGAAGAGTATTGCTTTGTCAAAGCATGGGCCTGGCATATCCCATCTTTTCTTTGCTGATGATTTGGTCCTGTTTGCTGAGGCGAACATGAGTCAGATGCGGATGGTGAATGAGATTTTGACCATGTTTTGTGCTTGTTCGGGGCACCGGGTAAGTACAACAAAGACCACTGTGTATTTCTCTAAGAATTTAAGTAAGGATAGGGGGCTAGCTTTGGTAGGATATGGGGGCTTTCAGCTTGTTGAGGATTTGGGCATGTATCTAGGGGTTCCTTTATTGCATAAGCGGGTCACATCTACTACCTACATGTTCCTCATTGATAAAATTGAGAGCAGATTAACTAGATGGGCGGCGCGCACCCTATCGTTAGCTGGGCGAATCACATTTGCAAAGGCGGTTCTCCAGGCTATCCCCACCTATGTTATGCAAACGGCTTGGCTTCCGAAAGGCGTTTGTGAGGCTATGGAACGCATTATCCGTAGATTTATCTGGGGCTCCTCTTGTGGCTCTAAGGGTATTCCGTTGGTTTGATGGAATGTTATATCATCGGAGGTTAAAGAGGGTGGTCTTGGGTTGCGGCAACTTGAGCGCCATAATCAAGCGCTTCTCATAAAGGTTGGGTACCGATTAATTACTGATCAGAATAAGCTCTGGGTGCAAGTGCTTCGCCATAAATATATGTGGGACGCTTCTATCCCTCAGAATATATACCGAATATGGTGTTCTCAATTGTGGAGAGGTTTAAGCCAAATCTGGGAAACTATTTGTAGTGGAATCTGTTGGAATATCCGCGATGGGTGGAACACAAATTTCTGGTATGACCAATGGTTGGATGGTGATGGTGTACTGACTAAGCGGTGTGTTGCTGGAAACACGCCTCGAAATACACCGGTAGCGGCATGGATTGACGTGAATGGAGAGTGGGACTGGGGTAGGCTTGCGGGGGTGTTGCCGGATATAGCGATACAGCAGATTCATGTTGTCGCTCCACCGCATGCTGCCTTGGGTTCGGACTAGGCGGCTTGGAAATGGGAGTCGTCGAGATGTTTCTCTACAGCGTCGGCGTATAGGGCGCTGGGCAGTGGGGTTGTGCCGGACAATCCAAGTTTATGGTCGTGCATTTGGAAGCTTAAAGTACCCCAACGTATTCGAACATTTCTGTGGTTAGTGGCTCATGGGAAAGTTTTGACAAATGTGGAGAGGGGTAGACGACATTTGACAGCGAACAGTGATTGTAGTGTTTGTGATGGCGTCGCAGAGGACCTGGAGCATGTCTTGCGCTATTTTCCGCGGGCGTGGAGCCATTGGTCGAAGCTCATCTATCCGACTCTGGTCCAGGAGTTTCGAGCCTTACCTTTTGAGAGCTGGTTCTGGGGTAACATCGCAGGAACGATGCGGGGTTGGTCGTCGGAACAAGAGTGGCCCACCATGTTTGCTGCTGTTACTTGGTTGATCTGGAAGGAGCGGTGCAACAGGGTGCTGGGTGATAGTACTGCTGGTCCAAGGGACTTGGTGGCGGCTGCCGTCCGCCTGCGGAACGATTGTGTAACAACTGCAACATCTTCTGCTGTTAGGGGAGGGAGTGTTAACAGGCGAGGAATTGACTTGACGCGGTGTCAATGTCCGACAAGGGGAAGGGTTAAGGTTAATGTCGATGGGTCGGTTAGGGGGCCGTTGCAGGTGGCGGCGATTGGTGGCGCTATTCGTGACGATACAGGGAATTGGATTTTCAGTTTTGGGCGATGTGTCGGCCGTTGTTCGATTCTCATGTGCGAACTTTGGGCGGCATACGAGGCCCTTAAACATGCGTGGGATTTTGGTTGCCGACTAGTGGATTTTGAGACGAATAACTCTACGATTGCGGATATGTTGAATGGCAAGAAGGATGTGCTTAGTGAGCATAACTTATTTAACCGAATTATAGAGCTCATGGGGCGTGATTGGGACTTGACTATACGATATGTTCCTCGGGTTACTAATATGGTTACTGATAAGATGGCATCGCTGGCTTTTGATTGGTCCTTTAGTGGAAAGATTTGGCTCTGTCCCCCCGGAAGTGGTGGATTTGGTGCTCGACGATAGGAATTTTTCGGCTTAGTTTTCTTTGCTCTTGTTCTTTTGATGTTTTGTACGTAACAACACATGTACTCTTTTTCCCCAACTAGGTTTAGGGGGGTTTTTAACGAGGCATGTGTCGTTACTCTCTTTTATTAATAAAAAAAATCAAAATTTTAAAATTATATTTAATTGGATTATATGTTTTTATGCAACATAAGTGTGTCATGTTCGAGTCCCCTAAAAGCACATTTATTTCTCTTTTATAACCATTACAATCAAATAACTCATATATTATAGTTAATATTTCATATCACATATTCATGTCTGGCCTAGTGGTAAACCTTTGCCACTTTCACCAAGGATTCCCAGGTTTGAATCATACCATTGCCAATTACATGGCTTTTATTTTTCTTTCTCCAATCGGACAACACATATATTATATTTGGTATTCCATATATTAGAAACATGCTTAGCCTAGTGGCAAGAGTTTTGCTTTCTTTACCTAATGATCTAGGTTCGATTCCCCTTGGGGCGAGCTTCCACTATTTTATTTTTCTTACTCCAATTAAGTGTCACCACCTAATTGAATAATTAATTTATTTTATTAGATTAAAATTAAAACTAAAATGAATGATTGTATAAATAAAGGGGACTAAATGTATAATTATACCAATTATTTTAACAGTGCCGTTTTCTTTTTTAACGGCAGATGACTACATTGGAACCAGTTAAATAGTTATATGGTATATTTAACACAATTAAAAATATAGTGGTCAAATCGACACCAACTTCATAGTTCGGTGGTCATTAGTATAGTTTACCCTTTTAATTATTTTTGAGTAATTATTTAACGCACACGCGTTTGTAGAAATTTTGTTTAAACAAATGCCTTAGTTTAGTACTTGTGAGAAGAAAAAAATTTCTATATAAGATAATAATCTCCAAAAAAAAATTTAAAAAAATCTCCAATCCACTCTATTTTTTCTAATTATTTTTTTATTTACATTATTTTTCTGAAAAAACCTAAATTGTCACCCTGATTAATTTTGCATCAGACATAATTATCAATAAGCAGATGATAGAAAGTGAGAGATTATTGTTATAATTCACCAGGCACTTGGAAAACTAAATAAATGTTATTTTCATTAAAGATGATATAACTTGTGTCACACTAACTTCCCCTGATACTCCACCCTCCAATCATAAAAAAACAAATACACAATCACCACATGAATATTTTAATTATATTTTTGGTGGACTATAATATTATAAAAACTGTAATTAAACCTAACAAACGTGTTCATCAGAATCGTAAGAAAAAAGTACAGAAAAAAAACAGAAGGAACAAAAACCAAAACCAACTAAACTAGTATACTACTACTTTCTGTGCCATGAGCGGAGTATTTTTTTTCTCAATCTAAAAAAGCTGGCCTAGAGTTTTAGCTGCTACTGTAGGCTATACAGAGTTCTGAAGACAAGTATACTGAGAACCTGCAAAAACAAAACAGAATCTCTTGCCTCTGTGTTAGAAGTTGTAGTTGCTCACGGCAAAACCGTCTTTGGGTTCTTGTTTTTTATCTCCTCACACTCGGTTTTGCTTTGGTTTTGTTCAAAGGGGTACGTATGTAAAAGATTTTTACTTTGGGTTTGTTTTGTTCTTGGTGGCAGACGAGCCTGTGGTCGATACTTGGGTTGACCCCACCTTGGTACTCTACTTTTTTGCAGTTATGAATGAAGATAAAGAGAGAAAAATCTTTGTCTGTCCTGTAATTCATTCATTTATTTTTTTCCCTTATGTGATTCATCCCTGGTGCCGGTCTGTTCTTTCATTTTTGGTGTATATGGCAAGTTGGCATCAGATTGATGTTTCAAAGATTTGATTTTTGGTCGATTTTTAGCTTCCTTAGTGCGTGGGTTGAAAGTTCAGCCACTTTATCTGAGATTTTAAGTTGTAAAATTTGGTTCCTTTTCAGTTTTTTTTTAGATCCTCTCAATTCCGATTTAGAATTTTGGTTAGATATTGAATTTGGGTGTTGTCTTCCTCTGTTTTATATCGCCGTTAATGTTTCTGGCTTCAATACATTTGCAGGATTTTGCTGGCGGCTTCTTATTCTCAGTCAGCTTTTGAATGGATTTCAAGTGAAGATTAGATTTGGTCAATTGAGTTCATTTTTGGGGATTTGAAATCGAGTTGTGTGGATTAGGGATCAAGTTCTAAGTACTTAGTGATAGCTTGAGTATAAATAATATTGATTCAGTATGGAAATGGCTTCAAGAGTTGAGATTGATGAAGATAATGACAAGGGAAGCATGTGGGATTTGGATCAGAAGCTTGATCAGCCAATGGATGAGGAGGCTGGGAGGCTTAGAAACATGTACAGGGAGAAGGTATGCTTCAATTGTTTCAGTTCATCTCTGTTTAGTTGAAATAAAGTAGCTCTTGGGTCTTGGCTCATGTTAGTCTACCTTATTAGGGGAACTGATTTAAAGCCTTTCCCTTGCATAAAATTGTAATCTACTTTCAGTTTTCTATGCATTTTAAGTGATTGTCTGAGATGAGGTTTTGATGATATTGTACTTCTTTTGTTATTTGGATCAGTTATAGTTTCTGATATGGTTTCAATTCCCTATAGAAATCATCCACGTTATTGCTTCTGCGGCTTGCGTTCCAAAGTCTTGGAGTGGTTTATGGTGACTTGGGCACTTCTCCCCTATATGTTTTCTACAATACATTTCCTGATAAAATTGAAGATCCAGAGGATGTTGTTGGAGCTCTTTCATTGATTATATACTCCCTTACTCTTATACCGCTCCTCAAGTATGTGTTTGTCGTGTGTAAAGCAAATGACAATGGTCAAGGTGAGCTGATATCAGTGTATGAGGATATGCATGTTATAATTTAATCTGAGGCGTTATTTTGACAAACAAAATGCTTCTTAATGCTTCACAGCATGCAGAACCATAGGCTTGAACAATTATTTCTGTCCTTATCCTAGTTCACTTTATTAATACTAACACTAATTTCACCTACTTATCTTTTAGCGGTTGATAATGAATCCTTCTCTTTTGTTGTCATGCAGGTGGAACATTTGCTCTATATTCATTGCTATGTAGACATGCAAACATAAAAACTATTCCTAATCAACACAGGACGGATGAGGAGCTAACAACTTATAGCCGCTCCACATTTCATGAACTATCATATGCTGCTAAAACAAAGAGATGGCTAGAGAGACATGTGTCCAGGAAGAATGCGCTTCTTATTCTTGTCCTGGTTGGTACATGTATGGTCATTGGTGATGGAATACTCACTCCGGCGATATCAGGTATTTTGCTTATACTCTGTCATGCTTGACCTCCATTGACTGGATAAAAGGATTAAGATGGCTTACCATTCGTGGTGGCTTTTCTCTGTTTGTTTTATGCTCAAGTGTATTTGAAGCAAGTAAATGAAAAAGACATCGACATGCATTCGCCCTGATTTTATCAGAAAGTAAATGGAATTTGTCAGGTAGTTTTGTACTTGTCAAATTGTACTTAATTGGTAGCATGAAGTCTTACTAAAACTCTGAAACCTAATTTATGCTTTTCTGATCAAACTCATTAGTGGAAAATTTTCTTATCCACTTGATTTTTTTACTTATATAGTGAAACCACTTGGATAATAGATGGTAGAAATATATTTCAAATTCCAGTCTGTTGAAGTCTCCATTATGTTTGACATTAAAAAAAATGATGCACGAGATAGGTGTTCCTTTCGGGAATATGCATATGACCATCTGGTTGAGTGGAAGTGACATGGATTAGAGATCCAACAAGAAAAGAAAATGACACGGGTCTTGCGTGCTATTCTCATTGAACAGGATTTATTTAAAATCCATGGATAACCATATTCTAATAAACCCTTGTTCTTAAATGCAAATTACAAAATTGGAATAAGTATTCAGATATATATACATTTGACATGAGTAAGTTGTTCATAGAGAAACTTGAATTTTGACGGACACCTTCTGAACTCATCCTTGCCGTTTCCCTTCACGATTCTTGAAAAATACTGTTTTTCCATCCAATTTGGAAGCATTTGCTTCCATACTTAGTGCTAAATGGAAACACTTGGAAGACTTACTTAGTGATGCTACCGCACCTACTAAAGCTAAGATAAAGGATATATTCCAGATTTCATTAACTATCTGCTCTTATCATTTTTTACCATTGTTTCTATCAGTATTATATTTAACCAATTTTACTCCATGGAAATTCTGTATAATATATTGTTGATATGCTAATGTCAGCACACTTCTTTGCCTGCTATCTTTGCCAGTTCTTTCAGCCGCAGGAGGCATCAAAGTGAACAGTCCACACATGAGCAATGGTACCTCCTTTCTCTTCCTTAGACTTTATTCTTTCTTTGCATCCTTTGTTTGAACTCATTCGACGATATATATCCACCTTTTTCTATAAGGCCAGTAATTAGCTTCCTTTTCCATTATGCAGGTGTTGTGGTGATTGTGGCTGTTGTAATATTAGTAGGTTTATTTAGCTTGCAACACTTTGGTACAGATAAAGTTAGCTGGCTCTTTGCCCCAATTGTTCTTATTTGGTTTCTTGTAATTGGAGGCATTGGCATATTTAATATTTGGAAGTATGACAGCAGTGTTTTGAAAGCATTTTCACCTATATACATCTACCGGTATTTTAAGAGAGGAGGGAAAGATGGATGGACGTCTCTTGGGGGTATTATGCTTAGTATCACAGGTAAACTTCCACATATGTTTATATCCCAAATGTTTTCCTTAAGTTATCGATTTTAAGTACATAAACTTGCACTGAAGTTAGTGAAATAATTTTGATGACTAAATGAATCATTACAGGTACGGAGGCACTTTTTGCAGATCTATCCCATTTTCCAGTTTCAGCTGTGCAACTTGCCTTTACCGCAGTTGTATTTCCTTGCCTTCTCCTAGCATATTCTGGACAAGCTGCCTACCTTATGAGTAACAGAGACCATGTGGTCGATGCATTTTATCGCTCTATCCCAGGTTTGTTCTTATATCTATTTTATTGTCTTATAATCCTGTCTGATATTGTACTTAGTTGTCCCATTAGTGTGGTAAGTGTCGATTTGCAGATTTTATTTGCTTGTTTTTATTGCAGATAGCATATACTGGCCTGTTTTTATTATTGCTACTGCTGCTGCTATAGTTGCAAGTCAGGCTACCATAACGGCAACCTTTTCAATTATCAAACAAGCCCTTGCACTTGGTTGTTTTCCACGAGTGAAGGTTGTCCATACGTCAAAGAAGTTCCTTGGTCAGATATATGTTCCAGATATTAATTGGATCCTTATGATTCTTTGCATTGCCGTTACTGCTGGATTCAAGGAACAAAGCCAAATTGGAAATGCTTACGGTAAGTTATTATTCCTTCTTACTTTTATCAAAGTTTCTTAATGCATCTTCTGTTCGATTGAAAATTTGGCAGGTAGGAAAAATCACATCTCCAAATATGTTTAAATTCATACGAGATTTGTTTAGAAAATTTTCATGTGTTTGCTGAGAGGCTGCGTGTTCACCATCATCTGGGGGTTTCTGTAATATATAATTTTTTTTGTAAATTATATTGTATAGCCTTTTTAATTTGTGTCAACTCATGGTATCATTTCAAGCAATACATGTACCTAAGAATTAAACTTAATTCTATAATAATTTATGTTAATGCAGGGACAGCTGTGGTGATCGTCATGTTGGTAACAACGTTGCTTATGACTTTAATCATGATTTTGGTTTGGCGATGTCATTGGATTCTTGTCCTCCTCTTCACTGGGTTGTCCTTGGTTGTAGAGTGCACATACTTTTCCGCTGTACTCTTCAAGGTTGATCAAGGTGGGTGGGTTCCTCTTGTTATTGCAGCAGCCTTTTTGCTCATCATGTATGTTTGGCATTATGGTACGCTGAGGCGATATGAGTTTGAGATGCATAGTAAGGTTTCGATGGCATGGATTCTTGGGCTTGGCCCTAGTTTAGGATTAGTTCGGGTTCCCGGAATCGGATTAGTCTACACTGAGCTAGCAAGTGGTGTGCCTCACATATTTTCCCACTTCATCACTAACCTACCTGCTATCCATTCGGTGGTTGTTTTCGTCTGTGTGAAATACCTTCCCGTCTACACTGTTCCAGAAGAAGAAAGGTTCCTTGTAAAACGGATTGGACCGAAGAGTTTCCATATGTTTCGTTGCGTTGCTAGGTATGGCTACAAAGACCTACATAAGAAAGATGATGATTTTGAGAAAAAGCTATTTGATAACCTCTTCCTATTTGTGCGGCTCGAGTCGATGATGGAAGGTTGTTCAGATTCAGATGAATACAGCTTGTATGGCCAGCAAACGGAGCAGTCCAGGGACGGTCTGTTGAACAACAACAACAACGGGAACACAACTTGCTCCTATGCTGATACCACAATTTCATCGGTGGATTCAATTGTGCCGGTAAGATCGTCGGGGCAAGTAAGCAGCCAGACAGAGATTGATGAGTTAGAGTTTTTGAATAGCTGTAGGGATGCTGGGGTGGTACACATCATGGGGAACACTGTGGTGAGGGCAAGAAGGGATTCAAGATTTTACAAGAAAATCGCAATAGACTATATATATGCATTTCTGAGGAAGATATGCAGGGAACATAGTGTCATTTTTAATGTTCCTCATGAGAGTCTGTTGAACGTAGGCCAGGTTTTTTATGTGTAAGTGCAAGCATTTTTGCTAATTTCATAAATAAAAACCAGTTTATTAAGTTTCCATTTTTCCACTCTACTCTTGCCCAATAAGATTTCATTAATTGTTACGTTCGAACTTCGAAAGAAAAAAGGGCAAGGGTGTGCTTAGTATTGCTTTTTAACTTTTGGAGACGTTTTCTTAAAAGTTCAGTCGGATAAAAAGCTCATTATTGACATTGAGTTACTACTATGCACACATTTCTATATAAACTCAAGAAAAGTTCAGTCGGATAAAAAGCTCATTATTGAGAAAGAAGAAAAAAGAATATGAGGTCACGTCTAAATGCCATGTAGTTTTGTGTTCACTCAATAGGTCAAGTTAACCTCTGCGATTTCTAAGGGTTATAACTTATAACCAGAATGATAATCTACCTGCAGTTTGTACTCTCAAACATTTAATAACCCTTTGCTCACTAGTGTATCTGCGATCCATCCTCCTATATTATGGCACAAGTGAGAAATTATGAGAGCCCACTGTGATGGTGCAGGAGGAAAGCAATAAGTGAAAGTATAAAGTGAGGTCTACAGAGTTTAGGGGTTAAATCAACATTTTGTTTAAAGTTCAGGGGTCAAATTAGAAATTAACCATTTTGACTAACATGTCATGTTATTAAACTAATGGGTGTTAACAGCACATGACCAAAATAAAATAGATCGAAAACATAAGTGACAAGAATAACATATTTTTAAAAATGGGTAACCAAACACAATCTAAACAAAAGGACCTCCGGTGAAGTTACCCTTTTTTCTAATATAAGTAATACAAAGTTGGTCGAAAATGGATGGACTTAAAATGAGTGAAAGTATAAAGTGAATGAGGCATTGAAGAAATAGGTATTCTACACTGGTTTAGGAGCATGTGGTTTAAATTTGGTCGAAAATGGACTTAAAATGAATGAGAGATTGTAGAAATGAGAAAACCATACAAATTTGAGGGGCTAAATTGAAAAAGGATGAAGTTTATTTTCAAAAATATTAATTGGAGCTAAATAGGTATTCTTCATTTGTTTGGGAACATGTGGTTCAAATTTGGTCAAAATGGACTTAAAATGAAAGAAAAATTGAAGAAAAATGAAACCAAGGAGTACTAAATTGCAAGTCTGTAAAATTCAGTTTTTTGAGTTGGGAAAATTTTAACTAGACTCGAAATCAATTTTTTTTTTGAGTTGACTCGATTAACTCGAATAACTCGACTCGAACAGTTCGAAATTAAAAAAATCATTTTTTTGACTCGAGTTTTACTCACCCCTATCCACAAACATCGTAAAATACCTATGTAACTTCAATTTATTTTTTTGACAAAAAATCAACTTTATATGATTTTCTTATTTTTTTTCACTTTCTCCATTTAAATTTCATTTTATCAAATTTGAACCACATGTTCCTCAAATCGTGTATAATATCCATTTACTTCTCCTTTTTGACAAAAGAAAAATATTCCTCCTTTTTCAATCCATCTCCTCAACATTCTATGTTTTTTTTTTTCAATTCTTCATATGTAACTTTAATCTCTCGTTTTAAAAATCTTTTATTTGCAATTTAATTCTTTAACTTTTCATTTTATTTAATTTGATCTTTTGATTATAACTCTTGAAAATTATTTATTCTCATAAATTAATGAAATGTTGTAATTTTATAGGTCAATTTATGATTTTTTGTCACTTTACTATTTTCAACTTGAGGCTATTAGTAATG
This sequence comes from Hibiscus tridactylites, assembly GCA_958450335.1. Taxonomy (NCBI): domain Eukaryota; kingdom Viridiplantae; phylum Streptophyta; class Magnoliopsida; order Malvales; family Malvaceae; genus Hibiscus; species Hibiscus tridactylites. The sequence continues at coordinate 100,311,900 of OY288268.1, read as the reverse complement.
TCATTCCTTAATACAAATCACCAACACCATAAAAATTATATATTTCAATTGAGATTTTACACTATTTGTGATTTTAGACTAAGACATGAAATTCAGAATAGTATGAAAACTATGTTAAAATTGTACAAAAATAACTCGACTTGAAAAACAATTCAAATGATAAAAATAAGACTTGTTAATGCAACTAAATTAAAAAAATTTACTCGAATCGATTGTATACTCACCCTTAATGAGTAATATTAAAACTTGCCTTTGTATGTAATATTATTATTGGAGAAATTGTTTTTTTAGTCGTAACTACCTAGATTTTTGGTCAACAAGATTTCTTTGACTCGGGTCTAGAGTTTTGAGGCTTGTGTGAAGGAGCTGGACTAATGGGCCTTGGCTTTGACCTTTAGTCTTGAGAATAGGAGTGAGATTGTGACAAAGGAAGTTTAGGGGATTAAGGTTTTTATTAAACCCATTTTTAAAGAAAGGGGTTTAGTACCCCTTGCCCCATTGGTGGAGATGAGCTAGACAAGGGGACATGGTCTTTTTTACTTATATAGCCTCTTATGTTCATCTTTCACTTCTCTCTCTTCCATTCTTCTTCATTCTTTATTTTAACTTGCAAAAAAGTGGTATGGTGAGAAAAATGAGTTTTTGAAGGGTTTGAGTTTGGAGAGTGTTTTAAGCTGAAATTCATGTAATATTTTGTTTTAAGCTTTCTTTTTAATCATTTAGAGGTGGAATAAATTGTCCTTGCCTTTGTTGATTAGTCAAGATAGTGGGAAGCATCCAACACTAAGGGAAAAGGGAAGAAGTGAAAGAGCTTCTTGTTAGTGGTGAATTTTGGATTTGTTGTCAAGGTTAGTAAATATCTAACTTATCATGTTTCCTGCTTTTCCTAAATGTAATTGCTTTGCTTGAATTACTTTGAAATTGGTTGGAGAAGCATGTTATGGTTTTATGGGTCCGTATATCAATATTTGTCAATCTCATACCGATACAGGTGGGGTTCGTGTAGTTCATGCCTAAAACCCCACCGGTTCACCTAGTTCGTGCCTAAAACCCCACCAGTTAACTCGTTTGATTAGCGTAAAACCATAGACGACCTTTCATGTACATGTCATTTACTTAATGTTAATTTTATTCATGCTTATGCTTATGAAACACATGAAATATTATAGAGTAGAAATGTACCACTGAGCTTTGTAACCTTAGCGTGTTGATTTGTTGTTTCTGTGTGTAGGTGTTCAAGCCCGTTTCTGAGATTTTGGTGGCCCTAAGGCCAATCAAAAAATTGGGCCCATAGTCAAAAATTTAAATTACGGTTGCGGTCATATTCTCGGTCGCATTGCGTTTATTGTGATTGCGGACATAATGAATGTTATTGTGGTCGCTGCGAGTAACGTGGTTGTCAATTATTAATAACATACATTATTGTTGACAAAACTGTTGCGAACCGTTATTTAAATCATCTTCCCTAATAACAAGTGTTAAAAATAAATTTTAAGAGTATCTTCATAATAACAAGTATTGAAAAAATTGGCCCTTTAATAAAAAGTATTGAAAAAAATTGAATCTTAATAAAATGTATTGAAAAAATTGCACACTTAATAAAAAATAAATATTATAAAAAATTAAATTTTAAGAGTACGCCCCTAAAATAAATATTGAAAATAAATTGGTCCCCTAATAACAAGAATTGAAAAAAATGGGCTCTTAATAATAAGTATTAAAAAAAATTGAATTTTAAGAGTGTTCAAGATACGAAACATTGAAAGAAATTAGGTACTTAATAATAACTATTAGAAAAAAAATAATTTATAAGAATAGATCCTTATAATAAATTTTGAGAAAAAAAATTAGGCCCTAATAAAAAATAGTGAAAAAATTTAGGCCCTATAACAAGTATTAAAAATAATTGAGCCCTACATTTAATATAAAAATATTATTTTATAAGTATAATACACTATAAAAATTTTGGGCTCTGGGCGATTGCCCCTCTTGTCCGGGCCTAGATACGGTCTTGGTTGACATGTTGCTTGTTCGAGAGAGCGCATCGATAAGAATTTCTCAGCACCGATTCAAAAGCTTGAGTACAATACTTTAATTTTAGTAGTGAGCTATGTATTCGTAGAACCTTATTATAGATTGTATGTAACTCTTAATTTACTCTATTTTTGAAATGCGGTGCTTTGTATCATACGAAGCTCCGTTGCCATTTTGGATTTGAAATGTTTGTTTCTATTCGTTAAACTTGAGGTTTTAAAATGAACAGAAATTTTGGAGCGGGTTGGATAGTCCGGATGTAGTAGTTTAAATTTGAATCCGGATTGGGGTGTTACATAGATTGGAATATCATTTTTAACTATTTTATATCATTAGAAGTCTTTACTTGGTAGGAGACTTGCTTTTAATTACTCTAACAACTTGTTTATTTATCCTGATGTAAGCAGAAACGAAGTTAAAATCAAACATTAAGAAAGACAAGTCACTAAAAAAAATTGACATATATCGACGGACAAAAATTTGTCAATAAAACATTAAAAATCCGTCAGTATATGGTCTAAACCCTTTTATCGACAGACAATGTGACACATTATATATAGCTCTGTCACTAAATGTAGGTTTTATTCAAGAGGGTAATTTTTACTAATTTAAAAGAAATAAAGTTAAGTCGGTTAAATAATTTTTTAGTTTAATATTTTATGCAAGGAGTTTAAGGTCTTGAACTCATTAGAAGAGTTTTGGTATTAGTTCTGAATGTATTAATTAGAAATAGAATTCGTATGTCTTTTCTTTGTATTCTTTATATGTCCATCAATAATTTTATGTCACATGTATTAATATTTTATTGATTATTTATATTTTTTGATAATACACGTGATATAAAATTATTAGCTGTGCATATAAAGGGACACAAAAAGGAGCAGCCGAATTATCATAAAATCATAGGGTCGTACAATCCCCATGTTAACCAACCTCTTCAAGTAGAGGACTTTTGGAAACTTCACTGCCACTTAAACATTCATTCTTAGAGTTATTATTCTCAAGATAACACTGGTACACATATGAAACAAACCCCCATATTGCCAATACCATGGCAACCACCTTCACTGCATCCATTCTGTCATGGAAAAAGAACACAGCTAGAATTGGAATGACGGGCAAACCCAACACACTTATGGCATTGGAGAAGAGCGAAGACACTTCGAAAATCAGTCCTATTGCTCCCACAACAAAGAACTGTGAAGCTATAGCTGTCTCAACCAGGGTCATTCCGTAGGAGAACTTACCGAGTTCGAACTCCGCCATCTCTGTCGACAAACATTTCCATTCCCCGCTGGTGAAAAGTCCCACAATGGCAGCCAAAGTGGCAACCAGTGACTGATATATAACGATTTCAAACACCTTCGCTCGTGTTTGATCTCCTTTTAGAAGCTTCTTGAAGGTGAGCTGTGTTAGAGGAAGCATCAAACCATACGCGGCGGATGCACCGAGGGTGCATGCGAATCCGATTGCGTAATTTCCTTTAGAGACTTCGGTGTGGCTGGCCGGATTGGTTTGGAAAATCAAGAGCGTGGAGGATATGGTTAGTAGAACTAGTGAATTGAGTATAAAAGGAGTGAAGTTTTGTGAATGTAGGAAGAAGGAGAAGAGAGCATTGAAGGCCAGTTGTGATGCACAAACGAGGGAAAAGGTAGATACCGGAAGGTGTAAGAGTCCAATAGCAGACATGAAGGTGTATGCCGCTAGGCCAATGCCGAAAGAGAAATAAACCAGTGCCATTATCAGCGCCGATGGCTGCTGAATCTGCACATTTTTGGTGCAACTTTTTGGTGGTGCAAGGCAATAACAAGGTAAAAGGATTGGGAAGCCTGCAAGTTGGGAAAGCGTAGCAATCCAGACGCTGTTCCCTCCTTTGTCGTAGTATAGGCGGCCCAACATTGTCGATGCTGACTGACCTGAGATTACGAAGAATGCGTACATGATGATGCTGATCCACCACTTATAGTTCCTGGGTTCATGGCTTGCAACTTTCTTGCTATTGATCTGATATTGACCTGACTTCTCTTCCTTAACTTCTTGATCTGTTGCAAAAGTATTGGCATAATTGTCAAATGAGTTTCTTTTTTGATGTTTTACGATGAAATTCTGATGTCAAGACTCAGACTCATACAAAATAAAATCACTCGATCAATTAATAAATATATCAAATGACTTCTTTATTTATTATAATATTCTACACACTAAAATTTGCTGCTTTACTCTCTTTTCGCATTTAGAGTAAAATCAGAAATCTATGTCTCACATATTTTTGAATATGATTTTTTTTAAAATAATCAAAACATACATAATACGACATAAAAAATAATATGAATATAACATAACATACAGATATATCATGACTAAGAAAATTACTTCTATCATATGTAAGATTTATTGACACAATATAAGAATTTTAAGCAGAGACGAAACTATGTAGGGTATGGGAGGGGTTATTGCCCCTCTCAATTTTTTTGGTGTAATTGTATTATTAGTCTTTTTAGTTTAAATGTTAATTAAATAAGACTTTTGCCCCTCCCAATTTTTAGATTTAAAGATTTAATAGACTCTTGCCCCTTCCAACATTGAATTTTAGCTTCGTCCCTGCTTTTAAGTATTATATTTTTTTAGATAGTTGGATGAGTGGAAATTAATAAATGAGATTAACTATAGCAAATGATGAGATATTTTTTGATTAAGTAGAAAGATAGTATTTTTCCAAGGTAATATTGGAATTCGAACTCATATAAGATGAGACAACATGAACATCTTTAACCACAGAGCCAATTAATATATCTCAAATGATGAGATTTTTAAGGTGAAAAAGAAGCCGGATAATCTTTAATTGAAAAAAGTTTTAATTTATCTAACAAAATGTAAAACTTTTATGATTAAGTATATCCTAATTTTTTATTAACATTAATTTTTAAATAATAAATAAAACTATGCTTTAGAAAAGTAAAAACAAATTACATAGTTAAAAACAACATACGTCATTTTACGGTAGACATGAGTTATATATAGAGATGATCAGTGGCGGAACTTAGAGTGAGAGTTTAGGGGGCTAAAATAAAATTTTTAAAAATTTTGAGGCTTAAACAAAAGTTTTTTAAAAAAAATTGAGGGTTTAACTAAAATTTTTAATAATTTTAAGAAATTTAATCATAATTTTTAAAAATTTTAAAAGGAAATTTAATTAAAAATATTCAAGCTTATGAAGCTTAATATGATTTTTTTTTTAATTTTTGAGGGGTTCAAATTAATTTCTTTTAAATAATTAGGGGTAAAATTTTTGGGGGCATAGCCCCCTCTAGCCCAGAGAGGTTCCGCCCTGAAGACGACACATGTCCCTAATATTTGAATTTCTGGGATAATATCATATTTGATACATATACTTTAATAAAATATCCGATGTGGTACTTGTATTTATAAAATGTCTAATGTGATGCATATCTTTTGACAAAATATTCAATATGATAGATGTTCAATATGGTTCATGAACTGTCATTTTATATATTATTATGTTGATTGAGTTAACATTGTTAGTAAATGTCAAAACTATCATAGAAAATCCACGAATACTATAATAATATATAGGTAAAATTACTCTAGTGACCATTCAACTATGGGTCGCGACTTGTCTTGACCACTCAATTAAAAAATTTAAAATTTGACCACTCAACTATTTAAATAGACATATTTTGACAACCGGCCGTTAAAATCTAACGGAAATGTGATGTGGCCGTTAAGTAAAAATTTTATAATTCCACATTTGGTCTTTATTAGTTCTTTATTATATCAATTTAGTTATAATTTTAATTTTAATCTAATAAATAATAAAATTAATTAATCAATCAGGTGATTAATCTAATTTTTATTTAATTTAATATATTTATTTTCCTTCAATCATATGGTGACAGAAAAATATATAAATAAAGAGTGCTTAGCATAGGGTTTGAACCCACAACCTTTTAAGGGAAAATTCAATGTCTTTACCATTACATCAACCTACTCTTTGTAAAATAGATTGCACCCCATTTAATATATATATCTTATAATGCACTAAATGCTAGGGAATAAAGAAATAACAAATGGTTGCAAGGGGATTCAAATCTAAATTACTCGGGATGTGTAATACCATACAAACCACTTAACTAGTTTAAATAATTAATTTAAATACAAACATATTTAAAATATGAATATATTTCAAATATATTTAAAATACGAAAAATACGAATATATTTAAAATATATTTAAAATACAAATATATTTTAAAATATGAATATATTTTAAAATATATTCAATATATAATACAAATATATCTAAAATACCAATATATTTTAAATATATTCGTATTTTATATTTAAAATATATTTGTATTTTAAATATGTCCGTATTTAAATTAATTATTTGAACCGGTTAAGTGGTTTGTATGATTTTACACGTCTCAAGTGATTTAGATTCGAATCTCTTTGCACCCATTTTTTATTTCTTTATTCCCTAGCATTTACTACATTATAAGATTTATATTAAATGGTGTAATCTATTTCATAAAGAGAGGGTTGGTGTAGTGGTAAAGGGATGAAGTTTCCCCAAAAGGTTGTGGGTTTAAATCTCATGCCAAGCACTCTTTATTCTTATATTTTCCTTCCATCAAATGGTGACATGGAAGGAAAATAAATATATGAAATATTAAATTAAATAAAAATTAGATTAAAATCATCCAATCAGGTGATGGCACGTGTTGTCATCTGATTGGTTAATTAATTTTATTATTTATTTAAATTAAAATAAGGACTAAATTGATATAATAAAGAATTAACAAGGACTAAATGTATAACTATACAAAATTTATTTAACGGCCACGTCATCTTTCCGTTAGATTTTAACAGCTGATTGTCAAAATAAGTCTATTTAAATAGTTGAATGGTCGAATTTTAAATTTTTTTAGTTGAGTGGTCAAAACAGGCCGCGACCCATAGTTGAATGGTTACTGGAGTAGTTTTTCCTAATATATATAATGATAGTTAATGTAACACACTGAATATTTTGTCGAAGTACAAAAATCACGTTAGATATTTGTCAAATTATGGGTACGAAATATAACATTATTTTTTTATGGCTTAAGGGTACCAAAGGCCCCTGAACTTTTTAAAAAAAATCAATTATGCTCTTAATGTTTTTTTGCACTCAATGTCACCCTCAAACCTCAAAATTTAACCAATCTAACCCTTTGACCGACGGAATCCGTCATTGAACGACGGAATCTGTTAAATTCTTAAACATGGGCCGTTTATATGCCACATCACCTGCCAAATATTAAACATTTATTTATAAACTAATGACGTGGATTAAAAACGCTGACGTGGATTAAAAAATATTAAAAAAAACAAAACACTTATTAAATCCTAACCCTAACATTATATCCTTCCAAAACTTGAAATCCAGAAAGTGAAATCTGCAGGTTTAGTGAACACCCATTTTGATTTTTTCTCTCTCTTGCATATCGTGAAATTCTCCTGGCTTGATTGTAAGATCTTAATAGGTGAGTATTCAAATTTCATTTTTTCCTAATCAATTATCTCTCTCTCACATCTCGCGTCTATCACCATTATTAGAAATACAGGTTTTGAAGATGGTGATCTTGGCTAGTTCATCAAACTAAGGAGAAACTGTGTTTTGTGATTGCGGTCTAAAATGTCGTATGTGGACAACATGAAAAAGGAAAAATGCTGGAAGAAGATTCTTCGGTTGTTCAAATTATAAAAATTCTGACTGTAATTTTTTTAGGTGGTGTGATGAAGATATGTCTGATAGAGCAAAATTTCTTATAAACAAATTGAAAAAAAAGAAAATGATGAGTTAAGGAAAGTGAGTCGACCTAATGAGGAAGTTCAACAAATGAAGCTGGAATTAAAATTGATGTAGAAATAACTGGTTTTAGCTATCGAACATGCTCATACATTTAGGAAGAAATAACAAAGATGTTCAATATGCATTTTTATGAATGGATTAAGGATTGTGAACAATCTTGTTTAATGGAACATGAACAATATTGGTTAAACACAAAATTAATTGTTTATGAACTGATTTATACCGATATAAGATAGTGTTGATTGTTTAGTAAATTAAAGAACTTATTTACACCGGTGTAAAACAATGTTGATTGTTTAGTAAATTAAAGAACTGATTTACACCGATGTAAAACAATGTTGATTTCTTTTTTTTATGAGCATGTTTGATAGCTACCAATGATTGTTTAGTAAATTAAAGAACTGATTTACACCGATGTAAAACAATGTTGATTTCTTCCTAAATGTATGAGCATGTTGGATTTAGTAAACTAAATCCATGTTCATTATTCAAAATAAAAAAAGAAACATTTTTTCAAATCGAGTTTTGCTCAATCTTATATTCAACAATTAAGAAAATAGGAGGCCACTTACCAATGACGTGGAGTTGCAGTTCTTGAGGTTTTCCCATACTCAAAACATGAATTGAAGAGGTCTGAAATGCAGGCAAGAAAGGGAAGAGAGGAGATTGTACATGTATATAAAACCACGAAATTTAATAGGAGAGGGACTTTTCTCTTCCATTATATAGATAATAGCAGTAAATGTTGATTGCAATTTAATTACTCTTTATTGGCATGAAAGAAAAGAATCCAACAGCAGAAAAAGAAAGGTATCCACTTCCATCCATAAGAAGCACGATTGTTTAACGACCATGACGGCTGCACACGTCCCTCCTCTCCTTTTTCTCGTTTTTCCCCCCTTCACACCGTGCCATAGTTTATTACATGTTATTCGATTTAAGACATGAATATAACATATGAATATGTGAAATATATTATATATGTATGTTAATGTTTATTTTTTAGAAGGATGTTTCAATTATTGTATATTTGTACCAACAATCAATTGACCTAACGAAATAGGATGTTAGATCTTTTAAATAATGTTAGAGATTCAAATTCTGAATTTATAAATAAAAAAATGAGTTGGGAGGGTCGCTTTCATAATGGACCTCTGCAAAATTTAATTCGAATTGAACAGTTAGTAGATCGAATACCAGTAGTTAGGATCCACTTACATGGTCATTGGATATTAGGTAAAAAAAAAAAACTCACATTAAAACAAAACAATTCAGCTACCAAAACAACAAAAGGGTAACTTGGTGTTGCGGTCCTCAAATTGATATTAGGTATAAAAAAAACCCATTCCCATTGGTCTAACCCAAACTAAGACTAGCTTTATTCACTAATCCAACAGGCCTACAATGTTTTAGTATATTAACCAAATGACTTATAAGTTTACATTTTAAATATTAGTTTAGGTTTGAACAAGGGTATTTGGGCCACAAATGATGGTATTATAATTGGGCAACATATAATTATATTGTATTTGGGGTCATGTGTAGTTAATGGGTAATTGAGTTTGTAGTAACGGGTAAAAGGGGTAATTTGGATTATAATGGTTTTGTAAGCTGACTGGGTCTATGTTAATGGTCGTATAAAAACAATGTATACAAATATATTAAGATTTATATTCGAAAACTTTTAGTTTTTACAAGCGCTTCAGTTTTAAGGTTTTATGGATTTAGTTTAGGATGTAAGGTTTAGGGATTTAGAATTTAGGGGTTAAAGTTTAGGTTTTAGAGGTTAATGTTTTGATTTTAGAGTAATATGTTGTGAATTTAGGTTTTTACCTATAAACCTCAATTTCTAACATAGACCTTAAATTCTATTCACAATCACTAAAGTCTAAACTACTTTAATCTAAACCCCTAAATCATATACCTTAAACTAAGTCACTAAACCCTAAAACTAAGACGCTTGTAAAAATTAAAAGTTTATACCTCAATGAATCAAATAATTATCTAATATATTATTTTATTTTTAAAATTTTCAAAATTAAAAAAGGGCCGATCTGACGTTAATATATACCCGAATGCATGCCAAACCTGAGCCCATTTTGAAGACCAAGAAAAGCCCTATCATTTTGCAGGGTACGTGGCAAATCACTATTGGTTCTACGACAAATCCTTTTGTTTTAAAGAAAAAGAAAAGAAAAGAATATACGGATTTTCCACGCTCGTTTGTTTCACAAAGGCAAAAGCTGCGTTCTGTTAGAAAATTCCCATACTTCTCGAAATCTGAATATCCTTTTTCTTTTCTTGACCATTTTTTAATTAGTTTTCTCTCAATTCTTTAATTTTTCAGTTTTTTTAAAGAAATATTTACTCCCTAGATAAAACGAAATACCAACTCACTAAAGAAAGGTAAGGGAAAATAAAGAAATTTCCGTTTTATCTAATTTTCTAGGGTTAGGGTTTGTGATCGATCTGAGGGAGGGACCATATGGGTGGGGATGGAGATTCGACTGAGTCAGGACTCGGTGGCAATGTAGGAAGAGGAGAAGAAGGAGTGATGGTTAATATCCGCTGCTCTAATGGTACAAAATTTACGGTTAGGACCAAGCTCAATTCAACTGTTGGAGTTTTCAAAGTTGTTTTGGCTCAGAATTGCGATATCCCAGCTGATCAGCAACGATTGATTTATAAAGGGCGAATCTTGAAGGACGATCAAACCCTTCAAAGTTATGGTAAGTTTCAATTGCCTTTGGAATTTATTTATTTCAAAATAAAATTTAAAGTCGTTTTCAATTTTTCGTTTTCCTAATTTGACGAAAATACAGAAAAATAAAATTGAAAACGGTGAAATTTCCATAAAAATCGTTGCTGAATTATAAGCTCTGAAAGTACCAAGAAAGTACTAGTAATTAAGTTAGATATTGATTTGTTGAGCTAGTTTGGGTGATACTGAGCTGGTTTATAGGTGGCCGTCTATTTGATTGTCTAAATAGGAAACAATGAGGATTGTTTCATGATTACAGATTTTTTTTGTTGGTTAGCTATATCCATGTATTTAGAAGTAAGTAAAATGGGAAGCATCAGCACTGCCTCTAATTTGGGAGTCATGCTGAACTGATGATGTAGTTTTATTTGGTTAATGAATTACTGCTGGATCTTGAAATACTATTAATAATTTGACAGGAGGATTCCCTTTAATGGCTGATGAAGATTGTTCCTTGCTTGTGCCGTTAAACAGTTGTTTTTTTTTCAGCTAAGAAATAAGCAATTTATCTTACATGTACTTAATACTTACTCCCAACTCTTTGTCCGTCCACCATTGTCTGAATAATTAATCTGAATGGTGCTTCCATACACGCGCGCACATGTTTTCTCCTCCCTTTATACAAAACATTTGTACGAATGTCGAATGACAATCTGAACTTTGAACAATCTATCTGGTTGCGTTCATCGGTTTAAGCAACTTATTTTGAAAACTTAATGATGCGATGTCATATATTTCAGTGGCCCAGTAATCAATGTCGTGATACCTTAGGACCTACAGTTATAGATGTTGTGTATGTAATATTTACTTTGTAGGTAAATTTATTTCAGGGGATGGTATGGTTAAAGTAACTCTAGTCTCTAATATGTGCGTTTAAATTTATGCTCAAATACTCAATGATCACCTGGTCATTTATTTTCTTAATCCTTGTTGAAGGTTTGCAAGCTGATCATACTGTTCATATGGTTCGTGGTTTTGCTTCATCTTTAAACAACTTATTTTGAAAAAATTAATGATGCGATATTTTTCAGTAGCCCAGTAATCAATGTCATGATACCTTCAGACTTAGAGTTATAAATGTTGTGTATGAAATGCTTTTGAAGATAAATCTATTTCAGGGGAGGGTTAAAGTAACTGACTAATCTGTGCGTTAAAATTTATACACAAATATTTAGTGATCATTTGACCACTTCACTTTCTTCATCCTTATTGAAGGTTTGCAAGCTGATCATACTGTTCATATGGTTCGTGGTTTTGCCCCATCTTCATCACCACGTCCTCCTGCAGCTACCTCAAATGTTGGAACTCCTGATACTACACCAGGGGTCGTACGTGGTGTTGGTTCTAATGAGGGTGCTGGTATCGGAGCATCATTATTCCCTGGACCTAATCCGCTTGGTGGTAATGGAGGTAGTTTTGGTTTGTTTGGATCCGGTCTTCCTGAATTTGAACAAGTACAGCAGCAACTAACTCAAAATCCCAACATGATGAGGGAAATAATGAATACACCTTCTATTCAAAGTTTGGTGAATAACCCGGAGTTAATGCGCACTTTGATTATGAGCAATCCCCAAATGCGTGAGATTATTGACCGGAATCCAGAGCTTGGGCATATACTTAATGATCCTAGCATTCTGCGGCAGACTTTGGAAGCTGCTAGGAATCCTGAACTCATGCGTGAAATGATGCGAAACACTGACAGGGCTATGAGCAATATTGAATCCTCTCCTGAGGGATTTAACATGCTTAGGCGTATGTATGAAAACGTTCAGGAGCCATTTTTGCATGCTACAACCCTGGCTGGAAATAATGGAAATAATCCAGGTTCAAACCCATTCACAGATCTTTTGGGCAATCAAGGAGGTTCTCAAGCTAGGGACTTAACTATCAACACTTCTGTAACTGGTTCTGAAAGAACTCAGGGACAAACCTCTCCAAACACAAATCCTCTTCCTAACCCTTGGAACAACACTGCTGGTGGTGGTAGGTTTCAGCCTTCTGTACTTCATTAACACCTTTTTCTGTGTAGCCATGCTCTTTGTTAAAATGTGCGCACGTGCGGGAACACACACACATATGCATGTTAATTTTATGCACATGGTATTTCTATTTCGAAAGGTAGGCTTGAATCTCAAAGCTACTGATTGATAAGAAAAAAATTGTGCTTGCTGAAAAAAACATGATGCTGAAAGATGATGGTCAAAGTAAATTTATTTTGTCTACTTGGTCAATGGGCAATTAAATCATTATACTAAGTTTAAATTGTTATGGGGTAAATGATTTGATTTAGATTCGACTAAGTATAGAGTTTTTCCTTGTTTAATTTTGCTTGATTATGAATTATATAATCTTTTCTTTTGACATCTAGCAACATGAATGTGGGATTCTTCCTTCAATGGGAAAAATGCACAGTAAGCTAAAAGTGATATGACCTGAAATAATTTACCATAGTTGCTCCATGAAACTAATATTGACTTAACTTGAATATCTTAAATTTTCAAAATGGGATGTTATGCTAGGTTTGTTCACTTGTGAGATGAATGATTGTTTGAGACTTATCTAATCATAGCTTGTTGTCCATGTTTACTGTTGTATGATTATGAATCTCTTTTATCTTATGCTTTGGTGTTTTCAAATACATAGGATTCCTTTATATTTAGGAAAATAAAAATAATGTTTTACCATACTACTGTTGCATATGGTTTTAAATTCATATTTCCTGATGAAATACTGTGTGCTTGCAAATTGTCAGGGGGATCCCAGACCAATACTACTGCAAGATCAAATCCTGCTGGGGATACCAGGACACCAGGTATTGGTGGTCTGGGAGGCCTTGGACTTCCAGATATGCCACCCATGTTGAATGGTATGCCAGATGCTTCTCAGTTGACTCAAATGTTGCAAAATCCAGCTATATCACAGATGATGCAGAGCATAATGTCTAATCCCCAATATATGAATCAGGTCATTGAAGAATCACTTCTGTCAAAGAGATTGTTATTTGCTTATTTCCATTTGTTAAGAATCTGCTTGTACATTTTAGATTATGAATCTCAATCCCCAACTACGTGAAATGTTTGATTTGAATCCTCAAATGAGAGAAATGATGCAAAACCCAGAAGTACTTCGTCAGATGTTTTCCCCTGAGACAATGCAGGTATACTCTTTTCCATGTATATGCACCTCTGAATTCTCTCAAAGTGCTTACATGACAGTATGGTTTTGATTTTTTTTCTTTTATATGCGGTCACCCTAGTTGATATGGGCTTATAGAGATGTTAAGTCTACCCCACTGGTTAATATCAGGCTATTTAATATTTTTGAAGTAATGATTTGACAACAAGTTACTTGTGTTCTGCTCTCCCTTGTTTCTTTTATTTCTTGCAGCAAGTGCTAGCTTTACAGCAGTCTCTTCTGTCTCAGCTCAACCAACAGCAATCCACCCAGTAAGTGATAGTACCTTTGTTTATTCAACTGGTGCAAACCATAATTTGCCTTTTTCTTATTCCTGCTTTTAAGGTTGTCCTAGGTGTTACAAATATCAGAATTATTTTCAAAGTGAATTGATGTCTGGTTTCTTGATGAAACAGATTTTTTTGTATCCTATACATAACAGATGATTATTTCTTGCTAGATTTGACATTTTAGGGATCCAAAAAATAGAATCAAATTCTCTATGTTTGTTATTTGCCCATTTGACCCCTTGGGTATATTTTTATCTTCATGGATATTAAACGTACCTTTATTACTCATTCCTTGATGATTTTATCACTTCTTTATTCTTAACCATAATTGGGTTTCTTACAGGGATTCTTCACAGACAGGTTCTACTGCAGGTACACAATAAAAACCAAACTGTAGTTATGTATTTTCTCTACAAACGGCATGAAAAGTACTTGAAGTTTCAAGGGCTCTCTCTAACATTAAACTCTCTAGATTGCTTTGCCGCCTCCCTTTACTATCCCTTCTTTCATCTATCTGTATGTTTGTACTTCATTTTATTTAATTGCATTTTTAGGAGCACTCCCTACTGCTGGTCTGGATTCGTTGATGAATATGTTTGGCGGTTTAGGTGCCGGTAGCCTCAGTGTTCCCAACCAACCTGATGGTTAGCATTCTACTTGCTTTAAATATATTTGCTCTACACTTTTGAGTCGCTCGCAACTAATTTCATATTTTTGTGTCCATCCAGTTCCTCCAGAAGAACTGTATGCTACACAATTATCACAGCTCCGAGAAATGGGTTTCTATGATACGCAAGAGAATATCAGAGCACTACGCGCTACTTCTGGAAATGTTCATGCTGCGGTTGAGAGACTCCTAGGAAATTCCGGGCAGTAATTTCTTACAACCTGATGCTTTTAAATTTTACCAGGAGCTCTCATGTAAGATCAGTTGATCTGGCCTGGTGCCGGTAGCAAAACCACAGATTACGGGCATACATGGTGATTCCGTGATGATATACCTGAGACATTGTCGATATAGGCTTATGCAATACTTGGATCCTTCCATCCTTCACCGACTTACTTGTTTATGTACATATTGATTTTACAATTTAAAGAACTTACGCGATGCTTATGGCATTTTGAATTTTGTCCTCTGCTGCTTTTCTGTTGTGTGGATGGGAATTTTCCTCCGATGAACTGTGTTGGGAGTCGCATTGCACGTCATATCCAATTAAATATAATTAAAAGTCGCATTCCTCGTAGATTTTTAGCATGCATTCCTTTCTATTTTAGTCACCAAAAATTCACGTCAAATAATTTTGACTTGGTTAAAGTCATTCGTATCAAAATTCATTATTTAATATAATAATTAAATAAATAAATAATTACTCAAACTTATCGAATAAATCAAAAATAAAATTTTCAAACCCTTATTAAATATATCCGGAATTAATTAACTAACCAAATATCAAACTTTTTACGAAACCGACCTGGTCTAAACACCCGATTTTTCTAACCTGGATTTTTGGGAAGTTTCAAAACATATAATTCCATTCATATTTGAATATTAGCGAAATATAAAGATAAAGTTAGTGCTAAATGTTCTTTTAGATGCACAAGCTTTGTAACTACCATTTATTCCTTAAATAATGGATTGCATTGCATGAAAGAAAAAAAAAACTAGTTCAATGAAGTAATTTTACACCAAAATAGCAATGTATGATAATGTATATTTTCAGTTTTGTAGACTTTAAACATTATTCTTATTAAGCCTATGATTCATGTATCTCAATTCCCACTATTTTCTAATTAGATTATATAATTGTTATGTATATCACAATTGTACTCAAGATCACACAATATAGAGTACAACAAATGTTATTCGGAATTACATAATATCATGTACAACATCCTCTCAATTCCTCAAAGTACTGCAATACATATTATTGTATATTTGAATGTGTTATCGATACTCGCCTTAGTTTTCCTTTGTAATCATGCAATATCAATACAGAATGATCCAATATAAATACTCAAGCCCAAAAAAATGTATTTTTCAACCACGAAAATCATCTCAAGTATGCCTCTAAACACCTATGTTAAGGCCTTAATGATTACCAAAGTCTACCAAGGCATATATGAGCATTATAGGATCATTTAACATCATTTTTAACAACAATTGATCAACTTTTGGTCCACCAAAGCAAGTTTAGCATACATACACATAACATGCAAGAAGCATTTCAAAATTGGAAATGTACTACTTTGCTAGAAATCACGAAATGTAACTCTTTGATTTAACTCTCTTTCCTTAATTTAGCTCTCTTTTGCTAATCAAACAAGTAAACAAACGAATTACTACACTAGATAACATAATAAGGAAGTAAGGAAATAATTTTGAAATTTCTTAACAAGCTAAAAACAACTTGAGAAAGCTCTCAAGCATCAAACCCTTAAAAATGCTTCTCATCACCCTTCCAACAAATTTGTGGTCTTTTCTTAAAACCCTTGAAACGTAAGCTATCTATCTAACATTCTTAAATTTTAAATGGTCAATTTGAATGATAAAGTTAAGTTTTTTAGTGCCAAGCGACTAAAGTTTTTTTTTTTTGAATAAAAAGACTAAAGTTTTTTTTTACGTGAAGGGTTTTTAGAGAAGAAAAAAAAAGACAAAGAGAAGGAGAGTGATATCAACTTGTCTCCTCTCTCTAACGTAAAAGCAAAGGGTAAAAATCTCCTGTCCCTAACCATGCCTCCTTCTATGCCCCTGCCTAAAAATACTTAAAAATTAAATCTTGCCCCATAACTCTAATTTTCATATCTTAAACCCCAAACCCTAAAAAATACACCCTACCCCTAATTCCCTACACCCTAACCCTAAGCACCAACCTTAAACCTTAAACCATAAACCCTAAACCCACTATTTTAAAGTGGGAACATACTTTGGGGGCATATGATTTCCATTCGAAAGCAAAACCCATCTAATGGGATGGAAATCATCTGCCCCAAAGTATGCCCCCATTTGTGCCCCCACTTTAAAATAGTGGGTTTGGGGTTTAAGGTTAGGGTGTATTTTTAGGGTTTAGAGTTTGAGGTTTAGGATATGAAAATTAGGGTTATGGGACAAGATTTGATTTTTAAGTATTTTTAGGCAGAGGACATAGAATGAGGCATAGTTAGGGGCAGGAGATTTTTACCCCATCTAATGAGGGAACTAGCCATCAAAATCATCAATGAGTAAATTATCCTATTGGTCCCTCTTTTTTCTTCTATTTATAAAAAGTTATCTTTTTCTTCTATTCATAAATTGTCATCCAACAAGACTCAAATTTGACCCAATGATTTCTAAATACCTTATTCATCTATTAAACCCATGCTCGGGTCAACCCTTACTTGTTGACTCGAAAATTCAGGTCGTTGCGTTCATATTGTAAGGTCCTTAAAACAAACCTTGAAACGTTGACATTTTACACATAAAAGTCCACTTCCTAACCCCGGTATCATTTGATAATAACCCGATTAACATTGTAAAGTGGACTAAAACAAAACCTTGAAAGATATGTTGGCGTCCGACGAGAACATCAGCTTATAGGCTTGATTTCATACAATACAGTTTGATGCATATGCTTTCACTTGTTATTTTTATTTCCAATTTCAAATGATTACATAGTTGTTGTTGGCTCCATTTGTACTATTTCTCGTCCATAGTTTTGAGTTCAGACTTCTAATTCATACACATATCATTTAGACATTCACTACTATTGTTATACAACTGAAAAACGGTTCGTTCTCGTTTGAGTTGAGACAGATTGGATTGAATATTAATTCGTATTGTCTTTATTGAAAAAAGAACACTTTATCTTGTAAAATTTTTTACCACACAATTCAATCCACCGTTCAATCAACCCGCCTCAACTCAATCACCAAAACTTGGGTTTTTGAGCCAACTTTATTTAGGACAAATTATATCATTGTTGGATAAGAATGTACATCTCCAAATTACACCTCAATATTGGGGGCTGTTTTCCTATTGTTTTCTCTGGACTATACACGTACAAACATATCCCAAAATTGGGTTTTGAGGCACACTTTGTTTTAAAACAAGATGTCAAAACAGAATCTAACTGAAGTTTGATGAAGGGCTCCATCTTTCTTTTAAATATTCCTCCATAGAAATGTTACTCCTTTGCTCCATGCTACTAAATGATGTCGAATCATCGTCAATATCAAGCATTGCAAGACTTAAATGTAAATCTGCCCTTGAATTTGGATAAACTTCATCATCTCCATCATCGTCAGTATTATATTCTTGGCTTTCTTTGTGCTCATTTTGTGTCACAAAACAATTTTCGATAGGCTTTTCCCCTCTTAAGAGCTCCACTACCTAAACAAAAAACGCAAATTATAAATGGAATTCAAACCTACATGTTCGAAGACGCTTCAGCAAGATATAGAAAAGCTTGATTACCTCGCTCATCTTCGGCCGGAGTCGAGCTGACTGTGTGATGCAGAGAGTTGCTGCTACCACCATTCTATGCATCTGAGCCACATTGATGTTTCCAATCAAATCAGGGTCCAGTATGCCTTTCACATCTCCACTCTCTATCATTGGCTTTGCCTGAAATTTAAGGACTTTCTGTATAATTGATGACATCTCAAAAGCTTGAAAGATCATCGTTTCAGAGAAACTCTTACCCACATGACCAAACTCTGCTGGCCCTTGTGATTCTCAAAGCTTATAGGTCTTTTACCTGACAACAATTCAAGTAGAACGATACCGAAAGCATAGACATCGATCTTGTCGCTAAGCTTGCCGTACATAAAGTACTCAGGAGCTAAATACCCAAATGTTCCAACAACATCAGCTTCAATCAGAAATGATGATGCAGTTGGTCCCCATATTGCTAGTCCAAAGTCAGATAACTGTCATATTGATCCAATTTTGTGGCATTGAATCAGTTTGACATTTAATTTTCAACTAAACAATATTTCAGTAAACACCATTTAAATTACCTTTGCTTCAAAATCATCTGAAAGAAGAATATTTGAAGACTTGACATCTCTATGAATAACAGGTCGAGAATGCTCATTATGTAGGTAATTTAGGCCTTCAGCAACGGCCACAGCCACGTCATATCTCACTTCCCATGGCAACGGATGTTTATCTTTGTTCTTCCCTATTATATATATACACACATGTTAGCTTGCATTAGTGCGGTTGAAAGCATCTTTTACCAAGCAAAGGAAAACAATGGAAGCTTTACCGTGCAGAATTTCTTCTAAGCTTCCTTTAGATGAGAATTCATAGACCGATATTAGATCATAATCTTGGACGCAGACACCAACTAGAGGCCTTATGTTTTTATGCTTCAGTGAGGAGATTATTTCGATTTCATCGGCAAAATCCTTATTTGCTTCTTTTGACGACTTCAGAATCTTAACAGCAACTGCATTGCCATCCGGGAGGATCCCTTTGTAAACGCGGTTGCTCCCTCCTTTCCCGATCAGATTCTCTGTGATGAAACACAATGTTAGCCAAAAAGTAATATCATAAAATGTAAAACAGAATACATCAAGGATAAAAACCTGATGAGAACTGAGCCGTTGCAGCTTTCAAAACTTCATAACTGAACCATTGGCAATCGGATGAATTTCTTCTCTGGGGTGTCTCCAAGCATTTTTGCAACTCACATGGCATAGAGGAATTGCTGGTAGCATTGCTATCTCCATTGCCACTAGACTCAATTTCTTTGTTGGTTGAGAATCGAGGACTATGATGCGGGGAACGAGTAGGCAAGTTCATAACCCATTGGACAACTGATATACTCCTCGAGAGCATTGCTTGTGGTGTTGCCTTGCTACCCCTGAGCAGAAGGGGCCAGCCAGGCTTATAGTCCATACTATCTCCTGCATACAGAAAATTGGAGCTTGAAGAGACATTTGTGCCTTCATGAATAACACTAAATGCTTTACTCTTAGAATCATCACTACTGGTTCTTAATCCATCTTTGGAGCTTTGAATCCCTTCAAAACTGGATATCTCAAACCCTACATCAGAATCACCATACTCTGATCGCCATTCTCTGGCACCAAGGTGTTCACTCGGACAAAATCCTGATCTCGAATCTCCTTCAATACCTAAAACAATTAAAAGTAACATCTATTAGTACTCTTGAAGACCAAGGTAGAAATCTAGAAACCATTTATTTCTTGTTGT
The DNA here is from genome assembly GCA_958450335.1 of Hibiscus tridactylites. Lineage (NCBI taxonomy): Eukaryota > Viridiplantae > Streptophyta > Magnoliopsida > Malvales > Malvaceae > Hibiscus > Hibiscus tridactylites. The sequence goes on along the minus strand of OY288268.1, from coordinate 100,291,571 downwards.
TAAAATCAAACCTGGTTGTTTATTATCGTTGGACCTTGTGAAAACAATTTTCCCATTGTTGATGGCCAAAACATTGATAGTTGTTGGCAACTGCTTCGCGCAATATCGAGCTACGGTAGTCCAACCCCTGAAAATGATATCTGCTTTCCATCAGAGAGAATCAAACCAATTTGAACAATCAAAACAGATTTGAGTCTTTCAACTGTCCTTACCCAAGAGCACCATACTTGCCTATACCCACAACTAGAGTCACAGCAGCATAGTTCTTTGCTTCTCGAATCAAAACTTCTCGAGCCGATCTTCCTTTACAAATCTGGATTCTAAGATCAACCTGAAACCCCGAGCATCAAAAATCTTATTCCAATCAAACATGTGCCAGACTCTTATTTCCAGTGATTACGGATCAAACCCAGTACCCACCTTCTTTAAGGAACATAGGCCTTCATATGCTTCTAAATAAGATTCTAACAACAGTTTCTCTTCTAAAGCACGATCTACATTGAAGTTCCAAATCAGGGCACAAAAAAGATTGATCAGGAAACCACGCATAAAATCGAAAATGCACTTACCTGGACAACGCGAAACATGAACTGCAACAACAGAATCACCAGGTTGTGCAACTTTTACGAGAGCCCAATTAAGCAAATCCCTACTTTGGCTATCTATTCGTATCCCAACCAACACATTGTTCTTCTTATCACTAAGCATGTTCTTTTCAAGTTAAATGGAAAAAAAAAGTTTAACAAATCTAATAGTACCCACAACACTAAGCACTTTACACGTTAATATTCTGCAATCTAATAAAACCCAAACTCAAAAGGAACAGATACAAGTTGTAGGTATATATATAAGCTAGGGTTTACAGAGTAGCAAAGTTTTTGAATCGATGAATAAAGATAAACGAAAGAAGACTATTGAATTAGTACCTAAAATTTGTACCAATACATTTTTTTTAGCAATTTTCTTTGGTTCTTTTAAAATTATATTGCCGCCAAATAACATCACCCCTAATGCCAATATAATAGAGAAATTCTGAGAAGCTTTAAAAAATAATTTAGAAACTTAAAAAAATTGGGGTGATGATAAAGATATTGAAGCTACTTTTTTTTTCTTTAAGAAAATGGGATTTAGTTTTTGAAAAAGGAAATTATAGTAGTAATAAGTGAAGGGATACTTTGTTTTTATATATAAAAAATTAATTTATAAGTTAGTTCATAGAAGCGGAAATTTTGGCGCGAAATTCATGGTTGGAGACCAACGAAGTAACGTAAACGAAACTTTTTACCCCCGGCTATTGGGGAATGGGGGTTGACCATCTCCACCTTCTAAACTCAGCTTCGGCTCTTGACTTTTGTTTGTTTTTTTCTGCTTATATTTTTCTCTTTTTTCTTGATTTTGCATTAAAATTAAGTTTAATAGGCAAATAAATATCTAAACTATGTTTTTTAGTTAGATGTCTAAATTATTTTTCGAGCTAAATTGAGACCTAAAGTTTTATTCTGTGAACCATTTAAGGTTTGTCGTTAATTTTTTCTATTAAAGGACACATGTCATCTCCTGAAAATTCCAAAAATTATATTAAAAATAAATAAATTTAATAAAAAAAATATATCCTGAAATTTTCAAATATTCCCAAAACAGTCCCCAAATCCCTAAACCCCTAAATTCGACCACTTTCGTCAGCGGCGGTCGTGTTGCCGACTACAAAACGAAGTGCCCTCCCATCACCGAACAACCCACACGCCGTTCATTGCCTCTCCTGCCGCCGTTCATCATGAATCATTCGAAAGAATTATTCAACAATTTCGTCGATTCACACGGCGTCGGTCAATTTCTGACGACGGGATGGTGGGAGAAATGGTCGTGATGGTCCGACGACCGATGTGGTGGGCAGCGTCGTGGAAATCGACGGCGAAATCGACTCAATTCGGGATTTAGGGTATAGGGATTTTGGATTTTGGGGCTGTTTTGTAAAATCTGGAAAATTTAGAGATTTTTAAAAATTAATTAATTTTATTTATTTTTAATATAATTTTGGATTGACACGTGACATTTAACGATGGAAATTAACAGCTAACCTTAAATGAGTTACGAAATGAAATTTTAAGTCCCAATTTGGCCCGAAAAATAGTTTGGGCACCTAAATGAAAAAAGACATAGTTTGGGTACCTATTTGACGGTTAAGCCTTAAAATTATCATTATTTGGCTTAATGTCAAAATAAGTACCCAAACTATCATGTTTTTTCTTTTAAGTGCCTAAACTATTTTTTCGCCCTTTTTAGGTGCTCGAACTATCATGTTTTTCCTTTTAAGTGCCTAAATTATTTTTGCCCCTTTTAAGTGCCCAAATCATCATTTTTTTGCCCCTTTTAAGGTCAAATCGAAGCATCTATTTTGACCAAAAAACAATAGTTTGGGCACCTATTTTGACCAAAAATTAAATTAAGCACTTAAAAGGGGTAAAAAATAAGGGAAAACTACACCACTGACCACCAAACAAATTGGGGATACCTATTTGAACCACCGAACTATAAAAAACGTCAATCACACCACCGAACTTATAAAATCAACCTATTTTGACCACCGCCGTTAAAAATCTAACGGTGGAGTAACGGAACTGCCACGTGGCAATTGATGGGTATATTTAAAAATTACACATTTGGTCCCTGTTATTTACACATTCTTTCAATTTAGTCCTAATTTTCAATTAATAAAATAATAAATTATTTAATTAAGTGGTGACACGTGTCAAGACCTTATTGGAAGATTTTAATTATTTATATTTAATTATATTAATTTATTTCCCCCTCCAATCAGGTAGTGACACGTGTCACCACCAATTTAGAGGAGAAAAATAAATTTTTCTTCACATGCATTGGGGTAAAGTTGAATTTGGGTCTCCCAGGGGTAAAGCCAATGGCTTTGCCACTACACCAAGCACAAATTTGTGCTATAATTCTCCAGATATAATATATATCTCTTATTAGTTTCTATATTTATAAGCCAAAAGCTCAAACCTTAAACACTAATTTCACATATATAAATCCTAAACCCTAAACTCTAACCCTAAATATTTCAAATTAATTTCACACTAAATATTTAAAATTAAACCTCAAACCCTAAAAATTTCAAATTAATTCCACGCTAAATATTTTTAAATTAAACCCTAAACCACAAACCCTAAAAATTTCAAATTAATTTCACGCTAAATATTTCAAATTAAGCCTTAAACCCTAAACCATGTATATTTCAAATTAATTTCACATTAAATATTTCAAATTAAACCACAAACTCTAAACCTTAAACCCTAAATTTCAAATTAATTACACGCTAAATATTTAGGGTTTTATTTGAAATATTTAGCGTGAAATTAATTTGAAATATTTAGGGTTTAGGGTTTGAGATTTAATTCAAAATATTTAGCGTGAAAATAATTTGAAATATATAGGGTTTAGGGTTTAGGGTTTAAGGCTTAATTTGAAATATTTAGCGTGAAATTAATTTGAAATTTTTAGGGTTTGGGGTTTGGGGTTTAATTTAAAATATTTAGCGTGAAATTAATTTGAAATTTTTAGGGGTTGAGGTTTAATTTGAAATATTTAGCGTGAAATTAATTTGAAATATTTAGGGTTAGAGTTTAGGGTTTAGGATGTATATATGTGTGAAATTAGTGTTTAGGGTTTGAGCTTTTGGCTTATAAATGTAGAAACTAATAAGAGATATATATTATATCTGGAGAATTATAGCACAAGGTTGTGCTTGGTGCAGTGTCAAAGCCATTGGCTTTACCCTTGGGAGACCCAGGTTCGACTCTACCCCAATGCATATGAAGAAAATTTATTTTTCTCCTCTAAATTGGAGGGGGTGACACGTGTAACCACTTAATTAAATAATTTATTATTATTATTAATTGAAAATTAGGACTAAATTGAAAGAATGTGTAAATAACAGGGACCAAATGTGTAATTTTTAAATATACCCATCAATTGCCACGTGGCAGTTCCGTCACTCCACCGTTAGGTTTTTAACGGCGGTGGTCAAAATAGGTTGATTTTATAAGTTCGGTGGTGTGATTGACGTTTATTATAGTTCAGTGGTTCAAATAGATATCCCCAATTTGTTTGGTGGTCAGTGATGTAGTTTTTCCAAAAAATAATTTAAGCACTTAAATAATAAAAACTTAATAGTTTGAACAATTATTTTGATATTAAACCTAATTTAATCCACATTTACACATTCATCGTCATTTTTAATGTTAGAGGATAAAGAAATTATCGAATCCTGGGAACATAGTTGGCAATATTCTTTTCTTTAATAATATAAATATATTGTAGTAGTTATTATGATTAGGATGGTCATTTTACTTAAACCTTACGGGTTTCGATCGAATTTTTATTAAAAAATTAAGTTTATGTTGGGTTCAATTTTAGGATGAAAAAAATATTTGACCCAACTTGAAATAATAGTTTAATTTTATTTTAAATATTTAGATATAATTATTATATATCAATCTCTTTATAGTCACCGAATGAGCGCAGAGAGGGTTCCAGTAATTTGTATGGTGGTAGTCGCCTCTTTGCGGATTTTTAACATAATACCAGTCTTATGAATTTGAATTTTCGTGGGCAACATTTCGCATGGTCTCGTGGTGACCTCTATTAAAGACTAGATCGATGTGTGGTTAACAGTTCATAGAATCGGTATTTTCCGAATTCACATGCCTTGCACCTTGACAGAATAGGTGTTAGGCTTGATAGGCTCGATTTCCTTCAACCGTTATGGATTGCCAAATGGTAGAGAATATTGATTTTTGGGTGTTTATGGTGGTGGTAAAAGATAAAAAAAAATTAACAAGAGATTTAAAGTGGTTCGACTTTCTAACCAAAGCCTACATCTACTATCTTAGCACTATCTTAGCTCCCCACCAAAGATTTCATCAATTCACTAAGAATTCTTCCCCTTTTTTAGGCTAAGGAGACAACTTTTACAAACAGGTTGATCTTTTTACCCAAAGATTAACTAAGACACTCTTGTACAAAGAGAATTCAAAGCAAACACGAAATCCCTCCAAAGGTATTTGTTTGCACATTGAAGCTCTCACCTAAATCCTAAACACTTGAGCAAATTTGACAATGTAGCTCACAAGTGTTGTCTATACAAGAAATGTACAATTAAGCTCAAAAGACAATCTCTCATCATAGTGTTGTTGACAATTGAAGCATTAGTCTTCCCTTGATGCTTGGAGGTCCCTTTTATACTCCTTATTGAGTTTGTAGCCGTTGGTGATCGTTGTGATTGATTTGGAGCTGTTGGAGCCTTTATTTCCCTCATTAATTGTAGTTCTGGAGTTGTTCGTATCGGAACACGAGAGGCTGTATCGGAACGTCCTTCTTCAGAACTAGCCGTTGAAGCCTGATGCAGCACCCCGTATCGAAACGCCTCTGGTCGTATCGAAACGTTCTTGAGAAGTATCGAAATGGTTATAAACCTGTTTCGGTACGGATGGTCGTTGAGCTGCATTCAAATAACCTTTGGGAAAATATGACCGTTGGGGAGGTTTTGACCGTTACGTGTATCGAAACATCAATGGGGTGTTTCGAAACAGAAACCCTTCGTATCGAAACGGGCAAGCCCTGTTTAGTACGCGCTTTGGAAGTTTCAAAAACGTATCGATACAATTTGCCTCTGTATCGAAACGAGTACCTTAAAAACACTGGTTTGACTATTTCAAACATTGCCAAAACCATTTTGAACAACCTCAAACTTATTTTCAAGTTGTTTTTTTACTTAGATAATATTTAAATTCTTTTCAATTAAGTCCAAAATATTTTTTAATTATTATATCAAAACATATATTTCTAAGATTTAATCATCGCCCACTTTTACCGAAGCTTATGGGTGCTCATAGATCATTCCAGAATAGTCCTTTTCGTTTTCTTGCTGCATGACAGGAACACCCTCAGTTTTCCGGAGTTCTTACTCTCTGTTTGAAAGGTTGGAGTACCTTTTGAAGATAATGTTGGCACCTTCTAGACTTAGGTAACTATTTGAAAACGGGAGGTATCCGGGCACATTAACCAAAAGAAGAAACGTTTATTAGCAAGATTGCATGGAATTGATCGTGCTTTGCAATTAGCGCATTCTGAGTATTTGGTCGAGTTAGAAAAACAACTGAAAGATGAATTGGAGACTGTATTCGATCAAGAAGAGAGCTTTTGGAGATAGAAAGCTTGTATTAAGTGGGCATTACACGGTGATCACAACACAAAATTCTTCCATGCATCTAGTCTTGCCTGGCGTCGGTAGAATAATATTTCGGCTTTAAAGTTGGATCATGATTCGTGGTGTGAGGATCCTAAGGAGTTATCGGCGTTAGCACTTAATTTTTACAAGGATATATTCGCGAGTTCGATCGGTGACGATGAGCCATACGAGACTAGGGGTCGGTTTTCGGTTGTGGCGCGGGAACGACTTAGTTAATTGACAAGGCTAGTTTTCGATGTTGAAGTTTAGACAACAGTGTTTGAAATGGGACCTCTCAAAGCGTTGGGTATTGATGGTTTAAAGGTTATATTTTATCAACGTAATTGGGAATTTGTAGGTGAGTATGTTTGCCAGTTTGTTCGTCAAGTCTTTGAGGGTGGTATTTTGCCTGCCGATATCAATAAAACTTTTCTTGTTCTATTGCCAAAAGTTGTGACTCCTGAGAAGATGTGTCGGTTTTATCTAATTAGTCTTTACATTGTTATTTATGAAGTGATCACCAAAACCATTGTCAACAGGCTTGTTACCGAGTTGAGTTTCGACAAACCAAATTAATTCCGTCCCTGGCCGCGCCATTACAAATAATATATTAATTACACAAGATATAATCCATTCGATGCGGCAGAAGTCGGGTTGTCGAGGGTGGATGGAATTTAAGATCAACTTAGAGAATGCTTATAATAGATTAGAGTGGAGGTTCATCGATGGCACTCTTGCTGACCTCGGTATTCCAGATTCTTTAAGATGTTTGACTATACATTTTTTCTCTTCGGTATTCACTCAGGTTCTTTAGAATGATTCTACGACAGATTCTTTTACACCGTCAAGAGGTATTCGTCGAGGGGACTTGTTATCACTTTATCTATTCGTTTTTTGCATAAAGCGGTTAGCCCAGACTATTTAGGTAGAAATATCCCACGGTTAGTGGAAACTTTTATGCATGTCCAAAGTAGGTCCTGGTATTTCACATATTTTCTTTGCATACGATATACTTTTCTTCCCTGAAGCCTCTGTCAATCACTTCTTCGATCAGTGTTGGACAAGTTCTGTCATGCATATGGTCTTAAGGTTAGTATTGCAAAGACTACAATGTTCTTTTCTAAGAATGTTTTGTGCTCGGTCAGTAAATTGTTTTGAGTTTAAAGAGGTGATGAATTTAGGACGTTATTTGGGGGTGTTGGTTCTTCATCTGCGGGTCATGACGGCTTCGTATAAGTATCTGGTTCAGATGGTTTAAAATAAACTTTGTGGATGGAATGCTAAAACATTATCCTTAGCTGGGCGTATCACGCTGGCTAAAGTTGTACTCTCAGCTATTTCGTCTTATACTATGCAAACAACAGTATTCCCAAGAAAACATGTTTACAGTTGGAGAAATTATTTTGTCGTTTTATTTGGGGTATTTCCAATTTGGGCGGATGTTTGTAGGCCGAGTTCACATGGTGGGCTTGGTTTTGGACAGGTTCAAAATGATGCTTCGGCTTTTCAACTACTCACGAAGCAAAAAACCTTATGGGTCCGGTTTCTTCGCGCCAAGTATAAGTGTTACTCAAGAGTTCCAGTGACCATTAGAAAGCAAAATGCCTTATGTCAGCTCCTTTTTCCATATCAAGGGGAGTAGGGGACTCTTCTTTATAGAAAGGTCTCAGTGTTATATGGCAGGATGTCCCTGGTCATATTATCTGGACATGATGTGAATTTTTGGTGGGATCTGTGGGTTCCGGATGTCAGCCCTTTGGTTGATTAAGTGTTGTCCCATGGGGTGTCAGTGACAGATGACTTCGACAAATGGGGATTGGCAATGGGATGAATTTCATCATCTACTGCCACCTTTTGTTCTCCTTAGAATTGCTGCAATTAAAGGATTGAGCAATGTTGTCAAGAAGGATGTGACCGGTTTGTATGGTTCTCTCGTGATCATCAATTTGTGTTACGTTCTGCATATGAAATTCGTGCCAGGATGTAGTATGATCCACATGACGTTGTATGGCAAGTGGTTCAGAATTTCCCAAGTATTCAATGTATTAGGTGTTTATATGGCTCGCTTGTTGTGGAAATTTTATGACTAATGGAGAGCGTGTCCATCGTAAATTTACCTCCGATGGGAGGTGCCCTATGGCGCGGTTGAGATGGAAGATACGAATTACTTTTTGCACCTTTTTCCGTCGGCAACGATGGTGTGGTTCCCCTTGACTAAACCTGGCCGTTTTAGTGAGTTTTGCACCATAGATTTTAAGGAGTGGATTCGTTTGAACCTTACCAAACCGGATTATTTTGCAAGGAATAGCTCGAATTCGGATTGGGGTTTAGTATGATATTATTATTGATAATATTATTTTATTTAAAATTTAATGTTTAATATAAAATTAAATAAAAATAAAATATTATATTTATAAGTTTAACATGTTTGAGTATTCAATAATATGTTAAAAACAATTTTGATTAGTTACCAACAATTTTACGATTTGTTAATAAAATATTTGGATTATCAATCACAAAGATTAGGAGCGAAACCCAAATATCAAATTGAAACATACTGCATTTTTTAAAAAACAAACAAATGGTAGTTTGCCCAAAAATTATTAGAGATGGAGATGAACTGAACTTATACACGTGTCAATCATCTGTAAACGGGGCACAAAGAGAAAACAAACAAATTTTCCATAAAAAAATTATTAGATGAATTCAGGTCCTCTGTAGTTCCAACCAATAAGGTTTATTCATCTCATTTTAACTTTCAAATAACTACCTACTTTTTATTGACATATAAGAAAAAAAGTAAAAGACATTATTGGTTAAAACCAAAGATCACGTGTTAGCCCGGTCCACCTAATAAACTTTCCAGTCTTAATACGTATATAGTTCTCAACAATACGCAGAATGCGTGAAACAAAGCAAATCATTATTTACTCTTGAATAATATGGCAAGGTAAAAATATACAAGGTTATGTAAAACGTAAAAAAAGTATGTACCTTTACACATTTGTAACGAGTTGTGCCACCACCAATACCATAACTCCAATTCTCACTCACTGCCACCATATTACATTTAATAATAATATTCAGCAACTCAATGGTTAAAGAAAGGAGAAACAGGCTGCAACACTACTTGCTCACGACTTAGGAGACAGTTTCCTATTCCTCTTTATGGCATTCTTTGTAAGAGCATCAGATATCTCTCTCCTTCTTTTTGAGTTGCTCTTCACTGTATTATCATTGTTGCAGTTTACAACTTCAGAGCCCTTCCCACCATGTTTTAATTTATCTTGAACAAAAACCTTTAATCTCCACAAAGTTAATTCACTCTGCACTCTCAAACAAAGGGGGATACAACCTCAGTTGCTGCTCTGCAGCCTTACAAACACACATAGTAATCTATATAGAGAAGACGAATTATTGGACCAAAGAAATTACCTGCGCATCTATATCAAGATCCACCTCTTGCGCTGTAGGTTGAAAGCCTGGATTGTTCTCGGCAACTATCTCAAGAGCCTTACTAAGATCATCAGGTGACAATCGAGTGAGAGCCGTCCCGAGTTTCTTCTTCTCTTCAGTCGACATTTTTCTATATGTAGTCTGTGGTTAGCATTTATGGCGAAAGGTCTCGAAGAATTAAAAATACAAACTCAAATGATCAGGCATGTAAACATAGACAGAAATATGTACAAATAGTACTTTAGGCCGATATGTTTATGATGGAATTAGTCCAACCAAAATAGGATTCTTTTTTCGGCCAATTACTTAAATGATATTTTTATTCTGAACAAAAGTCGGATTTACGGCAGCTCTACCAAAAATATAATAATATAACATCATTTACCACAAAATTACCATAAAATGCTAAAAAGAAATGTAAAACCTATGGCTGGTTGAAAACGAAACAGACTATGAACTCTCGCCATAGTTTGCCAAACCATACCAAAAAATGCAATTAAGAACTAATACTAATGATGTGAAGATTTGGTTGAAGGTTATATAGAAGATTAACTCTCTCTCTCTCTCTCTCTTATGCAATTAAGAACAAAATGCAAAAGTCTTATTTACGGCACCTCTCTACCAAAAATATAATGAAGTAATTCTCAAATTCATGACAACAAACTACCATACGTCCATCTGATACACACCCTGAAGCAAACCAGTTCATAATATTCATAAATTTCTTCCAAAAACACCAAACTCCATATTACATATCTTCAAACAAACCTGCATTTCTGAATGACTATCCGTCTGAGATTCTCCAATTGCAAATCAACTTCAGAAAGCTGAAAGAATAGACAATTATATTGTTCAGAGTTGATGGATGAGAATTAGTAAAAAAAAAGTTAAATGCATTCTTCAAATTTATATTTCGTATGTCTTCTTATTTTACATACTTCATTGCTCAACTCTTTCGCCAAGTTTGCATGAACTGCCTCTTGTGCCAGCTTGTCATCTAGTTCTGCTTTTGCTTCCTCCTCAACCAGTCGTTTCTCCTGCAAGTAACCTTGAGCAAGTGAACATACACAACATGCTTGAAGCAAGATTAAAAGGCAAAAGACTACTGAAAACAACAAGTTGATAAATCATCAACCATTTACCAGTGGAAGGTTCTCATACCCAGATAAATGGCTTACCTCTTCAGCAACTTTAGGCAAAAGTAGCAACCACTTCTCCTCAAATTTTTCCAATAAAGTTTTCGCCATTATATGGACATCGTGTCTTTCATCATTGTATTTCATGGCATTCTTAAAAACCAATCTAACATCCGAATAAATTTCGCGTACATTCTTGTACCCAGTACCATTGTTAGCCTCCATCTTGCTTTTTATTGTACCAAAGTCCATAGGCTTCTGAACAACCTAAAATGCACACCCTTATGATGCATCAGTTAAAGCATACATATTAAGAAATAAATAAATTAAACAATTAAAATTTAAGAAATAAGGATTAGTGAGAGGTCTTTATGTACATGTGCATAAGGAAAAAAATAGTACATTGAATTTCTAAAGCACAGAAAAAAGTCTCAAATGTAAAGGCCAATGAAAACATAAAGTATGTGTCTTATTATAAATGAGAAAGCCAATTAGAAAATATTGAAACAATCAATAAGCCTTACCTCATAATAGTCGTGCAACCCAAGACCTTCAACATCAACCGGATGCATAAAAGGACGTGCCCATTTGTGCTGAGTGATCTGACAAACGGCAAGTATAATTAAAACTAACTAGCAATTATGATTAACAATAATAATTTAACTTTAAGGCAATACCGCATTAATTTCTCGCAATTATAGGAATGGGAGTATATTCAAAAGTTTTATTTAATTGCAACAAATAAAATAAAATAAAAGTATTTAAAATGAAAATTCTTTTTTTGGGGGGGTGAGCGAGGGGTTGTGTTTGTGGTGTGAAACCCTTAATTTTTGTATAAATAAATTTTAAAATCTAAGTATTCTGTTTTATGATCTGCAACTAAAAGCATTCATTCACCTAGATGAAATTGACAAGGAGAATGATTGTTAGAGTATAGAGTTTAATATGAGGACAAAATTTAAGTGTGTGGATAGATGTGGTAACTGTAATCCGACATAAGAATAGGCAGAAGTCTCCCCCCTAAAAGCAGATAATTTATTAAGAAAAGAGAGAGCAATGATAGAATAATGATGAAGAATGAAGCTCCAGCATGCCCTGACGGCTTAAAGGGCAAAACTTCGAAAAATATATTTTCCATGTCAACCATCTGTAATAGAAGTTTATATACCGGCTAAATAAACGAAGCACATGTCATTCTTGTAAAAGTCCCCTGTTTAAAAGAACAAAACAATATCTTTCAAACATTCTTTGAAAATTTTCTGATAAAAACTTAGCTTTCCTCGTCATAATCTAGGTAAGGGATTAATAAGTTTTGATCAGAAAATTTATGAAAACATTTCGGAAGAACAAAATTGAAAACTATAAGAAAGAAACTTGGAGGAATACACATGCTTTCAAAATAGGTGGAACCGGATCGAAACCTCTAAAGAAAACAAAAAATATCTATGCTTACCTGACGTAAAATCGTGGCAAATTGGCGCATAAGTTCCTGCATTCTCTTCAGAGCAGCAGTTTCTCTATTCGATGCTTCTTGCTGCTGCTTCTCAATGCTAGTAAGCTGTTTTTCTTTCACTTTTTCCTTAAAAGCTGAATTAGATTTGGTAACAGTCAACTCCATATTATCTGTAGTCCCGTAGAACCGTTCAACATCGTTGACTCTTTGCTCGAGCTGCATGTTCAATATAGTTCTAATCAATAATGTAAAGATGCAAGTTTTTGTGCAAGCTGCAAAATGCAGGACTTAATACAGGAAAAACAAAAGGCTGCTAAAATAGCAAGAAAAAAAATTGATCGTATATTCATGATGAAAAAGAAAAAGTGAAAAACAAACTTTGACAAACATCAAAGAAATCTGGAATACAATATAAATTATAGTTCGAGATGAAAAATCTAAAGAAGCATCCAAACAACAAACGTAAATTAGAAATTTCATAATAAAAAATCCTGGGGCAGAAGGATTTACCCGATTGACAGTAGTGGAAATTTCATCAACATATCGCCCTAAATCCTCCACTTCTGATTCCCGCCCAAAACCTTCAACCTTCACTGCTTCCATCTGCGATTTCCACTTTGCATGAACCGCTAGGGTTAAAGCATAATATGCAGTAATAGGTTATTATAATCAACTGCCAAATATGAAGACAGGAGGCAAATTAATATCGAAATTGAGCCACTTAAATTCTTTTAAATTTATTCTAAATAGATATGTAGCTGAACAGCCTTGAGAAAAGAGTGCGAGAATAATTAGGTTAGCTTACCCGGCCGCAGTTACAAAGGCAGAAACATGAAGCTCTTCTTCTCCTTCTGGTTCTGGGAGGAGTTAGACTTGGACTTGGAGCCCAGTATCACAATTCGGCTTCAGACCCAGGAACCAAAATCCTGTTGCTTAATATTTGGGCTCTTGTTTCTAATTCAATCTAAAGCCCATTTTACTTCTATTTTGGATCATAACTTTTCAGGGTGAAATATATAAATGGTCATTAAATTATGTTAAAATAATTTTGTTAATCACTGTACTTTAAAAGTTATAAAATAAATACTAAACGTAACACATCAGATTTTCTAACAATAATTAAATTGTTATAATTTATTTATAAATTGGGATAGTGTAAATATGAAAAAGTTGTGGATCAAAGCATGGTTTTAAGAAGTTCAAATACTATTGTCATAATTTATTTATAAAGCTATCATGATGTTAAAATAATTTTTTTATGTGACGTTTCATATTAAACAGTTCATTTTTCCAAAAGAACTAATCGACTTTTCAAAAAGAAAGGTCACGCGACGATTCACGTACAACAATATATTTTTTCAACATTTCAAATTTTTTTAAAAAACTCATGCCTTCGTAAAACCCCCAAAAATTGTTAGTACCAGCGAAGAATAGTCACGCAAACACCCAATTACGATATTCTACAAACATATTAATAAGTTAAAACTACTTCTTTGTGGACTCGACATGTGAATGCTACACAGATCACGTGAAGATGTATGTGATATGCGTCAGCACCTGAGTCACGACAAACTCAACCACCAAGACATTTGTCATCCTCGATTGACACGTGTCTTCACTCCATCTGGCCCTTACAAGAAGTTGTGCATTCTCAAATAGGGGAAAAGCTCTTAAAAGGCTGAGACCTGACCTTTAAGACCCATGATCTCTACCCAAAACAAGCTTTCTTGCAGTATTTCTCATATAATCTACTATTTTTTTTCGAATTTTACTCTTAGCAACTCCTATGTTTGGAGCAAGATGTTGTCTAATTAGACCGCGAATTACAAATATCTGAAAAAACTCTATTGTTATTTCGCGAGGCAATCCACAGCGATGTAATGAAAGTGGAGGCCAACAACAATGACAGAACATCTCGAATAATCGACTCATTTACCAAGCAAAGTCTCACGAAATCTTGCCTCTTTGCCTCCAATTACATCTGAAACGGCTTGTAAATTTTATTATGATCGTCCTGTCCGTGGGTTCTATTATCAAGAAGTGTACCCACGGTTTCTTGTACCAATTTTTTTTGACACATTATTAATTCTCCTGGCGTAGATCTACTTGTTAATAGATTCGTAAGAGTATTATTTCGGTAGATAACTTTTCTATAGTGTTCATTAATATTCTAACTTATTGGTTTACCCCTATCTATTTGAATGTTCGGTCTCAACTCGGGAGGAAGAAGCAGTAATAGACATAAAACCATCCATTCTGGTTCTGCATTTGTTCGAATAAATTGCCCACCATCTAAAAAGGGTTGCTCACATAAGTGATCAACATATGTATTTTTAATGTTGTTTGTTGTTGGTTTTTACCTTTCATCGTCGAGTTTTGGTGATGTTTGTATCTATTTTGTTTTGAACATTTGAGTTAGGGTTTTTACTTTTTCTTTCTATAGTCCTGTGTATTATTTAGAGACGTTAATTTTTGTATTTTGGGGAATATGTATGGATTAAATTTGTTTACTCGATTTGTAAACTCTCATTGTATTTTTGTATTTTTTCTTTTTTAATAGAATTAGCGTACTCATATTAAAAATATATAAATTATCGAGCTGAAAAAATACATTAACAAAATGGCATAATGAAAAAAATGCCCCTAACGTTTGATTGAAATGTCATTTTGATTCTTATTTTCTTTTTTTAAAGCAATTTAGCCCTTAATATTTTATTTTGAGTCAAAATAGTCTTTCTGCGGATTAAAATTATTAGTCTAATGATTTGACATGACAAACCTACATAACAGTGCACGCCGCGATAGTAGTGTCATATAGGCATATATACTGAGACTTTACATAATGAGACATCAATTAAAAAATAATTTTAAAAAATTGTATAAAATATAAAATATTTTTTTACATATTATTCTATCAAATCATTTAAAAAAATAGGCACAAAAGTTATAATTTAATCTAGATATTTTTAAACATTATGTCTAACAAAATAGAAGGAAAGCAACGGAGATTGCCTCATAGCTGTTCCACCTCTGATCGAAAACTTTCTAATTTCACCCCAAAAAAGAACCTAAAATTCTAGAAAAGAAGAATATATGTTTGGTTTGTGAAGAGATGATAAGGGATTCAAACGTGGCCAGGGCGATGAGATTCCCATCGTTGCTCATCATATTAATGTGGGCTTTGACTACTGCTCCTGTGGGTGACGCCATTTGGTTGAATCTTCCCAAAACCGGTACTAAGTGCGTCTCCGAGGAAATCCACAGCAATGTCGTTGTTTTGGCCGACTATGTCGTCGTTTCTGTGGAAGACGGTCAAACCACTCCCATTGCCGTCAAGGTTTAATCGCGCTTTTGCCCATATCCCCCCTTCGATTTATTTTTTACGAAATGGTTATTGGATTTGTTCTTTCCTTTTAGTTTTGATTTCCATGGAATTTGTTTCGAACTGCGGAATAAAAATAATCATAGGATAGCGGATGAATGGAGAACTTAACGATATCACGGTATTTTCTTTCGATATTTTTTACAACCACCTTTTCTGATCTCCACATAGGCAAATTAAGTTAAGTTCCCATGGTTTATATTTTCAATATATTTTTAATCTCTGAAGAGGAAACTGTAAAGCCCGATGATGATGATGATGATGATGCATTCTCCAGCATTGCAGTGAATTTCAAACTCAAAGTTTGTAACCATGCAGGTGACATCTCCGTATGGAAACAATCTTCATGAAAGGGAGAATGTGACGTATGGCCGATTTGCGTTCACAACCGAGGAGGCTGGCAATTACCTAGCATGTTTCTGGTCCGATAACCGGACTCGTGGAAGTGGTGAAGTTGTTGTCAACATTGACTGGAAAACAGGAATTTCAGCTAAAGACTGGGAGTCTGTTGCCAGAAAAGAAAAACTTGAGGTCAGCAGTTCATTTTTAAAATTTCAGCTCATACTTGTGGAGTTTTATTGCCAAGCCTCTGTTTTCCCTGAGCCACAAATTGTGTGGAAAAGGATTGATATAGTAATTGTTGGTTTCGTCTGTTTACTTTGGGGAGTTTTCAAGGTGGGGCTGACAAAATGATTTTATGCACATCCAAAGCTTGAAATTTTATTACATTGATTCCTTGGATAAATGTTGTGCATAATGGCAAAAAATACTCATAATGTTCGATTGAATAGTCACTTTAATATCTTTGTGGATAAAAATTGTTAGTCAATTGAAGATAAATGACGTGGCAAACTTACATGAGTGCAGGTTGATATAGTAGTGTCATGTAGAAAAATGTGTTGATTTGACAGAATGACACATCAGTCAAAAAATAATTTTATAAAAGTATATAAAATATAAAATTATTTTTTCTGTGTCATTCTGTCAAGTCATTTCAAGTTGTTTATCATAGTTGACTAACAATTTTCATCAATGGATGGACCATTTTGACCAGAAACAAGTTAAAATTTGAGATTGGGAAAGATATAAAATTTTGAAAGAGGGGGGTATATTGATCAACAATCCAATTTTTTAAAAATTATATTTAAGAACAAATGTAGACAAAATTGGGAGAGTGGGAGCAATTACTCCTCCTCACCCCCCAAGTAATTTTGTCCGTATTTTTTGACCCTAATGAAACGTTGAGACTAGAGACTAAAGTGACCACTCAGTCAAGCGTTAGGAGTTTTTTTTTTTTTTATACATAATGCTTAAATTATATTGGTTTGGCAAAGGAGATGCAGTGGACTTCTTGAACCTTGATTGGAATAACATAATTACATTGAAATCAAACTTCTGTCGTATTATTGTTTCTATCTCCATTTTTGTGTGTTTTAATCATTGCTTACTTACATTACAAAAAAAGGGCGTAGAGCTGGAGCTGAGGAAACTGGAAGGAGCGGTGGAGGCCATTCATGAGAATTTGCTGTATCTGAAAAGCAGGTAATTGGTGATATTTGTGTTGAGCAATGAGCATGTGCATTTAAAGTAAGCCAACGCCAACATGGTTTGTTCATCTCATAACAGAGAAGCAGAGATGAGGAGTATGAGTGAGACCACAAACGCCAGAGTGGCCTGGTTTAGTATTATGTCTTTGGGTATCTGCATCCTAGTTTCAGGCCTGCAAGTCTGGTACTTGAAGCGTTTCTTCCAAAAGAAGAAGCTTATCTAATCACTGATTCCTATATCAGCAAATTCATTTCTTTTTTATTTAATGCAGTGTTTGCACACAATATATGTAAAACACCTTCTCATTTGATTCTTATAAGTTATAATGGTGAAGCAATTCTTTTGCACTTCTGATTCAACCATCATGTTTTAGTTTTTAATTGTTTAAAAACAACCATTCAATTAGCTTTTAATTGTTTAACTACAGTTATAAAAAAAGCTTGTATCATAAAATAATTATTTAAATTGCATCAACTTTTTTTTATTTAGGTACTTAATTTCTTTTGTCAAAATAAGTACCTAAAGTATATTTTTTTGGTCAAAACATGTATCTAAAGTAATTTTTCGTCAAAATAGGTACCTAAAGAATACATACTTTTTATTTAGGTTCTTAAAAATTAGCACATAACATTGATTAAAAGTACATTAGGTACATATGTTGAATATATATATATATCTTATGTACCTACTGCAAATTGGTGGTAACACACCCGTTGTGTCTTCCACTATTAATGCAAAAAACACTGCTTCTACTTTCAACACAAGGAATACTGCTCCAACTACACATGTTGCACGAGAACTCAAAGTCAGAATTCCCAAACAACCTGTGAGTTTTTTAACTAATTATCCATTCCATGAATATATTGAAACTGAGCTAAAGTGAATCCTAATTAAACTATGGACTTAATATAGGTTAGGAGACCAACTGCAAACAATGCTGCAGGTCCAAACCAGCATTTACAACACAAACACAAAGAATGACTGTGAGATAGATGAATTCTTAACAAAGCTCTGCAAATCAAGACTCACACACACAAGGCTCAGTCAAGACTATCAGATGGATGAATTCTCAACAAAGTTCCGACAATCAAACTCAGACTCAAACAAAAGAAGCTTTATCAAAGAGGCCAAAATAGAAATAAAAAAGTACCAATATTGTCAACTGTCATTTCTGATATTTTGTTAGTGTCATTTTGCAAATGTCACTTTGTGTAAGTGTCATACTATGTGGGAACACTCTTACATGTCTTTCAAGGCATTAAGTTTTATTTTGTAAAATATGTGTGCTAATTTAATTACTTTTACATCAAGTTACAATACACAAATGAGAATGAAATGAACAACAGATTAAAATCTAACAGATTCATTCATAAACAACAGATTCATAGTCTACCTTACATACTTTATCCATACTAAATCACCCCTACTAAATTTTCATAGCCTACATACTTTATCCATACTAAATTATCCTTGCTAAATGTTTAAGTACAGAATACCTATTAAAACTCTATCTTCAACCTTAATCATTATCCTCAACAAAATATCTAATAAACCCTTATCTTCAACTTTCAAAATGCCCACTACTAAGAATATTTCTTTAATTTTTATTCATGAAGTAAGCAGGTCAGTACAATAGTACCTACCATTGCAATAATTTAAAAAAATTCTCTCATTTCTTTTGCTCCTGTCGTTTTTCCTAATTTTTTTATCAAGCCAACAAGAAGTATTTTTGTACCATGATTGATCGGGAGTTCATACCACTAAAAAATTTGCAAGATTTGCGCAACCTATTTCTATAGTTACTACAACTAAAAAGTCGTCGACTTGAATTATCGTCCGACCATGATGCCTTTAATATTGTCAGTAATAGTATGCCACACTTGCATGTTAGAATCTCTGACTCGGACATTGAATCATCTCTTCTTCCGGTCCCTTTCAGTTTTTCCTCAATGCTATAAGAACAAAATTAGGATTATACGATTTAAACCCAATTACCCTTTTATAAATACAAAAAATATTTTTACAATAACTAATTCCTACGTGGATGATAAAGTATTAAATTAATCCATGTCAACAGAACGTTAACGGGAAAATAGATGAGTGACCAAATTTGTTTAATGTGCAAAGTTGAATAAGTTATTTGCACAAATTGATAATTGAGTGAGCAAAATAGGTTTGACCTAAAAGTTAAGTGATGATTTTAATAGTTTACCTAATATTTAAATATAGCAATTAAAACTCATCACTTATTACAAATGGTTTTATTAATATAAACTACTTACTTCTTTCTCAATTTTTTTATTAAATAAAAATTATTACATTCTTAAATTAAATATTGAGATTCGAACTCATACAAAATGAGATAATATGAACATCATTGACATTCAGTCCATTAACAATTCAAATTATTCTATTCCATTTTAATTTTCCAGTAATATGTATTTATCTATTTAAAATTCTTTTAAATCACAACTGAAAATATTATATTTTATTAAATATTAACTTTATTTATTTAATATCGTTTTATAAATCCATTTTATATGAACAATTTAAACTATTTGATTTTAATTTGGGATTACTTATTGAATGTATTATATTATTTATACAAACCAAAATTTCATTTAAAAGATATTAATCATTCACATGCATAAGTGTGTAAGGGTTTGGCCCAATGGTTGGCACACACTCTTTACTTTTAATTCAACCAGGTTTGAGTTCCTTTATTTTTCACTTTTTTCTTCAATTATTTTCCTTGAACTAGATATTGATGTTACCATCTGATTAGAGAATTTTTCAAATTAAGACTAAATAGATTGTATGTCTAAATATAGAGGATTAAATGTGTTATTATACAAATTTTCTTAACCGGCACGTCACTCTTTTAACTGCTCAGAAACCAATTTGTAAAATTATCAAAAGTTTAATGATCATTTTATAACTTTTAAAAATTGAATGACCAAAATGAATTTTTATAAATAAATGAAGCATGTTTACTTGTTTCTTTTTTAATAAAATCCAAATAGCTCAATGATAAGAGAACTGTTCAAGAAAAGGTCAATCCGGCCTTGGAATATTGCATTCCACCAAAGAGAACAGGACGGCAATATGGTCTTGCAATTAAACTGGCTTTGTCTTGTCTGATGGTTCCATTGTCCGCTATGTTACAAAGTATACAATCCAAGACGATAAATAAATAAATAAAAGAAAAACTTTAATCAAATAAATAGAAGATAAGAATAATAAAATCAGATTAAAGTTGAGGCCTGCGAAGAGCAGTTTTCTTAAGACAAATTTCGACCACTTCGCAGTGCTTGAGTTTGATTGATCGTTCGTCTCCCAGGATACAACAACAAGAAGATCTTTTACAGAAGCACGTACTGAAGAGATCTCGAACTAGAGCTTTGTCTTAGCCTATCACCGGTTAAAAGAAAAACTAGAGAGAAAACGATTTTTGGAGTGATTTGAAACTGAAGAGAAGCATTCTTTATATAGGGGAGTGGAGGAGGAAAAATATGGAAGGTAAATATTCCGAATTAAGGTCATTGACTTTATATCCGAGCAAAATCGGAAATAATCAATTAGTGTCTTATTTAAACGGATATATTCCTTATGAATTGATTTAACGGAATATTCAAAAAGATATGTGTTATATAAGGAAAATATTTAATTCGGAATGGGTAAAATATCCGCAGGTTCTAAGTGAAACCCGACCGGTCTGGACATTCGCGTCACCCACAACGTGCGAGCGCGCCCCAACCCGAATGGGTTTGACGAGCTTCAATTTGCACCCCTACGCCTGCGCGCGAGGCATAGTATTCATTCAAGTTATTCAATGACTCCCAAGTGGGTTGGTGTATTTAAATCATTCCCAAGTTTGTTATCCCACCCATGTGGGATAAGGGGTTCATATTTTCCTTAACACAATTCATAACAACCTCACTTTGAGCATCAATTTCTCATTCATTTCTCAACCGTTTTGAGCATATGAGATATCGTTGTAAAGGTCTCATGGAATAGAATATAAATTGATAAATTTATCATTCGAACATCCACCTTTACCACTCGTAATTATGGCTCAAAGTTTCCAAATTCTCACATTTTTCCAACAGGCTAAACTATTTGGTTTCAAGAGAAGTCCACAAACATTTCTATCTCAAAACGGAACATCTGCTGTTCATAGACCTAAGTTCAGAGGTATAAACTTTCCTCAGCTGGATGCGGCCTTCTTGACACAACCGGCCAAACAACAGTAACGCTAGGGACGGGCACAGAACTTTATGTTAGAGAACTAACATATAAAATTTCTAAATTATATAGGAATTTCAATTTTTAGGGCCTCATAATTTCTGCAAAACGTAAACCAAAACTTTGGTTGTTCAATGGGAGAACAGTACTACCAATTCTCTATAGTTTACAATGATCTATTGGCATTCAAAGGTACATCAGAAACCGAAAAGTTTCTCTCAAAGTCTCTGTTCTTCATCAGCATTGGCAGCAATGACATTGTTGGGAATTACTATTCGTGCAACCCGGTACCGAAGAACGGTTCATACCCAATTTAGGACTCGTATATGAGAAATTCTTAATGGTGTGAGTTCTTTATTTCTTCTTGCTTGAATCACATCAGCATCATATAAGAGATCCTAAGGTGTAATCACAAAACTGTTCATGATCACCAATGGTTATTTCTCAGTCCAATCAACAAAATCTATTACCAAGATTCTTCATTTCCCCTAAATCAACCATGTCTAACACATATGAGTACGCGTATCAGACACTCCCCCGAAGTCTTAGTAACATAGCTTAAGATGAACAACTATATCATGCTTAACAAGGAATTTATTTTTGTCAATTTGACTGAAGTAATGCAATGTGCAGAATCTAATTAGTGTTGGGGCACGGAAGTTTGGCATGGTAAGTGTTCCACCAGTCGGGTGTTGCCCAATTCAAAGGATTTCTCAAGCTAACAGTGAATGTTTGGAGGAGAAGGGCTTTCTTTTCAACAATGGACCCCCTTTTGAGCAACCGATATAAGAAACAGATTCTAAAAACAAAAGATGCAAGTAATAGAAGATATTCTACATTGCTACATATCATAGACACTACTGTAGACAATTTGCTCATTATGGCATATAGTTGATATATATTTACATGGTGCATTGGTTATCTAGTTTGAATGAGGAGATCCGGTTTTGTTCGAAAAAATCAAAAAAATTTACAACTTATCTAGGTATCATCCCATGTCATGGTTCCAACACTTGATAACTCATATTGTCTCAACAAATCTTTTTCATCTATGGAACCAAACCCATTTAGGAGTTGATCTTTCTCCCTTTGCATCTCTAACCAGTATTCTGAGTCCTCAAACAACCTTAGTATCTGTCCAAAGAAAGCAAACAACATGAATATTAATTGATTACGGTAGAACACAAACACGATACATGATGTTGTAGAAGTGATCGAAAAGTAAATTATTTAAATGATGAACGAAGGAAAATTTACTGTTTTCATTGTTGGCCTTTGAGAAGATGAATGCATAAGGCAGATGCGTGCTATAAACATCATTACTTCCATCTCTTCTTTCTTGTAATTTTTGTTCAAGCAAGGATCAACTAAACGCTCACACAGGCCAAACCGGAGTAAAGATCTTGCCTGCAAGATAGTTGGACCAAAAAACTTAAGGCTTTGGGACATAAAAACTTGATTTTGGGTTTAACATGTCAATATATTTACCCAAAGCACTAAGCTTTCATGGTTTCTCTGGTTGCTTTGAATAGCTTCTTTCCCTGTAATAAGTTCAAGGAGCACAACCCCATAGGAATAAACATCTATCTTTTCATCAATCTTTCCGCACACCATGTACTCTGGTGCCAAGTATCCAAATGTCCTAACAATGTCAACTGGCTTTGTGTTTGCTGAGACTTGATAAGATTGGTTATGCACTACTGCTGCACTGAAACCCGAGAGCTGCAAAAGAAATCCGGCATAATTAGCGAGCACGGAAAGTTGGTTTGCTTTATAAAAAGCATTTAAAAGCAGATCCAGATATACTAGCATATGCCTTAGAGTTAAGATTTCAATGTTGGCCACGTTAAGAGCCTAAGCTGAATTACTAAGCATTAAAGACATTTGAATGTTTGTGTAAATCTTACTTGTGGCTGGCAATTATCAGAGAGAAGTATTTTAGATGGTTTCACATTTCGGTGAACGATGGGAGGGTCACAACAATGGTGAAGGTACTCCAGAGCCTTGGCTACACCGATTGCAATAGTCATCCTCTCAGCCCACTTGAGTTGTTTTAAACATTGTTTCAAGCTTCCATTTACAAGATTATAAACTATTGCTTGCAATTCTTTGCCATCACAGTACCCAATCATCTCAACTATGTTCTCATGCTTTATGCTGGATAATGTCTCCACTTCTCGAAGAAGATCCTTTGTGGACCAACTCATGGTTTTGAGCACTTTCACGGCTGCAGCTCGACCATCCTCGAGGTTAGCTCGATATACAATAGCATTTCCTCCCTTTCCAATCACCAAGGTGGGGCTGAAATTATTCGTGGCAATGCTGAGCTCTTTCGGTGTAAAACGCCTGCAGGGTTGCACTGTTTCTCGGAATGCCATCCTGTGAAACCTCCTCGTTGCAGTCACATTCTTCTTCGGATTCTGCTGGCCTCCACCACCAGTTTTCCATGTTGATGATGATGATGCAGAAGAAGAAGGCATAGTGAATGACTTCTTAAACTGATAATCAGGAACTGTCTTCTTGAGAATGTAACGTCCTTCACTGTCAATTTGACACATAGATGGTGATGTTGACGACGACGGTATTGTCAACGACTTCTGTAGCTGACGAGAGCTAGTCGATTGATCAACTGCAGAGTTTATCTGGGAAGATGATAAACAAGATGGGAAAGGTACACCTGCAGAACCTTGCTGGGATGTTCCCTGCCTTTGGATTAGGATTCTTCCAGCATTGTCCATCACCAGAAGGGTGCATGTGGGAGGCAAACTTTTCAGACAAGTGGTTACAGCTGAATTCTTCGGCCTACACGAAACACAATCATAGAAATATCAGAAATAGAAATACAAAAACCTTAAACACTAATCATCCATATTTATCAGCTTCATTACCCTGAAATGTTGCATCCAATTGCAAGGATGGTAGCATAATTTTCCCGAACTTGATGAGATAAGGCTGAGATATAGGAGTTTCCAGCACAAATCTTAACAAGAAAATCAACCTGAATTGTGAAACTATACTATATAAGTAAAGCATCAAACAGATAAATGAATTCCAGTTTTTCTCTTGATCTTGATGGTACCTGTTTGGATTTGCAGATATCTTCATGGATGTGAAACGTGTTGGGATCGAAAGCATCATTCATTTCCTGGACATGAACGGCTAACACATTGTCTCCTGACTTAACAAGCAGGGTGAGTAACTGGATCAGCATTTCTCGACTGCAGTTATCAGATTTTAGACCAACTATTATGGTTTTGTTCTTCACAGTCCCGCAACTCAGGTATGACATAATTCTGCAGTTGATCTTTGCATTTCCACCCATCACTGAAAATATGTGTAATAATCCTCAGGCACCATTCCATTTCATAGGGAGGGATTCTTGTTTTGTTTCTGCAGATTTTAGGGTTTAGGAATATGTTCCTTCATTGTCCTTGGAACGGGACAAGGACACAGCTTTAATTGTTCTTGTTGGCAATGGTGTATGTGCTTTGCTTATCGTCCCAATTGGCCAAGCACTTACTTCAGTTAGGTGAAGTAGTTACAACAACATCTGAAATGTCGACTCTGAAGCACCAATTGGCTACTAGAATTGGTCAGAAGTTGTGTTTCAGAATTTTTACATAAGACGGTATATTTTCAACTTTTAAGTGTTTTTTGTCAATCATAAATGGAATGACTTTGCAATATGGTATTGTGCATATCGAGTGTTTTGTATGCTAAGCATGTTAGATGATCTAAATTGAGAAATTTAAGGTAAAGTATTGGTAAATGATCATAAAATACTTAGGTGTGTTAAGGAGTTTGAAAAAAATTAACTGATTTTGTTAATAGAAAGCTCTCTACTGTGATCAAACACAAACGAAACGGATTGAGAATACTTTGACTAAAGTTTAAAATTAAATTAACATCTTGACTAAGCTTTAGAGGTTATATTAAAAAGGATGGAAATCATCTGCCCCGAAGTATGTCCCCATTTGTGCCCTACTTTAAAATAGTGAGTTTAGGGTTAAGGATTTGGGGTTTAAGGTTGGGGCTTAGGCTTAGGGTGTAGAGAATTAGGGGTAGGGTGTATTTTTTAGGGTTTAGGGTTTGGGGTTTAGAATATGAAAATTAGGGTTATGGGACAAAATTTAATTTTTAAGTATTTTTAGGCAGGGGCATAGAAGGAGGCATGGTTAGGGGGCAGGAGATTTTTACTCAAAAAGTTATTATTTTTTTAACATGTCATATCATTAAAGTAATCAAACTTAACGCTCCAATAACTAAAATACAACAAATTAATTGTTTTTAATAGTCTTGAGGTGATTACAAAATAATATTTAATAATGCATATTCTTAATCAATGACAATGTACATACTGTTAGGGATGAACAAAACTCGACTCGAAAAAAACGAATAACTCGACTCGAGGCGAAAATACTCGACTCGTTTTGATTCGACTCGAAATTTCATAAACTCGAATGACTCAAAAAATTTTCAAATAAAGTTTGAGTTGTAAAATAGAAATTCGAAATTTTTAGTAATTAGTGGATTTATTTTTAAGTTCGAGACGAGTCCCTCAATTTTTTATAATATATACATACGGATATATAAAAATATGAAGAAATATTGTCACATGTGAAAAATATGAAGAAATATATTTGTGCATATCTTATATGATTAGATAAAGTCGTTTAAATTGAAATCAAACCATAACATGATAAATAATTACAATGAAATTTTTATAGGAACTCGAAAATTCGACTCGGATTTCTTAAACTCGACTCAAATCGAAAAAATTTCAAATAAAGTTTGAGTTGTAAAATATGACGCGTCAACTCAAATAACTCAAATTTTTTTGACTCGACTCGACTCAATCAAACGCTCACCCCTACATACTTTGTAGACAAAACTCATTGAATCTGAGTTTTCTGGTATATAACAAATTAATAATCTAAATGGCCAAAACATTTTTTTTCCAAAATCAATTATCAAAAGTAGATAGAATTAAAATAGATTGAACAATATCCTATAAAATATAGAATATAGTATAGATATAAAAAATCATTTGAAGACAATCACCTAATATTCCAAAGGAGTCAAAATCCGCCTAGGAATCTAATTCCAACGCCTAATGTATTGCTTATCTGTTGGCCCAAGCATCTTCCTTATGATCCTTATTTTTGATCAAACCTAAGCTTCTTCCTTATGTGAGAATGAGATTAGGGTTTAAATTCGTCTCAAATTCAAACACTTTTTCAACTCACTCTTCACTATCACTACCCACTTTCCCTTCTTCCGTTCCCTATTTTTCTCGATCCTTCCCTCCGGTTTCCAAAAAACCCACCTTTTCAGGTTTTCTCCTTGCTGCTCTTTTTCTATTCTTTACTGAAAATATGCGACTTCACTTTTTTTTATTTTATCAATTTGTGGATATGGGTTTTTTGAAATTCGTTTGGGTTCACTCTCTGCAGGGAAAAAGAAGCTATCTTTGCGGGTGCGAAGGGTCGGATATAAGACCGAGACGCAGTTAAGTGATAAAATGGAGTCAGGCAGGGAAATTCAAGAACTTAACAGGAATCTTTATGCAGCTATAGAGCCTTATAGCACAGGTTTTCTCAAGGTTTCTGATGTTCACACAATTTACTGGGAGCAATCAGGAAACCCAAATGGCTATGTAAGTATCCATCAATTAGGAATGCAATGGGATAGATTTTTTACCTTAGGTTTTGTACCCATTCTATTCATATTTTGCAGCCAGTTGTATTTCTTCATGGTGGACCTGGAGGAGGAACATCCCCAAGTAACCGGAGGTTCTTTGATCCTGAATTTTATAGGATCATTTTATTTGATCAGGTGACTCTTTGTTCCTTCATGTTCAACTCTTAAAACAAGTTCCTTGTTTTAACCTCTAATTGTAAGATCTATATATATACATGTACTGCTGCAGCGTGGTGCTGGAAAGAGTACTCCCCATGCTTGTTTGGAAGAGAATACTACATGGGATCTAATAGATGACATTGAAAAGCTAAGAGAACACTTGCAAATTCCAGAATGGCAGGTACTGTTATACTGGTTTTTTTATTGCTTAACCAATATCAGGTTTGGTTGGCAGTTGTAGGCGAGTTAACTCTACTGTTTTTTCGGCTTTCTGCTTGTTCAGGTCTTTGGTGGCTCATGGGGAAGTACACTTGCTCTTGCTTACAGTGAATCACATCCCGACAAGGTGCAAAATTTTGTTGCTTGAAATTCTTGAAACATACAATCAGGTCAGCAGCAGTTCCAATAGTTCCTTTATTTGTCTTGAATTGATAGCCCCCTTCATTTATTTTAAGGTTACTGGACTGGTCCTAAGAGGGATATTCCTTTTGCGGAAGAAAGAGATCGATTGGTTCTACGAAGGGGGTGCTGCTGCTATTTATCCTGATGGTATGTTCCATATGTATTCTTTGCTGCTCTAGTCGTTCTAATGTTCCATAAGTTGGTAATTTTACCATGACATTTTAATTTCGAGATACATGGAAAGCTGTTTAGTTCAGAACATTTTAATGAATTTCAAACTGATTAGGAACAACTGATTAAACCCATTTTTATGTGCATTGTTTTGAGACTATTTTGTTTTGTATTTTTCTTATGAATGCCTGATTAAATATGCAAAATTAATCACTGAATAGTTAGTTTTTTGTTCAAAATGTGCACAGCTTGGGAACCATTTAGGGATCTTATTCCAGAAAATGAGAGGGACAGTTTTATTACTGCTTACCACAAGAGACTGAATTCTGATGATTTGGAAATACAGGTAAAAGGAGTCATCTGGTTTTGGATACATTGTTTTCCTTCCTGCACCCTTATTCATCGAACCTGCTACTTTTGAGAGCGGTGTTTTTTTAATGTAAAAAAAGGTTAATTTTTTTTCTTTGTTAACTCTCTGGTTAACTTTTAGTATGCAGCTGCTAGGGCATGGACCAAATGGGAAATGATGACTGCCCATCTTCTACCAAATGAAGAAAACATTAAGAGAGGGGATGATGATCAATTTTCACTGGTAAGTCGTATACCCTAGGAGACCTCTAAACAAGATTGCAAAATTTTTATGCAAATTTGATGCATGTCTATTCTTTGTTGTGTTTAGGCTTTTGCAAGGATTGAGAACCACTACTTTGTGAATAAAGGATTCTTTCCTTCAGATTCATTCTTGTTGGACAATGTTGACAAAATAAGGCACATTAACACTACAATCGTACAGGTATGTAACATTTACCATCCAAGCATTGCAGACAAGACGATCCTCTGCTTGTTCAAAGAGATGTTTTTTTTAGCTCAGAAAGTGCTACAAACCGATGAATTTCAACTCTTTGTGTGCTTAAGTACTTCTATTTAAATTCTATTTGCTCGGCTTTGTCAGTTTGGTACTTGTAAGCAGTGGACCCTAACTGCTTCATGGTAATACCAAAAGAGGCCCCATGCCATCTTACCCTTAAATTTTTCCAGTGTGCGACATTTGACCTGAATTAAGATCAACCTTTGTGTGATACCCCTTGAACCATTTGAACAGGGAAGATATGATGTTTGCTGTCCCATGATGTCGGCCTGGGATCTCCACAAAGCATTTCCAGAGGCAGATTTTAAGGTAAGAACTGGAATATCTCTTGAAGATGATGTTTTACATGTTTGGGTTGACAGAATAAATCAAAGCCTTTCTGCTGAATGCTATAACCTCATTGATATTTTATGTTTTTGGTGTCTGTTCAGTCTGCATTTGATAACCTTTTTGCGCAATGAACACAAATCGCTTTATTTGTGCGGTCACAGGTTGTTCCAGATGCTGGGCATTCAGCCAACGAACCAGGAATAGCTGCTGAACTTGTAGCTGCAAACGAGAAGCTGAAAAACCTTAAAATATGAAATCTTGGAGTCAGCAATGCATGACATGCAGTTGCAGTTTGCCTCGCAAACCGAAGCAGTTTGAGAATCAGTTGAAGAGCATTTGGTTTGAATTAAAACTGATGAATGCGTGTGCTTCATCTTTTTAGCTGTAGCCTGTTTTTTTTTTTTCCGGAGCATATATTAAGAAATGTAGGGAAATAATCAAAACTGGAAATAAAAGAAGAAAAAAAAACAATATTACATTCTCACAGAAAGAGGTGCCAAATTATTTTATCATTTTTGTTCTCTAAACATATACTCTTTAACCCATTTTCAATACCAAAACTGGCCTTAACCCAATTGACTATCGAACCGAACTTGTTTAGGCCCAAATCAGTGCTGATTTATTACCTGAAATCAACAATACCTTTGAATATCAAGCCTTATTAGATCCATCTAACCCCGGTCCAATTTAGGGAATCGGTAAACCAAGACCTTTGCCTTAGCCCATTTTTGTTCGACCCATCTGTCTGACCTAATTCGACATATGCTGACTCGAATGTTGATCAGTTCGACCTGAGTTGATTTAATATAAATCAGAATAGTTTTATTTAGAATTGGTAAATCTGTTGAACAAGTAATTACAAATAGTATTTTGTCGTATTTTGAATAGTTTTATTATTCTACTGGGCTTCGACCCACAAGGGAAGGGTGTCAATTGAGAGGTTTAACCACTTACTCTAAAGATTGTTGGCTGGTAATAGCCTTCTTAAACAATAGAGATACGATGTATTTGGCATATTATTTCTGAACTTACTTTATGTTTGTGAATTGTGTTATATGAGATCATATTGTTGATTCATGTTGTACACGCTACATGATCTACTTTTATTTTAGATCGTCCAAATTTGTGACTATAAATGAAATGTAATGACTGAAAAATGCATAATATATTATTAACCATTGTATTCATGTCTACAATAGATGATATTATGACATGATCTTATAGGGAATGAATGCACGAGCATGACATCTGTAACATAATAACTGAATGCATATATTGCTAGATTACTCGTTATATGTTTTTTTGAGATACAGTGATTTGTTTGAATAATGCTTGAATGTTTATTTCAAATATTTGAGATGACAAGACGGGTTCGACATAAGAAGATTGTAGTCTCGTGTTTCCTCTCATTAGAAATAAAACTATGATTTTCTTTGATTTTATAAAGTTGTTTAAATTAAAATCAATAAATACTATAACATTATAACTTTTAATACCAAATGCTAATTGTAAAATTAATTTATTGCTCTCTAGACTATATATTAGAATATTGTGAGTCAGCACATGAATGACTCTGAAAAAAAAAACACCTTAAACAATAAATATAATTATGAGATGCCTAATATATATACTAGGATGCGGTTTATTTTTAGGAAAATTGGGAACATAAAAATATATATTTTTCTAATGCTAAACGATGGTTCCATAAAACTAACGTATATTCCCACTCAGAAACAACTTGTAGATGTTCTTACCAAAACCCTTTCAAAAGTCAACTTGTAGATGTTCTATCAACTTGAAGGGAGTGTAGATTGAAGCGTTGTATAGTCAATAATTAGTATTCTAATTGCTGTGCACCTATAGTTTAGTTAGTATTTAACTTATACCTAATGCCCCGTTCGTAGTTGTGTTTGATAACCTTAACAGGCTTTTTCAAGTATTTATTTTTTGAGTGTTTTTGGTTGCTTGAAAAGCTAGTTTAAAAAGAAGATTATTTTTTATTCTTATTATTTAATTATAATTTATTGTACATTATGCCTACATAATTGTAAAATAATATATATTTTATAATATTTATATTGAGAATAAAATTATTTTATTTGTAATTGATATGTCCGTATATGATCTAGAATGTAGTTTATATTTTCAAATTAAATTTTATAAAAAAAAATTATTATAATTAAAATTGACTTATTTCATATATCATAACATTAACTATTTGAACATCACACAAGTTTATTTTTACTTTTCAATATCATGTCTAAAATAGACATTTTATCTCCTTAAAATCATTTTTTGACATCAATGACAAACACTAACTTTTCAAAACTACTTTTCAACAGCTAGTTTGAAAATCACTTTTTTCACTGCACTTTTTAAAAGCAACCGCAAACTAAGCCTAAGTCTTATTTAAAATAAAGATTAAATATAAAAAAGTTAACCGTATAAATTTACTTCTAAAAACAGTTTAACTTAAAGTAAATTAAAACTTTGTTATAATCAACCTTTTTTTAATCACCGGTAGGGTGTTCAAACTTCAATTTTAATCGAATTAACCGATTGAACCCAAAAAAATCAATTAGTCAGTAGGTTAACTGTTAAGAATTTTTTAAACTTTGGTTATCAGTATTTTAAATCCATATATGTATGGTCACTAAATTTTTAAAAGTTATAAAATGATGATTAAACTTTTTGGTATGTTATGCAATGGCTATTAAACTTTATCAAATTAGCACAAAATATCATTAATTTATAGAATTAGTACAAAATAGTCATTAAACTTTTCAAATTTTATCAATAATTTATAACGTGCAATAATCATTTTTTAATAGTACGTTAAGTTTAGTGATTGTCTTATAACTTTTGAAAGTTCGGTGACTAAAATGATTATTTTAGCATAGTTTAGTGACCATTTGCGTACTTTATCCAAAAAGTTATAACAAATTTCAATTAATTCAAAAATCGACCGAATTAACTGAACTTTGTTTGGTCCAGTTAACAATCAAAGCCTAAAATATTTTGGTTAATAGATTTAAACTAATTCAGCCTGGTCGGTTAATTCAAACTGCCCTATTGAACAACCCTAATCATTGGTATCTACTAATCCATTAGACTCGTTATGAGAACAACCCTCCCAACTTAGTTTTCTCTATTCACAACGTTAGGATTCAAACCACTAACATTGTTTAAAAGATCTAACACCTCATTTTACAAGACTAATTGGTTGTTGGTTATAGTGAATCTATTATTAATAGGGTCTTTTTCGTTTATTTCCGAATGGAAAAAATAGAGAACAGTTATTATTCCCTGTTCCAAATTCTTAGTTTCTACAATTTTATCCCATAGGACAGTCCATACTAATATTTCACTTAGATCCACAACTAGATTTTTCATGGTACATAAAAGGCGAATCAGTGCCTTTTTTATATTCTTGAATAAAAAATTGAATGAATTTTTTGTATTAAATATGAGGTAATTCACCCATCCATTCCAAATTAAAGTAATGAGCTCCAACTTCAGTAAAAAAAAGTAATGAGCTCCAACTTCAGTCAAAAAATGTAATGAGCTCCAACTTCAGTCAAAAAAAGTAATGAGCTCCAACAGGAGACCAGCCCCAATGACCCATCACCTAAACTCAAGCAGTCATCGTTTACTGAATATTTTATAACCAGAACTATTCAAATGTTATCCAATACTCCATAAAATTTTCATAATTCATCCTTTAAAATTGGTATACCAAAGCAACTTGTCTCAGAGCTAAATGATTCAACCTAGTATTTTCTAACATGAAAAAAAAAGTAGCAAGGAAGAGATTACAGTAAACGAGTCTAGAGTAAAAAAAATGTACAATACAACTACCTATTCATTCTATGTTCATTGTCAAGTGTACCGCCGATCTCTTCCCGCAGGGTCTTCACAGCTTCTAAAACTCCGTCCTGAAAATGAATTAAGTTTCAGATAATCTCAGTACCCCCAACATAACCAAAATTGAAAAAGAGAGTAAATCCACAGAAAATAGATGCTTCAATGGGGTTGGTTGGAAATGGATGGGAAATTGGGATTTGGACAGTTGATGTGTCTCAAACAATATGATGATTTATACAAGGATCATTTACAAAAGATGATGAACCATTAGCTGCCATCAGTTTATTACTGTTATTGCTATATAACCAGGCTAGTATTTTATGCAGTTTCACCACGTAAATGCATGATGCATCAACGACAATGATAAGTATTATTCATAATGGCACATTACATAGAGAGTCGATCTCAAAAGTGAGAGGAACCACTGAAGTAAATGTGCTGGCATTCACTTATGGAGAGTAGGCAACCAATCTTTTACCATATTTCTACATAATTATTACAGATCTAATATTTATAAGCTTCGATTAAATGAATGGACACTAAAAATGTATCACAAAGGCAGCCATTACCTCAGAAGAAATCCTGTTACTTAAATCTAATGCACGGGCTTTGATTCTAGGAGATAATGCATCATGAATTGCTTGTGACAGTACATTTGCTGCGACCCTGATACTTGTGTTACTAATATTTTCTGGAACAAGGTGGTTTCTTCTCAATGGTTCTGGAGCAACTCCAAGCCAAAACATTTTATCTGCCCAGTAGAATTGATCCAGCATAAATGGACATATAATCTGCCATGCGATGACAGTTATGTGTGAGATGAGAAGTAGGGAAACAATAGGATGACAAACACCATAACAATACACACAATACAAATGTAAACTACAGTTACGTAAAAAGAATGCATGTAGACTCGAATGAATTTATATGAAACTGCTGTTGCATCCCATATAAGATGCTCATCACCTTTGTTAAATGGCCATCACAAGTAAAAACTACTCAAATGCTAAACAAAAAATCTGCTCTAACAATAATGGAGAGCTGCAACAATAAGTATACTTGAATGGGGTTTACCATGCAACTGACCTGAGGGATACCAGCATGTAGTGCTGCAGCAGTAGATCCACTGGATTTCCATTGAAGAAAAATAATGCAACTAATAAAATGATTACTGCTTTGCATTCAACTGAAATAAGATGTCCACATAAAGAAAATAAATATGGGGGGAAAATTCTCACCTCCCTCCATGATGAATTGCAGCTACACATTTCGGGAACAGCCAATTGTAGGGTATCATACTAATTTTACAACGAGAAAATTTAACATAAAAATGTTAGGTTTTAGAAATAGTTATGGAATGTGATGTTTAAAAATAAGTCCAAAAAGCTTATCATCCACGTCTTTGTTACACCTGCAGTTACTAAGATGCACACCCATAGAAGCAAGGCTGGCAATAAGATCTAGTACACTCTGTTATTTATTATGCATTGATGGTCTCTAGTAATTATCTTCAGTTATTGTGTTCAATTTATGTTTGTTAAAATCCCTAGCAATTACCAACAGTTATTTTGGAAGGTTGGAAAACCTGGGCAAGTTTTTGTGGTTAGTTTTTCAGAGGAAAATTTGTCGCTTGAAGTACCTTGTAGTGTGTAGCAAGAACTATGTATGTAATCTTCCATTGACAGTAAATGTTATTGAATTATTCTCCAGTTACCTAAAAATAGGAAAAAAGGTCCCTCATAGTAACTTGTAGTGCGTAGCAAGAACTATGCATGTAATCTGCCATTGGCAGTAAATGTTATTGAATTATTCTCCAGTTATCTATCAACTTCAAATCTGTATCATTAAGATCGAAGAAATTGTGAATTGTAAAAGTTAGTTTTCTTGTTACTTTCTAAATTAACAAGTTTGTCATACATCGTTGACACCTGTGAGCATATCTCCTTAGGAAGCCACCTGGGGTGAATCAACTTACATCTTTGTCCTCCTTGGGGATTGTCTAGTTCCAAGACCCATATAAGAATTTAAGAGGAAATATTGGGAGGTTTCTCACTCTGATCTTCCACTTCCCCAAGTCATGCCTCCCACAACTACATCAAACTACATTAGTTGCTTACTTTTTTGATTTTGTTGCACTGAAATAACTGAACCCTCAAAGCTATTTGGTTATAAGTATGCTAATGGGTCCTAGATTTGGTTTTCATCTTTGATTTGTTCATCAGCTATGTATAGGTGTTTGGTCCTCTCCATAAGGACAGCCTTTATCAGTGAATTATCTTTTAATTCCTTAGCCTATTGTCCCAAACTTAGCACTGCTTCCATCAGTCTTCAGGTTCAATTATCTTTTTTATTCTGGTATCCAGATGAAACTAGAAATACTCACCCTGAAAAGCAAAAGAGCCGGCTATCAAAAAGAGAGAACCCCTTTTGAATTGACCACCTTTGGTTTGAAATAGAAGATGCTTCATAGGCAATTTCCTGGACTGATGCATCTAATGGTTCATAGCCAGCTGTAAAAAGGATGAATCTGTGACATGTAACCTCTAGAACAGTTCGGAGAACTTCTAGAAATGCTCGAGGATTCCTCATTAACCCCATGCTGCAAACAGAAAATGAACACTTAGTTCAGGAAAAAAACAGAAAAGACACTTTCAAGCTATTATCCATTTATTTCCTGGATCCATACACATTACAATTCCACCATATCATGAATACCAAACTGTGTTCTGTCATTATTTTAAATTAAAACAATTAAGTTACACAAACACCAATATACATAGATAACACAACAGCTGAGGGAGATAAAAGGAACTTTCTGCAGACAGCTAAGATATCAGACAAAGCTTGTGAACCTACCTTCCAATAGAACTCAGCCCTATGAAAATTGGTGGCCCTGACAAAGGGTTTTTTAGAAAATATTGTAACTCGGCATGAGCTGAACACAGGTCATCTGTGGTTAGATGCCCTGAGGAAAGCAATGATGAAATTTCTCCACATTCCAGGCAGGAAAATTGCCACTCTATAGGGAGGAACCAAAAGCCACAAACCCGAGTATTTGATGGCCAATAATCTGTTAACACGTTGATATCATGAGAAATCCAAATATAAGGAAGAAGGAACAAAACAGAAAAAAGGGTGCAGTGTTACAGATAAGTTTGCAGAATCAACTAGTTATCCGAAAAATTTATCACAAAAGCCTATCCAACAAAATTCAGCACATATAAAAAAATGTTGAAAGTTTCGTGAAAGAAGTCTGAAACAAGAAGTGCAGAAACTTAGGAGTTACCAGGACACTCAACAATTTCTTTGCTAAACCCATACCTGTGACA
Source organism: Hibiscus tridactylites (assembly GCA_958450335.1). Taxonomy (NCBI): domain Eukaryota; kingdom Viridiplantae; phylum Streptophyta; class Magnoliopsida; order Malvales; family Malvaceae; genus Hibiscus; species Hibiscus tridactylites. Next base: position 100,255,284 of record OY288268.1, on the reverse strand, counting down.
TAGAAGCCTTTGATAATCAGAGATGGGTGTCATGTATTCACCATGACTCAGTTGGATAATAAAAGTGAAGCATTATTGCAATTAATTTTTTGATCATTCAATAAGTCATTTAATTTATAAACTTCCTATATGAAATAAAAAGACTTACAAAAGTAAGGGAGATGGTGGCCTATCATGCCAAGTAGGAAGTCCAGTTACCGGGTCCTGCTTAGAACATCAAACACCGTCTAAAATTAGGTAGTTTTTAACTACATAATAAGTAAATGAGCTCCAAAATAGAAGTACTAACAGTAAAAGGATATGGACTCAGATTCAAATCCTCACTTCTCCATGACTCCCAATTTTTACTAAAAAGTGGCCACATCCAATGAATTACATCTTTCCAGCAAACCTATGTTCATACACCAATAAGGAGTTAATATGCAAGATGCATCTTCAAACATATTAACAAGAAATGATAAATAATTTTTTTTATCAGAGTGAAAGGGAAAACCAGTTGATTTGTCAAGCACTTAATTTATATTGTTCAACTACCTTATCAGCGGGAGCTTCTTGGAAATATTTGTACAAAAGAGGAAATTCTTTTTTGAAGTGATGCTCAAAGAATGAAGGTGCACTATACAACAAATTGTAAACACAACAGAGTATATAAGTTGCAGATAGTTATTTAAACCCAGGTCGGAAAATAGGCAAATGGAGAAATCATAGCATAAACTAAATTCTCTACTAAGAACTTTACTGGTCAAGAAACTTGCTGAAAAAAACAGATATAATAACTTGAACTTGAGACACTGACAATCATTCAGGATTTGCCTCATTCAGCTGGTTAATTCATTGGACAAACCCCAACAAGTGAATGCCATTTCCAGGGGAATATTTTAGGCCTTTTTATAGAGAAAGAGAAATAATAGCATATAGAACTCAGTTCTTAAGATATAAGATAAAATTCCTTTATTTACCAATAAGGAACGACATAAGGAGCAAGAACAACACAACGGACATAGAAAAGTTCTGCAAGGCTCCATCCTTCCTGAAAAATAACAAAAATGCAACCTTAAAAAGAAATTGAATCATCACACTCATGGTCTTAAGTTTCAATAAATCAATCAAATCTAAAGTGTTCATTTAGTAAATTAGTGACAGTAGCTATCAACTTATCAAGCAAATCGAATTTAACTTTATTTCTTTGTCCAAAAGAAATACCAGGGCAAAGAAATTTATCCCAATAAAATCACCCTCCAAGCATGGACCATCACCGAGTATTCTTTCAACTGCAGAATAGCATTCTCTTCTGTGCTCTTTTGTAATAATATTTTTCTGCTCCGAAAATTCTAATTCCGGTGAACCTGACAAATAAACATGAACTCACAGAAAAAGCAATAATATGGAAATCAAAAAGGAAGCAATCGAATTAAACCTGTCTCATCATCAATTCCATTACTAGAAAGAACAGGTGGCGAGGAAATTGGAACATAAATTACACCCCTTTTTGCCAAATGTGAACTTAGATTCTACAAGAATGTGAAAGAAAAATGATTGTTTCGGCTAATTTTGCAACAACCAGAAGTACACTTTTCATTAACCGGTAATTAAAAGTGGGAAGGGAAAAAGGAGCACCTCATGCGCTGAATGAGTGATAAAAGCGACGTCGTAAGCATTCTGGTCCGTAGCAAAAGCTGCAGCAATGGCCTGGAATCAGAAATAAATAAAAGAGGGAAAATTAAGAATTGTTTTCTTTAACGGAAACTGAATCGATTTTAAGAATAAAAGGGCTTATTACAGCTATAGGGTAGACGTCGCCTTTGGTGCCGAAAGCCATGAAAACGGCGATAGGTTTCGCCCTCCGCGTCTCCTTCCCTCTCTCCATTGAGGTTGCAGTGCCAGTGTTTCGTGAGCTCAAAGAGGATCGAGGAATCCCCAAAAGAATAAAACAAAAGGGTAAATTACCATGAGGGGAACGTGGCTGATAAACTAACTGTTGTTAGAATAGTTGGATGAGTGAGCATTTTCTTACAAAATTTTGATTTTTACAATTAGATATAAAAACAAAAAAAAATGTGTAATCAGTAACTCATCGGTATTAGTAGAGATGTTAAAAAATATTAGACTCGAGTGATCCGACCGATCTGATTATCCGAATATAAATAATTAGGTGTTTATTAAGAATTTTTTTTGTTCAAGTAGGATACTAGGCCCGCCATTTCCCGGGTCGGGCCCGGATCACAAATTTAAAATTTTTGAGTACTTGATTATCCGGAGTACCCCGAATATATTTGAAATTAATATTTTTATATTTAATATATATATATATTTATGTTAAACTAATAAAAAATCTTATTTTTTATATTTTTATATTTAATAAATACATATTTTTATATTAAACTAATAAATATATATTCTTATATTAAACTAATAAAATATTTTTATGTTAAAAAATTCATATTTTTTATATCGGGTACCCAAATACCTGATTTTCTGGGTATCCGAAAAACTCGGGTAGCTGCAACACCCGAGTCGGGACGCGGGCCAGCCATAGGACTACCTGACGGTTCGAGTACCAGATTTTCAAATTTGAACACCCCTAATTACTAGTAAAGTATAAATATTTACTAACTGCTATCAAGATTTACTGTGACATATGTAGAGATAACATTTTAAGTTGAAAATGTAAGTTTGGGAACTTAAAAATAAGTATAGAAATATGTAAATTTAAAATGTTAAAATAACTTATAACTTTTTAGGTTGATAGAATAAATATTGAAACTTAAAAATAAGTATTGAAATTTGGCGTAAAATATGTTAGATAACATTTTAGTTGAATCGGTAAATATCAAAACTCGCTTAAAAGTATCAAAATCTGGCATAAAATATGTTGGGATTTTTGTAACTTAAAATGTTAGTAAATTATATAACATTTTAGGTTGAGTGAGTAACATTTTATATTGGAGATAGGTTTCAAAACTCACTTACGAATATTCTCTCGTCGTGAGGGGATTTAAGTTTTAGGGTTTCGTGAGAAATTAAGAAAGTTAAGGGTTTTTTTTAGAAATTGAAGAATTTTAGAGGTTTTTTTTTAGAAATTAAGAGTATTAGATTTTTTAAAAACATGTCATGTGTAAGACAATGAGTAGATGATATTTTTTAATGATTGAGCCTTAAAGTAGTAATGAAATAAACTGTTAGAGACATATTTTGATGAAAAAAACTTTCGACACTTAACAGAAAAATGTATAGTTTAGACATTTTCTTCAAGATAAACCTTTGAAATACAATAAAGGATGAAAGGAAAATATAGGTGATACTATTTATAGACTTTTGAAAATGCCATTTTGAATGAACGATTTAAAAATAATAAAATTAGTGAGTAGTGAGACGAAGAAAGTAATTTATATGAAACGACCAATGATCACAATATAAATAATGAACTGAAGTAAGTGTATCTTATTCTTCTGTTGATGAGATTTTTGTTCTCCGAATGTTCATATAATCCAACCTGAAAGCAATTTGATTACAAATAGACAGACTGGGCTCAACCTTCACAAATAGGTCTTATTCAGGTGCGGAGGTACATTATTAACGAGAGGGGCTATTAACTCCCGGGAATTTTTTATCTTTGGTTTTTTATATTTTTTTCTGAAAATTAGAATAATTATAAATTTGTCCTCTCACCTTTCAAAATTTATGTTTTGTTACCATCCTTAAATTTTAATTTCGTCTCTGGTCCTACTAATATCAAAGAACTTGTTTGGGATACTGGAATCGCATGTAAAAACTTGTTTAAGTGACCAATCAACTTTGGAATTATTTTATCAGTCCATGCAGGGAAAGTAGAAGACTGAATGAAAATGTTTGATTCACTGTTAAAAGATCCACCTTTTTTTGTCCCAACTTCGCCTGCGCTTTAGGATAAAAACAATATTCTCAATGAATATTATATTTTATAAACTTTTGACTTTTGAGGATCAATTATTTCATTTACAAGATAAATCCAGTTTGCTTGAAAGTTACTTCAATCCTATCTGAAACTTCAACTGAAGATCTTTTCCCCAAAAACCTAACCCGAAAACATGCATGAGAATCAGAAACTCGTGATCTTAGTTTCACTTGTTATTTCCTACTTTCCATCCACGGCTTTCGGATCGTCACCGGAACTGGCAAAGCACTTGGTGCTGGTTCATGGGTCTTGCCATGGTGCATGGTCATGGTACAAGCTGGTGCCACTGCTAAAATCAGGCGGCCACAACGTGACCGCCATAGATCTGGCAGGCTCAGGGGTTGATCCACAACAAGTGAACACTCTACGATCCATCTCCGATTACATGAAGCCCTTAAAGGAATTCATGGGACTGCTACCAGATGAAGAAAGAGTGGTCCTGGTTGGTCACAGCTTAGGCGGTCTGGCTATCTCCCAAGCCATGGAAAGGTTCCCTCACAAGATCTCTGCAGCGGTTTTTGTCACTGCGGCCATGCCTGGTCCAACACTCGATGTTTCTATTCTCATTCAAAAGGTACGCATGCAGTGATTCGGTGGTCCATTTCATTGTTAAAAGTTGTGTTGGAATTTGTCAAATTTAAAATGTTTGTTTTTTGTCACAAGGCATTGAGTGATCAAGATTCCCAAATGGACAACCGTTATACATATGATGATGGGGCTAGCAGCCCTCCAACCACATTCACTTTTGGTCCAATGTTCCTCTGTTCCAAAGTCTACCAACTCAGCCCACCTGAGGTAAGATATCATTTCAACCATATAGGAGTCGTATTATTACTCAGTTCACTAGGTTTGGTCTATTTGGGTTGAGTTTTAAATTAAATATTTACTAATTCAAACTAATCTCGTCTTACTTGAATTTTGGTAAACATAAACTTAAATACTCTATCTATATCATTAAATTTGTTCGTCATTAACTTTTTAAAACTCAAATTTTCTAAACTTTAATCGTGATTGTTTTAAATATTTTAAACAATTAAATTTTATAAAATACATATTTAAAAACTGCTTTATTGAAAGTTTTTAAAATATTTTTTTATTTTTTATCAATAATAAATTTTAACTAATAATTAGTCAGAGTTAAAAAATTAATTTAAAAAATTAATAAAAACAAATTTAATAGTACTGAGAGAGTAGTAGTTAGCTTGGGCGTAGCTATTGGCGGCTACTTGTTAGGAACATAGCTAAAACTAGGTTGAAGAGACAAAATATAAATATTAAAAAGTAGAGCAAAATTCTTAATTAATTCATTTAAAAAATATAAATATATAACAAAGTTTTTTTTTAAATAGTGCTACGCGGAGGCAAGAGCCCTTCCAAACTACACGTTGGTTCGTCCATGATAGGTGCGCTCAACGATAAAAATTCTTTACCTTTATTTTTTTGGTGTTTTTATTTGTATTTCAACACTATAAAATAATATAAAATTAAATTCTAAGCTCTAATTCTAAATTTTAAATTATAAGCTCTGTATCCTAAAAATACACCATATCTTAAATTCTCCAAACCCTAACCTAAAACTTTAAACCCTAAACTTAATTTCGAGTGTGAGACATAAGTATGGCACCGAAAAGAGACAGAATTTTCATCCGCGATCAACATAAACTGCATTAAGTAGCAGATCTAAAAATTAAAAATAGGGTCCAAAAATATATTTTTTTTCAAATGAGTATGATGATTTTTTTACATTTACACAATAAATTTTAAAAACTAAAATATAATATTTTATTTAATTTAATTTCTAAAAAATAGGATAGAGCTGCTCTCCTATGGAGCCGCATGGCGGCCTGTAAAATACTTGTATATCAAACGACAACTCGGCTGCATAGTTAGCTAATTCATCTTCAACTCATTTAATAAAACTAAAATTTTATTTTGATTTAATGGTAAATATTTTTATAAAAATAATTTTAATGTTAAAATAGTGAATTTGGGTCTATAGGTCAGGTCAAGGCAAACATATCCAACAAATGAAGTTAAAAAATGCAATTCTCGATTGGACTCAAGAAATCTAATAACAACGAATTGCACTATTTCATAAAAAGTTTAATTTGCCATTACACTTTCAAATCATGTATTCAAAACGCACGGATTATTCAGAAAAATATTGAATTTGGTTAAGTATTCGTAATTGCGATCAAATTATTATTTTAATACTCTCAATTGTTACATTACAATTTTTTTTGGAAAAAATATATAGGATTGTGCATTGGCAAGTACGTTGATGAGACCGATACGTTTGTATAGTGGAGAAGACATGTCAAGAGAACTAGTACTCTCCCAGGAAAAATACGGGTCTGTTAATCGGATTTTTATAATTTCAGAGAATGACATGGTTTCAAAGCAAGATTTTGTATGGTGGATGATTCGAAAAAACCCGCCCCATCAAGTAAAAGTTATCAAAGGTTCCGATCATATGGTCATGATGTCCAAGCCTATACAACTTGCTAATCTTCTATTGTACATTGCTAAAAGATACGATTAAAGAATTTCAGAATAACTTAGTCCCTTCATGACTTTTCTAACAATAAAAGGTATAATTATATTTTTAGCCCTTAACATTTATCGTTTTGGTCTTTACTCTTTTCTTAAGTCATTGAACACTTCGTTGACGGTTCTCGATAACGAGTTCAATCGAATAGTGGACTGGTTGTGTGATTGTGATGTGTAAAACAAGTTGATATAAGAGGCGCCAAAGTTTATGTGTCGGAAAGCACTTTGATAATGGAGTAAAAGTATATGATTGTACAAATATGGAGAATTAAATGTATTATTACACAAAATATTTTAACTATCACGTCACTATTTTAACCGCCGTTAATGGATCAATAGATAAATTGGAGCAAAACTAAACTTTTAATGATAATATTAAAACAATTGAAAGTTTATTTGTTAAAATGATTAATTGATAAAAATTTAGTGACCAGTTGTTAAAAAAATATAAATGTAAAAGGGTAAACTACTTAAATGACCCCTTAACTATGAGGCGGTGTCAATATGACCACTATAGTTTTAATTTTGTCAATATAACCACATAACTATTTAAGTGATACCAATCAAGCAACCTGCGGTTAAAACCTAACGGAGGGTGTGATGTGGAGGTTAACAAAAATTGTATAATTACACATTGGGTTACACCTAATTAAATGGTTAATTTATTGACTTAAATTAAAATTAGTACTAAATTGATATAAAATGTAAGCAATGAGGACCAAATATATACTTATACAACTTTTTGCTAACTTCCATGTCACACCTCTGTTAGATTTTAACGGCATGTGGTTTGATTGATACCACTTAAATAGTTACGTGGTCATATTGATAAAATTAAAAGTATAGTAGTCATACTGACACCACCTCATAATTAAGTGGTCATTTGATTAGTTTACCCTATAAAAAACAGTTTACCAATAATTGAGTAGTATTATAATACGATAAGGTGAAGACAGAGTGTGTGGCAGTCCCGTCCCGCTCACTCCCATGGACAAATTTTCGGCGTTTCTCCTCCCATTACTTTGTTTATTTCTCTCTTTATTTCTTTCCGATGCTGTTTTTACCGGAAATTTGTCCGATCCTGGCCTTACTTACTCCGCCGACTCTCTCTGCGCCCAGCTTATCGAGCCCAATGGTTATTTCTGCTCCGAACACACCGTATTCTCCCCCCCCCCCCCCCTCTCTCTCTCTAGTATTATTCTTGTCGAAGTTCTTTTGGCGGCTAATATACGGGAAAAATGTAATGAAGGAAAAATAGTAAAGGACTGTTATATTTTGAGCCGTAAAAAAGCAATCAAAGCAAAATGTGCATTTTTGTTTTGTTTTGTTTCCGAGCACGCGGGATTTGTTTTTTGTTTTTCTTTTAACCTGGTTTCCGTTGTCTTTAATTTATAGAATTTTCTACTGTTTTTTCACTCCCCTTTTGTAAAGTTTGCTTATTAGTATTTATTTTTAAAAGTAATTTGTGGTATAATTTGTTGCAAAATTTTCTTACTTAAGTACTTTAGGGTTCTCTAGTTAGATATTGGCTGCTCTGTTGTTTGCTAGCTGAAAGTAAAGTTTCCTTTTAATTTTCTGGTTTATTGCTATTTTTGTTTAGGTTCAAACCAAGGATGGCTATTTATTAGCTCTACAACGCGTTTCATCTCGTTCTGGTGATCTTAGAGTTCAGCAAGGTCATCCTGTTTTGCTTCAGCATGGATTATTCATGGTAAATTCTCCATTAATCCAAAATAACTTTTTTGAATAGACAGGGCTCACATATTCTGCCTTACTATTTAGCTGCTACCATGAATCTTGTTCATGTAGGGTCTTCTAATGTGTCTTGATCCTACCATTAATCCAAAATTCTCTGTTCCTTTTTTTTGATCCTAGTGAGAAATGCATGCTGAAAGACTGCCATTTTTTTCTGTGTTTTTCTTAAGCAAAAACCTAGATCTAGTGGTTGTTGCAATAAATAACAAACTAAATGAGTTTGTTTTGCCGTCTGTTTCTAAGATTATATGTGTCTGAGGACCATCATTTTGTATATGCTTGAATTTCATTTACAGTTGAGCGGATTTTGTCACTGAAAGCATTCTCCAATTCAAAACAGGCTGGTGATGCATGGTTTTTGGATTCTACTGAACAGTCATTGGGCTTCATTCTTGCAGACCAGGGTTTTGATGTATGGGTCGGAAATGTTCGCGGAACACGTTGGAGTCACGGACACATATCTTTATTAGACACAGACAAGGTAGGCAAATTCTATACTTTATGTCTTATGAGTTGACACTCACACGGCTTATGTTCAGTGTTTGTGCATCTTTTGTTTAGTGTAACCTAACATCCAATTTGCATAGCATCATGTACAATTTGCTGGTTGTAACACCATACTCAACGTTATCCCCCCTCCCCTCCCTTCCCCAGGATATTATGGTTTCCTGGTGCATCTATAGCTTCATGAAATCTGTGTCAAGGTTAACTGGTAGTATTCAAACCTCTTCGTCATGCATTCAGAAGTGTTTTTCCTTTATCTCCGGAGTTTATATAATTTCCTCCCATTCTGCAATGTGGCTTCTAAATCTATTGGCTTCTCCTGCAGGAATTTTGGGAGTGGAGTTGGCAGGAATTAGCTTTATATGATCTTGCAGAAATGTTGCACTACATATATGCTGTTACAAGCTCCAAAGTCTTTATTGTTGGACATTCACAGGTCCTGGATGCTTTATAATATACCTAGTGCATGGTTTTCCTCGCTTTTGCATGGTACCATTTTAGGTTACTCATCCTATGCATTTTACTGACAGGGAACAATAATGTCTTTGGCTGCTCTCACTCAGTCGGATATAGTGGAAATGGTTGAAGCTGCTGCTCTTTTGTCTCCAATATCTTACTTAGAACATGTCAGCGCACCACTTGTACTTAGAATGGTTGCAATGCATCTTGATCAGGTATAACTTGTCACTGTTGTTTTATCTAGTAAAATTGGTTTTGGCAAATGGTGTTCTTAGACGTTGTTTTCTGGCAGATGGTTCTTGCTTTGGGGTTGCATCAATTGAACTTCAGAAGGTTTGCTAATGCCTATATCACTTTAGTTTTTATGGTCCTCCCATATCTTCTTCATTGTTATTAAGGTGTTGATAAGCCTTTTTATTGATTTAGTGGCTTAATTGAATTACATGTTTTTATTTTAACTGCAGCGATGTGTTGGTTAACCTTGTGGAGTCTTTATGTGATGGCCAGGTGGATTGTAATGATTTTCTAAGTTCTATTACAGGTATTCTTCTCTTCTTCACACAGACATACAGATATCAGTATACATATGCAAACAAATATGCACTATTTTTTTATGGTTCAGGCTTTGTTAATACTTCCCATTTGATGCTACTCTTGAAAGTTGAAATTTGCCTAAAATTTGTGTCATTCGGTCTGCTTCTAGCACTCATTTCAGATTTAACATAGGAATTGTGCTACATTGAGCTTAGCGGATAATTGCCATGGCTGGGTGTTAAAGTTTTAAAGCCATATAATATATAATAGAGGATTGTATTCTTTTCCCACCTTGAAGTCTGGAACAAGTGTCATTTGTTCTTGCTAGGATTGCATATATTTGTAGGCTTCAAGAGCAGCTTTTAAATTTTGACTCTATAAAAAAGTTTAATAAGCACTCTGGAACCAGTAGAATTGGTAGTTTGGTACAGATAATGAAATTGTTTGAATCTTACTTTTAATGGAAGGTGTTTGACAAGACGACGTTTCAGGTAAAAATTGCTGCTTTAATATAACTCGCATGAACTTCTATCTGGATTACGAACCACACCCATCATCTGTGAAGAATTTACGCCATCTTTTCCAGAGTAGGCTTCTTTATACCTTCTTTCAGTTTCCTTCTGTTTTTATTTTGCTGCGTTTTTAACCAACCTGAATGGGCTCATCTTTCTAAATGTTTTCTTGCATATCTGTTAAATTTCATTTGAATATATGTTAATTGAATATGAATTCTTTTGCTAAAACATTTGTTCTTTTTATTTTGCAGTGATCCGTCAGGGTACTTTTGCCCAGTATGATTACGGAATCCTGAAAAACTTGCTGACGTATGGACAGTTTAAACCCCCAGCATTTGATCTTAACAGCATTCCAAAATCATTGCCACTATGGATGAGTTATGGAGGGAATGATGCCTTAGCAGACATAACTGATGTGCAGCGCACTCTTGAGGAATTATCGTCCAAACCAGAGTTGCTTTATCTCGAGAACTATGGTCACATAGACTTCCTTTTGAGCATAAAAGCAAATAGGGATATATATGACCATATGATCGGGTTTTTCAGGTCGTTGGAAAAGCCAAGTAGTTATTAAAGCGACTGCTTTCCATGTTCCCTCGTATAACATATAGTATTCAAGTGTACCTAACAAGATATTGGTCAGCATATATATTGTAAAGTTCGCCCCTATTTCCTATTCTTCTAAAGCTTCATGAACATTAAGATTTCAGAAAGGAGCTATTATATTATGAGCCTTGAAGTATTTGGTGCAAGGTCCACAACTAAAGTGGCGACCTATGCTTACATTTTTTTTCTTTTGTAGTTAATTGTGCAGATTTTTACACTGGTAAATTGACCCTTTCTCTCGAATTGGATGTTGAGGCAAATCGTTTTGACAGGGGTGGCAAGCTTGGTTGAAGCCTGAAGGGACAAATATTATTGGAGCCTGCAATGTGAAGAAACCTGGGCTGAAGTTCTCCAGTTTTATGATGGAACTGGGGATCTTAAAAGAGTTTTATTTGTGAAGGTGGTTGTTCTGGAAGAGCATCGGGCAAGGGGTCACCTCGGAACATCAAGAACACGTGCTTCACTCATCTCCCACTCCAAGGTTGGTATATTTATGCCTTAAATGAAATATGTTGATTCCATCCACGGAATCATGTGTTTGGTGATTTTATATGTAAGGAGAAACTGATTTCATTTGCCTCTAGTTATTTAAAAAATGAAATTATAGAGCACTTTATTTATTAAATAGAGGTGTTACATTCGCAAGCCAAATCTTAGATTCAAACTCATATAATATGGGATAACATGAGCATTATCGATAACTCGATCAATTAATGGATCTCTTATGAATCACTTTATTGATTGCAATAAGTTTAGTTAGCACTTTATTGATTGCAATAAGTTTTTTTTTTTTTTTTTGGAAACAGGATTTGTTTGCTGAAAAATACTCATCTCTTGGGGCGTTTGGTTTAAGTCATCTTACCTTTGTATTTCTATTGGTAATTTGTACTCTGACATAATGTTCTGACATTTGATACGTAAAGATTGCCTTGAGAGGATAATCTTGCATTTCGTAAAAGATTCTTAGGATTATATTCATTTTGTTTTTTAATTTTTAAGTTTCTTAAAGGCTTATATATCATATTATTACTTAAAGTATACCAACTTTTTCATTGTGGCACTTAAAGTATACCAACTTTTTTATTGTGGCACCTAAAGTATTTTTTGGTCAAAATAAGCACCTAAAAGTATACTTTTTGGTTAAACTAGGTACCTAAAAGTATAATTTTTAGTCAAAATAGATAAGGTATTTTTTCGTCAAAGTAAGTATCTAACATATATTTTTTGGTCAAAATAGGTATTTAAAGTATTTTTTAGGTCAAAATAGGTACTTAAAGTATACATATTTTTTTATATAGGTTCCTAAAAATTGTCATGTAACATTAATTAAACGTATTATTATCCTATATATTGGCGGTAGAAATTTTTTGTTTTTACAAGGCCTCAATTATTGGGTTTAGAGTTTAAGGGTTTTAGTGTAGGGATTTAGAATTTAGTGTTTATAGTTAGAATTTAGGGTAAAATGTGTAGGAATTTAGGTTTTAATCTATAAGCCCTAAAATTTAACCCTAAACCCAAAATTCTATAAACAATCACTAACTTTAAAACTACTATACTTAAACTCATAAACTTTAAACCCTAAACATAATCCCTAACCCCTAAAACTAAGACGCTTGTGTAAAATAATTCCACAAGCTCTCGTGTATAGAATAATTACCCTAATTAAAAAATACATTATGTGTCTATTTTAATGAAAAAATATATTTTAGGTACTTATTTTGACCAAAAAATATACTTTATACTTACTCTGACAAAAAAATACTTTAGGTAACTATTTTGACCAAAAATTATATTTTAGGTATCTAATTCAACCAAAAAGTGCCTATCGGATTTTGCAAGAACCAAAACCCTCAGCGGCGCATCCTCTACCAAAAAACGGTCTCCACTGTTTCCTCGAGCTTCCTGAGCTATTGCATGAGCCGGATAATTTTCAGATTGAGGGACAAAGGCAAATTTGTAGTTTGAAAAGGAAGATGAAAGGGTCTTAATATCTCAGGTAACCGGTTTAATTTCTGATAAATCTTCATCAGGAGAGTTTAATTTGTTTGTGACCGTTCGAAAATCACTCTCTAAATTACCAGGTTGAATCCAAGGTCTTGGCCGCAGAACAGAGACCATAGAGAGCTGCTATTGCTTCATCCAATCCGATTAGAATTATGAACATTGTTAAATAACCACATTAACCAGGCGAGAATGCCATAATGATGAATCCCTTGAGGCCAACTAATGTTTATTTTTTTTTATTTGAACAATTTCTACCTAGGGGAGGGAAAGGATAATTTGCTCCTAATGAGTTTCAAACTCACAACCTAAAGGAGAGAGGAGAGTATCAATTAAGAGCTTTAACCACTTGCTCTAGAGATTATTGACCAAGCAATGTTCATTTTCGATCAAATTGTTTCGGCAAAAGGGCAATCTCGACTAAGCTATAAAGTAGTTTCTGGTTCTCTATAGCATCTAGAACACCTACTGTCTGCTCGAATTTGCTTGATATGCAAATTATAAAATGTAGGATAAAATTAAGACTTAATCTCCAAATTTGAATTCGTAACTTTGTTGGGCATTTGAGATTTCACAACTATTTATAGAAAAGTCTGACATTAGTATTGGTTGAATCATTACTAAGAAGGAGTTTATGAAAACTTTAAACTAAGTAAATACCAATTTTTTCTTCACCACACACTTGTTTATCAGGCTGAGACTGAGAAAGCAACGGTATAGATAGGATAGCATCTCGATCAGTAGAAGTAAAAATGTCATTGATAAGAATAACATTCCATGAGTTAGAATCATGTAGCAGAAGGTCATAAACAGTTAATACTAAGTCATTTCTTGGGGGTCTCGATTTTGTGAAATGTGTTCCCTAGTAACCAGAAATTCTCCCATATAGATAAGGAAAATCCAGACCCAACCCTCCATTGTAATTAAGATAAAAGTAAGCTTTCGCGCTCCAAATATTTAACTCGGAAAAGACGAGACACAAGCGAGCTTGGGTTCTCAATAAAGAAAGCCAACCTTACTTAGCAAGTAGGGTAATGTTAAATTTTGCTAAATCTCGAAAGCCCATACCACTATCTTTTTTGGGAGTGCATAAAAAACGCTATGTACACCAATGAATTTCTCGTTTTTCAACTGACTTTGCCACCAAAATTTAGCCATCAAGGCTTCCAGTTCCTAACAGAGTGCTTTGGGCAGGAGAAAACAAGACATCACATAAATGGGGGTGGCCTGAAAAACTGACTTTATAAACACTTTGCGACCTCCCATTGATAGTGATCTAATGCTCCAATTCGAAAATTTCTTCAAATATTACTCTTTGATATCTCGGAAGGCTTGCATTTTATTCCTTCCTACCATCGATGGAAGCCCAAGGTACCTTTCCAAATTGTCACAACTAGCAACACTACGAATATGATAAATATTCTCTTGTTGAAAGATAAGACGTTAGAATCACGTAGCAGCAAGTCATAAACAGTTAATACTAAGTCATTCCTTGGGGGTCTCAACTTTACGAAATGTGTCCTCTGATAACCCTCCCATATAAATAAGGAAAATTCAGACCCAACCCTCCATTGTAATTCAGATAGAAGTAAGCCATTCGCGCTCCAAATACTCCTCTATATTAAGGATAGATTGGAACCTAATCTTGAGTCCAGAAAGTTTGACCTTAGGAAATATTTAACTTGGAAAAGATGATCAACAAGCGAGCTTGGGTTCTCAATAGAAAGCCAGCCTTGCTTAGCAAGTAGGGTAATGTTAAATTTTACTAAATATCGGAAGCTTATACCACCATCTTTTTTGGGAGTGCATAAAAAACGCCATGTACACCAATGAATTCTTTGCTTTTCAGCTGACTTTTGCCATCAAAATTGAGCCATCAAGGCTTCCAGTTCCTAACATAATACTTTGGGCAGGAGAAAATAAGACATCACATAAATAGGAATGGCCTAAAAACTTAACATTATAAACACTTCGCGACCTCCCATTAATCACTTCAATTCGAAAATTTCTTCAAATATTATTCTTTGATATCTCGGCAGGCTTGCATTTTATTCCTTCTTACCATCGATGGAAGCCCAAAGTACCTTTTCAAATTGTCACAACTAGCAACACTGAGAATATGACAAATATCCTCTTGTTGAAAGATAGGACATTAGAGCTAAAAAAAAGTCTTAAATTTGTCAAAGTTCACTAACTGTCTTGAGCACTTAGCATATGTAAAATGTTCCTGATAGTAGTGGCGCTAACGAAAGTGGCCTCACCAAATTTAAGACAATCATCGGTAAAAAGCAAATGTGTAACTAATGGGGCATAACGATTAATTTGTGCACCCTTAATGCAACTCTACTCGGAGGCCAACCTGAGGAGAGTTGATAATCTTTCACTACACAACAAGAAGAGATAAGGGCTAAGCGGGTCCTCTTAATATTTAATTTCTTTTTTAAAAAAAGTAAAAGAGATTTTTCAGAGATGAAACAGTAAAGATTGAAGGTGAAAAGCAGCGAAATGGCAACTGTTTAAACATCGGGAACTTATGTATGTATATTATTAAAATAACTCAAGTTTTGATATAGATTTTTAATTCTTAGAATGATTTATTAGTCATTTTCGTAAATGGACAATAATGACTAATTTTACAAAGTTCATTAAATTATAAATTTGAATATTATACAATTATTCAACTCTATTTAGATTTTTTCAATAGTTATTGTATTTTATATTTAAATTATATTTCTAAGAAATGAAAATAATTATTTTCAACATTTCTTTGTAGATAGTTTTGAAGTTGATTAGAGAAGAAAATAATATTCAATTCTTTGTATTTTTGTGTTGTAGACGATGATATACAAAGTGTCTTGTGTTGGGGGGTTTTATAGAATAATTTTTAGGCATTTAAGTCACATAAAACTTAAGGGAATTGTATCCTTGGTCAATTTCGGCATCAAAAATCTGAAATAATTTATTAGACAAAGATCGAGAGATTTTACAATATGAACCCCATATGGAAATTAAAATCTAAGAACATTTAGTTCTTGGATTGTGGATATTATTTTTAATTTGCTTGTCTTTTGTAGTTGAAAATAGAAATAATAACATTTTCTCCTCCAACTTTGCTATGTTAGTCATTCTAGCTCTTCTAGTTTTTTACTAAATGACACATAATTTTAAAAAACGTTTGAATATTTTCTAATGTAGTCTCAATTTTGTTTTCAAGTGCTCAATTGTTTTTCCCTAATAATATTTTTTTCAAATAGTGGAGGATCAAAGTAAATAGAATTTTGGTTTCTCATTGAAGTTTAAATACCGGAAAAGATCGGACCGGTTGAAATTAATTGATTAAATTGAAGGGTAAACTACATAAATGGCCACTATACAATGGATTTGGACTCGATTTGACCACTATACTTCTAATTGCAGCAATTAAACCACTAAACTATTAAATTGGACTCATTGTGACCACTAGCCGTTAGAGGCTAACGGATGGAGTGACATGGCAGTTAGTAAAAATGTGTATAATTTCACATTTGATCCTCATTACTTATACATTCTATCAATTTGGTCCTAATTTTAATTTAATAAAATAAATTAAACATTCAATTACATGATTAGACATGCCAACACTTTATTATAGGAATTTAATTATTATGTTTAATTAAATAAATTTATTTTCCTCCTCCAATCAGGTGGTGACACATGTCAACACCTGTTTAGAAGAGAAAAATAAAATTGACCCAACATGCACTAGGCGGGGATCAAACCTGGGTATAACAAGGGTGAAGGCAATGGCTTAACCATTACACCAAGCACAAATTTGTGCTATAAATCACTAAATTTAATATATGTCTTATTGTTTTCTACATTATTTTTTTAAATTTCACATATATAATCATCAAATTATTTTTTAATTTAACATATATAATAATTTAATTGAGATTTTTTTAATTAAATTATTATATATGTGTAAAATGTATAAGATATATATGTCTCATGTGACCCATGTTCGAGTCTCCTCTCAAACATTTTTCTTTTTTTCCCTAGCACTGACTTCATTATAAGATAAATATATAAAATGGTGCAGTGTACATCACCAAGGAGTAGTTGGCCTAGTGGTTAAGCCTTGGCTCTTTTAACCAAGATGTTATGGGTTCAAACCACACTATGATGACACGTGTTATCACCAGATTGTTTGATTAATTTTATTTATTTAAATTAAAATTAAGATTAAATTGATATAATAAGTGACTAACAAGGACCAAATGTGTAATTATACACATTTGACTTTAATGACCACGTAACCATTCCGTTAGCTTTTATCGGCCGGTGGTCAAAATATGTACATTTAAATAGTTGGGTGGTCGAATTTTGAATTTTTTTTAGTTAGGTGGTCAAAACAAGTCGCAATCAATAGTTGGGTGGTCATTGGGGTAGTTTACCCTAAAATTTATTATTATTTATTTATCTTGCATGACACATCATAGAAGTTTAAACTATTATTTTTTTATTACAGTGTCAAATCTAAATAAACAAATAAATTGATAAATTTCTATAATAATGGAATTCTACCTCATCGGAAAATATTTTAAATTATTTATTAGTTTACCCTAAAACGGTCACAAAACAGAGAAAAGAATTCTTATTTTACAACCAATACTAAAATTAATTCCCGACCACCGATCAAAGTAGAGAGCAGCTAAGGTTGAAGGAATTTTGGCAGTGGAGAGCGACGATTTATATTATTTCTTAATTGAACAATGATATGATTATTTACCAATATGTATATTCATATTATTCTCAAATATAGACTTATGTACAATACCTTCAATAAATCATCTATTTATAGGCATAAGAAGTACTTAATACATCAACCTCTAATTAATCTAGATAATATTCCTAATGATAAAGTAAGTCAAATCTCATTGATAAAGTTCTTATCATGATAGACATCCACATAGATAAATATTCATAACACCCCCTTGGATGTCTATGAAGATAATGTTCCTCGTTAAAACCTTACTAAGATAAAAACCCAGTGGGGAAAAAATTCTTTAGTGAAGGAAAAAGAGTACACACATCTTTGATACGCATAACATGTTGCCTCATTAAAAACCTTACCAGGAAAACCCATCGGGACAAAACCTCGGTTAAGGGAAAAAGAGTGCAACACGTATTTACTCCCCCTCATGAAAACATCACATAAGATCTTTGAATCTTCATAATTCAATCTTGAATGCTATTTTCCTAAAGATCGTGAGGGATGAAACTTTGGAGTAATATGTTCCATGATGTATCCACCTTTCGATTGAGATATACATCTTGCATTATCTATGCACAAGATAGCTTTGTATCGTATCTTGTGAAAGTAAATCACATATCTTCTGGATATGTTAGGTCGATGGTCTTAGCTCGGGCTTGGGCTCAGGCTCGGGCTCGGGTAACACGTGTCTTCGACACGTCCACCCGCGAATATAATATTTTTGGAGAAATATAGTGGGTTAGTGGCGTTTTTTGAGGAAAACGCCGCCAAAAGGTTGAGTTAGTGGCGTTTTTTAAGGAAAACGCCGCAAAAGAGGTCTGGTACGTGGCGTTTTTTAAAGAAAACGCCGCAAACAAGGTCTGCTTCGTGGCGTTCGCAAAGGGTTTGCTTAGTGGCGTTTTTAAAGGTAAACGCCGCAAAAAGGGTTTATTTACTGGCGTTTTCGTAGATAAACGCCGCAAAACGGGTTAACATATATCCCCATTCCAGACACAAACATCGATCGTGCAAAATTAAAAATACCCAAATCAGTGCCCTAGCCCTCGCCCCTGTCGCTCCTCGCCGTCGCCCCTGTCCCTCCTCGCCCTCGCCGTCGACCGCCTGTGCCCTAGCCGCTCCTGCTCTCCTCGTCGTCGTCCCTGTCGCTCCTCGCGGTCGCCCCTCGGCCCCTGTCGCTCCTCGCCGTCGACCGCCGCTCCTCCCGCTCAGGTTAGGATTGTTTTCTGTCTATAATCATCTAGGTTCATGTTTTGTTGCTTCCAGAAACTTGAATCTCTTGCTGGAAATTTTTCGATTGCCATATAGAAAATGTTAGCAGACTATACTATGGAAAGTTTGAGGTTAGAATTTAATTTAAAAATATATAATTAACATCTCTTTATAAAAAAATAACATCTTTTATAATTAATTAACCCTTTAAATAAATTTCTAGTTTTACCTCTTGTTGTCTTTTGGCTCCCACTGAACTAAAATTTCCGGTCATCATATTTGGTCATGTTCTGATTTTCCTGTCTAGCTCGTTTCGAACTCTTTGTTCTGGGCTTCTGATGTCCCTTGTATGATGTTTCTTTAATTTATTTATTTAAAGAAAGCAAGTCAAAATGTAGTAAAATACCACCCTGATTAATTTATTTCCTAAATTGATAATGAAGTGTATGATGTTTCTTCTGATGGTATTATATTAATATCTGATTTGGTGTCATGCCACCTCTGGCTGAGATGGGATAGTTTGATGGAGCAAAAATGGTGCTAACAGAATCTACAAAGCATTAGACACCATTTTTGAGAGAAAAAGTAAATACCAAAACTGAAAACATGTATTAGTTGGGGACTGAATTGAGTATTTAACCTAATTTCAACAATAACTGAAACCATCTCATTACTTGATCAACACGTAAACTTACTATTGCAAATCAGTCATCAGAAATGTAGAATCTTTCCATTTCTTTTTTAACTTAAATGTTCAAGTCTGGGAAAGAAGATAGAACGAGCGTATACTAAATTTATCTTGGTTCATAGTAATGCTACAACTTCAAAATACGAGGAAGAAAAATACAAATATCAAGATTCAAAAACTTCAAACCTTGAAGTTAGCTGAATGAACCGACCGGGTCAAGTTCTAAGTTCGTAAAACATAATAATATTAGAAGACATTGATAAACAAGATCCTCAGGAAGGCCAGAACTGAAATGAAAGTACCTCCCACAACACATAAATGTTGCCCATGAAGTAAAATAAAAATGATTATGTAAGGAACACTTCTACTTCGGTGATAAAATCGCTAATCTACTTAAAATGAATTTGTTTCCCTAATATGACAATTTAACATTAACCTTCATTATCAATTTATATCTTTGTTTAGTGTGATGAAGTGTGATGAATTTGATTTATTCCACCCTGTTTAGTCTACTTAAAATCGCTAATCTACTTAAAAGGACCTAAGATTTATTCCATCCCAGAATTTGAAGATCTAGACTTGTAATCGTGTTCACACATGTGGTCATCATCTATTTTGTAAATGTGTATGTCAGCTTTACAGACGTCGTTATAATTGAATTATGCAAATAAAAAGGGGTAGATGAATAGATTAGAGTGTTAATAAATAGAATATTGAAAAGATTTTGTGCCTTGTTTAGCGTGGTCCCTTTACTTTGCATTGCAAAAACAAAATAAGATATGGAGAATGTGTAGTAATTGGTAACTAATAAATATTTGAATATTCTTAATTGTTGTAATAATTAAGTACTTTTTTAACATTATCTTTTTGTTTCCATTTTAGTAATGCTTATCATTATTTATTTATTTTTAACAGCTCATTTACCTTTTAATAGTTTGGCAATTCTTATCTCCATTATCTCAACTTTTCTTGAAGTAAACTAAAGAAGATAACTTTTCCCAACAGGTAATAGTTACATCTCTTTTCATCCTTCAAGTATTACTAATAGGTAGTTTATGTATTTGACTTATTTTTGACTTAATTGGTAATATAATAGTTACATCTCTTTTCATCCTTCAAGTATGACTGATAGGTAGTTTATATCTTTAATTTGGATATGACAGAAATTGAAAATGGATAGGAGTTGGATGAATTTGCCAAGGGTAAACGCTGACTATCGAAATGGGGTAGAATATTTTCTGAATTTAGCTTTTGCAAATGCAAGCCAAGAAAATATGATTCTTTGTCCCTGTAAGAAGTGTGGTAACGTTAATTGGCACATTCGTGAAGTTGTGCACGAACATCTAGTTATTTTTGGCTTTGTTTCGGGTTATAGAAAATGGACATTCCATGGAGAGTTGACATCTCGTACATCTTCTTCCACGAGCAATCTACCTTTTCATCATAATTCTCATCGTGGATCTCTTAGAGAAGATGACATGGAGGGCATGCTGCGAGATGCATTTAATATGCACGATTATCATCAGTCTGTTAGAGAAGATTGTGATATTGGTGTTACTGATTTCACCGAGATGAGAAGAAGTGGATGTGATGAAGAGCCAAATGGAAAAGCGTCAAAGTTTTACAATTTGCTTAATGAAATGAATGAACCACTTTATGAGGGATCAAAGTATTCAAAGCTCTCCTTTTGCATTCGCCTTTTCCATTTAAAATGCTTGGGAGGGTGGACCGGTAACTCTTTTACACAATTATTAGAGTTGTTGACTGAAATTTTTCCTTTTGCAAAAATTCCTCAATCTGGCAAAGATATGAAAAAAATGATAAACGATTTGGGGCTTGGTTATGAGAAAATTCATAGTTGTCCGAATGATTGCATGTTGTATTGGGGTGATAGAAAAAACCAAGAGTCCTGCCATGTATGCAGTAAATCTCGGTGGACGAATGGGGACACAGAAAATGTGAGTGAAGACGAAGTTGCAACACGAGCAAGAAAGAAGCCAATAAAGATTCTGCGATATTTTCCTCTAATACCCAGACTTCAAAGACTTTTTATGTCTTCAAAGACTGCTGAGTCTATGAGGTGGCATCACGATGGACGGACAGATGATGGATTATTAAGGCATCCTGCAGATTCTTTAGCTTGGAAGACATTTGACCAAAAATTTCCAAGTTTTGCAGGAGATCCTCGCAATGTTAGGCTCGGTCTTACATCTGATGGGTTTAATCCTTTTAAAATCATGAGTACTTCATACAGTACTTGGCCTGTTATACTTGTTCCTTACAATTTGCCTCCATGGATTTGCATGAAACAATCATCATTTATTTTATCCATGATAATCCCAGGTGAGAAAGGTCCAGGGAATGATATTGACATCTACATGCAACCTCTTATTGAAGAGCTGAAACAATTATGGGTGGGTGTCGAAACATATGATGTGTTGAAGAAAGAGAACTTTAATTTGCGTGCAGCTTTATTGTGGACTATTAATGATTTTCCCGCTTATGCAAATTTATCTGGGTGGAGTACCAAAGGCCGTTATGCTTGTCCTTGTTGCGCTGCACAAACATGCTCGAAGTGGTTGTATAATGGAAAGAAGTTCTCTTACATGGGACACCGTCGGTGGTTAGATGAAAATCATAGATTTAGATATGAAAAAAATTTGTTTGATGGTACTGAAGAGTTCGGAAAAGCTCCTGAGCAAACAATCGGGTATGATATCTTGTCGATGTTGAAACACATCAAGTTCACTTATGGAAAAATGACCCAACCACCAAACCCACGATCAAAGAAGAAGACAAAAGAGGTGTATGACCGTGAGCTTGAGCAGCTTAGTGATGATGACTCTGATGAAGAGGATGATCCAAATGAGGCGGAGTTGTGGAAAAAGAGAAGTATTTTCTTCAAATTGCCTTACTGGAAGCATAACATTTTGAGACATAATCTTGATGTAATGCACATTGAGAAGAATGTCTGTGAGAACATTATTGGGACCATTCTCAATGTCGATGGAAAATCTAAAGACAATCTAAAGAGACGACTTGACTTAGTTGACATGGGAATTCGGCATGATCTTCATCCTCAAGAACTTCGTAATGGAAAATTTTCTTTACCGCCTTCTATCTTTACGATGTCGAAGAAAGAAAAAGAAGTATTTTGCACGGTGTTGAAAGATATAAAGGTCCCAGATGGGTATGCATCAAATATATCTCGATGTGTCAGTGTTAAAGATCGAAGACTTTATTCTCTAAAGTCACATGATTATCACATATTGATGCAAGATTTAATGCCAGTTGCATTACGCGGTTGTATGTCAACGGAGGTGACATCTTGTATTATTGAACTTTCTAATGTAATGAAAGCTATTTGTGGGAAAGTTTTGACGGTTGAAGAACTTGACAAATTACAAGATCGAGTCGCGTTGACTTTATGCAACATGGAGAAGATATTTCCACCTTCATTTTTTACAATTATGGTGCATTTGTTGATTCATCTCCCTCACGAAGCTAAAGTTGGTGGACCTGTTTTCTATCGGTGGATGTATCCTATTGAGAGGTACAAATTGTTTAACATATAATCATACCATTTAAAAATTAATTTAATTACAACTACTTATATAATGTTTTGTTTATTACGGTCTAGGTTCTTGAGCAAGTTGAAGTCTTACTGTCGTAATAAGCGTTATCCAGAAGGATCAATTGCTGAAGGGTATTTACCAGAGGAATGTTTGACTTTTTGCTCTAGATATTTGGAAGATGTTGAAACGAGATTCAATAGACCACATAGAAATGAAGTGTGCATCAATAGTAACTTAGCTGAGAGTTATTTGTTTCAAAGTTTTGGTGAACCACTCGGCAAAGTTGAAATTGCACAGTTAGATGACAAGTCTTGGGTACAAGCACATCGATATGTTCTCTTCCATCATGACTCAACAGAGCTCTTACGGACGTAAGTTTATATAAATTCTAATGTATTCACTTCATCTTTTATATTACCCCCATTTTTTAACCACTTAGCTTACTTTGTAGTGAATTTAAAGAAGAGCTACAATCTCAAGTACGCTCCCGAAGATTACATCAAAGAGAAATTCATAAGTTGTTCATAGAAAATTTCCATGATTGGTTAGCGAAGATGGTAAGCAATTGAATCTTTGTACTACACGTACTTAATAACTTTTCTTCCTTTGCTACATCAATATAAATGATAACTTATTCACCTTTTATGTGTAATAGGTTTGGTGTGGGAGAGAAGTTAGTGAAGAGGTTAAGTGACTTTCTCAAGGTCCAAATAGAATTGTTAAAAGATATAATGCTTTTCTCATTAACGGGTTTAGGTTTCACACGAAATCTCGAGAAAGATTAAGGAGGACACAAAATTGTGGAGTAGTTGTAACTTCTTCAACTACAAGTTATGCTAGTGCTAGGGACAATCATCCTGTGGTGGGAGATGTAGAATATTATGGAATTCTTACGGATATTATTGAGTTGGATTATTATGGCAAACAGAAAGTTGTGTTATTTCGTTGTGACTGGGCGGATGTAAATACGGCTCGAGGCATTAGAAGAGATCAATTTGGTTTTACAATGGTGAACTTCTCTCGGTTAATTCACACAGGTCACCAATTGATTGACAACCATATGTATTTCCTTCTCAAGTCAAACAAGTTTTCTATTTCCCTGATCCAACAAAAGAGGGTTGGTATGTTGTACTCCGTAACACTCCTAGAGACTTGATAGACATCGGTGAAGGAAATAGAGATGACATTGAAATAAGATCAGAAACTCTACCTTTTGCAGCGCAAAACCTAGATAGAACAATCCCTAGTTCTAATTCACAATTCCAATGGGTTCGAGAGGACATGGATGAAGATTTTAATGAAAACTAACTGCATAACAATGTAGTAAGTTTTATATCTTAACTTATTAATTTATAATAGTATTGTTGTCTCTAGTTACTAAAATGTCTTTTGTTTATTGTAGATATTATGCCTAGGAGGAAATTAAGTGATCTGCGGATAGTTCAAGCACCGAGAGAGGGGGAAGAAACAAATGATGATGATTTCTCTGGTGTTGGATCCTCGTAAGTTCCGGAGACAGTTCCAGAGACAGTTGAAAATATAGAGATTGATGGTAATGTTCAACACTTTATTTAAATGCTAGTTGTTTGTTATTATTGACTTTATTTTAAAAATTGAATATAAACAATTATTTCTTATATAGGTGGAAATGGTCGAACTCGTAAGAGTAGAGGGCGCACGACGTTGAATGAATTATACAATCTTCCCGCTGGTGAACGCGTGAAAGTTTCAAGAAACGATGTCGGCCAACCCATTGGGGCAGAAGCAGGTGTTCTGGGCAGTTACTTAGGCATTGTTGCACGCAATCATACGATTTTGCCGATTAATTATGAGTCATGGCGTCAGATGCCGAATGGTAACAAAAATCAAGCTCTGGAACTTGTTAAGGTAATAATGTCATTGTAATAATAATCTATTACAATTCAAAATAATATTTATATTTAATGCTTTGATTGTATCATTTGTAGGATAAATTTTCTTTAGAAGTCTCAGATGATTATCTGAAGCATGCATTAGGGAAAAAATGGAGAGACAGTAAAAGTTTCTTGAAGAAGACATATTTCAAGAAGGATCTCACTCTTCAAGAGAAGCTGCAAAATATCCCGCCGGGAATTATGCGACATCAATGGGAAGATGCAGTCAGGTTTTGGAGTTCAACAAAAGGAGAGGTATGATCGATGCACTTTAAAAATTGTCATTATAATATTAACTTTATATATAATGCAAATTTTAAATTGTAGGATCGAGAGCGCGTTGGAGTTACTAGCAGACAAAAACAAAAGTATACTCACACCGCTGGATCGAAGAGTTTTGCTCGTTTAGCTAATGAGGAGGTATTATTATTTTTAATTATTGATTAATTTTTAATGAATTACTTTATTGGTTTAATATTAATTTTTATTATACGTTGTAGCAAATTACAACTGGCACTAGCATTGGACGGATAAAGCTCTTCGACATTACGCATACAAAAAAGGATGGCTCTCCTATAACTCCCGAAGCTGCAGAAATTATGGTATGTTAATTAGACAGAAAATTTTGATTATATTATAATTAATATCAATTGTATAAAATTTTGATTTGATTGTCAGGAGAAATTGAGGGAAAAGAAGACCGAGTATGAAGCTACAGCTTCAACTAATGGTTCTGTTAATATGGAAGAGATCGAGAATCAAGTTATTGTTGACGTCTTGGGTCCTGAAAGATATGGTCGGGTTCGCTGTCAAGGATCATTCGTTACCCCGACAAAATATTTTGGGGCTAACTCGTCTCAGTACATGCCATCACAGAGCCAATCTTCTCAAGCAGAAGTTTATCGGTTAAAACAACAATTATCTCAATTTCAAGCTGAGGTAGCAGCGAGAGAAGCTGAAAAAGAAAGAAAAGAAGCTGAGAGAGATGCTGAGATAGCAAGAAAGGAAGCCGAGAGAGAAGCAAGAGAAGCTGAGAGAGAAGCAAGAGAAGCTGAGAGAGAAGCAGCACACCTGAAGCAGCACACCTAAAGCTTCAAGAAAGATTTGAAGAAATGATGGCGATGTTGCAGAACCAACCAAAGAAATGATGGCGATGTGTGAATTTAAATGAAAATGTTGGACTACATTTTATGAACATCGTTTGAACTATATTTCACTTTAATGATGTAGACTTTGAATTTGTTATTGTTGTGTTTACTTAATTGTTGGAGTTTTATGGATTTGATGCTGAACACTTTGAATTTGATGTTATTATGTATTTATTTTACAGGTTATTTGGGTATTTACATTTTTAAAATTTATTTTTATAGAAGCAGTGAGTTTAGCGGCGTTTTCAAGGAATAAACGCCGCTAAAAATCCATAACGTACTGTGGCGTTTCTAAAAAAAACGCCTCCATAGAGCAGCCAATGCCTAGTTATTAGAATGTTTCATAACTCATAATTCAAGTCGTATTTACGACTACTTATTTGTGCATCACTTGCATTACATCTTTAGGTGTTTGGATTATCGGTCTAAATACTTTTCTTTTAGAAGTTCAAAGCGTCTTTCTACATTGGCCAATTCAATATCTATACTTCTGGATAGATTTCTATACAAGATCTCTATTATCTTTTTAATTTCTATACAATTAGCTTAGTGGTGGACTTTATTCTTTTCTCTCTTTTTTCAAAGTTCAATTCTATACTTATTATTTAACAATGACATTATGTATAACGAATAAATAACAAAAAAATGTTATTTTTAAAAATAAATTTGAATTTTATTGGAAATGTTTTCACCTCTCACTACTTATTATTCACATAGTTACTTATCGTCCAGATAATTGTGATTTAAAGAAATTTCAAAACCACAAACAATAATATGTCTTGTAATTGAAATAAGATTCGGAATAATTTAAAATAATATGGAAATTGTCTTTCACTTATTAATTATTACCATTATTAATTTTCAACATATAAGAGTGCACCCGAGACAATTTCGGATTGTGCGACTCGATAGTAAAATCTTAGCACAATTGACGTCTGTTTTTGCATTTAACATCCGCGATCGATATCACTGGGGGCACACACTTGCATTTGCGGATCTCGTCACAATAACCAATACCAACGGAGTCACATAAACCCGCACAATCTTTATCACTTGTACAACCCTTGTCTGTTTCTTGTGACATTGTGTTCGATAGGCCTGCAAATATCAATTTTAAACAACTTGTTAAAATGTTGAAATAGAGAAAGATGGTATATATGTACATATGTATGTATAGATTTATACTGACAAGAAGCTAGGATCAAGATGACAAAAAATGAAGCAATGCTAAGAGAAGACATCTTCATTTCTTTGTAGATAGTTTTGAAGTTGATTAGAGAAGAAAATAATATTCAATTCTTTGTATTTTTGTGTTGTAGACGATGATATACAAAGTGTCTTGTGTTGAGGGGTTTTATAGAATAATTTTTAGGTATTTAAGTCACATAAAACTTAAGGGAATTGTATCCTTGGTCAATTTCGGCATCAAAAATCTGAAATAATTTATTAGACAAAGATCGAGAGATTTTACAATATGAACCCCATATGGAAATTAAAATCTAAGAACATTTAGTTCTTGGATTGTGGATATTATTTTTAATTTGCTTGTCTTTTGTAGTTGAAAATAGAAATAATAACATTTTCTCCTCCAACTTTGCTATGTTAGTCATTCTAGCTCTTCTAGTTTTTTACTAAATGACACATAATTTTAAAAAACGTTTGAATATTTTCTAATGTAGTCTCAATTTTGTTTTCAAGTGCTCAATTGTTTTTCCCTAATAATATTTTTTTCAAATAGTGGAGGATCAAAGTAAATAGAATTTTGGTTTCTCATTGAAGTTTAAATACCGGAAAAGATCGGACCGGTTGAAATTAATTGATTAAATTGAAGGGTAAACTACATAAATGGCCACTATACAATGGATTTGGACTCGATTTGACCACTATACTTCTAATTGCAGCAATTAAACCACTAAACTATTAAATTGGACTCATTGTGACCACTAGCCGTTAGAGGCTAACGGATGGAGTGACATGGCAGTTAGTAAAAATGTGTATAATTTCACATTTGATCCTCATTACTTATACATTCTATCAATTTGGTCCTAATTTTAATTTAATAAAATAAATTAAACATTCAATTACATGATTAGACATGCCAACACTTTATTATAGGAATTTAATTATTATGTTTAATTAAATAAATTTATTTTCCTCCTCCAATCAGGTGGTGACACATGTCAACACCTGTTTAGAAGAGAAAAATAAAATTGACCCAACATGCACTAGGCGGGGATCAAACCTGGGTATAACAAGGGTGAAGGCAATGGCTTAACCATTACACCAAGCACAAATTTGTGCTATAAATCACTAAATTTAATATATGTCTTATTGTTTTCTACATTATTTTTTTAAATTTCACATATATAATCATCAAATTATTTTTTAATTTAACATATATAATAATTTAATTGAGATTTTTTTAATTAAATTATTATATATGTGTAAAATGTATAAGATATATATGTCTCATGTGACCCATGTTCGAGTCTCCTCTCAAACATTTTTCTTTTTTTCCCTAGCACTGACTTCATTATAAGATAAATATATAAAATGGTGCAGTGTACATCACCAAGGAGTAGTTGGCCTAGTGGTTAAGCCTTGGCTCTTTTAACCAAGATGTTATGGGTTCAAACCACACTATGATGACACGTGTTATCACCAGATTGTTTGATTAATTTTATTTATTTAAATTAAAATTAAGATTAAATTGATATAATAAGTGACTAACAAGGACCAAATGTGTAATTATACACATTTGACTTTAATGACCACGTAACCATTCCGTTAGCTTTTATCGGCCGGTGGTCAAAATATGTACATTTAAATAGTTGGGTGGTCGAATTTTGAATTTTTTTTAGTTAGGTGGTCAAAACAAGTCGCAATCAATAGTTGGGTGGTCATTGGGGTAGTTTACCCTAAAATTTATTATTATTTATTTATCTTGCATGACACATCATAGAAGTTTAAACTATTATTTTTTTATTACAGTGTCAAATCTAAATAAACAAATAAATTGATAAATTTCTATAATAATGGAATTCTACCTCATCGGAAAATATTTTAAATTATTTATTAGTTTACCCTAAAACGGTCACAAAACAGAGAAAAAAATTCTTATTTTACAACCAATACTAAAATTAATTCCCGACCACCGATCAAAGTAGAGAGCAGCTAAGGTTGAAGGAATTTTGGCAGTGGAGAGCGACGATTTATATTATTTCTTAATTGAACAATGATATGATTATTTACCAATATGTATATTCACATTTAATAAAATAATATTATCTACATATAATGACTAAAATGAGTATACAAATTTTTTTATGTTAATTAAAATTGTTTAAGACTTTATTTTAACAATTAGATTTGTTTGTGCAAGGAAATAACTCTAATTATTTAATAACATGTATATTATGCTGGAATTTAAGAATTTAACAACAATTAGTCTTATATGCATATGAATAAAACTCATTTAGCACATAATAACTAGAAATTAGAAATTGTTATAGTATAGAAATAAAAATCTTTCCAATTATAAATTACAATTACATTTTAGATTAATTATCACTTAAATTATTACATGTATATACCAAATAGAATAAATATTTAACATTAATAAGTTAAAAGTATCTCAAAAAGAATGGAGCATTGGAGTCGTTCTTCGACCAAAACTTATTGTTTATATTGTAATGACAAGTGCGTCGGCGAAAGATGGAACATTATTTTAATTGTTAATGAGTAATAAAATATTGTGATATTTTTCTGTTTAATTTATTATACGTAAATATACTTTTTAAAACTTTAAATATTAATGCATATGAATATGATTGACGTTGGTTCGTGAGTATGTTGTAGGTGACTCGTTTAATCATAATATGTGGTATTCATTTTTTCGGCGAAGTCTTCGTGTGTTCGAATCTAGACAGGTTTTGACTTTGCGGATGTTGGTTGCCTCGTTAGTAATCCGAGATGGCATTCACGATACGTTAGTTTTGAAACCAGATTCTCGTGGCAAGTTCTCGGTTCAGACTCTATCTAATCTTTTAACGGTGGATAAAGTGGGTCAGATTCTAGCATTGTTTTCGGGTCCTTTGGAGATATTGAACTCTAATGAAGCTGAGTTACGCGCCATTGAGTTTTTTTTTGAACAGCATGTATGATTTTATTAGCCAAACAATCATACATAATCACATTACACAACGGCCTCATTAAAAACCTCTCTAATCCTAAGTAGATGAAAAGAGTACCGCTGTGCATGTGCCAATGGACAAACAAACACGTTATTTGCTATACAACCATACCCATTTACCCCTAACAATTCCGCTCTTGGCCAAAGAATCCGCCAACCCATTTGCTTCTCGATAGATATGGTTGAAGCACACGCAAGGCAATACGGAAACGTCCTCATCCATCTGCTGAAACCATCGCCAAAGCTGCCACGTCCGATCATTGTGTTTGCTTTGGCTTTATTTTTAAAATCGCAGTGGGCAGATCATTGTGTAGTGGTTGAATCGGACTCGCGTATTTGCATTTCTTGGGTGATGCAAATGCACAATAGGTCTTGACGTCTTTGGGAAATGTTTGGGAGAGTTGATCGTTCTTGTCAGGTCTTCGAAATGTCTCTTTTCATCATAGTTACCGTGAAAAAATGGACTCACCGATGACTAACCAAGGAGGGTGTGACCCGTGAATTTCTCTTTCAGGCTTTCTTGTGAACCTTTGGTTGTGGACATATGCTGGTGGCATGTGCGATTAGAGGGGACATATTGTTTGTTCTTCGCGGTTGGGCAAGTTCTGTGTTTTGAGATGGGCGTAACCTATGGGGTTTGTTCTTGTTCAGATTTACTTGGGTGGTTTGTTTTCCCGAGTTTGGTTCTCGTTTTTTGTTTGTTTAGGGGTATTCGGGTAATCTTTTCTCCCATCCTAGGTTTAGGGGGTTTTAACGAGGCTCGTGATATTCTATTTGTGTACGATTTTCTTTCTTAATAAAATCATACATTATCGATAAAAAAAATGCATATGAATATAAAAGATATAAATAATTATGATATTGTTGTAAATAAAATAAAGAAGAACGATAACAAGAATAAGAACAAGAAGAAAAAAATATAGGAGAAGGAGGGAGATTCATATTATTCTCAAATACAGACTTATGTACAATACCTTCAATAAATCATCTATTTATAGGCATAAGAAGTACATAATACATCAAACTCTAATTAATCTAGATAATATTCCTAATGATAAAGTAAGTCAAATCTCCTTGATAAAGTTCTTATCATGATAGACATCCACATAGATAAATATTCATAACACCCTTTGGATGTCTATGAAGATAATGTTCCTCGTTAAAACCTTACTAAGATAAAAACCCAGTAGGGAAAAAATTCTTTAGTGAAGGAAAAAGAGTACACAAATCTTTGATACGCATAACATGTTGCCTCATTAAAAACTTACCAGGAAAATACATCGGGACAAAACCTCGGTTAAGGGAAAAAGAGTGCAACACGTATTTACTCCCCTCATGAAAACATCACATAAGATCTTTGAATCTTCATAATTCAATCTTGAATGCTATTTTCCTAAAGATCGTGAGGGATGGAACTTTGGAGTAATAGGTTCCATGATGTATCCACCTTTCGATTGAGATATACATCTTGCATTATCCCTGCACAAGATAGCTTTGTATCGTATCTTGTGAAAGTAAATCACATATCTTCTGGATATGTTGGGTCTATGGTCTTAGCCAAACATTTTTGGCTTGCCTCGTGCATAACAATTATTTCTACAAGATTTGAGGAGGCATCGACGAATGTTTGAAGATCCAAAGGCAATGATCTTTGTATATCCATGGATATTTCTTGCCCAACTAATATATGGTGCTTCAAGACCATAAAAAGATATAATTATCTTTATTCACATCCAACAATCTTACAATAAATATGTTTTATCCATATTGAATCTCCTTTAAGATTCTTTCAACTTATGTCTATTCATAGACAAAAACACATATTTAAGTGCCCGATCTTTAGGTCGAGACAAAACCACATCTCAAGATTATTTTTCTCAAACACTCTCATTAAATGCTTTGAAAGCTCTTCACGAGTTTCCAATTTAAAGCTCTTCAGGAATTCTAGTGATATAATGAATATTGATCTAAACTCCTTTATAAAATATATAAAGAAATATGATCATTCTTATAGTATTTCCTCAATTAGTACCCACTAAGGCGGTTATACCAAATGCGCCAAAATATGAATATTCAATAGGACATATCTAAATAAATTTCCTCGGAAATTTCTAAATTTGTCACGGATAACTTTCCTTTTATAGGGATCCACAAAAAAATTAGACGCATATAAAATGTTTCATAACTGCCAAAGCAATTGCATCCACCATGAAGTAATTAGAATTCTTCATAATTCAAGTCGTATTTACGACTACTTATTTGTGCATCACTTGCATTACATCTTTAGGTGTTTGGATTATCGGTCTAAATACTTCTCTTTTAGAAGTTCAAAGCGTCTTTCTACATTGGCCAATTCGATATCTATACTTCTGGATAGATTTCTATACAAGATCTTTATTATCTTTCTTAATTTCTATAGAAGTTCGTGTAAAATTGTTTGCAAAATCATTGTCGAGAACTGTTCAATTTTCTGGTTCCATTCTCGTAGTGACATAACTCATCGAGATCTCTTCAAGATTTCAATCTTTATTTTAGGTACCTGAAACTCTTCAAGAGTTTTATTATTAGTTATGCATTGGGTCCACCATGAAGTAATTATAATTCTTCATAAATCATAATTTAGTTGTATTTACAACTACTTATTTATGCCTCACTTGCATTACACCTTTAGGTGTTTGTACTGTTGGTCCAGATACTTCTCTTTTGGAAGTTCAAAACGTGTTTCTATATTGGCCAATTCAATATCTATACTTCTTGATAGATTTTTATACAAGATCCTCATTTTCTTTCTTTACTTGTATAGAAGTATTTCATTTAAAATTATTTGTAAAATCGTTGTCGACAACTTTTCAATTTTCTGGTTCCATTCTCGTAGTGACATAACTCATCGAGATCTCTTCAAGATTTCAATCTTTATTTAAGGTACCCGAAACTCTTTAAGAGTTTTATTATTAGTTATGTCTTGAGTCTCTTCAGGAGCACCCGCCTCCAATATATGACCATCTCATACTATTTTTCATTTACGAGAATTTTGATCATTGGAACCAATTTTTATGCTTCATGCATGATTTACATTCGTTCGCTCTAACATGTAATTCAAATTTAGAGCATTTCAGCTGATATATGAGACTTAGTTACTCTCATTGGGTTAGTAAATATGTCTGACAGTTGACATATAATAGCATGAATTATCTTATGAACTTCTGGTTCATATATGAGGATCTAGATAACGATAATTCATTTTCCTTTATCCAGCTGATTATTATCTACCCCTGATGTTGAGAAAAATCATGTCATAAATTATTCTTCAATTAATGTTTAAGAATTTAAACATAAAAGGAGACTCATACTTAATATATATTCTCAACCTTTTTTATTTACCCATTTTATGCATTGTGGTGGAGCAATTCAGCAATATATCGCACATTCAAAATTATAAAATGGGAAATGTATGGCTTTTGACCAAAAACCAATCATAACGGAGAATTTATTATAACTCGTTGGTTTGATGCGTACAAATGTTGCTATATGAAAATACCATATACATAATAATTTTCTTGTTCTCATGGTTTAGCTATCAAAGATGAGGCATCCAATTAAAATTTTGCTAAACCGTATTTTTCATAATCAATAGGCTTTGTAACAACTGATATAGCCTAAAATATAAACCCACTAGCTTTTGCAAGACAAATAGTCTAAATGTAAGATTTGAATTCTTTTATAACTAATCTTACAAACTTTTGGTTGTAAGTTGATAAAACAAAGTAGATGCATCTACTAAAATCATATAAAACTTTTCATATTTGTGGATAAATGGGCCCATATTTTATTCAGATGTGAAAGGCATGCAATCTCAACTTTAGTACAAGAACTTCAAGTTCTTTTTTGATAAGTGCGATCTTAATAATTTCCTTTGAGAACAAGCAACACAAGAATTTCGTATTCTTTTAATAAATGAAATTTAATCAATTCCTTTGAGAATCAACACCACAAGAACTGCATATTCTTTTAATAAATGTGCATATAAATCTCAATAGCTTTCGCATCATTATTGATCAGGATGTTTTGACTGATCATGTCGACTATATATACATGTGTGTATATATATTTTTGAATTTGTAAACTTCTGATTTACCATAACATGTGATTCAATCTCACATGTACACGTGTCATCCAATCCGATTAGAATTATGAACATTGTTAAATAACCACATTAACCAGTCGAGAAAGCCATAATGATGAACCCCTTGATGCTAAGTAATGTTCATTTTCTTTTTTTATTTGAGCAATTTTTACACATGGGAGGGAAAGCGAATTTGCTCCTAATGGGTTTCGAACCCACAACCTAAGGGAGAGGGGAGGGTGTAAATTGGGACTTTTAGCCACTTACTCTAGAGATTGTTGACCAAGTAATGTTCATTTTCGATCAAATTGTTTCGGCAAAAGGGAAATCTCGACTAAGGTGTTAAGTAGTTTCTGGTTCTCTATAGTATCTAGAACACCTACTGTCTACTCGAATTTGCTTGACATGCAAATTATGAACTGTAGGGATAAATTAAGACTTAATCTCCAAATTTGAATTCATACCTTTGCTGAATATCTCGAAATCCCATACCACCATCTTCCTTGGGAGTGCATAAAAAACACCATGTACACCAATGAATTCTTCGCTTTTCACCTGACTTTTGCCACCAAAATTGAGCCATTAAGGCTTCCAGTTCTTGACATTGTGCTTTGGGCAAGAGAAAACAAGACATCGCATAAATGAAGATGGCCTGAAGAACTGACTTTATAAACACTTCGCGACCTCCCATTGATAGTGATCTAATGCTCCAATTTGAAATTTTCTTCAAATATTACTCTTTGATTTATCAGAAGGCTTGCATTTTATTCCTTCCTACCATCGATGGAAGCACAAGGTACCTTTCCAAATTGTCACAACAACTAGCAGCACTGAGAATATGACAAATATTCTCTTGTTGAAAGATAGGACGTTAGAGCTAAAGAAAGTCTCAGATTTGTCAAAGTTCACTAACTGTCCCGAACAGTTAGCATAAGTCTCAGATTTGTCAAAGCTTAATTCTATACTTATTATTATTAAAATTACTCAGGTTTTGATATAGATTTTTAAAATTACTAAAATTACACAAGTTTCTTAAATATCGTAAACCTATGTATGTATATTATTAAAATAACTCAAGTTTTGATATAGACTTTTAATTCTTAGAATGATTTATTAGTCATTTTCGTTAATGGACAATAAAGACTAATTTTACAAAGTTATTTAAATTATAAAATTTAAATATTATAAAATTATTCAACTCTGGTTTAGAATTTTTCAATACTTATTGTATTTTATATTTAAGTTACATTTGTATGAAATGAAAATAATTAATTTCATTTTTACTGTAATAAAATTTGATTGTTCCACAAAAGGTCACCACCTAAAATTTCCCTTTTTCTATACAATTAGCTTAGTGGCGGACTTTATTCTTGTCTCTCTCTTATTTCAAAGTTCAATTCAATACTTATTATTTAACAATAACATTATGTATAACGAATAAATAACAAAAAATATATTATTTTTAAACTAAATTTGAATTTTATTGGCAATGTACCTCTCACTACTTATTATTCACATGGTTACTTATCGTCCAGATAATTGTGGTTTAAAGAAATTTCGAAACCTCAAACTATAATATGTCTTGTAATTGAAATAAGATTCGGAAGAATTTAAAATAATATGGAAATTGTCTTTGACTTATTAATTATTACCATTATTATTAATTTACAACATATAAGAATGCACCGAGACAATTTCAGATTTTGCGACTCGGTAGTAAAATCTTAGCACAATTGACGTCTATTTTTGCATTTAACATCCGCGATCGATATCATTGGGGGCACACACTTGCATTTGCGGATCTCGTCACAATAACCAATACCAACGGAGTCACATAAACCCGCACAATCTTTATCACTTGTACAACCCTTGTCTGTTTCTTGTGACATTGTGTTCGATACGCCTGCAAATATCAATTTTAAACAACTTGTTAAAATGTTGAAAGGAGAAAAAGATGGTATATATGTACGTATGTATGTATGTATGTATAGATTTATACTGACAAGAAGCTAGGATCAAGATGACAAAAAATGAAGCAATGCTAAGAGAAGACATCTTCATTTCTTTGTAGATAGTTTTGAAGTTGATTAGAGAAGAAAATAATATTCAATTCTTTGTATTTTTGTGTTGTAGACGATGATATACAAAGTGTCTTGTGTTGGGGGGGGGGTTATAGAAGAATTTTTAGGCATTTAAGTCACAAAACTTAAAGGGAGTTGTATCCTTGGTCAATTTTGGCATCAAAAATCTGAAATAATTTATTAGATAAAGATTGAGAGATTTTGGAATATGAACCCCATATGGAAATTAAAATCTAAGAACATTTAGTTCTTGGATTGTGGATATTATTTTTAATTTGCTTGTCTTTTGTAGTTGAAAATAGAAATAATAACATTTTTCTCCTCCAACTTTGCTATGTTAGTCATTCTAGCTCTTCTAGTTTTTTACTTAATGACACATAATTTTAAAAACGTTTGAATATTTTCTAATGTTAGTCAAGTGCTCAATTTTGTTTTCAAGTGCTCAATTGTTTTTCCCTAATAATATTTTTTTCAAGTAGTGGAGGATCAAAGTAAATAGAATTTTGGTTTCTCATTGAAGTTTAAATATCGAAAAAGATCGGACCGGTTGAAATCAATTGATTAAATTGAAGGGTAAACTACATAAATGGCCACTACACAATGGATTTTGGACTCGATTTGACCACTATACTTCTAATTGCAGCAATTAAACCACTAAACTATTAAATTGGACTCATTGTGACCACTAGCCGTTAGAGGCTAACGGATGGAGTGACATGGCAGTTAGTAAAAATGTGTATAATTACACATTTGATCCTCATTACTTATACATTCTATCAATTTGGTCCTAATTTTAATTTAATAAAATAAATTAAACATTCAATTACATGATTAGACATGCCAACACTTTATTATAGGAATTTAATTATTATGTTTAATTAAATAAATTTATTTTCCTCCTCCAATCAGGTGGTGACACGTGTCAACACCTGTTTAGAAGAGAAAAATAAAATTGACCCAACATGCACTAGGCGGGGATCAAACCTGGGGATCAAACGAAAATGTCACTGATTAACCGGTGTTTAAATGATATCGATTTTTAATTAGTAGTATAATTGATATTAAATTTAAAATTTAATGATTTTGGAGTTTACCTTAAGACATTTTCTCTCTCTTTTGGTTGGTTAAGGGACTGTCCGGAAAATAGAGACGTGTACACATGGTTCTTACTCTCATGGCCACAAATTTTAGGGTTTTTTTCTAACATGTGCTCTCTTTTGTCTTAAGCTGTGCCACTTGGAACTCAGGACCGTTAATTACAGTTCGGCTGTAATTTCCTCAAATTTTAATCCACTATCTTTAATAACAAAATTTACAAGATTCATTTGGTCAGACAATCGAACGGCCCTGATCTAAAGGAAAACATACTCCCGACCCAAGCGCAAGCATAAGCTTTTTTTCATTTACTTTCTTAATTTTCCCCAGAAATAAAAGAAGGCATATTTCTCATTTTTTCCTTCTAAAAATGGCTGCAACCACACTCTCCGTCCGGCCAAACCGTCTCACTCCAGGCACCCCTATTCCGAGACCGGCGGCCAACCTTCCCAACCAAACCCACCCTTCTTTTAAACCCGCGAAGACCGAACTCTGGAGAGCCGCGACAATCGTCAACGCCCGGCGAATATTAGCCGCTCGAGCTGGTTCACGAGCTGATGACTCGGCTCCGTTCGAGATGTCTGTTGAGAACGCTCTCAAGCTCCTTGGAGTGTCCGAAAGTGATTCTTTTGATGATATTCTTCGCGCCAAGAATTCGATTGTTGCCTCTATTAAGGATGACCAAGAAGCTGTTGCTCAGGTTAATTCATTGCCATTCTATTTTCAATTTGAGAAAATTCTAAAGTTCAGAAGATGGATGATAAAATATTGAACTTTTTTCTGTAAATTTGATCATTTTGCTACTTGTTAGCATTTTTAGTTTTAACTTTGTGTGGTTTACCTGATTTTGATTTTATTGCGTCGTTTTAGAGTAATTATTTTTCTTTACAGCTACCCATCCAAAAAGAAAAAAAAAATGTTCTTTATGGCATGTAATTTGGCATTTGTTAATGTTCTATATACTAGAATAGTGTTTACCGGGCATTCCCATTTTCTAGACTAGACAAATGCTTGTTATATTGTTGTCATGGTTGATCTTATAGACAAAGAACACCGGTTGATTTTTTTCCGCCATAAATGTGAACTGTATGTTTTCGAAATTGGCTCCTTTATGGTTGTCTATAGTTTTTGCGGTTTATGTTTTAGGTTGAAGCTGCATACGATATGCTGCTCATGCGGAGCCTAACCCAAAGACGAGCCGGGAAAGTCATGGACAGAAGCATTAGATATGCAGATGTTAATTCTCCCAGTGTGGGAACAATGCCTCGATGGGTGCAAACAACTGTGAAGAATTTACCTGTTTCAGTTGAAACTCCAGTTACTAGTGAATTGGGCATACAAGCTGGTGTATATGGTGCTCTTATGGTTCTAACTTATGTGAATGAGTCCTCAGTGATTCCTTATGCCGGACCTGACGTTCCCGGGCTTATCTTAGCAAGTAGCTTTGGAGCTTCCTTGTATTTTATGACCAGAAAGAATGTGAAGTTAGGTAATAAGGTTTCTTGCATTATTGATTATATTGATTGCTATAGAAATTTTAATTCTATGTTACTTATGTCAAATTTGAAAGTCTAGTAATTGCTACTTGCTACCTGTTTTTTTTCAATCTCAACGAAAGAAACGATGAAGGGGGAGTAAAAGAGGAGCAGAAGAGCCCATGGGGTTTCAGGGTGCTGCTGATGCTTATTTGTATATAACGGTGAAACGTGTATATGATGCTAGCAGATTACTACAAATTCCACTTAATTTTTTTAGCGGCTTATATTTTGTAGGGAATTGCTTGTGGAAAGGCATGACTCGAAAATTTCTGAATTTCAATTTATAATCCATAGATGCAGATTTGTAGTGGTTTTATAATCATTGCGTATTTGCAACTCTCTTTTTTTGTGTCCCTGTCTAGTGACTTATCTGAATTTTTAGTTCATTTCTCTCTTTGAGCTTAGCTTTTCTGTTATCCTTGAGTCGAACTTAGGCTATGTTATTGAAGTCCTTGAAAGCCAAAGGAAGTTGGCATGCCATTGGGATTTAATGGCCCTTTCTGCCAATAGATTAGACTGCATAATTGTACAAATTTCGAATTTGTTTAAACTTCTGTTTGGAAAAACATCTTAATTCATTTCATTTTTACGTCATCTTTGCAGGTAAGGCTACATTGATTACTATAGGGGGGCTTGTTGCTGGTGCAGTGGTGGGATCAACTGTTAAAAACTGGTTGCAGGTAGATATTGTCCCGTTTCTTGGAATACACTCTCCGGCTACCGTTGTTAGTGAATTCATACTCTTCTCCCAGTTCTTGGTTTCTCTGTATCTAAGGTAGGAAAAAGAGAATGTTTCTGGAATATAAATTGTAAAACCTGTAATTATTCATTTGCATGATCATAATCAAGCTTTTGTAGGATGTGTATCATTGCATGTTGTACTATTACTATACTACCAATAGAAGATAGTGAAACTTCCTTCCCTATGAAAATCTGATAAAATATTATGTTCGAATATGTGATTTTTTGTTTGTTGGCGGCCACGCCGTTTCTTTCATGCATTCATACTAAATTGTTGGTGGGTTTTCTATCAGTAGCTGGTTCTACTAGCCATTGCCATCTATGTTAGACTGAACCTAGGACTCTTTAAGAAGGACCAAATCTTTTAGGGATTTTTATACAAAGTCCGTTTAGCATTAGAGAAAATGAGGAGCTTTTGGATATGAGTTTAATAGGGTTTTTATACAAAGTTTTATCATGTTTAAATTTTAAAAAGGAAAATAATCTGAAAATGTAGTAAAAAGTGTATTAATAGATTTTGTTCTTAACAAGAAATATCCACACTTTAGGTTCCATAATTTCAAAAGTTACTAAAATAGTTAATGATGCATACAAATCAATACATGAAGGGTGATAAGGAGCCGAGCCTGAGCGAGCTCGAAACTCGTTGAGCTCGAATTTTTAGGCTCGAGCTCAAATTCAAATTGGACAATTTAAGCTCAGCTCGGCTTGTTGCTTTCCTCAAATTTGTTCTAAATATTTTTTTTAAGTTTTGAAAAATATCATATGAAAACTTGTTTGGGAAAAAATAATATTTATTTTTTTAAGTCCGCAAGTAACTATAGTACGTTTTTTAATTATACAAATCCACAAGGAGAATGCAATTTAATATATTTAACCATGATAACAAGTTAACAACATTGAAACATATATACACTATATATATAATTATTTTGAGCTTGTTCACAAGCTTTTCAAGCCAAGTTTGAGTCAACTCAGCTCAACTTATTAAATGTAAAAGTCTCGAGCCGAGCACGAACTCAATTCAAACTTCAACTAAACCGAATTAGTAGCTTGCGAGCCGGCCAGGCTATTTATCACCTACTCATCCTTATATATCAATGTATATATTAGATATGAAATAAGTTTGTCTTCCCATACTCGTTCCTTCGGAATCACTTAAAAAAAACTTTTATTATTTGTTAAATGTTTTTGGTTTTTCATTTTTACAC
Organism: Hibiscus tridactylites; assembly: GCA_958450335.1. Classification (NCBI taxonomy): domain Eukaryota; kingdom Viridiplantae; phylum Streptophyta; class Magnoliopsida; order Malvales; family Malvaceae; genus Hibiscus; species Hibiscus tridactylites. The sequence goes on along the minus strand of OY288268.1, from coordinate 100,214,159 downwards.
CGTTCCAACAAAGTATATTACCGAATTATAACGTTAGGAAGAAAATTTGCAAGTACTTGCAAAAACGAATACATATGAAACATACATGCATAACACGTACATGTGTGAGCACTGAGCATAATGATACTTATATTTATTAGTATACCAGCCGAAAATTACAACAAAAAATAGATATAAAAAAATGATGACGCAAAATAAGGAATAACATTTTCATCATTTTTTTTATTCATTTTCCTTTCTAATCTTATATACAAAACTCTAGCAGCTGAAGGCAACAAAAACCCGCTCCTACATTCTTTTGTGCTTAAGCATATAATTTGCACCCAACTGCGGGAAATAGTAGGCAAAACAATAAAACTCAGATTTGGGTGCCCAAGAATTTCAAGGCTGTGAGTTTGAACAGATGGTCAGAACATTAATAGTGCTAACAGACCTTGCCAACATCACTTGTAATGGAGAAGCAGCATGAAGAGAAATGTCAGGCATTCGAGCAAAATTAATATATGCCACCTCCATACATCAAAAATAATGGCAGCAGGTGAGAAAAATTGACCTGTTATTCAGAAGTATACACGCACCTCAACACATCACAGCTCCGTGCTGGTTAGTCTTGCGCGACACAGGACTCATGATAAATCAAAAGACCCTTGCCCTTCGCTGATTGCATATAGCAATTTCTTATACATAATTTCCTGTTTAGAAATCAGTGGTAATCAATGGATGAAAGACAATGTAAGAGAACATCAATGAAAATAGTACAAGATCATTAAAAAAACAGAAAATCAATCCGAGTAACCTTGGTAGAATATGGAGGGAGCTTCAAGTAATTAGCACATGTCATGACACTAGGCAAGTCCTCGTCTGCTGATTCTGAGGGTCCGGTTCCATTGACAGCAAGAGAAGCAGGTGCAGATGAAGAATGCTGCAGTCAGATTTGAGACAGATGAGCATTCAAATTTCAAACCTTGAACATACCAAACACAGATAGCTCAAGATAGTATTGCCATACACCAAAGAAGATTGGCAACATAACTCGCTTTAGTAGCAATTTTGAAAATACTGAAAATGTTTAATAGACAATCTGCATAATCAATATGTAATCTCATTTCCATCTGACTTCAAAATCATATTAAAAGAATTTCAATGCATGATGACATACATCTACATCGTTGTAAGCGAGACAAAAACATTACAAAAAAAAATCCAACTCCAATCACACCTTTCTAACAATTGTCAGCTTTGGATTTAGCACTGCCAGACCACCAGGTGGAAGTCTTGGTGCACCAGTAACAAATTGGCAGAAGGCCCGCTGCTGCTCTGGTGTAAATTCTCCCATAATTTCAAGCAACTAATAGATCATAAAACAGAACATCAGCTTGAATCAAATGTATCTCAAATGCAAGGGGTATGAAACATACATTAACAATAGCAGGGCTCTTTGCAGTATATCCATGATCGAATTTTATGTGATCAACTAGCGTCTCAGCCTGCAAAATTAGAAGTTATAAAGTTAAAATCAAGTGGGTAACCAGCCCTAATGAAAAAAGATGGTAATTATGTCATAATTCACGTATCAAATTACCTCCCACAACTCTCTGCGACCACACAGCAAATAGTCAAGCTCTTGGGGAGTAAATATTTGTAGGGATGCAATATCAAAAACCTGCTTGTTAGACAAAGGATATATTAACATATAGAAAATCCAAAAAAACAGCTCCTTAAATGCATGTATTATCTTATGATTACTCAACAAAAGTTGGAGCACAGAAAGCATCTTGACCTGATTGAAACCAGCCCTAAATGCCTCCATTTGCCGCATTATTCCAGACTTGACGGTTGCATCAACCACCAAGGATATGTATTCCTCTAAGTTGTTGATATCCACCTGATGTTTTTAACAGAATGTTAGAATAATCTCAACAAAAACATGAGGCGGGGATAATAGAATGAGAAGTTGAAGATAATACAGTTTCATCCCCTGGCTTCAATATGTAGTCTGGATAGCCTGGGAGTGTAAAATCCAAACAAAGATCTTCTATTGAGGCCCCATGGAACCGTAAATCAGCAATTGCACCACTACTGTCACCACCCAGTGATTCTAGATATTGTTTTCGACAGACAAGTAAATGCAATTCTTGCAAAATCTTCCCAAACTCAGCATCAAAAGAAAGAATGTCATGTAAATCAAGCTCCTGCAATGGTTTATTTCTTTAGCAAGGTAAAAGATTATTGTGGCAGTGGTAGGGATATCATGTGTATGAAAAGATGCACTGTACGGTTAAACTAGATTTAAGATGTCCCACAAGTTAAACAGTGCCATAAGCTTACTTGACCGAGCACAAGTTTATAAAATGATGTTGAGAGAGGCAGATCTAAAAGCCGCCCATCTTGAAGAGCTTTCGCCATCACACGCCCAACCAGCCGAAAAAGTTCAATTAATTTAAAAAACTGGCTACCTTCACAAGCATCAGCATTTGGCGGCCAAGGACGGGGAAACAACCCAAGAGGAGCTTGGATTATATCTTCATCAACAGTAGCAGAACCAGCAGTTTTTCCATTTTTCTCTTCATCTCCATCAATTTCCATCACTGACTCATTCCATGTAGAATTTGACCTCCACATTGCAAGTTGAACCTTTCGCAAGTCATAACTTAAAAGTGTATAGAACTCCAAGGTTGGACCCAACCCGGTGCCAACTTCTCCAAAATATTCAACTTCAAGCACCGTTTTTTGGCTGCAATACATCTCCATTACTTTGGCAGCAGAATCCACAATGCGGTTTCGGGAGACGCGGACTTTCTGCCGTTGTAATCTCCCAACCCTGAGCTCTCTTTCATTAGTTGACCCATGGCCCTCAGCACCCTGATGCTGTTGCAGACGATATAATGCACGAGAGAGCCCAAAGGCAGTTGAATAGAAGTATTGTCTTCGTGTCTCAAAAGGAAATAAAAAGGGGCATGCCTTTGTCAACTGGTAACACCAGGAAGGAAGGCTTCCACTACAGAGTGCAAGAACATCCTGAATTTGCCGTGCCAGTTTTGGAGTCAGCTTACCATTAATAAATTCCTCATGACGAACTCTAGAACCGGAGGTGCTCAACTCATCCAGGTTTAAAATAATTCCCTTGGCAAAATTGCCAGAAATTATCTGAGCTCTCAAACGAGGTGCAAGCTGATTCAGACCCTCTAACACACGCAACAGTGCCAAAATAATGTAAGTAGGATTGGATCTTTCTAGATCACAAGGAAGTTCCCCTTGCAAGATGCTATCTAGTAGTGACATTCTCTGAGGTTGGGGATCGGAGTTGGAGTTGGATGAAGCAGATTTAGCAGATCTAGAAGCTGTAGCAGAACCTGATCCCCTTGCTGGTGTTCGATCAGCTTGGCTCTCAGCCCTCTGATAAGTTAATGTGTAGATATCACTCCACATCCCTCTTCCATCACTAGATGTAAAATCACTACCAGCATATCCTTCACCATCCTCATCCTCATCCAACACAAGCTGTCTCTGAATGGCCTGATAGATGGTCAAATGCCTGTTGAGCTGCTTATTACCAGCAGTAAATATCAACTTTGGAGGCTCACTAGAACTGCCAGATGAAGGTCGTCCTTGTCGATCCCTACCTCCCCTAATACCTCTACCATTGGCAGATCCAAGCCCAGCCATGGCAGCAGCCGCAAATGACATTGCACCCCTAGAGCCATAACCACTCCTAAAATCAGCAGAGTCAGAACCCCTAAAGGCAGCAGCTCTGCTGCTAGAACCTGAAGTTGCAATAGTTTGGCCATCACTTGCAGCAGGAGCAGGTGTTCCATCTTCAGCTGAATCACTCAATTTAACGTCATGTACTTTATCTGGTGTGCAAACAGGAAGAGAATCGTCTCTGAGAACCTGGAAAAGAACAATGGTTTCATCAATCAATCGTAAGATTAAGAGGAGTTTACAATCAACAAGTCTTCACATTTTCTACAGGCACAATATAACATACATCTTCATGATCATCGTCTTCATCAGCAGAAATATCATCATCTTCAATCACTAAAGCATCATCGATATCAACAGGAGACATATCCAATTCTTCATCCTAACCAAATAAAGGTACAAATGATGATCATTCAAGAGGAAATGATAGAAAGTCACAGTTCCAAGCAAGCAACAGAAGAACATGAGCTAAAAACAGGTTAGTATAATATAGTAATATTGAACAGGACCACCTTATAAACAAAAGATAATCCATATCTAATAACCAGAAAGCATACCTCAGAAGTAGAGTCAACATTTAATGGTTTCAATGGAGCATCCTTATCCAGAGCAGCTCTTCTACAAGCAGCATTTCTTGTTTGAGGTCCTCTTGCCTCCTCTTGAGAAGACTTCAAAACAGCCTTACCTTTGCCCTTAAATGAACATGTGCGTTTCTCCTGTGCTTGTTCTTTTCTGGCAACATCTCCAATATTGACAGATGATCTGGACCGTGAAGATTGACGACGAGTGGTAGAAGCAGGAGTTGAAGTAGATGGAGAAGATAAACCAGTCCGACTAGGTCTGTTGCCTGACTCTGAAATTCCAACAGACACAGATTGTTTCTGAGCAGTGTCACTTCGTTGAACTCGCGGCCAAAGAAATTCTTCAACAGCTGCCACACTTGCTAACGGGTCAATCAACACAATATTTGAAGAATAATCACGAAGAGACTTCTCTCCTGGGGCTCGACAGAGCCGCAACTTAAAAGGCTGAGATAATGCACCTAAACCAGAAGAGAGGCGTGCACTCCCACCAGATGACCTAGATGAATGGCTAAGAACTACAGGGAAACGCTCTAGGGATGATAAAGCATTTTGAAGCTTCTGAACCAGGACAGTCATAGGAGCAATACTTCCTTCATCAACACTAGAAGGAAGGGCAACACTGATAAACAAGTTGAATCTTTTAACAGCTTGGTGCCGAAGTTTGGCTAGGTTCACATCTGAAATTCTCTCCTGGGAAAAGTATCCACAAGAAAAGTAATTTAACAAGGCCGCAACAACACCACTGCCAATAAACTCAAAAGTGGATACACCATCCCCCTTGCTTAGTTCAGCTAGCATCTCAGAAATCACCCCAATCAAATACTCTTCATTGCAAGTAGAAAAATCAACCAATGGAGACCCTGAAGCTTTAGATTTTCCTTTTGCCTTAGTCTTTTGATCATTAATAGCAGCATTCAATTTCATGCAAAGACTTTTTAAGTGCAACAAATCATCTATTACTCCAACTTCAATAGCCCCAGTATCTGAGGGGAAATACTTATCCTTAAATGCTTTAGCACTTGCACTAACAGCAGTACGAAAGCTGAAATTGGCTGCAGGAGTTTCTACTGAACTATGAGGTGAGACAATATTTAAAGATGCCAGATTCTCGGACTCCTCCAAAGAACTTCCTTCAGGATTAGATTTACCACTACGTCGTCTGTATCGCCTGGAACGTGATGATGTTCCAGATACAGAGTCATTATCCTTCTCAAGTGAAGATGCTTGAGCAGGAGTGGCATTTTGATTACCGATTAATACAAGCTGGTCCACAGCATGAACTACACCCTCTCGAACAAACATTTTGGAGAAGGTTCCAGGCAGCTTTTCCATGAGGATCTCAGCAATTTGAAGGGAAGGAACCAGGACACATGGATCTTTCCATGCTAAAACACCAGCTAAGAAGCTATAAAATCACACAAAATAGTAAGACTATAACCAAACATTCAATGAATATGTAAACTACCTTTTTACTAAAGGTGAATACCTAGATATGTTTGTCACGCTCAATAGATTCTGAATCATCTCTGCACTGCTGAAGTACATCAGTTTTCCAATCACTAAAAGACATTTGTGGCGAACGGAACTATTGACACTAGAACCATAGATCTGCTTAACAAAAGGTAGGAGACTAAAAATATTAAAGAACCAAAAGAAAATATTGTAAAGAGAAGAGACCATAAGTACCAATAAACCAATGGATAACCAAACCACCATCTGCAAAGCAAAGGTTACCTGTATGAGAACAGGAAGGAGATCCACTCCAAACTGCTGAAGAAGTTCAGGTTGATCATTTAACAATTTCTCTCGCGGTGAAACCTCAAGAGCATTTTGATTGGTGTCTTCTTGCTTGCCAGAGATGCTAGCAGGAGACTTCTTCAAAATAGACCCTTTCACGAATATACTAGAGCTGGCAGGGAGGGAGATGGTTCCTTCGGGTAACAAAGGAAGAAGTTCATTTGCAAGATTGACAATCTCAAAAATCTACACAAGAAGATAAGAATTACAATTTACAAGACCACCAGACTAACACGGATAACATGCATAAGCTATTACTAACTTACAACATTAATTTAAATACACGGAGGTGCAGAATATAAATAGATTGAACTGAAAGCAAGTAACTTTTAAGTTTTAACCACAATAAAAAGGGGTATACTTTGTTCCTTAATATTCTTACTGTTTTCCACAGTCCTCACCACTATGGTATCAATATAATACTGAGAACATTACATGTATACACACACAAGTACATATAAACAACATGCAATGGAGAATACCATCACCTCAGCTTTAACTAAAACAGATATATTCAAAAAACGTCCCACAAAACAAAAAACAACTGGCATGCAAGGTTTACATTAATAGTAAAACTAGGAGTTGATATTTGGTGTTATACTTGTACAGTTGTACCATTTCCTTAGCACTGCTTGTATTAATATAGCAACAAACACATGTCAACAGGTATATGTGAACAGCTAGCAAAAACAACTACCAACTCTTCAGCTTGAATTGGAAGTGTTACCTGCTCTGCCGGTCTGCTTAATGCTGGTGAAACAGATGAGTTAGCTGAAACACCAGAACCTGATAGTATGTCTTTAAGTATGCCACTGATCCCAAGCAGAAGTAACGTTTTTGCTCCCAGATGAGACCCACTTGCACAAGTTGAAAGCAGTCGAATTAAGTCCTGAATTCAAAAAAAACAAACGTCATGATGTTGCATAGAATGCATTCAAATAGATAAACAAAGGAGCATCATCAACTCACCGTATATGTTGGTGTACTCAACAATGCCTGTCCACCTCCAGAATTACTGGTGGAAATGAGAGATGCAGCTTGTGCAACTAGTCCATGATTGCATAGTTCATCTAATTTATCCGGGGAAGATGCAAAGGCTTCGGCAATGCGAGTTAAACAAACAGAAGCATGCTCCAACACCTAGAAAAGTAATGAAATGTACAAGATGAAGAAGAAACGCATTTACAACAAATGAATCATCATTAATATGATGTTCAGTACCTTTGAGTCATGATACTGCAAAAGATTTGTCAATAATGGTACAGCTTCCATGACGTAATCAGCTGCATCTGAAGGGAGTTTCTTGCAGATGTTTGCAGCAGTAGATAGTGCCACTCGCTTGAATGTGGGATCAAACACAAGAAACAAATTGAATAAGAATCTAAATAGCAAGAAAGTTTTCTTCACTCCATATATCACTAATGCATGTTGACAAATGAATTACCTGAACCCCAGTGGAGAAGAAATCCAAGTATGAAAGCACTGCCATGAGAGCACCTGCTCGCAGACAGGCAGTAGGGTGTTCTTGAGATATCTTCTTCAAAGCTTGCAGAGACTGTTAACAGCAATTCAACCAGAAAGATAAGAATGTGGAGTAGAGAAAATTTGATTTTTCAAATTTCTAATTCAAGTCCACTGCCATGAACAATATGGTGTACCCTTGGGTACTGAAAAACCAGACAAGTCACATAGGCTTCCAGGAAAGCACTGAGCTATCCCAAGTTGATCTTCGTTCAACTTCATTATAAACTAGTTAGTTGTATTCTAGTTTATAATGAAATACAAGATGCCGTTCATTAATTCAAGGTAGTTTGGAAGTAACCAAAATAAAAGCAAACCTGTTCAGCCAAGTCCATATACTCTATAGTGAGCAACCTAGCACAAAAACAAGAAACAGCACCATAATGCACCACAGCAGCACATGAAGAAGGCAACACATCACACAAATGAGTAAGAGCCCTTGCAGCAAGAATCATAATATCAGGATTACTCTCATGATTAAGCAATCCAACGAGCACGGGAACAAAGGAATCAACAGAAAACGTGCTTAAGGACTCCTCGGTCCCAATTGAAAGCATTTCACACAGCTGAGTCAAGGCCTCCATTTGCTTCCCTTCCTCTCCATCTGCACGCAACCCAGACAGAATCTTCTTCAACCTCCCGCTTTGATGAGATGATGACACAGAACCCATGGCGGACGAGGGTAGCAAATCATCAAGTCCGGCACCAAGCTTCCTCAACAAGCCTTGTAAAGCGCTGCTGGCTGACGTCAGATTCTGGTGCAAAATCCCTACACCGACTTCACTATCATTATCATCCGCATCGCCACCAGAGGTATCCATATTTAATCCTGAATTTCTCTCAGAATTATTACATTTTTTGCTGTTGTCTCTATTATCCTTGTCTCTATCTCTATCACGAATCCGAGGATCATGTTCCATCTGTTTTCCTCTATCGGAGGCAAGATTCGAATTTTCACTTGTGGTTTGGTTAGCTTTGCTGGAGCGGAGATCGCGGGGAGAACCAGAAGAAGATTCGATACCATTGGGGTCCATTGAGGCGGCGGAAGTACGGGATGTGCGGGAAGCAGGAGAGCGAACGGCAGCGACGGCGGCGGAAGAGAGACGAACGCGCTTGTGAGGGTGAGTGGTGGGACCGGTGGGAGAAGCTGAAGATGAAGGGGCAGCTGAGGAAGCCTCCGCCCGCTTCCGGCTCCGAGTTTCCATACAAAGGGGACCACTGCCCCTGATTGTCGGATGGTCACCACGACAAGATCAGACGATTCCTGATCCGATTATTCGTTGCATCTCAACCACACCTGATCGAAACCCTAGAAAATTAAAACAAAGAAATCCACGCTACGGATAATATGTCAAAACATAGAATTAACGATTAGGAAAAAGACGCCTTTTGTGTTGGTTTAATTAAACAACAATGCAATGAATAATTTGCGCCCTAAAGAGATGAAGGTTGAGCGATAGACCTGAAACCCTAGATTAAACAAATTAAAGTGGAGGAAGTGTTTTTTTTTTCTTTTAAATTTGGGTAAACTACTTCGCTGTTCAAAAACTTCGATTTTAACCGAATTAACTGATCGAATTAAATTTTTTCGGTTAGTTTTAGGTTCGATCGGTTAACGATTAATAATTTTTTAAAATTTTTATTATCGATTAATTCGGTTTGAAATTGGTTAATTAATCGAAATATAGTTTAGTGATCATCTGTATAATATATCCAAACAAATTTCGATTAATTTAAAAATCAACCAAATTAAACGAACTTTTTAGGGTTTGGTTAAAAATTTTCAAAAAAATTGATTCGATTAATAGAAGAAAAAAAATCGATTAAAATTTTTTTGATAGTTCGGTTCGGTCGGTTAACCGAACCGACCAATTGAGCACCCCTAACTTCTATAGTAACTTAACTATGATGATGGATTTTTGCTTTTAGAAAAAAAATTATAATGGTAGTTTTATTTTAGAGTAAAGTATCAAGATGGTAATTAAATTTTGTTTAAAAAATTAAAATGGTAATTAAACTTTTAAAAGTTACGTAATAACAATTCAACTTTTAATTTTGTTACAGAAATAGTAATTCGGCTGTTAAAGTGTTAACCGTGCTGGTCCAACTCACCACTTTTGTCTCGTCAGCTTCATCTTCTACATTGGTTCCTCTCCCCACCCTTCAAAAAGCGTCGTCTGCTCAATTGCTGCTCCATCACCCTCTCTCACTGCGTCTGGGACACCTTGCTCACCTCCTCAACTTAAGCAATGCCTGCAAACCACAAACCCTATAAAACCTGGCATCAAACACAAATCCTACAAACCAGCAACTGCTACTCCAAAGTCCAAACACAATATAAAACAGATTTTTATGTTGCCCTAACTCAAAAGTGTTTCGAATACTGACATGCCTCAGACAAACAAGGAAACAATTCTAAACGGGAGATTTCATGTTTGGGTCCCCTCTCCATCTATGTTATCATAAAGAAAGAAAAAAAACACCCCAACAAGAAGAAGCAAACTTAGAACAAAATGAAGTAGTTATCTCTCACCACTCGAAACTTTGCCATCCAGTTCAGGACACCAAGATTCATTCGATTATTGAATTAGCAATGGCGATTAGAATGACAGAATTAGAAATTATTAAATTAATATCAAGTATATTGTATCTTACGGTTCAAATTGATTTGTTTCTTGATACATAAGCCACTATCTTGAAACACAAAACACTTTTTTTCCTGTGCTGAGGCTGAGTCAAAATCGGTGCTTAGGTCAATACAAATTTCAACTTCTAAAAGCTAGCCCGCTAATCATCAGTCTACTTGAACGAGACGTTCTTTCTCAACAAATTCATCAAACAAGAAGTTATCAAAGTATTGCTTTTTGTTGTAGTTTTCTTAGTATAAACTAGAGTTGAAGAAATAATAGGCTGAATGAGCCCATCGTCGGGCAAAGGCTTAGAGCCCATTTAATCAACGCATGATCCGACCTGTTTTGATCTTCTTCGGACTGTTCACTTTCTCCGTTTCTGTTCCTCAGATTTTTTGTTTTTTGTTTTCTGTTTTCGTTTCTCTAAGATCAATTGCAGAAGAAACGAAAAACAGCGATCGCTCGCCCCATGGGAGATTCCAGCCATTCACTTCGCACATCAGTTCATAAAGCGCTTGGTGGTGGCCAAGGTCTCCTTCTCTCTTTCTTCTCTTTCTATATATACTCGCAGCAGCGTCTCCGTTTCATTTCTCGATTGATTTGTTTCACTTCCATTTACGATTCCATGATCATTTCTATAGATATTTGTTTCTCGTTTTTTATTTATTTTCTGAATACTAATATTCCATGGTCAATTATATGGTTCAGCAACTCGTTTTTTTTTTGGGTAAACTACTACAGGGGTCACTTACGTTTAGCGTCTGTACAGAGTTAGTCACCACTTTTGAAAAGTGTCAATTAGTAGTCATCTACGTTTTCGATGTGTAAATACTTGGTCACTCTGATGTTATACTCCGTTAGTCCCCTAACAGATTGCTAATGTGGCGAAATTAAAATAAGGATAAATTACTGCAATAACCATTAAAATTTATCTCATGTACATTTTTTCTCCTCAATTTAAAAAAGTAAATATTATAGTCACTAATAAAAATATTTCTTTATAATTTCACCCTTAAATTTTTAAAAATTCATTTTTCAATCCTAAAACTTTACAATCAATTAACACAATAATATTATAAATGCTTAGATGAAAAATAGGTGCCCAAAGTATACCCTTTGAAACTTAGGTGCCCAAATTGCTCCTATTTAATAACTCAAACTTAAAAATTTAGTCCACTAACTACTAAAAAATTCGAGTTATTGGAATTTCTATTTTATAATTCAAACTTTATTTTGAATTTTGAGTCGAGTTTATGAAATTATGAGTCGAGTATTTTCACATCAAACCAAAAAATTTAATTTTTTCGAGTCAAGTCAAGTTATTGGAATTTCTATTTTATAATTCAAACTTTATTTTGAATTTTTGAGTCGAGTTTATGAAATTATGAGTCGAGTATTTTCACATCAAACCTAAAAATTTAATTTTTTTCGAATCAAGTCGAGTTATTGGAATTTCTATTTTATAATTTAAACTTTATTTTGAATTTTGAGTCCAGTTTATGAAATTATGAGTCGAGTATTTTCACATCAAACCAAAAAATTTAATTTTTTCGAGTCAAGTCGGGTTATTGGAATTTCTATTTTATAATTCAAACTTTATTTTGAATTTCTAAGTCGAGTTTATGAAATTATGAGTCGAGTATTTTCACATCAAACCTAAAAATTTAATTTTTTTCGAATCAAGTCGAGTGTTGCACTTCCCTACATATAATTTTTAATTTTAATCCGTGTTTGTCCCAAGAAAAACTTCGAATCAAGTCAAGTCTACTGTTGTTTGTTCACCTTCCCGATCGGTCGTCGACGATCTCCGTCAACGTCGGGCGGTGGTGGTCACTGCCTACATCGTTAGAGGCGCCACGTCGTCGCGATCTCATCCATGGCCACCACGCGCGTCGTCGGGCCGCCTTCCGCCGGCAAATCTCGATTGAAGCTCTGGCAAGAAACCAATCGACGCCACTGTTTCTCGCATTTTCCGGCATCGGTTGCGGTCCATTCGCGAGACGGACACCAGATCCTGGCTCCTGACGTGGCGGCGAGCAAAACCCCTAAGGTTCCGAGTCCAACCGACGTCGGCGGAGCCTCTATCGGAGCTACGTAAGTTCCGACGACGGCCGAAGTTTTTCTTGGGACAAACACGGATTAAAATTAAAAATTATATGTAGGGAAGTGCAACACTCGACTTGATTCGAAAAAATTAAATTTTTAGGTTTGATGTGAAAATACTCGACTCATAATTTCATAAACTCGACTCAAAAATTCAAAATAAAGTTTGAACTATAAAATAGAAATTCCAATAACTCGACTTGACTCGAAAAAATTAAATTTTTTGGTTTGATGTGAAAATACTCGACTCATAATTTCATAAACTCGACTCAAGAATTCAAAATAAAGTTTGAATTATAAAATAGAAATTCCAATAACTCGACTTGACTCGAAAAAATTAAATTTTTTGGTTTGATGTGAAAATACTCGACTCATAATTTCATAAACTCGACTCAAAAATTCAAAATAAAGTTTGAATTATAAAATAGAAATTCCAATAACTCGAATTTTTTAGTAGTTAGTGGACTAAATTTTTAAGTTTGAGTTATTAAATAGGAGCAATTTGGGCACCTAAGTTTCAAAGGGTATACTTTGGGCACCTATTTTTCATCTAAGCATTTATAATATTATTGTGTTAATTGATTGTAAAGTTTTAGGATTGAAAAATGAATTTTTAAAAATTTAATGGTGAAATTATAAAGATACATTTTTATTAGTGACTATAATGTTTACTTTTTTAAATTGAGGAGAAAAAATATACATGAGATAAATTTTTAATGGCTATTGCAGTAATTTATTCTTATTTTAATTTCACCACATCAGCAATTCGTTAGGAGACTAACGGAGTATAACGTCAGAGTGACCAAGTATTTAACTATCGAAAAACGTAGTTGACACTTTTCAAAAGTGGTAATTAACTCTGTACAGACGCTGACCCTGCAGTAGTTTATTTTTTTTTGTTTACATGATTCTGACTATTTTTTATTGGTATTAGTTCTGTTTCTTGTTTTTGGGTCTGGGTTTAATTTTATTTATGCATTTCCGGTAGTTGCTGATGTGCTATTGTGGAGAAAATGGTGTGGCGGGGCTGTGATGCTAGTCTCGGCAACGACGATGTGGTACTTATTCGAAATAGCTGGTTATAATTTCTTAACTTTCGTGGCCAACGTTTTATTGCTCCTTGTTGTTATTCTCTTCTTCTGGGCCAAATCTGCTTCACTTCTCAACAGGTCTCTCCCTTTGTTAAAACCACTTTTAATCTTTCCTTTACTAACTGGCTACCCATTGCATGCTTTGGTGGAAAATACTCGTACGCAGTTAAAAGAAGGAAAAAAAGTGTTCTTTCGTTGTTATTAGAACAGATTTATGATGATTTATGAGAAGAAAATGGAAGTGATTATGATTTCATATGCAGACCTTTGCCGCCAATTCCTAATATGGAAATTTCCGAGAGAACTGTCAGAATGATTTCCGACGAGTTACACGTATGGATTAATTGTGTATTGGCGATTGCACATGGCATTACGATCGGCAGAAATTTGAAACTTTTTGTTATGGTTAAGTTTTTTTACTTTATATCAGTTCATTTGATTTATGTACAACTTTATTTGTCCTTGCCTGGAAAATTTTAAATGTCTGTTGCTCAGGTTGCTGTTGGCTTGTGGTTTTTATCATTCATTGGTAGTCTATTAAACTTCCTCACTCTGATCTATGTTGGTGAGTTATGTGACCCTTTTCAGTTCTATAACACTGATGGTTCTATCGACTTTATTCAAAAGTTCTAATTAGCCGGATGTTTTCGCAGGAGTTGTTCTTATCCTATCGGTTCCTTTGGTATATGAAAAGTACCAGCATCAAATTGATGAAAAGTTTTCTGTAGCAGACAGAACCATTCAAGCGCAATACAGGAAAATTGATGAAATGGTCTTAAGTAAGCTTCCATTGCCCTCAAACAAGGAAAAGAAGATGCGGTAGGTAAGTTTATTTCCTTCTCTCTGCCTCTTGCATCACTTCAGTCTAAATGACTAAGATGCAAGCATCTTTTACATTGTTTGTGTTGTATTAATTTAGATTATGCAACTCTTTTATTATTCTGTGTTGAAAGTTGAAACTGATTTGTTCATACCTGTAGACACCGTTTTTCGTCCGGGTCGGAATAAATTGGGCCTTCAAAAGCCCATCAAACACTTGGAGTCGCCATCGGTCGTTTAGGGTTGGGTACGACCGAAAAACCTGTAAGATTGGTCTGCGTCAACACCGAGATCGTCGTCGGGTTCGGGAGTCGGTTACGAGTGGGGAAGGTTATAGCACCCCCACTACGCCCAAAATTGGTACCTAAGGGTTTTGGTTGTCTAAAAAGAGGAGTCTCAAAAAAGGGGTTAATAGCACTACTTAAAAAAATATTATGATACTAAAAATATGAAAGACACACTAAAAAAATCAAATGCATGGAAGAAAACAATTAATTAGTAAAACAATCAAAAGTTAAATTTTAATCGATTCACCAATTAAAACAAATTCAAACTTAATCTATCAAATTATTAATAAAGTTCAAATCATGCACTTAATTAGACTAGATCAATTTTAATTAAAAATCAAATCACAAACTAAACAATCAAGCCAATTAATTACCCAATCAAGTGTGAAGCTAATTAAATGATTTAATTATTAAATAATTTAGTGAACCAGGACTCAATTGAAATTAATTTAAAACTTAATGCATAAAAAGGACCTAAATGAAAAGAATCCTAACCTAGAATGGCCTAAAAGTGATTAATCCCTATGCCTAATGCATGCGTGAATTACTTGCAAAAGCAGACAACTTTATTAAAATGTGGGACCCCACCTATCTAAAATACAAAGTCTTACAGCAGAATAAATGACGGGTAGAGTACCCCTTTTTATTACCTTGTCTTTTCATGTTTAGTTTCAAATAAAACTAATAAAATATACATCGATCTTTTGTATCAAACACAAACAATACTCTCTTATTTTATCTCTCACACATGCACACACCGGTCGCCGCCACTCACCCTCACCGGCGACGACCAAAACCCGAAACAAGTGTATTTTCTCACTGATCTCTCAGTCCAAAAAATCAAATTAGTTTCAGCAAAGGCGAAGTAAATTGGTGTGAATCTACAAAAAATGAAATTTAAGGTTTACTCTGTTCAAACTCTGAGACTTGCTGTCGGATCGACCCGGCTTCGAGGTATGTCTTTCTTCTTTCCGTCGTCTTGTTATTCACGATTTAAATTTTACTGAAAATATTCTGGTCGTTTTCAGAATCGACTCTCTCCTCTCTATTTTTGCCGATTATCCCCATTTTTCCCTGCTCATTTGTTGCCTTTTATAATTGAAATGAAGATTTCTTTTGTATACGTGAGGTGTTGAGAAATTTTAGGGGTGTTAGTTGGGGGCTTGACCAAGAATTGGGGGCATTGGTTGTTAGGGGATTTGATGGAAGATTTTTTGGGTATTTGGTTTGAACGGGTACAAATGAGTACGGGTTTAGATTTGGTTTTGGGCAATTAAATATGAGCATGGTAATTAGGTCTGGTCAAAATTTGGTGCTTACAATACCACATGGAAAATATTACTCCTGTAACTGCACATTTTGTGACCAATGTACCTGCCCTGGAAAAGTTTTATGTAACAGCCAAATCATAGAATTTGTCTTTTGGGAAGGCTGTTGCTTTGTTAAATTTAAGAGTATAATTGTTCGCTTCGCTGTTAGATTTTGCGGGGAGTTCACCCTTTTTCTATTTAATTGCTAATCTTTTCTTAGTGCCTCATCTCAGCAATTCTCTGCATGTGATTTCAGTCTTGTTTTTCCTGTGAAACCCTGTTTAAAATGCATTTATTTTACTAATTCTTAGTTGGTTTCTTCAATTGGATTTTGTTCTGAAATAATAGACTGAAATAATAGTACATTATCCAAATATGACAAGACATGTCTTTCACCAGTTAAAAGTTCTTATGTGTTGCTATACGTGGTATTCAGGACGAGATACTGTAATGTCACCATGAGCAAACTTAGCCCAGAAGTCAGTTTACCCATTCGGAAAACCTATTCAAGAAAGCTCTGATAGAAACATGATTTGCTAGTATTAAAATGTAGACCATATGCCTCTAACAGGTTCTGTCTGATGTCCAGCTGAGCAGAGATTACAAAATTAATGCCACTAATAACATTTAACCCAGAGTTTGTGGTCATAACTCATAAATGACAAGCTTTGAATGTCTTTTCCATCCAATAATTCTTAAGAGTATGTTGCTTCTGTAATCCAATTACCAAGTGAGAATCTTGTAATCTAATGGGTATGATGCCCGGAATGATTAATTGTTACAATTGTCTAGTTTGAGCTCATTTCTCGGCTCTCTCTGTTTATTATGATTCTTCCCCTCACTCACATATTTTACGCAGGGTATTAGATGGTTAAGTGTGGTAAGAGGCATGGGATTGGCCGATTGGGGTTTCAAGGTGGGAAGCTTTTGGCTTCTTTTTGCTCGGTGCCCTCAATTTTCCTTATACTGATCGAGTTTCTTTAGGAGCTACCGGACTAACCTTAACTTGTATTGTTGGGAGAAGATTCAACTCTTTTATTTTCCTCTTTCTTTTTAGTTCCTCCCCCCTATGGGAACCCTATATTCTTGACTCTTAAGTCTTCGCCGGTTGTTTTTACATTTGTGGTTATACTTTTTTGGGCTTAATGGTACGAAAGGCCCTCAAACTTTTGAAAAAGAATTAATGTGGTTCTTGAATTTGTTTTGTACCTAATGTGGCCCTTAAATTGAGTAAAAATTAATATAGTCCTTTGACCAACGAAAACTCTCGTTGATCGTTCTGGTGCTGGCATGACAATTAATGTCGCTGATATGGTGGTCCATGGTGGATGATGATGTGGTAGATGAGCTTAATTATTTTTGAGTGAATTCGTGGGTTTAATTGATTTTTTGAGTGGATTCAATGGCTTAATTGATTCTTATAGAAATTCATGTTCTTATTTAAATTTTAAGGAAAAAATAACAATTTAAGAAATTATTTAAATTTTAAAGCATTAAAATAAATAATATTTAAGAGTAATCTATTGTGATGGTCACTTTTGTTTCATAAGTGTTTACATTTTCTCGTTGAATTTTAAAAAAATAATGTTTTTATCACTATGTTATTGTTTTTTAATGTTTTCTCACGAGTGGGGTAATTTACATTTTAGATACTAAACTTAACATTCACTTACATTACAAGCCTTTAATTTAATCAAATACATTATTCAATTCTTATAATTTATAAATCAAGTCATTTATATTGACATTGTCAAATAATTCTATCATAAAAAAACGAAATTGACACTTTTATTCAACGTATTTTTTATATATTATCAATAAATAACGTTTAATTGGAATTTTAAATATTTTTCATATATTATCGATAAATAATATTTTATAAATTTATTTAACTATTTAATTTAAGTTCAGTGATGTAAAATGTAAATTACTCTTATTTGTGTTATTATATACGACATATTATTAAAATTGATTAATTTTTAATAACTCTCTAAATTTATATAAAATATTAAGTTGACCTTTAAATTTTAGATAAAATATCATTTAATCTTTGACATTTAAATAAAAATTAAGATTAGTATAAGTTTTTGCAAGAGTCTGCCAAGCATCATGAGTGTTAGAATATTGTGAAATGAGATAATGGAGTTAGAAAGGGTGTCGACGAGGACTCTGAAAATAATTTTATCTTGACGAAACTAAGTGATGTAGGTGGGATTAAGAATGATGGTGTCATTTTGAGTAATGATTTTAGGAGGAGTAAGATTAGAACCCATCGATGAATTTATGGAGATCAAGCCAATAAGTGTGGCTTCAAGTTGAGTTTTTCATGAGATGTAGTTGGTGGAAGTGAGTTTGAGAATGTGGGAATAATAGATTGATCATTGATGGCCATTGGAAAAAATATGATGTAAGAAGAAAAAGAAAAAAATTTAGATCTTACTGCTCTGACATCATATAGAATAAACACTCAAATTGTAATTGAAAAGTGTGAAACCTATGTTTGATTTTGATATAATTAAATTACTAAGGATTAAATTGAAAAACTTAAAATTGTTTTATAAGTCCCTTAATAAGTTTTAAATCACCAACTCTTTAAAACTGATTTGAAAAACTCAAACTCAAAATATTTTCTAAGTGTTCCAAGGCCAAACTATTGAAAACCGTCCAGGTGTATCGATACGCTTCCAGCCGTATCGATACCTTTTTTACAAAGTTGGCTACTGGAGGAATTCGTTTCGATACGCCCTTAACCGTATCGAAACACATTATCGAAACAAATTCAATCTGTATCGATACGCCCCTCTGTAAAGTCTGAAAGAGTTTGAATGGTGTACCGATACGGCTTCTCCCGTATCGATACGTTTTTAACGAATTTTTTAATTCAGATCGTTTTAAATGTTTCGACCGTTGGTGTCAGTTGTTAGGTAACCAAATTATAAATTGGTAGTTGACCCGTATCGATACGGTAAACCCTCGTATCGAAACAGAAACTTCCAGTGAGCTAAGTTGAGAAAAAGGTATCGATACGATCTTAGCCGTTTCGATACCCCGTATCGATACGCCTACGTGCGTTTCGATACCCCCTATTTATTATGTACAACGGCTCTTTCTTTTCTAAGACAGGTATCGATACAGCTCCCCGAGTACCGATATGGATAGCTGCAGAAGTGCATTTATGGTGGTAAGAGAGGGTTCCAACGACTCTATTCAATTTCCCAACCACCCAAACGGCTAGAATTAATAGATGAGGTGTAAATTGAAGCTCTTTGAAGGCCAACAACAACTATTGAACCTACAAGCATCATCAAAGCAAAAACCCAAACCCTTGTGCTCTTCAAAGTCAAATTCTTGTACCCAACTCTAGTGTTTTCATTGTTATCTTGTATTGTGAGTTTGGGGTGATTGAAATTGTATTTGGGTAAACATTTATCCTTTGTGAGGAATTATTTGAGTTTACCAAATCCTTCTCTTTGTAAATTGAATGGATTAAGCTTTGGGTAGAAAGCTTAATCAAATTTGTAAGGTTACCTCCTCATCCAAGAAAAGGGGAATAATTCAAGTAGTAAATTGGTTGAAAATTCTTAGTGGAAACTAAGGTAGTGGATGTAGAGTTCATTTGGAGAACTTGAACCACTCTAACTACTTGTGTCATCTTTTATTTTTCACTCATTCCTCCCACCAAATTTTTAATTGCCAATTCACCCCCTCTTGGCTATTTGCAATTGTGTGATCAACTCAACAATTGGTATCAGAGCTACACTCATTGGAAGGATTACAACTCTCTTGAGTTGATCCTAGGAGAGTTTGATCAACAACTAGTCAAGTAATGGCATCTACCTCCAACTCCAACCTCTATGAGTCCCAATCTACCACCAAGCCACCATTCTTCAATGGGGATAACTACCCATATTGGAAAAATAGGATGAGACTCTTCATCAAGTCTACCGATTACATGGTGTGGGATGTGGTTGAAGAAGGTCCATACATTCCTATGAAGAGAGATGGAGAAAGACTTGTCCCAAAAGTAAAAGCCGAGATGACGGATGATGAAAGAAGAAGGATGCAAGTGAATTACAAAGCTCTCTATGTGATATTTTGTGCACTTGGTCCGGATATCTACTCAAAGGTGTCTTCAATCGAAAATGCCAAGGAGGTTTGGGATACCCTCGAGACAACATATGAGGGAACTAGTGATGTCAATGAGACAAAAATTGGGCTACTCAATCTAAGCTATGAAAATTTCAAGATGGATCCTGATGAAAGTGTCTCCAAGATGTTTGATCGATTTTCGGTCATTATCAACGGATTGAAGGGGTTCGGCGAGATCATCCCCGAAGACAAACTAGTGAGGAAATTGTTGTACTCTCTTCCGGAGTCATGGGATGGCAAGAGAACGGCTATTATTGAAGCTCGAAATTTGAAGACTCTCAAGCTAGATGCTCTTGTTGGATCTCTACTCACCCATGAGATCATGAGGAAGGGAAGAGAAGAAGAGAAGAAAATGGTTGAGAAGAAGGATGTTGAGAAGAAAAAGGTTGGAATCGCTCTTAAAGCTTCATGTCAAGAAAGCGATTCAAGTGAAGATGAATATGAGAAGATGGCCATGTTAGCCAAACGGTTTACTCGCTTCATGAAGTCCAATCGTGGAAGAAAGTTTATTAGAAAGGGAGACTTCAAGAGCAAGAGTAAGGAAGAGGAGAAGGACCAAATCACTTGCTATGAATGCAAGAAGCCGAGTCACATCCGTTCCGAATGTCCTCAATTGAAGACGAAGAGCTTTGGGAAGAAGAACAAGCTCAAATAACAACTTTGAGTGACGATGAGTCATCCGAGGAAGAGGAGGAAGTGGCCAATCTATGTCTCATGGCCATTGATGATGAACCAAAGGTAAATTTTAACTTATCCAATTTTGATTTTACTTTTGATGAACTTCAAGATGCTTATGATGAATTGCAAGAGGTTTAAGATGAGTTAGTAGGAAAATATAAAGAATCCATTTTGAAAAACAAGAAAACCATTTCCGATTTGAAAAATCAAAATGAGACATTTTCAAAAGCTAACTCTGAATTGGAAAAGAAAACCAAAGTTTTGTTTCAAATGATCTTAAAACGAAAAATCTTGAACTTGAAAAACTTCTTTCTAATTTTCAAGATTATCACACAAAGGAAGTGGATAATCTTAAAACATCTATTGCTATTGGGAAAAATAATTTTGAAAAAGGAAATCCTCCTAAATCCCAATATGTAAAAAGAAAACCTTTTATTTCTAAACAAAGAAATTTTAATAAGTAATCTAGAGGTCAAAGAGTTAGGAGTGTTTGGGTTCCTAAGGAATTCATTATTTCTAATAATATGAATGTTATTGCTTCTTGGATTCCTAAGGGAACCAAAATTTTGAAGGCTAACACTCACGGACCCAAAATGATTTGGGTACCAAAAATCAAGGCCTAATTTCTTTGTTTGTAGGGGGAGCATTGCTACAAGGCTAAAGCTTCAAGCCAAAATTCTTGGTACCTTGATAGTGGATGCTTAAGACATATGACCGGTGACAAGAGTAGATTTGTGGAACTAAAGCCAAAGAGTGGTGGAGTGGTAACTTTCGGTGACAACTCCAAAGGTCACATTAAAGGAATAGGCTCCATTGGTAATCACTCTTCTATTTTCATTGAAAATGTTTTGTATGTCAACGGTCTTAAACATAATTTATTGAGCATTAGTCAATTATGTGATAAGGGTTTTAATGTTTTATTTGATAAAAGTGGTTGCAAAATTGTAAACATTAAAACAAATCAACTAATGCTCATTGGTCATCGCATAGGGAACATATACATGGTGCATCTAGATGACATTCACTAATCTCATACATGCTTAGTTGCACATGATGAACATGACTCATGGCTTTGGCATAGAAAATTAGGACATGCTAGCATGAATGTCTTAGAGAAATTAATCTCCCTTGATCTAGTTAGAGGTTTACCCAAACTTAAATTTTCTAATGATAAAATTTGTGATGCATGTTCAAAGGGTAAACAACATAGAACTTCATTTAAATCCATTAATGATGTCTCTACTAGTAGATGTTTACAATTGATTCATATGGATCTTTTTTGGCATATTAGAACAATGAGCTTGGGTCGAAAGTCATATGCTTTTGTGCTTGTAGATGACTATTCTAGGTTTACTTGGGTTCTATTCTTAAGTACAAAGGATGGAGCTTTAGAAAAATTCATCACATTTTCTAAAATAACTCAAAATGATCTTGAACTTAAAATTTCTCACATTAGAAGTGATCATGGAACCGAATTTCAAAATCTAGGTTTCGATGAGTTTTTAAATGAAAATGGGATTAGCCACAATTTTTCCGCACCTCGCACTCCTCAACAAAATGGGGTAGTTGAGAGAAAAAATCGAACTTTAGAAGAAATGGCTAGAACCATGCTTTGCGAAAATAATTTACCTAAATATTTTTGGGCGGAAGCCACAAATACTGCTTGCTATATTATAAATTGAGTAATGATTAGGCCGATTTTGAATAAAACACCTTATGAGATTTTAAAATCTAAGAAGCCTAACATTAGCTATTTTCATCCTTTTGGTTGCAAGGGTTTTGTTTTGAATAATGGTAAAGAAAACTTAGCTAAATTTGATGCTAAAAGTGATGAAGCTATTTTCTTAGGGTACTCTTTAAACTCTAAAGCCTATTGTGTATTTAATAAAAGAACTCTAGTAGTTGAAGAGTCTATACATGTTGTTTTCGATGATAACCTCCTTCCGAGGAAGGAATCTTGTGATGATGGTGATGTGGGGATCCTTGATGCCATTGATGGAGGACAAACGTCAAAGGTGGATGATGTTCCAACTAAAGATGAGGATACACAAGATCCACCTCTTGAAGCCTTGAAGGATTTGGCTCTTGAGGAAAAGGAGGTGTCTTACCTAAGGGAGTTCAACTATGTCAAAGGTGGTGAAATCTTGGGTGATCCATCCAAGGGGGTAACTACTAGATCCTCTATCAAATTAATGAACCATGTTGCATTTCTTTCATGCATTGAGCCTAAAAATATTAAAGAAGCTTTAAAAGATGATTTTTGGATTTTGGCCATGCAAGAGGAATTAAATCAATTTGAGAGAAGTAAAGTTTGGACATTAGTTGAAAGGCCTAATAATCAATCTACTATAGGAACTAAATGGGTATTTAGGAATAAATTAGATCAAAGTGGTAATATAGTGAGAAACAAGGCTAGGCTTGTTGCTCAAGGCTATACCCAAGAAGAGGGGATTGATTTTGATGAGACATATGCACCCGTAGCTAAGATGGAAGCCATTAGGATGCTTTTAGCATTTGCATGTTATAATAATTTCAAGCTTTTTCAAATGGATGTGAAAAGTGCCTTTTTAAATGGTTTTATAAATGAAGAAAAAGGTATCGAAACGGAAACTTCCAGTGAGCTAAGTTGAGAAAAAGGTATCGATACGGTCTTAGCCGTTTCGATACCCCATATCGATACGCCTACGTGCGTTTCGATACCCCGCTATTTATTATGTACAACGGCTCTTTCTTTTTTGAGACATGTATCGATACGGCTTCCCAAATACCGATACGGGTAGCTGCAGAAGTGCATTTATGGTGGTAAGAGAGGGTTCCAACGGCTCTATTCAATTTCCCAACCACCCAAACGGCTATAATTAATAGATGAGGTATAAATTGAAGCCCTTTGAAGGCCAGCAACAACTATTGAACCTACAAGCATCATCAAAGCAAAAATCCAAACCCTTGTGCTCTTCAAAGTCAAATTCTTGTACCCAACTCTAGTGTTTTCATTGTTATCTTGTATTATGAGTTTGGGGTGATTGAAATTGTATTTGGGTAAACATTTATCCTTTGTGAGGAATTATTTGAGTTTACCAAATCCTTCTCTTTGTAAATTGAGTGGATTAAGCTTTGGGTAGAAAGCTTAATCAAATTTGTAAGGTTACCTCCTCATCCAAGAAAAGGGGAAGAATTCAAGTAGTGAATTGGTTGAAAATCCTTAGTGAGAACTAAGGTAGTGGATGTAGAATTCATTTGGAGAACTTGAACCACTCTAACTACTTGTGTCATCTTTTATTTTTCACTCATTCCTCCCACCAAATCTTTAATTGCAAATTCACCCCCTCTTGGCCATTTGCAATTGTGTAATCAACTCAACAAAAAGCTTGAAAATACTATTAAAAATAAAGGTATTTATACACGATATAATTATTCTAGTTATGATTACAATCAAAAAATAAATAGAATAACATGAGTAGATTGAGGGATATAATCAGGTAATTAAGGGAAATAAATTAAGGGGTATATTTTGCTAATATCATGTAATTGATTCTTTACTATCCTCCACCCTATAACAGTTTTTGTGAGAAGAAGTTTGTCAGCATCATTCTTTATCATTGTCATATCTCCCTTCTTTGGAGCGCATTGAACTGGACTGACCTATACATTGTCCGAAATAAGATTAATGATTTCAGCATCAAGCCACGTGATTATCTCTTCATCGCTATCTTTATCAAAATGGGATTGAGGCTCTGTTTGGCAATTAGCTGATAGCGGATTACATTAGCTGATAGCTTATTGCATTAGCTGATTTGACTAGCGGATTGTATTAGCTGATTGTATAAAAGTGTTTGGTAAAATTAACTAATAGTTGATAGCTGTTAGATTATTTAAACAAATAAAATGACATATAAGGACATGATTATATTCAATTAATTTGGTAAAATTAACTGATAGCTGATAGCTGTTTGGTAATAAGATAGTTGTGTGTGTTGTTTTTCTTTGATGCATGCATCGCACAATTGATTTGGAGGATTGATTTCTGACAATCCGTTCACAATCTTCACTTTTGACAATAGTTTTAAGCTAGAAATTTCAAGATGTTCATACCTTAAATGTCACAACTATAAATCGTCTTTGATTTCAGTCTTCACGCACTTCACATCTCCTACCTTGATGTCAATAATAAAGAGGCGATTTTGTGTCATATCAACTTGGGCAACTAATTTTCTATTTTTGTTCTTGATGAAAATGAGCGATTCTTCACATGCAATTTATATCCTTTATCTAGTAGCTAAGACTTATAATGTTGCTTTTCATAGTTGATACAAAGTAAATATTTAATATTTATTTCTTTTCTTCATTCTTTTGAGTAACCATGACCTCTCCTTTATCTTTAATTTCTGCGTGCGAGTGATCTCCAAAAAATTACTCAACCATAAATTTTTTTGTCTAATTTTACGTATAGCTCATTTCGACGGCACATATAATTTTATTAACACAATTATCGAGATATCAAATATTTTTATCGAATTCTTTATTTCCTTTGTAAGTGAAAAATACATGAGATTTTTTATTTTTTTTTCTTTTTGAACTACTACATAGCTAACATAGTTTTTTTTTAATCGGCAACATGTCTAACATAGTTACCCTGACCTCGCCGAGTGT
Organism: Hibiscus tridactylites; assembly: GCA_958450335.1. Classification (NCBI taxonomy): domain Eukaryota; kingdom Viridiplantae; phylum Streptophyta; class Magnoliopsida; order Malvales; family Malvaceae; genus Hibiscus; species Hibiscus tridactylites. Next base: position 100,188,838 of record OY288268.1, on the reverse strand, counting down.
TTTACCAATTCTTTTTATTTTATTTGTCATAATTTTTACACGGCTAACATAATTATCGATGCTTTTTTTATCTTTCATTTTTAGAATTTTAAATTCAGCTTTGAGTTAGTGCAGACGTACATTTTTACTTTTTCAACTTCTTAAAGTGATTTCTGTAAAGTTTCTCATGTTTCCTTCGCGGTTGTTGCATCTGAAATTTCCTTAAAGGTAGATTCATTCATCGCTTGAAAAATAAAATATACACCCTTTTGTCTCTTTTACAATGTTCTCTTAGTGCTTTTTTTCCTCATTGGTTGTAGTCGTTTCTTTTGCTGCATTTTCAGTTTCGGTGTTTCCTTCTTTTACGATGCCCCAACAATCTTACAAACAAAGTAGCACTTTGATTTGAATACTTCAATTATCATAATTTGTTTTTGTCAATCTCAAGATTTATGACTAGATTATGTGTTCTAATTTCTCGTAACATGAACTCGAATATCGCTTGTTAAAAGTATACTTGGACACTTAATATAGTTTATAAAACACTAATATATTACAATCGAAAGAAAATACAAATTACTTGCTGCTGCAAGTTTGTTACACACCAAAACATCTCATTTTCTTCACTTGTTTTGACGCACTTTTTTTTCTCGCGCACGCACACACAATTATGCCATCCCATAATTATAATACTCTTAAACCAACATAGTCAAGTTTTAGAGACTAATTAAAAACTGTTAAACTAGTCCTAGATTTTTTTAGCTGATGGTTCATGATTTTCCCCTGCTGCCATACACTTACGTTGAGCTTTAAAATATTGCCAACACATAAGTTTGAATCTCTAAAGAATTCTTGAAATTTCTTACCTTGCCGCCATGTTTATCTTTGAGATGTTTCTATATTGTTCATTTTTTTAATCAAATTTGATTTTCAACAGTTGCATTGTGCTATATCTTATCAGAAGAGAACTAAGGTTAAGTCTAGAGTTGGTGTTTCAAATTCTAAAGTAATTAATTTAATCATATAAATCTATGTATTGTTTGGAAAAAAAAACCTAATTTAGTATATAATATTGCTAATGCATCTATTTGTAGTAAAAAATCTTAGACTAACATTGTCTATGATAATCACTTGATTCAAGTTGACAGTCAAATTTTGTCCAAATACTGTGGACAAAGATAACAATTATAGGTTTCGGAAGAAACATGGATATATTTTATCTACTTTGATAGTTGTTGCATCCGCCATGGCAGTGACAAGTAAAGAAGAGAAGAAAGACTTGGGAACAGATATCCGAAACACGACGAACATCGCGATCGGACATTGCTTCTTCTACCTATGTGTTTTATTGTTCTGGAAAACAGAAAGGAGAATGAGTTTGCAGACGAAATTCAATTCCAGACCTCATCACCTTTTACTCCTAAGTCCTAATTATTTGGATGCAGGACCAAGCATTCTCCGCTGCAAACAACAGGAAAGCAAAAGTTGTTCAATTACATGCGGTTTCGTATTCTTCAAGGCTTCAAGCAAGGAGATGACATTGCCAGATGCTTTAAAGCTAGAAACATCAAACAACTCCATAAACCTCTGATCTGAAACTCTAGCTTTCGCTGCAGCAAACCTCTGGTACTCGTCAAACACAGATGATAAACACCATCTTTGCAATTTCCTCAAGCATCCGACCAGACAACCAGTTCTGTGCTGTAAAAAAAGACAACGAAACAAGATTATAAGTCTCAGTTGAACTCCGGTATGAAAACTCTGGAGAGAAAATGAAAAAACCCCAGCATGCACATACCTTCCCTCGGTTACAGTGAATTAAAACTGGGTGATTCCTAACATCTGCATTGCAGGGAGGGTAAAATAAGTGCCTTGAAGCCAATGAACCACATTTAAAATAGCTAAAGATGAAGTTTAACAGTGTTAAAAGCTTGTCATACCAAGGACAATTCTTAGAGCTTCGCGAATTGTGTCCTCCGGGATACTCACAAATGGGTCCTGGATGAAATCTGTGTATTAGTTAATTTCTAATATAGGATACATCATTCACAACAAAACACATATCTTGATTCCATTTCTCATGATTAACTCTAAAAAACAAAAAGGAACTGTTTTTTTGTACTTTTGAGGAATGCAATTCAACAAAGTTATTCGTTTTCCTTAAAGTATTTGTGCTTGAAGATTGTGTCCGACACACACTCCGACAAGACAAGAGAATGAAATACAAATGCCTTCAAATATATAAAAGAACTTCAAAATTTGTGCATACTATGGATATCATAGAAATGACTTAAACGCCATTTGCATCAAATAAAACAATCCTAATTATACAAATCAAAGCCCCCAAGTATTCATATTAATAGAACAATGGACAATGTCCAATGATTAGGCAAACTTGTTGAACATAAAAGAAAATTTAGGCAAACTTTTGGTCTATAATCATTTTTGAGACCTAAAAACAATCCTCAGCAATTACATTGACTTATTCTTAGGAGTTTGGAGAATTAAATGAAAGCTGAAATCATAGTTGATATTAAAGTAACATGGTTAAGACCAACAAGGGTTGGGTGCATTGGTAAGGCACATTGCACTCCCAAGGAGAGGACGTGAGTTCGATCCTTGGAGACGACATTGTTGGGAGGGGCAGCCACGCACCCCGAACATGGACCGTAAGACGGACATGTATATTACCAAAAAAAGTAACATGGTTAAGATCGAATTGATCCCCTTATCATTTGAGCCCTTCATTAGTGTTTATGACACTCTAAGCATATATAGAACCAGAATTCCCTTTTCTTGTTAATGAATTAATATATAATTAATATCTCCTAAATGACTAAATTTGACAATTATTTGGTCAAAGATCACCATCAAAGTGTATGCACAACATTTAGGCCTGTTCAGCACAGTTTCTCCAACCAATTTTTGGTTGTCAGAACGGAAAAATTGTACCGAACGATCAAGGAGAATGCTTCAGACAAACGGCCGTTCTCACCCAAACCGCCGTTTGCGAAGCTGTGCCGAATGAAACCTTAGTCTCGATTGCAAAGCAAACTTTAAGAACCTAAGCTGATTTGCTTCAAACCCAAACACTTACAATCCATTCCCTTGCAACCTCGCTTAATTATAAAAAGAAAAGAAAAAAGTTACCTTGTAACTCTCAATTCCAAACTGGAAAAGCTTGATCCCATTGGACTTTAGAAACTCAGTGTTGGCATCTGGGTAGGGTTCAGGGCACAAATATCTAACATAATTAAAGAAAAAGAAAAGCAAACAAAGGGTACCCTTTTAACTCAAAGTACAAAAACAAAACAAAAAAACCATTCGCGTGTAAAAGAAGCATCAAAATTTGATAATAAAGGAAGAAACTTTGGTCTTACATAATGGAGCTGAGGTTAAGCGTTTGAAGAAAAGAGAAGTTGGCAGAATCGGGGAAACCCGATCTGAAGATGCCATTGTCAACCATAGCAAAGTTCGATGGCGGAATCAAGTTAAGTTCATCTGACGACTTTGCTGGGACCACCACCTTCGACGACATGTCAACGTGGCGGTCAAAGGCGGTGGCGACGCCTTCTAGGGTTCTGCACATCTGTTGGCCACCTGCTGGTTGTTGGTTTGGTTTGGTACTACGACAGCCTTCTGTCATGAATGAAAATGAGGGTTTCTTAATTGGTACTACGGTGGCGCCGTGGCGATGACAGTTAAAAGAGCTGAAGAGTGCGAAAAGTGGAGATGGAAGAAGCTGGTGGTTAAAACTGGAGGGAGAGGGCGTTAAGGAAGATGGAGATTGGAGATGTACATGGCTTCCTTATATAACCCAATAACCAAAAGACTAGTTAGACGAATAGAAATTCTCCTACTTTTATTTATACCTCACATTAAAAAATTATGTTTACAGTTTAGTTAAAATTTAAGATTAGAGTTTAAGAAATTAGAGATATGGTATATTTTTAGAGTTTAGTGTTAATATTTTAAGATTTAAAATTTAAGATTAGTGTTTAGAATTTAATTTTTTAATATTGAGACATAAAAAACACTAAAAAGAGGTAAATAATTTTTATCCGTTATAGACTAATGGTAAAACAAATTGGAAAAGAAAAATATTGTTATAACTCATGAGTTGGAGGAATAAAAATCCTCAATCCTTTTTTAGTGTCCTCTTGTATGTCTCACGTTAAAAAATTTGAACTATACATTCTTACTCTAAATTATAAATTTTAATCTTTGAAAACTAAACCTTATTACATAAACCCTAATTATAATTTTTTTAGTAACAGGGGCATACTAAAAAGGAAAGATAATTTTTATTTTAGTTTGAGTCATAGTAGATTATTTTTTATTCAAAAATCAACCTAATGCATATAATACAACAAGTCAACTAATATTTGATTTTTTTAATTGATGGTCTCATTTTGATAAAGTTTACAATATTCATGGAGTACTATATATTAAATCTTTGATTGAAATGTTCATAGCCTCACTATTTCAATGGTTAAGTGGTATAACACCTCTTAATTACAGGGCTCAAATAAATCCCCCTCTCCCAAGTCATAAGTCAATTCACTATCAACCCAGATGAGAAATAATTTACTTTTACTTTACCGTATAATAAATATTAAGGAAAATAATTTATTTAGTGCTCAATCTAAGTCTACGTTACTGTTTTGGTATGTTGTCACGTGATTTTTTTTAGTAAGCATGTCAATAAATTGATAATGGTTGAGGTATCAATTTTAAAATGTAACGTTATGAATCATTTTATTAAAAAAAATAATTCGGTACCAAAACAATAATGCGGGCATAAGAGTGTACTGAATAAGTAGTTTTTCCTAAATATTCTTATAGTTAACCTCCACCAAAAATCACTTACTGGTATTATTTTTCAAAATATATTCTCACATAAATTATTTTTAAAATTTTAAAATATTTATACTTAATAAAATGAAAGTATATGGTTATACTAGTTATTTAATGAGATTGTACTAAAAATGAGATTGTACTAAAAAGTAACTATTATTAGGGTAATTTTTCTATGCACAATCGTCTTAGTTTTAAGGTTTAGAAATTTCATTTAAGGTTTACGGTTTATGAGTTTAAGTGTAGTAGTTTTGAATTTAGGGGTTGTTGATAGAATTTTAAGTTTACCATATTACCTTAAAATCTAAAGTCTAACCCTAAATCCTAAATTATAATCATAAACCCTAAATCCTAAATTATAATCATAAACCCTAAATTATAAACCCCTTACACTAAAAACCCTTAACTCTAAACTTTAAACTAAAACTCTAAACTCTAAAATTAAGACATTTGTAGAAACAAAAAGTTTCCACCACCTTATTCACTTTTTAAGCGTGATATAATTTAAAAAATTTATACTTATGAAATAAGTGTGATAGAAATTTATACCAGTACTTTAATGAGATTGTACTAATAAATATTGTATACTTATGAAACAAGTGTGATAGAAATTTAATTGTTTTATTTAATTTTTCTTGTCAGTCGACTTATAACCCTAAATTTTAACTTGAAAAAAATACATAAGGTTTTATAAAACAAATATTCCTTTCGCGATCGAATGATTAATGAGCAATGAGCCAATACTACAGAAAGGTTGTTTCATAGAACACCGAATTATGATGATGTAGAAACATTAACATGTTAAGAAATCAGTGGGAGACTAAAATAATATATATATATATATATATATATATATATATATATATATATATATATATATATGATTTTGAATAAGGTGAAGAGAATAAATTATTCGAGACAGAATTCAGTTTAATATTAATAAAGACTAAAATAATGTTTGGCGTCAATATGTTATAGATTTAGTTGAAAGAAAATTTATTAAATAATAATAATAATAATAAAATCAGAAATTGACAGACGATAAAAATAAAATATGGTAATATGAGAGAGAGGAGGAGAATAGAGAGCACATTCTAAAGAATATGCTTTGGGTACGTTAGTGCTCGGAATGCGAGGTCTATGCGCCACGTACTTTCTAAATACTTTATTTCTTTTACAACTTAAAATCAAACGCCACCCCAATTGACATTCGTGTTTATAGGGATACTATTTGACAATTAGCGGATAGCTGATTGTATTAATTGATTTGACTAGCGGATTGTATTAATTGATTGTATAAAAATGTTTGGTAAAATTAACTGATAGCTGATAGTTGTTAGATTATTTAAAAAAACAAAATGACATATAAAGACATGATTATATTCAATAATTGTTTGAATAATTTATTAGTTATCAATATTTTGTATCTAATCAATATTAATTAGATCTATAAAATTATTTTTAATTTAACTTTTTTAAACATATTCAAATAATTTATATAATAATTTATTATTTATATAATTAATTTATTTTATTTTAATTTAATTAATTAATAAATTTAAATACATATATAAATATGTGATAATAAAAGGAGAGACAAAATAAATAGAATTAGCGTATAAATAGGGTGAAAAAAATATTTAATTTAGGTTTTTTTGAGATTTTTAGTAACTGGTAAGGGTAAAAGAGTCTTTACAACTCTAAAATCAAACCTCTAATCTCAAAAAGTTACTATTATGAGCTTCAAAATTAGTGATTTCACCTTAATCTGCACTTTCAATCCGTTATTCACCAAACAACAGTATTAGCAGATTTGACTGGTCAAACCTCTAATTTTTACCCAAACCTCTATTTACCAAACAAGGCCAATAAATAATATTGAAAAGTAAAATAAAATGATAATAATTTGTTGGTTCTCATATGTAGCCAGTAAAGAGGCTGCATATAGCAAAACTTTTAAAATAAACTCAAACTTAAAAATTACATCAATTAAGCACTTTAACTAGCATAAATTATCTTATTATATTGACATGGTGGTCCATAAGTAAATGATTGTTGACATGACATAGAAGTTGAGTTATTTTTTTTAAAAAAAAATTGAAGGCTTATTTAATTATTTAACAAAAACTAAAAATTTATTAAGCAAAAAGGTATTCATGAAATATTTAACAAAAACTTGAAAATTAAGTTATGGAATTTAAAATATTTTTAAAGTTTAAAAATTAGAAAATATTAAAGTATAAAAAATAAAAAATATTATTAAAATAAAAACTATACTATAATAAAGATGTTATAAAGTAAAGTAAAAAAGAACAAGTGATATGAGAGACCAGTAAAGAAATTTGTAATATATACTCAACGTAAAATGTGTACAATGTTTTATCTAAATTTTATATTTATAGACATAAAAAGTAAGTACCATATAAAACTTTAATCCTAATAGACATTGAAGTCTTAATAATAAAGTACAACAAAGTCATATTTAATATATAGAGTTCTAAACATAATAGACATCCACATAAATAAATATTCATAACACTTTCTCTTAGATATCTATGGAGATAATACATCTTGTTAAAACCTTACTGAGATAAAAAAAAATGTGAGAACAAAATCATAGCGAAGAAAAAAATAAACATATCTTTAATGCGCATAACAAAATGTCTCATTAAAAATCTTACCAAAAATTCAGTAGGATAAAACCTTGGTTAAGAAAAAAAGAGTACAACACATATTTACTCACTCTCATGATATAAATCTTCATAATTCAATCTTGAATACAATCTTCAAATGTTGAAGTAAACAATGTACTGGTGAATAGATCTTCAAATTATCTCTTGAACGAATTCGTCAAATATTTATATTACCAATCTTTTAAAGATTGCGAGATAGACATCTTTGGATAAATATGTTTCATTCGGTCTCCTTTTATGTATCCACATTTTAATTGAGTTATGCATTACCTTCTTACAAGATAGTTGACACAATATCACGTGGGAAAAAAATTACATATCTTCTAGATATATTGGGTCAATAGTCTTTGTCAAACATATTTTTGACTTGTCTCATGCAACACAATTATTTCTACATGATTTGAAGAGACGTCAATTAATGCTTAAAGATCTGAAGATAATGATCTTGTAACACTTAAATAGTACTTTTAAATTAACTAAAATCTGTTATTTTTAGACCAATTAGTTAAATGTCGGTGATTAAATTAAAAATACAACTATTTTTAAGTTGTCAACTGCTTTTTAAACATCAGATTATCACAAATTAAAGCTATCTCACCTAAATCTAATTTATTTCTGAATCAATTTCTTAAGAATTAATAATAGCCTCTATTGTTGGAGGTTATCATGATATCCACAATGAGAGGTTAATTTATAACTAGCCCTAATGTGCAATGCTAAGCCTTTTCTTTTAAAAGAAGAACATATATAAAACAATAATTCCCTGGTTTCAGACATTTATTGATGCTGCCCTTGCATGCCTATTTTTGCTGCGCAATTTAGTTGGTTTAGAATCATAGGCCGGCAACCGAAATATGATAGTTTTTGTGATTATTTTGGAAATATTCATTCATATTATTTTATTGAACTAATATTTTAGGAACATTATTCGATGCACATGTTTTATTGTGTAGTTTTTAGGCTTTATAATTCATCTAATTTTATAAATTATAGATATACTTCAAGTTTATAGGTTGATTGTAAAAATTAAGATTTAAAATTTAGAGTTTTAAAATTAACAATTTAATTTAAAAAAAAATATGTATACATGTGTAAAATTTTACTCAATATGTGTATAAAAAAGAAGGAAAAAACTTTGATACACAGTGCATGTAAATTTTAGTTTACACATGCCTTTTAATTTTAGGGGTTGAGATTTTAGTTTAGAGTTTAAAGTTTAGGGCTTTAGGTTATAGGTTTTAAAATTTAAGATTAGTGTTTAGGATTTAGGGTATATGATTTATGGTTTAGATTTTTAAGGTTATAGTTAAAATTCTAAGATTTGAGTTTTATAGTGTAAATATGCAAACTTGTGTAAAATTAATTTTCCATAGCCCGTGTATTAAAATTTAACCCAAAAGAGTACTCACATTTTTAAGTTGTGTTTGAAAATTTAGATTAAAAGATTTAATTTTGGATCCAAAGAATAGTACATCGTTTATGTGATATATATATAAGTGTAACATTTACGATTATTTATTTATTTATAAATCATTAGGGTAATTTTGGGGATAATCCAAAATAGATTATTAATTAGGTTTCTAGGGGGTTTGGGGGAGATTTTGGGATCTAGGCCAAAATCTACAGTACCACGCCACCTCCTTATGGCGTGGTCAGTTTTTAGCCCAACCTCGCCACCTCCTTATGGCGAGGTCACCCTTTCCACCAGCCACCAGCCAAATTAGCCTAAATCAAATTAGCATGCAGGTTACGTAAAATGCATGGACCATGTGACCTCGCCACCTCCTTATGGCGAGGTCACCCTTCCCACCAGTCATCAAGCACCTCGCCATAAGGAGGTGGCGAGGTTGGGCTAAAAACTGACCACGCCATAAGGGGGTGGCGTGGTACTGTAGATTTTGACCTAGATCCCAAAATCTCCCCCAACCCCCCCTAGAAACCTAATTAATAATCCATTTTGGATTATCCACCAAAATTACCCAAATCATTAGATATCTATTTAGTGGGTAAATTTGAAATTTTTTAAAAAATCACGATCAAATAAGTGAGCTCTTTAAAATCATGAGCTCTTTAAAATCACACACACGATCAAATAAGTGAGCTCTTTAAAAATCACACACACGATAAAATAAGTGAGCTCTTTAAAAATGACACACACGATAAAATAAGTGTTCATATTATATAAACGTTGATTACAAATAACAAACTTTATTGTGATGATGCAATAGCTTCCTATTGATTGTTAAGCATGCAGTGTCGGAGCAATGATCAAGGGGTAAAGTATAATTAATTGTGAAAATTAGGGAGAGCAAAGCTTAAATAAATTGAAACTTAGGGGTCAAATATGTAAAATTTCCATTCAATTTTTTAGTCAAAAAGAAAATTACATATTTGACCCTAAAATATGGGGTTTAAACTTTAAACACATATTGCCGAGGGTATTTAAGTGTTTAATAGTGACAACCAATGGTTCAAATAACAGTAACAACATTGTCTGAAATTATTATTGTGAAAAATAGAAGTCTAATAGCATCCGTTATGTTCACAATTGCGATAAAACACCGCGACGGAAAGCAATTGCAATTTAAATTCCTGATGATAGCAATTGACATACGAACAATAACGGATCTAAAAATTCAAGAATAAGGTCTAAAATAATTTTTTTTTCAAATGAGGATGCAAATTTTCATTTTTTCCCTGTCTACACACTGGATTAAATTTTTTTTTTTAAAAAAAAATTTAACACTAAAAAGTTCCCCCGAAAATGGGGTGCAATTGCACCCCAGGTCATGTGGCTCCGCCACTGGTAAGAGATGGGGCATTTGGGTGGTGCCGGGGGTTGTAATGGCCGTCCAAAGTTTTTCAAAATAAAATACAAAAGATGATATTGGAAATAGTTGAAAAGAAATAAGCAGATTGGAGCCTGCGCCTATAGGGTACTACATACTTTGTTATTCCAGAATTCCAGACAATGTTGATTTGCTGCTCTTCATATCTTACAGATTGTGATATCCAGCCTTTTTGACATTATTTTAGGAAAAAAGAAAATAAAAAAGATGGGACTACAACTACGTGCAGCAGCAGCAGCAGCAGTAGTTGTTTTAAAGATTGATATTTGGCCTAAGACTGAAGTGATTCTGAGCTGCAATCTGAGCTGCTACAAAAGGATCCAATCCACAATCTCCCTTTTTCCTTTGTGCTGCCATTGGCAAGAAGAGCTCCTCACAGCAAACAGCTCCAGGGGCTGAAACTGTTGCTGAACTTGTCTTGTCTGTAGGAGATAGAGACATTTTCTTTAGCATTAATCTGCCATATTTGGTGATCACCCACGCCCAATCCTTTCTCTTGCAATTCTCAACGTCTGCTTTGTTTCCCATGCTTTGCTTTCTTCTTCTAACCCAAGTTTGGGCTAAATACCACAAAACTCTTCTCCAGATATCACATGCAAAATGTGTTTGGTTTCTTCTTACGCAAGCAATCTCTGAATCTGTTTACAGTACAGAGTCATTGTTTTTGTTATTATTAACGAAATGCAAAAGCTGAAAACTCCTCATGTTTTGTTTTGCCCAACTCCCTAACCGAATCAAAGGTTTGAAAAGTGAGAGATGTTAAGTTAGCTCACGCCATCTCTCACTTTCTGCAATGTAACATGTATAACTTCTTCACGCCTCTGGCCTGTAGTTTCGTTAAGGGCGAAGCAAGGCTTGTTAGTCGGTATAAGAATATGATATTAACTACTTCAACATGCTCGATTCTATGTCATCTTGTACATTATATTAACAATAATATCAATCGAATTATACTCAACCGGCAATTATATATAATTAAAATTTTAAATCATCCTCATTGAAATCATTAGTTTGTGCTAGTGATATAAGTTTCTATTTTTAATAAAATGATATTTAATAGGGTAAAGTATACCAATGATCACCGAACTTTAAGTCGCATTCATTTTAGTCACCGAAATTTTTATTAGGGTTACCCAACTTTTATTCGCTTTCATTTTGGTCCCTCTCGTTACCTTCCATTAAAAAATTCTAACGTGACCTGTTAATTTTCCTTTGGTCCCACATGAACCTTCTCTTTCTTGTTTTTCTTCTCCAAATTCCACTTTTAAGTCCCACATAGTGACAAAAAGAAAAGGAAAAGAAAATAGTATCGACCCAACGGTGACATTTTTTTATTTGATGCCAAAGGTAATGACACAATTTGCAGGGAAGTTTGTTATATCGTTTTGTAAATCTGATGATTGTTGAAACTCTTGGCAACAGCTTTCTGCTCCTGCCATATTTGCCTTTGCTTGCATACGTAAACTTAACCATTTTTTTCAGTTTCGTATTGAATTTGGCCATCTGGGTTTTGATTTTTTTTTTGCTTTTAACTTGTTTGTTTGATTCTATTTTTTATCTTCTTTCTTTCCTTTTAATACGCAAGTTTTTGTTTTTATGTTATGTTTGTATGGAAATTGGAAACTGAAATATGTTTTCTCTACAGAGATTATACCAGGGACTGGTTTGATTTGATTTGATTGTGTTGATCCACGATCTGGTTTAACTTTTCAGGATGCCTAGTTCAATATTAACATATTCGTTTTTCTGCGAAAATGAGTGGAGCTGTGCTTGTAGCTCTTGCAGCAGCCATTGATAACATGTTGCAAGGATGGGATAATGCCACCATTGCAGGTGATTTTTCATTTTCAAGGTTTTTTTCTTTCCAGTAATTTCATCAAAATTTGTCTTTTTGATTAAAATGGCAACTTTTATTTGTTAAAGATCTCTAATTTTCTTGATGTAGTTTTTCTATCCTTAACATGTAGAGAAGAAGAAGAAATAGAAGAGTTTATGTGAGACTCGAAGTAGAATTTGGAGAAGAAGAAAAAAGAAAGAGACGGTTCGTGTGGGATCTAAAGAAAAATTAACGGCTACGACAACATCTTTTAACGGAAAATAACGAGAGAGACCAAAATAAAAGCGAAATAAAAGTTAGCTGACCCCAATAAAGATTTTAAAAGTTCGGTGACCAAAATGAGCGTACCCTAAAAGTTCGATGACTATTGGTGTACTTTACCCTATTTAATATGTATTAAAATGTTTTAAATTAAACAAATTAATATTATTTTTAAGGATAGTTCTTCTACGCTCGACGAACAACGACGAGAACCACTATTGACGAGCACTGATAGATTATTTTATAAATTTTTTAAATCCAAAGTAGAATTTGGAGAAGAAGAAGAAATAAAAGAGTTTATGTGAGACTCAAAGTAGAATTTGGAGAAGTAAAAAAAGAAAGAGACGGTTCGTGTGAGACCCAAAGAAAAATTAACGGTTACGTCAGCATCTTTTAACAGAAGACAATGAAAGACTAAAATGAAAGCGAAATAAAAGTTAAGTGACCCAATAAAGATTTTAAAAGTTCGATGATCAAAATGAACATGCCCTAAAAGTTCGGTAGCCATTGGTGTACTTTACCTTATTTAATATGTATTAAAATGTTTTAAATTAAATAAATTAATATTATTTTTAATATATGAGTTAAAATCCACTTGCATTGAACACTTTTTTAAACCATTGGATGATGATAATAAATTACTATAATTATTTTTTTATCTTTTATTTTCAAGTGATAATCTTCACATTTTCTACTGTTAATCTCATTTATCAATTTACCTTTCATCCAACGGTCTAAAAAATATGTACTAACTTTTAAATTTTACATAGTGTAGGAGGATCTTATATATATATATATATATCAACTTACACTGTGTAAAACTCAATTACTTTTACACAGTTTTTAGACCGTTGGATAATGGTAATTAATGGCTCAAATTATTTCTTTATTTTTTTTCTCAAGTGATAATCTCCACATTTTTTATTATTAATCTCATCCATCCATTTCACTCATCCAATGATCCTATATTAGTGTAAAACTAAATGAGTTTTACACCATATAACTTATCTCATCCCTGTATATATATAGGATGGGGTCTAGTTACACTATGTAAAACTCAACTAATTTTACACTAATTCATGGCCATTGGATGAGTGAAATGAATGAATGAGATTAGAAATAAGATATGTGAAAATTATCACTTGAAAAAAAAAAGAGTTAATCTCATCTATCCATTTTACCCATCAAAGGGCCATGAATTAGTATATAACTAGTTTAATTTTACATAGTGTAAGTGAATCTTATTATATATATAAGCAGTAATTCCATTTTCCAGTTCCTTTGGGGCCGACATAGGTGTGGAACAACAAGAATCAACAGAATAGTACCCACCACGGAATACAACATAAGGCGCTAAACCCTTCTCCGCTAAAAATATAATTTATTCTCAAATTTTACTGCAAAGATTAAAGAAAAAAAACTATCTTTGCTAACCAATTGTAATTTACAATGTAATAAAGCAAAAAAAGTTGAAAACTACGCCAATAAAATTACCACTTCACATTGGCATGGCGAGGGAGTTACAAAAGTCCAAGGAAACAAGTCCTAATACAAACTCACATTTTCTATACGCCATATGCATTCTTTTCTCAATGTTGAGTCTGCAAATATTGCTCTTATGATATCTTTCACCTGAAAACAGAGATCATCACGAATACACTCATCGATATACCTAAAATAAACAGATTGTTTAACTCGTACCTCTTGCATTGTGAAACCGCAGCTGAAAAGTTCTCCACTTTCCCAAGCAGACGTGATCGATTTTAAAGGCAAATCTAACAATTCTGCAATACAAAAAGAAAACGGAAAAGAGCCAGATTCAATTACGAGATTTTACATTCAAACACTAACCTCTAGTCCCCAATGGGATAGCACCCCAAGATCCAAGGCCATACAATATATGGCAACAGATCAACTCATTTCAAGTATAGTATAGTACAGACGAGATACTTGTACTCAAATTTCTCAGGCTTAGTCTAAATAGAACTAGAATTCGTCTTGAGCTTTTCAGCTATTGTACAAGTCAAATTCAAGTATCCTAGATCTTCACTCACATAGCTCATGTAACTAATTGAGCTTCATATTTTAAAGCTAGTACATCTAAAAGTCTCAAATCAAACTCGAGCTTGAGCATTTGTATCAAGCTCATTTTTAATATTAATTGAACCTAATTAAATAAGCTCAAGCAGTTCAACTTTTATCAATATAAAGCTTTAAAAGTTAAAAATCAAACTCGAGCCTAACTTTGAACTTTGGGTTTCGAGTAGAACTCGAGCTTCTCACAATCCTAATCAAGAGATTTAAGGATATGAGAAAAACATGCCTGCTAGTTTGCGAATTTTTCGCAAGGATGGTATGATATCATCTATAGGACGGCTGGAGTCTTCTGACTTCCCACTAGAATCGATGACGGAACTCAGAGACTTCAATAAAGAGGATAAGTTATCCAGCATCAAATGGATTAGTCTTTGCAACTGTTCAACAAGTTGATGGTTAAGATATTTTAACTGAAATATGTAAACGCTAGGAAGACTAGGATACAGTGTGATAGACCAGACCTGTAATGTTTCATCGGCAGCCAGATCATCAAGCAAAAGTATGTCTTTTGTGATTCTAGATAAGACAGACTCTAAAACCATGCACATACTTCTCTTATAAGTTGAAGGCCTTAACAGTGGCTCCCATATTATATGTACTTTCTCAAGAATAAAAACAACCTGATTATCAACCATTCAGCTTCACAGTCAGTTGAAAAAGAAGAGAAAATAATAATAACAACGAGGACCTAGAGGAGTAACAATAAAATAAATAAACAGTACCTGTTCTATGCTGAATTTTGCAGATTCAAATTGCTGCATTTGAAACCCATCAGCACCATCTATAGCCTAACAAAGAGAAACATCAGCAAAAGGTCATCCACAAAAGCAAACAATACAGTAAACATGGATGATAATCAAATTAGAACTGCCACAGTTTTAACGGTGATAATTCAACCATTCTTCATTTTTTGATCAAAGATTTTGTTTCACCATTCCCAACTTTTATTAAATGCATCCATAAATTTACAAATTTGTATGGCTTCCTCATACTGTACTTCAGACATGCAAACAATTAACCTAACAAAAATTAAAACTGCAATAACAAATTAAGAGAAATTCAAAGCAAAAATAGGCAAGAGAACTTAGTTCTAGTGAGACGGAAACATTTTTAAAGCGTTTAATTTAGGGATATTTCCAAATGTGACAACAAAAATATTTAAGCAAGTCGTATGCAAGAGCTGCAGGCATCGGTGCAGTGACCAAAAGCCTACCATAGAGTTTTACCCAAATTTGCAAATGGTGAAAAAAGAAACAAAATGTGGACCTGCACTTCAACTTAACAGGGTTACGATGAAAGTGTCGCCTTGTAACCTTGTAATTCTATAGAAGCTACAATTTTTTTAATCAACTTAATAATGGATTAACTTGAATTATCCAAGGCAAGGGAAACCTGCCTAGACCACACCCATCTTAGGTCGGCCTTGAGGTTCAATTTCTAAGTTTCTATATAGTTTCAATTTTAAACTACAGTTGAAATGTTTAAAATATCAGTATAATAATTTTGATTTTAATAATAAATATAAAATAAACGGGTGGGATGAGCCCAAACTTAGGATTTCAAAAAGTAAATTAAGCCTACAGGCTATAGACACCTCCAGCTTGAACTCTACGATACAATCTGTTTTAAGTAATCATCCTCCAAAATTTTCAGGCAAACCACATTGACAGATACAGAGGAAACCTACCTCTCTCAAATTAAAAATAACAATCTGAATTTGCCTCTGCAGTATTTCTTCAGCCATGAGATGAAATCTTGGAGCCATATCAGCAAATACAGCATGCTCTTTAATGGAATCTGGAAAGTCTGTGCGGTACTGACATGTAGGTTCAAATACATTAGTTAACATGTATAGATAAAAAATAAAATAATGGAACAGCAAAGGCACTTTAGATTAAACAAATACAACCACTAAAATAGTAGCAAAGATGGATCTATTTCCCTTTTCAGAATGAAGGGAAAGGATAAAATATAAAATAAGCCGTCTTATTCAATTCAATTTATCACACGAGTCCCTATCTTTATTATTGCAATCAATTGAACCCATTAGCACTTATTTAAAAAAAAGTGAACCCCCATTTAGATGGAAACTATAACATCATTAGCTATTTCTTCCAATTCGGATAGAACTGCCACATGGAAAGATATGTGGAATAAATATTTCAACATGGCATTGTTATTCCATATCATTCATGCCTCTCTCCCAGCAGGGAAAGGGAGTTAATCATTTCAATGTTTCCCTCAAGTAAGAGCTCAATTGATTGTGAATTATAAATTAAGGACTCAACTGATTACTATATAAGGATGAGGGCTCATATGATACTTGAATTAAGTACAGGGATTTATAGAGTTTTTGCCAAGTACTAGTTCCAGATTTGCGAATATACATAGATATGTATAAATAGTACATATGCACATCTCATTTTGTTTCTTTCCTTTTTCTCAAGCAAGTAATTAAGTCTACATTCTACATACCTCAAATGCAAGCCCAAGAATCTCCCGAGATAAATAAAGACAATCATTGTGCATAAGAATAGCAACCTGGTTGATACCATCAAGCTGCCTTTCTAGCTTCACAAGCGAAAAATAAAGGTTACAAACAATAGTCACAGCACACAAAACCCAGCAACACGTCTATATGCAATATACCTAGCTTATACAGCACTCAAAGCAAAGCACAATGATGGAAAGTGGGTGATCAAATATGCGACAAATACATTCATGACATTTCTTTGAGAGCTAGAAAGATTTGTAAAATTAAGGTCAATTACAGGGTGCACATGATTAACTAAAGCACAACCAACTAATTAGATGTCAAGAGCAAAGACTAGGAATCTCATAAACTAATAGATTGTTTGCTCCAAGATTAAGAATGTTATTACTTGTTTATAAGTAAGAACCTTGTCCAATTCAAAAAGAACAAAAAACCTATTTGTGCAAATATTGAGAGAGATTTCAGGAACCAAATAATGGAAATTATCAAGGATCCGCAAAGATAGTCTAGATGATATATTGTTGACAGATATAGATGTTTTGTGCAGCAGTGATTTAAGGATATGCAAACATGGCAAGTCAATTTAAGATAAAGGGATTGGGATTACAAATTCCCATACATGGGTATAAAATACTCCAAGGTTTTTAATTAAGGCATATAAAAGGCACACAAATTAAATGGGCACTACAATGCAATCTGGGCTCCAAACCTCTGGTCTTTTGAATAATCATAGACGTTTATACACATATACCAGAATGTAATAAAAATTCTGGTAGCTCAGAATGCTTTTTACCCTAGCATGGATGTGCATGCTTATAGGCATACACCAGTTTTCAGTGTACACATCCAGGAATCACACACTATCATGTCTATAAACACAAACGTCCACAGCAATCACGATAATGTGTCTTAATAAATTTTAAAGGATAAGGCAAAGTAGCTTCACAATCTCAAATACAAACCTTGACAGGAATAACAGCTTCATAAAGAAGTATAGAATCTCTTGCAGCGTGATAGAATTCCAAAGCAACTCTTGTGGATGACAAGCAAACATCCTGCAATGATTTGTGATAGGAAGGATCATCTCCTGAGGTTTACATGCATATGTCATGCCAGTAGATATGAAAATGCATGGGATGAGTGACTGCAAATAACTTCAGTTATAAGATCCATACATTAGAGATGGCATTTACCTACAAAATTATATTAAACTATAAAGAGCAGGCAGTAAAGTAAGCTTTGCAATCTTTCATCTGTAAGAAAATTAGGGCTGTCCAGACATGAAAGGAACCCAGACTTTCAAGTTGCAATGGGTAGGGAAATGGACCATAGTATTGCAAGAAGAATATAGGAAAATTAGCAGTTTACCTGAAGTGTCTGATGTACTAGCTCCATCAGTTGAGAGGATGCCTTTGATACCACACACCTCTCAGATGAAAAAATCAAATCAACAACTTGTTCGGAAGAATTTATAGCCATTCCATCATTCTTCAATAAAGGACCTTTGGAAGTGTAATCCTACAGAAAAAAATATTTATGAAAATAAATCAAAGATAGAAGCCCAAAAGTTTTATTGTTAGGAACTTACTTGAGGAACAGAGAAATCACACTGAAGGAGTAGATTTCTAGCTCTTCCAAGGATTTCTGTTTTCTTCCTAAATGCAAAGTGAACCTCAACATTTTCAGCATAATTGCTCAACATGTAATCTTTGCTATCAGATGCCGATATGAACATCATTTCCCTTAAAGAAATCTCAAATTCTGACGTGCATTTGATTATCTTCTGAAAGTCTGCAAGTTTGGAGGCATCTTCAGGGACAACCTAAAGCAAGATTCCAACCTCAATTATTACAAAGCTAAAAAGAAAATACGCCCAGATGGTCCTTTACAGAATACAATGCGATACTATCAAACCATAATCGTAACAGAACAAATCAAGAAAAGCGGTCATATTGACAATATACCAAGTTCCATATATTATGTCTTTTGATTTTACTATTCACCCTTAAATATGGAAACCAAGATATAAATTAAATCAACGCTATCCCCTGGTTTTCATGCAACATTCCGATGTCAACCATTTTGCAAATTGGTTCAAATCGCTTCCCATTAAATTCTACCAAAACATTCATAATATCTTGAAAATTAAAATATTTTACGACTTGATGGAGACTATATAAACCGAAGTACATAGTTTAGAAGACAAAGATCACATGGTCATACAATATAGCCACAGATATAAAGGTTGCAAAATCAGAACAAAATCAAATGTTACAATAACTGGAATCAGTGTAGTTCAAGACAGTGATAGAGGAAGATTATGCACAATTGCCTTCTATTTATTTATTAATTGCTTGCTTTCTTTTAGAGTTAGTTATGTCCCTAAAAAGTTTAAAGGGTTTGATCAGCCCATGAAAGAAGAAATGTATTCGAGCTTCCCAAGGCTTGAATGTAAAATACAATGCAATTCCAGATCGCACCAATCGAGTGTTAATGCCCTGCTGGATGTTCCCATAAAAAACTGAGTTATATATTGATACACAAGCTGTGTAAAAAAAGTTTACACGACCCTTATTTAAACTATAAAACCTAAAATCTAAACCCTACCCCTAAAACCCTAAATTCTAATCATTAACCCAAAATCTAAACCTCTAAGCCATAAAATAGATAGGGTTGTGTAAACTAAAATTTACACAGCTTATGTATCAAATAATTTTCCAAAATAATTATATTCATACACCTTTACCAATAATTAAGCTTCACACATCCAAAGAAATTAGTGACAAGTCAGCAAAGTATCTTGTCAAACTACTTATATGAGCCTAATTAAATACTATTAGAGTGGTAAAAATAAAAGGCATCAAATAATCAATAATATATACACACACATATATGTATAGAAACCTTTTTTTGATGGAATATATAGTAATTTTTGAACTGACGAGAATGGAATTCTAAACTGCCATTTTAATCTTTTTTCTAGAAATATTAATAAGATTTAGCCAAACTATCAATAACTCTACTTCCATTTAAACACTCATTAAAAAAAATATTCGATTTAAAAAAAGGTTAAATTTTACAACTTTTACATGTTGTGCAAGGTTATACAGATTTTAAAATCTAAAGAAAAACATGTGCAAGGCACGTGAAAATAAATACTAGTTAATGAAGGCAAGGCAAGGTTATACAGATAATTCATAATTTATGTTGGGGCTATAGCAGATTCTAAATCCTGACCTTTGAGTACAAAAAAAAAAACTGATCTTGTCTAGTGTTAGCCATTAAAGCTCTTTTGCTACACAAATGACTACTATGTAAGGAAAATTAATAACAGAACAACCCATCATAAAACTAGATTGAAATAAGAGGAAATATATTTATATAAATTTGTTAACTAATCATACAAACATCTCAGATACCCTGAAGGGAAGCATTTCATCAATAATAACCACTGGTTGTACCATTTGACGCTAAATACTAAATATTAGCCATCTCATCTCTTTAAGGCGCAAATTAATACCTGCAAATCAAGCCATGCTTAAATTTTAAAGGCAGAATTAAAAGATGAATCAGCAGCTAAATCACAAGTCCTACAACTTTTGTACCCAGAGCAGCCCCTAGTATAATATCTCCAGTTTGTTTGCAGCACTGCCAAATTCATGCTCTAAATGTAGCATACATGATATGCTATTGGTTGTACTATATATACAACTTGTATAGATTCTCTGCATGCCTACTTAATAAAAAAAGTAAGAATATAATAGAAATCAATTATTGACAACTATATGCAGGCATTCATCATTCTACAAGCAAAGTAGAATAGAAAGAATTATCTTCTTGAAATCAAGCATTGAAAAATCAAACCTTTGAAAGAAACTTGGATATAATAAGATCTGATATCCTAGGCCAAGTTAACCTTCCAAAAGAACGAATCCATGAACCATTCTCAAAGCATAGATGCTTGAAAATAAACTTGATGACTTGAATAACTCTCGCATAGATAGCATCACCATCCACATCTACAACCTGAACATAACAGAGGAGATGTTTCACACTGGAATCCATGAGTTGCTTTCAAGCAAAATGTTGTTTACATGGAGAAAGCATTAAGTAATATAATTCATATTCCAATGAACATATCAGCTAGCTTTATTTTCTGAAGATATGTCCTAGTTAGTCAAATTTTGTGTCAAGTATCAACCAAGGATTTGGAATATTGGTAGAGAGCACGCACATTGTGATCTTGTGAAGGTAATATCTTCAATACTGCTTCTGAGATTCCTTCAGAACCTTGGCTTACATCTTCTACAAATGCTACAGGCGATTCATAGTTTGCAGCTGGAGTGATGGCATGCTTAATTATCAAGTCAGCTGCTTTAGCAAGACTATAATCCAGAATTCCAGCAGCCTAAAAATGACAATATCATATCATCGCGGCAAACTAAACAACAATATATCAATATTAATTGACCATCAAAAACTTAGACACTTAAGCAAGAGCATACAATTTTCAGTATTATCTATCTTCATCAGAGCTCCATCATGAAAACAAAATAATAAAAAACTTGTCCAAATAATAAGATTTAGCAGGTCCATTCTATAAGCAAAAGGAACATAACGAAAATCTTACATCCATTGCTTCCATAACTGTACGAAGTTCAATCCCATCCATCTTATCAACAGATAATATGTACTTCACTCTAATTGTTCTAGAATCCTGCTCGAACCGAACTGCATTTTCCATGAACTTGGAAAACAAGTCTTGCACCTACAAACCCAAATCCAATTTCTCTAAAAAAGAGAGAATAAATCACCAATAAAATGAATAATACAAAGAAAGAGAAAAAGCGCTAAGATGTCAAAAATACTAAACTTCAAACTTAATCTATTTCTGTCTCTTAGTTTGCCTCTTTTCTCAGAAACCGGACATAGCCTTACCTTATCGAATAACTCCGCCCATTGTTTCCGCAATAAACCATAGACGATAGGCTCTCCTTCTTCCTCATCGCCAATCCTCAAAGCCTTCTTCAACTCTTTAACTTCCTCGGCGGCGAATCTGATCCGACCATTACTCAAAGAAGATCTGACGCCTTCTAATCTCTCGCAAATGGCTACAATTATCCTCAACAACCCTAACATTTCCCTCTTTTCCCTAGCCTCCTTTGTTGTGCTCCCAATCTGAGAAACCAACTTACGGATCTCGACATCGATGGGGCGGTCGGAGATGGAGGAGAGAATATCGGAGAGGATATCAGAGATATGGTTAGTCTTGGAAACGGCATCGTTGCAGTATGAGAAGAGTGAGGCAAAGTCGTCGCGGTGAGAGAGGAGGTAAGAACGGACTTTTGATTTGATGTGAAGAGAGTGGGATTCGAGGCGGCTGATAAGGAGGCGGAGATCGGGTGCGGAGAGCGGCGTGGAAGGGTCGGAGAGGTCGTGGCCGGAGAGGAGATCGCGGACGTTGATCTGATCAAAGAGTGGGTCCATCTTCAAACGCTTTGAAGATGTAAATGTTGATAAAGATCGTCAACACTCAACTGGCTTTCAGGCTTGATTGTACTAATTGCTTCTTTTCGACATAAAGGCACGGAGAGTGATAACGCTTACATGCTTTACATTGTTCAGTTTGGGCAGAGTAACATCTCAATTCTCAACTCTATTGTGTTATCAGTTATGTTGCTGAATACCCTCGCGGCTTCTTTCATCTATTAATATATTTTCTAAGGGTGTGAAAACATATTGGGTAAATTATATAAATAGTCTCTCGACTATGATCTAATTTTTTGTTGAGTCCCCTAACTATGAAAAATTATAAATAGGTCTCTCAACTAATCACGACTAACAAGCAGGTCTAATTTCGTTAAAAAAATAAGCGGTTGATGATGTGTCAGTTAATAAAAACTGTATAATAACATATTTAACCCTCTACTTTTACATTTTAGTTTAGTTTGGTCTTAAATTTAAAATTCCTCTCTTAATTTTTAAATATTACAATATTTTAGTATCTTAAATTCTAAACTTCGTCTTCTTCCATTCTAAAAAAACAAACCTTCATTGATGTTAATGGTAGTCATCAACAATCCCATTTGTATGAGCAGTGGAAACTCGTTGAGAATCAAACCTTCATTGATGTTTACGGTAGCCATCTACGATGAGCTACCCACAGGTGGAGATGCATACCTTTTGTTTTTAGAAGGGAAGAAGATGAAGTTTAAGATATAATAGACTAAAATGTTATAATATTTAAATGTTGAGAAATAAAATTTTAAATTTAGGACCAAATTAAAATAAAATGTAAAGGTTAAGGGTTAAGTTTGTTATTATATAGATTTTATTAACTGTCATGCCATCAGTCGTTTATTTTTTAACGAAATTGGACCGATTTGTTAGTTGTGATTAGTCAGGGAACTTATTTGTAACTTCTCATAATTAGGAGACTCGACAAAGAATTGAGTCATACTTGGGGGACCATTTATGTAGTTTACCTAAAAATATTATATCCAACAGATCCACTATTATTTTCGGGTTACATATTCGATCAATTTTTTATTTTTCATATCGAATACATATCGTAATCTTGTAAGTTTCGAATTATCCGAAAATTTAAAATGTTATGTATGTGAATCTTATTATATTTAGCAATTCGATGATTGTTATATCCGAAGATCCAAAATTTCCATAGATGTGAATCTTGTCACATTTGGCAATTTACTACTTGTTATATTCGAAAATTTAAAATTTCTATAGTGGGTTGTACTTACATTGTCAGTTTATAGCGGTTTGGTCACTGTGACGTTAAAGATCGTTAATATGTTGATATGACATGTTAATAAAAGGGTTAATTTTTAATTTGACCTTTGAACTTTAGATAAAATACTAATTTGATCTTTAGAGTTTATATAAAATATCATTTTAACTCCTAAATTTTAGGTAACATATTAAATTGACTCTTAATGTAACACCCGTGTTTTGGGGTTAAGAGTTAGCCGGGTTAGCAGTCCGAGTCTGTAGAATTTAATTTAATCAATTTGACATTGGCTTGAGCTAATTGAGTATTAAATAGCAAAGAGGGACCAATTTGGTAATTTAACCCAAAATAAATTAAAAGGCAGACAACTTTTTGAAAGTTAAAAAAGAACAAAAAAACGTGGTATTCTCTCCTCCCCCTTCTTCCCCAATGTTGAAAACTCTTAAACCTCTCTCAAATCACTAAATCACTATTCCATTAAATTTCTTCTTCAACTCAAGGCCACTTTCAAAAGTAAATATATTTTTGGACTCTCCTCTTCATTCTCTATCTTTACATGGTTGTAGATTTTCAAACTATCAACTTTTGGAAATTTAGGGCTTAATGAAAGAATTGATTTTTATTGAGTTTTTCAACTTGTTTTGAAATGTTAGGTTGGGTTTTAGTTTATTCACCTTAAAATACACCTAATATGTTAAAATGAATGAGTTTGAGTGAAAACCCGAAATGGGTCTTTGTGGCCATGATTAAAGTGTCTAAAACTTAATTTTTTGTGAGTTTTAAGATTTATTTGAAGGGCTGATGGTTTAAGTATGATAGGAAGGTGTTTTGGGACCATTTGGGTGTCATTTGGGTGTTTGAAAATAGGGTTTTTAGTTAGGTTTTAGGGGCACGAAAATGGACATTTTTGGGTGGTTGTTTGGACTGGAAAATTGTTAAAGTTTGGCTTGAGCTTTAGAGTGAGTTGATGACTGAGTTTTAGCATTGATTGAGAGTAATTGATGTGTTTTTGATTGGCTATAAGTAAGAGGAGACGTTGGAGAGGCAACAAGATCGAATCCGGGCTTGTAGGAGGCTTGCTTTGGTTGCTAAGGAAGGGTGGTGAGTGACTTTAAATATGTTTTAAAGTTGGTTCAAGTGTGTGTAGTGTATATGGTGGAATGTGATTGGTAGGCCTTTCCTAGGTGAGAGTTAAATTGGTAACTTAACTCCTTGAATTCTATTATGCTATTCATGTCATTGCCTACTTGTTATTGTGAAGTGTAGATTGGTTGTATATGTATGCCTTGCTATGTATATATAATGAGTTAGAGACATGTATGGTGGATATGTGATGTGGTAAATGAAATTGGCACTAATTAACTTACCGGGTGTAAATGATCGATCATTAAGATTAATGTGCACACAAATTGAGTCAAAACGTGCGTGACCTTGATGACGTTGAGTCATCAAAGAGGAATACGGTGATGTAACATTCCACCGAAAATTTATATATATTCTACGGGATGATGAGTGGAATCCCATCCGTAGGGCATGTGGTGATGAGTGGAATCCCGCCCATGCAAGGTCCGGTGATGAGTGTAATCCCACCGAGGTAATGTGATTGTTGAGATTAAATCCGCACATCCGGGTAAACTAATAGTGGCCAATTGAACTTGTTCTTATGATTGTGATGTATGATGTTGATATATGATGTTTGAGCTTAGTATGATGTGAGATGCCATATTATGACTCTTGAAAGACTAGCTAGGTCTACTTGTTGATTTACCTATGTATGTTGTATGTGAGATTTAAGGATTGCATGCTTGAACCCTGCATTGTTGATGTTTTCGATTTTAGAGCATCCTCACTAAGCTTTTAGCTTACGCTCTCATTTTCAACAATGCAGATCATTAGCGTGGTGTTAGCTCGGAGCAAGGCGAAAATGGGTTTTCCAAGTTTTGTTGCTCAAGTACGGTTT
The DNA here is from genome assembly GCA_958450335.1 of Hibiscus tridactylites. NCBI lineage: Eukaryota > Viridiplantae > Streptophyta > Magnoliopsida > Malvales > Malvaceae > Hibiscus > Hibiscus tridactylites. Next base: position 100,163,063 of record OY288268.1, on the reverse strand, counting down.
AGTAATTATGTAGTAGTTTAGCAATGTGGCAAAAGTGTGTTTTGTATGAGCTATGTATAACTCATATATGTGTTTGATGTCTATGAATTGACTTGGATTGTAAACATGTTACGTCTTGCCAAATGCTTGTGTGATGGATTGTCTTATGAATGCTTAAGTTGCTTTTGATCAGCATGTAAACCTTTGAGATGAATTGTACCTTTTGGCTTTTAATGTCTTCGAGCACGCCTTATAATGAAATGTTGCTAATGTGTAAATGCCATGAATGAATGTTTCAATCTATGCCTTGTGTTTTGGAGCATGCTTGACATAGGAACCATGCCTCTAGTTCATGTATGTTGGTGCTGAGTGCCTTTTAGGGCCTTTAGAATTGTTGAGAAATGCCTAAGTCTGATTTTTGAGGGTTGCAGACAGCCCGTGTTTCAAAATGAGCTGGGCCGTTTCAAAATGGGTAAGGCTTCAGGGACCCCGTATCGGAACGCGTTTCGATACGTTTTGGCCACTGAGAGCCCTGTTTCGATACGGGTTTCAGAACATTTTGGCCACTGGAAATCTGAGAAATTGACGAGATGAAAGCGTTTCGAAACGAGTCTAAGAGTTTCGAAATGGTCAAAATCTCGTTGACCATGAGAAGTTGACTGTTGAGAGTGTTTCAGAACGGTTGACCTCCGTTTCGATACGGTCTCCTCGTATGGGCTTGAGACAGTTGACCAAGTCAAGGCGTTTCGATACGCCTCAATGGTGTTTCGAAAAGGCCTGTATACTGGATTAAAATTGGATTGTTTAATTGTTGTTTTGGGTTCAGATGATTGTCTTCTTCATTTTATTCCGCTGTCTTGATCACGTGGGACTTAAATGTGCCATTAGAGAATATGAGTTAAAAGAAAAAAAATTAGGGTTGCTAACCGAGGGGGAACTTTAACGGGTTTCGCTTCGGTTTTCCCCATGTGGCCTACTCGGACCGGTCATCCGGCCAGACCGAGACGAGGGGGTTACACTTAAATTATACCAATATCTCTCACCGTCCCACCGATGTTAAACTCCATATTTCTATTTTATTTCTCAACCTTCGGAACATGATTTTTTTGATAATGATTGTTATTGTGGTTACAGTCGTGTTTCAGTCATGTTTCGTTTTATCGTTGATTGTAGACATAACGATTGTTATTGTGGTCGCCGCGAGTATCGTGGTTGTCTATTTTTTTAATAACATATGCTATTGTGAACATAACAGTTACGAATATTGTGGTTTCGAGCGATGTCGCTATCGCTATATAACGGTCATTATTGCGGTTGCGAACCGTTATTTAAATCTATGTCCCTAATAACAAGCATTGAAAAAAATTTAGGTATCTAATAACAAATATTGAAAAATAAATAAATTTTAAGAGTATGTTCATAATAACAAATGTTGAAAAATAAAATGGGCCTCTAATAAAATGTATTGAATAAATAAAATAAAATGAGCCCCTAATAATAAATATTGGAAAAAAAATTGGTCCTATAGTAACAAGTATTGAAAAAATTAGCCCTTAATAACAAATATTAAAAAAAATTGTATTTTAAGAATATGCCTATAATAACAAATATTGAGCAAAAATTGAACCCTTAATAATAAATATTATAAAAATAAATAAATTTTAAGAGTATACTCATAATAATAAATATTAAGAAAAAATTGAGCCCCTTAATAATATATACTGTGATAAAATTGAGTCTTTAATAATAAATATTAAAAAAATTAAACCTTATAATTAATTTACAATAATTATTATAAGTATAATTAGTTATACAAATCTGATCCTTGAGCGGTTGCCCTTCTTACTCGGGCCCAAATACGACACTGAAACCATCATACACAGCCGATTAAAAAAAATTATTTTTAACAAATTTAAACCGATTAAAAAGAAAAAGACGAATAAAAGGAATAAGTGATCTTTTTTGACAAAAACCCACCGCCACCAGACGATTATATAAATGATGCAATGTGGTAACGGTCTGATAATAATAATAATAATTATTATTATTATTATTTGAACAATAAAGATTATTATTTAAAAATGAAATATCATTTACACTATGTTGATAAATAATTTTTTCACGTAGAATGGTATCATGATTCATGATGGTCTCACAGTTTTGTTCCAACAGCTTACTTTTGACGAGGAAAAGAGAGGAAGATGAATCCAGCTCAGATCCTCCTAATTCCTTTCTATATTATAAAGCTTTGATTTTTACCCACCTGCAATTCAGTTTCTTTCATAACTTATTTTTTTATTCATCCAAATAAGTATTTTCCTTTTTTTAGAAAATCTTGTTCCATTTTGCTTTTTTCTCTCTTGTACCCGAACAAAAAAGATTGTTATCTGCGCTTTGTTTCTCTGGCAGATCGCAACTCTTGTTTAAATAAAAGCCATTTGAAAGAGTTCAAATTTCTGAGCTTGCAAGCTCCAATCCATTGACCTTTTTTCATTGTTTCAAAACTTGTAGTTTTCTCCCATCTCTGACACGCCCCTTTCAACCCCATTTCTTCTTTTCTCCTCTTCTCTTCATCCATCCAAAGGGAAAATGTTTGGTCCCCAAAGCAAAAGGGACATTGCCCTTGAATGGCAAGCACAATTTCCCATGCTAAGGCAAAGCATCCATGCGAGAAGAGCAAATCTAGTTGTGAAATTCCAAGACCTCTACGGGTTCACCGTGGAGGGCAATGTGGATGATGTCAACGTGTTGAATGAGGTCAGAGAAAAGGTGAGGCAACAAGGGCGTGTTTGGTGGGCACTCGAAGCAAGCAAAGGGGCCAATTGGTATTTGAAGCCGCAGGTTCCTTCCATATCTGAAGGGATTGGTTTGAAATCTTCACTCAAATTCTCAGGTTTTGTTAATGCGATTACGTTGAAGAAGCTTATTAGGAAAGGCATTCCCCCTGTACTTAGGCCTAAGGTTTGGTTTTCGCTTTCCGGTGCCGCTAAGAAGAAGTCTACGGTGCCTGAAAGCTATTATAATGATTTGTTGAAGGCGGTTGAAGGTATGGACACGCCTGCAACTCGGCAGATTGATCATGTAAGTTCCTGCATTTTTTTCCCTCTCTTTCTTCTTTACATGGATCTTTGTTAAGATTGATGATCTTGTAGGTGGTGTTTGTCTTGGTCTTTCTCGAGAGGTTTGCTTAATTTTGTATAATGAACTTAGAATTGGAAATGCATAATCTCTTATGATTGACCTAAATGCAAGGAAGATTTTGTTTTCATGAGTTAATATTAGGATTTTGAATTCACTAAATATTCTTTTCTATCTGGTAATTGGAAACAAGTAAGTAGCTCCCTCATAAGGTTTTGATCTTTTGACAAAAGGGTTTCTTTTGTAATGAAAATCTCAAGAGGTTCGAGCTGAAAACATAGGTTGTTGAAAATGCAGAATTATAAGGTATTCCAATCAATGTGAGTTATTGAATTTGAAGATCCTATTGGAAGTTCCTTAGAAATTCATCAGCAGTAATTGCATGAAAAGTAATAATAAGTTTTATGATTGAAGATATATACATATGCCTAACAAAGATCAATGGTTTCAAATCTTTTTGGTGTGAGACTACTGTCATTTGAATCTTTTCAGTATTGATAAGTGCATCTTTCAAAAATACTTGTGAAAATTCCAAAGGATGTGAAGGTCTAACACATAATTGTTGACTGGATACAACTAAAATTGTGATTTTGTTGAATGAATAAGATTTAAGTTTCTGCACATTGAAATATTATGGTGCCTCTTTTCTTTTAAATTAATTAGGCTACTTGGTTGAGCATTTTTTTTATTATATGTATTCTTGCAGGACCTTCCACGAACCTTCCCTGGTCACCCATGGTTGGACACAGTAGAGGGCCATGCAGCTCTACGGCGTGTGCTTGTGGCATATTCTTTCCGTGATTCTGATGTAGGCTACTGTCAGGTGAGTTCATCAATTTTATGCTTGCCTTACAGAATTTCTTTGCATCTATGTTTCATGGGCATAAAGGACTCGTAGAATATGCTACAAATATTTTGTCACTAATTTATTTGTTGTGCAAAAGGTTCCCTTTTTTGGGTTGTTTGATTTCCCCTTGAAGGATTTCTTTCCCTCTTGGTATGCTCATTCTTTCTGTCAATATATAATGAAAGTTAACAAGCAATAGCCTCTTATGGTCTCAACAATGAGAACCAAGCTAAAGTGGTTTCACGGTGCAGGGTTTTTTTTGGGCTAAGCATGGTACTAAAACTTGTTTTTAACCTTGATATGTAAATCCTGCTTTCTTATTTTGTCTATAAGCCCTAATCCAATGAAGAGGAAACAAAAACTTCAATTTCAGTCATTTTGTCCATGCCCTTGCCAGCTCTTGTTATTCACTGTGACTTAAGCTTAGACCCTAATCAAACTTCATTCTTCGATTACTGTTGATATTAATTATTCATACCAAATTTAATGTGGAATATTAATGAAACCTATCATTCCAAATACCACTTTCAATTGGTCCCTACTATTGCCGACTATAACTGTTATTACTTATTAATTCTGCATATTATGATTTCATTTTAAGAAAATAACTTGTTCTTGGTGCAGGGCTTAAATTATGTCGCCGCACTATTATTGCTTGTTATGAAAACAGAGGAAGATGCATTTTGGATGCTTGCTGTCCTCCTTGAAAACGTTTTAGTTAATGACTGCTATACAAATAACTTGTCTGGATGCCATGTTGAACAAAGGGTTTTTAAGGATTTGCTTGCTAAGAAGTGCCCAAGGTATTGTGTGAGGATTGAACTGTTTAGTTATCAACATATTTTTGGTTAAATTGATCTGTTTTAGCTCTACGCTTGGACGGAACTAATCTTATTAAAAAATGGAATAAAACAATGCAGGATTGCTTCTCATCTGGAAGCATTGGGGTTCAATGTCTCGCTTGTTGCTACTGAGTGGTTCCTATGCCTCTTTTCTAAAAGCTTGCCTTCAGAGGTCCGAACAATTTTGCATTACCATATCCGTTCCTCATTTTATCTTATTTCCTCTTTGCAGATGGTGCCAAATTTATTCGAGGTTGCTTTCTGACCTTTTTTTAATCTCTTTGTTGATCTATTTGTCCAGACAACTCTGCGGGTATGGGATGTACTTTTCTATGAGGGCGCAAAGGTTCTTTTTCATGTAGCTTTGGCTATATTTAAGGTGCCAATGTCTTTTCCATTTGGTCTTTTGCATTCCATAACAAGTTGATCATTTTCTTCAATGTTTATTCCTAAAATTAAAATTTCCCGGTTTTCAAAACAATACGGTGGGAGCTAAATTAAGTTTTGATATGCTTTTACAGATGAATGAAAATGAGTTGCTTCTAACGCATCAGGTCGGTGACATTATTAGTATATTACAGAGAACTACACATCACCTTTTTGATCCCGACGAGTTATTGACGGTAAGATATGTCGTTGGTTGTTCCTCAGTTTTTCTTTTCCTTTCTTAACATATCACAACTGTTTTGTCATTCTGTTCGGAGAAATGAAATAATGAGTAGCAAACCTAGTCCTTGACATAAACTGGATAGGAGATTATGGCATTTCAAGGAACAGTTATATGGGTTTTAAACATAATATGGAAGCCTAGTTCTATGACTTCATATATGAAAATCAAACGGGTCCGGCTCACCTCCATTACATAGTTAATCCCATTCAAATGTATGACTTATACAATTATAGGTGGATCTTCCATGTTTGAATGGAAATGATGAGTTTATCGAAAAGTAACAAACCGGATCCTAATCTGAATTGAACATGGTAGTCTTCTATCTTGCCTTTGGCCCTATTTTTGCATTCTCTTTCTCGTTCTTTTAGGGGTATGTAAACCTGTATCATTCTTCCTTGACAAACAATGATTCAACCTTCCTTTACATCTCCGCAGGTGGCCTTTGATGAGATCGGATTCATGACGACAAACACAATATCGAAGCAAAGGAAAAAGCAAGAAACCGAAGTAATGAAAGAGCTGGATCTGAGATTGAGAAGACTAAACTCCATGAACGAGAAATAAAAAGTTGTGTACAAGACCCAAAGTTTGTACATCAAACATCCTATAATGGAGAACCCCGTTGCCCTTATGTAGAAGAATATGAAAATCACTGACATGTACTTTCAATGACAATGACAGGTGAAGAGATTGTTTTCTTTTTTCCTCCATTTTTTCATGATGTTTTAGGTCATTCAATGTAAAATCTTCAATTCATAGTCATTAACCAGCCGGAGTTACTTCAATTAGGGCAGTGTTGAGTTTTCAGCACCCAGTGCTTTTTTTATTTGCCATTGGTTGCTTTATCAAAAATGTTCTCAGGGTTACTCTTACACTGCTTTCAGATGTTCATTATTATTTTGGCCATAAGAACTTGTAAACCATTGCCAGCCAAAACAAAGCAGATTTCCCATTCTAAAACTGACATTCAATCAGCTTAAAGTTTCCATTTTTAATAATTTTACGAATTAATATTTCCGAACACTTAAGCAAACTATTAGTCTACCAAATACATAGTGGTAAAGTGCATTGATTCATCAAAAATACATTAACAAATGCCAATATTTGATTCCACTTTGGCTTGCAGGTATTGTAAAAAAAGCAAAATATCTCAAGTCTTGGCTCCCAAAGTATCAAAACAAAAGAAAGTGAAAATCAAGGATTTAAAATGTTTATGTTTTACTTTCAAATTATGTCTTCTGTCTGGTTGTCTGTGTAAAGAAGAAGAAGAAGCAGCCTAAAACAAAGGTTGAATGCCTGATTAGGTTGAATCTTTCTTTTCCTTTTCTAGTTGGACTTGTATGTGATGAGCTGAAGCAGTGGATATGACAAAGGCGGGCAACGGCATCGAGAAGTCTGTGTGGAGAAATACTGTTCCAGAAGATCATGGAGATGAAGCGCAACAATGGGATTGAAATAGGATGGTCATCATGATTTGGTGATTAAAACCCTAAATGACCCGAGCTTGAATGAACAAAGTTGTGTTCGTGTTTGTTTATTTATTTTTAAAGGTGTTGTTCCTTTATCTATTTTTGAAGGGGTTCGCAAACATGTTCGTCTATATGTTTGCCAACATGTTCATTCAAGAACAGTCCCGTTTGTATTATTTCACTATGTGTTCAATTTAGTCCCTAACTTCATTCATATTTAAAATATAATAAAATAAAAAGAAAAGGGGAACCGGGTAAACGAGCTTATAAATGAACCGGGTAAATTAGCCAATAAACGAGCTTGTTTCTGAACATAAACGAACTGAACACACCTCTGTTTGTATTCTTTCAATTATTAAATGAACATAAAAAATTTATTCATGTTCGATTATTTAGCTTAATAAACGAACATATGCAAACGGTTCACGAACAGTCCGTCGAACACTATGTTGTTTTACACCCTTATTAAAAACAAACCAAACCAAGTTGAATATATTGCGTTGTGCTCGCTGAGAAGGTGATTGGGCCATACATATTATTTGGAGAGACTGGTTGTACGTGAGTTTGGTTCATAATGGTTCCAAAACTTTGAGGGTATTTTTGAGTTTGAGAGTAACAATTACATTTAGGCTGTTGGTGCCAAAACTTTCCAACATATTGCGAAAACCATGTTTTAAGCATGTTTTTTTTATTGCTCTTCAAATCCAGTTGACTTTATAATAATTACAATAACAAAGCTACACAAAGGAAAAATGGGGTAACTTAACCCTAGATTTGAAGGTACTAACACTACATCATACTTGGTATATAGTGGCTCTTTCAAAAGCGCCGTGAACATTATACGTATCATGGCGCCACAAAATAATAAATTTGGCGGCGATTTTAGCATAAACGCTGCTAAAGAATCACATATAGTGGCGTTTGCCAGGAAAATGTCGCAATAAATTTAATTTTCCCGACGTTTGGTTTTGCAAACGCCGCCATAGATCTAGTTTTAGCAACGTTTTTTATGTTTAGTTTTAGCTGCGTTTGGTTTTACAAACGCCGCAATAGGTCTATCCTTTACCCAATTCAAACCATGATCACACACAAAATCAAATAAAAGATATGTATATGGTTTTGGACAGCTAAAAGCTTAAGAGCTCAGCAAAACTTATAGTGTAAAATGAGTTAGATTTGATAAGCACCCAAAAATAAATTGGGTGACTTCACTTTCACCCGATTTTCTTCATCAAAACTCATTCCCATAACTCACCCTTTTTCTCTACAATTTATATCTCTTCATCAATTCTGGAAAATAAAAGATTTAGAGAGTTATAAATATGTTCAGATCCAAAAGTATTGTGTGTTGAAGATAGAAACTATAGAATTAGCTAGTTGTTAGTTTCGTGTAGTTGCAGTTTTTAGTTAGTTAGTCAGTTAAGATGTACGATTGTAATCTCGATGACTATATATTAATGTCATACTTTGTAAATTAGAGATGATATGAAATGAAATCAGAAAGTAATATTCATTTCTCTTCTTATTGTACTATTCAACATGGTATCAGTCTCTAAATACTTTTCTCTTTTTTCATCTATTTTCGGCTCATCGTTTTCATCGTGACGTTTTCTTATCATTATACCTATGATGGATAGTTTTCCCATCGATTTCAACCATATTCTTTACCTTCATCCTTCTAATACTACGGGTTCACGTTTGGTATCACATCAGTTAACTAGCATCGAGACCCATGTTCTCTAGAGTCGTTTGATGCGTCTTATCCTCCTTGCCAAAAACAAATTAGGTTTTGTTGACGGAGATTGCAGACGCGAGGATTTTGATGTCTCTCTTCATCCTCAACGGGATCGCTATAATGTGATCGTATTGTCTTGGATTCTAAATTCTGGTTGCAATGATCTTTTAGTTGATGTGTTTCTCTAGTGTCCTTGCCTGCTCTTTACCCTACTGCTCCTTCTGTAGTAGCACCTGTTTTCACTCAGCTTCAGTATCAACCGATTTTGAATCTACTTCACAAGGATTCTTCTCCTGACTCCACTGTTAATTTGACAGATAATCTACTTCTTGTGCATCTGCTCATACACATCCTACTTGGATTTTGGATACATGAGTGACTGATCATATGTGTTTTGATTTACATAGCTTGATTAATCTTATTTCTCGTGCATCTAGTAATAAGTTTGTATACAAGAATGGACCTAGAAGGGTTGGAGGGGGCGGTTGTCCCCTAAAAATTTGAATTTCTTATTGAAAATGTATATTCGCCCCTTAAAATTTTATAAGTTTGCCCCTCCAACCCCGAACATAAAATTTTGTGTCCATCCTTACTTGTAAATATTTCGAATGGTAAACGTGTACCTATCACTCATATCGCCCTCCTTGCATTTCCTAATTGCATAATTAATAATGTTTTACATGTTCTTGAGTTTACTCAGTACCTTTTGTCCATTTCTAAACTAGGCAGAGATCTTCGTTGTATTGTGTAGGTCTAGGGGTGAATGAGACGAGACAGATTGCGAGCTACTCGAACTTGTTTCGGTCAAAACTCGGTTAATACTCGAATCGATTGGATTCGGCTCGAGTTCTTAATGAGCCGAGTCGAATTATTTGATACCAGCTTGTGTAAACTTAAACCTTAAAATCTAAATTCCTAAACCTAAAATCTTAAAACATAAACCCTAAATATAAGTGCTAAATCCTAAATCTAAACCTAAAATGTAGAACTAATGTTTTGATATAATAATTGAAAAATGTTTTGGACTGATTTAAAAAGTATTTAAAACATTTACACAGTCCAAACAACTTGAAATTATGTTTAGGGAATTTCTTAAAAGGGTTTTTCATGTTTTTCAAAGCCAACCTAAACAAAACTGTCCAGGTGTTTCGAAACACCTTAGGGCGTTTCGAAACAGGTGCTTCCAGTGGCAAAAGCGTTTCGATACTCGTATCGAAACGGGCCTTCATTGGACAGGATTTTTGCCCAACGTTTCGAAACGGGCTAAGCCGTTTCGATACGCCTACGTGGCATTGACCATAACGGTCATAAACCCCAACGGCTCTTTTCCAACCAACTTTTAAATGCAGGCGTTTCGATACGGGCTTATAGCGTTTCGATACGCGTTTCGAAACGGCAAGAGGGTGTTCCGAAACGGGTACCCTGACAGACTGCAACGGCTCTTTCTACATTGAGAGTGTTTCGAAACGGCTTCGAGCGTTTCGAAACGGGTAGCTGCAGAACTGCATTTATGGTGGGAATTAAAGTCCTCAACGGCTCCAATATGATCCCAACGGCTAGCAACGGCTACAAACTCATTTGGGAGTATAAAAGGGACCTCCAAGCATCAAGAGAAGGCTAATGCTCATATTGTCAAACATCAAATGATCAAAGATTGTCTTTGTACCTAAATTGTCATTTATTGTATAGACAAACACTAGTGAGCCAAAATTGTCAAATTTGCTCAAGTGTTTTAGGTTTTGGGTGAGTGCTTAATTGTGCAAACAAACACCTATTAGAGGGTTTTAAGTTTGCTTTCATTGTCTCTTTGTTAAGAGGGTTTTGATCAAGGCTTTGGGTAGAAGCTTGATCGGTTGTAAGGGTTTCCTCCTAATCCTAGAAAAGGGGACGAATCAATAGTGGATTGATTGTGAAATCCTTAGTGGGGAGCTAAGGTAGTGGATGTAGACCTTGGTTAGAAGGTTGAACCACTATATATCCTTGTGTCACATTTCAATTTAGCTTCCACAACCCTTCCACCCAAAAATTCACCTCTCCACCACTTGGTGAGCAACTTTGGTTGATCGAATCGAGCTCCACACATCTCAACATAAAATCTAAACCCTAAACTCTAAAATTAACAAGCTTGTGTAAACTTGTGTATCAAAGTTTTTTCCTAATAGGGCTTTAAATACATGAGACAGGTCGCGAGCTACTCGAGTCCGACTCGGTCAAAGCTTGGTCAACACTCGACTCGATTGAACTCAACTCAAGCTCGAACTGGACTCGAGTTTTTAACGAGCCGAGCCGAGCTCAGATTATTCAGGCTCATTAAAAACTACTCAAGCTCGAACTTGACTCGAAATCTTAACTAATTGAATTTAACTTAGCACTACTCGAGCTCGACTCGGCTGGTTTACACCCCTAGTATTGTCCCCTTTTATCATGATTTTTGTTTACTTTAGGATCTCTCCAATGAAAGGATGCAGGGGAATGATAAATTTTTAGCTGGTCTTTATATGTTTGTGTCTCCTACAAACATTTGTCTTATGTGTTTCCCTTTTGTTCTAGCTTTACATTGCACTCTTCTTCTTCTTCTTCTTTTGAGCAAACATTGCAGTCTTCTAGTACATGTATTATTGATGTTTCCTTATGCAATCTTCAATGAATAAAAATGATATTTGGCATGCTCGATTGGGCCATGTTGGGTATTTAAAATTGTTAAAACTTTCTTTTTCACATTCTTTACATGCTGATACTACACATCGCTGTCTAATTTGTCCATTAGCTAAACAACCAAGACTAGCATTCGCATTAAGTACTTCTAGGTCATCTTCTTCATTTGAGCTTCTTTACTTTGATTTAGGGGCAACATTTATTCCTAATCATTATTGATGATAACACATGAATGACATGAGTATATATATGTAGAGATTGAACTTTAACAGGTTAACGTCAGTGCCTTGATTGATATCATTTAAATAGTTAGTGACTTGATTAACAAAATTAATAGTTTAATGGCCAAATAGAATCAACCCAATAATTTAGTGGCTTTGAAGGTAGTTTACTCAGTTCTAATTAGGTATCGCTATATTATTTATTTTTGAAATTACATATATTGTTATTGTTATAATTTAAATAAATAATATTTTAATTACAATTTAACCTTTTTTGTGTGTGTGTGTGATGTAAAGCGATTTGTAACTCCATTCATATATTGCAAACGAATTTCCTTTGAAATTCAACTAAATCAAGTAATGCATAAAATGAAGAGAAACCCAACTGAAATTAATATACATACGGGGATGCCAAGAACTCGGTCAGAGAATTAAAGTTGAAATCAAATTTAAAACTTTAGACTCATATTAGAATATAACTATAGATGGACATAGAAGGGGTTGAAGAGGGCGGTCGCCGGTCGCCCCTTAAAAATTTAAAATTTTTATATAATTTAAAAAAAAAATAGAAATTTTATATGTGTATTCTACTGAAAATCTATTTTTGCCCCACTAAAATTTTATAAGTTCCCCACCGTATAAAATTTTATAGGTTTGCCTCCCTCTAACATAAAATTTTGGGTCCGTCCCTGAATAGAACGTGAAAAATTAGTCCCTAAATTTGTTTAAGTAAATATTTTGGAAACAAACAAATACGAATATAATTATTAAATTTGGAAGCGAGAAACGCCAACAAAAATGGGAAAAGGGAAGAAAAGAATAGGCATGATGGGAACATTAATAATCTTGCAATACAAGAATAAGGTAGCAATTGATTATTGATGCTCAGCTTCAGCTTCAATTTTTGGTTTTAATTTGTTGGCAGTGGGCCTAAACTTGTGAAGTTGCTGCAGCATTATTATTTTGGGGGTGGTCCTTCCTTTCTAATCACCATATCCAGCACAATCACAAAACCTAATCATCTTTGTTGCTTCCATGCTTGACTTCTTAAAAGGGGACAATTTATCCGGTTTTAATTTTTCTTTTGACAAATTTTAAATCTAATCATACTTAGAGGAGAATGGAAAGGGTTCTAAGAGAAGAAAAGGTAAGTGCCCTTGGTAGTTTTAAAACCCATGACCTAAAAAAATTTGAAAGAACAAAAACGAGCAGCTTGATATGCTTGCTCCAAAATATTTAAACTCTTCGAGGGATACGTAATTATATCTAATCCTGGGAAAATAAACTACCATTTCTACAGTGTTATTGTATATCTTATTTGTACCTACCATTTATAAAATCCTTGGGGGAAAGTAGATAGAAAAAATATATGGTAAAATCAAAAACAGCAGCAGGAGATTCAGGCAAGCTGTAACTGAAACAGCACAACTCAGACTTTTAACCCAACAATCTGAATAAAACATACAAATGAAAAAATGGTTTCAAGAATCAAAATAATTTGAGAAAACCCATGAATATAAACGAGACTCAATCAAGTCTTTATCTTAGAAAAACAGCACAATCCCAGCTGCTAAGACACCTAAAACCAGCTGCCTACAAATGCCCAAGTTCGTGATCCTCTCGGATGATGAAGTTGAAGGCGAAGACTTTGGTGAAAAACTACTTTCTTTGGAGTCTGCTGCAGGGCTAATATCGGGAGCCGGGGCTGGAGCAGGAGTTGGAGGTATGTCGGTACCGAAGATTGCCTCGGGAAGAAGGACCTTGTCGACTTGATAGATTGCGACGGGATCGGTTGAGTGTACAGCGCTGGTAACTTCCGTTTTGCTCCATCCGGAATCAAGGTGCACGGTGCCAGAATCATCGGTGAAGTTCAAAGCGTATTGGGCACCAGCAAGGGTACTAATGGGGCCTTTTGCACTGAGTTCGTTGAAGTCAGCAAGGGAATAGAATTTGGGTAAGGCATGGAAAAGGATGAGTGATTTAAGCTGGTCATCACTGAGATTGGACAATGAAGGCTTCTTAACACCCTTGAAGGCCTTGTCTTTTGGTACAAAAATTGTAATGCCTTGATCGGTGTTGTTGGCTTGGTTCTGGAAGGTGTCGATGACTTTAGTTGATTCCAGGTAGTCGAGGAATGTGTGAAACGGACCAGCCACCGAGAGTAAATAAGTGAGGTTTACATATGCCGGTGCTGGAGTTGGGCTCATTGCAACTGGAGCCGGAGGGCTAGTGGCTCCATAGGCCAAGGCAGTGCACAAGAGCAATGCTGAACAACCGAACAAAAAAATCCTGGAAAACTCCATTTTTCACACTTAAAGCTTGGTTTTGATTAGTGACCACTCTCCAAATTCCTACAATAATCAAATCCTTCACAGTTACATTGCATTTGCAGCTAAAACTAAAAGGTGAAAAACCCAAAATCTGCATGATGAAGGAAACACTAATAAAATAATTCAGAACCCCATTTCACAATTACGATCAGGATCTCTGCAGGGTTCAATCTTCTATATAAAACTAGTAATGGTAATTGGTAAACAAAACAAAAACTGGCAAGTGATGAAAAACCTTCAACCATAGTAAGACAAAAAGCTTAAAACTTGATCTAAGACAATGTAATTACAGATGTCATCGACTTTCATGTTCTTGAGCTCATTCACACAAAGTACAACCTACCAAGTTCCCCAAGTAATCAAATCTAACTTTTACTTTGCAATTTGCATTACACCTCCACTAATCACTATATAAATGGTTGGAAGCATGCTATTCAACTTTACTTCTGGAAGGACAAGTTACCCAGAAAATTCAATAACATCTTACATCCGCAGAATTTACATGAACAAAAACCAGGAAAAAGAAGATGGAGATTTAATTAACATGAAAGAAAATGGAGCAGTAGAATTTTTAACAAAAGCAGATTTGAACGAGGGCAAAGGAAGGAAACTAACCAGACCATGAGGAATTCAGAGAGGAACTCTAGTACTTTGGGTATCAGTGTGGCAGATAGGATAAGCTGAGATGGTCTATATAAAGATGGCCCTTTTGCTTGTAATATATAATTTACACAAGAACAAAGTGAATAGGGGGGTACCGGGGTACCAGGGGACGTCATAGGTATGGTAATCGGGGCCTTTTTTTTTTTTTTTTTTTGGGGGGGGGGGGTAAACTATACCAATAACTACCAAACTATAAGGTTGATGTCGATTTGACCACTATACTTTTAATTGTGTCAAATATACCACTTAATTATTTAAATGGTTCTAATTAAGTCATCCGCCGTTAAAAAAATAAAAAAATTGGTATAATTACACATTTAGTCCTCTATATTTATACAATATATCAATTTAGTCCTAATTTTAATCTAATAAAATAAATTAATTATTCAATAAGATTGTGACACGTGTCAGCACCTTATAAGTGGGGACCTTCGAATGCAAGGCCAAACACTTTTTTGTGCTATGAGATACAATCTTTGATATATAAATTTAAATAGTATTAGTGCACAGAAAAATTGAAGAAAAGAAAATGATATGGGGTGGTTTTGAACCTGGAACATTAAAGCAGAAATCACACATGCTTACCACTAAGCCAACCCTATTTTAATAATATAAAACCCAACATTTAATATATGTCATATATGGATTTTAATGCTCGTAAAAAGAAAGAAAATGTGATTTTAGGAAATTCGAACATGACATATGTGTATAAACATCTAACTTAATTAAATAAACCTAATAATTAAATTAAAGTTAACAATATTTTATATGTTTTTAAAATTATAGTTCGTGTACTATTTAAAATAAAAAGTTTAAACTATATGAAATTCATTTTAAATTATGTTCGTGGGTTTAGATTCTTTAAATAAATTTATTATAATTTTAATTTTTTAATATAATTATATATAATATTTTAATTAGTTTTTTTAAATTAAAATTATTAAATTGATTTTAAAAAGTTAATTAAGTTAAAAATCAATTTAATAATTAATATTTTTAAAATCAATTTAAAACTATATGAAATTCATTTTGAATTATGTCCGCGTGTTTGGATTCCTTAAATAAATTTATTATAATTTTAATTTTTTAATATAATTATATATAATATTTTAATTAGTTTTTTAATTAAAATTATTAAATTGATTTTAAAAATATTAATTAAGTCAAAAAATCAATTTAATAATTAATATTTTAAAATCAATTTAAAACTATATGAAATTCATTTAAAAATCAATTCAATAATTAATATTTTAAAATCAATTTAAAACTATATGAAATTCATTTTGAATTATCTTCATGGGTTTGGATTACTTAAATAAATTTACTATAATTTTAATTTTTTAATATAATTATATATAATATTTTAATTAGTTTTTTAATTAAAATTATTTAATTGATTTTAAAAATATTAATTAAGTTAAAAATCAATTTAATAATTAATATTTTTAAAATCAATTTAAAACTATATGAAATTCATTTTGAATTATGTTTGTGGATTTAGATTTCTTAAATAAATTTACTATAATTTTAATTTAAAAAAAACTAATTAAATAATTATATATAGTTATATTAAAAAATTAAAATTATAGTAAATTTATTTAAGGAATCCAAACCCACGAACATAATTCAAAATGAATTTTATATAGTTTTAAATTTTTTATTTTAAATAGTGTACGAACTATAATTTAAAAAATATATAAAATATTGTTAACTTTAATTTAATTATTAGGTTATTTAATTAGGTTAGATGTTTATACACATATGTCATGTTCAAATTTCCTAAAACCACATTTTCTTTCTTTTTCCGAGCATTAAAATTCATATATGACATATATTAAATGTTGGATTTTATACCATAAAAATAAGGTTGGCTTAGTGGTAAGCATTTGTAGTTTCCACTCTAATGTTTCAAGTTTAAATCCACCCAACATCATTTTCTCTTCTTCAATTTTTCTGGGCACTAATACTATTCAAATCTATATAAAAAATTGTATCTCATAACATAAAAAAGTGCTTGGCCTAGTGGTAAGCCTTTGCCCCTTGCATTCTAAGGTCTTAAATTCAATTCCCCATGGAAGCAATCTCCTTGTTAACTTTTTTTCACCTCTAATTGATTGTGTCACCAATTATGCTGGTGGTGTCACCATGAGTTTATCATTTTTAAATTTTACGACGTCATATGCTGGTGGCGTCACCATTATTTTATTATTTTTAAATTAATTAATTGTAGTTGTCCGTTAAGTGGCTGGTTTTTAAAGTTTAGACTGCCACCTGCAGGTGGCGACAACCTTTAATGTTTATCGTTTCCAACGATATTTTTACCGTGTGCTTTAATTATAACAATAAAGACACTATCTGATTAGGTGGCGTCTTTCCATGCACTGACAGATAAAATTAATTGAGATATTAAATACGTAATAAATATATAATTAATGTTTGACAGAAAACTGGTTAAAATTTGTTTATATATTAGATGTGGTAATGTTTTGCATTGTAGGGAGGAAATGGGTGTTAATTTGTTTTGTAGAGAAAAAATTTGAGAGTTTCTTTTGTAGAAAAAAAAAAGTTATGTGGGTTTTATTTATTTGGAGAAAAAAATTGTGAGAGTTTCATTCAATATATTTAAAGACGGGTGGAAATTGTCTACCTTCTAACCATGCTTCCATTTATATCTCTACAATAAAATTAGGGGTTTAGGGTTAGGGTATAAGGAATTTAGGGTATGGTGTATTTTTTTAGATTGTAGGATTTAAGATTCAGAATTTAGAGTTAGGATTCCTAATTTAATTTTTAAATATTTTTAACATGAGGCATAAATGGATGCATAATTAAGGGGCAACGGATTTTTGCTCATTCAAGACTAAATGTAGGTGTTTTTTTTGCATAATTTCTTATTTTGTATTACTTTATTTTGTATTTTTTAAGATTATATTCAGATAATATTATTTTAATTTTGCAGAGAAAAAAATTATTGTGGAATATTGTTTTAAAGCAATATTTCTTGAAATTTTATCCGATGAAATTATTTCCCCCTGAATAAGTACTACGTTATTAATTTCATAGAAATATTTGCTAAATAGTTTTTAGTAGAATCGAAAAAGTAAAAAAAATTAGGACATATAAAAAATAATAATTTTATTAGTAATTTCGAAAATAATACTAAATATTTCTTATAGTATATAGAAAATAAGGTAGAAATATGTTTTAGTAGTAGATTAAAAGAATAGAAATTTAGGACATAAAAAGTAATAGTTTTAATAGTAATTAGTTGAGGGGGTGAATTTAAAAATATATAGAAATAAGAGGTAAAAACATGTGGTGATATAATTTATAAAAAATAATATTTTTTGAATATAATAATAGTATTAAAATTTGTATGTATTCTCCTTTAATATAAAAATTTATTACCAAAATCCAACAAAATTTCAACATTTATTAACATTTGATTTTCCTCTACTAAGGCTCCGTACGTAGCAACTTAAAAACACAACACATTTAGCCTAACATAGCAACCTAGGCCTAGAAGCATAACACAATAACACTAACATAGCAACCCAGAACCTTTATACATTGAAATCCTAACGTAGCCACCCCACTGAAAACTATAAGCTAAATTCCACTCCTTAAATTTACCCACAAATTAAGACCAAAACCTTTTCAATATCAATCCTTGTTAAAAGACCAACAATTACTACTCTTGATCGATTATGTACTGATAGATCATACAAGACAAAATACTTGTGAATTCTAAAGATTTTTTTTATAATTTTTGTAATCTCAAACCTTCTATCAGTATTTTCATCAGTTCAACATGTCGTGAAATTGTTAAAATGGTTTTGGATTTAGGGTTCTTTAAATAGAATCAATTTTACCAAATTATTACCTTTATTATCCTTTACTTATGTGGCATAATGACATGGCAATATATATCTCCAACATGGTAAAAAATGAAAAAGCCATGTCAATCGCGTTGTTAGTTTTTTAACGATGGGTGGCTTGATTGAAAGCAATTTAATAGTTAAATCACCTAATTGATAAAATTTATAATTCAGTGAATAAAATAGAATTTGACCAATAATTCAACGGCCTTGGAGTTAGTTTACCCAAATTTTATCATGTTGAAAATTCTGTAGCTTAGGAGAGTTGTGAACATGTGCGAAAACAAAACAAAAAAAAATCTGTAGTTTACCCTAACATATGTCCAAATTCATCT
This sequence comes from Hibiscus tridactylites, assembly GCA_958450335.1. Lineage (NCBI taxonomy): Eukaryota > Viridiplantae > Streptophyta > Magnoliopsida > Malvales > Malvaceae > Hibiscus > Hibiscus tridactylites. The sequence continues at coordinate 100,144,301 of OY288268.1, read as the reverse complement.
CACGCATTTTTGGAACCATAAGCCAAAACTCAAAAATAGGCCATATATAATAAAGTATATATTATTATTTCGAACACATAATTTAATAAATTATAGAAATATAATTAAACTTTGTCAAACACATTATTTTTATTATTTTGTTAAGAAAATAGTTTAAATACAACTAAAACAATAAGATATAACCACTAACGTACAAGATTATTATTTGAGAAATTACTAAAACTATAAAAAGAAAAAGCAAAGATGAGATGAATATTTATTTTTCCATTGTCTTTTCTTTTAGGATATTCAAAATTGTCTTACTTAGACAAAGGAAATGAAAGTTGTAAGTTAATTACGTAAACACCCACTAACCCCTTTGCTTCGAACCCTTTGATGCTATCTGAGGACAGCAACTAACAATTCAAAACAAATGGTAAGAGAAAGAGATTGTTGTTGTTGTTGTTGGGATAAACGGCGTCGTTTTAGGTTGTTTTGGGCATCAAAATAGTTAAACCAAAACAACATTGTTTTAATTTGATTTTTACGTCATCGACCATCAGTCATGTCATCACCTCGTTAAAGAGTTAACGGCGGAGTGTCATAAACGAGTTAAAAACTAAAATTTAATAGTAAAACTGGACCAATTCAAAAGTCAGTGACAGAAACAGGTCACCTCCTATAATTGTGTGGTATATGACGTAGTTTATTATTATAATTTATAACACAAGTGAGTTGGAAGATGGAGTGCGCTGCAATGCATATAAAAAAAGCAGTTCTTTTATGAACATTTAACAATAATTGGCGGGGCAGGGCATCAGAAAATTCTAATTATTTGTACCTATGGTGGTTGAGTTCTTTTTTTTTTTAACTTTGCCTTCTTCTCAAATCTGTTCTTTCCCTTGTTTGGATTGCCAAGCTCATTTGGTTGATGCATGCAGATGCAGGTGTTTTTAATTGTAAAAGAAATGCAGTTTGTAAAAGCATAATTTCAACAACTAAATTTCCCAAATTCTGATTCTGTATAACAAGCAATATTCATATAAATTACAATTAGATGTGTGGAGATAAGAAACATCAGGGAAGGGTGCTAAATCCAATTGAAACTTGCTGCATGAACAACTGTTTGAAACCAATGAGGGATTCCCTGAAGTACAAGATCTGTGAATTTCCCCTTCTTTGGATCATATGAAACTAAAACCCTGTTCTTGTACTCCAACAGGATTCCACCATTGTCCAGCACGGAAACAACTCGAACCACTTTACCATTCGAATTCCAAGCATTCTTCCACATCTTCAACGGCATATCTCGATCCGAATTCTGTTTCAAACATTTCGGCATATAAGCTCCAATGCTCAATTCTCTAGTCCAAGACTCCTTCACATTATAATCCTTCATAACCCATATCTCCAGTTTTCCATAATTCCCATAAACAACTGCAGCAAGACACCCTCTTAACACAGACAAATGGAAGTTACACCTGTTTAGGCCACCACAATCGGGTTTCGAGACCTCCCGGAACTCTTCGTCCCCTAAGTCGAACGACATAATGCGGCGAGCCGGGAAATATCTCTGTGGCCTACTTACCCAATGAAGCCTCCCACTAACCAAAGCCTCAGACGGTCGCCTTACGAGCTGGTATGATATTTTCCCTAGGCTCCTCCAGGCAGAGGTCCCCAGGGTGAAAACCTGAACATCGGATTGAGGATAAACAACTCTTCGGGCACGACTGTAGCTCCTGCTACATGTGTTCCTGTAATAAACTACTTTAACCACCTTGTATTCCTTGGTTTTCGGATGGAATCCGAATCCGAACACTACTTCCTGATCCGGATACTGTCTAGATTTGGGAAGCTGGATGTGATCCATGGTAAAAGGATTGTAAACATAAAGAGCATCGTTGTATAAGGAATCCGACAAGCACAATAAACCATTACACGATCCAACTACATCGAATTCAGGTATGGATGTCTGGAAAGGAACATATAATCTTCTTACCTTGTGCTTGTCTTGGTTGTGAGGCGATAAATCAAGAAAATAGAGTTGGTTTCGGATGGGAAAATCGCAGTGAAGGATGAGGCATGGATTCGTAGACTGAGTTTTCCAGGAAAGTTGAATATCAGCAAGGAGAGGACCCTGAGCTAAAGCACGCCAGCCTTTGCATACGAACTTGAATTGCACCAAAGATGTGATGGGCAGCCTCGAGAGTATGTCGATGATGATTTCGTTGGGCAGGGTTTGCAGCCCAGTTTTCGTGTGCTGTTGTCGATGATCATCTTCAACCTGGAGCTCAGTTTTTCTTCTTTTCGAGACCCTCTCATCGTCTAAATCCATGGCCGGGAAGAGATTTAGATTACAAAGGGTGGGTTTTAAGGGAGATGAGATGATCGAAAAGGAAGGTTGAAGATAAACATTGACGGAAACCACAAGGAAATTAATTTGTGTTTGTATAGAAAGTATCATTCCCTTGCCTTATACAAATACAATGGTTTGATATTATTTTTCTCTTCCCATTTGATTAATAGGACAAAGCTATTACTCAATCTGCACCGTCGGATTAAGCATATAGATTGCTGAAATGTGAATGCAGAAAAAGCAAATTTTATGAATCAATTCCATGGCTGTGCAAAGATGGCCCTACTGATAGTGACTTTGCAACATTCAGTCTTCAATATCCACAGCAAAAACAAATTTATATATATAAGGTAAACTACACCAATGACCACCAAACTATAGGATTGGTGTCAATTTGACCACTATATTTTTAATTTTAGCAAATATACAACTTAACTATTTAAATGATTACAATTAAGCCACCAACCGTTAAAAAAACAAAAAAGTTGGCGGGACTGTTAAAAAATTGGTATAATTACACATGTCACCACCTAATTAAATAATTAATTTATTTTATTAGATTAAAATTAAGACCAAATTGATAGATTGTATAAATATAGGGGATCAAATGTGTAATTACCAATTTTTTAATAGTCCCGTCAACTTTTCCATTTTTTTAAAGGTTGGTGGCTTAATTGGAACCACTTAAATAGTTAAGTGATATATTTGCTAAAACTAAAAGTATAGTGGTCAAAAGCATGGTTTTGTTTTCATAATGACCCATGTTCGATTCTCCTTGGGGCCAGCTTCCATTGTTTCATTTTTCTTTCTCCAAACATGTCACCACTTAATTAAATAATTAATTTATTTTATTAGATTAAAATTAAGAATAAATTGATAGATTGTATAAATATATGGGACCAAATGTGTAATTATACCAATTTTTTAATAGTCCCGCCAACTTTTTCGTTTTTTTAACGGTTGGTGGCTTAATTGGAACCATTTAAATAGTTAAGTGATATATTTGCTAAAATTAAAAGTATAGTGGTCAAAAGCATGGCTTTGTTTTCATAATGACCCAAGTTCGATTCCCCTTGGGGCCAGCTTCCATTGTTTTATTTTTCTTTCTCCAATCAGGTGGTGATATGTGTCACCACCTAATTAAATAATTAATTTATTTTATTAGATTAAATTAAGATAAAATTGATAGATTGTATAAATATAGGGGGACCAAATGTGTAATTATACTAATTTTTTTAATAGTCCCGTCAACTTTTCTGTTTTTTTAACGGTTGGTGGCTTAATTGGAACCATTTAAATAGTTAAGTGATATATTTGCTAAAACTAAAATTATAGTGGTCAAAAGCATGGCTTTGTTTTCATAATGACCCAAGTTCGATTTCCCTTGGGGCCAGCTTCCATTGTCTCATTTTTCTTTCTCCAATCAGATGGTGACATGTGTCACCACCTAATTAAATAATTATTTTTTATTAGATTAAAATTAAGAGCAAATTGATAGATTGTATAAATATAGGAGACCAAATGTGTAATTATACCAATTTTTTTAATAGTCCCGTCAACTTTTCCGTTTTTTAACGGTTGGTGGCTTAATTAGAACCATTTAAATAGTTAAGTGATATATTTGCTAATATTAAAAGTATAGTGATCAAAAGCATGGCTTTGTTTTCATAATGACCCAGGTTCGATTTCCCTTGGGGCCAACTTCCATTGTTTAATTTTTCTTTCTCCAATCAGGTAGTGACATGTGTCACCGCCTAATTAAATAATTAATTTATTTTATTAGATTAAAATTAATACCAAATTGATAGATTGTATATATAGGGGGACCAAATGTGTAATTATACCAATTTTTTTAATAGTCCCGTCAAATTTTCCGTTTTTTTTAACGGTTGGTGGCTTAATTAGAACCATTTAAATAGTTAAGTGATATATTTGCTAAAATTAAAAGTATAGTGATTAAAAGCATGGCTTTGTTTTCATAATGACCCAGGTTCGATTTCCCTTGGGGCCAACTTCCATTGTTTAATTTTTCTTTCTCCAATCAAGTAGTGACATGTGTCATCACCTAATTAAATAATTAATTTATTTTATTAGATTAAAATTAATACCAAATTGATAGATTGTATAAATATAGGGGACCAAATGTGTAATTATACCAATTTTTTTAATAGTCCCGTCAACTTTTCTTTTTTTAACGGTTGGTGGCTTAATTGGAACCATTTGAATAGTTAAGTGATATATTTGCTAAAATTAAAATTATAGTGGTCAAAAGGATGTCTTTGTTTTCATAATGACCCAGGTTCGATTCCCCTTGGGGCCAGCTTCCATTGTTTCATTTTTCTTTCTCCAATCAGGTGGTGACATGTGTCACCACCTAATTAAATAATTAATTTATTTTATTAGATTAAAATTAAGACCAAATTGATAGATTGTATAAATATAGGAGACCAAATGTTTAATTATACCAATTTTTTATAGTCTCGTCAACTTTTCCGTTTTTTTAAAGGTTGGTGGCTTAATTTGAACCATTTAAATAGTTAAGTGATATATTTGCTAAAATTAAAAGTATAGTAGTCAAATTAACACCAACCCTATAGTTTGATGGTCACTGGTGTAGTTTACCCTTATTATATTACCTTGCTTTCTTCTTTAATTCATGGTTAAATGATGGATTACATTTTAATCTCTATTGAAAATTGAGCTAACTAGTCTCCATGTAATGTAATAGAAATGTTGAGATTTGAGAAAAGAATAAAAATATATATTTTAAAAAATGAAAACATTTTGAGCATTCAAAATTCACATACATTTTTAGATAGTGGCGGATTTGGTGGTTAAGTTTGAGGGTCAACTTAAAACTTTAAAAAAGTTAGAGGTTTAATTTAAAATTTTTAAAATTTTTGAAGGGTTCTATTATTTTTCAAAAAAAATTGGGGTCTAATTAAAATTTTTGAAGTTTTGAGAGGCTTAAGGAGAACTTTTAAAAATTATGGGAGAGATTTAATTAAGAACATTCACAAATTTCGAAGCTTAATCTAAATTTCTAAAAAATTTGTGGGAATCAAATTAAAATTTCTTAAAATGTTAAGGCTCTAAACTATAATTTTTCAAAAAAAATGGGGGGTGGGGATAGTTGGTGGCCCCACGGGTCCCCATTGTGTTACACCACTATTTGTAGACTACTCTATTCAAACTCGAATTACCTAAGAAAAACAATACAATCTTTTATCACCGAGATCATTCAATAGATTCATTGTATGTATTTCTAATTTGAGTACATTTGAGTTAAAATTTATGGATAGTTAAGCAATGTTATTTTAGATTTAGAATGTAAATTTTGTGTAATTAGCTATGGAACAAGTGTTAGATTAAAATTGAACATAGCACTTTAGAGAAATCTATGATTGATACGGGTGTGTCATGTTAATCTCGCATTGTCATAAAATTGAATAGTGAGCTTACAACAATCCTTGAAAATGTTACACCTCTGAAGAGAATTTTTAGCCGAAATTGCACCATAACCTTTGTATTAGATCAAGAACCAATTTTAAAATCAGATTAATCTTTTTCACGGACTCATAAAGTGAGAAAACTTGATGTAGCACTTCTTGAGTAATAGAACAAGTCGAATGGTGGATTTTAATTAAGAGAGTTCGATTCGCGTGTAACAAAAATTTTAAGTCCTCACAGAACGACTCGTAATTTTCATTTATAGTCTGGAACGATGACTCATGATACCTTTTTCACACAACAAATTAAAGAAGAAGAATTTTTTTGAAGAGATGAGAATGATGAGGAGAGGGAGACAACAAAAAAAAAGTTTCAAATAAGGAAGAAGCAAATATTCATTTTTTTATAACCTGAAAACCTACCAATTTGAGAGATTCTATCCGAAAAAACTAAAACAACAACACTTAATAAGAATTAAAGCATAATAAAAAAACATCGTTTTGTTAAAGTCAAAACAACGCGTTACATAAAAAGTTCTCATATCAGTATAAAGTAGTATTTATATTTCAATAAAATTATGGGGAAAAAAGGAGTTTAATAGCGAGGGAAATTTCAGCGGGCAAATAATATATAAGTGGTAGAAATAGAATTGGATGGTACCGACGTACCGTAGTGTTTTGATTGTATTTGCTTAGACGTGAGAGCCAAGCCATTTTGGGTACATAGCTTAAATTGAGCAAACCCATTCCACAAGACTTTCTTTGAAACTTCGTCAAAAAAATCTAAAGGTCGCTTCCAAAAAGATGTCTGCATGTGCTGCGTCTACACTATATTTTGTTAAATTTATACATTTATATAGAATATAATTTACATCCTTTTCCCGTGTTCATATTACTTTATTTTTATGCTATCTTAATTTTTAACTCTCTCGATTTTATTTTTAATATTTTAAACGGTAGGAATTACATAAGCATTATAGAAGTAAAAACCATTAATTAATCGAATGACTAAAAATATTTTATATTATTTTATTTCGTATAGCTTTGAATCTTGATATTAATCTTTGAAATATAACTACTTCTCAACTTAATAAAAAAAGTGGGTTTAGTGAAGAAAGTAGGGATGGCAACGGGCAGGGCGGGTTTTTGGCCGTCTCGAACCCACCCCAACCTATAAACTTCTAAACTCGACCTCGTCCCGCCTCAGGTTTAAATATTAATTTATCTGTTCCGCACTGATATATCAATTCATAAATTCGATCCAACTCGAAAATGTTAAAAATATTAATTTTCGTCGACGATAAATGTTAGATCCGACCGAACCACCATCACAGTAACAAAATATGGGTTTAGTGAAGGAAGTAGGGATGACAACGAGCGGGGTGGGTTTTTGGCCGTCTCGAACCCGCCCCGACCTATAAACTTCTAAACCCGACCCCGTCCCGCCTCAGGTTTAAACATTAATTTATCTGCCCCGCCCTGATATATCAACTCATAAACCTGATCCGACCCAAAAATTTTAAAAATATTAATTTTCGTCGACGATAAATGTTATATCCGACCAAACCACCATCGCAGTAACAAAATATGGATTTCAATGGACTTTAAAACTATATAAAAATAAAATAAAACCAATTAAATTGCCCACATGAAAATACATATTTAAAAGAATAAACTTCAACCATTGACCGTCAGAATCAGATATGTTAAATCTCGAATAATATCTAATAAAAATTTACGATAAACACAAAATAAAAAATAGCTTAAAATCCCTAAAAATGTTTATATATAGTGGTATTTTCGCAAATATAATAAAAATAAATAAAATTAAAAATATATCGGAGCGGGACATGGAATTTCTATCTCATACCCGAAGCCGCCCCGACTTAATACTTTTCAATACCTACCCCGCCTCGCCCCGATCCCTAAAATTTATAAAAAAAAAAACTCGATTGGATCAGGTCGGACACACCAAATTGGATCGGGGTCGGATAATTTTGTCAATCAGAAGTTCAGGAATTTTCATGGTCATGTTTAACAGAGGTATAATTCATTGGATTAAAGTCACCAATAAAATGTTTTATTTGCGTCAAAACTAGTTAGGCATTCCTTGAGATTTAAGACCCGATTACATGGTTTACCTGGACATCATTGATATAGCTCCCCAAGAAACTTGTGATATATGCATGCGTGCACACATGTTCATAACTTATAAGGTCCCACCACCTTTTATGTAACATCTTAATTCTGATCCGATCTGACTCAATTAGAAATACAAAAAGTCACATTGGCCGCCAAAACAACTGACTGATTTTTGTCAAATAATTTTTGTTTAGCCAAAGCATTTTAAACTTATTCATAAAGATATAAAAAAAAGAGTTAGGCATACGATTAAAACATTTTACAAACGGGTGCTCCAAAGTGTAAAACATGATATATCAAAAATTTAAAATAGTAGACATAATAGAGTTGCGGACCAAAATATTGTAAGGTCCTATAAATATATAAGTATGATCTAAAAAATAAAGTAATGTACTCTAAATGAGCGATATTGGAAATTCATCGTCGATGTGTTGTTTTCAAAACTTGATGAACAAGTATCGAAACTAAGGCATAAGTGTCAAATCTGTCATGAAGGTTTTGGAACTTGTGTTGTAGTTTTGAAACTCTGGACTCTTCTGGAATTTCGATGCTTTATCTTAGTTTGAAGAAAATCCTATTATTTAGATTTGGTTATGTTTTATTATAAATATTATATATCTTAAATTACTTAGATTAATTTAAATTATTTTATGAAATAAATAATACTATAAATGATATTAGTATATAAAAATATAAAATATATTATTTTTATATTTTATATATTATGAATAATATAAATATATTATTTTTAAAAAAACTACAAAATATTCATTAGAAACAATATATTTATATTATTAATAATATCTAAAAAGAGCCCTAACCCTAAAGTGTTAACCCACAACCTCCAACCCTCAAAATTAAACACTAAATCTTAAAATTTAAGATTTAGGGTTTAAGCGTTTTTTATACATTAATGTTATGAATATTTTAATTTTTTTTAAACATAATATATTTATATTATAAATATTATATAAAAATAATATATTTTTATTTAAATTATATAAACTAATCCATTTAGTCAACTAAATTATTTTATGAAAAAAATAATACTCTAAATAATATTAATATATAAATAATATAAAATATATTATTTTATGGTTTTTATATATTATTTATAATATAAATATATTATTTTTTAAAATCATTAAAATAATATATTTATATTGTAAATAATATAAAAAAAACTCAAATCCTAAACCTCAAATCATAAGGTTTAGGTTTAAAGTTTGGACTTTGTAGTTTAAAGTTTAAGATTTAGGGTTCAGAGTTTTTATATATTATTTATAATATAAATATATTTTTTTGAATATTTTGAAGTATTTTTTATATATATTTATATTATAAATATTATATAAAAATAAAAACAATACACTTTTATTTATATATATTGATATATATACAAATAATACATTTTGTATTATTTATATATTAATATTATTTATAGTATTATTTATTTCATAAAATAATTTAAATTAATCTTAATTAGTTTGAGATATATAATATTTATAGTAAAAATTATATAATTATAAGTTGGTTTAGTGGTTAAGATTGAGCTGTTTTGTTTGAAGGTTTTGGGTTCAAACCCCTCCAAGCACATGGTTTTCGTTTTGACTTGACGAGGGTGTTAAGAGTTAACAGGAGAGTGGTATTTTCGAGTGACAAACTAAAGCTCAGTGTTAGTTTTAAATTTTTTTGAAGTTCGGTAACATTTTCAAGTCAACGACCATAATTAATTAGTGACATGTGGTGTACTTTACCCTAATTTTATTATTTATCCTTTTCCTTCCTACTTCAATTTTCCGTACTTTCAATTTTATTTATTTCCACCTATGAGAGCGAATACATGGAGTTAAATTAAAATTAACTGTTATTTAAACACCAGAGTTTGACAAATATTATGTTCAGTCATGTGTTTATTGCCGTTACAACATTTTGTGGACAAGGAAAAACATTTCAGCTTGGGATTCCATTTTGAAACCTGCAAACCAATGATGTTTCCTTCCCAGAAAAACAGAAAATGAAAAAAGTGTTGATATACATGAAAATTTTCAATCTTTAATTGTGTATTGCTTAATCGTTTCCCTAAGGCTGAACTATGTATACCTGGTAATTGGTATAACAACTTTACAATGATGTTCTGTTTTTAATGGCTTGCTGGATGCTACTTATAAATTCATCAATCCTCATGCTACCAAGCTCTCCACCATATCTAGATCTAACTGTGACACTATGTGTTTCGACTTCCTTTGGACCCACCACTGCCATTAGGGGAATTTTCTGCTTCTCAGCATTTCTTATGAGTTTTGGTAAACGTTCACCATGGCAAACTTCAGCCCGGATGCCATTGGCTTTGAGTTTTCTGATCACCTCACTGCAGAATCCAAGCTGTGAAAAAAGACAATTTTTTTAGAAAACTGTAAGTGCAAGGTTTTTGCGAAGATCGGCATGCAGTTAATCAAAGTACACACTTGATAAAGTGTTGATGAAACCCGAAGCCGAGTATACCTGTGTATCAGTAACTGGTAAAACCCGAGCTTGTATTGGAGCAAGCCACAAAGGAAAGTCACCAGCATAATGCTCTATAAGGACTCCGAAAAATCGCTCCAAGGATCCAAGAACAGCCCTGTGGATCATGATCGGACGCCTCTTCTCTGTGTTTGAGTCGACATAAGTAATGTCGAATCGGTTTGGCAAGTTAAAATCAACCTGTCAAGTGAGAAAACGAATTACCAATTACGAATGTATATTTAGGCTACGACTCAGATGAGATGGATGGACTTTGAATTTCAAAGTCCGAAACTTGCCTGGATGGTTGAGCACTGCCACTTTCTTCCAAGGGCATCCTCGATCTTAAGATCAATTTTCGGACCATAGAAAGCACCACCACCATCATCAATCTGATAGCTCCAGCCTTTATCATCCAAAGCATCTTGGAGTGCTATTGTTGCCTTCTCCCAAATATCATCATCTCCCACAGCCTTTTCCGGCCTAGTTGAGAGGTTCACCTCGTACTTGCTGAAACCAAACTGCAATAGTATCTCTTCCGTCAGGTCTAAGACACCTCTGATTTCATCCTTTATTTGATCTTCCAAACAGAAAATATGTGCATCATCCTGCAAATGTGGTTGCAATTCAAGCAACACAGCATGAACAGAAAATAAGTAACGATATATTTTAACGCGTGCACCTAAGATCCATGAGATGTATACTTTACCTGGGTAAAACCTCTTACACGGAAAAGGCCATGTAAGCTCCCAGACAACTCATATCTATAAACAGTCCCGAGCTCAGCAACTCTTATGGGAAAGTCTCGATAAGAGTGAAGCTTCCTTTTGTATACCAATATGTGGTAAGGGCAATTCATTGGTCGCAGTTGATAAAGTTCATCCTCAATATCCATCTGATCATACATATTTTCTTTATAGAAGTCCAGATGACCACTGATTTTCCAAAGATCTGCCTTGGCCACGTGTGGAGTAAATAGCAAATCGTAACCATGCTCTATATGTGTCTTCCTCCATGAATCTTCTATAATGTGCCTAACAATGGCACCCTTCGGATGCCAGAAGACTAAACCTCCGCCAGCCTCCTCCTGTATTGCATACATTTTCCATTGTGAACATATCAAATGCCAGGAATCACAAATGAAGAACATCAATTTTAAAGTTATCAACTACCAAAAAAGTAGGAGCACCACATGGAAGAGAAGACCTACCTGTATTGAAAACAAATCGAGATCTTGGGCAATACGTCTGTGATCCCGACGCTTAGCTTCCTCTTTGAAGTGAAGGTAAGCTTTCAGTTGTTCTTCATTTTCCCACGCAGTTCCATATATCCTCTGTAGCATAGGCTTCTTTTCATCCCCTCTCCAGTAAGCACCGGCAACAGACTCAAGCTCAAAAGCTTTATTGTTTATCCTTCCCGTAGTTTCGACGTGAGGTCCAGCACAAAGATCCCACCATTCATTCCCTGGAATCAGTATTAGTCAACAAAAAAAGAAATTATATTGATTTTGTATATAAAGATTAACCACACTACACTGATCAAGTTCAAAAACTGTACAAACATATTAGCATATCCAAGAAGAAAACATGGATTAAGGAAACTGAAAATTACAACAAGAAGATTTTTTTCCTGGAAAAGTTGAACCACTTTATTCATATAATTGATAAACAGTTACCAATATGATAGATAGTGATAGGATCCTCCTTAATACTATCCAAAATCTCCATCTTGTAAGGTTCATTTATAGCCATTATCCTTCTCTGAGCTTCATCTCTCGAAACTTCTTCTCTTACAAGCGGTAAGTTTCGTTTGATGATCCGGTCCTACAGATTTCGATGTAACAAATGAATTTCTATAAACCTCTGAAAACCATATTCCAAATGAAAAATCATTTCCCCCTTTCTGTTCTTCAAATAACTTGCATTACTTTACTTACCATTTCCTTTTTAATCCTCTTGAGATCTTTATCGGTCAAAGACTCCATATCAAAATCGTAGTAAAACCCATTGTCTATCCAGGGTCCAATTGTCACTTTTGCTTCTGGGTACAGCTTTTGAACCGCCATTGCCATTACATGTGCGCACTGAAATCCCGTTCATAAAAAAATGAAATGAAATAGCACCAAAAATGTTCTTATGGGATAAAAAAGAAACACCCAGAAAAGAAAATCGATAAAGATTACCGTGTGTCGAATTCTAAGGAGCTCATCAGATGAGTCGTTGGTTGGAAGAACAAGCCTGGCAGTTGGTTCTTGCTTCTGAGTTTCCTGTACGGGGTCGTTTTGGAGCTCAACTGCTGGCTGAGCTGAATCGGTGGCTACTGCTGCCCCATGTATGCGTTTGAGTTGGTCCGGTCTGGGGAAGGAAACGAGAGGTTTAAGAGGGAAATGAAGGGAAAAGGATGGATTTGGGAGGGGGAGAGAAGTGGGTTTTGAAAGGAAACGAGAGGAAGAGGGGAGAAAGTGGAGTGTAGCCATTGCGTTAAGTGTGGACTATGAACATCGGCGATTTCTGAATATCAACTGAAATTGAGGAGGAAGGAGATATATAGATTCTTGTTTTGTGGTGGAGAGTCGTTGAGCTTTGTTGGTGGATGGATAACAACTCAATCTTTCAAAACTATTCTCATTGGGCCTTTCACCACTATTTTTGTACCATTTTGGGCTCTCACTGAGTTTCTCGAGTGCCGATCCAATTTAATTTCTGTTTTTTAAGGGTGAAGTACTCGTACGGTTACTGAAATTTGAAGAAAAAAATAAAATAGTAATTAAATTTTTAAAAATTATAAAATGACAATTAAATTTTATGTTTTATAACAAAATAGTAACTAGAGGTTAAATCCTGTTAAATATTTGTTATAAAATTTGGTATAATAACACATTTAGTCCTTCATATTTATACATTCAATCAATTTAGTTCTAGTTCGAAATAATTCACTAAATTTAGCCCTTGTTATTTACGCATTCTTTAAATTTGATCATTAAAGCAAAATTCCAAAGTATGATAACATGATAAATAATTACAATTAAATTTTTATAGGAACTCGAAAACTCGACTAGAATTGAAAAAATTTCAAATAAAGTTTGAGTTGTAAAATATGACGCGTCAACTCGAATAACTCAAAAAAATTTCACTCGGCTCGATCGAACGCTCACTTCTATCTTAAGATATGACGCGTCAACTCGAATAACTCGAAATATTCGAATATTTTAAATCACTCTTCTCTTTTAAACCGATTTTTTTAAATAGAATATTTAGTATTTTCATATTTAAATCACATTGATTATTTAGTAACAACTTTAAATATTCGATTTAATTTAAAAATATTTGATTTTAAAGAAAAAAATTATTTAAAATATTGGAATATTTAATTAATTTTTTTATAGAAACTCAAAAACTAAACTCGACTCGAATAAAAATAATTCAAATAAATTTTGAGTTGTAAAATATGACATGTCAACTCGAATAACTCGAAATTTTTTGACACGACTCGATTGAACGCTCACTTCTATCTTAAGATATGACGCGTTAACTCAAATAACTCGAAATATTCAAATATTTTAAATCATTTTTCTTTTAAATCGAATATTTTTTAAAATAGAATATTTAATATTTTCATATTTAAATCACATCGAATATTTAATAACTACTTTAAATATTTAATTTAATTTAAAAATATTATATTTAAAAGAAAAAAATGATTTGAAATATTTAAATATTTAATTAAATTTTTATAGGAACCCAAAAACTCGACTCGACTCGAAAAAATTTCAAATAAAATTTGAGTTGTAAAATAAGACGCGTCAACTCAGATTTTTTGACTCGACTCGATCGAACGCTCATCTCTATCTTTAGATATGACACATCAACTCGAATAACTCGAAATATTCGAATATTTTAAATCATTTTTTCTTTTAAATCACATCGAATATTTAATACTACTTTAAATATTCGATTTAATTTAAAAATATTCGATTTACATGAAAAAATTGATTTAAAATATTTGAATATTTAAAGTATTTACTAAATATTCGAATATTTAAAAGAAAAATATTTAAAGTAGTTATTAAATATTCAAAATTTTTAAATAAAATATTTTTAAATTAAATTGAATATTTAAAGTAGTTATTAAATATTCGATGTGCTTTAAATATGAAAAATATTAAATATTCTATTTAAAAAATGATTTAAAATATTCGAATATTTCGAGTTATTCGAGTTGACGCGTCATATCTTAAGATAGAGATGAGCGTTCGATCGAGTCGAGCCAAAAAATTTTGAGTTATTCGAGTTGACACGTCATATTTTACAACTCAAACTTTATTTGAAATTTTTTCGATTCGAGTCGAGTTTTTGAGTTCCTATAAAAATTCAATTGTAATTATTTATCATGTTACCATACTTTGCAATTTTGCTTTAAGGACCAAATTGAAAGAATGTGTAAATAACGAGGGCTACATTTAGTGATTTATTTCGAATTAGGACTAAATTGATTGAATGCGTAAATAACGAGGGCTACATTTAGTGATTTATTTCGAATTAGGACTAAATTGATTGAATGTATAAATATGAAGGACTAAATGTGTTATGACACCAAATTTTATAACAGACACTTAACGTGATTTAATGTCTAGTTACCATTTTATTATAAAACATAAAGTTTAATTGTCATTTTGTGATTATTGAAAGTTTGGTTACCATTTTACTTTTTTACTAAAGCTCAGTGACTGTTTGTGTACTTTACCCTTTTTTAATTACTCGTGTATGATTTAATGATCTTTTAATATATTTTGATTCATATTTATTTATGGTATGAAATAATTATTCATGTTTTATATATATTGTAACATTTATTTATTTTATTTAACACAATTACTTATAAATACAATTATTGGTAACGATTAATGCTTAACAAAAGCATAATAAATATTTTTTCATTTAAATGTAAGGCGAAAATGTAAGTACTATATCTTAAAGTACCCCAAGTGAGTAATAAATAAATTTTTAAGAGAAAGAACATCATAAAAGGTACATAATTGTAAACATCGTAACAATTATCGCTAATGGTAATATTAACATCACCATCAAAAGTGAACATTTTAGGAGAACGATAAGAGTTCTTAAAATAATCTTTCAAGAATTAAAAATAACATATGTGTATGTGATTATTTAGTATGAAATAAGTGAATGTGCAGTATAAGTGAAAAGTAAATCCCATGCAGTATGCAGAGACACCTCCGGACTTCAATCCTTTAGAAATTGAGGGCGCAACACAACAATTGCAAAAAGAATTGGCCAAAAGGACAGCTTGATGGAATTATTAGATTGCTGAGTGTAAAAGACATAAGCCAGAATTGATGTAGTACTTTGAAGTGTGGCACACGCCAATCCACATATTTCTGCCAAGACATGGGCGTATCTACCATAGGTCAAGGTAGGCCACTTGACCTACCATAAAAAATAGGATAAATTTTATCAGAGGTCATTTAATTATTAATTAAGTTAAAATTCAGTAATTCAATTATTAAAAGTTATAATTAGGTCACTCAATTAAAGTTTTAGTTACGCTCGGATCACTTATGTGTTAAAATACAAACGAACATCTAACAAGATTTGGTATAATGATAGTTTTAGTCCTCAAAACTTATATATTCTACCAATGTAATCCTAATTCAATAAATTTAATCCTTAATACTTAAAAAAAGACATCAATTTAGTTATTTTCTTCTCAAAATCTCATGTATACACTCGTTAACATTAGAGTACTTCATTTAAAATCATTAATTAATCTTGTACACAAATTTATAAATGTAAATATATTTATTTTTTAATGTTAGGTCTATAATTAGTATCTACATTAAAATTAAATTCATTGAAATCTATTTAAAACTATTTATGAAAACATTCAGTTTTAGTTATTCCTACCTCATAATTTTCTACAAAAATTAAGGTTTTCGTATTATTATATAGTTTTTTTAATAATTTCATATATTTTTGATTGACTTCATTATTTTCCTTTTATTTTAAAATAAATTAATAATTGAACTTCTTAAGTTACTGGATTTTTATTATTTAACAGATTATTTGAATTCTTAGCAAGCATGTGTATTTTCATTAAAAAATGAAGTTAATAAAGATTTGGTGATAGAGATTAATCATTCATATAAAAGTGCGAAAAGTCATTTTAGATAGTTTCAGTTACTTACAAGTAATATAAAATGTTTTGTGTTCAGAACATTAGTTGTAAAAAATGATGTTTTGGAATGATTTTATTAGGGAAAAAATTTATATAGACTAATGTAAATTTCTCTATACATGTGTTTTATTATAGTTTTAGTTATTAACATCTTAAGTAATTTTGATGACTTATTCAATCTACTCTTATCTTACATAAGATTGTATTTATTATCGGTGTGTGAACTACCAAGTTTAAATTTCTAGATCCGCCTCTGATACCGAAACGTCTGTAACCAGTTGGAGAATCTGTTGGACAATAAAACCCTACTATCGCCATATCCCATCTCCATTCAGCCTTTTCCTTTCCTGCCTTATAAGCTAGCTCCGTCGTGCATCCAAGCAAACCAACCACAGCCAGTACCAATGCTGCCAAACCATATCCCGGCTTATTCGTGGAGGCAAGCTGTTCGAAAGCTGCCGATACAATCTCTATCACAACGCTGGCAATGAGCAAGATCTGAATCTATCAATTGAACATGAACAAAAAAGGAAGAGTCAGAGTACAGTATATAAAATACTTGAATCTAAATATCCAAATTGTAGGGGCAGAATGTGATAATTAGTTGAGTGTTACTCATGCATTTGATTATGGACTATGTAATAATATACAAATGACGAGAAGAAATTCATTATAATGTCGAAAAGTATAAGAGAACAAAATGAATTTGTGTGACTAAATCTATTTGAAAATTGCGATTCTCTTACTTTACTCTCTCAAAACATTAAACCACAACTTATTTATAAGATAAATAATTTGGTTACAAAATAAACTTGCATAACAAATTTAGTTTGAATTTATTTAACTAATACTTAAAAATATATTAAATGAAGTAGGTATGAAGCGGGTAAAGAGAGGATTAGGTGGATTTCAGGACCCACGTGGGTGATAGGGATGAGATGATTTTAGTCTTGTAAGTTACGGGACATGGATGATTTTATATTTTTTATTCGCAACGGGTCGTGGAGAGGGAATGAGGATAAAAATAAAAATTTTGACGAGAATAAGTGCGAAGGGACACCCGCCCACCCAATTGGCATCCTTATACAAAATATCTTTTCGGTTGTTCTGCTATAGTTTAGTGAGGGGCTTTGATTGATTCTATGGAGTTCTTCGGCTTGAAGTTCAATTTTTCAGATTGGTCTGTAGACAACAATATAAGATCCACTGTCGTCTGTCTATTTATTACAAGTATATCGTTTTTAATGTGGCTGTGCTGGGATGACACCGGGAGCAGACTTGGAATGCGACGAATGACAAACTGGAGTGGACTGGAATACATTTATTTTTATTTTTATTTTTTCATTTTGTGAAACATGGGTTTGGTTTTGTAGAACGAGTGGAAGTGTTTAATGCCACGGCTTTAAGTAACTCGTCTAGAGATATAACTTTTTTAAGATAAATGTTATGATTTGTACAGCCGAATTTAGACTTTATATTAAATGAGTTCAAAAAAATCAAACGAACTAAAAATTTACAATATAAAAATAAAAAATTATTGGATATATTTAAATTTATCAAACAACCTAACAATCCAGTAATTAATAATAATAATAAAAGTTTAAAAATTATTTTTCTTTCTTTTTCGATAACTGTTGTTGGGTTGTGTGGGGCTCGATTCGATCAACCAATTTAGCTCACCAAGTGGTGGAGATGTGGATTTTTTGGGTGGAAGGGTTAAGGAAGCTAGAAAGAAAATAGACACAATGATTTATAGTGGTTCGGCCTTCTAACAAGCACCTACATCCACTACCTTAGCTTCCCACTAAGGATTTCACAATCAATCCACTAATTGATTCGTCCCCTTTTCTAGGATTAGGAGGAAACCCTTACAACCGATCAAGCTTCTACCCAAAGCCTTGATCAAAACCCTCTTTTACAAAGAGATAAATAAAAGCAAACTTAAACCCTCTAATAGGTGTTTGTTTGCACAATGAAGCACTCACCCAAAACCTAAAACACTTGAGCAAATTTGACAATTTTGGCTCACTAGTGTTTGTCTATACAAGAAATGACAAATTAAGCACTAAGACAAATTCTTGATCATTTGATGTTTGACAATATGAGCATTAGCCTTCTCTTGATGCTTGGAGGTCCCTTTTATACTCCCAATTGAGTTTATAGCCGTTTAGGACCGCTGGGGTTGAAATAGAGTCGTTGGAGCCTTTAATTCCCTCCATAAATGCAGTTCTGCAGCTCCCCGTTTCGAAACGCTCGAAGCCGTTTCGAAACACTCTCAATGTAGAAAGAGCCGTTGCAGTCTGTCAGGGTACCCGTTTCGGAACACCCCCTTGTCGTTTCGGAACGCGTATCAGAACGCTATAAGCCCGTATCGAAACGCCTGCATTTTGAAAGTTAGTTGGGAAAGAGCCGTTGGGGTTTATGACCGTTGGGGTCATTGCCACGTGGGCGTATCGAAACGGCCTAGCCCGTTTCGAAACGCTGGGCACGTTTCGATACTCGTATCGAAACGATTTTGCCACTGGAAGCCCCTGTTTCGAAACGCCCTAAGGTGTTTCGAAACACATGGCCAGTTTTGTTAAAATTGGCTTTGAAAAACATGAAAAACCCTTTTGAAAAATTCCCTAAACATAATTTCAAGTTGTTTGGACTTTGGAAATGTTTTAAATACTTTTTAAATCAGTCCAAAACATTTTTCAATTATTATATCAAAACATTAGTTCTACAATTTCCCCCTTTTTGATATAATAAAACCACTTGAAAAATTGTTTGGGATCTCCCCCTTTAACTTTAAAAATGTGAATAAGAGATTAAAATTTTTATTCATAAAGCTCCCCCTTATTCATTTGAAAATTCAATTTTTCAAACCATTTCTCCCCCTTTTTGTTATATCAAAAAGAATTTAAAACATTAAGTTCAAAAATAACAATAGAGGTAAAAAGTTTTGACACAAATAAGAATTTGGTTTAAAAATGGCTCTCCCTTACTCAAAGCATCATCAAAAGTGTTAGTCCATCATATATGATCATCTAGTTGAATAAACAAAAAAAATACGACAAATTAATTCAAAACAACTAGAAATTTTACCAACACTTGAACCCAAGGGAGGATGTGAAGCCTTCCTTCTTCAAGTGTTCTTCCTTGTGTGCATGGAGCTCCCCCTCAATGTTTGACTTGTTGAACATCTCCATCACACCTACAATAGTCAATCAAGTAATTTTTGGTATCCAAATTGCTTTGGATCCATAAACGTTAGTTGCACAAACTTTAGTCCCCTTAGGAATCCATTTTTCAATTTCATCATTTTTAGTTGAAGTGGTTAGTCCTTTTGTGACCCAAACACTTCTAAAACATTTTCCATTCACAAATCTAGGGGCACTAGATTGTCTAACATAAAAGTTTGATTTTCCAAAATTGTTTTTCTTTTCAAGCTCTTTGGAAATCAAATCTTTTTCTCCTTGAACTTTTCGAAGCAATTTTTGTAAATTAAGACATTTTAATTCAAACTCTTCAAATTTTGCTTCAAGTTCAAGTTTGGTTTTAGAAAGCAAATCATTTTGAATTTTTAACTTTGAAATCAATTTATTATTTTTCAAAATGTGGCTTTTAAAATCTAAAACCAAATCATCATATGCATCTTGTAATTCATCAAAAGTGTAAGAACATGAAGTAGATGAATTAGAAGTTACCCTTGAATCTTCTTCGATGGTCATAAGGCAAAGGTTGGCTTGTTCATCGTCGGTGGAGTCCTCATCACTCCAAGTAGCCACATGTGCCTTCTTCTTATGGTTTGAAGTGCTTGCCCTCTCCTTTCTCTTAGGTTCTCGTTCAAGCTCTCTCAAAGCTTTCTTCATGAAAGGGGCACACTTCTTGAAGAGATGAACTATCTCTTCATCTTCCTCCTCCTCTTCACTTGAGTAGACATGATGGCAAGTGGAGGATTTGAGAGCCATGACACAAGCATTGATGCCAAGCCCTTTGATTTTCTTCTCTCTCATAACTCTAATTTCTTCCCTCTTCTTCTCATCCTCTTTGTTCTTCTTCATGATTTGATGAGTAAGGAGAGACCACATGAGTTCATCAAGCTTCAAAGTCTTCAAATTTTTGGCTTCGATGATGGCAGTCCTCTTTGAGTCCCAAGACTCGGGAAGTGAGTAGATGAGCTTTCGAACAAGCTTTTCTTCCAGGATGGCTTCTCCATAACCTTTAAGGCCATTGGTGATAGTGGAGAACCTATCAAACATCTTTCCGATGTTCTCTTCCGGATCCATTTTGAAGTTCTCATACTCCAAGGTTAGGAGCCCAATCTTGGTCTCCTTGACTTCATTTGTCCCTTCGTATGTGACTTCAAGCTTGTCTCATACCTCCTTGGCACTCTCACAAGAAGACATCTTCTCATAGATGGATGGACCAAATGCACAAAATAGAATGTGCAATGCTTTGCAATTTAGCTCAATCTTCTTGCGATCGTCGGCACTCCACTCCGCTTTACTTCTTTTAGGCACGAACGGGCCATCTTCAACTACATCCCATAGCTTGTAATCTTTTGATTTGATGAAGAACTTCATCTTTGTCTTCCAATGGGCATGGTGAGCTCCGTCAAAGAAAGGCAGTTTGTCGATAGATTGTGCCATTGAGCCGGTTGATGAAAAAGTGATCGAGCTTGCCGGATCTTCTCAATAGGATGTTAATCCTCACCGATTGAGCCAAGCTCTGATACCAATTGTTGGGTTGTGTAGGGCTCGATTCGATCAACCAATTTAGCTCACCAAGTGGTGGAGAGGTGGATTTTTTGGGTGGAAGGGTTAAGGAAGCTAGAAAGAAAATAGACACAATGATTTATAGTGGTTCGGCCTTCTAACAAGCACCTACATCCACTACCTTAGCTTCCCACTAAGGATTTCACAATCAATCCACTAATTGATTCGTCCCCTTTTCTAGGATTAGGAGGAAACCCTTACAACCGATCAAGCTTCTACCCAAAGCCTTATCAAAACCCTCTTTTACAAAGAGATAAATAAAAGCAAACTTAAACCCTCTAATAGGTGTTTGTTTGCACAATGAAGCACTCACCCAAAACCTAAAACACTTGAGCAAATTTGACAATTTTGGCTCACTAGTGTTTGTCTATACAAGAAATGACAAATTAAGCACTAAGACAAATTCTTGATCATTTGATGTTTGACAATATAAGCATTAGCCTTCTCTTGATGCTTGGAGGTCCCTTTTATACTCCCAATTGAGTTTATAGCCGTTTAGGACCGTTGGGGTTGAAATAGAGTCGTTGGAGCCTTTAATTCCCTCCATAAATGCAGTTCTGCAGCTCCCCGTTTCGAAACGCTCGAAGCCGTTTCGAAACACTCTCAATGTAGAAAGAGCCGTTGCAGTCTGTCAGGGTACCCGTTTCGGAACACCCCCTTGTCGTTTCGGAACGCGTATCGGAACGTTATAAGCCCGTATCAAAACGCCTGCATTTTGAAAGTTAGTTGGGAAAGAGCCGTTGGGGTTTATGACCGTTGGGGTCATTGCCACGTGGGCGTATCGAAACGGCCTAGCCCGTTTCGAAACGCTGGGCACGTTTCGATACTCGTATCGAAACGATTTTGCCACTGGAAGCCCCTGTTTCGAGACGCCCTAAGGTGTTTCGAAACACCTGGCCAGTTTTGTTAAAATTGGCTTTGAAAAACATGAAAAACCCTTTTGAAAAATTCCCTAAACATAATTTCAAGTTGTTTGGACTTTGGAAATGTTTTAAATACTTTTTAAATCAGTCCAAAACATTTTTCAATTATTATATCAAAACATTAGTTCTACAATTGTCCTCGACGAGGTATCATTTTCTAAAAATATTGCTGAATATCTTCTGTCATAACACTCTCTAACATCCATTTTCTATGGGGTCTACTACCATCTTTTACTCTACTTTTGTATATATTATTTTTAATTTGTTGCTTAAGTTTGACCATTGAAATTCTATTAGGGTGAATTAAGTAGGTTCAAGTACATTTATTTTTTCCCCCAAATTTACATGTTTTTTACAAGGATTTTCTAAACTCAAGTGGGGTTAATTGACCCCCTAAGAAACCTTTCAATCCGCCTATGATGATTTGAATCCATGTAAGCTTAGATAATATGAGCACTTTTGGCTACTCAACTAATTAGTAAATCTCTAAGTAGTTCTTTTAAATTTCTAATAATGAATTAAATCAAATGTTGATTGAGCAAAAAATTTACGCGGATTAAGTTTCTTACCCTGAACCAAAATTTAATTAAATTCTGGTCACAAACTCTAACATTTATACCAAATAATATGGTAATGTTAATATATGAATATGATGTTGCTATGTATCATCCAAGACAAATATAGAAGAATTCATTCATGCAGATATGTTAGAAAGGTGCATGCTTGTTTGCATCTATAAAATAGAGAGAATCAGTTTTGTAACATCCGGTTCTAACCTTTCGACTTGAACCACCTTCCGTGCCCTTATCTTCTATTTCAATGATATGCTCAGCTGAATTCGGCAACCGCAGCGGCAGCGACAAAGAAACAGAAAGAAAAAGTTAAGCAGAATTGAATCAAGGGATTTGTTAGGAAAAAGCTTGAAAAGAAAACGCCAACCTCTCGCCTGAGCTGTAGAAGCGCTGTGTTAGCACCTTCACTTAGGGCTAGTTTAGCATTGCTGTTAAAAAGTGATTTTTAAAAGTGCTGTTAGAAAGAGATTTTGAAAAGTGATTTTAAAAAGTTTGTTATAAAATTTTAGTGTTTATCATTGCTGTCAAAAAGTGCTTTTAAGAAGATAAATGACCATTTTGGACATGATATTGTTAGTTATATATATTTGTATGTATAGATATATAAAATTGATATTCAAATTTTCTAATGTTATAATATATGAAATATACCAACTTAAATTATTATAAAAATATTTTTACTAATAAATATATTTTTTAACAATTATACGTGTTCTATGGAATTATAACAAAATTGACATATTTTATTTTAAAAACTTGACATAAATAAATATATATCATTTAAAATTAAAAAATAATTATTAATTATATAACTATAACTTCGTAAAAAATTATAAATTTATAAGTTATAAATAAACATAATAGCAAATGAAGGTTAAAATTGTAATTTGTCTCTCAAAATCACTTTTACAACCGCAAAAGCTAAAAATTTTAGCTTTTGCGTTTGGGTTGAAAATCACTTTTCAAAAACAGTTTTTCCTCCAAAAGCTAGCTGTTTAGCACAGCTTTTGCCCTCAAACCAGCTTTTGGAACCAAAAGCTGATTTGAAAAACAATGCTAAACAAAGCCTTAGAGTAGAGTAGGTACTAGGAAATGCTGTATTTATTTCAATCCATAACTTCGGCGTCCATGGTCGCAACCACAATGCAACGTAATTATTGCATCATAATAATTTTAGAGAAAAATCACAACACAACAGTCGTAACGTCTGTAATTGTAATATCGTGACCGCGATAACAATTTAATATTATGACCAAGACTGGCACATAATTTTATGCTAATAATAAATTTATAAAATTTTAGGCGTAAAAAATACATGAAAACAATTAAAATATATTAAAATTTAAAATTTTCAGAACCAACGACCTCCCATTACCCCTTGATCCATCACTGTCCAATGGAATTATATCAAACATGAGAGCTTACAATGTTTAGACTGTTCATTAAGCAAAGTTGGTTTTGGTTAGCGGTGTTTACGGGTAGTTAATCGTATCAGAAAAGTTTGTCAGTACCAGAATGAAATTTTTGATACTTTTATTAATTGTTGTTGTTCCGTTTAAATCGGTTACCACCTAGACAATTAATCGATTTATTCAGTACAATTACTTACTTAACTATGAACTATTTTACATCTAGTATAAATAATATAAATTTATTACTAATAAGGAAAATACTTTGATGCACAAGCTGTGTAAACTTTAGTTTACACAAGCCCTTTAATTTTAGGGTTTAAGGTTTAGGGTTTTATGTTAGGGTTTAGGGGTTTAGTATGTAGGGTATATAATTTAAGGTTTATGGTTAGAATTTAGAGTTTAGAGTTTAGGGCTTAAGGTTTAGGGTTTAGGTTGCTAGGGTTTTTGATTTAGATTTTAAATTTTATAAAAGGATTGTGTAAAAAAAATTTACACAGCTTGTGCATCAAAATAAAACCCTTACTAATAATTTAATAGTTTAAAAATATCAACCTAATTTTTTTAAAAAGTCTTCAATATTTATATTAAAAAATCTTCAAAGTTTAGAAAAAATAAAATATAGTGCGGGTTTAATAAAACACGGAGTTTAAATGTCTAAATCCTCAAGTAAATTTTTGATACACAAGTAAGATAAAATAACATGCATATTTACACAAGCCTACATATTTACACTATAAATGTAAACTTTAAATTCTTAACCCTAAACTCTAAAAACTAAACCTTAAATTTTAAAAATTAATCTTAAATTATAAATCTTAAAACTTAAATTTATAAACTTTAAACCATAAACTAAACCCCTAAAACTAAAAGGTTTCTGTAAGTTTGCAAAGTTTTTTTTTCTTTCAAATTTTAGTTCCCTCTATTTTTTTTCTTATGGGTTAAATGAATGAGTTAAAAATTATTATAAAATTAATAATCAATATAGTTTAATTATGGCATAAGCTATATATTAAATTATACGCAGGTACACTCACTAAGAGGTAAACGACTAGTCATGAAATGTGCTTCATTCCTATAAGTAATAATTGAACTCCTGACCTCATAATTAAGGGATCAAGTGAGCAACTATCACACCACATCTCATGGTTAAGTTATATTAAATTATTAATTGTACAAATATTAGTACTAATCAATAACTCAATATCAATTTCAAAAAAAAAATAATAACTCAATATCATTATAAAATTACTTTTTAATTTTTTTTATCGGTTTTCTCGGTTAACCGTTTAATCAAAAATTGTAAGAATAGCCGTTCTGTTTAACTGTTAATTTTCTCGGTACGGTTATCGTACAATTTCAATCAATTTTTATTAATACGATTACCTATCATTTATTTTAATTTTTCGGTATAATAGATCGATTCGAGTTTTTATGAACACCCTTAATTTTTGTGTGTGTATTGGTATTTTCAAAATATTTTGACTTTTTGGCTGTTTGGAAAAGGAAACGATCGTACGCGGATGGACTTTTCTAAAAGTCTAAGGTCGTTGCAACTTGCTACTACATTGATTTTGCAGCAGCTGGTCACAACTCACAATTTCAAAATAATAGATTGATCAGTACTCAGTAGAGTTTTGAACAAGCTTCAAACGATCAATGGTTTTTAGACAAAGCGATTGCAATTTATCTTAAATCCATAAATAATACAGGTACACAAATTTTAGGTTATATTCAACTACTTCCCACAAATGAATATTAATTCAAAAGAAAGTAAAACTAAGTTTAAATGTGTTGTGGTATTTATTAATCACTGTTTTAGAAGTAAATCTGTTCAATCTTTGAAACGAATGTCGCTCCGAGATTAACACAATCTTATAATATTTGTACACCCAAATATTAAAGTGAAAATCAGTCGGTAATACTATTAGTAGAACGATGAAAATTTAGATCAGAAATATTTCCGTAAAATGAATTTTTTATCAAAAACAAAAAATGTACAACTATGCGTCAAAAATATAGGTTAACACAAACACGAATTAGATCTAACCGAGCAAATCAGCAACAACAGTGCATGTGAGCTGCCATTAGCTAATGGGGCGCTCTTACTTTAACCACAAGTTTTTTAATTTGATTAATCAGACCACTTAACTATGTATATATTATTAATTAAGACATTTATCATTAAAATTTAACATAAGAGGTGATGCGACTGTTGATGAGAATCGATATAATTATACATTTGATCTATTTTATTTATATATTTTATCAATTTAATCTTAATTTAGCCTCTCAATCAGAGGTAACATGTGTTACTAGCTGATGATGATTGGAAGTAAATAATTTGAAATGGGGATGACAATGTTGGGTTTTGAACCACGCACCGCTGGGGAGCCTTTATCACGAGGATAAACGACATTTTTTGGTTAAATGGTATGATTTTATTAAGAAATATCATACACATGAAGTATTATCAGTGTTTCATTAAAAAATTCTCTACACTTATTTGAAGGGAAAGAGTACAACTGATAATACTTAACGAAAGAAAAAAAAAAGATTAGACCATGGACTAACATGATAAACAGTAGTAAGGTAGACAATAAAAGTCTAAACCGAACCAACAACATCCAGCTGTACGAGATTCTGAACCACAACCGGTGGATTGTGAAAATACCAAACTTCAAATTCCAACTCAGAGGCCAACTTTGCTAGGTCAGCAACATGGTTCCTGAACCACGAAACAAAAGACCAATTACGCCGGCTCAGCTCCTCAATGTATAACAGCAGAGAACTCCCCCTGCAACCATTTCGAGCATTGTTTTTTTTAAATAAATAAAAACTTTATTCATCCAAAAAAATCTTTCAAAATCTAACCTACAATATCAACCTTGTATAAACAGCATTAACTACTCACATTAAGTCCCAACTATCTAGCAATTTTGATGAATTAATTATTTACAACCTTAGAATAACCCGATAATCTCAAAGAAACATCTCTTTTGATTTGAAGAAAAATAGCATCCACCAATTGAGGGGTTTTTTCCATGCAAATGCCAAATTAGATAATTAAGTCAGCACCAAGCAAGTCGAATAACTGTAGCAAAGAGTGTTTTGCCCCTTCCATTTCTCTGAACCCAATCAAATAAATCAGCCCATTCCGAGCATTGCCAATAAGCCGTAAAGCATTCAAATTGTCTAATTCCACAACAACATGTCGCCAACCTCATCGCCATGCACAAAGAAGACCTTGATATAAACCCCACAACCCCACATCAATAATCGAACAGGCTCCAACAAATAGTGAAGCCAATCAGCCAGACACCCCTATGGTCCTGAATGACGCCA
Organism: Hibiscus tridactylites; assembly: GCA_958450335.1. Taxonomy (NCBI): domain Eukaryota; kingdom Viridiplantae; phylum Streptophyta; class Magnoliopsida; order Malvales; family Malvaceae; genus Hibiscus; species Hibiscus tridactylites. The sequence continues at coordinate 100,116,666 of OY288268.1, read as the reverse complement.
CCACAGGCCGCATGGTTATCAGTCGATCGCCATGTACATCTGAATTAAGCTTGACCCACCCCTCATCAGGCGGCGTCCATCGACAACTCCTCTGCACCTCGTCTATAGACGCCGATTGCACATTCGCATGGAAGTCTAAGGCCGTGTGAGACAAAACTTGGAGATGATAGCCGCGCTCCAACACCGAGCCAATGCCCTCAATCGGATTATCAAAGACCATAGAATTATGATGGAGCCACATGTTCCAAAGGATAGCCCCGAATAGCAACTCCCGGTCAGTACTAACCACAACAAATTAATTGGGATTGGACATGCGCACACTTATATTTAACACGGAAAAAGCAGACCCACAAAGCACTCTTATTGGCAAGTAAAATGAAGGTAATTTTTATTAGGAAAGCCTCATTTTAGTGATAAAGTTTACGAAAGCCAAAACCCTCATGGGAGAAAGGTTTACAAACATCCTCCCAACGAACCAAATACTCATAGTTACATAAGATTAAAGTCACAATCTAAAATATATGCAGAATGTAAAATATCAAAATATATCCAAATCATCTCAAACGAAACTACAAAATTAAAATCATCAAAGCAAAAAAAACCCATCCAAATATCATCCATAAAATCATAATGACAACCAATGACATAGATACAAATAATGAAAAGCAAGAGAAACAAGTCTATCAAGCATTCAATATCGGTGGTGGATATCAATATTTGAGGACGAAATGAGAAATGAGAAAATTTTCAAAAAAGAACGACAACCTCAACCGGAAAAGTTGAATCGAGCAATAAATTTCAAGCTAAATACCCCAAGTCTAAAAAAGAGATTTTAATAAAAAAAAATCAGATAAATCAGCCTGCAAAAAAAAAAAGAATAAACATGTTTGCAACTATTCAATCGGAATTCTCAATAAATTTTACTAACCAAGACAATAAGTTTAAAGATAGTATATATATGTGTGTTATTAAAAAGACAATATATATATATATATATATGCATAACTATACTAAATATCATATGTATGTATATATATATATTCAAAGATAGGAACAATATATAAGTATAGTGTTTAAAAATTTTAAATTTGTATGTAATATGTAAGAACAATATAGATACCATCAAGAACAGCATCGATACCGTCAAGAACATATCAATACTACATGATACTTTTACCTATATTTCTACATTCGTTTAAATAATATCAATAGACAAGAACAATACCGATAACAAAATGCAGAAAATATCATTTTTGGCTCGAAAATGCTTCTCAATCTAACTCTAACCGTCTCATAGTGTCCCTAAAACTATAACTAAAGCCAACAACATTGTCCACGCATCATTTAACATCATTACTGCCAAGCATTCCTAATGTCAAACTAATTTCAAAAATAATCATTCACTAAATCCAACATAAAATGCATTTATACACATATTTAACCTACAAGACTCAACCTTTATAACTCATATGCCACCTACTAGTATGAAAGTATATTATCTTGCAAAAGACACCCCGAATGTGACTCCTTGATCCCGTCCTTAAGCTTGCTCATTGCCTCTCCTTTTGGAATACTCTACTCCTTTCACTATTTATCCATCAACATATAATACATAAGTAAAACAAAAAGAAGAGTGGATGGATTAAAAAGAAAGACATTTACTAAAATCCTTCAAAATTTATGCGAAACTATAAACATACCAAAATCTTAGCCATTCGATTAAAACTCGAATCAGTAGTCATATCTTATTTTAAAGCTTCATATGTGAAGAGGAAAATTTCTACCTCAAATCTAAGTGAATGTACTACAACTCGCACTTGTAAAATTGAAAATTTTAAAAAGATGGAAGAAAGAAAATGAGAAATGAGTTTTTTTTTTATATATATATTGATTCTACCGGCTGGTTTTTAATACCATTTTATATTTACAATGGGAACTGGTTAACCACTTTAGCCTTTTTACCATTTTTTTATTTTTTATTTTTTTAATCCTATAGTTAGGATCTAATGTTATCATCACAGACCCCATCTAACGGCTGATTGTTATCCACCTCTTTTTAGCCTTATATTAAAGGTTCCATTTTAGACTCACTCTTAAAGTACAATGAGCCCAAAAAATATTAAGAGACAAAATGGAAAATGCATGTGCTTTGATGGAAAAAAAAATGTTTATTAGAACTATTTTTTAATATCTAATATGATTACATATAATATCTTAATATAGTTTCATATTTGGTTAAATTCGCGTGTACTTTTAGATCACATTGTTCGAATTCGAGTCATCTAAGAGAAATATTCAATTTTTTACTCTTTTTGAACAAAATAAAAGAACTTCATTAATCAAGAAACCAAACATTCCTACATCTAGGGAAAATAAGCCAAGCAAAGCAAACCATGGCAGTATAAACCCAGAAACAATACATGAACATCCAATAGGTTGGGATCATGAGGAAAGAAGAAAAGTCGAGGAGTGATGTGGATATGGCATCAGACTGCTCACTGAGGCTTGCACATTAAAGTCACAATTAATTATCCTTAATTGCTCACTTTCCAAATTGACTGGGAGTAAAATGCACATATTTTATTGAGATAAACCAATTTATCCAGTTTCAAAATTGAGAAAGACCTAGGTCTTTTTACCTTTTAATTGTAGTAGTTAATTCACTAAATTTAGCCCTCGTTATTTACGCATTCTTTAAATTTGGTCCTTAAAGCAAAATTTCAAAGCATGGTAACATGATGAATAATTACAATTGAATTTTTATAGGAATTCGAAAACTCGAATCGGAAAAATTTCAAATAAAGTTTGAGTTGTAAAATATGACGCGTCAACTCGAATAACTTGAAATTTTTTAACTTGACTCAATCGAACGCTCACCTCTATCTTAAGATATGACGCGTCAACTCGAATAACTCGAAATATTCGAATATTTTAAATCATTTTTTCTTTTAAATCGAATATATTTTAAAATAGAATATTTAATATTTTCATATTTAAATCACATCGAATATTTAATAACTACTTTAAATATTCGATTTAATTTAAACATGTTCAATTTAAAAGAAAAAAATTGATTTAAAATATTCGAATATTTAATTAAATTTTTATAGGAACTCGACTAGACTTGAATCGAAAAAAAATTTCAAATAAAGTTTGAGTTGTAAAATATGACGCATCAACTCGAATAACTCAATTTTTTAACTCGACTCGATCGAACACTCACCTCTATCTTAAGATATGAAGCGTCAACTTGAATAACTCGAAATATTCGAATATTTTAAAACATTTTTTCTTTTAAATCACATCAAATATTTAATAACTACTTTAAATATTCAATTAAAAAGAAAAAAATGATTTAAAATAATTGAATATTTAAAGTAGTTATTAAATATTCGAATATTTAAAGAAGTTATTAAATATTTAAATATTTTAAATCAATTTTTTCTTTTAAATTGAATATTTTTAAATTAAATTGAATATTTAAAGTAGTTATTAAATATTCAATGTGATTTAAATATGAAAAAAATTAAACATTTTATTTTAAAAAATATTCGATTTAGAAGAAAAATGATTTGAAATATTCGAATATTTTGAGTTATTCGAGTTGACGCGACATATTTTAAGATAGAGGTGGGCGTTCGATCGAGTCGAGTCAAAAAACTTCGAGTTATTCGAGTTGACACGTCATATTTTACAACTCAAACTTTTATTGAAATTTTTTCGATTCGATTCGAGTTTTCGAGTTCCTATAAAAAATTAATTGTAAATATTTATCATGTTACCATATTTTGAAATTTTGCTTTAAGGACTAAATTGAAAGAATGCATAAATAACGAGGCTAAATTTAATGAATTATTTCAAATTAGAACTAAATTGATTGAATGTATAAATATGAAGGACTAAATGTATTATTATACCAAAATTTATAACACACTTAACGAGATTTAACGTCTAGTTATCATTTTGTTATAAAACATAAAGTTTAATTGTCATTTTGTGATTTTTGAAAGTTTGGTTGCCATTTTTTTTACCAAAGTTCAGTGATCATCCGTGTACTTTACCTTTTAAAGAATTAAACAACTGATAATAATTTTAGTTACAACCGAGAATGTTACATTACGATGAGTTTTAACTTAAAATGTTACCCAAAGTACCTAAATAGTTACACAATTAGTAATAATTTTGATTATAACCAAAAATGTTACATAAGTTTCTTGACGGTAACTTTTTAGGTTGCAACTAAAATATTTATGCAGTTTACGTGATCTGTTATGAAAAACATAATATTTTCAGTTTCAACTTAAAATATTACCAGGGTAACTTAATATGTTATAACTGATTTTAACCTTTTTATTTTTTCATTTTATATTAACCAGTTGTATTTTAGAGTTCCCACCTTGTTGTTAATTTAGATCAGCCTATTTATTATAATAGATTTATTTAATATTAATATTTTATAGAATATAAATAGATTTTAATTAAATTTAAATGATAAAAAATACACATTAAATAAATAATTTGACCGAGCGGTAAGTGACCTAAAAGGGGGAAAGCAACCAATAAGGCAATAACGGTGTCTCAAGACAGAAAGAAATCCAGACTTATGTGTTACTGCTCGTATCGTAAATTTTCCCAAAGCTCTTTGCTTTTTTATTACTATTATTTTTTATTTTTCTCGGGATTCGACTTTAACAACCTGAATCGCTGCTACTTCCCCGACTTCAATTACGATCACCGGCGTCATCAACGGCTCTGATCAACTCTTATAATCGCGTTCTTTCCACGTGATCTACGGCTAGGGTTTCTTCATGGTCTCTTCAACAGTTGCATAGGTAACTTTTCCCTTCTTTTATCGTCTCCACCTAATATATTTGTTCTGCACTGAATTGAATTTATCGTATTTTTCTGGAAATCATGGCTCTTAATTTGTTCCTACTCTTGCAGAAACTCAGTAGAAAACGACCCACAGAGTTTGAAAAAGTTTATTCATTGAATTAACAGTTCAATTGTTTTCTTAAATTTTATTTTTCGAGTATGTTTTTTCCTAGGCGAAGAAACAAAAGGAACTTTCGAATTATTCTTCTATTAAATTAACCTCATAAATTTCATCCCCTTTTTTTGTAGTATAATTTGGTTGGCGTTTGGAAGCATTTCGCATAACCAAAAAGAATGAAGCTTTTGAAATGCATAAGCTTTCTGCAAATATTTTGGTTGATTGTGAAATGCATAAGCCGATTAGAATTCGATGCAATAACATATGATTATTCTCTAAATGTCTAAGCAATTGAATACTAATGGCTAATACGGTGGCCGGCCGTTCTTCAGCTGCTTTGTTTTGTAATTATCATATAGTTATAAAGTCATGGACGCATAATTGTTTTAGTTATACAAGACCTTTTTGAATGGTAACTTGGGTTTGCTGAAATTTTAACTTATAAGATGTTCTTTACATCAGATGGTTTCTTCAGGGGAGTGTGTAACAGATGAAGTTGGTACGAATAAAGTACAGAGCCCAGATGCTGGAAGTCATCAATTGCAACTGAGATCTGATAGCGAAATTCGGTCATCACAATCTGATCAAGGGAAAGGAACCCTCACGGTTAAATCGGAAAATGATCCACTGCCTAATGCTGGGATCCATACTCTACAATCAGAGCAAGAAGGACATGTTTCCTCCATAACATCCAAGAAAACATCACTGACTCCCTCTCCTTTGCCTAGTATCAAAGGGAGCAGTCCTGTAGTACGCGAGAAAGCCTTGGAGGATGGGTATAACTGGCGTAAATACGGGCAGAAACTTGTTAAAGGAAATGAATTTGTTCGAAGTTATTATAGATGTACACACCCAAATTGCCAAGTTAAAAAGCAATTGGAACATGCACATGATGGGAAAATGGTTGACACTGTTTATTTTGGTCAGCATGATCATCCAAAGCCGCTGAACTTACCCCTTGCTGTTGGTCTTGTTGTCTCTGTTGTGGAAGAGAGACCATATGATGCATCTCCAACTGTTGTCAAAGGTAAGAAACCATCTTAATCATTAGTGACTGGTCTAATCTGATGAAGTAAAAGTTGCTTGATTTTTAACTGATCTCATATTTGAAGACAAGTCATTGGATGCACAGATCCAAATACCTCACCCAATTGAGCCTGGAGATGGCTCGCAGACTTTACTTATTGCTGCCAGTGAAGATGTCAAAGGCGCATCTTCAAAATCAAATAGGTTACTAAATGTTGTCGGTAGTGATGATGACCATCTCATCTCAAAACGCAGGTACCTTAGTTTATTACTCATGTCTTTGTATACCATCTTAACCTTTGTTTAACAGTCATCAAATGTAAACAGGAAGAAAGAGAACAGTGATCCTTCTCCTGTGCATAAGCCATCTAGTGAATCACATATGGTTGTTAAGACTCTAAGTGAGGTTGACATCGTAAATGATGGGTACCGTTGGCGCAAATATGGGCAAAAATTAGTTAAAGGCAATCCAAATCCAAGGTATGATTCACGTTATATTTGTTTGTGCATGTTTTAGACACTAAAATTTGTCTAATTTACATTTTATTTCTCTTCATTGGCAATGGAAACGATTACAATGTTATTCTGACTGTGGAGGTCTCCTCATCTAGATATGCTCCTATCTTTGCACTCATGCCATATTACTTGACGCTTTTTGATCGTACAAAATTTTACTTCTTTATATATATATATATGTGTGTGTGTGTGTGTGTGATCATGCCGCAGCTTGGTCTTGGAATTGAGTTGACTCTGTGCTCACTTGTGATGTAGGAGTTATTACAGATGCTCAAGTCCTGGATGCCCTGTCAAGAAACATGTAGAGAGGGCATCTCATGATGCAAAATTGGTTATAACGACTTATGAGGGACTACATGACCATGATTTGCCTCCGACAAGGACTGTTACTCATAATATAAGAGGAGTAAACGCCCATTCAGAAGCTCATAATGACGAATCAGGCACCAAGGTAGGAGAAAGTGAGAACGTTCGTTCTAGTTCTGGAGCAGAGAATAAACCAAGTGCGCAATGGAATGGTGAACCATTAAAAATTTCAGAAGCAAGTGCTACTGTTAATGTCGGTATAATTGATGCATCTATATCGGGTCCTGAAAGTGGGAAGTTGGATCCCAATGAAGAGAGTGAATCAAGTTCTCAGAATACATCGTGAGCAAATGAGTAGCGAACCTGAAACAAAGTTGGGAAATAGTAGTGTTTGCATCGACAAGATGGTCCAAATCACCCCCATTCAGGGGTGTAATTTGTTACCTGGCGCATAACCTGTCCGAAAAGCTGAACTGGGGCCGTATCCAGATGTATCAAAGTTGGGGGTAGAGTTTGGTTGGATGTATTAATATTGGCAATCCACCCCATGTGTAAAAAATTATTCAACCGATCAAATAATGTTAATCTACATGAAGTGTAGTATTTTACTTAATATGTGATATAAAATAGGTGTCGCTGCTAATCCTTATTAACATTTTTGCAGTTATTGTTGGCCATCTTTTTGTTTCTGGACCAATCTGTTGCTGTACGGTATTGTGTGAAAAGACGGCTAATTTATGATTTACAAGGATATAAAGCCCCATCCTTCCATGCACAAGCGGCAACCAAATCCCCCTATCCTTCCAATCCATCCAAGATATAAAGCCCCATCTCTGTCCTCAAGCCTATATTTATCACAGTAGTTCTCAAGCAGTGTTTATGGTGGCATTCACCAATGAAAAATAATTTGCTAACAGTCAACTGGTCTAGTGAGATGGGGTACTAGATCTCTTAAGCAAGGTCAGAGGTTCGAATCTTGACGTTGTGAATGAAGCAAATTGGGTTGGGAAGGTGACCTTCATAATAGTCTCTACAGTACCCGATCCATATTGGTAAAATATTAAATTAATTGTTTAAAGTATTAGAATATGCTTTCATTCTATAAGAGTTTATTTTTGAGTTTTCACACAGGACCCTGAAAATATCCAAGACGGCCCTGGAATCAAATGATTCAAACATGTAGTTCAAGGCAATTTTAAATGAATATACATTTTTAATAATTAATTACGAAATGACCCATCCCCAATTATTAGAAAAAATGATCCATTTTGTCCACGTAGGAATGACTCACATTTTATAAAAAGCGTTTAAAGAACTCGTTTTCTGCATATAGCGAGTTTAGTCCTACATGAACAAACTTTTCAGATAGAGCCTTATAATATTTTGAAAAATAAACTCGCATTTTGCGTATAGCGAGTTTTATGAGAAATTGAATCAATTTATCGTTGGTCGTTATTATATTGAACTCGCTTCCTGCATGTAACTAGTTCAGCCTGAATAATCTTATCCATATTACAAACATAATGTACAGAAAAATAACGAGTTCAGTCGAATATAATATATTACAAAAGCATTTAGATATTCTTATCCATATTGAACTCCCTTCATAATAGATATATATATTGTATAAAAATAATGTAGATTCGAATAATTTAGTATTCTGATGGATATATATTCTATCAAAATAATGTAGATTTGAAACTTTAATCTGAATTAATTTTAAAATACCCTTTCATCTTTTCATTTATTATCTTGAAAAATCTTTTCATTTAAAAATCTTTTAATTTTAAAAATTTTAAAATTCAAAAACTTTAATATTTTGTTTGCATTTAAATATCTTTTATTCGAATACAATACAATATATATATATATATATATTAAAATTAAAAAAACAGTTAAAACTACAAATATCTTTTAATTTAGGATGAGTCTACCACGTGCGACGAATATTGATGAACACCACCAACGATGAACACCGATGAACACCATTAATTTTTTTTAAAAAAATAAAATCTAAATGACTAAAATTATAATTAAAATTATCTCTTAAACAATAAAAATCAAATTTAATAGTCACTTTATAATATTTTTTTAATAGGTTAGAATCAAATATACTCAATTCTCCTAAACCCTAACAAAATCAATCTCTTAAAAAATAGAAATCAGTTTATAATTTTTTAATATATTAGAATCAATAATATGAGAATTGGGTATATTTGATTCTAATCACCCTTAGCGGAGACGAACAGGCGATTGGTCAGTCAAGTTTTGATCTCCACCTCATCAGGAGCTCGAATCTGGTGGCTGTGTCGCTAATGGAGGACGGACGAGGCTGGAAAACGCTAGAAATAGAGGCGCCGATTGGGGGGTTTGGTCGGAACTTCAAACGAGTTTCACCGTCGAAAGGCATCTCGGTTGCTCGCGTGGAGGCCAGGGATGAGATCGGGACGTCGCGGTGCTTCTGGTGATGTTGGTGGTGGTGGCCACGGCGTGGCGGTGGCCGGGATCGAGCAAGACGAAGGGGCAACGTTTGGGTTCTCGTCGAGCCTTCAACCGTCTCTCCACGGCGAACGGCACCGGCTCTCCGGAGTGGTCACCTGGGCATGACTCGGAGCGAGGCGAGGATGCCAACGGTAGTGGCGGTGCATACTACGAAACGACGGTGGAGCATATCGAATAGGGCAGGTGTAGGGTTAGGTGAGCGGTCGAGGAAGAGGGAAGACACAGATGGGTTCTAGATATTTCTTTTGGGCATTTTTTTCGGTGGATGGGTGGTTATATCTTTATATATTTTGATATAATCGAAATGAATAGTTTAAAAAAAGAGCTGAGGTAAACATTATTAGAACTTAGCTTTAGTTAAAAGGTTAAGTCAAGGGATGCATAACCAAGGGTCACGGGTTTAAACCCTTTGGCCAAAATTTTCAACATTTTCATTCATTATTTTTTATTTTATTATTATTTTTACTTCTCCATTTTTTAACCTTAAAATATTGAGGTGTTATAGCCCTTCTCTCAAGTGCACCACCGACCTGAATGACCTAAATCAAAAAGGTCACAATCAAACAATGTCGATCAAAATGCGTTCATACTTCTTTCAGATTTAGTACAGTCACCCCACTTTTCAGATGTGAGTATGATTTCATTGAACTCTCCAACAACAAGCTAAGGTAAGCTTTGATCATTACCTAGTGAACGAATCAAATTCTAAGAGCGTTCACGTTGACTCTTAACGAGATTACCATAAAAGCCAGTACGACGCTAAGTTGAAGATGAATTAGTTTCTGATACCTTCACATCAATGTGATGCGATCAGAAAGTTCGTAAAAAAGCCATAATTTCTTGAGACAATGCAATAGAAAGACCACCCCGTGAACCACATGCACTAACATCAAACCCATTAACAAAGCCACATCTTCTTCTTACATGGGCCATTTTAGAATTGAACAATTTCGTTTTCATATGAAATATTATTTGGGGATGAACTTTTCTCAACTTATTCTTGAAGAATCGAACAGTTCGCAATTTTTTCAGATCGCGAATATTCTAACTTGAGATTTTTATTGTGGACGACTGGCCTGCATATCAATGCCTACCAATGATGAAAAAATAACACCTTTCAAATTCGGAGAAATAAGAAATTTAAGTGGAGAAAGTTAGGGTATGTTTGGTTCAAAAAATATTTTTATTTTTTATTTTTTATTTTCAAAAAATAGTTTTCATTTTTCGTTTTCTAACAATTTGAAAACACATTTGGTTAATAAAAATAAAAATTAGTTTTCAAAAATGAAAATAGTGGAAATGTGTTTGGTATCTAGTTTTCAAAATAAAAAAGCTTAAAGGTCAAATTAGCTCTCAACAAAAAATTAAAAAATCAATTAAACCTTTATAATTTTTATACTCGATTTAGCCCTTATAATTCAAATTACAATAAATCAGACCCTCATAATTCAAATTTCAATCAATTTAGCCCTCTCATAACATTGATTGTTATATTTAATTGTTAACTCACAAACAATCCTTAAGATAGTAACACTTGGTACACCTAAAAATATTAAAAAAAAGAAGAAAAAAAAGCATATTTAAAATTAACCTCTCCACATCTACCCACCTTAAAATAGTTTTCTAATTAGTTCTCCTCCACAACTACCATCTTCACTTGGATCCATTGAAACACTATGAAGTTTGCATGGGTTGGAACTAAATCTAACATCTCCATGTATTATTTATTAAGGATTGTTTGGTTCCTAAGAAATTAGTAAAATCCCAGTGAAAAACTTAATTCGCATGGATTGGAGGAAGAATGGATAGCAACTTCACAGTAATAATAACAATGGGGTTTGAGATTTGAATTAAAAAAATCAATAAAGACCAAATTGAAAAAAATCAAAACTGATTTTTTTTGAAATAAAAATATAGTAAATGGCCAAATTAAAAAATATTTTAATATTTTTAAATATTTTTTTAGATTTTTTTAGATTTTTAACGGTGTAATGATGTACACTTTTAAAGTATGCCACATGTTATCATTTTTAGTTTTTAATGACTTAATGGTCAAAATTTGGTCAACCATTATGAAAGGAATAAATTGAGTGTGTTTCAACTAACGAGAGTTAAATTGGGTACAAAAATCAATAGGGAAAACTACACCGGTGGTACCCTAACTATGCATGTTTTCCTACTTTGGTCCCAAAACTATGTTTTTCGGCAAAAGAGTCCCTTCCGTTACATAGTTCTCCTGTTTTGGTCCCCCGACGTTAAATAACTAACGGTTTTGCTGATGTGGCATTTTTTAATATTTTTTAAGGCTGACGTGGCATTTTTTAATATTTTTTAATCATTTCTCTCTCCTCTTATACATTATTTTTATTTAATTTTATTCACCCAATCATGTTTTGACACGTGTCACTACACTATTAGGTGAACCCCCCCCCAAAAAAAAAATCCTAAAAATCAGACTTAGTGCCGCTAGGATTCGAACCCAAGACACCAACACACCAAACATGCGCTTAAACCAACTAGGCTAGGCTGGATACTTGATTCAAATCTACAAACACTTATACTTGAATCAAGTATGCCTCTTTTCTAGGATAGAATCTACCTTCTTTCTATATTCCTTTTTCAAGACTGCAATGTCCATTTTTGTGTGACGAGGAATCTCCAGTGCTTGATAATGATCTGAGCAGTTCAATATTCTTGTCATTTCATCAGCTGAACTCGTTTCTTCCTTGACAATCGTTTTAGCAGAAAATTCTTTTTGGAGTATTGTGAAGCACCAGCCATGGAAGGAGAAGCAAAATATTGCGCTACGTCGTTTGAGTCTTTCGTGGATTCGGGTGTTTCTATGTTGGGACAAAGCATCCAGCTTTTGTCTACTGAGTTGGAGAGGGAAACGCAAAGCCAAGAGTTTAGCATTGGGGAGGGAATGAAACTGATGGGGAAATCTGAGATTGTTTGTCATAAAATGAGTTATGCATATGCTGTGTTCTTATGTCACTCGATTGACAAAACAGATGTGTATCCCACATCCCTGTATTCGGATATCATATGCAATATCCTGCATCCCTCACCACATTACAAGCTACAATCGGATATTGTATATGTGCATTTGGGGACGATATCATCTCCCACAGGCCTGCTGTTCCTGTTTAACACAGAAATTATATTATCCAGCAATTTCACTTTATTTTTGGACCGAGCCAATTTGGTTTTTTGTTCTAAAACCATAACAAAAGATAGCCATCAAATTCATGAATATTTACTTGAATTCTAATAGTCAGATGAAGTTTTTCAAGTCTGCAGTGCGATAATGTAAGGGCAATATCCAAGCAGAAATTTACACACACAAAATGATACAGGGCAATATTTTCTGAGAAGATGAATCTGAAATTCTTAAGCATGCTGCAGAATGTGAATACTCTATTCCTATCAATGAATCTGAGAAGATGCAGCCATGCAAGTCATCTAGCAAATCTGCTACTACATCGGTTATTAACCAAAAAGAGTTTTCTGCTAAAACGATTGTCAAGGAAGAAACGAGTTGAGCTGATGAAATGACAAGAATATTAAACTGCTTAGATCATTATCAAGCACTGGAAATTCCTCGTCACACAAAAATGGACATTGCAGTCTTGAAAAAGGAATATAGAAAGAAGGTAGATTCTATCCTAGAAAAGAGGCATACTTGATTCAAGTATAAGTGTTTGTAGATTTGAATCAAGTATCCAGCCTAGCCTAGTTGGTTCAAGCGCATGTTTGGTGCGCTGGTGTCTTGGGTTCGAATCTCAGCGGCACTAATTTCGATTTTTAGGATTTTGGGGGGGGGGGTTCACCTAATAGTGTAGTGACACGTGTCACAACATGATTGGGTGAATAAAATTAAATAAAAATAATATATAAGAGGAGAGAGAAATGATTAAAAAAACATTAAAAATGCCACGTCAGCCTTAAAAAATATTAAAAAATGCCACATCAGCAAAACCGTTAGTTATTTAATGTCGGGGGACCAAAACAGGAGAACTATGTAACGGAAGGGACTCTTTTGTCGAAAAACATACTTTTGAGACCAAAGTAGGAAAACAAGCATAGTTAGGGTACCACCGGTGTAATTTTCCCAAATCAATAATAGATTAATTGATTTTTTTTATTTTTCGTTGAGAATTAATTTGATCTTTAAACCAAATAAAAATAAACAAATAATTACTCATTAAATAATTAAATTAAAGTATAATTATTAAAAATATTAATATAATAAAAATAAAATATGATTAAATAAACCAAAGTTCTAAAATTGGCATTAAAAGTATTCAAACCAGGGTTAAATAGAGTTAAAATTTAAAAGGAATAAGGTCAAAAATAGCCCTTAACGTTTCACCATTTGCTCAATTCACCACCTAATCTTTTTTTGGTGCAAACAAGCACCTAACGTTTGATTTTTATTCAATTTTCATCCTCAGTGGATAGAAACCGTTAGCCAACGGGCGTTGGACGTTTGAGAATGACATGACACGCAAGCGTGGCATAAAGGAATGATGTGGCAGACTGGTAGTGCCATGTGGTAATTTTTTTAAATTTTTTATAAAATAATTATTTTTTATAATTTTTAAAAATTAAAAAATAATTAATTTTAAAAAAAATCTCTAAATTTTCCAAAATTTGCAAAATAGCCCCCAAATTTTAAAATCCTTAACTCCCTAAAACCCAAAACCTGATTTAAGCCTATTCCACCGTAGATTGTCACGCCGTCGCTCATCACATTGGTCGTCGGACCATCACGATCATTTACACCACCATCCCGTCGTCGAAAATCTATCGACATTGTGCGAAACGCCGAACGAATGAGAAATCTTTGAATGGTTCATTGGACTGATTCGCGATGTACGGTGGCAGAACATGCGACGAACGGTGTGTGGGTCGTTCGGCAAGGGGTGGGCGCTTCATTTCGTCGCCAGCAACGCGGACAACGCTGGCGGGAATGGCTGAATTTGGGGGTTTAGGGTTTTAAGGATTGCTTTAGAAATATTTAAAAATTTAAGATATTTTATTTTTAATATATATATATATACATAATTATTTTTTAAAAAATATTTTTTGAATATTTTTAACCAATCAAATGATACCACGTCAGCAAAGTGCCACGTGGCATAATCCGATTGGTTAAAAATATTCAAAAAAATATTTAAAATTAATTAATTAATTTTTAAAATGTCATATCAGCAAATTGTTATGTGGCATCGCCACATCATCTCCTCATGCCATACAGATATGTCACGTCAGCCTTAGGCGTTGACTTTTAGTTGACTAACGGTTTCCATCCACTTATGGTGAAAGTTGAATGGAAATCAATCGTTGGGTACTTGTTTGCACACACACAAAAAAAAAAAGAATAGACGATGAATTGACCAAATGCTGAAACGTTGGAGGACTATTTTTGACCTTATGCCAATTTAAAAACCCTTGTTTTCATGTTTTCCACTTTTATAAAACATTTTCAATGAAAATAGTGAAAACATCTTTTTTTATTTTTTCAAAATTTCACTCATTTTTATTTAATTTTTTAAAAATCATTTTCAATTTTTACAACCAAACATATTTTCTTTAATATTTTTTATTTTTCAAGAAAATAAAAATATATTGTATTCTTTGAAACTAAACGCACCGTTAGACTCTCGGTTGTTTGGACCTTTAATATTTTCAATTGGAATGTCTTCATCATCCAATATCATATAAGATTCCAGCCTAACAAAAGTGTTTAAATAGGGAAAAATTATTGTATGGTCCCGGACCACCATGTCAGCCATGGTCCCTCCCACTAAAAGTCAGCCACATAATTTTTTTTTTTATGTCATTTTTTTCCAAAGATGAATCTTCACCTTTTTAAGCCATGTAAATAGTGAGTGGGTAGTTACATAGAAGTTGATTATAAATAAAATAATGACATGGAAAAAATTTATATGATTTATTTTTAATGGTTAAGGACTATAGATGACGTGGTGGTCACTGGTCCGGGAACATGTAATAATTTCTCCACTAGAGAAGATAGCCCATATTTGAATTAATCGCCTCAATACCTTTTGACTTCATAGTACTTGAATTAGGAAACACATCATTAGAGATTACTGGAGCACTAATTACAGAAGGAGATTCCTCCCATGCATCAGATCGTGGAGAATCAACTATAATTCTCGGCGCCTCGCGCAACCATGGACTGAATGGCGGAGTCGCCCTACGCCTTGGTGCACGTAAAGAGTTGTCCCAAGCCATAACCATCTCTCCATCCGGATGAAAAACATGCAAAGGGTAGAAGCTTTCTCCATGGCCCAGAGTTCCACAAATGAGAAAAACAGTACTACTTTCTCATATTCAAAACCAACCTAGTGGTCCTTAGTACCACTACCAGTAGCAAGGAGTTTTTTTCGACGTTTGAGAGCCAATCTGATATCCATCCGTATCCGGATAAGAATACTTGCCACACGAGTAAAGAAATCCGAATATTCAAAAATATTAAACCTTACCACATATTATTGAATCATTTTAAACATGTTAGTTGTTACTAACAAAAACATACATAATGAATATAATCGCGGTCATTGTATACTGTTACTTTCCGCAACAATAATTTTAGAATTGTGATGCTATCGCTATATAGTAACCGCAATCTGAATCCCTGGTGAGAAGCAAAGGGCAGTCAGCTGGGGGAAGCCGCTGCAGATTGAGCATTCAAACTCCAGTTTCCCAGCGAGCCTGAAGTAGGTGCTGGCTAGGATTGGTGTGAGGTTGTGACTTGTGACTAGTGACTAGCTTTTTCAACTACACTAGTACTCGAGAGTAGGTCAATTAACAAATCCGAGGTGGCTCCTCTTTGTACTGAATCTGATCCCCTCCAAACACGCCTCATTTTTATATACATATCTATGGAGAGAGAAAGATATGTTTGCTTTTCTAACCTAAATAGCAATAACAGAGGATAAAAGAAAAAGTTGGACAAAAGAGAGATACTCCTAGAAAAGCACCTGAAAACACTGTGGCGAATCCAAAAATCCATCAGTTTCTCTTGTGACCTGAAACTAACTCCCCGCCGTCTTTGCAGGGCGGGAAACGTTTACCAGATAATACTACCTTTGTTATATGTCTTTTATGCGTATAAATACCGGTTCATATATGTGTATAACGTGTGTATACATACTCATGTATGGGTCGTAGCTCAAAAATGAAAGTGAAAATTGTCGTAATATAAATCCAAGAATCTCAAACAACCTCTTTTGGGTGTCTTTTATCTAACCTTTTTGTCCTTGTTCTTTTGTTTTGCTCATTTCTTGCTTCTCCCCTTTATAGCTTCCATCACCTATTATTGATGTCTTCTCCTTCATCATCATCACCATCTTCTTCTTCGTCTGAAGATGGCAATGGCGATGGTGTAAGACACGGGCGTGATTTCGAAGGTCCTTCTTTGACTCGTAGACGTGGCAATAACGAAATCTGGCCTGGCCCTTTTATCGAAGATCTTCTTCTAAGACTTGCCATTGATGCTTCTCGTTCTGCTGGCCGCCTTGCTGCTGCTGCTGCACTTGCCAATGTGTTTCGGGTATGCTTCTTCATTTTCGTATTTCATTTCATTCTTTTTTTTTTCTGTAGGTCGACTAAGAGAATTCGTGAATGAGTTTTTGCTTTTTGATATCCTTGTTTTAGAGTTTTACCAATCTTCATAACATAATAATGGCACTGCAAGATCACTGCATTAACAAGATATGAAGTTGTGGGAAAGGACAAAATATGGTTTTTAACCCTGAAATGTACTGTAATTCTACAGATTCTGTTGCCCAGATTTTGATTTTGTTCTGTCTCTTTGATCTCTCCCTACTTGAGAAACTCTATCCAATGACTGTAGAGCCGAGTAAATGCTTATATATAGTGTGTCCATGTCTTGGATTTATTAGCTTCAAGAGGGGGGAACTACCTTTGGATGGGTCCATTTTTTTCAAATGTATGTCCCTTTCGAATGCTGTAGTTTCATTTCTAGGCAATGGTTGCTCGTTTATTTCCTTTTTAGCACTTTCGAAAAGTCTATTTTTGGATCTTCTTTTCATGGATTTAGAGCTAAAGGGTTCTTTTGTTTTGAATTCCCTTTCTTGGCAACACCCTTTTTCTTTCTAAAGGTCTAGAAATCCTTCCATTTGTTTTTCTCGACCGACTTTTCTTAAGTATCTGATAAATCCATGGATTCTATTTTTCCCAATGCAAACATGTAGATAGAGACCTCTGTTGCATTTCTATATTTAGTTAGCATATGGAAACTGTTGCCCTGTTTTATTTATATAAATTTAGTATAGTTTAGCACTTTAGGATTAAGATATATAATTTTCTATCACCCCAAATCTACTCCAACATATGCCTAGTGCAGGAGCATGCTAAGGACAAGTTGGATAATATCTGTAGCATTAACTAGCATGAAAGAAACTTTAAATTACATGATTATAATATCAACCATTGTTCATGTTATCCAAATTCATGTTAATGTTTTGATAATTATATTTTCTAGTGACCCCCGAAAATGAAGTTATCTAAGAGGGAGCAACACATTACACATAGGGTACATTATTTAAATCATAATTATAAACAAAAAAATGGAGGTTTATGGTAGAAGATGGAAGGCTTTTCTGGGTATTTTTTATATAGATATTATGGGTCAAAGGTTTGCATGTGGCAATGTGCAATGCCAAAAAGCACATGGAACCCAATTTCTTTTTATAAAAAACTGATGTCTCCTTGTCATATCAGAGACAAGGGTCTTCTCATATTTTGCTTAAAGCCCAGAGGGTGAGTTAGGGTGACTTCTATTTTGTTCTTTTCCTTTGTGTTCATATGTATTGATTAGAATATGATTCTAGAGGTTCAGACCCTTTTGCTTTCTCGGTTTTTGATGTATTTATTATTTGTCAGAACAACAACCTAAATAAAAATTAAGCTGAAGAAGTTTTGGATTCTTTCTTTTGCTGGTGGTTCTAGTGATGGGTCCCAAGTGAAACACAAATTAATATAAAATATAATCAGTAATTCAGTAGGGAGAAATGGAGCTGCAGCTGCAGGTATGTGGGAAGAAGTGGAAGTATGGGGGTAAGAGTCCAAGAAAATAAAGCAGAAAAAAGGTAAGCTGGGGAAGGCTATAAGCTATTAGATTCTCTCCTTTTAACAACACTAGCTTTTGGCCAATCCTTTCTAGGAAATGAAAGAGTTGAATTTTATATATATATGGATTATGGGCCACAGCTAATACTTAAAACACCTCTCAATTCAAAGGAAAGCTTCCCAGTTCCCACTCCTCTCATTGTCTTTGTCATTTTCTTGCAGTGTTTAGTTTTCTAGCATTTGTTCTCCTGTAGGCCAGATCCAAGTAAAGAAAATAAAGAAACAAAGAGCTGTCACAGTCTTTCTGAAACTGGGATATGAGAATAGGTCTTTTTGTACTTGTACAAAGTCTATTAAGCTCCAAAGACAAGTCGATTCAAACAATTACTGCATATTTTGAAAAACAAAGAAAAAGTGTTTTCTTTTTTATTAAGGCCTCTGCGATTTTCTGACATCTGAACCCTAAAAGCAGCTTTCATCTACTGCCTGCTCCAGCTTCAACTCTCTTGTCATTAAAATTCTATGACGCGCATGCCGCTGCGAAACCACTCTTTTACTCAACTGTCTCTTCCTTTAGTCTTTTCCACAAATATATCAATCCGACCATTGTTGTTCTTGTTGTGATCAAATCTTAACTATTGCGTTATGTTTCTGCCTAACTAGTAACTACAACTAGTTTCGTTGGCTATGTTTCTTACGTGAAATCCGTTTGCATGCAGGTTTGTTCCACGTGGCAAGCAGTCTCTCGTTCTGATCCTCTGTGGCACCGTCTTACAACCGTAATATGGGGCCGCACCCACCGCATGCACACCACCTGGCATGAGGAGTATGTGTACCGCCATCAAACGTCTAGGAATTTTCATATTGGGAGGTCGGCTCACGAGACCCTCCATTTCGCTTCCACCGGCGTTGACAACTCCGATGGGCTGATGTGTCGTTGCCTTACCCTCTCCGACACCCACCTCGCTTGCGGCTTCGCCGATGGCACAATCCGCCTCTTCGACCTTGCCACTCGCCTCCACGTCAGCACCTTCCACCCTCAGCACGGTGACCGTTTCGGTCGCTTCTCACGCGCCGTATCCGGGATTATCATCTCGGATCTCAGGCTCACATCGGAAACATCGTCGACGATGGTTCATTGGTGGATTTCAGCGGGTGTGGGCGTTGGTGGGTAGGGCTTTATGCGGGGGTACCGGGCCGTGCTATCCACATTTGGGATGGTAACACTGAAGATCTGGTCTACGTAAACACAACTTTAACCGACCGAGAATCATTGAGGGGTTGGCACATGTTGACGGAGTTGACTGAAACCCTAGGCCGAGTCAGGGTCACGAGTCAGGAATCGGCAGTTGCATGTACGAGTAATAGGTACATGGTTTTAGACTTGAGAAATCCAGAGTTTCCATTGCAGGACCGTGAGATTAGGAGAGGGGTTATGGTGAATTCCTTGGATACCAACAACGAGGCGTTCATCATGGTGGACAACCGTGGCAGGGCAACCGTGCGGAGGGCCGATTCATTAGAAGAGCTATGTAGATTCAACACACGGCTAGGGAGCGTAATGAGTTGTATGAACTTGGGGTACGCGCTGATGTGCGCGGCGGGTGTAATAAGGGTATGGGAAATAGAGCATGGACAATACTTGTACAGATTCGGTGACAACATAGGGGCCGTGAATGCGATGGTGGCAGATGATCGGCACGTTGCGGTGGCGGGCAGTGACACCACGATCCACCTTTGGGATTTTGGTGCACAGTAGTAGGGGAGGGGATGCCAATTGCCATGGTGGAAAGGAAGGGAGTAGGAATTCAGAATAATTGATGGAAAGAGGGAGCAGATGTTTTGGGAGTTTTTTTGGGGTTTGAAAATGAAAATTTGTGGTGAGACTGGTTCAGTGGGCTTTTTTCAGTTAAATTTTTACCAAGGAAAAAATAGTGCAAAATCCATTAGTCCGTAGTAGTTTGTCCCCATGGTTGTGCATTTCTTCTATACTTGCACTTCTAATTTGATTGGAAACTACCAAATGCTAAGCTTTATTTTTAAGATATGCAGTGTTAATTTAAATTAATATTCTGACTTAGACAATGTTAATTTATTAAAAATAAATTTATTGTTCTTAATTTGTTGAGTTAATCGTATAGGTTGTCCCCAAATTATGATCCCATTTTAGTGTAATATCTAAACTTTAAAACTTTCTATATTAGTTATTAAACTATAATCTCATTTTAAATTAATCTTTAGACATTAAATCATTATATATTAGTCCTCAAACTATCGGTATCATTCTGCTAACATGTCTAAAATTGAACCCTTGCCCTAATTTTTTTTTGAAGGTCTTTAAAAAATTTTAGGTCACGGGTTCATTTTTTTCCCACAGCAAATATGATTTTAGATAATGAGAATAAAGTCATACAAATTTTAAATTTCAATTGTGTGTTTCGTTAAAAATTTCTATAATCCTGATTGAAGGAAAAGAATACAACAAATAAACTATAAAATTGAAAAAACAAATCAACAGTTGAGACAAACACCAAAATTGAAGACAACAAAACTGCTAAATGAAATAGAGCACTTGAGCACAACTCCTCCCCAGCTCTAACCCGACTACCACCATGGTTTTAAAAAGTTGTTTCCTTGCCATTCCCTCTTCGGCTAAGTGATGAACCATTCTTGGCACATAAAGAAATTGCAGCATTGAAATTTATGGAGTCATAGCATCAATTACATCAAAGATGTTCCACTAACGGAACAAAACCACTTGCGAGTCTAATTTCACAATCAGTATAGCCTTGCCTATCCACTCTGCTTCTATGAATATTTTCATCGACAAGAAACTGGGCCAGAGAACAAAGCTTTGACATCCCTTGCGAATGTTCCTCCACAGCCTGCTACCCCTTCTTTTCAACATTGAACTTTACCTTCCCTTCCAAGAAGACTGCAAAATGCTGCTGATGTTTCCAGGACTTTGCCATGAATCTGTCCAGCAGCTGCAGAATTTTTGTCAAAAATAGCACACCAAGAGATGATTGGAGCTTTCCTGACCCGGACCACACCAAGGGCCAACATTACTCAGATCATCTTATTGCATTCCACTTCTCCTTTGTGGGAATTTCATCTAGCTTCAACATCCACAGAAAAGACTTCACCTTTGGAGACATTTTATTTTTCCAGATTTTATCAAAATCGAACAAAGGCTCTTCAATATTTGATTGGAGTTCAATGAAAATTAGTTAGCTTTCTGAACGAACATTAGCCTATTGATCAGCGAAATCACTACTGATTGTTTCCTTTTAAGATACCAAAAACTGATGTCTCCCTTTTTCTAATAGTGGTCTTCAAAACATTGAACTCCAATCAATTTCCTATATGCTTGAATTTCCAACTAAAGCTGCTACATTAACATGTTCAATTCCTAAGACCTTAAAATCAAATTAACTCTTTCTTATACCAGTAGAGTTAACGATACATTAATGAGAAGATCAAAATATAATGACACCAGTAGTTTGAGGATTGATAAAATGTTTTAAAGTTTGGAAAATACTTTGATACACAAGAGTTTACATAAACTTTTTAGTTTTAGGGTTTAGAGTTTTATGTGTATGGTATAAAATTTAAGGTTTATAGTTAGAATTTAGATGATCGATTTATTATTATTATTATTATTATTATTATTATAAAAGTTTGCTTCCTTCAAATACGAGTGAATTGCTTTAGGTGGTTTCATATGCAAGTAATGCACATGAAGATCGAGAACTTGTTCCTCAGCCTGTCAATGTTGTCGATTGCACAAAATTAGTTTATCACTATAATTTTTTATCAAAACAATTTCCTTCTTACCTTTTGTATAACTAATGTCTTGAGATATGTTTATCTTCTAATCGTAACATTGTCATTTTAAAACTACAAAATATTATGCAGACCGATTAACCCTACATTAAAAAATATAATTCAAATCCAACATTTTTTTTCCAAAACAAACAAATCTCAAAATAACATACACACGTTAATAAATAACTAAATGGTACTACAAACAAATCTCAAGTGAAAATATATAAATTAAATAATTAAATTAAGAAACACTAATCTTGGATGAAGTTGAAAAGGTTGAACAAAGGTTTGAATTTTTTTAACAATTTTTTTAAAAAATAACTAATCTTAGAATTAGATCCAACAAAACACATACAAACAACAAAACAAAATCCTAAATCTCAATAGGGCATAAAATATCAAACAATTTGCTATTTCTTCCTGTAATTTCTCCATTAACATTTATAAGATTCAGTAGTATAAATACTTCTTTCAGTATTTTTTTAAGAATTTTGATAGAGTGTTTTAAAGAAAAGAGAATGGTTGTACGTATTAATAGGTTTGGGGAGGGTTTTGATTCAATGTTCAGTAGCAAAGTTGATATCATTGCTTTGTTGGCCAAGTGAGCCTTTCAAATTACAAAAATAAAACAAAACACAAACGTTTACAAAAGTTGATCAGTAGCACACCTACCGCCATTTTCCATGGAAGGCGTATTTTTTTTTTATCATAAGAAAATATCTATTTCGTCGTAACAAACCACCACCAAAGTGGAAAATACAAACATCCCTAAACGAAAGAAAGAGATGAACAATAGAAAACATAAAAGAGCAAAATAGGCCGCAAACTATTGGTCAAAAGTAAAACAAGGCCAAACACAGTTACAAACAAGATGAGAGTGGACATGGATGGATCTAGAGAGGGGTTGGAAGAGGTAGTTGCCTTCTTAAAAATTGGCAAAAATTAAAAGTAACCTCTAGCGTTTGATTTTTTGGTCACTTTGACTCTTATTTTTTTTGGGTCCAAACAACTACCTAACGTTTATTTTTGTTTAAATTTCACCATTGTTGGATGAAACAATTAGTCAACTAACGGTCAACGCCAAAGACTGACTTAACATGTTTGCATGGCATGGGGAGATGACGTGGCAATACCACGTGGCATTTTGCTGACGTGTAACTTTGAAAAATAAGAGTTCAATTGAGCCCCAAAACTTTTTAAATCCCTAACTCCTCCAAACTCAAATTCTGATTTGAGTCGATTGCCATGCCGCCGCCCATCATATCGGTCGTTGTACCATCGCGATCGTTTATCTCACCATCTCGTCGCTAAAAGTCGACCGACGACGTGCGACACGCCGGACGAAGGTAAAATCGTCGAATGATTCATTTTAACGATTTACGACCAACAACGACAGAACGCACGATAAATGGTGTGTGGGTCGTTCGGTGTGGGGAGGGTGCTTCATTCCGTCACCGGCAATGCAGCCAACGCCGACGAGAGTGACTGAATTTGGGGGTTTAGGGTTTTGAGGACTATTTTGAAAATATTTGAAAATTAAAAATATATATATATATAATTATTTTTAAATATATATTTAACCAATCATATGATGACACGTCAGCAAAGTGTCATGTGGCATCATCCGATTGGTTAAAAATACTTTTTAAAAATACTTTTTTATTTTTTTCAAAATTCCATGCCAGCAAAATTTCACGTGGCACTGCCACATCATCTCCCCATGCCATGCAGATATGCCACATCAGCCTCATGCATTAATCGTTAGTTGATTAACGGTTTCCATTCAACCGGGGTGAAAATTGAACAAAAATAAAACGTTAGGTGGGTGTTTGGACCCAAAAAAAAAAGAATAAGGGCCAAAGTGACCAAAAAGTCAAATGTTGGGGGCTAGTTTTGACATTTTACCTTAAAAATTTAAAATTCATGTATGATTTAAAATTATATATATATATATTTATTAAAAATCTATTTTCGCCTCCTTCCAAATTTTATAAGTTCGCTCTTCTTAAAATTTTATAAATTTACTCCTAATATAAATTTCTTCATTAGTCCATGAAAATGAAGGATACTGTGAGAAAGATGTAAGGCCCTCAGAATTCGTTGACGCTGGGCTTAAATCCTTATCTCCCAAATCTTAAAATGACTCAACTTAGAAAGAAATGGCTCATAAAAAGTAATCCATTAAAAATAATATATTTTCATATGTTTGTACTAATAATTAATCAGTTATTAACATGTCATTCTTTTTTGCTTTCAGGAAAAGACAATACAGACAATTAGTATTTCATTTATTTACGGTACATTTCTAATCATTTTACTTAGTTTTTATATTTCATCAATTTAAATAGATCAAACATCTTTAACTAGTGTTGTTTTACTTCAAAGAGAAATATCCATAAGAACAAAAAAGAGAGGTGAGAAAAAAAAACATACAAAATAAATTCATCGATCGGAATGTTACAGTGTTTTTGTTGAGAGATATATTTTAAAGCACTCGCCAGATGATTTACTATGCTCCAACAAAACTCTCATCAACTGATCTTTAATTATTGTACTTAAAAAACGTAGATCAATGGACAATCTTTAATCTTTGGATTTATTTAATTTAAACCGTTAAATATAAAAAGTTCGCCTATAAATAATGACTCACCCTCCACCATTTTATTTATTCACAATTCACTTGAGCATTTTAATTATTTCTTAAGTAATAGAAAAGTCTTTCATTTTCCGTATCCTTTCTTTGTTTTCCTTTGCTAGGAATGATAGTCAAACCTAATTAGTTCCAATTCGAAATATTGTCAAAAAGCAACGGCCGACTCAACTTTCAATGGACATCATTAAATCTCGGAGAAAGTTGACAATAAAATAGTGAACACTAAATATGGTGGTAAAAAATTCAATTGCAAGATAACATTATTAATCCAAAATAAAAATAAAGCAAACATCTTCTATCTCTTTATTGAAATTCTTCTATCTTTGGACCACTTTATTGGTTTAGTTTATTCAAACATGTTTGCTTAAAGTTAAAGTTCTAAAAAGATCCGAAGGCTTTAATTATTCTTAATATAGAGGGTCACACAAATTATAATGATTTATAAAATATGCCACATATTACATACGATCATGCACAATAAGTCGGTTGACCAAACTGTTCATCTTTGTTTCCTTATATTTATTTAGGTCATGAATTTTAAACTCACCAAGAGCACCCTTTTATTTCTTACAATTTTCCCTTCCTCTTCTCTCTAAGTAAAACTAAGATTTATCAAAAACAGATCACCTATATATTTACACGTGATTATGCATCAATTCAATTAATGAGTGATTTTCCAAACTCACTCTTAAATTTTTTTAATTGTGTTATAGTAGGTTGTTTCCTTTAATTTTACCTTTAACTTAAATAAACCTCACATTTAATTAAATACAAATAAAAGAATAAGATCTTATTAATATACAAAATATGTAGGGACGTATTTAAATGAAACGATATAATTTGGAGACTTTTTAATATTTGAACATTTTTATTAAAAATACATCATATGTTGATGCCAAAATGAAAAGACACCGAACAACGGAGGTAGAGACAAATGACTAAGATAATTGTGGCAGATTCAGGCGGTTCATCGACTGTACGCAGGCTTGGGGCGAAGAGCCGCAAACAACATGGCAGTTTGAGCCATGAAAGATATGGGAAGAGTTGATGGAGAAGAAGGGTTCTATCCTCAAGGTCCGACCTCCTTTCTCTATTCACAATCCCGCGTATTATAGTCTCTGGGGCTGTTAGTGAATAGATCGGCAGAGATAAGTCCAACTTCGAATACTTAGGCCTTGCATGTCGGTCACGTGAATACCGTGTAGAGGTGATAAGTTGTTTCTTTTTTTCGAAAAACTTGAGGGCTCGGATGATACTAGTCTCCAGAAGAGCCCACCTTAAGAGGGATACCTATTGTGTACGATCTCAAGTGCTTACCAGATATGGAGATGTCGAAAGATATTTTTGATATTAAGAGGTGAAGAATTTTAATGTAACACCTTCGGATCAAATATGATATATTTAAATATTAAATTACAATGCAGTGAATCAGACATGTTTTTTATAATGTGAGTTAATAATTAGATATGGATTGAGATTTGAGAATAATTAAGAATAAATTTACTTTCCCCTTTTTCTTAATTTCCTTTAAAGGAGTAGAAATGCTATGGTATTATATAAGTAAGCATTGTGAGGCTAAACAGGCACTGCTAAACGTAATCCAATCCAAATTACATATACATTTACAGATAATACAATGGGTTCTGTTTCACTAAAATGCTGCTTTCTGGGTCTGGTATGCTTGGCCATCTTCTTCTTCAACATGGGTATGTAAACTCCTTGCTCATTCTATCATTCATCAATCTATAAATCAGTTGATCAATGAATCCAACTGCTTTTCCTCGTTTCTTTGTTTTTGGGGTTTGGTTTCAGAAAAAACAAGTGCAAAGGTGTGGGAAGCAGTGATGGGGCCATGTTCACAGTACAAAGATTGCAACCAGTATTGTCACTCCAATGGCTTCCCTTTGGGTGGTTTCTGCAAAACGCTGAACCCAACTGCTCCGTCTTTCTGCTTATGCAAATACACATAGGCCTTATCTCCTTCGGCTTGTTTTAACTGAGAATTTGAAATTCTTGGAGCAATGCTTATATAACTACTTCTAATTATGGTTTTTCTTTCTACATTGCTAAGATTTGGTTTTAGAATCTCTACCAACGATAAAAAGGATTGAATCGAAGGTCAAATCGATTAACCTTTCTGATTGTTTGTTCAACCGATGAATCAACTGATTTAATATATGAAATTTAGGGATGGATATTCGAACAAGTTAAGATGAGTTAATAAGTATCATTTTACCAGTCAAATTTAATTGGAAAATTTTCAAGTTGATTGAGTTAAAAATATTAAGGAATTTTTCCAATTTGTCTTGATATTAGGAAAATTCTACAACGTGCGATGAACACCGTTGAACATCACTAATATTGAACACCGCTGAACACTATAAATTGATTAATAATGATTAAAAATTTTAAATACTCAACGTATAATTATAAATTATTTAAAGTAAAATTTTAATTAAATTATTATATATATATATATATTTAATTTTTTAAAATAATTGGATCAAATATCAATCTTAGTTAATTTAAAAAATAAAAACTCAAAATCCAAAACCCTAAATTAAAAACTATAAACTCAAAACCTTAAACCCAAACTATAAACACAAACCCCTAAATTTGAAAATATCAATGTTTGCTATATTTGAGAAATCAAATGCTATCGTACAAAGAAATCGAGAGAGAGAAAAAAGCAATAAAGTCCGACTATGGTTTAACAAAAGGAAAATACTTTGATGCACAAGCTGTGTAAACTAAAGTTTACACAAGCCCTTTAATTTTAGGGTTTTGGGTTTATGTTAGGGTTTAGGGGTTTAGTATGTAGGGTATATAATTTAAGGTTTATGGTTAGAATTTAGAGTTTAGAGTTTAGGGCTTAGGGTTTAGGGTTTAGATTGCTAGGGTTTGTGATTTAGATTTTAAATTTTATAAAAGGATTGTGTAAAAAAAATTTACACAGCTTGTGCATCAAAATAAAACCCTTAACAAAATGCGTATTTTCAAAAATGGAATTCTACTTACACAACATATAATGCTACATTTGTCAACACATTCAAAAACGAAAAAATAAAATAGTTTAATTTGTATAGTTCGATTTGAAGTTATCAATTCAAGATGAGGAATCAGAGCATATATCATGCTAAAACTGAGACATGTTAAGATGATAAAAAAAAATAGTGTAAAATGTTTAACTTAAAGTAACTTCGATATTATTTGGAACTGAGAAGTACAATGACTAGTACAAAGTAACTCCAAGAATACTTGATGCTAAGTATGGATACATGGGCAACGAGTTACTGCCAAGAAACATTTCGGCAGCGGGAACTTCAAGGTTGTAGAGAAACATTACATCCCCACTCAACAATGCAGCTGATAACTTCTCACAGTACGTCCTTTTTGCTCTAGGTGATGGTGAGAGCATAAACTTTTGGTCTGATCGGTGGACAGAATTTGATTCGCTCAAAGATGCATTTCCAAGAATTTTTCAAGCGGCAATATTGAAACATGGGAAGGTGAACGAGTTCGGTAAAAAAATAAATAGAGTATGGCAGTGGGAAATCAAACTCAGAAGAAATTTATTTGAATGGGAAAAGCACCAATGGGATCAATTGCTAGAGACTCTTAACAAAGTGGTTTCGCATGAAGGATGCCGTGACAGGATCATATGGAAAGGGGAAAACAGCGGAATCTACAAACCAAAGAAATTCTGCGAGTTGGCTGTTACTTCTGAGGTACAAAAGGACCAGTTCTGGAGCCTAGTTTGGCAAAGTGTAGCTCCGCCAAAAGTTGAATGCTTCGTGTGGCGGGCAGTGCAGGGGAAAATTCCAACGATGGATGCGCTAGCAAAAAGAGGACTGCATGTATCAAATTCTAACCTCTGTTACCTGTGTAGCAAGGCAAGTGAATCCGCGGACCATTTATTTTGTCACTGCGATGTATCTTGGAGAGTGTGGTGTTCATGGTGTAGGAATTGGCAGCACTATCTAACTATGCCAAGGAATCTAAAGGAATTACTATTGCTGTGGGATTCAGCACCAATCAAAGAACTGTCAAAGCCTTTGTGGAGGCTTGCGTTTTTTGGTATAGTTTGGACGCTATGGATGGCCAGGAATGAATGCGCATTCAAAAATAAGAAGTGGAGAATGGAGGCGATAAGCGACACTGCAATCCTCAGAATTGGAGTGTGGGCGAAGAGTAAATGGCCGGCGTCGTTAATCTCACTGTCAGAGTTTATTAGGAACCCGAATCTGGGTTTTCCCTATTGCATCGATCAACCAAGAATGAAATCCATCGCATGGAACCAGACCACAACTGAAGGGCTGAAGTTTAGCGTGGATGCAGCGGTGCAGGGGAGTTTCGGATTCGCCGGTATTGGAGGTATACTTCGAGATAACAAAGGGACCATGCTGGGGAAATTTTCAAAGTGTATCGGTCGAACAGATCCTACCTACGCAGAGTTGATGGCGATTTGGGAAGCCGGTAAGTTCCTAAGAAACTATAATCGGGGAACAAGGAGAAGTATTACGATTGAAATTGAATCACAACTAGCTTGTAAGTGGGTGAGGGGGTTAGTTCAAGCCCCAATAGTATTCCAAGAAATGGTTTTGAAATGCAGAAACATGCTTGAGGAATTGGGAGTGGAATTAGCATTTGCGTATAGGGAGCGTAACTCATTAGCATACAAATTTGCTAAAGATGGGGTGTCTAATGCACAGGTGTTTGTATGGGAGAGAGGGTGCTAATCAATAGCAGTGGGGTGGGTAGTTTTGTACCAGAGATAGACAAGTATATTGGTTTTCATGGTGTGAAAGGTGTAATATCTGACCGAGATTATTAATAAAATTCAATGGGCACTCTTTTTCCCCAATTAGGTCTAGTGGGGGTTTTTAACGAGGCCCGTATATTTTTCAAAAAAAAAAAGTAACTCCAAGAAAAGTAAGAGATTTATATGACCTAGCCTAACGGGAATTCACAATAAATGAGTCCGAAAGACTGAAAAATTTATCACCACAAATCCAATCTAGCATTTACAATTTCAATTTTGTGCTCCCAGGTACGTTAGAAAAGTTTTTTTATAACTATCACAACATAGATTTAATAGCATGTAAATAAGTTCAAGTTAAATGTATCCGCTCTAACTAACAAAAACTGATGACATAAGTAGGGATTTCCACCGAATAATTTTAGTGTTTATAGTTTATGGTTTAGTGTTTGGAATTTTAGGTTTAAGGTTTTTTATTTTTTAAATTGATTAAAATTGGTATTTGATCCGATTATTTAAAAAATTAAAAAATATAATATGTGTGGAAAATAATTTAAATGAAATTTTATTTTAAATAATTTATAATCATATGTTGAGTCCTTAATATTTTTAATCTTTATTAACCAATTTAATGGTGTTCATCGATATTCATCGTTAGTGATGTTCAGCGGTGTTCGTCGAACGTGGTAAACTCATTTGTTGATCTAATATATTTGTTTGAGTTACTGATCAAATTTAAATGTAATTATTTATAGAGTAAACTACACTGGTGATCACCGGACTATATATGAATTTAGTTAATCAAATCATTCAACTACTTAAATAGCATGTCGATTAAGCGACTTGCTATTAAAATTTAATGGAAAAGGTGACATGACAGTTAACATAAATTTACATAATTATATATTTAGTTCTCATTACTTATATAATATACCAATTTAATCTTAATTTTAATTTAATAAATTTAATCAGGAAGATGATACGTGGTGGAAGTAAATGAAATGAAGAAGGCATTGGGGTAACCTGAACACAACATTTAGAGGAGAGTGAATCGTGCCTATACCACTTTGCCAAAGCAAAGATTTAGTTATAGTTTTCAACCTTTAATATATGTACTAACTACTAAATGTGAAATGTATATAGAGAATTGTTTTTTTTTTTAGGTAATGTGGCCTCGTTAAAAACCCCCATTAAGCTTAATTGGGGGAAAATTGGGGGAAAAGAGTGTCAAAATGTATTTATTGAACAAAATTGATACAAAGGTCATGAAGACAAAATACCAATACAAGTTTTTTGAGCATTCTATCAACACCTACAGAAACTACCTTACACCAAATTTAGCAAGCTCATCTGCCATAGTGTTGCAATTCCTTGGAATTTTCTTGATCACCACTCCTAGAGGATGGAAATTGTCTTTCAGAGCCATTACTATTCTTGACGCCATAATCGGTGGCTCCAAATTACCTCGTAGCCACTCCACCACTGTGTCGCAGTCGCTTTCAATGATAAGTCGAAATTTACCCCTCCATTTCGACGAGAGAAACATAGAAAAACCTTCCTGAACAGCCATCAATTCCGCCATGGCTGGAGGAAGAGCTCCACAGGCTTTCGCGAACTGCAACAACACCTTCCCTTCATTGTTCATTAAAACACCTCCGATGCCACCCTTGTCATTCCCTCTAGAAACGACACCATCGACGTTAAGTTTCACCCATCCAATCGGTGGAGGGGACCAGTTGGCCAACGGAACCGACTTCACCTCATCCAGATTTGTATTCGTCGCAAAAAACATATCGACTATCAGGGCGTCCAACGGAATAAGGCAGTTCTTGAACCTTCTTTTTAACCAACATGCCACCCGATATTTGAGGGTCTGATCCAACTGCAGCATGTCTAATTTCTGTGCGTTGAAGACGATCCCATTCCTTCCAAGCCACAACATCCAGATAACGGCGAAAGGTAACAACTTCCACAGCTTCCTGTACTTTACCGGAGAAGCACCATTCTAGGCTTCAATAAACACTATCGGATTGGCGTGTAGAATTCCGTTGTACCCTGTCTTCCCTAATAATTTTCACCATATGCTCCAACTTACTGGGCAGGTGAAAAATAGATGTTATATTCCTTCGATTTCAGACAGGCAAAATGGACATGGAATGTCGGAGATTGAAGCAACGCCTCTCTTAATTAGCTCTGCTTTCACCGGGATTCTTTTTTTCATTACCAACCAAGTAAACAATTCCACCTTCAGTGGAGCTTGTCCCGTCCAGATGAAATTTTTCCAGAAATGGTTATTGGGAATAGAAGCATATATCATACTCTTCAAGATTTTTATCGAAAACGATTCATCGCTTGCTCCCCCCCATTTCACCTAATCGGCCTCTAGCGTGGTTGATCTGAAATTCTTCAAGCAGTTCATCAGTTCAGACCATTGTGAAACCTCTCAATCGAACAGGGGCCTCCGCAAGGGGATGTTCCACGCCCATCCCCCCTCCTTCCTTCCAAAATCTACGATTTCCCCCTCTTTTATGGACGATAGTGCATGGATCCTAGGAAATCTGATTTTCAGCGTTGATTTGCCGATCCAAATATCGTTCCAAAAGGAGATGGCTCTGCCGTCTCCTACCTGCAAAAATAGATTCGATTGCAAACAGATGCTAAATCCATCTTCCTTTAAGTAAGATTTTAATACATCGTTCCAAATCCAAGATGAATGTCTGGATGTATTGGACTTTCGAAGTAAACTGCCTTCGCCATTAGAGACTTTCGAGTTAATAATTCTTCTCCACAATTTATTTGATTCATTCCCATACCTCCAGCACCATTTCCCCAGCAGCACGTTATTCGTTAATCGCAAGTCTGGAATTCCAAGACCTCCGATCTCTCTCGGCCGACAAAGCTCACTCCATTTGATCCAATGTATTCTAGTTTTTTCGGCTGACCCGCCCAAAGGAAATTGGCCATCAATCTGTTCAGTTTAGTTTCCACACTCACAGGTAATTTAAATAGAGACATGAAGAACACAGGTAGGCTAGATAAGACCGATTTGAGCAAGACTAGTCTGCCTCCCATTGAAAGGAATTTCATCTTCCAACAATCCATGTAATTTTCGACCTTTCTCACCACTGGATCCCACATGGCTACAGAATTCCTTTGAACACCTAACGGAAGGCCAAGATAACTTGTGGGAAGGGAGTCCACTCGGCAACCAATGCTCTCAGCCCAGCTCACGATTACATTTCCAGCGGTTCCAATGCCATATACTTTACTCTTATAAAGATTCAACTTCAACCCCGAAGAGATTTCAAAGACTCTCAATATATGTTTCACATTTTGTACATGTCCGAGAGAAGCTCCACAAAAGATAAGTAAATCATCTGCGAATTGCATATGGGAAACTTTTACTTGATCACTTCCTCTCCCCACCGTGAATGCGGAAAATAACCCCGAGCCCACTGCTTTCTTTAACATAAGGTTTAGCGCCTCTCCCACTAAATTAAAGAGTAGAGGGGAGAGGGAGCAACCTTGTCTCAGCCCGCGGGAAATGTTGAAAGACTCCGACGGAGACCCGTTCACGAGAACTGAGATTTGAGCTGAAGATATGCACCGAGTAATCCAGTCGCACCAAGTTTTGTTGAACCCACACTTTTTCAAAATCAGTAGCAAAAACGACCATTTTACTGTGTCGTAGGCTTTTTGGAAGTCGATTTTAAAGGCCACTCCTTCTTTTTTTCCTTGACCATAGAATCAACGACTTCGTTTGCAATTAGAGAGCAATCCAGGATGTGACGGCCAGAGATAAATGTGAATTGAGATTCACCAACTAAGGAGTCCAGAACGTCCTTCAACCTTCTCGTTAGCACCTTTGACATAATCTTATATACTCCACTAATCAGGCTTATAGGACGAAACTCGTCCAAAGATTCTGGATTTTGGATTTTGGGAATTAAAGTGATATATGAATGATTTATGCCCGCCTCTCATTCTTTTCCAGCATGAAAATCCCTGAAGAAACGCATGATGTCCTCCTTCAACAACGGCCAAAATTTCTTGAAGAATGCCATATTTATGCCATCGGGGCCACGTTTTGTTTCCGTCCGTAGAAGAGATTACCGACCACACCTCCTCTCCGGTGAAATTTCTAACTAGGAAATCTGCCTGCACAGTAGATATCCGATTGAACTCTAAGTTAAAGTCTTCGACATCAATAGCATGTTTTCTGTTGTAGAGATCGGAGAAGTGATCCCCAACAGCTTGTTTGATGCGTTTCGGATCCTTGACAATTTCCTCGCCCAATCTCAACGAATTAATAGAGTTGGTTTTTCTCCTTGTCGAAGCAGTGAGATGGAAAAACCGTGTATTCCTAGCGCCCTCGCTGAACCATTGTAGTCGCGATTTCTGCAGCCACTGACTCTCTTCTCGTCGATACTCTTGCCACAACTGACATCTTAAGTGTTGTAGTTTCTGCCAAACTGTATGATCAAATCTACCTGCTTGGATATCTAATTCCAGTCTTGTTATATTGCTTTCCAATTCCCTGATAGATTTCCCTGATTTTACCAACCCATTACCGTCCCATTTCTTTAGAGCGAACTTGGAGACTCTTAACAGACCTTTAATCCTCATGCTCGGATACTTTTTTTTCTCGATCTCCCTACTGCCTTGGTCACACACTCCTCAAAACCAGTTTCGGCAAACCAAGAGTTCGCTATTCTAAAGGGTTTCGGACCCCGGTCAGTTCCATCTTCGATGAGGCAAACCGCACAGTGATCGGACAAGGATTTCTCCAACACTCTCTGTGACACGTTTGGAAAAACTAATAAAAACTCTGCTGAAGTCAGAAATCTATCCAATCTGACAAACGTCGGATGTTCCTTATTATTACACCAAGTAAATCGACCCCCATAGAGGGGGAGATCCATGAATTCCAAGTCCAAGACGAACTCTCTGAACTTTTCCATCAGTGTTTTGTTTAAAGAAAGACTGATTTTCTCATCCGGATTAAAAAACAAATTCCAGTCTCCTCCTGCGCACCAAGGAATTCTCCACCTACTGACAAAATTCTTTATCTCGTTTAGAAAAGCTCCTTTTTCGGTATCAACTGATGGCCCATATATGTTAAGCAACCCACATTTGAACTTATTGATCGTAAAGGTGCCAATCAAAGCGATGTACCTGGGATTTATAAGTACATTGTCCGCCTTGAATACCTCTGTGTTCCAAAGACTGATCAGTCCCCGTGAAGACCCAACTGCCGGGGAAAACGCCATTTCCAAATCATTGTTGTTCCACAATATCCTGCATAAGTTCCCTTTAAATTCTTCCATCTTCGTTTCTTGAAGAAAAACAATGTCCGACTTCGAATTCCGAATCGTGCTTCTCACCGCCCGCATCTTCTCCTTCCTTCTTAGTCCTCTAACATTCCAAGTTAATATTGACAAACCCATAATATAATCCTATTACCACTGGAGGACATAGCATTTAACAGCATCCCCTTGAAGCCCTCTCCAGTTCGCAAATCTTGTTCAAAAGCGCCGTCTTTCCTCCCTTAAACAAAAATTCTAGAACTCTACTCACCCCCCAAACAACTTATGCTTCTATCTTATCCAAAGAGATATTGTCGTCCGAATAGGAGAGATGAGATTTACCTCCTAAATTGAGGGAAGACCCAACCACCGCTTCTCTGGCCTTTTGTCTCAGTTGTCTCATAAACTTAGCGTTGTAAAAGCCCCTTTCTTTATTAACCACTCTTCTACCCTCCGATTGTGAGCGGTCAGTTTGATTGTTCGTGGCATAGCTATCTTGTACAACCGACCCAAAGCTCCTGTTTATCTGTTGTATTTCCTCAGATGAGTCAGGAATCACATGTTTTAAATCAAGGATATGGGCCGACATCTGTTGGTTCGGAGCCAAATCCACTAGCGGGTTGGGGTCGACACTTAAGGCCCGCATTGGGATATGGCCCACATCCAATTGACCAGGCCCAGAACATACCGACCCCATACCAGCCGCCATGTCCACTCCATTAAAAACTGTTGCTTCCTGGTGTTCTCTGAGAATGTCCGCATTTATGTTGGAGGAATTTGACACGTAGCCTGCATTGATATCAACCTCAGAATCCTCAACATTCCTTCCTTGGGACTGGGCGAAAAGTCCGACAGATGTACCATCCTCTTCCCTAGGTGTTGAAGATGAAACGGCGTCAGCCTCGTCGCGACTTTTTGGATTCAGGCCGCCCTCACCCTCGCCGGAAGAATCAACGTGAATCTGAGTTCCGTCCTTTGATTTGTCTTCTCCATCTTCTCCCCTTGCACTGGAGTTTTCCGGCCACACATCGGCGTAATTGTTTTCTTCCATAGGTTGGTTACATTCCGTTGTTTCCAAATCGTAAATCCCTGCCCTGACCTCAATACGAAAATCAATTCCCATTGCCGTCACTCTAAAATTCTCCGGAATGTCTAAACGGCTGGCCACTCTGATTGTGGTGAAGGCCATATCGACTCTTTCTTTTGTAGAGGTACAATCTTCCACCCGAATGAACTTTCCCCATCTGCTACAAATCCTTCTAAAGAAATCCTCATTCCAGCAGTGCAAAGGGACACCACTCATGCGAACCATCACAAAGTGGAAAGGGATTCCATCGACCAGCAAGGGTGCTAAATGTTTAAACCAGAAGCCAATCTCGTCTCTCTTCCTTTCCCAGTTACGAATCATCTCTTCTTTCGATTGGAACCGGATGATCACGGAATTGTATTCGTCGCACCACATTTGAACCTTAGCATTTATGCCTTCAAAGTCCAGCGCCTGTTGGACAATGCCTATCTCGAAAGAGTTCTTCAACATCCCCACCATACATCCTTTTAGCCAATCATAGTTCTCCCTGGGAATGCTCATCTTAAAAAAATCACCGTCAAAGAAACCAATCTTCAGACCATCCCTGACCTCATGTTCCTCGCCACCCCGATTGCTGCCGTTGGATACGTTTCTGAGAAGAGCCTCTTTGAAAGACGCCCCCTTTGTATTGGTGTCCTTGAAACCTTCCTTCACATTTCTAGTGTTCTGATGACTATTGTTCCTCTCTGACCCATCCGAGTTGACTGTATTGCTTTTTGTTGCATTACTCCTCCATCCACCATCACCACCTTCTCTCGGGTATTTTGCTTCCGATACCCTAACCACCATTTTGTCTATGATTGTGTTGTTCATCCTTTCAATAATCTTATCCATCTCCCTTCTGCTTGCCGTTGTTACAAATGCAAACATTGACTTTCTATAACTTGCTCTCCTTTTCACCACCGGTATGAAAACTCTCAGGATTCTTCCATAATAACCAAACAACTCCTTTAAAGCTCCTCTAGATACCCTCTTGCTTAGATTGTTAACGAACATTGTCCATCCTCTCTCCTGCTGCTTCCAACCTTGAGACGTTCTGTGATGATCCACCTTTTCTCTCTGCCGGTAGGCTTCCCACCTTTTCTGATGTTTCTGCTGTTGCCAACCCTCCGCTGACTAGTAAGAAACGAATTGGCTCCGATTAGTATAAACGTTGCACTGAATAATGCCCCCGAAGTTAACACAACGCCTTTAAAATTTGTAAGTAAAGGGCCATCAATAGAATAATAATAGTAATAAGGAAAATTTTACAATGGACGATGCACACTGTTGCATACTACTAATGCAAAACAGTGCTACACACCATTAATTTTTTTTACTCTTAAATTATTATTAATAATTTCAAGGATTAAACGTCTTTCTATGACCATACACAATATATATATATGACATAAAGTAAAAAAAATACCCTCAATGTTTTATTGAATAGTCACGTTAGTCCCTATTCTTTTTTGGAGCAATTCAATCCTCAATGTTTTATTATGGGTCAAAATGGCTCATTTGCGGACGAAAATTGTTAGAAAACTGATGGTAAACAGTTTGAAATGACTTGATAGAATGATACGTTAACAGAAAAAATTGTTTATATTTTATATAATTTTATAAAATTATTTTTTACTGGTGTAACCTTTTTTTCAAGACAACATATACATCTATATGATACTGACATGTCAGTGTGCACTGCCAACTCTTAAAAGTTACACTTGGATCACTCAATTATGAGTAAGGTTACATTTGGGTCACTCTTCATATTTTAAAAAAATTATATCAATTTACTCATTTTTCATCCAAATCACTTGTATACCCTCGTTAACACTAGAGTACTTCATTTGAAATCATTAATAATACACAAATTGATATATATATTTTTTAAATATGAAAGGCGACGCAAATGTAACCTTACTGGCCCAAGTATAACTTTTAATAGTTGGGTGAGCCAAATGTAACCTTACCCATAATTGAGTGACCCAAGTATAACTTTTAATAATTGAATGAGCCAAATGTAATCTTACCTATATTTTTTTGCTTGGTAAATATATTTTATTATTAAAAAACTAAATTTTCCCTGCTGCGTGTCTTATTAAAAATCTCCCCAAACTTAGGTGTGAGAAAAAAATACAATGCAATCGAAAAAACAAAAGAACATCAATGCTGAAAACGATATTAAGAATGCTGCAGAAACTAACTAATCACCAAGAGTACTTCATTTGAAATCATTAATTAATTTAATACACAAATTGATATATTTTTTTTAAAATATGAAAGGCGACGCAAATGTAACCTTACTGACCCAAGCATAACTTTTAATAGTTGGGTGAGTCAAATATAACCTTACCCATAATTGAGTGACTCAAGTATAACTTTTAATAATTGGATGACCCAAATGTAATCTTACCTATAATTTGTTTTGCTTGGTAAATAATATTTTATTATTAAAAAACTAAATTTTTTCTTGTGTGCTTTATTAAAAACCTCCTCAAACTTAAGTGTAAGAAAAAATTACAATGCAATAAAAAAACAAAAGAACATCAATGCTGCAAACAATATTAAGACTGCTGCAGAAACTAACTAATCACAAAGATTAGACAAACTCATCATCCGATTCCACGACTAACATTCCACTTCCAACCCAGTCAGCTTCTATAAAAACCTCTGGCACAAGTTTGATTGCCATAAGTTCTGCAAAATTTGCTCCAGAACAGAAAACTGGTCCAGAGAATTTAGCCTTGATTATCCCTTCCTTCATACGAAAAATTCCTCTACAGCCTGCAGCCCCTTTCTTATAAACGCTATCTACATTACACTTCACTTCCCTCCGCCCCAATATAACTTTTAATAATTGAGTGACTGAAATATAACTTTACACATAATTAAGCGATGTATGTTGTAGTTTACCCCTATAAATATCATACACTTGTGGAGCAAATCTACATCTTTCCAACGGAGCAACCATCACGGCTACATCTACAAACAGTGCTTTAATAAACAAAACAAAAAACTCAACATTAAAACCAATATTAATTATAACCTTATAAATAATTATAATTAAATTTAAACAAGTCAAAAAAAATATATTCAAATATATTAAATATTTAATAAATAATAAGAAGTACTTGTCAACCCGACTAACTCAAGTTTTTTCGTTTGACCAAATATTTGCCCTAATTGAATAATTATGTATTTAGACATGTGTAATAGAAATAAAATAAGGGTTTTATTTTGATGCACAAGCTGTGTAAATTTTTTTTACACGTTCTTTTTATAAAATTTAAAATCTAAATCACAAACCCTAGCAACCTAAAACCTAAGCCCTAAATCTTAAACTCTAAATTCTAAATTATACCCATAAACTTTAAATTATATACCCTACATACTAAACCCTAACCTAAAATCCTAAACCTTAAACCCTAAAATTAAAGGGCTTGTGTAAACTTTAGTTTACACAAGCTTGTGCATCAAAGTATTTTCCATAAAATAAACTGTTAAAGTTATTTTATATTAAGGAATGCTGGTAAAAAAAAACTAATTCGTTCCGATTCGAAAACATTGTCACAAAGCAGCAGCCAATTTCAATTTTCAATGGATATGATTGAAACTCGGGGAAAGCTGACTATTATAAATAGTGAACACTAAATATGGCGGTTCCAGAAAATTGGCAATTTCTTCTCCTTTTACATGATTTCAGTTAAAGTTCCGCAAAAAGACTTGCTAAGGGATGTCATTTTATTTTCAACAATTAATTAGTTTTAGAAGTAGTTGTTGAGTTGAACAGGTTGTAAATAACTCGAAATCGACTCGATCAAAACTCAATTTATATTCGACTCGAATTTGAGTTCGACTCGAGTTCTTAATGAGTCAGGTTGAGCAAGTTTCGGCTCGACTCGATAAGTTCGCGTGCAACTCGTTATATTTTTTTAATAAAATTTTAATAATTTTTTTGTGCTACCTTAAGAAATTATATTCTAAGAAATTTAAATGCTAGCGGAAAACTCTAAAAAAATAGTGACTTGCTAGGTAATTTACCAATAAAATATTTGATTTCAATTTTTCAAAACGTTTTGTATTTCTCGAAAATTTCAAAAGTTAATTAGTATTAATAAGAAATCAAATTATATTAATCAGCCTTTCCTTATTTTTTATTAAGGGTAATCTTCACCCGTGGTCCCTTTTGTTTGAAGTTTTTCTATTTTAGTCACCCGAATTAAAAAAAAAAAATTGGTCGTTAACCTCCGTTAACTAAAACAAATTGAGTTGAGAGGATCATCTCATAATATCCCTTCAACAATACATGATCCGAACTAATTATTCAATGGATCATATACCAATAGTTATACAAAAAAAATGTCATTTCTCTTAAATAAACTTTAACATTTTTATTATTATATACATAATTACATTTTACTTAGCAAAACAATATACATAATTTTTTATATGTATTTTACATTTCAATTTCAGAGGGAAAACTAATAATAATAATAATAATAATAATAATAATAATAATAATAATATTATTATTATTATTATTATTATTATTATGCTCGCCCCTAAAGACAAAGAGTATAATTTTTTTATAATTATATTTACTTTAAAAAAATAATTAGAAAAAAGAAAGAGAAAATGTGCTCTTAATAAGTATTGAACTCACAACCTAAATGAAAGAGAAACATGTCAACTAAAAATTTTTAATCACTTATTTTTATATTGTTTACAATTAAAAAATATAACTGAAAGGCTACAATTATATTCAATTAAGACGTCACACAAGTTATCAATTTACAATGATTTACTAAATATGTCACATTTGTGTATATAAAACTAATTATACCTAATCTAATTATCGGGTGATTTTTCAAACCCATTCTTAATTTTTTTTCTTGTGCTATAGCAAGTTTGTACCTTTTAACGTAAATAAAACCTTTTGTTTTTTTTTTTGAAAATTTTTAAATCTAATTTTAATCCTACCTAGAGAAGAGGAGAATGAGATTCTAGGGGAAAAAAGATGAGTGTTCTTTGTGAGTCTAAAACTCATAATCTAAGGAAATACAAGGGAACAAAGATGAGCAGTTTAGCCAACCGGCTAAATGTGTTTGCTCCCTCTTATCTAATTAAATACAAATCAATGGATAAGATCTTATTAGGGTATAAAAGATATGTAGGGGAGTATTTAAATAAAATGATATATATATATATAATGTGAGTTAATAATTAGATATGGATTGAGATTTGAGGTTAATTAAGAATAGATTTACTTTCCCTTTTCTCTTTTTTTTCTTATAAAGGAGTAGAAATGGTATTATATAAAAAGTAGGCATTGGGAGGTTGAAATAGGCATTGCCAATCCAGTCTAATCCAAATTACATATACTTTTACAGGTAATACAATGGGTTCTGTTTCACTAAAATGCTGCTTTCTGGGTCTTGTATGCTTGGCCATCTTCTTCTTCAACATAGGTACGTAAACTCCTTGCCCATTTCTATCATTCATCAAGCTCTAAATCAGTTAATAAACGAATATATATAATTATATGTAAGTTTCTTTCATTTTTTTCGTTTTGGGGTTTGGTTTTGAATGTCGATTATTATTTGGGGTTTCAGAGAAAACAAGTGCAGAGGCGTGGGAAGCAGTGATGGGGCCATGTTCACAGTACGAAGATTGCAACCAGTATTGCCTCTCCAATGGCTTCCCTTTGGGGGGTTTCTGCAAAACGTTGAACCCAACTGCTCCACCTTTCTGCTTATGCAAATACACATAGTCCTCACCTCTTTATTCTTGTATTAACTGAGAATTTGAATAAAAAATATTGAGAATTTAAAATTCTTGGATAAATGCTTACATAATTACTTCTAAATATTATGGTTTGTCTTTCTACATTGCTAAGATTTGGATTTATAATTATTATCTCTACCAACGATATAAAATTGGATTGGAGGTCGAATCAGTTTAACTTTCAGATTTTTTGTTCAACTGATTCAATATATATAATTTTTGAGTCGGTATTCGATCGGATCGAGTTGAGTGACCTAAGGCATTCAAGTGAGGGGATAGTATAAGTTCGTGATCTCTTTTGCCGTGTGTCTCAAAGGACATGTCAGGGATTTTCAATATTAAATTTACTCTCAATCATGTTTGGTGTTTTTACTTTATATGCATTTGTAATTGTAGTTTGCTATGCAATTTCATTTGCAATCCCAATGTTGCACTGGATGTCTACCTTTCATTTGCTTGCTTTAGCTGCTTATATCAAATATACTGCTTTATAGAGGTTATTTGCTTGCTTTGCATGTATGTTCTTGCACTTGTTTACTTATTGTATTACTTTTAGTTTATTGAATAAGTTTTTTATGGCTTATACAAAAATGTTTTGATCATTTTATTTTTTTAAAGAGAATAATTCAAATAAATTAATTTGATTTGGTTAATTTAACGTTCCTGAATAGATTACACTTAACAGAAAGTATAAAAACAAAATACGCAAAAAGTATACGACTGCATAGGAGAGGCATGTTAACAGTGGAAAGTAGAAAAATTATATTATGGGTCTGGCTTACCATATTAGACATGAATGATGTTCGCGGTTAATCAAAATACTATAACGGTTAACTTATAAGTTATATTTTTAGTGCAAAAGTTATATTTTTTTAATGTAATTAGAGGAAAAATGCATCGAAAATGTATCTAAGAATGCATATAAAATTAGAGACTCATTGTTTGTTAATAGTTAACTAACTGTTAACCATGAACACCCCTAGACATGATCCTAGCCAATAAAAATCAACCACTACATATTTTTTCATGTCATTTTTTCAACTAGTTAATCTTCACTAATATTTTTTACATATCTTTTAAAAAGCATTTTTTTAAAAAGTTATTATAAATAAAAAATGACATAAATAAAAAATAATGTAATGATTAATTTTTATTAGTACGGACCATAACTTATGTGATAAGGTACAGCCATAATATAATTTCTTGTGAAAAATAGAAAATGAAACAATGTTGACGTGTCATGCAGTCATTGCATATGAAGTCGTGGATGGATCATGGACCCCAGACTCAGAACGTGAGCACAAACACCCTCCATCATCCAAACTGACCCATATGAATAAATAAAATATTGCAAATTGCACGGTACGGAATAAAAAAAGCACACTCCAAGGCCATATCCAATAAAGATCCAAATCCAATAACCTAAGGAAACAGAGATGACTCAGAGGAAACGTGGCAGCACCCTACGTGTCTGTCAGATATGGAAACGTACCACCATGGTTCAAGTAGTGAGGAATCGCGGTATCCATAGTTGCCTGCACAGCAACAACAGACAAGACATCAGACTTGGGAAGGGAAATAGAAGAATAATAGTAAAGAGCTTCGTTGGGTTACTTGGGTAGTTATAAGGTGAAGCACTCTTACAATGCTGTTAAAATAAGAAAATTTTACATAATTTTTTATTTAAATAATAAAAATTTAATTTATAATATAAAAAATTTGTATAAATATACAAATCTTTACCAAAATAATAAATATTTATGTAATTACACAAATTTT
Source organism: Hibiscus tridactylites (assembly GCA_958450335.1). NCBI lineage: Eukaryota > Viridiplantae > Streptophyta > Magnoliopsida > Malvales > Malvaceae > Hibiscus > Hibiscus tridactylites. The sequence goes on along the minus strand of OY288268.1, from coordinate 100,073,022 downwards.
TAATCAGACGATAAGAATTTTAATTTTTATAAAAATTCTTACCAATCCTACATAAATTTTTACAATTTCTTATAAAAATTTATGTTTGTTGCATTTTTTGTTAGACTTTCCCACCCTTGCTTTTATTATTTAATAAATAAAATTGTATTGGTGGGGACTGGGGGTTACGTCAGATTTGCATGGGACACGTATCTGCAATATGAGAGCTCCGCCGCTTCGCCCACGAATCCCTCTCCAATCTTGAGTCGGTCCATTTTTCTTCTAAAATATAAATAAAACCCTCTTTATCTGATTGGTGAGAATTTAGTAGTTGCAGAGTTTCCTTTAACAAATTGTAAATTGTAATTGTGTGTCTCACTCAAGTCATAGATCTGAACCCAAGTTTTCATTTCAAACTCATAAAACTTGATGTTTAATTTGGGTATTAGATACAGACAACATAGATGATAAGATTTCTGTTGCTAATATTACATCATTTATTTTGTTTCTTTCCCTTACAGTATGAACGTAACGCTTCAAAGTTTTTTTTACGTGCCAAATACCATGTTCCATTGAATTCATTCACCTTATTTAACAAGTATTTACAACAATATGTATTTCATGATTTCAACATAAATTAAATTATATGAATGTCGTCATCTAATAGCTGTACCACAATGGATCATTCGATTATTATAATATTTTTATATGAAAACTCATGAATTTCTCTCCTCTAGTTTATTATTGTTTTTATTTAATCGAAACAAAACAAATGGTTTTGTTTTTCTTCAATTTAAATGTAAAATAGGATTCTAACTTCATTTTAAAGCAATGGTCATTCACCATGAATAAAATGAACGAGAAGCAAATGCTGGGCCATTTTTTTTCTTCCAATTTTTTAATTTATGGTGTAGAGTAGTAAATTTCACATCAACTATTTCGCTTGTCTAATGTGTTACAGTGATGTAACATAAGAGAAAATATAACACTGAAATAATCAACACTGTAATTCATATCCAAAGTGATTGGTTATTTTCAATAAAAAGTTCGAAAATGATATTTTTCATTTGATAAATTTACTATAATCATTTTTTATTTTTTAATGAAGAGATGTTAATACTTTAAAGAAAAATATTAAAATTATATATCATTTTTTTCTTAAATGTTTAATGTTATAGTTGAACTTTGATTAATACAATTATATATATAATTTTAATTTTGATTTAATTGTAACATGAGACTTTGATTTTAATTCAATTATATACTTGTAAAATAAATAAGTTCATTTGATTTATATTAGATATAATTATTTATGTACAAAATATCTAAACGTAAAATGATGATATAATAATAACTTGTGGAAATTGTATAAACTAAAATTTTATGTATATAATTGCACAATCAAAATTTATTATTATTTTTATTGGATAAAATGATTGTTTATTTACCCAAGAAGCAATAAACTGTTAAAAAAACGAAAAATTTGTTATTAACATTACACACAGAGATGGCCATTTGACCCATACTCAATGAATTTCAACTCGACCTAATCTTATAGGGTCGAGTTTTTTTAAAAAAAATTTTGGATTTAGGTTTAGTTTGGGTCTGGTTTTTTAAGGATGAGGTCGGGTCGGGTTGCGTTTAGATTTAAGGTAAAAAATATCAGACCCGACCCAAGATAATAGTTTAATTTTATTATAAATACTTAGATATAATTGCTACAATGTCCATCTATATAATATATATTTGAAAATTCTCTAGCGCTTGACGAGCTTTGACGAGCACCGATGAACACCAATAAATTAGTTTATAAAATTTTTAAGTTTAAATTACTTAATGGGTAATTATAATTTTTTAAAAAATTAAAAGTGTAATTTAATTAAAATACATTTTTTAAATTTTAATTTTATTTTAAACATTATTAATTAAAATAATTTATCTCCAAATCAAAGAACCCTAGGTATTTTTCTTTGAAATTAACCTAATTGTCGACGTCGACAACCGCCGCCGCCGACCACCGCCACCGTCGACCGCCTCCAACCGCACCGTCATTGTTTCCCTTCCTAGGTCGGCGATGGTCGGCAGCGACGACGGCAATTGAGTTAATTTCAAAGAAAAATACCTAGGATTCTTTGATTTGGGGATAAATCATTTTAATTAATAATGTTTAAAATAAAATTAAAATTTAAAAAATATATTTTAATTAAATTACACTTTTAATTTTTTAAAAAATTATAATTATGAATTAAGTACTTTGGATTTAAAAATTTTATAAATTAGTTTATCGGTGCTCGTCAAAGCTCATCGAGCATAGAAGAACTATATATATATATATATATATATATATATATATATATATATATATATATTTCAATTATCTCACTAGTTTATCTAATAAAGTTAGAATAATTATTATAACTCTCCCTCTTTATTTGTATTTTTACAATTAGCTCCTTATTTTTCGAATAATAATAAAAAATTGTTATTTTTTATTTATGTCGGGTCGGGTTCGAAATTTTACTCTAAAATTTGGGTTCGAGTGGAAGACCGTAAAATATCAGGTTCGGGTTCAAAATTTTACTCTAAAATTCGGGTTGAGTTTAGATGGATGCGTTAAATTTTTGGGTTGAGTGCGAATTGACCGAAAAACCAACCCAACCCATGGCCATCTCTAATTACACATTTTAACTAAACTTCCTGTGTAATTTTAATATTTATCCCTAAATTAATTTTTTAATTATATGATAGAATTTAAATATTATCATTGTAACTTAACTAATGGTTGAAGGTTTAATCTTTATTTTTGGCATAGACAGCTCTTTTTAATTTACGGTCCAACAAAAACATGCAAGATTAATCTTTGAATTTGCTGAAATAAATATCTTAAAAAAATTAAAATATTATTATCATTGTAAACATAGATATCAAACATAATAAAAATAACATATAAATATAACTAGTAATCAATGATGATATTTTGTTTTAAACATAACTCATGCATGCGCTCAAAGTCACCTCAGAATTTGGAGTTTGTTTAAAATGAGCAGGAATTGAATCAGAAGAAACGACATGAATAATTGAAAAAAATGGACATGATTAAAAAGTAACAAAACTTGAAAATTGAAAAAGAAATAAAGTAGAGGGAATCAACCACACTGTCTTCAATTTTGGACTTGAAGGCTGATGCACCGTTGGTATGCACCAGTGAAGAGGGAACGCATGGCTGGTTGCACAAAATCCGGAGTTGAGAAACTAGCCGCACCAGGTTTTGTTTTTCCTTGCGGTTTCTTTTCCAAATTCCACTCCCCCTCTCTCCTCTTTATCTACCCCTCTCTCACTTCTCTTTAAAGTATAATTCCCCCCAAAACCAGAAGAAAGGTTTTCAGACATATGTAGTACCAAGTTCCGATTAGGATTATCCGGAAAACACACGAGTGCTTCAACTTTCCGAGGTTCTACACATGTGGGTGTCTTCTAAAATGGTCTGTTAACCAACACAAGCTCCGATTAGGATTATGTGATATATGTTGAGGTTTCTGTAGAATTATGTGCATTGAGTTCATTGTTGTAAAGAATTGTTTGTTTGATTTGGGAGTGGGATAATTGTTTATTATTTTCGACGGAATCCATGATAAGGAAGCAGATGGTTTATGTTGCCTGTTGAGGTTTTCTTTTCTGATATAGCTAAAGCGGGCCCTTTTTCACTCTTTTGCTTCCTTAATTAGATACAATATTTTGATGTTTTCCTCCAATTTGCACTTATCCGTACACAGAAGAAAGAAAAACCCTATCCTTTCACTATCTATTCTCTCTCTATAAAAAGATCTCATTTTTTTTATAATATTTTTGGAACAAAAAAGGAGAGATATTGGATTATGAAAGGTGTACAGCAGCAGCAGCAGCAGCAAGAGATGGTTGGTGAAGATCTGCATGCAGGCGGTGGAACCGAAGGGAACCGTTCAGTGTTTGATGGTGTTGTTGAGGTTGAAAGAGCAATGGGTGGTGAAGAAAGAGAGATCTGGCTTGGTAATACGCACCAAGATGACGAATTGCTCGATGTTAACGATGCTTCTATTTTCTATGCCGATTTCCCTCCTCTTCCTGATTTCCCTTGCATGTCGTCATCGTCGTCTTCTTCGTCGGCTCCGGCACCCGTCAAGGCCATTGCATGTTCCTCCTCGGCTTCCACAGCATCGTCTTCGTCTTCCGCGGCATCTTGGGCGGTTTTGAAGTCGGATGCTGATGAAGATATGGAGAGGAAGAATCATGCTCACCATCAGCAGCAACAGCACCAGCACCAGCACCATGGTCAGCATGATCCGGCTGCGTTATCTTCCACCGCCTCCATGGAGATACCTCAGCCGCCAGATCAGAACATCGTGGACGGCGTCGATTGTATGGACGTTATGGAGACGTTCGGGTACATGGATCTGTTTGATAACAACGATTTCTTTGATCCGTCTTCGATATTTCACCATGACGATACTGGTCTAGAAGAGTTCCAACAAGATCATTCACAGAAACAGCAGCAAGAACATGAGTCGACTCAGCAGCAGCTAGAGCAAGGAAAAAACGAAGGGCAGAGCCAAGAAGATAAAGCTTCAGATGATCTAGCCATGGTGTTCTTGGAGTGGCTCAAGTCCAACAAAGAGACGGTCTCAGCAGAGGACTTGAGGAGTGTTAAAATAAAGAAAGCCACCATAGAGTGTGCCGCCAGGCGTTTGGGTGGAGGCAAAGAGGCGATGAAGCAGCTCTTGAAGCTTATTCTTGAATGGGTCCAGACCAATCATCTTCAAAAAAGGCGCTTCAAAGAATCAACCGATAATCTCCCTTACCAATACTCTAACCCAAACCTCAACTGCAATTCCATCTTACCATCGGAATCAAACTCTTGTTTTTCTCAGCCAGCATGGATTCCACCACCACCTTACGTAACTGATCCGGCGCCACCGTTGCCAGGTTTCGCACCGGTCGTTGGGTATATGGGTGACCCTTTTGCAAATGGAGCAGCACCTAATGTTACTACCCACGGCCACCACCCTTACCAGCCCCCAACAGATTATCAAATGCTGGACTCAGCTCAAACATGGCCACCTTCACAATTTGCTTTGGCTTCTCAATACAACTCATTTCAAGACAATAATCTCCACCAAGCTCCACTTCAGCAGCCTTCTGCTTTTCCTTATGTGAACCAATATCCGTATCAGTATGTTCCGGGCCATAATAATGATCAAAGGTTAGTAAGGTTGGGCTCATCCGCAACGAAAGAGGCAAGAAAGAAGAGGATGGCTAGGCAGAGAAGGTTTGCATCACACCATAGGAATCACAGTCATCATAATAATCAACAAAACCAGCTCCAGAACCGGAGTGTTGATCAACATCAAAGGCTTGTGAATGATAATTGTGCCCAAGCCAACCCCGGAAACTGGGTTTATTGGCCGTCCGTTGCTCCAAACCCTCCGGTTCTTCCCGGTGATGTCACTATGGTGCACCCTGTGGAAAGACCGGCGGCCATACAAGGACAGACTTATCAGCAGCGGCAAGTGGCACCAGACAAACGACAAGTCGGTTCTTTGATCATTGACCGTTATTTATTATTATCATCAGATTCCTCAAGTTAAATGTAGAAACGTAATTAATGATAATGTTTTTGCTTTTGGGGTTGTTTTTTAGGGATGGAAACCAGAGAAGAACTTGCGGTTTCTTTTGCAGAAAGTTTTGAAGCAGAGCGATGTGGGAAATCTTGGAAGAATAGTGCTGCCAAAGGTTGGATATAATTATTTTCTATGGATGATAATTAGAGTCTTCTCTCTTTCAACAATGATTAATTTTAGCATTTCTTTTGTTGCTTTTCAATCCAAACCAGAAAGAAGCAGAAACTCATCTTCCTGAGTTGGAAGCAAGAGATGGGATCTCCATAGCCATGGAAGACATTGGAACATCTCGGGTTTGGAACATGCGCTATAGGTATTCTAAAATTTAGCTTTGCTAATGCTGTTTTGATTGTCTCTTCTTTTCCCTTACACAACATTAGTTCTAAATCAACTTTTCTGTTTCCTGTCTTTGTTTTTTCTTTATCTTTATGGAGTTTCAGATTCTGGCCAAACAATAAAAGCAGGATGTATCTTCTCGAAAATACAGGTGCATGAACCATTTCAGACTTGTTGATTTTTCAAAAGGAAACTCCAGTATTTATCATATATAACATGCTAACGCTCAAGTAATTCCAGGGGATTTCGTGAGAACAAATGGACTCCAAGAAGGAGATTTTATAGTCATATATTCAGATGTAAAATGTGGCAAATATGTAAGTAAATTCTCACCACTTATTTAGACAGGCATATGATATATCCTATTGAAAATGAACTAAAATGGATCTCATCACAGTTGATACGCGGAGTAAAAGTCCGGCAGTCGGGGACCAAATCGGAGACTAAAAGACCAGGAAAATCCCAGAAAAACCAGCATACAAATTCTCCGGCTGTCGCTGCTGTCAACGGTTTGTTACCGACGCCCATCACACAAGCAGTAAGGTAATAGAGAGGGGGAAACCAAAAGAAAGAGGGTGCATTCGGAAGCCATTGCCATATTTCCATTGTTGCATGGACAAGTGGACGATCAAAGATCATCTTTTCGATTGGATTCTCAGAAGTCACATTGGTTTCTCCGTCAGATGTTAGGGATTGGAACCTAACTGTTGTCTCAGGTTTAATTACTACAGAGAATTATCGTATCTGTGTATGTGTTTTGACTTCATACTCTACTACTGTAAAGTGTGTTTAAAAAACTATACTACTGCGTACTACTATACTACTAGTATATTACTCCTACATATATGAGAATGTATTATATGAAGCGGGCCAGCTACTTGTTCATCGGTGACCGGGAAGTGTTTCATGATAATTATCAGCTAATAATTTCATAATTCCGCAACTAATATATTTGGTGATGGTGTTATTGCCGAAAGCTTCGTTTTAGTTGTGAAGAGTTATATGAGGGTAGGTGTACGGTGCGGAATAGTCGTGGTACGGCTAATGTGGTACTAATGTTACAAAGTACGAAACCGTATTGAAAATGTTAATTTTTTAGGGGTGGGCAAAAAATCTGAACCTGATCGGATCCGGTGAATTTTTACCCGAAATTGGTTCCGGTGGGACCGAGACTGAATCTAAAATTTAGGTCACTATTGTAATTGGAACCAGAATTGGATCTTGGTTTTTTAGACTCGGTACTCGGTGGGTACCCAATGGGACTGAGACCAGTATCAGATATCTGATACTGGTATAGTACCGAATGACGTTAAAGATGATGAAAACAACTGAAGTCGTTCCTTTATTTTTCTTTATGTATGAATATTATGAGTATTACTCGTTTTAAAACTTCAACCTTCAAGCCTACAATATTTTAACTTTGTTAATTAATATAATTATTGATAGTTAAAATTTCTTTCTCGCTGTTGCTCAAATTTAATTAATAATAGACTAATTGATCGGGTATCTGGTATTGGTACCGATTCCCTCTAGTACTAGGATCAGTTTTTGAAATTTTGAATTCGGTCTAATCAGGACTGGTTCTAATTTTCAAAAACCGGTGGTTACCCGAATCATGACAAATTTTAGACAAATTGGTCGGGTACCCGGTCTTGCTCACTCTTAATATTTTTAATAATATTTTCGGTTGGTGTTTCGCGACAGTATTGATACTTAGAAATAAATTTTGATATTTACAAAAATTTAAAATGTAATGAGTTAAAATTTATAAAAAGTGATAAATATTGATAGTTGAAATTAAATTTCGATAGTTATTCATTAATTAAAATGTTATCAGAAAGTAATATTTTTATTTTTTGTATTTCATGTCTTGTAACATTTTAGATTGATGTATGCTTTAAGCTACACTCAATTGTTACATGATTATTTATTTACTTGAGCTGGTGAAAGATCCTTAAAAATGTCAGTACTGCACTATATTTTCATCATCTACTTTATCAAATTCAACTAATTTCAGCATTTTATGAGTCAATTAACTATATTATCTTAAATTATTATTTTTCTCATCAAATTAATATTAATTTTATAACTTTTATTTGGTTTAGGGCGGGAAAAAATAAACTTGAAAAAATTAAATTATTTACCTTATCATAAATTCGACTCGACTAATTCAAATAAAAATTTGAATAATTCGAAAATTTTAATTTTTTGTAATTATTAGATTAATTTTTAAGTTAAAGTCTTTCAATTATATATATATATAAATATATTGTATTGATAGAAAATTGTTTTAATTTGAACTAATTAGTACCATAATACAAAAATGAACTATACCCTAGTATGATTGGAGTGTTTGACTCGCCCGCCGCCGCCCCTTCAAATCCACGTAAACACCGTCGCCTGGAAGAGAAACCACCGGATGAAGGCAACCCGGGTGCCAGATCGGAGGGTTTCGAGATACCCTCTTACAAGGACTCTTTGCTGCATGGAGAGCCTGCGGGCCCGTCTGAAGAAGAGGAAATCCTGGATGATGAAGACTTTGAACTTGAAGAAGGGGACGTTACTCGTACTGTTGTCGATGGCCTCGTCGCCATAGATTTCTCTGACCGTGTACAAGAATTAGCGGAGAAAAGCTTTGCACACACGGTTGTTCTAAAACTTCTGGGACGCCGAATTGGATACACAACCCTACGCAATAAGCTTTACGAATTGTGGAAACCCAAGCAATCCTTCAAGGTCATGGATATCGACAATGACTATTATCTTGCGACATTCCGGCTAAATTCCGATTTCCTTCATGTTCTCACTGCTGGCCCATGGGTTGTTTACGGACACTATCTCACTGTTGAGCCCTGGTCGACTGATTTCTGCACGTCGCAACCCCATCCCTTCACGATATGGTCGTGGATCCGCTTGCCTGGACTGCCCGCAACGTTATATAAGAGAAGCCTCATCACAGCAATTGGTAAATGCATCGGACCAGTGAAACGTATCGACTATCAAACCGAGCATGGTCAGTGCGGCCGTTTTGCCCGCATGGCTGTCCAAATTGACCTACGGAAGCCTCTCATATCGAAGATTCTAATCAATGGGAATGTGCAGCTTGTTGAGTATGAAGCCCTTCCGATCATATGCTTCGAATGTGGCCGCTATGGCCATCTCAAAGAATCATGCCCAGAGGCTAAGAAATCCGCTGCACCTGTCCCGCCCATGGCACCAGCACAGGCAACATCTGATGCTAATCCTGAAGCTACTGTCCCGCCCGCCTCATCTGCTGCGGCCCCATCGGAGCCTTCTCAGTTCGGACCATGGATGATGGTCGAACGTCGGCAGCGTAAACCTATCAAGAAAACGCCGGTTGCAGCGGAGCAGCAATGGTCTGGGTCTTTCCAGGCGTCGAGGTTCAACCCAATATACGAACCTGAGTCTGCTGGGGTTCCTGCTGACACCACTGCTCCTCCTACAGTAAACCCAAGTCTTCCTGGTGCAAAACTGAAACCACATGCAAACCCTACCAAGGCACGACCCAAAGGTAAAGGAAAGCAGCTGGCTGTTCCACGTCCTACTCCAGGCCTCTCAGTGCGTAAGCCGTTAACCCTAGCTGATATCCCGATAACGCGTAACCAACAACGCGCAAGCACGTCGAAAACTTCCCATACAACCCCTCCATGCAACTTGGACAGCCTAAAGCATACTGTGGTGGTTCTCGATGAAAACTCTGACCCTAACATTGCCCCCATACCAGTGCCTCAGTCTGGCGATACCATCGACCCATGAATTGAGGCTGCTTCGCGGGATCTTGGTCTCACCACTGAAAAGCCGATTGAGATTGAGATGGCTCAAACGCCGGCCGGGCAAACTGATGCACATAACCAACCGCTTGTAGGTGAACAGGCGAAGGAAATGCTGGAGTAACCCAAGTTTGGTATCTTTCACCTTTTATTTCTTCTTTTTATGGATTGTACAATCTTCAGTTGGAATGTTCAGGGCTGTGGGCATAGACGTTTCATCCCTGCAGCCAAACAATTTTTCAGAGATAACAAACCTGATATTGTTGTCTTTGTCGAACCAAGAGTGAGTGGCGTCCGAGCGAATTCAGTAATCGCAGCTTTGGGCTTTCCACACTCACACAGGGTCGAGGCAATTGGTTTCATGGGTGGCATATGGCTAGCTTGGTGGGATACAATATCCGTGAATATCCTCTCAAATAATTTTCAGTACATTCATTGCCGAGTTACAATCAAACGCTCGGGGAACTCCTTTCTTGCCTCTGCTGTTTATGCGAGCCCTCATTCAAGCTCTCGCAAGTCCTTGTGGACCAATCTGAGCCATCTTGCTACTACAATACGTGAGCCATGGATTCTCTTCGGTGACTTCAATGCCACTCTGCATGATTCTGAAAGAATGGGATGTGCTGTATCCAGCAAACCAAGCAAAGACTTCCAAGGTTTGCTCTTCGACCACTGTCTCCGTGATATGGGTTTCTCGGGGCCGGCATTCACCTAGACTAGAGGTAATGTGTCGGTCCGTCTGGACCGTTTCTTGTGTAATAGCTACTGGGATTCCTCCTTCCCAGAGTCAAGCGTTCAACATCTCCTCCGCCTCCGCTCTGACCACAGACCTATACTGTTGTCCGTTGGATCCACCTGTCGACGATCACGCCAAACGACTTTCCGTTAATTTTCTGGTTGGCAATTGCATCCTGATTTCTCACGCATGGTCCAGGAAAATTAGAGGAGCAGTGATTCGATAACGTCCACTATTACCAACTTTATGGAAGCTGCAGACACGTGGAACAAAACCGTCTTCGGTTATATTGGGGTGAGGAAAAAACATCTCATGGCCCGTCTTTGTGGTATCTAGCGTGCCCTCAGCACGCGCCCATCTTCTTTCTTAAGGCACCTCGAATCGAATCTATTTCTGGAGCTGGAGCATCTTTTGGACCAAGAAGAACTCCTTTGGAAACAAAAATCAATGACAGATTGGATTATTCAGGGCGACAGAAACACATCTTACTTTCACCGTAAGGCAATTGGAAGAAAGCAGAAAAATCGTATTACATCCTTACGAATCTCTAATGGAGCTTGGTGTGAGGATGAATCGACTTTGCAAGAGGAGACAGTTAAGTTCTTTTCAGCTCTATTTACTGCAGACCCGCCCCCTTCGGATCTTTTTCCGGCAGTCTCTACCTTCCCGGAGGGACCACAAGACCTCATGCAACATTTGGATGATGTCCCATCGTCCGCTGAAATTTATGAAGCCCTCCGTGAGATGGCCCCGCTCAAGTCCCCCGGATGGTATGGTCTCCATGCACAATTTGATCAACGCAATTGGTCCACTGTTGGTCCCATAATCTGTGATATGATCAAAGGCATTTTCATGGGAAACACGCTGGAGCAGGACCTCAACCGCACCATCTTAGTTCTTTTGCCCAAAAAAGACTCCCCGGAAACTTTTGCTGATTTCCGGCCAATAAGCCTATGCACCGTCGCCTATAAATTGCTGAGTAAGGTAATTGTTCGACGACTGAAGCCCATTTTCCCTGATATCATCTCTCCTTGCCAAACAAGCTTCATTGCTGGGCGATCCATTGCCGAGAACATTATCATAAATCAGGAGGTGGTGCATGCCATGCGCACCCGCAAAGGAAAACGATGATGGATGGCGATAAAAGTCGACCTAGAAAAAGCTTTTGACAGGCTTAGTTGGGATTTCATTTCTGACTCCCTTATCGCTGCTGGATTCCCGGCGGGCATCCGACGGATAATTATGGCTAACATCACTTCTTCTCAGCTCCAGGTGCAATGGAATGGTCGAGCTTCACGGCCTTTCAGTCCTAAACGTGGGGTCCGTCAGGGAGACCCCCTCTCCCCGTACAATTTTGTGCTGGCAATGGAACGCCTGGGGCACCTCATTGCCGACGCCGTAAATCAAGGTACATGGAAACCTTTTAGCTTTCGACGGAAAGGCTTGCCGGTCTCGCACCTCTTTTTCGCTGATGATCTTATTCTATACGCTCAAGCGAGCGAGTCACAAGCTACTGTAATCAACAACATCTTAGCAGTGTTTGGAGCTTATTCTGGTCACCGGGTAAATAGGCAGAAGACTCATCTTTACTTCTCGCCTAATACCCCTGTGCCGTTGCAGGAAACTATTACATCTTTTCTGGGGTTTCAGCAAGTTACCTCCCTGGGCAAATACCTGGGTGTGCCAGTTTTGCATCAACGTCTCCGGTGCTCTGACTACAATTTCATTATTGACAAGGTGAAAGCGAAGCTTTCTGGTTGGGCCGCCCGATCACTCTCTATGGCGGGGCGAATCACCCTCGCGAAGTCCGTTTTAGGAGCCATTCCCATATATTTCATGCAAACGGCAATGTTACCTAAGGGAGTATGCGCAAAGCTTGAAAAATTAACGCGCCAATTCATTTGGGGCTCGACGGCAAACGCTCCTAAAGTCTCTCTGATTAATTGGGAATCCTTGTGCCAACCTGTTGATAGGGGTGGCTTAGGACTCCGGCGGCTACACGACTTCAATATTGCTTTCATACTGAAAATTGGATTTCAACTCATACACGTGCCTAATGTATGGTTTGTTCGACTGTTACGAGAGAAATATGGTCTGACAAGCCTTTGCCCACCTACGATTGAACGTAGCTCCTGCACGCCTCTTTGGCGAGCCATAACCTCAGTTTGGCCGACCCTCCTCCACAACATATCCTGGGCAGTTGGTAATGGTGCCACAGTTCGTTTTCTGGATGATGTTTGGCTTCCTCAACTTGGTCCCTTACGCGACTTCATTGTCTGTGAGCCTGAGCCTACCTCACTTCATGAATTTATTTCATCCGATGGGAACTGGAATGTGCCCAAGCTCACATACACGTTTAGGGAGCCAGCGGTGTCGCACATCCTTGGAACAAAATGCCCCTCCCCTGGCGATGTCAGTGACACAATTGTTTGGCGCTGGAGCACGACTAATAAATTTGAAATATCGTCCGCTTACAGCTGCATTGCAAGTGCAACATGGCAGGCCAAAAATTCGGCCTGGGAGGCCATTTGGAGCCTACATGTACCTCAGCGTGTTCGTCTATTTCTCTGGTGTGTCGCTCAAGGCAAACTGATGACAAATGTCGAACGTCGTAGGCGGTTTATCAGTGCATCGACTGTGTGCCCATGGTGCAACCTGCATCCTGAATCCATTTTGCATGTGCTACGCGATTGCTCAGCTGTCTCGACTGTTTGGAAATCAATTCTGCCTACTTCTTCTCAAGAGTCTTTCTTTGCACTTTTCGACATCCCTGATTGGCTTTCTCAAAATTTGCGAGAGGTGTCACCAGTTGAAAATATACCATGGGGGATTGTGTTTTCCGCAATAGCATGGAATGCGTGGAAACATCGGAATGAGCTAGTCTTCCAAGGCTCCACGAGCTTGCCATCGTCCATCTTGCATCGCAGCATGCTATGGGCTCGTTATTATGTTGAAGCATCCTGTTTCTCCCGCACCCTCAACGAGAAAATGGTGGGGAAGTCGCTGATCCCGCACATATGGAACAAACCCCCGTCGAGTTTTATATGTGTTAATGCTGACGGCAACATCCGGACCCCGTCTGGCTTGGGATTGATCGGTGGAGTTTTCCGAGATGACGGTGGCTAGGGGTGTAAACGAGCCGAGTCGAGCTCGAGTAGTGCTAAGCTCGGCTCGGCTCGTTAAGATTTCGAGTCGAGTTCGAGCTTGAGTAATTTCTAACGAGCTTGATAAATCTGAGCTTGACTCGGCTCGTTAAGAACTCGAGTCGAGTTCGAGCTTGATTCGAGCCCAATCGAGTCAAATATTGACCGATCTTTGACTACATTGGACTCGAGAAACTCTCCATCTGTCACGTCTCATTTAAAGTCCTATGAAGAAAAAACTTTGATACACAAGTTGTGTAAACTCAAGCTTGTTAATTTTAGGATTTAGGGTGTTAGTTTAGGGTTTAGAGGTTTAGATTGTTGGGTTTAGAATTTAAGATTTAGATTTTATGGTTTAATACTTATGTTTAGAGTTTATATTTAGGGTTTTAAGTTTAAGAATTTATATTTTAAATTATAAAAAATAAAAGAATTTAGTATATTATATTTTCGAGTAGCTCGTGAGCTTTTCGAGTCGGGTATCAAGTAGCTCGGCTCAGCTCGTTAAGAACTCGAGCCGAGTTCGAGTTCGAGTCGAGTCCAATCGAGTCGAGCTTTGACCGAGCTTTGACCGAGTCGAGCTCGAGTAGCTCGCGATCTGTCTCGTCTCATTTACAGCCCTAACGGTGGCAACTGGTTATTAGGATTCCAGCAGACAGTGGGCAATGCCACGGCTTTCACGACGGAGCTTTGGGCAATATGGACAGGTCTCCTCCTGGCTTGGGAGAATGGCTTTGAGAAAGTACAAGTTCAATCGGACTATCGTCTCGCAGTGGAAATGGTGATGGCCGGCCACGCTCACTCAAGCCCTCTACCGCTGGTCAGGGCAATTGCAGCTTGGAGAGAACGGAACTGGTTTATAGAGGTGATTTGGGTTCCCCGCGAGTAGAACACAACAGCCGACAAGCTAGCTAGAACACAGGATTGTTCAATTCGTGCCCTTACAGTGTTGGAGCAGCCACCTTTATTTTTGCTTTCTTGTCTTCATAGAGATAGGATGAGTGCTGTGTCACCATCTTGAGTTTTAGCTTTTCTCCTTCTTTGATTCAAAAAAATAATTAGTACCATAATACTATTATAAATGTTTACAATTAAATTTAAACAGAAACTTAAATAAGCTGACTCAAATTTTTTTAAATAAAGTTTGAGTTATAAAATTAGACTCTTCAACTCGACTAACTTAATTTTTTTGACTCTTTAACTTAATCAATGTCCACCACTAAATCGATTTATTCGACTTCAATACCGTAGTGGTCGATTGATTTTTTTTTTCAATTCAAATTATTTAATTAATGTTAAGATTTATTTTGGTCACATCTAATGGATTTAATATCTCGTATTGTTTGAATAACGGTAGTTGATAATATATATTTTTTGACAAATCATAATTCTAATATTAAGCATACCTATAAGGGAGAGGAATGAGACTCTAGCGGAAGGTAAAAGTGTTCTTAGTGGGTCTAAAACCCTTGACTAACCGGCCAAATGTGAGCAAGCAGTAGTTGATAATATTTTAAAACATATTTTTTCATGAAATTAAATATTGATCCTACGTTTCATTACATTTTTACGAAAAATAATGTCAAATTAGTAATTAGAAACAATATTTGTAATATTTTGATGTAATTATATAATATTATTTTTTTATTAATTTTAAATTATTTGTTGAGATGATAATTTTAATATAATAATTTAAAGAAAAGTGTTTTTGCACTTATTCAAACATTGTAAAAATAATTTAAAAGCTATTTTAACTTGAAAAATATGTTAAAAGTGGTTCTAAATGATTCTATATGTTTTTGACTAAATCAATTACTTCTAAAATACTTTTAGGGTAAAAAAAATAGCTTTCAATAACAGTACCCTAGTCTAAGTACCGATGCGCGAAGGTTTTCAAACTTTAAACGAAGAGTTTTGGTATAGGTACGCCCAGTCAATATAGTTGATATGTGGAGTAAAAGTTCGACAGTCAAGGACTAAAATATTGGAGACTAAATAACCAGGAAAATTCCAAAAAAATCATCATACAAATTCTCCGTACAAACATTCAACATGATCAAATAATCTAAAATTGAGTTACAAACATAAATCAAGGGTCCTATGAATACATTACCCGACAAATCTAAGTATTGTACTCTTGAATCCCATCGATGTGCTGAAGTTCTACTCTGATTGGGCTCATTCGATGCAACACGGCAACTTAAAAACCTGCAAACAGAAACAACGATTCAGAACATTGAGCTCATAAAGCTCAGTGAATACGCCTCTACTCTACCATGCTTCATGTAGATCATAAACATAAGCATATAGATTTAAAACAAAACATGACGCTAACACTAGTCGTCTAAACACATGCTAATTATTATCACAACATCAAAGGGGAACACAAGGCCCAACATTACATACTACATCAACATAAGAGTGAGGCCCATGTCACGTAACATCGGGAACGTACACTCAATGGGTGAGCCCGGGTCACGCAACATCGAAACATACACCCTGAGTGAGGCTGGGTCACCTAGCATCAGATCATACACTCATACTTGAAATTCCCCCTTGAGTACATTCGAATGAGGCTTAGGTCACATAGCATCGGTAACCTTCATTCGATATTTCTCTTACCATGGTATTGCAATACGACTTAGGTATCCAGATCCTATCAATCAAGTGTCCACACGACACACTACATCAACACATAACCATATCATCCTATGGTTGCTATCAACATATAAGTCACACAATACTTTTACCGAGATGTTAAGTTTTATGCTCGAGTATAATGTTGTTTCTCATCTTGTTTAGTTTACAACTCATTTTAGGCAGTTAGGGGTTCATTTGATCGAACAATATAATTTTTTAGTCTTCCGGGTGAAAGTTGATATTTTTGACAGATTATCAGTGGGTACCGGTATTAGTTATTGCGTACCTATACGAGTACTCTTTGAGTATCGGTACTAACACGAGCACCAATATGATTTGAGCTCACTAAAATTTCTCAAAGCTATACCATACCGATACTAGTCGACATGTACCAATACTAGTTTGCATGGTGTACCGATACAAGTTGAACATCGTACTGTTACCTCTTTGTTATTCATCCAATGAAATAATGTTCTTTAAACTTAAAACACTAGAGTATCGATATCGCCTCTCTGCGTACCGATACTGAAGTCTAAAAATGGCTTTCTAGGCTCGAAAAATCACTTCACAAGCCCCCAAGCACAACTTTTAACCTTTAAACTCAATCTTACATCTTATGAGCGTTATTATGGTGGCTTACTACCGTTTTTATAATTTATTAACAAAAATTCAAATTTTGACATTAATGACCACACTCAAGCATTCAAACACCCAAATCATCAAAACAAGCATATAAATCATCATCCTTAGGATGTGAATGAAACAAATGAATTTGAAAGCATACTAACCTTCTTCCAATAGCTGAAAAGAAAAATCTCCTAACTCCAAGCCCTCAAGCTTTCCTTTTCCCTCGATCGTTGAAATGATCTTAAACCTCCCTAACATAAAATATAAATTCTTTGATGTTGATTTCAACTTTTTCAACCCAAAATTTGAGATTTTCACACTCGAGAACAACGATTCAATCCTTCATGTGTGAAAATTAAGGATGGTAAATGGTTAAGGGAGAAGATAAGGGGACAATGGTGATATTATTCACCTCCTTTTTTTGCAGAAACTAAAGAGGAGCCAATCATCGTTCGTCCAAAATTAAAAGAAAATTACATCTTCGTCCCTCTAACCTTTTTCCCAACAAAACCCAACCTAACAACTAAGCCCAATAATCATAAAAGGAGTCCACTAAAGCTCCAAGAGTCCCCACCAAGGCCTAACTTTCGGCCCACAACACTAAGCTCACGGCTCGGATTAAACCGACCCATGATTTTTAAAGTTCAACTCGTTACATTGCTTTACTTAACCCACATTTTCAGATATTACCTTTGCAGTCCAGCATCTGAGCCAATTCATGCAAGCTCCAAGAAAGTTCACTATGAAGCAGCCTTGCGAATTGTTAGATATGTTCGAAAGCATCCATGACAAGGGATGCTTCTACCAGCTAATTCAAAGCATGTATTGAATGAATATTGTGATTCAGATTAGGCGAGTTGTCCCATGACACGCAGGTCAGTTGCTAGTTATTGTATTAAATTGAAAGATTTACTGATTTACTCGAAATCGAAGAAGTAAAACACAATGTCACGCTCTTCAATAGAAGCTGAGTATAGGTGCATGGTTTTTACTGTTGCTCAGCTGGTATGGTTAAATGATTGATTGAATAACTTAGAATTAAACATGAGATGTCTGCAGCATTGTTCTGCGATAAATATGCGGCATTGCATATTGCTGTTAATTTAGTATTTCATAAAAGAACAAAGCACATTGAAATTGATTGTCACTTTGTACACGAGAAGATTCAAAAGAGTATCGTGCAAACATTTCACATTTCAACCAAGGATCAACAAGCAGACATTCTAACTAAAGGTTTAGGATTAAATCAACATGATCATCTTGCAACCAAGTTGGGAATGAAAGATATATATCATTCTCCAACTTAAGGAGAAGTGTTAAAAGGATTAGTTAGTGTATAACTGATTAGTTATATTGTTAGAAAGTTAATTATTTCTGTATATAAGCAATACTATTAGCATAGCTTGAATATGCGAGAGCATTCCCAGTAAACCTCCATGAATTTCTTCTTCATTTCTCCTAAACATAACTACTCAATTCTCTCGTAATTCGTAAACTTCAGCCTCTCATCACTTTGACAGAAGCCCAATCCTCACATGCAAGCAATGTGAACAACTATAGCATATAATTCAAAGTCTTTAAAAGCTATACTCACGACATGACCTGTTTGCCTTCATTTTCAATTCATGTGCTAACTAATCAATCAAAGAAAAATAAATACAATGACCCAATTGCGTAAAAACCAAACTAAATGCTTAACAATAAACTATGGGAAACATATAATTACAAAAGAGAATCAAAGTAGACCATGGTACGTTATGGTGGCCAAAGTGGATCAATGGCATCCTATGACAAGTGAAATGTTTTTGGTATACAAACTTTTTTACACTTGTCAAAGGGATTGATCAAAATAATATATCGGGTCGAAAATTCGGAACACTGCCATATAAACTAGGGAGTACTAACACATGAAGCCATGGCGACAAGAAAGGACGCCTGCATTTGAAGTAAGGGTACCAACTAGGGAAGATGACTTGGCCCCTAAGCTAGAGGCCCTCGCATAGCTGGCTGCTGCTCCAGTTCCCGACGGAGTGAAATACGCTCCGTTTAAGAACATGTCTCCTTCCGACCTCCAATTCCATTGTCTCCATATGTTACTGGTCTCCACTCTCTTTGTGACCTCTTTAGCGAAGCGGTTGAAAGGGGCAAGGTAACGGTTGCCCTGGCTGTTAATGGTGGGATTCGCGCTTCCGCCGATGGCATACATTTCCCAGTGTGTGTAGTCGTTGTTCACTACATGGAAATATCCATGTCTGCACCTGCAACATTTGGCAAAAAGGGTTGAGTCAAGTTTATGTGGAAGAAAAATGTAAGGGTATTCGTTTTTACCTTGGCATTCTTTGGATAAGGCCCTCGCCGAAATGATTGTAGGCAATGGTCACTTGCATTACCTTGTCTCTTACGTAGGAATCACTATGCCCCAACAACATGACCTCGTTGTGGTGGGTGAAGTAGTTGTTTGAGATTGTAATTGCAGTGGAACCTATTATGGCGTCAATGAGTCCATCGGCACAGTTGGAGAGTGAGGTGTGGTCAATCCAAATATGGCTTGAGCCAAAGATCGAGATGGCATCTCCGTCTGCCATGGTTCTCCACCCGTAATGAGACGGGGAGCTTCGAACCATGGCGTTGCCGGTGGGCTTGCAGTCATGAATGTGGATACCATGGATGATAACATTGGTGACATACTGGATGGTGATGCAGGCCCCATTGGCGATATGCACATTTGCACCACGGCCATCGATGGTCTTAAAACTGTTCATTATAAGCTCTTGCTTCAACTGAATCACCATGTCACGCTTGAACACGATCCATAGAGGCCGATCCTGGATAACGGCATGGCGGAGGGTGCCTGGTTTGGGGTTCACAGGGTCGTCGTCCCCGGGGTTATTTACCACGTAGTACTTCCCATCACGGCCACCAACGGCGTTGCGTCCAAAGCCAATGCCACAATTTGCAAGGTGCTTTCGCCTGAGATACCAACGCCGGTCACACCGCCAGCAATCATCAATTGGATTCCCTGTTCCACATGAGAGATATCCCAATTTCCTCCTCTCTGTGCTATTTCTTATGCTCCTGAAAGAAAAAAGGGACGATTAAATTATGCTATTACTAGATTACTTAAATGAAGTAGAGTTAATTAAGCATGTGCAAAAATGGAATAGGATTGAATGATGATGGACAAAATTAGTGTGTTTGAAAAGCATCTGTTGATTTTCATTTTCATTGACAGGCTGCTCCTATCAGAATTTGCATCCATTTTTTAAACGGTATGGGTAATTTTACCACTTAGTTAAATCTAGCTGGTACACAAGAACAGATCATTTTCATTTCAGTCCAAAAATGGAGGTCGTACTAAAATGAAATCTAGTAGCACTCAAAATTTCAGGGTATAAAAAAGATATATTATTTTTAGGGCAAAGTTGTAGATTTTATGCCTTTTTATTACATGAAATTAATAGTACTAATTAGTAATTACCACCCGTTCATAAAAGATAGAAAGAGTTTTAATGAACGTAGAGCAAAAGATAAAGTGGCAGTTATTTATTAGGTTGCCCCCTGAATCATCTGTTTATTAATTTTAGGTTAGTTAAAGTAAAGCTGAAATTTGTATATAGCGTAAGGGTGAAGTTAGATGAGAGAATTTATTGTTACATTGATTGCTACTAAATTTCAAATCTCATTTAATTTATACATTTTCTATATTTATATTAATAATCTAAATTTGTACTTAATAATTTTATTAAGTACAAAATTATGTAATCTCTAACAAAATAATCTTAAGTCCATCTCTAGTTGAGCAGGTAAGTCTAAGGTATGTCGCCTTAATTTGAAATTAAAAATTTTATAACCGAAATGTTAAAATATTACCACATAACTGAACTGTAATTTGATGACAAATTTTAAAACTTGTCGAAAACTTAAAATAGTATATTTTTGATAACATTTAGATTAGGTAATAATATATTAGGTTTTATATTTTTTTAACATATTAATTATGTCGTCTTTTATCTTAAATTCAGTTGTTGTACAGTAGACTCACTCACCGTGAGTGGAGCCTTTCACTTGGTAATTGTATTGAGTAGCCAAGTAAGAAAGACAGGAAAAGTGACAACATATTATGGCAAGTGGAAAAGGACCTGTCAGAAAATTCATATTATGCATGGCATTGGCAAGTGTAGTGGGGCTCCATCTGAATCCATTCTCTTATCAAACATCTAATCTAATACCCTTTAGATTATTTTCTCAGGAACAAAATTAAAGATTCATGAATTTGATTTGATATGATATTCATGCAAAAGCAAAACTATGATGAAAAATACTCACATATCCACCATTGAGGCAACTTCCTCTGGATTCTCGACCATCCACTCCTCACCCTCCAACCTGCGCCAATATCAACTTTGTCAACCCCAAACCCATTAAAAAGAATGATATTTGACCCAGATTTAAATTAAATCCCAACTCACCCCTCCGCCATTGATGAGTTCTTCAACCCCTGCAACGTGTTGTGATTGTTTCCGGGGGAAATGTACCTTGAATTCAGCTCTGTTTTGTCTGCTGAGGCCTTGAGAGTGGCACAAACGAAAAACAAAATAAGTGTAAGCGAAGCAAACCAATAGAAGAATCTCTTACAGATCCCCATGACTGATATTTCTGTTTTCCACTCTCTGTTACACTGCTGATGATAATGACTGTGTTCAGTTCTCCCCTGTTTGGGAGAAGAGAAAATGAAGGAAAAAGAATGAAAGCAAACTAAGATGGCGCGGTCTTTATATAGGGAAATCATAAAGTATAAACTTTGCCTAACTCTGTTAAACCATGGTTTTATTCATTTATTCATTTATTTATTTATTTATTTTTCACCTCTTCTTTAACTGTCGCTTAACTGATATGGAATTTAAAGCTACAACGTGTCCATGTGTCGGTAGCTCACGTGCCTCTCCATTTTCCCTTTCTCATACTTCATCTGCTGTTCCATTTCTTCCACGTCAGCTTTGTTCATTTTTCATTGGATGCTTTTCCTACTTGCAGCTGACGGTGGACGGTTATACTCGCTTCTGAATAAGGCCACGTCGACACATTCCCGACGTGGAAGCATAGCTGAAAATCAGGTACGTTTAATCAAACGGACAGGTGTCCTTAAAAACCGGTACGGATTTTATTTCCTTTTTATAACATTTTCTATTGAGTGCATTTTTATCTGTAAAATTTTAAAATAATCAAAAAAAGTCTTTGTGCTCATAAAAAAAACAAATAATGATTTTGTAACTGTTAATTTTATGTTACCGAATTTTTCTGTGAAATATGTTACCGAATTTTAGATTTGTCGATATTGTTATAATATTTTTAAGGTCAGGTTTCAAAACATTTCAGTGCAATATATCATGATTTAAGAATTTTAAGATTACAAATATTTTAGCTATATATATATATATTATAATAATTATCATGTATTTTTATGTAATGTATTAATTAGTCAAATTCCTCTTCACCTGTAAATCAAAGAATATCATGCGCTTAAATGTGTTTAAACTAATATTCTCTTATATTAGTAACAATCAAATTAAGACCCAATTAACTAAAATTAAATGATTAATTTTATAAATTATTGAATTAAAGTGATGTAGTGTATTCACTAATTATTCTACTAATTTTGTTAATAAAAAAACTGCTTGCTTAAAGAAAACGTATAGAAAATTGGACATTAGATAAACCTGCACGGATTGCGTTGTACTTCCCCGAAAGAGCGTTAATTAAATATGTGGATCAACTTAGAACATATAAAATTGTCAAGACTCAAGCCAAAAATATAATTTCAAACAAAGAATAAAAATAGGCACATGGCATGATACAAAGAAGTGTACATGTTATCTTAGTTGCAGAACTAACAAAAGAGAGAGAGAAAAAAAGAACATGGCATCGCCAATCAACCCACAACGTATGCCTTGTATAATGGACAAACAAATTAAATTTATTACTTATATCCAATTCCATTATCATTGTTTTTATAGGTAATATTTCATATATATATATTTAATACTCTAAAAGTGATTATAAGATAGTATCTGTTCATATACATTTTATAACCATTTGACAATATATACACTTTATAGACAAAATAATTAAACTCAGGTCTCTTAAAATAAACATTATCTGTTTTTTTAATAAAGAATTTTGTAATTAAGTTGAATCATTTATGTCCCCATTATACAACAATTCAACTTCATGTCATATTTTAGAATTAAAAAAATAGTAGTCATTACTACTAATAGTTACTGTGTATTATTTATGAATTTACCTTTTTATATATATATATATATATTTAAAAATAGATTATTTATAAATTTATCCACACTTTCAAATATTTATGTTTTACCCTAATCAAAATTATGGCTCCGTAAAAAAACGATTTGAAAAAATACTCTGAAAATGATTATAAGATAATATTTGTTCTCTTAGGATAACAATATCATACTAACATAGCTTAGTAAAAATAAAATTTTCCCTAAAACCAGGTTACGTTAGTAGTTACCAGAAATCTAGCTGCAGGTTCCCTGGTAATTATATAAATATTTCATGCTAATTCTTGTGATCAGACTACGAGTTCTTTATCAAACAGTTGAAAAGGAAAATAATATTTAATGTAAAGCCATATATGTCACATCATAATGTAATGAGTGGGAGTTAACGATTTTGTGATCAGATTGTAACAAGTAGATAACATAAGTAGTCGAAACGTAATAATTGAAAGTTGAATGATTAAAATCAGAAGAAAACTTAACAAAAATGTAGGTCTCGAACTTATGACTTACGGGAACGAAGGAAGAATGATGAATAACTTGATCAATCAGCTAAATTTAAATTTAGCTTTCTATGTAATACGAATTCGAAAAAATCAAAATCTATCCTAATGTAATCATTGACCAGCTTTAACTATAATATACTTTCAAATCATTCTTATTTCTTAACATAATTCTCTCTCTCTCACTGCCTCAAACCATATTGATTATATCTGTCTTAAGCTTAACTAGTTCAATACTGATTAACCGATTCAAATAATTATTTGTTATTAAAATGTTATTATTTAATTATGAAATATTAAAAATTCAAATCGGAACTATGATTTAACCAAAAATAATTTGCATAAAAAACCGGACCGCAGGCTTGCTCGATAGGTGGGAATATATAACTGCGATGATATTGACTAATATAAAATTATAAACATGTTTTTTTAATATTAAATTATATACATGTTTAGATGGAAGTCAAAGTCATATATACGCTTTGGCCCAATTTTGACAATGAAACCTTCTTTTTTAACGTTGCGATACAAATTCTTTAAAACAAAATTGCTTTTATATTTTTTACACAGTTGGATGATGTTAATATATATTAGTATTATTTTTATATTTTTTAAGTGATAATCTACATATTTTTTATTATTAATCTCATTCATCCATTTATGTTCATCTAACGGTCTAAAAAATGTAAAAAATTAAATTTTATATAGTGTAAGGGGATCTCATCTCATATATTCCTAATACACATAAGATAAAACTCATAGTTTTACACGTTTTTTAGATCGTTAGATGAGGAAGAATTTTACACATTTTTTGAATCGTTGAATAGGTGAAACGGATGGATGAGATTAACAATAGAATATGTGAAGATTATCACTTGGGAAAAAAAGTAAAGAGTTAATCTCAGTCATCTATTTCACTCATCTAACGATCTAAAAAACGTGTAAAACTTAAAAAAATTTACACTGTGTAAGTTGATCCTAACCCTATATATATAAAGTTCCACTATGTAAAAATCAATTGCTTTTATATTATTTTTTAACCGTTGGTAAAATTACTATTTGACTAATTGGAGCCTAACCTGTTTTTTAATCTTTAATTTTATTTTTTGACCTTTGCTTCCTTTTACACATTGAGTGGAAGGTTGCCCTTATGTTGGTTTGTTGACTGCGTTTTAGGGGGGGGGGGGGGGGGGGGGATTTCACATTACATATCGAAAAGACTAAAACCCACTTATTAAAATGTTAGTTCGAAAGCTTTCTGCAGTAAATGATTACAAGGAAAAAAAGTTTTGTTAACATTAAAACGAATTCGTTTGTTGAAAGTTTTGGGTAAATATATATTTTGGTTCCAGGACGGAGTAAGTTTAAATTTAGGGAAAAATATAAATTTTGAAAAATAAGGGTAAATTCATAGTTAATTTAATTTTAAACAAATTAAAGGTTAAAAAAATTGTACGGCCGGGGCAGGAGCCTCTCCTACTGCCCATGTAATTCCGTCACTTGGTGCCTGAATTTAGCTTCAAGTTACAACTTCATATCTAATCATTTTTTAATTAGGTATTTGAACTTGCATTTAAGGTTAAATTTGGTTCCTAAATTTATATATGAATTTAACTTGTTAGTTCAAATCGATACACAAACCTCGCATTTTGGTACTTATGATAAATGATTTATTTGAATCATGAAGCAAGCTTGGTACCAAATTGAACCTAAAAATGTAAGTTTAGGTATCTAATTGGACTAAAAATAATTTAGGTACTAAATTGAATCTTAAAGTCAAGTTCAAGTGCATAATTAGACAATTTATTTAGGTACTAAATTGCACCTTGAAGCTAATTTTAGGTGTAAAAAATATATTTTTCCAACGTGTTTGGTAAGAGAGAAAAATGTGGATTGAAGAGGAAGAAAACCCTTAATTTGTTAAGTGAATTGTTGCTTTCTTGCAGAAGTGTAGACTGAGATTTCACAAAGTTGTTCATTTTTCCAACCACGTTCATTTGCTTCCACTTTGTCAATCCTTTTCAAGCCGATACATGTTTTTTCTCCCAAAAAAAATTCCCAGTCAATCACTTTAAGGCGAATGCCACTATATATCTTATATCTATGTTGCACTGATACAACTTTCAAAAAAAATGTTGCACTGATACGAATATTAGTACGGATACAGTGATAAAAAATGATAATTTCTAAAATTATAAGATACACATATAGTATATAAAATAAATTTTAAAATTATAAATAGATATAAATAATTATAAATATTCATTAAAGTTCATACTTTATAGTAAATTAAAAAATAAAATTCATACACAAACCACACTATTAAAGTGTCATATATCAGGACTCAAACAATAAATTAAGTCTATAACAACATTAAATAACACGAACCAAACATTTTAACATCTTCTGAGGTCAACTCACTCTCCAAATCTGGCTTATCAAACGAGAGTTCCGCAACACTAAATATCCAACATCTCTTAAAGAATAAAATGTATCTACACCAGCATCCCACATCTTGATTTTTCTCATCCTCATGTTGAGTAGAATTCATTGATAAAAGATATAGGTTGTAGTGGAGGTAAACTAAATCTTCAGCACGACTTGAATTTAACTTATTCTTTCTAAGTGAGTGGATGAAGGAATAAGTACTTCAATTTCTTTCATAACAAAAGGACGAAGTAGGTTGTCCAAGTACTTTAAAAGCTAAAGATTGGGGCAATAAAATTTCGACATCAAAGTTAGCCTACCAACTTTTCAAATTCGAAAAATATCTATTTGTAAAAAAAATCTTCAAAAGACTCACTCCTAAGTAAGAAATAAGAACACTCATTCAAGACTTTGTCATAATCACCATCATTTGAAAATAATCTACAAAACCACTTCATTCTCTTTGTAGATATTGTATCATCTCTATGAAAAACAACTCTACTAAAATCCTTAGTTAGCCAACTCTTATTATAAAACTTTCTAACATATTAAAAAAATGTACATATATATCAAGGAACTAAGATTTGAAAATATAAATTCAAAGTTAACAAAATTATGTACATTAAATTTAGTGAGTGAACTAGACAATGAAAAAAGTATAAATTTTTGTCCAACGAGCTATAAAAAATTTATAAAAAAATTGATAAAAAGGACTGAAATTTGAAACAGAACAGTTTTTCTTATAAATTTTACACTTTACTTTCTCAATCATAAAATCTCACATCTCAAATACCAAACAAATGCATGATTTATCAGTGTCACACATACTCTAAGCATGTTATAGATATGCTTTGTAAAATCAATAATATAAGTCACTTGATCTCATTAGTTATCGCTCACAAGTTTTTCCTTCACAAAGTTTCTCCTCCTCGTGCCATCCTTTCTTTGAGAATTTCATTCACAACTTATAACTATTGTTTAAAGTTCTCGTTTGACGAGTTTAAAACTTCTTAAACTTCACAATGATAGAGAAAAACGAATATCGACAACTAAAAGCAACTCAAAAGGACTAAACTTTTGAAAGTGTGCTAATCTCATGTTGTGATTCAGGGTGAAATTTTTGATTTGTTCGGCGTCCTCATGAATTTTAGTAACTCAATGGCACAAGTCATTTGTTTTCTCATTTTTTCGGTGTTTTGTATCGAATAAATATTTTTCAAGACAAGATTAAGAGTATAGACAACACATAATACCAGATAAATATGAGGAAACATGCTCTCAATTATCTCTCACGCCTCTTGTAATTAGTTGTATTGTCAATAATAATTTGCACTATATTTTGGTGACTCGCCTCATCAATCACTTATTTCATCATATTGGTAATTAAAAAAAATCTTTAACTTCACCAAAGCAATTTGCACCTTTAGGAATCAGATACTGATTTCTAGAAGTAGCAATAAAATTAATGAGAGATTTTTTTTGTTGGATCACTCCAAGCATCACACAATAGTTAATTTTTTTCTTGGCATGTTGCTTTAATCGATTACAAGAACTTTTCAACATTATTTTTTTGTTTGTTGGACTATCGTGGTTTGCAATTTAGTATAATCATAAGATACATAACCATGTATATTGCGAGTTACAACGAAAGTGAGTCATATGGTAATGAGATTTCAAGCAACATTAAAGAGTAAACCACTAATATAAAATATTTTAGTAATTTCTTCATCTAATTGAGTCTTAGTATTCATGTTGAATGATCTAGTTAGAAGTGACAAATTAAATTCTCTCTTATCAGAAGCATGGTCGTTTCTAAGGGTGGGCCATAAGGGCGGCCTAGAGCCCACCCCTATCCAGTGTTCATCGTTTATAATTATAAGTGTTTAATTTTTTTGATCAAAAGTGTTTAATTATAATGATAGTTTAATTTTTCTCTAATATTAATTATTATGGTTAAAATTTTTTAATACTTGTTATTAGGAGTCTATTTTTTCAATACTTGTTATTATGGATTCATTTTTTAATATTTTTATTAGGCCTACTCTTAAAATTCAACTTTTTTTCTCAATATTTGTTATTGTGGGTCTTATTTTTTGCAATGCTTGTTATTAGAGGCCCAATTTTTTCTTAGAATACTTGTTAGGGCTATGCTCTTAAAATGTAATTTTTTTAATATTTGTTAATAGGTATATCCTATTAAAATCTATTTTTCCCATTACTTGTTATTATAGTCCCAATTTTTTTAATACTTGTTATTAGGAGCATGCACTTAATTTTTTTTAATATTTATTTAAAAGACTTAATTTTTAAGTTCGTTTGTAGGCCACCAAAATTTCAAAAACGAGATGCTTAAAAGAAGAATCAATTTCAATTTTTTTTAAGATTGACACAGTAAAAAAACGTCTCTAGTTGCTGTTTGTTTTTTTCTTTTCTCTTTTCTCATTCCTCTACTAACTTTAATATTTCAAAATTTTGACTTAGTTACTTTCTTGCAGGGTGCAACCGCTTCGCTTGAAATTTAAAGCAAATGAGCTTTTATCCTAGTAAAACTTTCATTTTTGAGTTTCACCGAAAATGTTTCATAGATAATTTCAAGGTCCCCGTATAGTCTCCTATTATTTATTTTTGTCACATAATCCTACAATGCATATAAATTTTCATTGAGATGATAAAATTGATCCACTCATACTAGCACTTTCAGTTCTACTATTAGTAAAATTAGGATATTACCACTGGATATTATATTTGAACTAATTAATCTGTTCACGTTAAACAAAATAAATATATCAATTTATACCTCAAATTCACACCATAGAAAGCAACCTCAAACAATACATTTTCTGGTGTTTGGCAACTGCTTAATTCTTAGGAAACGACAAGTGTTTTAAGTTCTATACATCATATAGAACATTAATGTTCAAAGATGGAGTAATTATGAATTTTTTGTTCGAAGGTGGCGTGTGACGGAAGTTTTTATTAAAATCGTAACTGTAACTGCAAATAGAGATTTTCCGAAACCGTAACCACAAATATTTGGGACGAAGTAGGAAATACAAAACCGTCCTCACCCCACCGATTATCAGCCCTACTCAACATCTACCACTTTTTATACTTTGTATAAAAGAAAAAGCAAGACATGACATTTCTTGTAGACTATAACCATAAGAAGTAGACGAAATACCCAAGCATTTCCTTCAACAACAAGATGACAGTAATACGTTCAGAAAACCAAAAGGGAAGTTAGATGCATGTGATGTTGTATGCTAATAATTACTAAAACTATTGAAATTGATTAAGCAAATGCTTAGAGTTGCAAGGACGTCCATCATGTGCATATGGGTTCCCACATAAATAAACAATGAAGCTTGTAAAATCAGCAATATATATTATAGGCTTAATGGCTACTTTTGCCCCAGTAGTAGTCTCAATTTATCGTTTTTACTCCTATGTTATTTTCACATCAATTTAGCTTTTGAAGTAGTCGAATTACATCACTGTTTGGCCCTTAACTGACACTCTAACCCTAATTTTAGAATCTTAAACCCTAATAAAATTTTTATCAATCTAAAATGATTATGAAACATAAAAGTATTCCTAAACCCTAAATAGTAATGCAATTCGACTACTTCAAGAGCCAAATTGATGTAAAAATACCATAGGAACTAAATTGATAAATTAAGACTATTACAAGGGTAAAAATAGCCCTTAATCCTATATTATATATAATAAGCTGTCTTCTCCATTTCCGTATAACCAACAGATCACCCATCAAAATCATGTTATGGCAGGGTGCTAATTAAAACTCATTATTGTGGCATAATTAATTATTAAAAACCTGTGCAGGAACCCAACAAGTGGTCCTAGTAGAAAAGTATATGATGTTTATCCTAAGAAATTCGGGTTCAATCGCTTTGTCTGTAAGGTGCGTGTGCCTTGTCAAAAAGTTAAAAATATTTATGAACAAATACTACGTTATAATCATCTTTAAATTATTAAAAAATAAATATGTTATATTATATGATTGTTTCGAATCCAAAGTACAAATCTTTGCATGTATATATCCAAGTCTTTGGCATTTGTATCCAACGATTTCAACCACTAAAATTTTCTAACATGATTCATGAGATACGTATTAATCAACCGTTGCAGTTGCTTCTGCAATATTTATTTCCCTATCCATTCATATTCTTATTTAATAAATAAATTAGATACTCTTTCTATGAGACTCGGGTCGAAATTATTTTGTCTGCAATGTGTGTGCATTTTTAAAAGCTTAAAAATATGTATGATGAGATATTACATTCTAAATACCTTTAAATTATTCAATAAATAAATGAATTAGATGCCGAAGAGAGGAACAAATTAAAAGGAGGCTAAAAATATACATGAGTTGAATCCATCAGCTGGTCTTAGTGAAAAGAGAAACATTGTTATTTTTAGGTGATTTGAGTTCAAACACAGAATTTATACACTGCTAAAAAAGTTAGAATTAATTAACATATATTATTTTATAATGATGCTAAACAATTAAAAAGTACACTATAGCCACTATTCTCTCAACATTAGAAGATACTATTAAGTTTGGCTCTATTAAAAGGATTTCTTTTTATAAAGAAATTCAGAAAAAAAAAAATTTATGTCCCTTTTCGGTGCTATTGTATATGCCCCAATACTAAAAAACACTATAAAATTAAATTATAAGCCATAACCCTAAATTCTAAATCCTAAACCATACACTTTATACCCTAAAATTACACTATACCTTAAATTCCCTAAACCCTAACCACAACCCCTAACCTTAAACCTTAAAATTAATTTTGAGCATGAGACATATTGTAAGAGCACCGAAAAGATGTAGAGTATTTTCATCCAAAGAGACTTAATTCTTTAAAGATTACCTTATCTCCAATTAATTAAATTAATATGAGATAAATAATAAATAAATTTTATATTTTAAAATCATTTTATTTCGAGGTATAAACGGTAAAACTTAAGTAAAACAATCATCAAGGCCGTGTCTACCGTATTGGCCAGTTTCCGTCTGCTGTTCACGTTCTTTCGTTCTTGTCTTTCAACTTCAAGGGTCTTCTCTTTGATGTTAGTTATTTCGATTGCGGTTTTACTACTCATGTCTTTGTTTTTTTTTCTTCTGATCCGATTATTATTGTATCACGATAATGTGAAAAATTACTATGATGTATCTGATTTACTACGTCATTTGTGACCATTCATTTATTTTATTTTTGGGGTAAACTACAATGGAGGTCACTCAATTGTGGGTAAAGTTACATTTAGGTCACCAAATTATTAAAGATTATATTTGGGTCATTCAATTATTAAAGGTTACATTTGAGTCACTCAATTATGGGTAAGGTTACATTTGGGTCACCCTTCATATTTAAAAAATATATTTCAATTTGTGTATTAGATTAATTAATGATTTCAAATGGAGTACTCTAGTGTTAACGAGGGTATACAAGTGATTTGGAAGAAAAAAAGATAGACTAAATTATTGTACTTTTTTTTTAATATGAAGGGTGACCCAAATGTAACATTGCCCATAATCGAGTGACTTTCATTGTAGTTTGCCCTTTTTTCTTCAAGGTGAATCTTTATATCTTTCTTACATATAAATAATGAATGAGTAGTTATTTTGAAGTTATTTTGATATGGTCTTGTCATATTAGCTGAGACTACGGATAATTTTGTGAGCCAGATCCATCTAATAATTTTTCCGACAATGGACAACAATTTGTAAATTTATCTATTAATGATGATTAAGAGCAGGCCCGTCGTTGGGCTTGGCCAGGAGGATCACCTGCCCATAGCCTATTTTTTAATACTTCTTATATGAGTCCAAATATTTTTTTGGTACTTGTTATTAAGTGTATAAATTTTCTAATATTTATTATCGGGTGTTCAATTTTTTCAATATTTATTATTAGGATCTACTTTTAAAATTTAGTTTTTAATATTTATTATCAGGGCTTTAATTTTTTTTCTAGCACTTATATTATTATTATTGTCCCAATTTTTTCTAATACTTATTATTATGGACATACTTTTAAAATTTATTTTTTTACAATATTTGTTATTAAGGGCTCAATTTTTTAATACTTGTTATTATGAGCTCAATTTTTTCTAATACTTATTATTAAGGCCCAATTTTTCTCCCAATACTTATTAGGGTAATCTTCACCAGTGGTCCCTTTCGTTTAGGGTGTGTTTTATTTTGGTCACCAGAATTCAAAAAAGATTATTCTGGTCACTTACGTTTAAAATCGTTTCTATTTTGGTCCCTTAGCCGTTAGTCTCCGTTACTTTAAAAAATTAGTTTCTAATTTAACCCCAAACTTTCAAAATTTTATTTTTCACCATCTTCCCCAAAAATTATAAAAATAAAACCCCATAAAATTAAATCAATGGTTATAACCCACCACTACAACCCATTCCCCCAAGATTTAAAGCGCCAACTTCCACTGCAAGAGCTTTGACAAGGATGCTCATAATCTTTGCACTGCCTATCAGAGATATAGTTTAACTATTCTCTAGACTTTGAAATACAGACTAAAATATTTAAAATATAATTAGATTTTAAGTTTATTTTCGTCCATAGGAAGAAGAAAGTAGATTTATCATAATGACAGTGTACAAGTGAACTACCTTTA
The DNA here is from genome assembly GCA_958450335.1 of Hibiscus tridactylites. NCBI lineage: Eukaryota > Viridiplantae > Streptophyta > Magnoliopsida > Malvales > Malvaceae > Hibiscus > Hibiscus tridactylites. The sequence continues at coordinate 100,040,216 of OY288268.1, read as the reverse complement.
AAGAAGGAGTAGAGTACATGTATGATAGCAAGGATCCTCCCAAAGCAAGGTAAAATACAATGGGGTGTTATGCCCTCCCTATAAAGATGGATTAGAATTGCTTCATCTTTTGCGTAAAATGTGCTAATTATTTGGAATTACCTACCTACACGTCTAGTATACCAGCTATGCCAAGGCCTCCTAAGAGTAGCAACCAGATTTGGCTAATAACCTGCAAGAAGATTTTAATGAATATTCAAAGTTTCAAACATAACAAGTACATAACACAAACCAGTTATACACACCTCATTCTCAGATATTGCTCCAGAAGGGATTGGGCGATAAGGCTCGTTAATTGCATCAATTTCTCTATCATACCAATTATTGAGAGTCTGAAAAGGTCAAATTAGCCATTTAGCCAACCGATTTTGCAGTATTCAAGTTGAATATTCCTTTTCTCATTAAACTATATCTCTGATAGGCAGTGCAAAGATTATGAGCATCGTTGTCAAAGCTCTTGCAGTGGAAGTTGACGCTTTTAATCTTGAGGGAATGGGTTGTAGTGGTGGGTTATAGCCATTGATTTAATTTTATGGGGTTTTAGTTTTATAATTTTTGGGGAAGATGGTGAAAAATAAAATTTTGAAAGTTTGGGGGTTAAATTAGAAACTAATTTTTTAAAGTAACGGAGACTAACGGCTAAGAGACCAAAATAGAAACGATTTTAAACGTTAGTGACCAGAATATTTTTTTTGAATTCTGGTGACCAAAATAAAACATACCCTAAATGAAAGGGACCACTGGTGAAGATTACCCTACTTATTATTAGGTGGTTACTTTTAAAATAAAACTTTCGAAGCTCAATTATACACGCTGGAAAACCGTTACAGTTGAAACTTGAAAACTGAAAAATTATCATCTTTTTCATGATTATGTTTTGTTTGTTTGAAAGGGGGAGATCTTCTATGGATGGTGCTGAATTCTTGGCAATGCCAGCTCTTGCATGCACCAATTTGTAACTTGCTCTCTCCTCTTCTCCCTTTTTGCCTCTCTCGATCGATTCAACATCGTGTCTAATTGTCAGCTCGGTTTAAAGTTAGGTGATACGAGAATGGCTTGCTTATGCATTATTTGTTGGTGGATTGAAGAGTAAAAGAATAGTTGGAGGAGCTAATGCATTGTTGTTATGCAAGTAAACAGACCTAGGAAGCGTCTGGCCTATGCCTATCTCATCAATTATTTCAGCAAGGATCTAAATATGTGAGAAAGAATGGTGATCATAATAATATATTTGTAACAATTTGCTTGTCAATCTAATGGACTCACAACGACCCGTATGCAAGGTAATAGTTCCAGGCAAACTCCTCTCTGGTACACATTTTGAGTTTGAGCTACCTAATCTTATTACATGAGACCATAAATGGACAGAGATAAGATCAGTTTTAGTTCTGGTTAAAGCAAAATTGATTGTTTTGGTCATAGACGAATGTCGGCCGCTATTTGAATCCCTGAGCATACCCTTAAGACCTTACTACTCCATATTATGTAGCTTGTTCTGCTAGGAAGGTTTTCATTGGCATTTCACTTGAAGGCTGAAGCACGGCTGACTATGCATTGTTCCTGTAGGTTGCAGATTTTGGATTATCAAGAATCAAGCGCAATACTCTTGTGTCCAGAGGTGTTCGAGGAACCCTCTCGTGGATGGCACCAGAATTATTGAATGGCAACAACACCCATGTTTCTGAGGTCAGTGTGTCTTGCCACTGTGAAGGAAGGAATGAATATTTATGTTAAAGCTGGAATTTATGATATTTGATTCGGCAGGTTCATGTGTTCTCATTTGGAATCATTAAATTCCGAGCACCTGATTTAGTTTGTATGTAGTATGTACACTTCTAAACTACTCCAACTCGACCCTACAAGAAAGTGGATCGAATCGTCGACGATGAGCAGCAGCAGAGTTTAATCAACGACGAGCGAAACCTTTTTCATCTTAGATCTCGTCTTTGTTAATGTATAGCTTCATTTCTTTGTTCTTTTTCTAACAGAGTAATTCAGGTCATAGCAGTAAAGGAGAGAGCATTTCAACTATTTTGAAGATTTTGTTGATTTTGAATATAGAATGTTTATATGTATTTACAATCCGAAAAAAGGGGAAAAGGAGGAATTTGATTAGAATCCTTTAGATTTATGGACTTGTTAGATGCCTAATTTATAATGAATTTAAGATTTTTAATATAAATTTGGATACGACACATTCATGTTTTTATATCCTTTAATTCTTAACTATACATTTATTTAAATCCAATAAGTGACTCCAGTAAAAAAAAAATATGATGTTCATCTTAGCAAATTTAAGTTTAAATACTTATATGTGTACTGTGTGTACAAGATGTGTGTTCCTTGTCTAAGACTAAATGGGTAATCTTGAACATACACAGTATTTATTTAAAATTTATACATTCATCATTGTCATTTACTTCACAAATAAAATCCAAATTTAAATTAATTTTGAAATTATAGGTGATCTTGAACATGCACAGTATTTATTTTTAATTCAAAAATTAATTTATCACATACAAATCAACATTTTTAAGTGAATGATTCATTTTAATAAAGGCTAAATGGATACTTTTACCCTTGAGTTCGACTCAAAAATGCAATTTCGCCCCTCGTCAAAAAGTGCACTCAATGTGGTCCTCCAGTCCATGAAATCGATCAAATTGACCCTTTGACCGACGTTAACCGTTACGGTGCTGACGTAGCTGTTAACGGTGATGACGTGACAGTCCATTATGCTAACGTGGTGGTCAACGGTGTTGACGTGGCAGTACACGTGGGATGATGACGTGGCAGGAGGGGCTGAATTGATTATTTTAACCGAATTCGATGGCATAATTGATTTTTCCCCGAGTTTAGGGGCATAATTAAAAGTTCAATAACTTATATAATCTTTAAGCTAAAAAAATAAAAACTATTAATATTTAAATATTCATAAAATATTAAAAAAATATAAAACACCATAATGAATTAAATTAAATATAAGTAAAAACATTGAATTTATAAATATAAAAAATTAAAAAATATTTATAAACCATTGGAGAATCTTTCAATTATTTCTCGTTATGCTACGTGTACTAATGTTCCTTAAACATACTTTCAATTGAGACATCCTTGTATTAAAGTATTAATAAAGCTAAAATTCTCTTTCATTTCTCTACATCAAATATTAATAAGCATTAATTTGATTAAAAAAGAGAAAAATTTTGAATTCTATTATTACTCTAGTATAATGTTGATTCCACAAAAAAAATTTAACGAATAGTAATACTCAAAGTGACGAACTCGAATCTTTTTCTATAAAAAAGTTTAATTTTTTAATACTTTATAAAAAAAATTATTAAGTTTTTACATTAAATTTTATCATTTTTAATTTATAATATTTTTTAATTTTTTATATAATTTTTATTTTCAGTAATTTTTAGAATATTTTATTTATTTTTATCAACTTTATGATTTTTTTATAAAATAAATTGAACAATATTTTGATCTTTGGTGAGAGTCTTCACTTTGTTTTTTTAATTATCCACACTTAATAAAATTATTTATCTAGTTTTAATATTTTAATAATTTCATAAATTCTTATTTTTCAATTTAAATATTAAATAAGTTATCGAACTTTTAATTAAAATCAATTATGCCCCTAAACTTAGGAAAAAATCAATTATGTCCTTGAATTCGGTTAAAATAATCAATTCAGCCCCTCTTGCCACGTCAGCACTATTGACTACCACGTCAGCATCATGGATTGTCACGTCATCACCGTTAACTGCCACGTCAGCACCGTAACGGTCAACGTCGGTCAAAAGGTCAATTTGATCGATTTCATGGACTTGAGGGCCACATTGAGTACACTTTTTGGTGAGGGACAAAATTGCATTTTTGGGTCGAACTCAGGGGCAAAAATACCCCTTTAACCTTTAATAAATTACATAATATATTTTTTGGATCTTTGATCCACCCATACGGAAATCTAAGTTCTGAAAAAGCATTAATGTATCTTAGACCTCGTAAATTTGCATTTTACGAGTTCATATTAAAAAAATAACTAAATTTTAGAGAGGATTATAACTTGCAAAGGCGTGCACATCATAAATAAGGTGATAGCTACCATATCTTCCTTCATTTTCTAAGATGATAATTGCAATTGAAAGAGCTAAATTAAAAGAGAATATAAAATATATTAATTGATCTAATAATTAAAGAATTCATAGGGATGGCAACGGGGCGGGGCGGGTTTTTTCCCACTCCGACCCCGACCCGATAATTAAAATATAAGACCCGACCCCGACCCGACCCGGGTATTTTTATATTTGTCCCGCCCCGACCCCGACCCGAAACAGAACATGCATACCCGTTCCCGCCCCGACCCGCCCCGATTAAATTTATTTTTTTTTCTATTTTTATAAACCAGAAACTGTTGTAAATCTAAAAAAATAATAACAAAAAAACAAAACAAATCTAAAACCCACACAAATTAACAAATCTGAAACTCAAATTAGTATTCGTGTTTGCTGTGAAGATTTCAACATAGTTAAATCTTAAAATTGTTGTTGAAGAAGGCCATGAAACCACTAAACTCGAATATCATCACAGATTTATAAAAAAAGTATCTGATCTTTAAAGAAAAAGAACAAAGACAAAAAAATAAAAAAAAGAATTAAATGAAGCAGAAAGTTATGGAGGAAGAAGAATAGAAATGAAATTTAAAAAAGATGAAATAAAGAAAGGAAAGGTAAAGAGATGGAAACTGGAAAAGAATGAAAACTGGGAAACGGCCATTGTCTGCGAAAAATGAAAGGGGAAAAAACCCTAATGGACTTAAGACATATATATATAGCGGTGGCATTTTTGTAAATATATTAAAATTTAATTTAAATACTTCGGGTCGGGTCGGGTCGGGAATTTTTGGCCCTAAAACCGAACCCGCCCCGACCCCGACTTCATCATCACCAAAACCCGCCCCGCCCCGCCCCGAACCCGAAATTTAAGAGAAAAAACCCGGTCGGGTCGGATCGGGGCGGATCGGGTCGGGCCGGGTTCGGGTATTTTTGCCATCCCTAAGAATTCATGTTATTTTATTTTGTGTAAGTTTAAATTTTGATATTTATTATTAGAATGTAAAATATTTTTATTTATTAAAATTTTCATCAATAAGAGTAAATTACAAGTTTCATCATTCAATTTTTTCTCACTTATATTTTGGCCATTCAACTTTAAAAAAATTCTATATAATTATTCAATTTTAATATACGTCATTTTTTATCACTGGACCGTTAAATCATATACCATGTGATAATATAATAACACATAAAAATAACATCGTTTTAAATTCTTACAAAAATAATTAAAATAACATCGTTTCAAATCCATTAAAATCTCAAAAAAAATATTTACTTTCATTTATTTTCTTCTCTTATTTCTTCTTCATCTGTTCTTCCCTTACCAAATCAACCCAAATATTGCCTGCACCTTTTCATTATTCTTTCTTCATCGTGCTCAAAATCATGTCTTCCTCTTCTCTGCATACAGGTTTTTGCTTTACCGATTTTTTTATCAATAATCAAGTGTTGTTCATTTACTTTCCTTTTCTTTCACTTTATTTCCCTTTGCATTTTTCTAATTTCTTTATTAAAAATCAACAATGGACATAAAAACAAAGAAGAAGATATCTTATAGATAGTTATCACATTATTAAGTTGGATTTTGGTTTAAGTCATTTTCAAATCAAGTGTAGGTCGGGTTTAGATTTAATTTTTCAGGTTCAATTTGGATTCAGGTCAACACAAGTTTAAACTTGAATCGATTTTAGATCACCACCATCTCGGATCACAAACAATTCCAACTCAGGTTAATTTCAGTTAATTTTACAGGTCGTGTCAACTTTTTTACATCCTAAATTTTAATTGTGCCAAATTATAATACTATTACATAATTAACAGTAGAGTGATAAAAAAATTAATGTAAAAATTTAAATTATTAAATCAAAATTTTAAAAATTAAGTGACTAAAATAATAATGAGAATAGTTAAGTATAAACCCACCTTGTAAGATCGGAAGAGAAGAGAAAAACTGAAATAGATAGATATGGAAAAAGCACTTAACAGGCAGAGAGTTTTGCTTGATCATTTACGACCCTCTCCTCCTCATGAGTCTGCTGCTACTCTCCTTGTAAGCTTAATTATTGGTATTAAGTTTTTGTTTCTCTTTTGTTTTTAAATTAATGGGTTTGCTTTTAATTTTATCAGCCATCAAATTGTGCAGCTGGGGATACCGCTGCTTATCACCGGACGTCTGCTTTCGGGGATGATGTTGTGATTGTGGCGTAAGTTGTTTCACAGTTTTTCCATTTGCTCTAATTTTTTGTTTTCTTTCCGTATAAGTGTTTGTTACTGTTTGAAAAAAAAATTCTAAAAGAAATTTTTTAGTGTATTGAGTAAACCTTTCAATTAGCTAGGTCGGGTCAATTCGAATTTAAAATTTTTGGATTAATTTTTGTACAGGTCATTTTGGATTTGGTTCAATTTCGAGTTTGATTGGTTTCGAGTTTGGGTCATTTTGGGTTCAACTCATTCACGATTGAGGCTCAATTTTTTGAGTCGAGCCATTCCGGGTTCGAATCCTTTTGAATTTTGATCACTTTCGGTACATGTCATGTGAGGTCATTTTGAGTTTGAGTTGCTTTGGTTTCAAGTTGTTTCGGGTTTGTGTCCTTTCAGATTCAATCGTTTTGAGCTCATATCCCTTTTGTATTTTGATCAATTGGGGTTGTTGACTTTTTAGGATCAAATTGAGATAGGTCGGGTTTTACATTTGGATCATAATTGACCGTCTAGCATAGAGGTAATATAAGTATAGATTGTACCGAATAATTCTTGGATGAGGTGGTAGCGGCCTCATTCTCCGAACATCGGGTGGAGTAGTCCTGAGTCCATTATGGCTTGGGGATACCCTGTCTTTACACCAACAAAAGATTTTCTTCTTTTCATGTTTCGCTTTGCATCAAAGAGCGGTAAAACCATTGTTGTACAGAGCATGCCGCACTGCAATATGCAAGGCAAAACGTGGAGGCTTCAAGGATACGCTTGCAGACGATTTACTTGCCCCTGTTTTGAAGGTTAGATGCTGCTTTTGGTTTTTGTATTGAGTTTTCTTTGACATCCAATTTGTCTTCCCTCCTATCTTAAGTTAATTCTCAATGCAGGCTTTGATAGATAGAACAAAGCTGAATCCAAGTGAAGTTTCTGATATAGTTGTCGGTACAGTTTTGGCACCCGGCTCACAAAGAGGAATAGAGTGTAGGATGGCAGCATACTATGCTGGTTTCCCTGGTATGCCTATTCTTTTAAATTCCTTGCCTTGGAGCCCTTGCGATTTGTTGTAATTTTAGAGCTTACAACTGTTTGTTGCATTGAAAATTATTGAATTCCTATCTCATATGTTAATTGGTATTATCATGCTAGATGTGCAGTCATTAGTCATTACCAAGGTTTTTACTATGTCGATAATAGAGATATAAACTGGAAGACATGCATTGACTTCTAAGTTTCTGGTATCATTTACTTTGTAGGGTGCCTTTTCTACTACATAACGCTAATATAATTACCTATGGGAACCAGATACGGTGCCTATTAGAACAGTTAACAGGAAATGTTCATCTGGCTTACAAGCTGTTGCTGATGTTGCTGCTTGCATAAAAGCAGGATTTTATGATATTGGTAAGGATATTCACTCTTATATATATATATATATGCGGGTGACCTTCATGTTGGTTTAACCTTCTTTCTTGGCTTTCAATGAAGGCATTGGTGCTGGATTGGAGAGCATGACAATTGACAAAGTTGTTCCTGGTGTTCCCAAAGTTAACCCAAAGGTACCATGAACATATAGTTTGTATTCACTATTTAGGACATGTTTTACATTAACTTGTTAACATGCGATTGCATTAATCTTTTATAGACAGAGGCTTTTGTCCAAGCCCGGGATTGCCTTCTTCCTATGGGCATTACTTCCGAAAATGTTGCAGAGCGCTATGGTGTGACACGGCAAGAGCAAGACCAGGCTGCTGTGAGTCCTGTTTATTTTTGTTTCAGTTTACTTTTATCTACTGATATAAGCTTAATCGTTGTCAGTCTGAAACACCTTCAGTTTGTAAACATAGGTTGAATCTCATAGGCGTGCTGCTGCTGCAACAGCCACTGGTAAATTCAAAGATGAAATTGTTCCTGTATTTGCTAAGGTAATTTTGTGCAGTAACTTATTATGGTTTAGAATTTTTATGTTCTTTCATTAACTTCTTTTAATCTGCAAAGATTGTGGATCCCAAAACTGGAGAAGAGAAGCCAGCCACAATTTCGGTGGATGATGGAATCCGCCCAAACACAAACATGGCAGATCTAACGAAGTTGAAACCCACATTTAAAAAGAATGGGACCACAACTGCTGGTATATAATAACAAAAATTGTGAAACTTTTTTCTTCTGAGAAGAACAATATACAGTTTGAACTTTGAATGAAACTTGCATTACATTTTTTTCCTTAGGAAATGCCAGCCAAGTTAGTGATGGTGCAGGAGCAGTCCTCCTTATGAAGAGAAGTTTGGCTATGCAGAAAGGACTTCCAATCCTTGGTGTTTTCAGGTAATGAACTTATATAAAGTTTCTAGCACAGATATAGCAGTGCTTGTTTAGCAGCTACAAGTTGAGTTGGAATGAAATGGAAACTTAAATTCTTTCTCATAGATTTCAAGTTTAGCAGCTACGTCAAGATCACCGGAATGTTTCTGATATAGTGTCAGAGTTCGTATATCACCTTACCGCAGTTTGCAAAAGAACTGCAGAAGAAGCTAGAGCTTTGAGAGAGTAATAGTAATGACCTAAGTAACCATGCACATCAATTTCTAACAAGTTTACCAAGCTTAGGACTACAAATTTAGGGTCAATAGTAGAAAAGACATATTTGCTGCACTTCATAATCAGTTTTTTTTTTTTTTTTTTCTAATCATGCCTAGGTTAATAGAAGTGAATACCATAATAGATACTTAGGTGGAAGTGGATATATAAATTCTCATTTGCAAGCCCCTCAGACTGCTCTCTTGTGCTTCTTTATTATAGAAGTTTCGCTGCTGTTGGTGTGGATCCTGCTGTGATGGGCATTGGTCCTACTGTTGCTATACCAGCTGCAGTCAAGTCTGCAGGTCTTGAGCTTGATGATATAGACTTGTTTGAGATCAATGAGGTAATGGGTTTCTTTGGTTGATTTTATTTTGAAGGTGAATCTAATTTGAGTAATTGATTTTTACTTTATTCTTATCATGCAATACGTATTTTTCCTCAGGCATTTGCATCTCAATTTGTATACTCTTGTAAGAAACTGGGGCTTGATCGTGGAAAAGTCAACGTTAATGGAGGTGCAATAGCCCTTGGGCATCCTTTGGGTGCTACGGGTACTTATCTAACACAAGTTTCACAATTTGTGATAGATAAAACAATTGCGCTGGTCATCCACCCTTCTTGCATGGAAGGGAACATATGTTACTGTATAAACACATACTAGCCTACATGTTCCAACTTATCCAGAGGCTAAGCATTGTCGTGATGGTGATCGCCTATTATTTAAGACTATTTTTTTTCATCAGGTGCTCGCTGTGTTGGAACTCTATTGTACGAGATGAAGCGTCGTGGGAAGGACTGTCGCTTCGGAGTGATCTCAATGTGCATAGGTATCCCCTCTCTCGCTCTCCATATAATATGAAAAACCTAAGAATTGGTCAAATTCAACGTCTGCAAGGTCTGTAAGCCTAGTGAACGGACATAGTAAAGTTTGAAAGCCTAGCCATATCTTTTATTGGCTTGCAGTTGTGTAAGTCATAGATCAGGTTTCTGAGTTTAAGGTTATTTGACTTTGCTTAACTCTGCGAAACATATCACTTGCCAAGCCTTCAACTGTAGTTGAATTGAAACGCTAAGACTGGTTCATTTCCCTTCTTTGTCCGAATCTCTTGTTATCACAGGCAGTGGAATGGGGGCTGCTGCTGTTTTCGAAAGAGGGGACTGCATCGATGAACTCTACAATGCCCGAGCTGTCAAAAGTAACGATCTTCTTTCCAAGGATGCTCAATAGAGATGTTTGTTGGTAGCTTGATTTTTTGTGCTATGTATTAAAATAACTCGGAATATTCCCAAGCAAAAAGGCAGATAATTATGTGAATTTCAAGATTCTTGGAATGACTTTTCTTCTTCACTTGTTCATGTTTGCTTAATAACCAAAGATTATTCCCAAGAATGCAGAAGCTAGCTTATCACCATAATAAGCACATTTGTAAAATGCTTTAGGTGTACTAAATTATGCTTATTATATAACTTAATTTGCTTGCTCAAAACTTTCGTTAGCATAGAAAAAGGGTGGAAAAGAATGAAAACAATTTTCATCAGAGTAGGGTTCTAAAGGAACTAAACTCGCATCAACTGCGAGTTACTTGAACCAGCGTCAGTTTCTGAGAAGCAAAAGCATTCGACTCGATCATTTATGATGATGCAGCTAAAATTAAATTAGAGATAAAAATATCAAAGTTATGATAAGCATATGATCAATCATTAACCATTACAAGAAATTGTGGCCAACTGCCCCAACTCTGTCCTATATTCAAACTTGGGAATCTTCCTGTGATAAAGGTTAAATAACAAGAGGTTTTTCTATGCCAAACTTCTCATTAAAACTGAGAACTCAACACGGAATCAATACCATTGAAACAGGAAGGAGCTGACAATCTCATTCTGGATCAGGCGAGCCTCCCGGGACCAGCTGCAATGTAGAAAAAGAATTATCGTGAGAAATTTCGATACTGAAATTCGTTGCTATTCTTCATATTGGGCAGCATTAGCTTTCCCTTAATGGCTACTTTTGTACCTAGCTAGCAATCTAACACTTCGCATGCTTAATCATATACTGTAATCCCCAATAAATATGCCAATCCGAAGTAAAGTCTGGTCCTAAGAAAAAGCGCATTAACTAGATTAGAAACCGTTTAATCTTACAATGGCAATGTTGTTTCCATTAAGCAAAATTTGATCAAGCTTTGTGATCCGTCTTCCTTCAGAAGTGATCTCACTGTGATTTGCAACAAAAACAAGAAAACAATCAAGATTAACAAAAAAAAATAGAGATGAACATTCCCCAATTACTTTTGCATGCATACAAGCATAGGACAGATATGTTGCCGAGCGAAAAAAGTCAATCACAAGTACACATCTTATCATATATCAACATCCTTCTCAGGCATGCGAGGAAAAAGAATCAAACACCTAGTCACTCCATCCAAACAAACGATGAATATCCGGAAACAATGTAAAAGAATACAAAGTGTAGTCAGCTAAGGGAGCAGAAACACAGCTTAAAACAATCTTTTTGTCTACTTAGATTGCTAGTTCTTAAATATTCCTTCTGTAACGAAGATTCCAATGATTCGAAGTTATCAGTAATCAAAATGGTTTACTGAAAAAAGGTGTGAAATCCAACCGAATGAATCGATTTTGTGAAAAAATAGTTCTAAATCACACTCCATCCAAACAAACTTTATAAGCCATCTAAGTTTCTCCCGTTATCATCCTGCTACTAAGAAAGAACACAAACATTGGAACCGAAAAACGAAAAGCAACGCCTTGGTTCCGGGATCACTCAGGCCAAACAAAAATCTGCTTCAAAAGTGGGATTTAGATGTGAAAAGGCTACCCAACAAAACTTGGCATTTGTTAAACATACACAACATGGAAAACAGTAAACACCCATAAATCAAAACCCCAAATTGATATATTTCCCATAACTTTCCACACCCAATTTTACATAAAACCCTAACACCCAAAAGGCGAAATATGATATCTAAAGATTCGAGAAGAGAATTACTATTCAGTGACGTCTTCAAGGACCATGTTAACGTAGACATCGAAGCCTCTAAGAGTACCCACGAGCTCCTTGTCACCTTTCATTATGACCCAAATTTTGGAGCCGATGCACCTGTCTATCAACTCTGAGAAAACAAACCCAAATCAGCATTTAATCCGACTTTCTCGAGAAAGTGAATGAAAAAGGGAAAAAGAAGACCTGATGGAAGAAGCTGCGAGGGATTGTTTGCCATTGCTTTGAGAGAGTTCAACTCCAATCTTTTTTTTTCGATAGGAAAGGACTAAGGAGTTTGTTGTTGGAGAGTGGAGGGTAAGCCGTAAAAGGGAGAAGCAGGCCCTCCCCACTTCAAAACTCCCCCAACCCACCACTGCTCGGCCCTTTACCAACCTCTAATATTATTTAGGGTAACATATGGTCACGGTTAAAAAAATTAAAATAATAATCAAACTTTTAAAAGTCACAAAATAACAATTAAATTTTATGTTTTATAATAAAATGGTAATTGGAAGTTAAATCTCGTTAAGAGGTAAATTTGGTATAATAACACATTTAGTCTTTCATATTTATACATTCAATTAATTTAGTCCTAATTCGAAACAATTCACTAAATTTAGTACTCTTTATTTACGTATTCATTCAATTCGGTCCTTAAAGCAAAATTCCAAAGTATGGAAACATGATAAATAATTTCAATTAAATTTTTATAAGAACTCGAAAACTCGAATCGAATCGAAAAAATTTCAAATAAAGTTTGAGTTGTAAAATATAACGCGTCAAGTTGAATAACTCGAAATTTTTTGACTCGACTCGATCAAACGCTCACCTCTATCTTAAGATATGACGCATCAACTCGAATAACTCGAAATATTCGAATATTTTAAATCAATTTTTTTTCTTTTTAATCGAATATTTTTTAAAATATAATATTTAATATTTTTATATTTAAATCACATCAATTATTTAATAACAACTTTAAATATTCGATTTAATTTTAAAATATTCGATTTAAAAGAAAAAATATTCAAATATTTAATTAAATTTTTATAGGAACTCAAAAACTCGACTGGACTCGACTTAAAGCGAACAATTTTCAAATAAATTTTGAGTTGTAAAATATGACGCGTCAACTCGAATAAATCGAAATTTTTTTGACTCGACTCGATCGAACGCTCACCTCAAAATTTAATAACAACTTTAAATATTTTCTTTTAAATATTTGAATATTTATTAACTACTTTAAATATTCGATATTTTAAATCAATTTTTTTCTTGTAAATTGAATATTTTTAAATTAAATCAAATATTTAAAGTAGTTATTAAAAGGAAAAAAATGATTTACAATATTTGAATATTTCGAGTTATTCGAGTTGACGCGTCACATCTTAAAATAGAGGTGAGCGTTCGATCGAGTCGAGTCAAAAATTTCGAGTTATTCGAGTTGACGTGTCATATTTTAATACTTAAACTTTATTTGAATTTTTTCTGATTCGAGTTGAATCTAGTTTTCGAGTTCCTATAAAAAATTAATTAAATATTTGAATATTTTTTAATCAATTTTTTCTTTTAAATCGAATATATTTAAATTAAATGGAATATTTAAAGTAGTTATTAAATAATCGATGTGATTTAAATATGAAAATATTAAATATTCTATTTTAAAAAATATTCGATTTAAAAGAAATAAATCATTTAAAATATTCGAGTTGACGCGTCATATCTTAAGATAGAGGTTAGCGTTCGATCGAGTCGAGTAAAAAAATTTCGAGTTATTCGAGTTGACACATCATATTTTACAACTCAAACTTTATTTGAAATTTGTTCGATTCGAGTCGAGCCAAGTTTTCGAGTTCCTATAAAAATTTCATTGTAATTATTTATCATGTTATCATACTTTAGAATTTTGTTTTAAAGACCAAATTGAAAGAATGTGTAAATAACAAGGGCTAAATTTAGTGAATTGTTTCGAATTAAGACTAAATTAATTGAATGTATAAATATGAAGAACTAAATGTATTATTATACCAAATTTTATAACAATCACTTAACGAGATTTAACATCCAGTTACCATTTTGTTATAAAACATAAAGTTTAATTGTCATTTTGTAATTTTTGAAAGTTTGGTTATCATTTTGTTTTTTTACTAAAGTTTAGTGACCGTCCGTGTAGTTTACCCAATTATTTATATGAATTAACTAAATTTAATGAATGAGATTAAAAAATTTAAATTAAACATAATTTATTTTTTCTCATAAAATAGAGAAAAACTTGTGTCATAAAAAAATTGTACTACATAAGTAGAAAATCTACCATTTTTGTTAAAAAACGAGAAAATATATTAGAGCCAATCACACAAAAATTACTTAAGTATACAAAAATAAAAATTAAAAACAAAGAAATGAAAAGAGAGAGAGAGAGAATGAACCAGAACAACAAGTGTTATAACAAAGTATGGGTGTCAGTTTTAAACCACCAAATAAAAAAATAGAAAGAAAAAAAGAAAAAACTTAAGAAACCTTGGCGGCTCTCATGTAACTATAAACATTCTAAATCATTAATAGAGTTATTTTATGATTTTTTAGACATTATATTATTTTTTAGTTTTTAATATTTTTTTAAAATAAAATAGTTGATATTAATATTGATAAAAAAAGACATAATAAATAATACCAATCTAAAAGTCCCATCACTTTTGCTATCAATCAATTCAATTTTACAAAAAATAAAAAATATGCATTAGACCAGAATAGACGAAAAAGTTTAAAAAACTTAAAATGACTTTTTAACATAAAATGTGATCTTGTAACGACGTTGTTCATTTTTTTAGTCATTTAATAATACATATTTTATAAATTCAACAAGTATCTCAGTAATAAAGTGATGTTTATCTAAAAATATATTGGTTTAAATCGTTTTGTTTATAAAGTGTATATTTATTATCAAATGGTTCATCCTAATAATATTTTCAATTGTGTTTTTTAAGTTTTTTTTTTGTTTTTGCAAGTATCGATATGAGTTTAGAACTTGTCAAAAAATATTATCAAGAAACGTAATATTTTCAGTTTAATAATAAATTTTGAAATTTACCGTCTTTTAAACATACCTTAATAATTGACTTATCTCACGTTAAATATGCCGCTCAAAACTCTCTCCACGGATTACTCCCTTCATTTCATTCATTTGTCACTTTCATTTTGATAAAGCTACCAATATTAACATTTATCTTCTCCTCTTTATCCGTGAGGCTACTTAAAAATATTAAATTCTTTAACTTTTTAAAAATAATTTTATTAATATGCAATAAACTTATTAGGGATGGCACGGGTCGGGTTTTTGGTCCACCCGGACTCGACCCGAAAATAAATACCATAAACCTGCACTCGACCCGAACATATTCTTTAAAAAACACGACTCGACCCGACCTATATAAAATAAATTAATTTTAGAGACCTAATTGTAAAAAAATAATTTTAAGGGACTTAATTGTAAAAAAATTATAATTTAAAGACTCAATTATAAATAAAAAAACAATTTTAAGGACTTAATTATAAATATATATATATAAAGGGTATTATTATAAATATCTCTAAAAAATTTAAGAGAAAATTACACTATTAGTCTCGGGTCGGGTTGAGTCGAATATTTTCCACCCTAAACCCGAACCCGACATGAGTTTATCATCAACAAAAATTCAACCCAACCCGACCTAAACCTAATTTTTTTATTAAAAATTTTGACCCAATCAGGCCGGATCGGGTCGAAACCCGTCAGATCAAATTAAAATGCCCATCCTCTAAGTATAAACAAAACAATCCTTTTTTGGGATTGCTTACAAGATTATTAACAGGTATGTATATATTTAAAAATGAGGTAAGAAGAGGATAAGAACACCGCTTAAACAAATTTAAGAGGCAGAAAAAGAAAGGGAAAAGAAGGGTATGTGGTGGTAGACAGATAAACTCAGAACCTGGACGGAAAGCCGTCCGGGTTCATGTATTCATTTGTTTCCGAACTCCCTTTTCTTTTATATAGTATTATTTTGCTTAGCTGTTAACCCCTCACCTCCTTAAGATTGCGTAGAGAAGAGCAGAAAAAGCTGTGCAGAAAGATGAGCAGCAAAGACCAACAACTCTTTCATGTTGTTCATAAAGTTCCCCAAGGTCATTCTCCTTATGTTAAAGCCAAACATGCTCAGGTATCTTTAATGGAAACTTTTAGTTTTTCTTTTCTT
Source organism: Hibiscus tridactylites (assembly GCA_958450335.1). Classification (NCBI taxonomy): domain Eukaryota; kingdom Viridiplantae; phylum Streptophyta; class Magnoliopsida; order Malvales; family Malvaceae; genus Hibiscus; species Hibiscus tridactylites. The sequence goes on along the minus strand of OY288268.1, from coordinate 100,024,047 downwards.
TTCTTGGAAACCAAACAGTTTGGTTTAAGAAGTATGAATGCAGGTGGTTGAAAAGGACCCAGAAGCAGCAATCGTGCTGTTTTGGAAGGCTATAAATGCTGGGGATAGGGTGGAGAGCGCGCTGAAAGACATGGCGGTGGTGATGAAGCAACTCAACCGATGTGGAGAAGCCATTGAGGCCATTAAGTCTTTCAGGGGGCGTTGCCCCAAACAAGCCCAGGAATCACTTGACAATGTTCTCATCGACTTATACAAGGTATTCTCTTCTTCCCATCTCAAAACTCAATTTAATTACTTTTACTTTTAGTTTGGGGATGAAATTAAAATATTGATGGCAGAAAAGTGGGAGAGTAGACGAGCAGATTGAGTTGTTAAAACGAAAGCTAAGATTAATATACCAGGGAGAAATCTTCAATGGAAAACCCACCAAGACTGCACGCTCCCATGGCAAGAAGTTTCAAGTCTCAGTTCAGCAAGAAACATCAAGATTACTGGTATCTTTTATTTTCCCTTCTTCTTTATAAACAAACATAAACAAGTGTCTTAATTAAAAAAATCTGGGAATATGACAGGGAAATCTGGGGTGGGCTTACATTAAAAAATCAAACTACTTGACAGCGGAGGTGGTGTATCGGAAAGCCCAGATGATCGACCCGGATGCCAACAAAGCCTGCAACTTGGGGTTTTGCTTAATTAAACAAGGCAGATACGATGATGCACGTAAGGTGCTCGAAGAAACGCTGAGAGGAGATGTCCCCGGTTCGGAAGACATTAGAGCCAGGAACAGAGCTGCGGAATTGTTGGTGGAAATCAAAGCATTTGAGCCACCGGCATCGGAAATGTCGGGTATTCTGGGGCTTGATCATGATTTCGTCAATGGGCTCGAGCTGTTGATGAATGGTTGGGCACCGGTTAGATCAAAGAGATTACCCATTTTTGAAGAGATCTCCTCTTTCAGAGATCAGTTAGCTTGCTGATGCTATAAATTGTATATTTGTTCTTTTGGTTTTTCAAATAGGATGTTATACGGCGTAATGTATATTTATGGTTGGATTTGTCCTTTTTAGAGGGATAATATTGGGTTTTTATTAAATGAAAAATAAAAGAAACCAAAAAAACAATTAAGCTAACACGAATAAGAGTATGTTCGTGTTCGTTCATTTAATTTTAACACGAACAATTAAACGAACATAATTTTTTGTTCGTGTTTCTTCATTAAAATAATGAACACATACAAGTTTGAGAACTGTTTAATTTTCTTTTTTTACTTCATAATATATGTTTTAAATTCTTTAAATATAATATTTTTTATGAAAAATAATAAATATAAATGACTATATGAATAAATTAAGAACGTAAATGAACGAATTTCTTTTCGAACAGTTCATGAACAATTCGTTGAATGTTGAGTTCGTTTACAGCTCTAAAAACACAGTCTAAACCAATACAAGCCCGTGAAAGACCAAATATTAGGTTACTATGGATATTTTTTTGGAATCTTGCCGTAGTAAGGGTACGGTTTAATTATCACCACAGTTCAAATATAACAATTTTTATTTTTGTCTCTATTTAAGCTTCGATAAAATGTTTTTATCCTCGTTCTCTTAATTGAAAATTCTGATTATTTTTCATAAAATATTTTCATCTTCGTTCTCTTGATTGAAGATTTTGATTATTCTCTATATTTGTTAGAAATAATCAAAAGAAATGTTTTCATCCTCGAGAAATGTGTGGATTTTCGAAAGAAAAAAAAAGACCTGCCTTAGGATGTTTGGCTGCGAGCGGAACAAGGCTATTTAGAATACCACCAAAACACCTCAATGAATCATCGGACAAGGCCTCTGTCTTCTCAGGGTTTGCGGCAATGGATGCCACCCCCAACAGAATCGATTAAGATCAACTGTGATGCGGCTTTCGATGCTCAGTCAGGGAAGGCTTCAGCTGCGGCTATTGCCAGAGATTTTTCAGGTTTTTTCATTCAGAGGATTTCTGACTCTTTCTTAACCCCTTTTGTGGAAGTGGCATAAAGTTTGACTAACATGGTGTCTTCTTAGCCCTTAAGAAGGGTTTCAAGGACATTATCTTTGAAACTGATTGCAAGGCAGCCATTAACAGGCTTAACGAGGAATTCATGTCGGCTTGGGCTTCTTCCGCTGTGAAAGAAGATATTAGGTCTTTAGTGAGGCCTTTCGCCTCTTTTTTTTATTCTCGATTTTTTTAATCTGATTGTCGATCGGTTAGCCAAACATATTAAAAGACTTCAGAGTCCTTTGATGTGGGGAGGCGAGTCCTCTCTGCCTCAATTGTTGTTCTCTTAGTTCTTCTGAGTAATAAAAGTTATCTTTTGAACAAAAACTTATGGGACTAAATCATAAACTTGTTCAAATATGGGTGATCATTTATGTAGTTTAACTAATATAAAATTCAACCGTCAATCTAAGGCGGCGTTATGCTCTAAATTTCCCATCTTTCCACCAAGCCGCCACGTTCAGCTCATCCAATTCAATTTCTCTAAAGAGACCAAAAGCAGTAGGCAGCCCAAAAAATTCCCTCAATCCTTCCTTCCACCCTCGAAAGTTGGATCTTTTCCATTGACAAATACCTAAAGGACACAACTTTTTAGCTTTCGATAGCTTCAAATTCAATCAAAATGGCAGCTAAAGACCCCTTGGTAATAACAGGCAAAGATGAGATGAGGAAGTGGTCGAGACAGATGAGATCCCAAGGCAAAACAATTGGGTTAGTTCCCACCATGGGTTATCTTCACCAAGGTCACCTCTCACTCATCCAACAAGCACACAAGCACTGCCACCTCATAGTTGTCTCTATCTATGTAAACCCAGGTCAGTTTTCTCCTTCTGAGGACCTCTCAACATACCCCTCTGATTTCCATGGCGATATGCTTAAGCTTAAGTCTGTTCCTGGAGGAGTAGATGTTGTTTTTTGTCCTAAGAATCTGTATGACTATAGCAATGGTAGTGTTGAGAAGCAAAAGAATGAGAATTTGGGTGGGGGTGGGGGTGGGATGGTTTCCTGTGTGGAGGAGAAGGGGAATGGGCATGAAACATGGGTGAGAGTTGAGAGGTTGGAGAAAGGGTTGTGTGGGAAAAGTAGGCCTGTTTTCTTTAGAGGGGTTGCTACCATTGTGACCAAGTTATTTCACATTGTGGAACCTGATGTTGCTGTTTTTGGTAAAAAGGATTATCAGCAGTGGAGGATTATACAAAGGATGGTGAGACTTTTGACTCTTTAATCTTCATCATCTTACTAGTTTCTGAAATGCTTAATTCATGCTGTTGTGTTTTTATTTGCTGCAGGTCCGGGATCTTGATTTTGCCATTGAAATTGTGGGGTCTGAAATAATGCGGGATAGCGACGGCCTTGCACTGAGTTCACGAAATGTGCATCTATCCGCTGAAGAAAGGGAAAAGGTTCCTTGATTATTTCAACCCTTTTGCCAATTGCCATTGTGATGTGATTCTTGATGCATAGAGGTTTCCAGGCTATTTTCAATGATCTGTTTGATAAAGATGCTATATTTTCTAGATGCTTAACTCTCATTATGTAGTGCCTTGCATAATGGATCAAATGTATTAAATTTATGCACTAATTGTTGCAAAGCCAGTTCTTTTTGGCTGCAAATAAGATTCCTTGTAAATTTAACTGGATAAGTTCATTTTTGTGTCGCAGGCATTGTCTATTAGCAGGTCATTGTTAAAGGCTAAATCTGCTGCTAAAGACGGTCAAGTTAAATGTAGAGAACTAAAGGATTCGGCTATCCTAACAATAACTCAAGCTGGGGGGAGAATTGATTATGCTGAGGTTTGCTACAATCTTTCTTCCTTGATCTTCTATATAGGTCAGAATTATTAAGAAATAAAATAGTCGAATGGCATTCCTATTTCGAAGCTATTAAGAGCTTGTTCAGTGACCCCCTCTCCACCCTAAGTGCCGGTTTGCTGAGTTCCAACCCCACTTGGTGGGGGTGGATCACATGAGTAAAGGCAAAAACATAATATATTGGCTGCGTAACTATGTATATTTCAAGCAGTATGCTTGGTTGAAAACATTTCCTAGTTTATCAGAGCCCATGAACCCTCCAAAATGCCCACCTTGTCTGGTTCTGTGCACTCATTTCTTTTTCCCAAGCATTCCTTTTCTTCTATTTTGTCCTTTTGTCATCATTATTACAAAATTTCTATTCTCGGTTTCAGACTAAAGTCAAGTTACTATCAACAGGTTCATTCCTGTGTTCCCTCTTTAAGACCTTTTTATAACATCCTGAGGATTAGAAATACATTAACTTCAACTAAAATGTCAGTATTTGTGTATTAGTTTCATTTTCTTTGGCTGCAATATATGTTTGATGGTGCAGTTGTTTAAAGACTAGCTTCTTTTTTCTTTCAAAGAGCCATGATTAGTGAATAGTGAATATGATCCTAATTGAGATGTGATCAAAGTTTAAGAGTCTCAGCAAAACTATTAAAAGCTTATGACCCCAGAATCCGTGTATGTGTATCATGCCTTGTGTATTTTTGTGTCACTCGTGTAAACCTAATCGCAAATGCTTTATGTGCCGAAATACTGAATATAAATGCAATGTGTGTATTCAACATGTCATGTCTCTGTATATATGGATGGAAGTTCAATTGGCATTTTCGCATTTCAATGTTGCAGATAGTAGACCAGGAGAGTTTGGAGGCAGTGGAAGAGATCAGTAGTCCTGTTGTGTTCTGCGTTGCTGCCTGGTTTGGCAAGGTTAGGCTGATAGATAACATGGAAATCAACATATGAAAAACTACATCTTCGGTCAAATGCCACATATTTTATTTATTTATTTCCATATGGAAGGAGCAATAAACAATAGTATGGTTTGGTTTGATTTGATTCGATTTTTTTAACAAATAATGTTATTTTGAACCCTTCGGGTGGTTCCAACAGAAAAGGAAATGTTGTTAGCCTTGGAAGGTTCGAGTTCGAGCAACTTATTTGCAATGTGTGTATGAACAAATAATATGATATCATATCGGATGCTCATAAAATCAAGAAGAATAGACGTTTAACATGAATGCAGAATTAACTTGTAAGTTGCAGTCACATTATAGTATATCTAAAGATCAAAATTCAGTTCCAAAAGATGGAGAATGAATTTCCACACATAAACGTAGTTAATGCAATCAAACGAATCCAAATTGTAATATACAGCAGTTTTCTGATTTATACAACAGAAAAGAGAAGGTACGTGTAATCAAGAAGAGGAGCATCAATACAGCTACCGGTCCAATGAAGTGGAAATTGAATCCCACACCAAAGCAGATGGTGGTTTCTTCAGCATTTGAAGCCACCGCAAATGGAGAGTACGATGATGAGAATCAAGGCGATCAGGATTCCGAGGACTATCAGCTTTACCTTCATGTTCTGCAACCACATCTTTCTCCTCATCCGAGTCCCTTGCTGCCTGAAATCTTGTGCCTATAATGCCCAACCCAAAAGCACCCATGTTAATAAAAAGTGTCTGTAAATTAAGACATACATCCCAAATCCATTGCCTATCATTTGTTGGAGAATCTTGCCATGAAAATGTTGGGTTTTCGAAATTGACTATTCAGCTAGTCCCTTGAAATTCTCAGAACAGATGTTGATTAATGCTTTTAAAAATGAAAAAAAAGCACAATTAAATGAAGAGGCAATTCTAATTTCTACGTATGTGAAAAGATCCCGCGTTTAAACAAGTCCAAATAATAACATTTATAAGCTTTGCAGTTTTAGAGAACATTGTCAACATTATAAAGTAAGGTAATAATATGCTGACCTGAGAGCGAAGGCTTTCTGTTTTATCTACCAGAATCTCAATTTTCTCGCCACGGTCCAGAACCTGTAAAATAAAGTTGTTAATGAAGAAAATTAAATAAAAAGATCCCAAGAAATTTGTAAAGTGGAGTCCTAGCCCACTTAAGGCAACTATGAAAATAACAGCAACCTTTTCAATGTTTTCCATCATTACTCCTTTGACTTCTGAAACTTGAGCTTTCACTTTGGCAATCTTACTAATCTCCTCCGGATGATCAATGCAATACTGCATATGCTCCTTTAATTTTGGCCTGTATCAATGATAATAAATACATAGCATCAATGTACTTGATAACAAATAAGGCAAATCGTTTAATGGTCAAGGAATAGAAAATACCCAAACTCCTTGCTCAGGCTGTTTGCAGATGCAGTTGCAGCTTTTCCTCCACCATATCTCTTGGTAAAATCCTCCCTAATTCTCTCAAGAAAGGCAATTGGGACCTGTCGGCCAGCAGACTCAACAGCAACCACGCAGTAGGCTGCAAAGAGGAAGGAATGATGTAGCCTTGTTTCGTAATGGACAGTGTAAAACAACTTGTGAAATAATAGGAAAGCATCATGCAAGCACCAAAAGGAAATGAACACATAAGCTTTCAGTCTTTCAATATAAATTAAAGGATCAACCATGCCTCTTCTTCTACAACTATAGGGGGTGTGACCAAAGGACATAAACCATTTGCTGAAGTGATTCATTTACATAACACGTAAAGAATCCCCTCCAATATATATATATATATATATATATTAAATGCACAACAATAAACTTGAGTGAAATTGAAAAGTGGCAAACATGTTCATACTCTACTATGACCACAAGATTTTTGTGATGCAAGTGAATTAAGAATAGGGATGTTCTAGAATTAATGTTTTCTGTCAAGTAAATAGATATGCAACTGTTGGCCTTTTAACATATAATTTGAGCAAAAGCAAATTCAGGGGAAATCATGGACCTAAAAGGATGAATTGAAAACAAGCAAGGTTCTAACCATTCTAGCTCAGTTCATGTTGGTTTTCATAAGAATAAGAATGATAAAGTGATTAAATTATAAAAATGACCATATATGATTGTTTATATGAAAGATAAATCTGCATTTCGTTAGTTACAAAATTTTACGTTTCTTATTTTCTATTATTCAAAATATAATGAATTTTCTTGTGTCAAAAATGATGTAAATGCTTTTTGCCTCGAAATATCGCTAAGAAATCATTTTGTCACAAAACATCTATGCAGATTTAATTCGTTTGAATCGGCCAAACATTAAATTTTCGTTTTCCTAATCCATGTCAAATCTGGAAAGTTTCATTTACGAGTTAAATTAAGCCATCACTTTACATACTTCATTTATTGTACAATCTTAACAAACTCTTTTCTTAAAATTGAAAAAATCTAACCGATTCTATTTCTTTCCCAAATTACTTGAAAAATCCAAAAAAAAGTAATAAGCAGCAAAAAAAAGCGTTAGCAGCGAAGAAATGTCGATCATCAGCAACAACGAGAACAAATACAGGCACAAGCACAACTTTGTCGTTGGATCAAAATTCAAATAAGCAGTAAAAGGACAGATCAGGGAGATAAATAAACGAAATAGCAAAAAGCGAGAGAGAGAGGAGAGGAAATTACTATAGCCGTTATCGACGAGATAGTTGAAGGTGTGGCCATCACAGTTGTAAGTGAACTTGTTGTTGGTAGCAGGAAGTTTCTGGAGGCACTGAGAAGCTATGACGGTGAAGTTTCCGGTGAATTCGGTGTAGTCGGCTATCACCACCGTGCCTCGCGCCACGAAGGCGTAGATCAGCGATTGTTGCCCCATCGCACTGACTTTGGCCTTCTCAAGTAATTAGAATTGCTTGGATTTTTTCAACTGTATGTATATAAAATCTGAGGATTTTGCTTTGCGGGAGGGAAAGAAATTGGAAGGATTTTATTGCGAAAGGAAGGAAGGAGAGTTTCCTTGACTTTTTCTTTACTTTCCTTTCATATTTTGTTTAACTAACTGTCCGGGGCGGCCATGCCACGGAGTCTCAGCTTTGAAATTCAAATACGAAATCAAATGATTAAATTTTGATTCTGGTCCCTGAAATGTGCTTGAATTCATAATATAGTCCCTTCATTGTAGTTTTATTTAAATCTTATCATTTTATTTATATAATCCCATTAGTTATAACATGTTTGATTATTTATATAATACGAAATCAAATGATTAAATTTTGATTCTGGTCCCTGAAATGTGCTTGAATTCATAATATAGTCCCTTCATTGTAGTTTTACTTAAATCTTATCATTTTATTTATATAATCCCATTAGTTATAACATGTTTGATTATTTATATAATAATAAATTTAATTCTATATTTAGACTTTTTCAGTTCGGTCCTTACTCTTTTTAATTAAATTTGATCATCAACTTTTTAAAAAGAGTATTTTTTTAACTCAAAGGTTATTTAATTCTTGGGTAAATTACACAAACGGTCACTGAATTATACTTGAAAAAATAAAATGGTAACCAAACTTTTAAAAATGACAAAATGGCAATTAAACTTTATGTTTTGTTACAAAGTAGTAAATGTGTCGTTAACCTCCGTTAAAAAAGTGACATGGCTGTTAAATTTTTTTGTATAATAGCACATTTAGTCCTTCATAGTTACACATTCAATTAATCTAGTCATAATTCGAAGAAATTCAATAAACTTAACCCTAAACCTTAAACACTAAACACTAAACCCTACACCATACACCCTAAAATCTAAACTCTAAACCCTAAACTCTAAACCATAAATTATAACGTGTAAAATTTGAAGGTTAAATTTATTAAATTTCTTCAAATTATGATTAGATTGAATGTGTAACTATGAAGGACTAAATGTGCTATTATACAAAAAAAATTAAGTCACGTCACTTCTTTAACAGAGGTTAACGAAACATTTACCATTTTGTAACAAAACATAAAGTTTAATTGTCCTTTTGTCATTTTTAAAAATTTAGTTACCATTTTACTTTTTTCGAGTATAGTTTAGTGACCGTCTGTGTACTATACGTCTATACCCTTAATTCTTTTACAATTTTGACATGATCATCCAAGTGATGGTTCATTTCATTGTATTTCATGCCGACACATCACTATTAATCTTATATGTCATGTCAATAAATATTTTTAAATAAAAAATAGAAAATAGCATATAGCATATGTATTTGGTATATGAGTTATCATGTCGGAATCGTTAAAAATTTAATATTTTAATTATTTTGTAAATTTAATTATGTGTAAACGTGGAGCTAAATGCATCATTATATTTTAATTATTTTGTAAAACTACATCCTCTACTCCACCCGCCTCGTCCCGCAAATAGGCTAGAATTATGCTTTTAGTGGATACACAAAATATATATACTAAAATTATAAATATACGAAGGACTATTGATCGAAACACTGCCATTGAAATAAAAATATAGAAATAGGGATATAATTATGAAAAGTGTTATCGTGATATGCTTTAAAAATTAAATATATTGTATTATTATAATCATTTTAATCATATTTGTTAAAAATTAAAGATTTGTATGGTCATATATTAGTATTTTTTTAATCTTAATACTTTAAAAATACATATACACATTACAAATAAACTGCTCAAATTATGTTAAGAATAATTGTATATATCAAATTATGTTAAGAATAAGTTATAAATATATTTTATAATATTAAATTGAAAATTATCCGTAACAGATGTGCGGTGAAATGACCTGAATAATTGTAGATAAAACTGACATCTACGAATGTGGATATTTGGATGAAGGTGGAAGAGACAAGCTCTTATTTCATTTAATTCCATTTTTACTTCTAATTTATCATGTTAACGTGGATAATGGATTTATTTATACCGAAAAGGTTGTTTTAATAGAAAAATTAAGGTCGCAATTTTAACCAATTTATCTAAAAGTGCTAATTATTTATTAACTAATGATTTTATAAAAGTAGAGGATCAATTTATGTTAAATGAAAGTATAAAACTAAATCTTAAATTTAAGTATTGTAGAGGGATCCATACCATCATTTAACCTAAATGTATAAATAAAGTGAGCAATTTAGCTTTGGTTTTATGCCGTGTGTTTCTAGAATAAATAATTTTCTAGTATATTATTATTAGGGGTTCATTCTTTGCTTTTAATAAACTTTCTAGAATTTTGATCTATTTTCTTGTTCATTGTTATGCCCCTTCTTTATTTTTATAGTGCTTTTAATTCCATCGATTGGGAAAAGTCAAAAGAAAGTGCATTTTATTTATTTATTTATTTATTGCTTTAGTTGAAACGAAACAAAAAGGTTAGCTGAATCTAAAAAGTGATTTAGTGAAAAAATAAATAATATTTTTTAAATACTTGAAGTCAAACAATTTTATCAATAACTAAAAACATAACAAACATTACATAGTTATGTTAAAAATGTTATAAAAACAGAAAAGGCAAACTATTTTGTTGGTGACTCAATTATTAGAAATTTTTATTTTGATTATCAAATTAATGACCTAAACGAAAACAATTTTCTTCTCATTCTGGCCTTTCTTTTTTTCAAGTTTTGTTGTTATTGTTTGTGATTTTGGGAGTCAATAACGATTAAGATTGCTGCTGATGGTAATGATTTTAAGTATATATATGTGTGTGTGTTTGGGTTTTGATGAGAATTTTTTTGATTGGTTTTAGTTTCTGATAGGAAGATGGAAGTTTGGATCAAGTCATGCTTTTGTAATCTTCCAAAATCTTATATTAAGGGTCAAAATTGAATTTCAAATAAATTAAAGATTTAATATCAGAATTAGTGTTCAAACTATTATATTTTTCCATTTTAGATGCCTAAACTTTTCTTTGCCTTTTTAGGTGTTTAAATTATTATTTTTGCATCTTTTAAGGTTGATTGAGACATCTATTTTGACAAAAAAAGGTTTGAGCACTTAGAAAGAAAAAAAAAGTTTAAGCGTCTAAAAGAAAAAATAAGATAATTTGAACACTTATTTTCATATTAATTCTAAATTAAAAAATAAAACAATTTAAGAAAACAAAATAATTATAATGTTCTGTATTGAAATCGCATAGAATTTCTTGACCGTGCTATTATTGTTGAAACAAACCTTTTGAATTTATAATACACAGACATTTTAAAATGCATCAAAAAGATTTTTTTATCAAATAATATTCGTTAGTTTTGAATAGAAAATAAATACAACAAAGTTAAAAAAAAGAGTTTACAAAATTGGAGATCAATCCTTTTTTATTAAGCATAGAGATATTTTATTTTCGAGGTAAATGTCAAGTTACGAACTCATATAAGATGAGATAACATGAGTATCTTTGACTACTTAGTCTCGATCACTTCTTCTAAAACCATCAAAGTAAATAAACTAGCCACTAGAACATAAAATATGACTAAGGATGTTAGTGGGGTGAGCTTCTCGGAAATCCACTTCAATTCGCACACAGTTGGAGGAGGATGTGCACAACTTCCATTAAAACGTAAATTTAAGGTTTATATGTTAAAACATAAATCCCTAATCATATCATCCTAAAACTAAAACTAAAAGTTATGGATCTTAAACTAAATTCCTAAACCTTAAAATCAAGGCATTTGTGGAATTTTTTTGTTTCCACCGCAAGTACATGATATATTTTCTCTATTTTTTTAGAATTAACACCGATTAGAAAGAGTAGGTAAATGTTGAAGACCATACGTTATTATATCAATTATAAAAAATGATAATTATACTATACACTGATAGTAGAAACAAAATGTTTCTACAAGTGTCTTAATTTTAAGGTTTAGATATTTAGTTTAAAGTTAAATGTTTAGGGGTTTAGGTTTATAAATTTAGAATTTAAGGGTTGTGGTTAGAATTTAGGGTTTATAGGTTAAACCCTAAATTTTTAATCATATTACCCTAAATTTAAATCCTAATCTCTAACTTTAAACCTATGACCATAAATCATAAATTTTAAACCTATAAACATAAACACATAAACCCCAAATTCTAAAATAAATCTATAAACCCTAAAAATAAAATACTTATAAAATTTTCCTTTAAAAAATTACCATGTTATCAATTGCGTTAACCATTCAACGAAAAGTGATCAAAATTTGAAACTTCGGTAATTAAATTAAAAAATAATTAGTTTAATGACCAGAATAAAAGTATGCCAATAGTAAAGTGACCAATGAGTTAGTTTACCCTTATAAAAATGGTCGTTTCCCCTCACAAGGAGAGCCTTATCAACATAAACAAAATATAATTAATTAATTATGTATACACCAAACATTTGATTTGATTTGATTTGACAAAATATTTTATAAAATTTATAATTATAAGTAAAAGTATAAGGTCGCCACCAAATGCTTGGTGATATGCCAACAACGGCAACAGCTGATGCAAAAATCTTTCTCCTCTAATCAACTCCTCGTACAGTCAAAAGCACAAACATGCTTATATACCCCACCCCACATTCACCCTTTATTCTGAAAATTATATGTTCTATCAATTTGATTGTAATTCAAAATAATTTAAATATTTATTCCTCTATAATTATTTTTTTTTATCAATTTACCTTTTGTTGTCCTCCAAAACTCTTTGTTTTCTCCCATAAATGTTACATTATTTTTCTGGTATAATAAAAATTTAATAATTTTTGTTGCTTTTATGGTATAATCTAGTTATTCAATTGTTACTTTGATCTAATAGTTTCGCTTGATTTGACAGTATCATAAAAATAACTAAATTAATAAAAATTTTAAATATGAAAGAGATTAAATTTATTGAATTATTTCAAATTAGAACCAAATTGATAGAATGTATAAATTAAAAAATAAAATTATTAATAAAAGTTCCAAAACAATGGATGGAATACCAACTCGAGAACAAAAATTTTTTAGATACTAACTTGAGAGAATGTACCTAGTTTAATTTAGGTACCATCTTAAGAACAAATATTCTTTAAATACCAATTTGAAAGAAGATGCATAATTCAAATATTAAATGTATATTTAAATTATTTAAAATTTAAACATATTGATGATATTATTAAAAGGAAGAGTTACAAATCACGAATATAAATCATAAAATATACATAAACTAAAAAAATTATCTTGAAAGATATATGATCTTGTTCAAGCCCATGGATATGTTGTAAGGGCTGGCTTATCAGTATTCAAAGTTTCAACCAGTAAACAATCTCTAGACAAGTTGCTTAAAGATTTCAGTTGATGTCTTTCTTCCCCGTAAGTAGAAATTGTTCAAAAAAAAAAATCAACCAAAAACAAAAGCTCCCAAGCCGAATCAGCTGGATTTAAAGTTAAACACTACAACCCAAACCCATTTTTATTGCAAGAAAATCTACCAGATTGATGGCAAGATAAAGAGGTACAGAACAATCAAATATGGTAGCTGTCTAGCTGAAACCTGAGAACTCAGAAAGAACAGACTATTACAGACAGTAGCAAGTTAGAGAGAATAATCATGAGTGGCCTGGCTTCAGCTCCAACACCCACTTCTACTTTCCCCTCTATTCAACAATCTAAGATTCAAAGCAGGCGTTGTATTAATCCATATAACTCTGTTGTGATTCATTGTACCATGCTATGTTCCTCAGATCTCAGTGCTACAAGTTTTAGCCATGATGGCGCCAGAGTGATTCAGAGAAGCAGTGTTATCTCCGGAAGTAGCACTGGACCTGGTGCTCCTGGTTCAGGTGCAGTCCCCTTTCAGTTTATTGCAGTCCCATATTCATTTCTTTTATGTGCAACTGAGTGAGATACTTGTTGCAAGTGATAATGAAAGCAGGAATGTGCTGGATGCTTTTATCTTGGGAAAGGCTATAGCTGAGGTATTGAATGAACGAATTGAGTCCACTGTTGGGGAGTTTCTTAGTGTGGTTGGTAGGTTGCAGGCTGAGCAACATAAGCAAGTGCAGGAATTCCAGGTAATGGAACTTTGTTCTTGAGATTCAATGATTATGTCAAGGCTTTTGTCTTTTCATTACCACTTTTCTGGGGGTTTTTTCCAAAGCATTTGAGATTTAGCTTTATACTCGTGTTCTGATGGGCTATTATATCTGTTTCTGATACATGGTGTTGTGATTATTATTTTCTTCTTTTCTGGGATTTGAATTTGTCCATCTTCAAATTTGCTGCATTTTGATAATTAATAACATTATCACATCCCTTAATTCATGCACACAAGAAGAGGAGTTTGAAAGGGCAGAAAGAGCCAAAGAGAAGAGGCCTTTCCTTAAGAATTTCCCCCAAAAAGAAAGCAGCACGCGAAGCACTGGAGGCACGAGGGATGATTCCTAAGTCCACTACTGGTATAACATCCATAACCGATGGTGCTGCGCGCAACAGTGCCGCATCTAAAGCTTCACCCGTAAGCACGGATGACCGAGCTTCTGCTAACTCATCCTCCTTCGATCGTGCCTCCTCAGCTGCTAACAGACCCTGGTCGAGAATCCCACTAAAAAGGAATGATGCAAGTATATACATTTGTATCTCCTACTTTTTATCTGATACAACAGATTCATACAGTACCAAATAAATATCCAGGGTGTTTCTATGATCCTTTTCTATTGAATCAGTTTCTGCTCCCATTCCATTCAACAAAAACTGAATTCTCTGAAAGAAAAGATACCAAGAAAACTGAAAACTTGTTAAATGAATCTCACATTTAACATGAAAGAAATTATATCAATTAAACAAAATTTCACATAATGCATTCAGTGTTTAAATTCTGACCAAATATAAAAGAGCATAGAATTACAAACATAACCACTTTTTATAGGCATGTTTAATTCTCATCACTCGTCAACTTCAACGCCTGACATCGGAACCCCTACGCTTTGATCCTTTCCCTTGACATAATCCACGCCAAAGTCATAGTCATCATTATCATCATCCATAACATCGTCCCCTGAGGTTAATTTATTTTTGGCTTTTCTCCTTTTCTTACTCTCTGCTCTTTTCATCTTTGTGTTGAGCATACCTTCTACAGCATACAGTTTCTCATTTTGCCTACTTGCAGCAGATTTTGACTTTGCTTTTTCAGCATCCTCCTCAGAAGCCATGGCTTCATCATCATTTCCACCATCATCAAATATTTCTTCTTGCTTTTCATTACCTTCAGTTGTTGGCAAGGGTTGGGCATTATCCTGAGGCGCACAAAATATCCAACACCATAAATTCAAGCTATTCCATCTATTAACAAGCAAAACTACGATAAACAACAAAAAGAGTCCAAAAAAGAGCAACTGCAAACCTCTAGCATAGTCTCATCAAACTTGAGAGGGTGGCTAGCAGGAACTTCATTGGAATGGAAATCATCGGTTGACTTGAGACTTCCGATGAATGAAGATTCCGTGTTATAAACCTCATCAACGTTGAACTCCTTCCCAAGTTCTGTAACAATCCTCGCCTCTGAAGGCTCTTCTTGATTTCTAACTGGAGGCATGGTGTAATACGGAATTTTACCTGAAATATGCCAAACGGATAGCAATGTATTAACTTGGTACGAAAATCCATTTTTCCTAAACAATGTAACTGAAATGCATACCTTCATTCCAGTCATGCAAAATGATCCTTGCAGCAGCTTCAACATCCACAATACCACCCTTTTTGAGCTTACCCCTCACAGTAGCAACATTCTGAAGGAATTCATCAACTGACTCAAAACCTGGGATCTTGTATATCGTTACCATGAGTCTTTCTGGACAAAGCTTGAGAATCTCTTTCACTGTGTTGTAGACAAAAGGAGAATTACGAATTAGTATTGCCAGCCCATATTTGTCAAGACAAGAAATCGACAATAGTTGAGATCAAAAGATTCCAGCCTGCACAAGCAATGTTCTTGAATTTCCATCGACATGTCACAACATATTTCACAAGTCAATCTTAATATTGTAGGAGGATTTGATGTCAGTGTAATTCCACAGCCAATTCAGACTCTCACATAACTTTGGACCTAAAGTTTAATATATTTGTTTCTCCCATGTTGCCTCTTCTCAAGAAAGGTTAGCACTTTGAGAAACCTGAAGTTTATCTTTTATAACATTTCTCCTCATCAAACCCACATCATAATAGCAATTTTATTCATCTTCCATGAAATGAGCATTAGAAAAGATAAATTAATTTCAAATTTTTTCCTATTGAGATATACATTGAAGAATGTCTAGCTTGTAGTTCTTTTTAACAAGCATAATAATTTGTAGGCTCTTCATCACGACCACCCAATTTCCAAACTAGTCAGTCATTGCAATAAAGCAGTTCTACAACTAAGCTCACATCAACAAGTTACAACTTAGGCCCATGTTAGTTGCAGTCAGCTATCTGAAAACAAAATTCACTGGTTGAAATACCTGGACCAACTGGATCATCCAGCTTCTCAATTCTTTTGCAGTTTCGAAGAGCTATTGATGCATCATTCCCTTCAGATCGAAGCATAACAACACCCGGACAGTCCAGTAATTTTATATTCTTGTCCAATTGAACCTCTTGCATTGATCTTGTCAACCCTGGAGTAGCGCCAACATTGACCACGTGGCATCTCTTCAAGCTGTTAATTAGGCTACTCTTGCCAACATTAGGCAGGCCAATAATACCCACAGTTATAGACTTCTTTATCTGAAAAAACAAGTTACACAAAGAGATAAATGTTTGTATTAAAACAAGGGACAAACCAATTAATTTGAACAGCCAAATAATAAAACGAACATCAGATACAGAGGACAGAGTTACAGCTAAGCATCAACAAAGAGAGAAAATCATATCGCAGTCCAAAATCAACAATTAAATGTACCTCGTGACTCCTTGAGTAATTTTTGAGCAATTTAATTAGTGTTTCTGCTCCAAGACAATCACTAGTTTGCAAAAGATTGCTAGGCTTTGCTGCCTTTGAAGAAGATTTCCACCCTAAGTTTGATCGCTGCTCTTGAGTGCTGCACTTAAAGGCAACAGCCGGTAACTCTTCCCTAAGATATTTAAGCCACTTTTCAACAGCTTCTCGAGGAACAAGATCTGAAATGCAGGTTTCTCGTTAAAAAGAGTCAAGGCAGAATAAAGGGAAAATATAAAGAAAAAAGGTAACGGAAGCAATGCCCTGATTTATACATTGAATCGCAAAACCCAACTATAAAACTAGAGGTTAAGAAGTAGATGAGATGCTTCATCAAGACATTTTAGGGTGCCAAGAACTTCCTTAAACTTGACATACTCCAAATACAACTATATATCCAAAGGTTAAGAAATAAAATGACACCGGCATGAAACTTCACCTTTATATGATTAAATTCAAGACACAGTTGGGATGCCTAGAATCTCTAGAACTTGAAATATTCCTTATACAAGGAAAATATCGAGTAGACTAGAAGTGAAATAAAGAATTTACCAATCTTATTCAAAAGCAAGACTAGGTTCTTATCAGGGCCCGATTTCATCACCATCTTTTCCATATCAACACAACGGGTACCAAGGGGGTCTCTCGCATCAAGGACTTCCAAAATGACATCTGATGCTTCAATTACTTTAACCAACTCCTTGTAGAAAGCTCTATCCGAGTTATCTGCAAGTAATAAGACAAGTCAAAAATAAGAATCATCCACCTAGAGCAAATCAAACTCTAACTCAATATCAACTTACCCCGGACTTTCAGAGTTCTAATAGAATCATTAATGCCCTTCCCCTCTTCAATACTTTTTTCTTTTTCATCATCCTCTAGTAAAACCATCTTTCTTTTCTTTGCCTGAAAAATCGTAAAGATTCAATACATGTAAGTAAACGATTGAAACTTCATAGAAAACTTAGGATAATAAACAATACACCAGAAAACTCATATCCGCACTAAAAAGCACTGTAAGGCACTGAAAACAAAAACTGGCGAAGTAAGCGGTTAGCTTATAGCAATGATTTTAACTATATGAAAAATTTCAACTTACAAACACAACCCAAATTCAAAAAAAAACAGTAAAATCAATAAAGAAAGCTCTTTTTAACTAAACAAGAAAAAGGCATTGAAGCAATACCCTCTCCTTTCGGGCAGCTTTCTTTTGCTCCAATTCCTCGATTGCTCGAGCTCGACGAGCCTCGAGAGCCTTGAGCTCTTGCTCCTTGAAAGGCCAATCATTGGGGATACCAGGGTCTTTCTCCACCTTTTGCTTACGATTCAATCCCAACTTCTTCGCTTCCTTAGCTTTCTTCTTGTGATGCTCTTTTACTTTTCTTATAACCTTGTACTTTTGCTTCAGTGAAACCCTCTTGCTCTTGCTCTTTTTGCTCCTTTTCACCATTGTTTTCTATTTTTTATGTTGACGACTCAACTTTCGTTGGAAAATATAAGCCGCAGCGCCTCCCTCAAAGTTTCAGGGTTTGGGGAGAAGAGGACGATGGAATGAAATTCTTCTAAAATTTATTTAGGGTTTTGGAGAAGTGGGCTTGACCCGTTTTCATAAATATGGGTGAATTAAACAAACCCAATTGACCGACTTATTTATATGACGGTTTGTCTAAAACCAAATAATAATTATATATCACGTTGCTTTAAAAGTGCATTGAAAAAATAGTTTAAATTTTATTTGTTTGAGATTATTGTCAAAAAAATTTAAAAAATAAATGTTAATTTTAAATATTATATTTAGGGATGTCAATTGGGCGGGGTAGGTGTGAAGGGTACTCTTTCCTCACCTATTCTCGTAAAAAAATACATTTTTATCCCTATATCACAACCCATTACGAATATAAAATTTAAAACTATTCTTATCTTGTAACTCACAAAATTAAAATCATCGTCACTCCGTCACCACGTGAGTCCAAAGAAAACCTAATGTTTTGCTTACTGCAATGAAAAATATTGATACGCTTTCTGAAGTCCATAATATTAATTAACATTTCTAACATATAATGTGAAAAAAAAACTTTTCTAACTTATAAACGAACATGTTCGTGAACGTTAAATGAACATGTTCACGAACGCTTAACGAACATATAACCAAACATATTCACGAATGTTAAATGAACACATTTGTGAACACTAAACGAACTAAGCATGAACACCAAAGAAATAAATGAACCGAGTTCGAACACCTTCAAAAATAAATAAACGAACATGAACATAGCCTTATTCATTCAACCTCAGTTCGTTATCACCCTAGTGCTACCTTGTTTTTTTTTATCACAAACTTGTATTATATTCTTTTATTTTTTGATGTTGCAACTTGCAATCATAAGAAATGTGAATTTTGCATTATTAAACTAAAACCTTACTTTGTTTGCCACGGTACAACATGATAAGTGATAATTCTCTAAATCTTTCATTCAATATATTATGAGACATTTATTCAGTTATATGTTAAGAACAGTTTTTGCTATGCTTATCTTATGTGATTTTACCATATGGTTACAATTCCATATGTGATTTTACCAGATGGTTACACTTTTTGTCTTTCCATTACTTCTCTTTTTTCCTGTGGCTTGTATCCGGAAACTACCCTAGGCTTTATAATCATATCATATGTGGCCGATGGTTACACTTTTATAATGTATATGTATGCGGCTAACCTCCCTTTCCTTTTTACATCGTTTTCATTCCTTGTTCACTTGGATGTTTCCATTTTTCCTTCTCTGCTGCTCCTCTTTGGTCGGCTCGGTGGGCTTGGGTGTCTCTGGCGGGAGCACTTTTGAGAAGAGGAAGTTTGAAGCAAAACAATCTCCCCTTAGGAAGAATACCCTCTCAGTCCCAGAAACCGGTTAGTCATAAAGCCATGTGAAGCTGACAATGAACATGAAGCTGTGTCTTCTATTTTCATAGTTTAAATGCAATGAAAAAAATAAAGCCCTTTGATTCCTACCGGAAAATACTAAACAAAGTTCAATGCCGTCTTAGGACGGGGAGTTACATGAGCACCCGCTCAGAGCTCTTATTTTCTACCTTCACAGCTTTAGTAATTTCTCAAGTGTTAATCTTGTAAGTTAGTGATTGTGTCTTATTGTTTTAGTTATATTTAAGATGTTTTCTTAACAAAACAATCAAAATAACGTGTTTAACAAAATTTGATCATATTTCTATAGTTTTTTATGAAATATTAAATTAATTCTTCAAAGTAATGACATAATACTTTTGTTATGTATGAGTCCATTTTTTAATTTTTGCTCGAGGCGCCAAAAAATGCTTGAGAATACTCAGACAAAGTTATTTTATGTGTATGACTAATCATTTTAAATCCAATGAAAAAAATAAAACCCTTTGATTCCGACCACACAGCAATAAATTAACCTATTCCTTCTCCATTTTTTAATGAAGAATTTATAGCTTGAACAAAAAGAAAGTTGTAAATACTTAGTTTAGTTTTGAATCCAAAGTTATTACATGTCACATTCTAAAAATGGTTTTGAATGAACTGGATCAACTAAAAGTGACCTCAGTTCACTAAACATGGGTCTGGTCTTCTATTTTTTGACCTATGGATATGCTCTCTCACGTTTCTTTCTTATTATTCTTCTCACGTTAACCCAATTCAATATCGATTCATCAATATTGTTTCCTTCAGTGAAGTCATATTAGAGTTCATGGAATAAACCAGTTGTTCTTGTGTGGTCAGAGACGGAGTCAGGATTTGATGGTGGGGGGCAAACTATAAATATTTGAAACTGAAGGGTAAATTTATAAATAAATTAATTTTTTTTAAAAAATAAATAGGGAGACAAAGGTAGAAAAAAACTTCTTTGGGGTGGGGCTCCTTAATAACTCTGTCCCTGTATGTGGTTAGGGACGAAGCCGATATCTAACTTTGACATGGGTCAAAATATTGAATTTTAAAAATGTAAGGGCTAATTAAGTATTTAAACTCAAAATTCATGGGACAAGACCTAATTTATCTAATATTTGAGGGTATGAGCTCTAAATTGTTATTCGACCAGAAAAAATTTGAGGATATGAGCTCATTCTTCTTTAGCTCAACCCCTAATCATTATATATTTAACAAACTTTTGTATTTTAATTTGAATATTTATTTTTACAGGGGTCAAATTGTTATTAGACCAAAACTTATCAAATATTTTAATTTTATAATAGTGTTGGGGCCTGGCAGGGTTGTCGAAGCAAAATAAAAACTGATTTTACTAAACTAACTTGTAGTAATAGTGAGATCATGTTGAATTCCAAGAGAGTTGAAATTAGAATCTCAAAGTTTAAACAATAAAGATTGGGGGTTCTGGTTTATCAAACTTAAATTAAAGATAATGACATGTTTGGTAAAGAGATGTTTGAGTCAAAATTAGAGGTTTGAGCTAAAATTAGAAGTTTGATCGGTCAAATTCGGTAATTTGGATGTTTGGTAAAGAGCGGATTGAAATAACGAATTGAGGTGAAACCTCTAATTAAAAAAAAGCTGCTAACACAAGCTTTTTAAAATTAGAGGTTTTGACATAAGAGTTATAAAGACTCTTTTACCCTTAACAATTATAAAAAATCTCCAAACAAACTAAATTTAACAATTTCTATTTTAATTTTTCAACCTCACGTATTTACATTGTGACATTTGTAACTAATATTTTTTTATTTTTTCCTTTATTCTCACACATTTATATTTGTATTTAAATTTAATAATTAATTAAATTATATTAAAAATAATTATATATGTAACACCCCAAAATTACCCCTAATTTGTAAACCCTAGATTAGAAAATCCCTAATTAAAATTCCTAATGATTTGAGGATTTTGAGTAGAAAAACCTAATTAAATTATACGGACCTAATTGAGTTTAAATCGAAATTATGTTGCTAGATTGTGTGAATTCGAAATATTAGTGACCATTGTGAGATGAGGGTAAACTTTTGTTTCCCTTTTGTAGACCCTAGTTATTTTAAGGCCATGCCTTGTAATTTACCCTTTTGTCCCGAATATTTAAACCCCTCATACTCAATAATAAACTCTTTCATCTGTCATATTTTTTCTTCTGCCGTTTGCTCTCAAAACCCTTTTTTTTATTTTCTTTCTTTCCTTCTAATCTCGTCATCAAAGATCCGTCCACGCTGTGTCGTCATCGCTATTCTTTACGTCTGCACCTGATCCGATTCTTTATGTGTTGAACCCTCGGTTCTCATTGTCATTGATGCATTAAAGCCAATGGTTCGTTTGTGAATTCACAACTCGATTTGGAAAAACCCCTGAACCACTGCCTTTTTGTGAGATATTCTTCTACTGCTTTTGTTTTGCTCCTTAAATCCCTTCAATGCAATTGATTTCTAATATAAGTATTATCATTAATATTTGGAAAAACCCCTGAACCACTGCCCTTTTTGTTTGTGTTCATGAAAATCCACCTGTTTTTGTTGCTACTGTATGTGTTCATGACCAGCGTTTTGTTTTTATATATATATACACGGTTATTATTTTATTTTATAATAGTATATGTATATACATTTTATAATTCAGTTTTCAAAGATTCCATGTGGATTTTCATGAACACACTATTTGTCTATGCTGCTTATGTTCATTAAATCATTATATTTTTATTCTAATTATATTATCCTGATTCAAATATTGTTTTTCAAAGAGAAGTAATTCTCTAAAACTATTGATTTATTTTCTGATCATGGATATGTATTTTATCTCATCGGACAATTCAAAATCTCAATATTTTGATGTGAACCAACCCATACTCGTAACCAATCTAATTGACTAGTCCGATCTGAACTATTCGATTGATTTTGTTCAAACCGTCTCTGCTTGTACTACGAGATTTTCACGTACTCATACAGTTGAACCTAGTAC
This sequence comes from Hibiscus tridactylites, assembly GCA_958450335.1. NCBI lineage: Eukaryota > Viridiplantae > Streptophyta > Magnoliopsida > Malvales > Malvaceae > Hibiscus > Hibiscus tridactylites. The sequence goes on along the minus strand of OY288268.1, from coordinate 100,001,407 downwards.
TTCCGATTGTAGAAAGCGCGTCATTCAAGAGGTTGAGTTTGCTTGGCTAAGGTGTGTTTCTTCCGATGCTATAAATAAATGATTTTTATGTGTGTTCTCTGCTTGTGCTATACTATATGTGTTGATGTTGTGTGATGTTTGACTGTGAAATATGTTGTTGCTATGTGATGTTTGACTGTAAAATATGTTGTGATCTGGGCTATGTGATATGTTGTGATCTGGACTATGTGATATGTTGTATGTCATTATGTTAAACATCATACATCGGAATTTGAATAGTTAATTATCGGACTAAATGCTCATGCATTTTCGGACTAAATGCTCATGCATTTTCGGACTAATGATGTTGCATTCGGATTGGAATCGGAACATTCATGTCATATCATTCGGGTGAGAAAATGTACGGAGGAAGTTCAGTGGTTTCATCCTTCGGGCTGAATTCCACTTCGGATCAGTGGTTTCACCCTTCGGGCTGAGTTCCACTTCGGATGGTGACGATGTAGAGAGTGGTTTAGGGAAACCTTACTCTTCGGACAGTGATGTAGATGGGTTCATGACATAGACTCAGGTGCATCGTGCTTTGCATATCTGCATATTCGATTGACTGATGAAATGACTATGTTGACTGTATGATTCTTGTAATTTTCTGTCTGATGCACCTTAGAGACACACTGAGCTTAATAGCTGACTCCCCTTAGCTTCTATTTCAGATTCTCAGACATAAGAGTTCGGTACTTGGAGGGCCACATATATCAGATTTATTATCGTTTTAGTATGGATATTCTTAGTTTTCAGTTTTATTTCGGTTTTATTTTGTTATTTGGGATTTTTATGTAAACTCGATTGTTTTTTGTTTTTATTTGGGATTTTAAAACTGTTTAGCATGCATGAGGATTTTAATGTGATATTTCTGCTACTCTGTTTTGGATTATCTTATATATACGACTGTATTTTCGAGATGAAAATTTCAATGATAAATGACACTATTTTAAATTAATATTTTGAGTATTAATTTTCAGAAACCTAATAATTAATTACTTGAGGGACACGTTTTTAACCTGACTTCCTAGATTCGGCCCATAACCCTTGGGTTGGGTTTAGGGGGTTACAATATAAATAATAAATTAATATATATCCTTCAAATATGCTTAGTAATGTTATATTAAAAATTATTTTTCATAATCTAATTAATATTAATAGATACAAAATATTCATAACTAATAAACTATTCAAATAAGTATCAAATAAAATCATGTTCTTATGTGTCATTTTGCTTGTTTAAACAATCAAACAACTATCAACTATTAGTTAATTTTTTACCTAACACTTTTATACAATCATCTAATACAATCTGCTAGTCAAATCAGCTATTAGCAAATGTAATCTACTATCAGTTATCTGCTAATTACCAAACATGGCTTAAAGATGAATTTCTCGTATCCAAAAATTTAGTCTACTTAGGGAACACCACAACAAGCAATTATTCTCTTTTTTTAATTGATTAGTCTACTTGAGAGAACACCGCAACAAGCATTCAAATCAAAACTTACCATTAAATAAAATCAATTATAACATTAAGATTCATGAGAATGACTAAAACAAAATCAATCAAATCAATCTTATAGCTTTACTTCCATAGGGACTATCATGCGTGGTGCGTAGCTTAACAAACACAAATCACGAGACTTACCCCTTGCTACTTGTATTAGTAAAAGAAAGTTCAATATCATATCAAACATTCATGAAATAAGAATAAGAAATAAAAATTATTCGAATTAAAAGAGAAATACTAGTTTAATACAAGCTTCACAAAATTACAGCGAAATCGCTTCACCCTTGATTCAAAAATAAATGCTTAACCACACATGGTGGAATAAGAATACAAGAGAGAAAACCATCAAAATATTGATTATCTTCTAAAGGGTTTAATGATCTTTTTATATAGAAAGTAAAAACCCTAAACTTAAAAGTAAATCTCTTTTTGTTTTAATCTAATAAGAAAAGATATGATCAAGAAATTTTTTAATAAATAAAGTACTAATTAATAAAAGAGATCGATTATTGGTCCAATACTTCCAAAATAATGGAAATAATCATAAAAGTTAGCTTCATCAAGGATTTAGCTTTAAAAGACCGGATCTTCACGTCATACACCAGGCTCACATCAGTCATAAGGCGTGATCATGCCTTATCGACAATGAGCTTCTGCCCAATTTAGAGACGGACCCAAGACTTTAGGTTAGGGGGGGCGACCTATAAATTTCTAGGGGGCGAACTTATAAAAGTTTAGGGGGCGAAAATAGATTTTTAATAGAAAATACATAAAAAAAATTTAAATTTTTTTCTAAATCATATATGATTTTCAAAATTTTAGGGGGCGGTTGCCCCCACGAGCACCCCTCGGTCCATCCCTGGCCCAATTCTACTTTCTTCCAAAGGATTTGATTTTTACATAAGAAGTTAAGAACATGCTTTTTGAGCTGAATTTCACTATTGCATCCATATTTTACATCCTAAATGAAAACAAACATAATTTTCACAATTAAGCTCAAAATATATTAAAATATGAAGAAATTAATCACAACAAAGTGTATATAATTATAATTTATCGGACCTCAAGGGAGCTCGGTCAATGTGTGTTCTATTTATTCAAGACCGAATGTATATATCTTGATCTTGCTAGTTTTTTCTATTAATTATTTTTAAATTTAAGTACACTTGGAGGATCTGGCCGAGAAAGATGCCATTGAGAAGTCTGATGCTTTGAGAGAAGCTTTTTTTTAGCAGAGATCGTACATGACTCTAAGAAGAGTATTCGAGGGGGAAACAGTAATTTCATAAATTCATAGGAGAAAAGCAAGAATAAGAAAAAGAACAAGGAGTTTAAAAAATCCAAGGATTCAAAAGTATGTTTTACATTTTCCCCTTGAATAATTCAACTGGTAGCAACCTAAGGTAATATTCTATTGTGAAGGCCTAATGTTTTCTTACTATTTCAGGATTCTAGTGGAAATGAGTTGCATATACTTAATGATGAGACTGTAGAGCAATTGTATGTTTTCATCTTGCCCCGAATTTGCAGACTCTTTGATTGATACTTTTTGACATAGATTACTATCACTACAACAAAGTAAGTTTTAGCGGCATTTTTTAACTTTATAGTAGAATTTTTAAGCATCGTTAAAAACCCTCCAAGCACTAGTAAAAACGCCGTTAAATCAAATGCCAGAATAGTTAGCGGTGTTTGTAAGCAAAACAAATTGTCTTTAGTGGCGTTTGTTCCGCCAAACACCTTGTCTTTAGTGGCGTTTGTTCCGCCAAACGCCTCTAAATAATTTGTCTTTAGTGGCGTTTGTTCCACAAAAAGTAGACGCCGCTATTGACTATGTATCTTCTTTCCCCAACTCATTACTTAGCTTGACAATTTATACTTGTAATTCGCTTCTTTATAAAGTTTTAATAAGATATAAATAGAGTCGAGGTGGGATTTAAACATTTAAGTTCTATTGCGGTGTTTGTTAAACAAACGTCACTAAAGTACGTGTCTGTAGCGTGGCGTTTATTCAAAAAACGCCGCTAAAAACATATTTTATTTACGATGTGCTGGTTGGAAGAAGAAGAAGCGTGACAGATAATGAGAGAGAAAGAAAATATTAATGTTAGCTTTTTAAAATGTCAACGTGCCACGTTAGCTCTTTTAACGACAATTGACGTGAAATCGAATTAAAAGATTAGTGAATGTATTAAAATATATGCACTATTGGGAAAATGGCGAGGAAAAGGAAAATGAAAAAGGTTGCTGAATATGATGATGAAGTATCACTATCCAAAACTGAAGAGCAGATTTCAAAAGGCAAGGCTGGGCCTGGGAGTGTATTTCTCATTGAGAAATGTGGCAACAACTTTTTTGTGTGTGCTATCATTGTAGAATCATCAAATACGTGAGATATTATTATGTTATTTTCTGTGTGGACCTTTCTGATTAGTATTTTTATTTATATTTTCTGGGTTGGTGAAAGGTACCTTTCATCTATTTTACTTAAGCAGCAGGCAGCTGGAACTGTTGTGATTTGTTTTTGATTATGAAAGTGATTTCATTGAAGAAAAAGAAGGACCTGTTGCCTTCATCTCATAATCTATCACTGTCCTTTCTCTTCAGTTACTGTCACAATGGCTGTCACTTTGTGCCAATTCTGGATTTAAATGTTTAGCTTATCTTCTAACTTCCATTGATTAATTCAGTCCAAGAATTAGAGACAGTACTGCTTTCAAAAGAACACGAAGAACAACGCAGAAAAAAAGAACCAAAATGTTTGAATTATTGTGAATGGAGTTCACAACTAAAGCAGTAAGGCTTTCTGGCTCCCTTGGTTTCAGAAATAATGTTTCTGTTTTGTTGTTGTCTGAACAAAATCCAAAAAGATGGTTGAAAACCTGTATGTATAACTCCAATTATAGTGTAAACTAATTGTTTCGTTTTTCAACATTTCACAGCAAAATCAAATAATAATTCAGAAAATATTAAAGAAATCGCAAAGATTACATGCTAATTTTCTTGTTAAACAAGGTCTGTAAAACTCTGATCAGATTTAGTTGGTATGACATAAATGGAATATTTTTAAAGGCTACATATCGGTTTAGTTGGTATCAAGTAAAGGACATTATTTGCCATCAATCATACATCAAAGATATTACATAAATAAAAGCATTTGCGGCGTCGTACGAAAATGGTTTATCTTCTAAGTTTTATAACATTTAACTTTTACATGACTTTAGACACAAGTTTCTTCAATCCAACTTTTACCACTCAAGTCTTCTTTACTTTTACATGCATGGATCCTATAAACTGGATTTCTTTGCACATACGTTTCTCTGAAGTAGAAGAAGAAAAAGTGCAGTCTGATTTTAGCAGCACATTTGAATTTGTTGCAAGTTATTTGAAGAATTTGATGCTGGACCTTGGGCCACCATCAATTGAATTCCATAATTTAAAAAGAAATGCATTGGCCAGCTTCCCTTCACACCTTTTGTTTGTTTCTTTAACATGAATCACATGATATGTGGTTTCAAATTTTCTATTCACTTCCAATTACTAAAGTTCCACAATAGAGTTTTCAAACTTGCAGAAGGCTGCATATTTACTTTAGAAGAAAAGGCTGCCAAAGATGAGCAAGAGATTCTATTTTGAAGTTATATATATACATGGGTTAGGATCTACTTACAGTAAAACTCATAGTTTTACAAGTTTTTTACATCGTTAGATGAGGGTAATGGATGATTGAGAATAACTTCTCTTTTTTCAAATGATAATCTTCACATATCTACTGCTCAGTCATCTGTTTCTTCTATCCAACAATCCAAAAAAGTGTAAAACTTGAAAAGTACCATACTGTGTAAATGGATTCTAGCTATCTCACTCTATATAGTATTATAATATATTGAATTTGCATGAGAGAAATCAATGGAAATAAAACTTATCCAATGTTAAAGTCACCGTGTCATAGTGCTTTTCCTTTCTGCTGCAATTTTGACTATATATATATATGAGCCTTGAGATGAACTTGACCCACGCACCCAGAAATTAAGTAAAGGAAAGAAAAGAACAAAAACACCTTTGGGAGGTTAGAGAAAAGAAATGATTATTAGCAAGATTGGGATTTGGGAGCTTAATTAATTAAATGGTTGAGGGGATTTTTCTACCATGCGGCAGCCTAATATGCGGCTAATATACGGTGTTACCGGAAACATGATTGTGTATATAATGTAACCGGTAAAGCGGTACCGAATATGTTGATATGAAATGATCTTTCCGGTAAAAACCACTAAAAATGATAAAATAATGGTAACTGGCAAATTTAAGTAAAAGGTCAGACATAACAAAACCGGTAGCGTCTAATTTGTTATAAGGTATATAATGTATTCGGTAAAGCGGTACCGGATATGTTGATTTCGAAAGTATCCATACTTTTGAAAAGTTTATCGATACTTTTTATCAATATATGTTGTACTAGGGGTAGCCAATAAGAATCGATACCTTATACAATATTATCGATAATTTAAGAAAAACATTGGAACTGGTTCAATTGTGGGTCGATAGTATGGATACTTAAATGAAACATATGGATACTTATATTAAATGTTTGGATACTTCTATGAGAGGTAGGGATACTTTCGAAAAAGTATGGATACTTTATAAAAATTATGGAAACTTCTATTAAATCGTTTATATGAATTAGAATCAAGAAAATACTAGTGCATCATATAGAAAGGAAAAGATTACAAAAGGAAAAGATTACAAAACGAGATGACAACGGAAATAAAAAGAAATTGAGAAGAAACAAAAGATTGATCTTCTAATATTTATGTGCAATGCAAAGACCAAGCCGGATTGTTTCCAATATCATGTAATAGAATTTTATGATATTGGAAACAATCTGGCGCGGTCTTTGAACTGCACATAAATATTAGACCATCAATCTTTTCTTTATTCTGAATTCATTGTCCCTTCAAGCCTCCTCCCTTCAAGTCCCCCTGCCACCCATGGAACTTGTTCCAGCACCAACTTGCTGTCCAACCATCTCTGCATATGGTCGCATCTCAAACTTGACCTTTTGGTTGCCTAATGAACAAATTTTTTTTGCATAAGTATGAGCATAAGTTTATCTTGTTATTAATAATAGAAGAAAATGATAGAGAAAACCTTGAAGATGGCGGTTGAAGATGTGTATGTCTTCTTTTTCAGCCATGTAACCATATAGTTGGCGCTGGCTGGATGGAGGGGATGGAGCATGACGTTGCCAAGCATCTAACCTGAAACCTTGGGCAGCAAACTGGTTATGAAGACGCTGAGCATCTAGATAACCTCTTGCCGTGCTCTCAAAAATCAGAAGGCTCATCCCACGATGGCCTTCTGGACCATATGAATGGCGAGCCTTGGCAACAGCACCATAGGAACTGAAAGTGTTGAGAAGGTCTTGGTTTCCCATGCCAATCCACTGAAGCAAAAAATTAAAGAAATAAGAAGTTAAGTATTATAATATTAATGAAAACATAATTCAGAAGTTATATAACTACCTTCTCATCTCCATCTCTATGATTTTGTGTGTTCCTAATCATCACCATGGGTGGCCACAGTATTTGGTGATGAGCTTCCTGGTGGCTTGAAGGCGGGGGGAGACAATAGCAGCATCATTACTCAGACCACGCCATTGGCCTGAAGCGTGACGTTGAGGACTGGCCGAAGTACCCCTTCTTCGTAATTCCTCGTCCAACAACTGAGCAAGGAGGCAATGAAGTTTCAGCTTTTCTCCTCCTTTGGTTTTTGCATGGGTGAGTAGGGACTGAAGGCCAGAAAACGACTTAGAGGCACCAGGACCTCCGTGGCATGCTGGACACCGCCATGGAGTAGTAGGGTCGTTGATAGAGTTCATTCGATCGAATGCCTCGAAGAAACTCCTGAAGCATTTGCTGGATTTCAATGCCTCGTGGCTTAGTTGTTCGTCATTATCAGAATCAGAATCAATATAGAAATCATCATCACTGTTTGATGATATGTCGAATTCAATCTTCCTCTTTGCGAAAGACTGAGGATTTTTACCCGAACTTCTGCTTGAACTCATTTTATAATAGAAGATTGTGAAAGAGAACTGATTATAAAAGCAAAGGAAAGAGTTGAGTAGATAAAATTGAAGATGTTGTGAAGAGCAAATAGAGGAGTTGTTAATTTATAGGCAATTTCCGTTTGGGAGGGAAAGTGATAATGCATGAGACTGAAAAGGCAGAGATTCGTTCGTTCTCCTCGTTTCCCGGGTTATAGAAATAAATGAGGAGAAGGTACATGAACAGAACGGTGCATGTGATACATTGGAAAGACGCGAAACTGAAAAGGTAGAATCAGATTCGTTCTTCTCCTCGTTTTCCGGGGTTATAGAAGTAAATGTGGAGAAGTAGGAGCAGTAAACGGTGCATGCGTGATACAGGGAGGTAGAAGTGAAAAGACACGATACTGAAAAGGAAGAATCAGATTCGTTGTGGGGATTAAGGGTTTCAGCTTTATACAGGAGGAGCAGTAAACGGTGCATGTGATACAAGTGAAATGACATAACACTGGAATGCAAAGTTGTAGAAGTGTATAATGAAAACGGTAATAATAAACCGGATACATTGATGTAATGAATAAAGAATACAGTAAAAATATACCGGGAACATGAATGTTTTTGCAAACTTATCGATAATTTCATTAAAACATGGAAAAAAGTTTCGAAAATCTTGTTCCCATTAAGCTATGGGAAGCCTTTAGTTTTTGTTAATTATCGATATTTTTGTAAAAGCATCGATATTTTCGAAGGATATTCGTACCGGAACATTGATTTTCTTTCAAAAGTATCGGGTTTTTTTATAACTAGTGTGTAAATCGTATCGAAACTTTGGTTCCAGTATGCAATGGGGATCCATATGTGAATTACAAGTATCGATAATTGTTTGCAAATAGGTGTAAAGTATCGATATTTTCGACCCTATTTGCTAACGTAGCATGTAATCTTAGAACAGGATCGATACTTTTACTAAAAGGGTGAAAACGTATCGAAACTTTTTCTTCCAGTAAGCTATGGGAATCCTTTGTTTCTTAAAGTATCGGTATTTGTATCGTAACGTTAAGAAACTATCGATAGTTTCGAGCAGATTCGCTAATGTATGATGGAATTTAACAACAGTATCGAAACATTTTCAAAAAGGGGGAATAATATATCGAAATTTTATTTGGAGGCAGTGGACAAGTAAGGGATAAAGGATGAAATAAGACGTCATATAACATAATTGGAAGATAATTTCAGAAGTTTATTGTTAATCTGAATCATCATAGTCAGTGGACACGTCTGAACTTAGGTTTAGTTCTTCGATCAGCTGTTGTTTTCTTTGTCTACGCCTGTACATAAAAAGTTGCAGCTCATCCGCAGCCGCATCAACATCCGGTGAAGACGGTGCGTGTTCAGTGTTTGGATCAGGTTGTACGGATGCAGACGAACTACCTTCGACGGCGTTGACGTCGTCAAACTTAACATGTAAATCGACGTCTGTAGCTCCGACGGAATTGAGGCGGTCATACATGTTACGAACGTCTGTTTCGTTCGTAAGCTTCATAATGTAGTGTGTTTTGTTTGCTGACGGTGTTGGGATTCGACATTCCATGGAAGAAATTTGTTTGTGGCCATGTTTACTAACCTCGATTGTTGTCAACTGTATTAAATCTTTCAGTGACATTTTGGTGGTGATTGTTGACTGAAAATAAGTATCGAGAAAATAAAATGTTGCCTGAAATTTTGTCATAAGGTGAGCAAAGATTGGGCTCGGTGTTTAGAGAGAATTTGGAATGAGTAAGTGATGGTGGAATTCGTGGGTATTTATAGGAAAGCAAAACACCACATAAGTAAATTTAACTGGAATGAAAACTTTAATTCGCATTTCATTTAACAATACTTTCTATTTACAATAGTATAGAAACATATTTAGTAAGTTGGAATAATGTTGCCTGAAAGTATCGATAATTTTTATCGTCTTGTACAGAAAGAATCGATATTTTCGAGCAGATTCGGTAACGTATCAGGGAATTTAACAACAGTGTCGAAACATTTTCAGAAAGGGGAAAATTGTATCGAAACTTTATTTAAAGTAACCTATGAGAATTCATTGTTTCTGAAAGTATCAATAAATTTTATCATGAAGGAAAGAAAGATTCGATATTTTCGCGCAGATTTGGTAATGTATCATGGAATTTTACAACAGGATCGAAACTTTTTCAGTAGAGGGAAAAAATGTATCGATAATAAAATAGAATTTATTGCACGTTAACTTTGTAGGAATGAAGAAATAAATTGCTCTAAATGCTTTCAACCACCATCAACCTACCATCAACCACCACCACCTACCGAATTTAGTACCTGAAAATGAAAGCAACACAACAGAAGTCCTGTACAGGAAAAGTTTGGACCACTTCAACCGATCGTGTTTAAGAAAATGGAAGATATTCCATCCAACGATGTTAATGGTAGCGGGAATTTGCAAGATGAAAAGTTGACCGTTGATGATTCGGAACGGTTGGTAGGTCAGCTCTTTTCTTCACGTGAGGAAGCTTGGAATTTTTACAAGGAATACGCAATGAAACAAGGTTTTAGTGCACGTCGAGGAACATCACGGCTGGATGGCGAAGGGAATGTGAAGACACAAGAATTTTGTTGTTCAAAAGAAGGGTTTAGGTGTTCGAAAGTCGAAAATGTTAATCGTCGACGTGCGCATACGCCAGTCACACGAACAGGATGCAAGGCCAAAATCATTGTCACAGCAACAAAAACAAAAGATCAGTGGGTTCTAAGTAAGTCTTTCCACGAACATAATCATGCATTGTGCACACCTCTTATGACACCATTTATGCGTTCAAATAGAGGTGTGACTGAGGCTGATGTGGCTAAGGCAACAGCGTTGAAAGATGTTGGTGTTGGGACATCAAAGGTAATGAAATATTTCATAAATCAGGCAGGGGGATTTTGTAATGTTGGATTTACTAGTAAAGACCTGTACAATGCACTTGATAGAGGTAAAGCAAAGGAGCTTGTCAATGGGGATGTGAATGCACTCCTTGATTACTTTGAGTACAAGAAAGATGATGATCCAGGGTTTTTTATGACATACTCCACAGATGAATCAGGGGCATTGCAGCATCTTATTTGGTCTGATTCAACATCGAGATCAGATTACACTTGCTTCGGTGATGTTATTGCCTTCGACACAACTTACAAAGGTAATTACTATGCACGACCAATTTTGCCTATTGTCGGTGTCAATCATCACCATAGCACAATAGTTTTTGCTACTGCGATCATAGCTGACGAAACGACTCAATCGTTCGAGTGGGTGCTGTGAAATTTTCTACAAGCCATGCTGAATAAAGCGCCTCTTTCAGTTGTGACAGATGGGGATAGGGCAATGCAGAGGGCTATCAAATGTGTTTTCCCTTATGCTAAGCACAGATTATGTTCCTGGCATCTATCTCGCAATGTACAAGCTAACATTGGTGACAGCAAATTTAGCACAGCATTTACTAGATGTATGAGTTCGTGGTGGACAACCAGCGAATTTGATAGAGAATGGTCTAGGGTGATTTCCGAATTCAACGTCGAAAACCATCCATGGGTGATAGAGAAGGGAAATACTCGAAACTTATGGGCTCAAGCATATCAAACGGGTCATTTCTTTGCCAATTTGCGATCCACACAAAGAAGCGAGTCCTTGAATGCTGCAATCGGACGTGCCCTGATAAAGAAGAAGACATATGTAGACGTAGTTCGTACAATTGAACAAACTATTGGTAAAATTCGTATCAACGAGTTGGAAGCAGATTGCTTAAGTTCGCAGACAACGCCCTACTAGATCACTAAACTCACAGACCTAGAAAGCCATGCTGGTCAAATTTATACGCGAGCATCTTTTGGTTTCTTCCAAGAAGAACTTCAAGAGGAGACTTTGTACCGGATTGACGAAAAAATTCAGTCCTTATCAGATGACTCTCTACATTTTGTTCTGTCAAAGTACAAGGAAAAGAACATTAGATTTGATGTATCTTTTGATGTTGTCTCGAAAACCGTCACATGCTCGTGTAAGAAGTTTGAGACTGTAGGAATTCCATGTTGCCATCAACTGCATGTTCTGAAACACTTGGATTACACATGTATTCCAAAGTCGTTGATTCTAACTTGATGGACGAAGGAGGCGAAGGCTGCTACACCAAGTTTCCTTGACTTCAATGTAGCACCTGAAGTTATGCAAATGGCACGGTTCGCGGCCCTACGTGCAACGTCAAGTCGTTTGTGCTACATTACATCAAAGACAAATGTATCTTTCATAACCGCAAGAGATGAGATGAAAAGACTAACTGCCGAATTTGAACACTCGTTCGGTTTGAAAGATTCAAGTAAACGAAGAAATGTTGATAATGGAGTTCGCGTTGGCGACCCTAAACGAAGACAAGGAAAGAGAAAAGTTGTCCAAAAGAAGATAGTCCAGAAGAAAAGTAGGAGTTGCTCTTTCTGCAATAATGAGGGACATAACAGAGTAACGTGTCTTAAATTAAAGCTGGGTCTGGATTCTTTTACACAACCTACCTCGACTGACTTTTTTGCTAACGATGTGGAATGGTCCTACGGCCCCGCAGATGAGGATTATAATGTAAGTTACTATATCTATTCTACAACATATTGTCTGCAAGTGTTTGTTTATGGTTAATTTTAATATCAATCACTTCTTTATGTCTCAGGGCAACGAGGACATTTGGAATACAACAAGTTCCCATCAACAGACATGGTGACTACATACAACATTATGATATAACATTCAAATGTGTAAAGGGTTATTTTTTACAAATTCGGGTACAGTACTCTGGTCATTCGCCAATTTTTCGAAAAATTCTCGGATGCTTCCGCCCTTTTCTGTGGATATATAAAAATAACCCAAATTAGCAGACTCTCCTGTCAACATCTTCAATATATAAATAAACCAATGGAATTAGTCACATATGTAACTGTCATACCTAACGCATTGTCGTTGGAAGATGATTGGTTATAGGGAGGCGAACATATGTAGCTGTATTCCTATAAAGAAAAGATAAATTAACAAAATAATAGCATATTACGTTATTAATAAATTGAATGTAAAAAATATTACTCACTGGATTATGCCTCATTTTCTCGGAAGAATCATCCACCAACAGTGTATTCTCCTCTTTGAATTGAGGATACTCATTCCAAACTTGATGCAAGTCTTTGCAGAAGGTGTATTCCTCTTCCTGTATGCACTTTGTTTGATCCTGTTAATAGTAACTTGTAAAGCACCAATATGTAAGAATCATAACAAATTCAATTACCAATATGTAAGAAGCATCTTACCCAGATGAAAAAATATCGTTCTTTTTGTACGGGTAGTTTGGTAAGAGCAAGGTCAATGTTATGCCTGCAATCGTGAACAATTACCACGATAAACTTCAAATTATTTAAGAGGTCAACATTAAATGTTAACAATTTTAATCATAACGGTGCTTACCTCAACTTCGATGACCATATTCCAACAACAAAATTCTCTAAACAAAATTACATAAATTCTTCTACACCTGGCCTCAGTTTAACATCTACAACATGAAAGGAAATTAAACATAATTCTTTTCTTTATAGCCGTAAACAGATTTGCAGACATTTAATTACCTCTGGGAGTTTGTTTTGTATAATATGCAAGGACTCCGTTGACATCAAAAATGACAAGTTTTTTGTTATGTGTTACAGAAATAATATATCTGTTGGGGTCTTCACTGTCATCCTCATCTGAACTGCCTACCTCTTCATCATTCTCCTCTTCAGGCACCGTATTATCCTCTTCACGCACCACTGGATTGTCCACTTCTGTTATAAGCATGTCAATAGTCAAATAACTGAATGTCAATTGTAAATTGAAAGGTTATTTTACCTATGGGTTTGTATTTGCTTTGAAGCCATTGATTACGGAAGTTGGAGAAGTCAGCACGAAGTGAGGAAATATCTGCTCGCATTTGGCCGATTTGGTCATTAATATCGCCAAAACGAGCATCCATATGCTCGCGGAAATGAACCATGTAATCCATCACTGACTTCATGGTAATCACCCCTTCGATCTCATCTTCTTGCATCCGCTCGTGTTGTTCTGCTTCAACGTTCTCCACTTGGTCGTTGCCTTGTTCCGCTCCAATTACACATTTGTTTATCCAACCGACGTTTTCAATAAAATCGTATCCCGCTTTTGTCAAGGTAATCATGTCGATCTTCCTGGATAGTTGAAGAGGGTAGTCAAGATTGAATTGCACTCCTTCCTTCCTCAATATATGGCAAATTATGCATCCATATGGTAGTGAGGTTGTAATGGAAGCACCCTTCTTCACTATATGTAGAATTGTCTCATATATCAGTTTTGCTATGTTTGAAGCGGTTCTTGATTCATATTTAGACAACCACCAGTAATCAATATCTCGAATTTGTGAAAATTTCCCACCGGACGGCCGAAGAAACCAACTGACAAGAAAGTGGAACAATCTGCCCTCCGCACCAAGGCGAGTGAGAGTATTCCGATCCACACGTTTCATGGTAGGATCTAAAACATATTCATCGGAATCTCCTACATTCTTCACTCCTATACCAGCAGCAATAGATGACGCATCTATATATATGTCCTTACCCATGACATGAGTCGTAAATCCTAATATTTTTCTCGTACCAGGCTGCCGATCTAATTTTGCATTACTATAGAAAACTCTAACAAGATTGGGGTAATATTTTGGTTCTACACCAAGCAGTTCAAGCCACCCCCAATCTGTAAATGTATCTTTAAACCCAAATTTGTTTTTCTCATCGAAGAAGAAGTTCAAGTCAATAACACGTTCTGGACGAATCTTCCTTGTTTTGAAATTGCTATCATATGTCAGTTTGTCATCGGTGCTTCTAAAGTTTTGCGATTCAAAAGACAAATTTTCTTCAGAAGAACTTGAACTTACTTGACTAGCAGACCTTGATTTCGAAGATGACTTTGTCTTCGAAGCAGAAGCTCTCTTCCGTTTGAGTGCCCCTTTTTTGGGTGCCCCTTTTTTGGGTGCCATTACAACTGTTATATGCAGAAGAGGATCGGTTACTCCATAATCGTGCAAAACCCTAACCCTAAAGTACACAAAATCAGTCACTTTTACTAACCTGTAAATATGATCGTAGTAATCGTCCTCGTCGGTGTTGATTTTACCCAGGTTGAACGGTGCAATTTCTCTGAACGGTGGTAATCGTCGTTGGAGTTGAAGAGATCTCTGCAATAGTATCGATAAAATTCCTAAATGGATGTTTGATTTAAGTTAAGTGCTGGTTTAAATAGAAATCCCGCCTAAATTTCCGATTTAGATTATAAGTATCGATAATTTAATAACGAAGGAAACAAAGTATCGATTTTGTCGGGGATTGTTATTCTAAGGATACATATATTTCGTATAAAGGTATCGATATTTTACTCAAAGCGGCAGAAAAAGTATCGACACTTTAACTCCAGTAAGCTAAGCAAGTCCGTCTGTGTCAAAAAGTATCGATAATTTAATAATGAAGGAAAAAAAGTATCGATTTTGTCGGGGATTGTTACTCTAAGGATACATATATTTCGTATAAAAGTTTCGATATTTTTACTCATTGCGGCAGAAAAGTATCGACACTTTAATTCCAGTAAGCTATGGCAGTCCATCTGTGTCAAAAGGTTTCGATAATTTAATAATGAAGGAAAAAAATTATCGATTTTAAAGGGGATTGTTAATCTAAGGATACATATATTTCGTATAAAAGTTTCGATATTTTTACAAGAGTATCGACAATTGTTTCCTAAAGGAAAATAAGTATGATATTTTTACAAGAGTAAGCTAATATGTTAACATAATTTACAACAAACTAACTATGATATCATCATTTACATAGTGGAAAAAATTATGGTAACATAATTATTTTTTCATACGTCCCAGGAAAGCAGTTGTGAACTTCGCTCTCCTTCTATTACAATCGTGATTTATGAGATCGTTTAAAACTCTCGGACGATCAAAATCCCCAACAACCTACATTCAAATTAGGAGTGAATGTCATTAAAATGAAGTCCTTTTAGGACCACTTACCAAATCATCCGGTGACCTCCCTTCAGAAATAGCTTCCATCCACATGACCACATACATTCCGCAATCATGTCCGTTCGTTTGCACCTTCGTCTTACGGACCACGAATTTTAAATCCCTCGGTGGTACCTTAATCTTCCCAAATTAGGCACAAAACTTCTCGTCCTCACTAAATTTATGTAAACATTCCAACTGCGTCAAAAAAATTTAAAATTAGATTACGAAGAATTTATGCATTATAAATTACAAAATGTATCGACACATACTGTTTTCTTGGTTTGCTCCACTCTAGTCTTGTGCCGGGGAGATCTATGTAGACTATCAAGAAACGATGCTACACGATCAACCATATCCAACACCAAGAAACACAAATGATTATTCGAATCGTTTATTGGCATGAAGATCTACAACAATTGTCACACAAGATATTAGAACATATATTGTTATTATTTAAATACTTAACAACATGTACGCAAAAATATCTTACCATGTCACAATCGGTGAATTTATTATGGTCCATCAATGTTCTAGAATAGGACTTTATAAGAAACGGCGCATTTTGACCGTCCATTATGAACGCGCTCTGCATTTTAAAAAATAATCTCCATTAATTGACCAGCCATGACCAAATTGGACACGAAAATGTGTAAAAATGTAACTTACCACAAATTCGGACGGTAGATAGCAAATCTTCCGCTTCGCTGAACTTTTCCTCATCGAATCGTAACCCAACAACCAGCCTTTCAAATTAATAATCGGACTTATTAGCCATTCCCCAGGTTTTAAGCAGCCAAGGTCGCCTACTGTGTCGTGTTCGAGCCCGTAATCTAGGATAACATCTCTATAGAAGCAATTTTTTGTATTAATTTTTTCCCACATTTATATAAATATCACTCGCAAAGCAATATATATAACTTACGATGGTTCTAACAATCCACTATTCCATACATAATCACACATCGCAGCCTCGACGTCATCAATTCCACTTGGTATTTTGACCTTTGTAACCTACGATATATCAATAGATATTAGCCACAACACAATAATCAAAATGAATGTCATTTGTATTATTCATTTTACCTTTTTAGTCTTCTGCTTCTTTGGTGCAGGACACCCTGAATCGAGCTCTACATGTATTGCATGACCCGGTGTCCTCGTATCTTCATGGTGGACCTCTCTTATATTTTCCTCCACCATCTTACTCAATTCTTCTACATTTTCTTCATTATTTTTTATAAGTTCATCATATTTTGCCTCAACATAACTCCTCTTTTTGTTTATTTCAGGACTTAAATGTATCCCCTCATCAAATTTTTTGTTTATTTCAGGACTTAAATGTATCTCCTCATTCAATTTTTTGTTTATTTCAGGAATTAAATGTATCCCCTTTAACTCACCCCTCAATTCCACCACTTCTTTAACAAAACCATTACACTTTTCCCTTACTTCCCCCTTTAAGCTCTCAATAGCCTGTTTGATTCTGGATTGTCTTTGCAAACAATCAGAAACGAGTTTTTTAACCTCCGCCAACTCAGCAATCAATATGTCAATTTTACTTCCCCCTTCATTCACTTTCACCTTATATTCTACCTTCTCCTCCTCCTCCTCGCCAACCTTCACAAATAAACAACATTATTAGAGAATCTTTCTTTTTTAAGTCCTTAGTAATCTATAAACACTGAAATTACCATAATCTTCTTTTTCGGTAATTCTAACTTTAACTTTGTCATAACTCGAACAACTTCTTCCTTGTCCCAGGCAGTGATGCGTGCCACTCCGGTTTTTCGGAATGTCGGCACACAAGAAGAATCTGACCAAAAATCATGCAATGCAACCTGCATTTTCTATAAACTTTATCATTTTCTATAATAACTACTTACAAAGTTTTCTAAACCAATACCAATATTCAACTCGTTTACCTCTAAGACAACAATGCATCCTTTAAGGTATGAGGGGTTTTTGGACTTTTGAAAAGTCTTGATTGCATCAATTAATTTGTCATACACATATGAAGCCCAATTTAATTCACCTCTAAACCCGGAGTCGCACAATAACTTCATACTATTCTTGCTCGGGGATGAATCACCCGTTGGACAAAGGAATACTCTAACAATGTACAATAGTACCCGGGCCTTCAGATCATCCCTTTCATACTTGCCGCTTTTTATTTCGTCCTCAAGTGTAGCAAATGACACATTAGACGTTAGGCCATACTTCTGCACAAGTAATTTCTAATCCTCCCTCTTTATAACTTCATCCACACTCTGGCCTTTATTTTGTAGCCCCAATACGGCTTCAACAATTCGGACACTAAAATGAAATGAATATTCTCCGTATCGCACATCACACTTCTGCAAATCAAAATCTCCCATCAACAACCGACACAATTCCTTCCGAATTGGTCGGTCTTGAATCCCAATAAGAAATCCAAACCCCATTTCTTCCAACAGATTTGATTTACCCTTCGCTTTCAACTCCTCTACTATGTGGTGCACTCGTTTTATGCTACACCTAGTCGACACTTCCTATGTAAATAATATTCATATAATGTTAGAGTTTTTAATATATTATTTATCAAAATATTTACAACTATAATGAATACCTTCTTCTTCTTCTTCTTCTTCGCCCCATAGTTTTCTCTAGCAATTAGAGACAACATGTTGAATGGTTGCTTCTCAGTTTCACTCATCGTGTACCATTTTTCACCACCACGTCTCTCACTTGCAAATTATGCATAAACCATAAACAATCAAAATATTCAACCTCCAATATATTCACTATAATTTCAATTTACATACCGAACCGACAGTGTAAGTCCCACAATCCCTCATCCTCTGCAATTCTTCAATACTGTCATGATAGGAAAGTTTAAATGTTCTTAAATACTTTCATCCAATTACAATTTACAGATTAATTATTTCACAATTTCTACTTACTAGAAGTACAGAAATCCACCCTTTGGTTTCTTCGGATTTTCCTCCCTATCTACTCTCTCTGCCTCCATTTGAATCATTTCAGTCTCATCTTGAACAACATCTTCATGATCCTTAGAACCCATCTCGCTTCAGTTTTCTGACAAAAGTATCGATATATAATTTCTACCGACATTATTAATTTCTACCGATAAGTTCTCAGAACAAAGTACCGATATTTATTTCCTAAATATATTTACACAATTTCGACCTATATCGATCCGAATTCCGATTTTACTTCAACATCACTAAACCCAAAACATTATCCCCAACTACCCAATACTACATTACCAAAAAACTAGGGTTTCGACAACATACCTTTTACTTCAAAGTCCTCAAACCCTAAACCTTTCCTTTCGATTCTGATACAACAAATTAGGCTTTCTGTAAATGCAACCAAACTCGGGTCGATTTCACAGCAACCAAACTCGGGTCGATTTCAAATACTCTTCTCTCTTAGGTTTTCTGTAAATGCAACCAATACAAAGGCGAGTGGGAAAAATCCGGAGAATAGATACTTTTAACCGGTTATATCATTATGATATATATAATCGATACAATTCCCCAAAGTTTCGATACGTTTTTGAATTGTGTCGATTCTTTCGACACCAAACAATAAATCCGGTAAAGATTTACCGGTTACATTATATGAATTAATAATGTAATCGGTTATGTTTTCATATTTTCTATTGTACCGATTCTTTTGCACACGTTCTTAAAAAACGTATCGAAACCAAACAATATACCCGGTAAGATTTACCGGTTAGATTATATGAATTAATAATGTAACCGGTTATGTAGAATTTTTTTATTGTACCGATTCTTTTGTGCACGCTCTTAAAAAAATATCGATATTTTCGACATTCTTTTCAACCGCGGTTACATTGGTATTCAAAAAGTATCGATAATGATTTATCAAGTATGGATACTTTCGAAATAAACAACAAATTAGGCGCTACCGAATATATTGAAATTCGGATCAACATAACCGGTAATTTTACCGGTTTTGTTATAGTCCAAATGTCCGAGTCCCCATCCGCTCCAACTTAACAACAAATTCGGCGCTACCGATTATATGGATATTCGGATCAACATAATCGGTAATTTTTACCGGAAACATGATTTTTAACCGGTCACCGCCCTAGCCGGTTACGCCGTATATTAGCCGCATACTAGGCGCCGTACCGCAGAACCTCCCTGGTTGAGGTGAAGGCGCGTCAGTCTAAAAGTCTTACAACATACGCAGACGGCAGACCTAGCTAGCTGCCGTGTCCCTTTAGGTATACATTACCCTATAAATATTCCACAAATAACAACTGATTGGAGAGGCCCAAAGCAAAGTGTTAGAGTCAGATCAAATTTCTATATAAATTAATCAATTTTGATTTGTGAGTTTGAGTCAAAACTGTCAAGTTTACCTATACGTAGGGATAAGTGGATTTTTACACATCTGTAAGCAAAAGCCAAAAAGATGTTTTAGCTTTAAAATATAAGAAGCCAAATAAAATGAAAATGATACTTGAAATCAACTTTGTTCATTGATTCTACCGTAGCTTTTTGAAGCTCATCAAAGGCTGAGCTGAGAAACTGTAGTCGTAGCTAAATAAAGGTTGCAGCCGTGTCTTAAGTTACGGTGTTTTATTGTAGTTACAGACAATAATAAATGTATTACGGTCATCACATACCTTTATTTTCTACAATAACTATTTAGGACGGTATCACTACCGCTATATAACGACGGGTATTGCGGTAGCGGACTTCTATTTGAATCAATTGTTGGTAGGGTTTATCTGACAGACCTTGATGTCACCCATTACTAACTTCATGCAAGCTGACCCTACAATCCATACCTTCTTGTTGGATACATGCAAATAAGGTAAATCAAGCCAAAAGTTTTATTGTATATTTACATTCAAACACATGATTTTTTTTTTGCTCTTCTTATGACTGTAAGGTTACATTGATTGGAAAAGCAAAAGTATATGGCACCTGAAAAAGGAAAAAAGGTAAAAAAAGATGATGAGACAATTAATAGACTTGGAAAAGAATGAAAGGAATGCATTCATTTTACCAACTAATAGAATAAACATTTTTTTCTTGAATGTTAAGGTATTTTTTTATATATAAAAAGCTTGTAATTTAAAAATAAAAAACTTAATATATGCAAACAAGAGATGGATGTTGAGTTTATAAAGTTTTTATTCATGGAACTTAACAAAAATCATTTGGAATTTTGCAGTGGCTTCTTTCATTTGCCACCGAGCTGATGACAAATGACAACATATATAATAAGTGGGAAAAGAATATAAGAATTATAGATTGAGATTTTATTAATTTTGGTATATGCTTGTGAAAATGATTCCTTCAACAAATTCTACTTAGAATGGAAAATTCCTTTCCACTTTAATCAAAGGAATTGGATTTTGTATTCAGTGGTTGGAAGCAAAAGGAGGGAAAATAGCATCAAATTTCTTCCTCTTCATGCATAAGAATTGTGCCATCAATCAATTTTCTCCTAAAGAAATGCAGTTTAAGACTATTAAAATGGCTAAGGTTGCCATGAAATTGCTTGTAATTTAATCATCATCTCTATATCTATAATTATTGGAAAAGAAGCCATTGGCTATTTCAAGAGCAAAGGGTCATTAGAATTCGGAATATAACAACCATCTTTCATCCATTTTTTTAATACACACATGTTATTTAATATAACACACATCTTTTACATCCGTTGTATCAAACGAGGTGTAAGTTGCTACAATGATGATCATTATTTAACGTTCAATAACCTTTGAAATGCCACTTAAATCCCTAATAATTATAGCTAAACTATAAACAGTTAATAATATGCTAAATCAAGACAAAATAATTGACACAGAAGGGGGTTGAGAGCTTACCTCAATTAATTGACATATTTGGTGAGAATAGTATGATCTTGGATTTGCTGCTAAACAAGCAATATTTCTCACCTAACACAAGAAAAAAAGATGCATTAATAAATAGAGGCTGTCTTATCTTAAAAAAAGATGTTGAAATTATTCCTGATTTATTGGCACTTAAACAACAACTAAAATAAAGTATTTTCCAAGGTCCATCCATTGACTTTTGCCATCATTGCATCTCATGCATGCACATGCTATTTTTATTTACCTTTATTAAAGATGTTTTAGTTTGTGAAATAAATAGGTAGGTTTATTTAAATAAAGGATTTGTCATCCTTTAAGTTTTTATTTGTATTTAAGTATAAAATTAAAAGTTAAAAGACTAATGTAAGTACAAATTAAAGGCTAAGAGGCTTAGTAAAAGAATATATAGAATCTTATCTAAACTTATTTGAGATGTGTAAACCTTACTTATTTTTGTAATGGAATATATATTTTTAAATAATTTATCACTTCTAATTAAAATCATTTTTATTCATTAAGGTTTATTTTTTATAACAAGGTTTAAAATGAAAATCTTTTAGGAATATTTTGTATTCATTAAGGTTGTTTTTGTTATTAACTTTCCAACAATTAATTTTTATTTTCAATTTCCAGTATATTTAACCTATTGTATAAATTTATACACTATCAATAAATTATATAATGACATCAATCTGTCAATTTAATTAAATGTAAAAAAAATAATTATATATAGTTTTTAGGATCTTAACAACATTTCAATATATAATTCATGATTAAATAGAGATTTATATACTAATGATCCAACCTCTATAAATGCACATGATGAGCTATGAACACTCAACCACAAAACTACAACTATACATATCTTCAAAACAATCGTACCCAAAAAATAAAAATTATCTGCTCAATTTTAGTGCTTTTTTCATGCCCTTACACTAAAAAATTAGGTTTAAAATTTAAGGTTAGAATTTATGGTTAGGGTGTAAGGAATTAGGGGTAGAGTATATTTTTAGGGTTTAATATATTTATAGCTCATTATTTGAAATTTAAAATTAGAGCTTAGAATTTGATTTTTAGTGTTGAAATGTAGAAATAAACACCGAGAAGTACATATGATTTTTGTCCATACCAAAACAATCTAAATTTAACCAAATTTTAATTTATTTAATATTTTTCATTTCTAAAAAAAATTATGAAAAAAATGGCGTATGAAGTGATTCATGGTGATGTACTTTGCATAGTACCTAAATAAAGCAATAACATGATATAGTGTTTTTCGTTTTCCTTCAAAAATAAAATATATGAAAAGCAAAAACTTTATAATTGAGATTAATTTGAAAAGGCAGCAGGTAGCAAGTTTATTTCAGTTAGGTCTAATCAGTTGTCGTGCTTCTTCATAATTATGGCTATATAGCCAACTTTAGTCTTTTCTAACATGGAGCCAAGGTCCCCTTGCTTGAATCCTTGCATAAATTTAATTTTCTATCATTATATTATATTATATTATATTATATTATATTATATTATATTATATTATATTATAAACACACTTTATAATAAAAAATTAAAAATATATAAAAAACATAAAAGAATACTTTTTGACTTCTTAAAAATTAAATTATTAATATAAATATACTAATATACATAATTTATTTTTGAATCATTTTTAATTAAATCTATATAATTTGACTTTATTTTTGCAAGAAAAAGCATAACATAAATCTTTTGTTCTTTTTAGTGTTTTTTTTTTATGTTCCAAAGTTAAAATAATTAAATTAAGATTTAAGTTTAAAATTATTGTTCGAGTTTAATGTTTAGAGTTTAAGATATATAATTTATTTTTTAGGGTTTAAAAATAAGATTAGAATTTAAAATTTAATTTGTTAACTTTGAGTCATATAAATATACTAAAAAAGGACAGATATTTTTGTTCGAAAGAACACATCACTCGCTGCCTAACAATTGCAGCACGTTAAACCTTAACGTAGAATATTATATGTTGATGTGGTTGGGCAATGGTTATGGTGATGGTACAGAGGCAGTAAGGGCCCATGCATCACCCATCAGGGACGGAGCTAGGATTTAAAGTTGAGGGAGCAAAACATAAATTTTAAAAGGTGTGGGCAAATTTACAATTATTTTAATTTTTAAAAAAAATATATATAAAGAATTAAAGGGTTAAAAAAAAAATTTCCCTACCGGGGGCCACAGCCCCACCCATTGGAGCTGTGGCTCCGTCACTGTCACCCATCATGGGAGACACAAACATTGCCAGATTGCCTCCCCTCTCACTTGCCTCTACCATACAAATCAAGGGAAAGGGATTAAGAGAATACGATCCTTTGCTTTCTATGTGCTCCTTTTTCCACCTCCTATTCTTCAAACATAAACCCACACCTCCTCCCGTCAAGGCGTTTGCCTGCATCCAATATAAATTTTCTACCTCTTTTTAGTACTCTTATTTATATTCAACACTAAAAATTAAGTTTAGGGTTTGAGTTTTTGAATTTATGGTTAGAGTTTAGGAAATTTAGGATATGATGTATTTTTTAGGGAGTAAGATGTAGGATTTAGGATTTAAAATTTAAGGTTATAACTTAAAATTTTAATTTTTTAATATTTTTTTAGTGTTAAGGCATAAAAAAAACACATAACAAAGGATTTTTGTCCGTATGCATGCATCACTCTCTCTCCATTCTTATTCCTAATTTTTTAATGAGCTCCATTGATTCATAGCCATCAGATTTTAACCCCCGTCGATTTTATTGCCATTAGATTATGTTTTCGAAGGAAAAAATATATAAGATTTCAAGTAAGTTGCGGTGGTTTCCAGCATCATACCATTCACCACTTTAGTTTCCTTTCTGGTATATCAAAAATACCATTTTTCCTTTTGCTTGTTAGGGTTAAATGTTTGAATAGAAATCTTTGCCTCGTGCCTCTATTTATATTCTCAACTAAAAATAAGATTCATAGTGTAAAGTTAAGGTTTAGAGAATTTGGGGTATGGTGTATTTTTTAGAGTTTAGGGTGTATGATATATGGTTTAAAATTTAAAATTTAGTATTTAAGTTTAAGATTTAAAATTTAATTTTTTAATTTTTTTAATGTTGAACATAAAAAGGATACCGAAAAGAGTAGAAAATTTTTATCCTTAAATGTTTGTCATTCTCTCTTATTTTTTCTCTTCTAGGTTTTTTGTTTTCTCTATCCCACTAAATTTTCCGTTTTGAATTTATAATTGTCTCGCTAAAATTGTCACTTTTAAAATTTCAATAACTTCTAAAACTAAACTCATATTTTTTTTCTACATTTTTCTTTCCATCCAAAATAAATTTTAACTTTTTAAGGACTAAATTGTCATTTGAAATTTTTACATCACATGTCTTACAAAACTTTTCTTCCAACTATCCACTAGTTACTTAATGGCTAACGATGTTCATGTTTTCTCATCTTGTATGAATTTAAATCTCGGCATTGACCTTGAGAATATAATATCTCTCTATTTAATTAAATATTTTTTTAAAATTACATGAAAAAATAAAAAAAATGTATAAATTAATCGTGATGGAGAATTGTTTTTCATCCTAGGAAGTGACATCAGGCTCTAGTTGGTCGCCAACCGTTTGAATTTTTTCTTCATTCTCTTTTAATCCCTTCATTCTTTCTAAATATTATTGTATTTTGGGTTATGTTATTTTTTATTAATCGGTTTTCCCTTTTTTCGTATGAAAATAGTAGATTTTATGTCTTTTCTTGTTGCACATTCATCTTGTTAGACTTGTAACGTAAGTCTTCAGTATCTTAAGTCTCATCTTGTTTGCTTCTCAACTTTGATAATTCTCAATCAGTATTGTATCTGGATAATACAATGAAAGAAAGTATTTCCTTAGACTTCATGGGGAAGTGTTGAGAATTTTAAGACCCAAAATTTAATGTGTGAATTTAATTCAAATTTATTTTGATTACATTTAATTGGGAGTTTCATGCCTCACATACAATGTTAGTTTCCTATTAGGCATTGGAAGTTCTCTCTTTGAATCCAGTGGCAGTTTCTTTCCTAAAATGAAAGCTTTGACCTTTAAGGAGTCCCCTATATAACGAATCAGGCCAGCAAGACAAAGATGAGATGTCTTGACAGCTCGCATCCTAATCTTACCTAAAGACAAGGAGATTGAAGACTCTAGGGGAAAGAAAGAAGTACTTTTAGTGGGTCTAAAACTCATAACCTAAGAAAATATGATGAAATGAAAATAAACAATTTGGTCAATCGTCAAATGTGTTTGCTTATATATATAAAGTTAATAATCAAATAATTGAACTTCTCAAATTTTAGGTTAATAAAAAATCTTACCAGCAACAGATGGAAAAAAATTAAGTAGGACGACATGCATGTAGGGTTGAATTGACCTATAGATAGTTAAATTTGAAGTTTATAAAATACCAATAATTTGTGCTTTCAATGCAAAACGTGATTTATGACGAGGTTTTGGTTGTACGTAATCATCATTACTCCATGCATGTATCATTCATAAAAAAAAATCTAAACCAAGCTTTAAGGGCATTATGGTCATTCTATAAACCAAAAGAAAAATCTTCGGATACTATTTTAAGTAATTTCCAATTTACACCATACGTTATTCTCACGATGACTTTATTTACAATTAGCGGATAGCTGATAAAGTGATAGTGGATTACATTAATTGATAGAATTAGTTAATTTGATTAGCGGGTTATATTAACTAATTGTATAAAAGTATTTGATAAAATTAACTTATAGCTTATAGCTAATAGCTGATTGATTATTTGAATAAGCAAAATGACATATAAAGACATGATTATATTTAATAAGTACTTATTTGAATAATTTATTAGTTATTAACATTTTGTATCTATTAATATTAATTAAATTATAAAAATTAATTTTTTAATATCATTAGTGAGCATATATGAGAATGCACATATTAATTTTTTATTTGTGAAATTATCTTTTTAATATAATTTTAATAATTATTAAATTTAGATGTATATATTAATTTCTTATCTACAAAATTATATTTTGAATATAATTTTATTAATTATTAAATTTATATGTATTTATTAATTCATATATTAATTTTTTATTTATATATTTTTTTAATTTTATTAGTTGACCAAATTTATGTTATTTAGAGAATTTTTATAATTATCAAGGACAAAATAATCTTTACAAATCTTATATCCAAACCTCTAACTTAAAAATCACCTAAATGAGCTTTTTCAAAATGAGAGGTTCCACCTCAACCCGCTATTATAATCTTCTATTTACCAAAACTCTAAATTAGCGGATTTAACTGATCAAACCTCTAAAACGTTTCAAATCTCTAATTTTAGCTCAAAAAACTGTTTACCAAACAGGGCCTTGTGATTATATGGTAGTATTTGTTCATATATTTTCTTATTACTAAAATGTACATCATTTTTCCAAGAGAGACACTCGTTTGATTTTATCCTTATTCCTCACTGGATAGTTTCACATGAACCTATCTATTATAATTAACAAGGGCTATTTGGTGAATTCGCCAAACCAAATTCCAATAGACCTTTAATATTAAGTTGGTTCCCCCTTCTTTAATTTGGTTCCTAACAAATGTGTATGGAATTTCAAAACCTGCTTTCCATTCACTTTTGCTGAACCTTGTTTCCTTTCCTTTGTTTGAAGATTTTCATATCTCTCCTTTTTCTCTTGTTCTAACCAATTGGCCTTGGTGCTGGTTCATGGATATAGAACCCTTGTGGACTCTTGGGGGGTGGTTTTTCCTTTGTTTCTTTGATTGTATGGCAGCACCTAACTCACCATCATCACTCTCAAACACCCATGAAAAACCCCATTTTTTCCTTCTCCTCCTTACCCTTTTCTTCCTTTGCTTTCTACTCCTTAGCCCCTCTGCAAATCCCATGGACTCATCCAGCGTCACCCCTTCAATCCCTTTCAAGAGGCTCCTCTTACACAATTCAGCCATGAAGTTGCACCCCAAGCAGACCTCGAAATCTTCGCGTACGGAGTTTGGAGCCGAAGCTCACGAGGTTCCGAGCGGTCCAAACCCGATTTCGAACAGGTAATGTTTGATTTGTGGGGGAGACATGTAACTATGGGTTGAACTTGAAGATGATAAGGAGTGGTGATCAAGCCTCAAGGCAAAGTTTATTGTTATTTTGTATTTTTTTGTCATATCTTTATCATATGAGTACTGCTAGCTTTTAGTTCCTTCCGCCATTAAAACTGCTTGTCCTCTCTGTAAGGACTAGGAGATTGTTGTTACCATCATCTCTACCATATTACTTTTAGAACTAGAAATGTATAGGAAGAGAGATACTCTATATTTTTCTACATGTATGTAATAATTAATATGCTGTTTGTTTCATATATAGATGATTATGGTAATTGCCTAATTGGTATGGTTTATATATATACTAATTTGTATGATTTTGGGTTGCTTTTGGTGTTTTGTAATTCCCCTTTTCATGCTTAAGAAGCTGAATCCAGTAGAGATTCAAATCCTGAAACAATCAAATAAAAGGCTTGAAAATCCAGATTTTTCATATTGAATTTAACAAGAATAGATGAGGAGAAAGATTAGCATGGTTTCAGTGCATGCCATTCTTTCCTCCTGTGGTGTTGAAAGTTGAAACCAGGGAAGGAGAGGAAAGAAAGGAATCTGGTGTGATGGGCCAAAACGGGAACAGCACTTGTCAGAACAACAGTGAAGAAGACATGAACAGAACAACTTTGTTTTGTTTTGTCTGGAAAAGTCGAAAATTATTTGGTCAGTCATTTGGGACATTGCTTTTGTCTTCCTGCAATACACGTTATTCGAGAAAGTCTCATGATTTGATCATTATTACTGTATCATTTATTTTTCCTGTTCTTGAATAAAATCTTACCCAATCATATGCTTTCTCTTATTCAACTAATTATCATGTTTTCTCTTTTTGGGTCCAAACCAAAACAATTTTATCTGGTTGCATCCATAAAAATGTTTTGATTTTTTAGCAACAATTTAATTCAGAGACCATACAACCCTCAATTTTAACCGGAATAGGGACGGAGTTAGGATCAAGTATCAGGAGGCGTAAGAGTTTATTAAGTTTTTAAATCTAAAAATTATGAGGAACAAAAATTTTATTTAACTAATATTTAAACTAGAAAGGACCTAAATACAATTACACTAAAAAAAATATAGGAGGGGCAACAACCCCTCCTAACCTATTAATGGCTCCTTCCTTGGACCAAAGTAGTTTTTGATTGGATTAATTTGAGTTTTAAAAATTTTAGATATTTTATAGTCGAGTAATTTTTTTGAGATTCATAAAAGAAAATTGGACCGAGATATGCCATTGAAGATATGTAGGCATTGGCAGAACTTGGAATGAAAGTTTGAGGGGCCAACTTGAATTTTTAAAAAGATTTGGAGGATTGAACGAAAATTTTCAAAAAAATAGGGTTATAACTAAAAAATTTAATAATTTAAAGAGATTTAACAAAAAATTTAAAAATTTGAGAGAGAATTTAATTAAAAATATTTAAAGTTTTGAAGCTTAATATACCTTTTTTAAAAATTTTGAGGAGGGCAAATTGAAAATTTCAAAAAATTTAAGGGTAAAATTCAAGTTTTTCAAAATTTGGGGGGGGGGGGGGGAGGCGTGGACCCCACTGGTCCTTTAAAGCTTTCGCCACTGCATGTAGGCTTGTAAACGAACCGAACGAACACGAACGAGGGTATGTTCATGTTTGTTTGTTTAATTTTAACCGAACAATTGAACGAACATGAACAACTAAACGAACACAATTTCTTGTCCATGTTCGTTTGTTAAGGAATGCAACTTGTTCATGGTCGTTCGTTAAATGATAAACGAACGTAAACAAACGAACACAAAATGGCATATGTTAATAATTTTAAACGAACATAAATGAATAAATTTATTTAAAAAATATAATATTTTTATCATGAAAAATAATAAATATAAATGGATATATGTGAATAAATTTAAACGAACAGATTACCGAATGTTCACGAATGTATATGAACGAACAAACCCTTTGTTCGTGTTCGTTCATTTAATTAAACAAATATAAAATATTATTCATATTTATTCGCTTAATAAATAAACGAACATAAATGAACTTCTCGTCGAACAATTCGCTAAATGTTAAGTTAGTTTACATCCCTAAAGATATGGAAGAATGCTTCGAATGGTGAAGTTATTCGTGTTCTGGACAATGGTGAGATCTTGTTGAAGTATATATTTCCAAAATTTTATAGTGTTTTTATTTTTAATACTTTTTGAATTTTTATGTATTTTTTTAAAATTGGAGAATGGTTTTTTAAAATTATAACTTTGCTTATTTTTGAAATTGTCAGGGACTCAAAAGGGATATTTTCTTCTATCTATTAGTTGATTTTTAAAGGTTTAAAGGTCAAATTGACCCTCAACGAAAAATTAAAAAAACCAATTAAACTTTTATGAAAATTTTGCACTAAATTTAGCCCTCATAATTCAAATTACACCGGTGTAAGTTTGTCATAGTTAATTAGCTATAGTTCAGTAGAACTTACACCGGTATACGTTAGTTATACCACATCACAGGTTAACGGTGTTAAGGTCAGGGGCGTTTTAAATGACGGAAGAAAACTTCAAGGGCACATTGAATGCGTCCAAAGTTCAGGCACCACAATGAACTTTCCGTCAAAATACAGGGGGCATTGGTGCCATTATCCCTTTTGATTATCATGATATTCAATCAATGAAAGAAAGTTATTATGTGTCTTTGAAGATATCTCATTCAATATAAGATTTATTTTGTTCAATCAATGAAAGAAAGTTTATTGTTTTAGTTCTTTGCACTGTTTCACCCTTAGATTTCTCATATTTTGTTTTTTTTTTGTAGGAGACAACTTGAAAGGAGCTAAAGCTCCCTAAATGCATTGCTTGATTTACTAGGTGGTGTATGGTTTGACCAAGCTATAATATTTTCATGTTTAAATCTAATAAATCAAATGAAAAATAATGGAGAAACATTATCTTGGATGAATTTCACAGTTGATTTTGAGAAGAAAAACAAACTGATAAAAAAAACAAACTAAAGCTTAATTTAAATCCATTATTTCAAGCTTTACATAATCCAAAATTACATGATAAACTAAAATTTAAACTTGCCAAAAATAATCTTCAGTACCGACACCTGCATCAACCTTAAACATCAAATTTTAACCGATATATTCTAAATAACTTAACCTAACCAAATCAAGTACAACAAAAAATTTCAAGAAAAACACCCAAATGATTCGCTCACACCTTCTTCTCCTCTCCATGGCTCTAATTTTTCTTAATAAACCAACTAAAACAACTCTTAAATGTGGATGCAAAGGGGGATCATACAACCTAAAAAAATTACAGCTTCTTTCAAAACGACACCCATGATTCACGCACCCAAAAATCTTTTTCCAGCATTATTATCCGTCCAAGCAGTGCGTAAGACAACTCTCCTTTCACAAGAACATGTTAGGAAATTTTCTTCTCCATTTTGTGCAGAGAATGAAATAGGAGAAAGATAAGTAGAACGTTAGATTTTTAAGGTTTTAAACAAAAAATTGGGGGAAATCCCCTTTTCAAGTATTTTAATTAGTTGCAAATAAGTAAATAATATTATTTTAATAAGAAAAATAAAACCTAACGGGCCACGTCACCCTTTTGTAACAGAAGATAACATAATGTAACTGGAGGGACCGAAATGAAACCGAAATAAAAGTTGAGTGACTCTAATGAAATTTTTAAAAGTTTGGTGACCAAAATGAACCCGCCCTAAAAGTTCGGTGACCATTGGTGTACTTTACCCATATTTTTAAATTTGATTTTTCATTTTCATAAACTATATATTTTAATTACTTTTAAGACTTTTAATTTTATAATTTTACTTATTTTTAAAATTTCATGTGTTTTATTTTTAATAATTTTTTAAATATGTTAATAACTTCTTAAATTATTAATTTTTACTTTAAGATTAAATAAGCCATCAAACATTCAATTAAAATCAATTATACTCTAACCAACAATCAGTTGGTGTAGGGGACACTAGATCTCTTAAGCAAGGCCAGAAATTCGAATCCTAGTGTTGTGAATAGAACATATTGAGTGGGGAGATTTACTCTCATAATGGGCTTCTATAGTATCCGATCTGGATTAGTCAACTAATGAGTTGCATACCAATAGTTAAACAAAAAAATCAATTATAGCCTCAATTCTGACCAAAAAATCAATTTTGCTCTTAAAGGCGAGTAAAAAAACCAATTCAACCTCTATGTTATGTCATTATTCCACATAAATTCTTACGTCAGCATTGTAGATCGTAACATATCAACATTATTTACAATCGATGCCCATAAAAGAGTAAGATTGCTTTAATTAAATGACGTAGAGGATAAAATTTATGTAATTAAAAAACAAAAAAAAACATTGTTGATTTGAGTTTACTAATAACCTCTTAAGTTCAATTTCACCATTAATTGTTAGTATGTTATCAATGCCATAGTCATACAACACTTCAAACACCAAAGAAACAAAAAGAATATTGTCGTGCTCTTTTTACTTCATTTAAATTTAAGAAAATTTTTAAATGAGGCTTGTACCAATATCTAACTCTTGTATTGATCTTATATTTATCTTTAAAAAAAATTGTTAATCTGGTGACAATAAAAATGATTCACAACGATTATGATACATGACATTACAAGGTCATTTTCTATAAGGCTTGGATCCGAAACATGTATACGATTTTGTATGAAACTTTGAGTTATATTTTAATATACCATTTGTATAAATAATTAGATATAACTCTTTCTATTTAAACTGTAAAATCTCAAATTTAAATTCATAATTCTAAAACTTAAATTATAAACTCTAAAATTAAAACTCTAAACTCTAGAACATTCAATTTTTCACCACGACAACTCTTTAGGTTCCCATTGCAAAAGTAGTTTCTCTCTAAGTGACTTGTGTTCGAGCCGTTTCATATGTATTTTAAAGTGTGCACAAGTTTTTATTAAAAAAACCAAATATTATCAGTTGATTATATTCCTCATTAGTCCAAGGCATGTTATAAGCAATCATAACCTCCAATACGAGTTGGCCAACCTTTATGTGAAATGTTGGCCACTCTTCTAGTTTCTATTAAAGTCTGAATGAAATCTCCACAAAGATAGGATCTCACATTTTCTCTCCATTTTCAAACCGATTTTCACTCCCTAAAAAAAGAAGATAAATTGTAAGCCAACAATAATAAAGAGTAAGATGTTTGTTGCAAATATAAGGCGAAATCTTGAGTGCTGGGATTTGGGTATTCTCCCACCGGAAGCTTGTTCGGAGAATTTCCTTTTTCAACTTATTTGTGTTGCCTCTCCAGGTTCTTTTGTTTGAGGAGAGGTATAAGAATTATAGCATCCGAGAAATGAAGTGTTTCCATTGTTGTTCTTCCCAAGAGAAGGCAGCTAAAGGGGTAAATAAATTCGGTAAAAAGGCCAAGACTTCTAAATCAAATCCTAACTCCCCCCAAAAAGAAAAAGCTGCTCTTTCCCAACAACCGTCTCCCGGTAAATAAAGTTTAAATTTTGAAATATTACTCGAAAAGATTATGGGGGAACCAAAGTTTTGAATTGCATTATGTTTTTGTTTCAAAACCAACAGATCATAATGTTCCTAAAGCGAAGGCCTCAGCACCTGAACCTCCAAAGACTGCTGATGCCCTTAAAGACGACGGCAAAAACAACATTGCGGCACAAACTTTCTCCTTCCGTGAATTGGCCACCGCAACCAACAACTTCAGACGAGAATGTTTGATAGGGGAAGGTGGATTTGGGCGGGTTTACAAGGGAAAGCTTGATAAAACAAGCCAGGTAAAACATCTGCCTTTTTTAGACTGTTGGACGATGATAAATGAATGAATGTAAATCAAAACGAGAAAACATTTATTTAGCTTCGTACGAGGTTAAAAACTGTGCAAAAGTAATTGAGTTTACTTCTACTTTTAGGTTGTAGCAGTAAAGCAGCTGGATCGAAATGGATTCCAAGGAAACAGAGAGTTTCTGGTTGAAGTGATGATGCTAAGCTTCTTACACCATCCGAACCTTGTCAATCTTATCGGCTATTGTTCGGACGGAGATCAAAGACTTCTGGTTTATGAATACATGCCGTTGGGATCTCTGGAGGACCATTTATTTGGTACTTTTCGTTCTCATTTCAGCTCTTGTTTAAGCCCTAAATGACACTAGAAAAATGTTTAAAAGTTGAAAATTTCAGATGGTAGGCCACGTCGAAAGCCATTGGATTGGTATACAAGAATGAAGATAGCGTTTGGTGCTTCTAAAGGTTTAGAATATTTGCACGACAAGGCTAATCCCCCGGTTATCTATCGAGATATGAAATGCTCCAATATCTTGCTGGATGGAGAGTTTAATGCCAGACTGTCTGATTTCGGGTTAGCCAAGCTAGGACCCGTCGGGGACAACTCCCATGTATCTTCCAGGGTCATGGGAACCTACGGATATTGTGCACCGGAGTATCAAAGGACCGGACGTTTGACCGTGAAATCCGATGTTTATAGTTTCGGAGTTGTTTTGTTGGAGTTGATCACCGGAAGGAGAGTCATCGACACCACAAGACCATACCAAGAGCAGAATCTAGTTGCTTGGGTATGCCTCTCCTCTGTTTCTTTCCTTATCTGCTATTGCTAATGATAAAGTGTATAATTAATTAAAAAACTGTTTTTTAATAATTCCTCCGTCCCACTGAATATGTCCAATATTGACCAGGCAGCGCCAATGTTCAACGTATCAAGTAGGTTCACGCAACTGGCCGATCCGCTTCTTAAAGGTGACTTCCCCAAGAAAGGCTTGCATCAAGCAGTTGCAGTTGCGGCCATGTGCTTGCGTGAGGATGCAGCTGTACGTCCGCCGATGAACGATGTGGTCTCCGCTCTAAGTTTCCTCGGAAATGTTCCACCAGTTGCAACCACCGATGCTTCCTCATCGGATCCTTGCTTAGAATCTGACCCGTTACATGCAACGGGGGAAACTTAGGATGAAGATGGTAGCTGAAGCCATTGAATGGGATTCATGTACTTCCAAGTCCAACCACACTTCATTACAAACTCATAGCGCTGTGTTGTACAGTTTGCCCAACATTATGCACCATGATGCCTTCTCCATATTATACGGATCTTGACTTTAGATTTTTTCTTTCAATTTTTGGAGATTTAATTAATTTTTAACATATTGAAGGACTTCATAAGAATTTATAAAAACTTTCCACAAAAAGCATCCAACTTTTCTTTTCCGTTCCAGATGTTCTGACTAACACTACACACCCAAACTAAACATCTTATGACATTACAATCTCCTATCATCCTTCAAATTCACTCACTAAAAATGATAAAACTTTACAAAGTGGTCAATATATATTGACTTTACATCAACTATCTAACAGTACTGAAAAACTAATTACTAACAACCTAACTAACTAGTAATTACATCATCTTAACACCCCTCAAGTTGGTGGGCAAAAAATATCTTTGACACCCAACTTGGATAATAAGTATTCATGATGCGATACACCAAGGGCCTTGGTCAGAATGTCTGCTGGTTGTTCCGTTGTTGCTATGTATTTTGTCTGGATCAATCCTAATTATATTTTTTCTCTGATGAAATGGCAATCAATTTCTATAGGCTTTGTTCTTTTATGAAAGATAAAATTAGCTGCAATTTGTAGGGCATCTTTGCTATCACTGAACAACTTTGCTGGCTAATCATCTTGTATCCCCAAATCATTTAAAAGTCCTTTCAGCCAAACAATTTCTGCAGTAGTCATCGTCATGCTTTTATATTTTGTTTTTACTGATGAGCGAGCTACTATATTTTACTTTTTTGATTTCCATGAAACCAAAGAATTGCCTAGCATAACACATAATCATGTCACTGACTTTCTAGTCATTGAATAAGTCCCCGAATCCGAATCACAACTAGCTATAATCTGACAACCATTTGCATCTCTTATTAAGATTTTTAACCCTATATTTTTCTTGATGTATCTCAATTCGTAGTGCAGCTTCCATATGCTCATTTTTTGGTTGATGCATAAACTAACTCAAATGTTGCACAAAATATGCAATATCTAGTCTTGTGTGCGTAAGATATAACAATCTGCCAATGAGCCTTTGATACATTGTTTTGTCTTGCAACAACTCATTATCATCATTTTGCTGCACATGTAAATCATATTCAACTGTGGTTAATCTGCTGTTCTGATCTAATGGTGTTGTTGCATGCTTAGCTCCCCTGCACCTGAAACCTAAATCAATTCAAATGCATACTTCCGCCGACTTAACAAGATTTCCTCATTAGATTTTAATTCTTCAATTTTAAGGAAGTATTTCAGTTCACCCAAGTCCTGCGAAAATTTCGAAATTTTATTGAATTTTATCTAGCTTCTCCAAACGAACCATCTCTTCAACGACTTCTTTTTCATTACCTATAATTGTAATGCCTAATTTTTCCCAAGACGAGAGCTTTCACTACAACAAAACATGTTTTTAACATTATTTTTAACGGCATTTTTTGAGTAAATACTGTTAAATTTGAAAAATGTTGTGATAGACTGATATATAGCAGTGTTTTTGGGCAAACAACGATATAGACATGTACTTTCGTGGCGTTTGTTAAACAAACACCGCTATAGACACGTATTTTAGTGGTCGTTTTGGGCAAACACCGTTATAGACGCATACTTTTGTGGCGTTTGTTAGACAAACGCTGCTATATACGTGTACTTTCGTGGCGTTCGTTAGATAAACGCCGCTATAGATGCCCATGGGGCTAAAATTCATAGATTCTCAACATTGTAACAATTGTATCGTATGGATCACCAATACATTATACATTAAAAATAAGTTAAGAGTAAGTATGTTGAGACTTGAGAATGAAGACCAAAACAGCTTCAGCAGCAACCAAAAGCCTTGAATTCATGCTTGCACTTGACTTTGAAGATTGAACAGGAAAAAATGAATCAAATTGAATTCGCCGTCTGTGGGAATCGAACCCACGACCACGTGGTTAAAAGCCACGCGCTCTACCGGCTGAGCTAAGACGGCTTGATATTAGAGTGTTTTCTCAAAATTTTATATAAATCCTCAAGGTTTTGTTGGCCCCAGGATACACTGCTCTATCAGCCATGTTTGATTAAGATATCGATTTCACCGCCTTTCTGGTTCTGAACTATTCACAATCAGAATCTCAGGTTTCTAGTTTTGGACATCTTAAGAAGCTGAAATATGTTAGCTCCAACCACTCAATATATTTTTAGTTCAAATTCTCTTGTATTTTTTCCTCTGCTAAAAAGTAGAGAATAACCTTTGGATATCTTCTGATGTTATTAGATATGGCATTTGCAGGGGAGAAGAAACTACAAAGCTTTGAATCTTGGAAAATGAATTTGCTTGTTTGCCTGATTATGCTGAGGAATCCAATTATGCAATTTCTATCTTCAAATCAACAATGCTACAATTGCAAATCTCTGGCGTGGTTTGAGCAGCAGCAGGTTGTCAAACTCTTTTTACATTACTCCCACTTGTAATCTTAATTCTGAATAACCCCATCTCATGTCTGTTTTTGTCAGCCAAGCTGACACAACAAAGTCTTGAGGCAGTTACAGACAGTTGTGCATATAGTTTCAAGTTTCTGTACATACATTTTTTTACCCCTTTGTTTTCTCAGGCTGTTATAAGCAACAATATTTGAGCTCACATACATACTGAGAGGTTGTTTCTTTCTTTTTTGTTTGATGCTTGAAAGTTAAAAATGTATGATTATGAAGCACAAAATCGGTTTGATAGTTGAACAGATGCAAGAATTTTATGGATTTAGTTTGTGTAATGATGATGTTTAAATACTGGTGACTCACTTCACTGTAATACAACTATGGAAACCAACTCTCCGAGGTTCATTTTAATTAGCTTGGGACTTTGGCACTTACTGATCTAAATAAAATAATTAACGCTAAATTATACAAGAGGTCATTAAGGTTTTTGTGTTTATATTCTACTCACTAATGTTTAAAAAGTTACGATTATGTCATTAAAGTTATCAATTATCATTAACTCTCATATATATATATATATATATATATATATAGAGAGAGAGAGAGAACACAACGAGTGGTCTCAGTAGAAAAGAGGATGATGTTCATCCTAGGAGACCGGGTTCAATTTATTTTGTTTACATGGCGTGTGTGCTGTAAAGGTTAAGAATTTGTATAAATAGATACCACCTTGTAATTAATTACCTTCAGAGTATTCAAAAAAAAAACTCTCATTTGAACCCGTGGAGTGGTCCCAATAGTAAATGATGATGTATTTCATTCAAGTGACCCGGATTCGAGCACCATGTGTGCACGGTGTGTGTGCGTTATTAAAGGGCTAAGAAAAATGAACATATTTTTAGTTTATGGGTTTAGTGTGTAGGGTGTAGAATAGGTTTATGATTAGAGTTTAGGGTTTAGTATTTAGGTTTTAGGGTGCTAGTGTTTGTGATTTAAGTTTTAAATTTTATAAAAAAATTGTATATATATTTTTCACAGCTTGCGTATCAAAATATAACCCTTTAACTAATGGCATGACATATTTACAAAAAGACTAATATCTTATTTGACCCTCAGATTCTGGTTACAATATTATTTTGGTCCATTAACATTTTTTTACAATATTTAATTTGAGCAAGTACATTTGGCTGGTTGGCCAAATTGTTCATCTTTATTCTCTCATATTTTCTTAAGTCATGAGTTCTAAACTTACTAAGAGCACTCTTTTCATTTCTCTAGAGGCTCTTTCTCCTCCCCTCTAGGTTATATTAAAATTAGAATCAACATTAGTATTTTTTAAAAAAAATTATAACTCTAAATAACTTTTAAAATATCAAAAAATCTTTTTAAAAAACGCTTTTCTTTTCTCTGAAAATCTATCCCTTGTCGTCTCCTACCCTTCACCGTGAACTGCAATCAAAATGATCTCCAAGCTCCTTATTGCTCCATCACCGAAAGGCTTCCATAAAACCCTCGTTCAACCCTCAACTATAAGGGTGCAATCAAGGTTGTCATACCAATGCACTATTTTTTTTTTATGAAACTGATATGTATTGATATCGTGCGGTTCAGTGTACCATTTTAGATTTATCAATTTTTTTTTTATAATAGTTAATTTATTTTTTTGTTAAATTACTGGTATCAAATTTATTGTTCGACTAATTCAAATCGAATTCTGCAAAAACTCTCATTGGTCAATTAATTCGGATTGAGTTTTGTACTCATTGTAGGGACGGCCCTCCTAACCCAATTTAATTTAATTATATATGTAAAAATAAATACCATACTATTATTTTAAAGCAATATATATCACAAAAAGATTTTATAATATTGTTTTATTTTTAAAATATTATAATATTATTTAAAATTTATTCATTTACTTTTTATTTATCAAACATTTAACCATTATCAAAACTAAGACGAGAGTCCATAATTCGGATCAACCCCACATGTTGACTCAGAAGTCCGGGTCGTTACACTCACCAATCGTAGTTCACGACCACAAGAAAATGATGCTTAGTATACCATCCAATCCAAGCCATCATGATCATAACATGAAATGCTAAACTAGAGTCATATCAAATCGTAAATAAATAGTATGGAACATATTTCAATTGCGCAGACTAGCATGTAGTTTGAAGCCGGCCACTTGAATCTGATTAACAACTATCAGAAATTCGATCCTCTTAAATTTAAAATCTGCATCGCTAATCAATATGGATCAAAATGAAGAAGTCAAGGGTTTGGTAACCTTAAAATGACACAAAACAAAGACTCTAGAAACAATAAGAACAACATATCATTAATGTCCACGCTAAACCATCTCATTTCTTGTTTTTACTTCCACCAGCACTGATGTTACTGCTACCTCCAGCAGCGGCCTTCTTTGCCGCCTTTTCTTGTAATGCCTTTGCATCTCTGCAAATTCAACAAAGCCCCCAAAATCAAAATCTTAAAGAAACAGAGAAATTAAGAGAATAAAAGGAAACCTTTCACGGCGTTGTTCAGGGGTCAATCCATCATCTTTAGAACCGCCCTTCCCTTTGCCCCCTGTCTTGGTTTGAGCCTTTTCTCGATCTTTCTCTCTCTGGTTGCCACGTTAGCTCAAGTTAAGGAATTAACAAAAAGAAAAACAATTAATGTTTAGAAATCAAGAGAAATAAAGGATATGTGTCATTGTTGAATGTTGATGTTCTCGGGAACCAAACAAAGATTAAGCCTGCAGAATTCAAATCAATGAAGAGGCGAAGTCAAGGTAAAAATGGAAGAATGAGAAAGAAAAGTAGTTTTGTTCTCTCGTTGGAATAGGGATGCCACAAGACTAAATATTTTGCACCACGTGTCGTGTTCTGATTCCTTATAATTACCAAAGGACGCGGGCACCCTTAATTTCCCCATAAGACTCGCTCCATTTTACAACCTCTTTTTTATGCCTATCTCCCTTTGCCCCCTCTCCAAAACCCTACCATCGGAAACGACTAACACAAATGTCGCCGCCTGACAATGCCCGCCACCGTACGCTTCTGGATATCATACGAGACGACAGGTCCACCAAGGACAAGAAGACTTGGAAAACGTTTCGGGATAAGCTACGGCTCAAGCGAGCAGGCTCTGCCTGGACCTCCTCGCTCCACGTCCCGGCCTCCGATGTTAATGTTCAGAGTAGCAGTAGCAGATCCCGGTCCTTGCGGAGCGACCCGCCGGTTCAGTTCGGGAACACCTCGAGCCCCACCGATCACAATGATTCCGTTGATGCCGCCATGTCGAGCGATGCTCCACCATCGAGAAGGGTCAAACCACAGATGGTACGTCATCTATCCATTCGAAAATCCACAGTTAACGGCGACGAAGACGACGATGATGATGACTACGGGTCTTCGGGAGAGGAGGATGGATCAGAATCAGAATCAGCAGTAGAGGCAATTACGGAGGAGAGGTCATTGTCGGCGAGGGAAGCGGTGGCTGCACAGGAAGCAGCAGAAGCGGCGGTGAAGGGAGCAGAGGAGCCGGTGAAGATGTCATTGATGGACCTGTTGGGGGAGACGGGGTACTCGATGGGGGAAGAGGGGGAGGAATACGAAGAGGAGGAAGATGATGTAGCGGTGTCATCGAGGGGAGGGATGGAATACACGTGTTGCGTGTGCATGGTTCGGCATAAGGGCTCGGCGTTCATTCCATGTGCGCATACGTTTTGCAGGCTTTGTTCCAGGGAGCTCATGGTTCAGCGAGGGAACTGCCCGCTCTGCAAAGCCTACATCTTGGAAATTCTTGATATATTTTGACTTCCTTTTTCTCTTTCCTCGTTGCCTCTTTGTCTTTGTGGAGGAATGGAATATTGTGTAAGCAAACAATACCACTTAAAAAGATTTTCAAAATTCTCTCTAGTTTATTTTGAAAAAGCGTGTAAATTACGTAAAACATCTCTTAAATCTATTTTTGATATTAAAGTTTTAAAACGTTTAATTTACTCAGTAAAGTTTAAGTATTAAACGTT
Organism: Hibiscus tridactylites; assembly: GCA_958450335.1. Lineage (NCBI taxonomy): Eukaryota > Viridiplantae > Streptophyta > Magnoliopsida > Malvales > Malvaceae > Hibiscus > Hibiscus tridactylites. The sequence goes on along the minus strand of OY288268.1, from coordinate 99,960,172 downwards.
TTTTTGTCGCTAAAGTTTGGATATTAAACGTTTCTAATCACTCTTAAACCCTAAAATATCATACATAGTTGTCATTCGGTCTTAAATATCACTAATTACTTTGTCCTGGCCCCCTGAATCTGAATTCGACATTTATTTTGTCGAAAGTAGTCAAAAGTTTACGGTAAATATGTTGTTTCTCTCGTGCCGATAAATTTTTTTACCGTTCGCATCTTAGAAAAATTCTTTCGTTTGCCGGTAAATAGGCGCCGTCAAAAAATTAACGAAAGAATGACAAAAAATATTCAATGTCTAAAGTTCAGTGAGTAAATTGAACGATTTGAAAGTATATTGGCAAAAAATCAGTTTGAAAGCAAAGTTTAGTGATGATTTATGTAATTTACCCTTTAAAAATTCTCTCAAGTTAAAAAAAATAAATTTAAAGAGTGGTATCAGTAATAAATAGTAAAGTATTCCACCTAAATTGAAGAAGTTTGGTCTATAGATGTGCATGAATTTGATGAGATTTAGATCGGTCACGAATAGAAATCTTTTGCTTCTTTTCGGTGCTCTTATTTATGCCCCCACACTAAAACACTAGGTTTAGGGTTAAGATTTAATGTTAGAGTTTAAAAAAATAGGGGTATGTTGATATTAGGGGTCATGATTCATGGTTTAAGATTTAAAATTTAAAATTAAAACTTAAAATTTAATTTTTTAATGTAAAGTATAGAAAGTAACACCAAAAAGGACAAAATATTTTTTTCATCGCTCACATATACTATTTTATACCCAATAGAATCATAACAATATATACATAGAGATATCCACTAATTAATAATATATATAATACCTCTCTAATTAAAAATATATATATACATACATAGAAAAATTACACCCAGATTCCAAACAGTGGGTAACAATAACATAGGCAAGGTCAAGCCGAACTTAGAAAGCATGTTAAAATGATTATATTTAAAGGGGGGGAAATCTAAAACTATGACTTACTAGTTTGAATATAGGGATCATAACCTTTAGTCTAAAAACTTCTCTTAAGTAACTTAGCCCTAAAGCTTGATAAATTTTCTTATTTAATTTCTGTTGCTGTTTCACTGGATTTTTCCTCATGATAACATGTTAACAAGTGCATGAGGGACTAACAGAGAACTGTGGTTGATGCCAACGACCATTTTCAGGCCAACATATTAACATTGTCATTGACCTGTGCTTCCACTTCACATACCATATGAATATACAAACAACTGCTTCTTAGCAAAAGTCGATTACGTCTTTTCCGGAACAACAAAATATAGGTGCTTCTCAGGCATCATAACTCCAACTTATAACCTAAAATATGCTCACATTACTGGAATCATAAACACTTTGATGTGTACTATGAAGCCAAAAAGATACATTATCAGATACGGGGAAATACACAGGAACTCGACCACCGGACTTAATTAACAGGGAGATCAAAGGGCCATAAAAAGAAGGTTCACGACAACACTTATCTAGTTATCTGCTCAACCTTTGGTTCTCATAATGGTGATGCTGCCTTTTCCTCCTTCGGTACGAATTTTAGTTTTGCCTACAACAGGCTTCCCGGAAAAAGCAGAAGTGGGGAAAGCAGCGGCAAGATCTTCATTGCTTTGTTCTGATTTTGATGGTGGTGGAGTTCGGATTCGCTGGTTTATATCCTTCAGAGTAACATCTCCATGGAAACCACAGGGTTTAATGAAAGCAAATGGGTAGGCAACAGAAGATGCGATCTTAGGGGCCGCGTGTATGAAGGACTTCCGACCTAATTGAGCAAATCCAATCTGATAGTGTCAATCTTACTTTAGAGCAATTAAAATGATGATAGTTCCTAGTCAACGGACATGGTATTTGAAACTGAAACATGTGAAGACAATTCAGATACCCTTAAACTTTTCCTTTATAACAACTGCAGGGGAAGAAGATGTTCCGATGGGATGATATTCGAGATAGAACAGGCCAAAACATAACTAATGAAGGAAAATGAGAATAAATACATTACCTTTGTAAACAACATTTAGAGGAGTTCGAATTGCTTGCTTTTGAACAGCATCAACCCGAGACTCAGGTTGGGTATTGCACAAATCTATGAACAGAGAATCAAGTTTAACCATAAAGTTAAGGTAAATGACAATGGCCGAAGAACTTATTCAGAAGAAAAGGATTCGTGTACCTGAAATATCAATTTGAACATCAGATGTGCCACTAAGATTCCTGAATCTCACATTATAAAGACATCAGAATATATAAATATCATGATCAAATAAAAAAAACGTTGGAAGTCTATAGAAGCATACATATCATCGGAGCAAAGAAGCATCTCTGCATCATTAAAATATTTGGCAAGCCACCCTTCACACGACTGATCTAGACCCTCGTAACTGGAAGCCGGTGCATCTGAAATATTTTGTTATGGTAAAAATCCAAGCATGCATTTGATTCAAGTTGATTATTGTTTTTATGAAGTGGACTTGCAAGGGAAACCTGAAAATCCAGCAATCCACTGAGATGAATCAGGTAAAACCTCTTCAGTTGAATCATCCCTCTCCTAAGCATAGAAAGAAGAAACAAACATATAAGCGGAAAAAGAGAATACACAAGGTGAACATAAACCAATATTGCATATGATGATGAGATGATAACTAGACATAGATGCAATATTTATATTTTTAAAAGGTCGCCAAAAGATGCTAAACTCCAGAACTTGTTATATATAATGAATGGAATGTATTAAATAAAGGAAAGCAAGCATCGACCAATAGATTTATAACTATACAAGGTTGTCTGGTCTGGTGCAAACAAGTTGTAGATGGAAGAACAAAATGAAATAGATGATAGATTTTTCCTTCCCTTTAATATAAAACAACTGATGATAAACTCATATGCTTTCTACCATCACATTCCACATCTAGCATACAGTTCAAGTCAATTTTTCAGAACATAAATGAAAGATCGCAGGTTGAAACATATGATGCAACAAAAAAAATATCTAGCACTCACCCTTGATTTTAGGAATGCAGATGGCATCTCTTCACAGACAAGGGAAGAATCTATTACATGAGTGTCGAATTGAAGCATTCTACGCCTTTTAGCTTGTGAAGAGGATTCCCTCTTCTCCTCTGGTTCCTTACTTGTATTATCTGAAATTGACAGTCCTATTACTTTTAAAGGAAGGAGAAGACCAACTATTATAATAACAAGAAAGTTTCAAAGAATATATTATCAAGCATCAAGGCTTACCATTAACATAATGCAACAGATTCCCGCATTCCTTAACAGGGGTTGCTGCATCAAACATGTAGGAAAGGTCTCCCTCATTCAGGGTCAGTTGAGTGCATGCACCTTGGGAGGCATCTGCTCAGATGTTATTCAGACATCGCTAATCAAATTTCTTAAATCTTTGTACTCACTTGGAAACTTCAAACATATTGACTTGAAATGAGTCATCATCTGAGCTAATAACTTACCAAAACTGCAGTTCTTTTGATTAACATAATTCTCCCCATGCCAATTCCAAGGCTCCCTGCCACGAATCAAACAGTAGACATAGAAAACATAGTATTCAGGCCAAACAAAGAGCCAATGTAGATTGACTAGACAATGAATCACCCGATGCTTTGCTAAAAGCGAAATCCAAGATACATTAGACCACATTATGCAAAATCCCAAACAGGGCTTCAACAAATAAGAACTAAAGCACCAACAGAATCCATAGAACTAACTACATAGACATAAGGAGGCAAAAAGGTAATGGAATGCTATCCAGATGAACAACAGCAAATAGTAAACATTGCAGCATTTGCATCTAGCAACCAGTATGTATGTGTTTATATGCATTGATTTTTATGGTAATGAGAAAGAACTAAAACACAGTGATCCACCATTTTATTTAGAGCCCATACCTCTACTCTCTCAAATTGCCAATTGCCATTTCATTTACAGTACAAAATACAAACCCAGCATATCCCCACTGAAAATTGAAGGAAATAAGAACAAAGCAAACCCAATTCCTAAAATGCAGCATTCAACCCATAAAATAAGTGATCATACAAAATCCAACAGAAACCCTTTTGAGAAAAACCAGCATTCATCCCCCCAAATAAGTTGTCAGACAAATTAAATTAAAAAGGCAGACAGAAACAACACCAAAAACATGCATTTTAAAAGCAAAGAGAAATTTACTGATCGTTGCTGTAATTCATTTCTTCTTCTTCCCCTCAGAACTGAACAAAATCTGCCCTCTTTTTTATCACTTTCTCAGCCCCAACTACTTCAACAAAACAAAAGTAGCCGTTCCACAGAAATCCACTACCCAACACGAATGCGTTTACAAACAATATTATAAAGCAGTAGAAACAGCAGCACCTTCGCTGCCTCTGCTCTTTTAGCCTTTATTGTATAATATCTTGCTTCAAACCAAAAAAAAAATGTTAATCTCCTTTTCTCGCTCTTATTATTTTATTATTTTACTTTGGTGGGGGAGGGGGTGTTTCTAAATTCTAATTACCTCCCCCAGTATCTGTCTAAGCCATTAAAGGAAACGAGGAAAGCTTTTTAAGACGTTATTACATACCATTTTATCCTTAATTAAGTTAGATTTCCTACCAAAATGATAGGTGCCATTATTATATATTTTTTTGTTGATAAATAATGATAGGTGCCGTTAGAATTTAGGAAAAACTACAACACTAACTACCAAACAAATTATGAATATTTATTTGGACCACTGAACTATAAAAATCGTCAATCAGACCATCAAATTTATTAGGCTTAAATATACATTTGGTACCCGAACTATACACCTTCTCCCAAATTGATACCTAAAGAAATTTTGCTCCCAAGTTGGTACTGAATTAAACATATTCTCCTAAATTGATACTTAAAGAATTTTTACTCCCAAGTTGGTACTTGAACTGGGCACTTTCTCCCAAGTTGATACCAAACTTATACATTCTATCAATTTGGTCATAATTCAATAAATTTAACCCTTTATATTTAGAAATCTTATCAATTTACTATTTGTTATGTTCTTAAATTATTTGTTTTTCTCCTGTAAATGTTTATATCACTCTCCTAGTATAAAAAATTTTAACAGTAACTTGATGTTATTTTATGGTAGAATGCAGTTATCTCATTGTTTTTTATCTGTTAGGCTTGTTTAATTTGAAAGTATCGTAAAAATGACTAAATTGATGGTATTTTTATATACACATGGTTAAATTTATTGAATTATTTCGAATTAGGACCAAATTGATAGAATGTATAAGTTTTGGGACTAAGTATGTTAATAAAAGTATTAGAATAATTGATGGAATTAAAGTTTGGGTATCAAAATGGGAGGAAAAATTCTTTAGGTGTCAACTTGGGAGAAAATGTTTAGTTCAAGTACCAGTTTGGAAGTAAAAATTCTTTACGTACCAACTTGGGAGAAAAAGTATAATTCAAGTACCAAATGTATATTTAAGCCTTATAAAATCAACCTATTTTAATCACCGTCGTTAAAAACCTAACGGTGGAGTGAAGGAACTGCCATGTGACAATTAACGGAAAAATATAAAAATTACACATTTGGTTCCTTTTATTTACACTTTATTTCAATTTAGTCCTAATTTTAAATTGATAAAATAATAAATTATTTAATTAAGTGGTGACACATGTTAACACAAATTTAGAGGAGAAAAATAAATTTCTCTACACCTGTACTAAGTAAGATATGAACTTGGGTCTATTAAGTGTAAAGCCAATGGCTTTACCACCACACCAAGTACAACTTTGTGTTATAATTCTCCAGATATAATATATACTCCTTATTAGTTTCTACATTTATAAGCCAAAAGCTCAAACCCTAAACACTAATTTCACATATACAAATCATAAACCCTAAACTCTAACCCTAAACATTTCAAATTAATTTCACGCTAAATATTTTAAATTAAACCCCAAACCCTAAACATTTAAAATTAATTCCAAACTAAAAATTTTAAATTAAACCTCAAACCCTAAAAATTTCAAATTAATTTCATGCTAAATATTTCAAATTAAATCATAAACCCTAAATATTTTAAATTAATTTCACGATAAATATTTCAAATTAAACCTTAAACCCCAAACCCAAACCTTAAACCATAAAAATTTCAAATTAATTACATGCTAAATATTTTTAAATTAAACCACAAACCCTAAATATTTCAAATTAATTTCACGCTAAATATTTTAAACCCCAAACTCTAGACCCTAAAAATTTCAATTTAATTTCACGCTAAATATTTTAAATTAAACCTTAAATGTTATTTTAGGGTTTAAGGTTTAGGGTTTAATTTGAAATGTTTAGCGTGGAATTAATTTGAAATTTTTAGGATTTAGGGTTTAATTTGAAATATTTAGCATGAAATTTATTTGAAATATTTAGGATTTAGAGTTTAATTTAAAATATTTAGCGTGGAATTAATATGAAAATTTTAGGGTTTAGGGTTTAATTTAAAATATTTAACATGGAATTAATTTGAAATATTTAACACGAATTAATTTAAAATATTTGGGCTTTAGGGTTTAAGATTTAATTTGAAATATTTAGCGTGAAATTAATTTGAAATTTTTAGGGTTTGGAGTTTAATTTGAAATATTTAGCGTGAAATTAATTTGAAATATTTAGGGTTAGAGTTTATGGTTTAGGATTTATATATTTGAAATTAGTGTTTAAGGTTTGAGCTTTTGGCTTATAAATGTAGAAACTAATAAGAGGTATATATTATATATGGAGAATTATAACATAAAATTGTGCTTGTTGTAGTGGCAAAACCATTGGCTTTACACTTGAAAACCTAGGTTCAAATCTTTCTTAGCTTAGGTGAAGAGAAATTTATTTTTATCCTCTAAATTGGTAGTGACATGTGTCACCATCTGATTGGAGGGAGAAATAAATTAATAAAATCAAATATAAATAATTAAAGTCCTCCAATAAAGTGTTTACTAATTTAAGTTTTATGAAATCCTTGCTATTGAGTTAAGTTTTAATCATAATTTGGTCGAGCATTTATAATGATATCACCCTTATTCATTCTTCAAATAATCTAGATTGAGTCATTACCATTGAGTCTTTTTTGGTGGATAAAACTTTCACCAACACTAAACTAATCATATGTTATCTAAGAATTTCTTGTGATGGTTCATTTAATGAAGAGTAACAGATACCTATATTAATGATAAAGATAGGATCAGATAATTTTTATCTCAATCAACTCCATGAGATAACTTTTAGTAAAATTTCATTCAAATCTTATCTTATCATATATCTATATCAAATCTTGTTTTGTATTTAAATGTTTGATTTGTATTTAATATTTAATTTCCCTTATCATTGTATATTCATTTATAAGCCTATACATGTCAATTGCACACATTATCATTTATCAAATATATAAATCCTTTACATGGTATCAGAGTAAAGTAGAATTTCTCTACTTATTTTTCCTCTTTTCCGCTATTCTTTAAATTGAACCTCCTTTCATGGCTCTGTTTTTTATTTTCAATGATCTTGTGCATCTTAGTGCACCGACCAACTTCCCAATCAAACTTACAGCTACCAACTTTCCTGTTTGGCGGTCGTAGTCTTGTTCCTCAATCTAGTCATTCTAGATGACAAGATGGTGTATGCAAGTTCTGTAATTTATCAAGGCATATTTTTTGAGATTGTCGTAAGTTTGTTCGGTTCCTTCACAACAAAAACTGTTATCAGCAACCACCGTTTGATTCACTAGTTGTTAACACTTTTACTGCTCTTTCATCATCTGATCCAACTTCTTGAATGTTTGATAGTGGCGCTTCGCATCACACCATAACGACCACTATGTCTCTTTAGAATACATCCTCTTATGATGGTCCTGATACAGTTCATCTGAGTAATGGTAACTCTTTATCTATATCTCATATTGGCTGATGCACTATTCCTACGACTACCAAGCTCCTTTCTCTCACAAATGTCTTACGTGTTCCTTAGTTAAATACAAATTTGGTATTGGTTTCTAAATTATGTCAAACTAATAATGTGTTTGTTGAATTCTTTGACTCTTATTTTCTTGTTAAGGATCGACCCACGAGAATTTCCCTTCTTTGGGGCAATAAAATTGGTGGTGTCTACTATGCTCCGCAATCATTTTATCCCCAAGTCAACTCAATCAATTGCTTATTCGTGCATCAGATGCATCACAAGTTTGGTCATCCATCCAATAAATTCTTAGCCTATATATTGCGCACTTGTAATATATCTTATGACTCAACTAGTTTTAGGAACTATCATTGTACTTCTTGTCTTCTTAGTAAGAGTCATAAAATGTCATTTGGTCAAAATACTATGTGAAGATCTCATCCTCTTGAATTGCTTTACTCTGATGTTTGGAGCACTAAACATGTGGCTTATGATGAATATTCATACTATATAGTGTTTTTTGATCATTTTACAAAGTATATCTGACTATACCCGATGAAGAAGAAATCTAATGTTGCAACAATATTTCCTCAGTTTAAAAAGCTTGTTGAAAGCTTTTTTCATCAGACCATTGTGTCTCTGTTCTCTGATAATGGAGGTGAATTTGTTAAGCTCTTGCATATTTTGAATTTGGGCGGTATTTCCCACTTTACTTCACCGCCTCATACTCCGAAACACAATGGAGGCTGCTAAACGGAGACATCGTCACATAGTGGATACTGGACTCTCTCTACTTCACTTTGCATCCCTCCTAATAGAGTATTGGCCTCATGCTTTTTATGGAGTTGCTTATCTTATTAATAAGATGCCAATATTGATACTGGGTAATGTCTCGCCTTATCTTTTCCTTCATCAATAAGCACTGAACTATGACAAGCTTCAACCATTCAGATGCTTGTGCTTTCTTTGGCTGAGACCATACACGACACATAAACTTGAGCCATGGTTTGCGAATGTGTTTTCCTTGGATACTCTATGATGCAGTCTGCTTATAAATGCCTCGAGTCGACCACTAACAGAATATATGTCTCTTTCCGTGTTCGATTTGTTCCTCACATCTTCCCTTTTGCTACACAACGTGTCCTTCCTATGCCACGTCAACCAGATGCTTCATTGTCTACTATGTCACGACAACCTAATGCTTCATTGCCTACTATGCCACGACAACCTGATGCTTCATTGTCTTCTATGCCATGACAACATGATGCTTCATTGTCTAATATGCCATGACAACCTGGTGATTCTATTGCCACACTAGTTCCTTTGGGTAACCTGCCACGACAACCTGATGATTCCATTGACACACTAGTTCCCTTGGATGATCTGCCACAACAAGATGTTACTCTTGACTTGCCAAAACAAGTTGTCTCCCTTGACTTGTCATAACATGATCCTCCGCAACAGCAGATTCGTCGGCCAAATCTGAGGTACTTTGGTCCTTCATTTGTTAATACTACTACATGTCATCCTTTGCCTTCCATAATAGAGCCAAAAACTGTTACTCAAGCTCTCAAAGACCCACTAAGAAGATAAGTCAAAGATGATGAGTTTAATGCCTTGCAACGCAACCAAACATGGGATCTTGTTCCATGGTCTACACAATCTGTCTTAGGGTGAAAATGGGAATTCCGTGTGAAACGGTGTGCTAACGGCTTTGTTGATCGATATAATGCTCGAATGGTAGCGAAAGGGTATTCTCAAGAAGTTGGTCATGACTACTTTGAGACTTTTAGTCATGTGATTAAACATGTTATGATACATATTATTTTCACTCTTGTCCTATATCATGCATGACCCATCAAGCAACTTGACATTAATAATGCCTTCTTAAATGGCACCTTACATGAGGATGTCTATCTAAAACAACCTCTGGGGTATGTTGATTCTACTCACCCAACTCATATTTGTCAATTGCGTAAATCTTTGTATGGACTCAAGCAACCCCCGAGGGCATGGTATTTTAAACTCTCTCAATTTTTCATTGACTTTGGTTTTACGAAATCAAAGGCTAGTGCATCTCTCTTCATCTATAATGCAAAGAGAGTTATTTTATACTTTCTAGTCTACGTGGATGATATTATGCTTACTACAATGACATTGATTTTATTGCCCATTTCACCAACATATTATTTATGAAGTTTGCTTTGAAGGATATGGGCTTGCTCAACCATTTTCTTGGTGTTAAGGCTACTTCTACTCTTACTGGGTTGTTTTTATCTCATGCACAATATATCTCTAACATATTGATTCGATTTCAGATGGAAAATGCCAAGTCAATTTCTACACTTATGTCCTTTTCCGACAAGCTACCTCCTCCAGAGCCATCCACGACACTTGATATTTCTTGGTATCGTCGATTACTTGGTCTCCTTCAGTATCTCACACTTACTCGTCCGGATATTTCTTTTCTCGTGAATCGTATGTCGCAATACATGCATGGTCCTTGACTTGCACATTAGACAACAGCTAAGTGCATCCTCTATTATCTGTAACGCCCTAAGACTAGGGTCCGGGTGGTTTCCAGGTCCGGAGTAGGTTAATAAACGCGATTTAGGCCATTCGGGTTCAATTTGGACAAAAATGGTTTTAAAGGGATTTTTTGTAAAATGAGTAACAAATGGGTTTTATGGAAATGGATTTTAAATTAAAATAAAATATCCTATTAAAAAAAACTACCCACTTCTTCTTCTCCAAAACCTATTCACGTTATTTTCTCCTCTCCATTAAACCTCTACCATTTTTGAAGACCCACTAAGGTAAGTACTTTGTTCCTAACATTTTCTTCACATTTCCTTATTTTCTAACAACTTCCTTTCAAAACTTTGAGAGATTTCTCAAAGTTCTCCTTTTTGGAATAAAATGGGTTTTTGAAGGGTTTAAGCAAATTTTGTTAAAACATTGATTTGGGTGAGTTATAAACCATATTTTGAGTATAAAATGATGCTAAGACGATGGGTTTATCAAGAAATCCCAGAAGTTGGAAAATGGGTAAATTTTAGATAGGGGATATTTGGGTTTATGGCTTGGAAATGGTGGGGAAAGACTTCCAATGTGTTGATGGTGTTGGGTTGATGTTTCAGGGGTATTTGAACATGTTTTAGATGTTAAATTGATGAAGTTATGACTGATTTGTGGTTAGAGTAGAAATGAGAATGGTTTTGGTTAGTTTCAGGTAGGAATCAGAATGATTGTTGTCGAATTGTGATAGGGTTGGTTTTAGTGGGTTTGATTGTTAAAAAGTGTGTTAACTCCTTGTTTTGATTTGGGTAGAAGTAGCGGATAAAGATTTGGGTTCTTCGAACGCAACACTGGGAGTTGAAAAAGCTTGAAGGTGGACCGTTAGCTTGTTTTGGTATTCTGCTGGTGAGTGGTGATGTTTTAAAGCTTTGCAATGTTTCAAAGAGGTTTTCTTGGGGTTTGGGTTGAGCTTGAGGGGGCGACCTAAACCCAAGTGTAAGTTTAACTGATATCGCCTTGTTTTGTTAAATGTTGGTGAATGTGATTATATGTGTTGTTGGGTGAGGTACTATTTGCTTTTACATCCTTTAGAATGTTATTATGTTGTTGTTGTTGTTGTCGAAGCCTCGCGTGATGGTTAATGGGAAGGGTGTTGTTGAACACAGTGATGTGTAGTCCCACCGGAAGTTGACTAGTAGATGAGTACGGTGAAGTGTAGTCCCACCGGAAATATGCTAGTCGTTTATGAACGGTGATGTGTAGCCCCACCGGGAATGGTTGTGCATGTGCACACGATGAACTCGTTCTTATGTTGTGTTGGAATTGTGCCTTGTGATAAATTAAGGTTTTGGTTGGAATTAGACTACAAGCGTGTGGGTATGTTTATGTTTATACTTATGTTTTTGGTTTAGTATATTCCACTTCAAATGGTTTTGTCTTTAAAGTAAATATATGTTTTGAAACTGCATTGTTGTTGTTGTGATTTTGAGCTCTGCTCACTAAGCTTTCAAGCTTACGCTCTCTTTTCCAATAATACATATCGTTAGTGGCTTCGGGAGGCAAGTAGGGAAAAGGAAAAACCCTAAAGTTCATTTGCTAGCTCAAGTATGGTTTTTATGGATGTAATAATACTTAGGGAATGAGAATGCTAGACTTTTGTGTTGGGGAGTTGGTGTATAAACTCTCATATGGTTTCTTTTGTTGCTAACATGTTTTAAACGTTGATACATGCCTTGGTTCGACTTTTGACCTTTTTGTGAATGTTAAGCATAAATGGCTTCCTTGTTGAATCTTGTTATGGTGATCTAGTCTCGTTGAATGTCCAACTTATTTTAAATGAGTTCTCATGGTTGACTTAAGTTGTATGTGTGTTTAGGAGTTGATTAATTGCTTGCTTAATGTGTTTATGCTTGCTCCCTTGTGCTTAAAACTGCAGAAATCTGTCTTTCTGTGCAGGGGGTATCGATACGCTCAAGGGCAGTATCGATACGGTCCCCTGTTTTAAGCTTATAGTATCAATACGCGGGGGCATATCAATACCTTCTTTGATCTCTGAAAATATGAGAATTTGACGAGAAATTGAGGTATCGGTACAGTTCTTAGGTGTATCGATACAATCCCTGATGTTGACTTTGGGAGCTTGACCATTGAGAGCGTATCGATACCAGCTTATAGAGTATTGATACAGTCTCTTGAAGTTGATCTTGGGGGAGTTTGACAGTCAAAGGCGTATCAATTCGGGCCTTGAGGGTATCAATACGGCCTATAGTAACAATCTTTAAAAGTAACCCCTAATGTCCGTTTTTGCTTGGATCATGTTTGCGTTTGTTTTTCCGCTGCTTGTCTCCTCACGTAGGCTTTAAATATGGCATTTAGACAAGATTAATTTTAAAAATAAGTTTAGGGTTGCTAATAGGAGCGGAGCCCTAACGGGTTTCTCTTCGGTTATCTCTGTGTGACCTTCTCGGGTCGGTCTTGCAACTATACCGAGCCTAGGGGGTTACATTATCTCAAAGTAATATTATGTCATGGCATTCTTTTTCGTTCAACATCTTCTCTTCATCTTGCCGCCTTTGACATTGCAGACTGGGGAGGATCCTCTACGGACTGTCGATCCACTATTGGATATGATATTTAACTTGGATCTAATCTTATTTCTTGGAAGTCAGCTCGTCAGAAAATTGTTTCTCGTTCCTCCACAGAAATTGAATATTGTGACGTAGCAAATGCAACTGATGAAGTACTTTGGGTTCAACATCTTCTTCAAGAAATTGTTGTGGACCAAAACCACCATCTCTCTTCTTCGACAATCTCAGTGCCACATGTGTTTGCAAAAATTCAGTCTTTCACTCTCATATGAAGCATCTTGCCCTTGATTACTTCTTTGTTCATGACTTAGTTGATGCGAGTCCCTACTTGTTCACCACAGTCTCTCCAAAGCTCAGACCGTGGATACGTTCACCAAACCGTTTGGTCGTAATCTTTTTCAAATCCTATCTTATCGTATCTCTATATCAAATCTTATCTTGTATTTAAATGTTTGGTTTCTATTTAATATTTGATTTCTCTTATCATTATATATTCATTCATAAGCCTATCTATAGGTCAATTGTACATATTATCATTTATCAAATATACAAATCCTTTACAACCTATAGCTCATTTTGCTAATGATAGTTTTACATCATTTTTTATTGGATTCATCATATTCTCACTATGTAGTTCTGTAACACCCGTGTTTTGGGCCTATGAGTTAACCGGGTTTTAAGTTCGAGTCAATAAAAAAAATCAAATTAAAATAAATTCAACCTTAAATGGGACCAAATTGAACTTTAGTAAAAAGGGGAGGACCTACGTTGTGAATTACCCAAAATATTTGAAAAAGGATGACAAATTTCCATATTGTCATCTTCTCCCCCCTTTTCCCCACAATCCCACGTGAAACTCCCCCTCTTCCCTCTTTCAAAGTCTCTCAAAAACAAGCTACTATTCCATTGATTTTGCTACTTGATTTCAACACCATTTTCAAAGGTAATTACGCTTTCTTAATCTCCTCTTTACCCTGTACCTATCTATGGTCTTGGATTTCAAAAACATGGGGTTTTGAAAATTAGGGTTTATATTAAAGTTTGAATTTTTAAGGGAGTTTTCCAATTGGTTTTAATAAATTGTGTTGGGGCTTTGTTTAATCATAATGAGATACACATTATATATTAATTTGGTTGGATTTGGGTGAAAATTCGTAGTATGTTCATAGGGCAAATTTTAGAGCATTAAAACTTGGGTTTTAGGTTGAAAACTAAGGGCTGATGGTTAGGGTATGTTAGGAGGGTGATTTGGGATGTTTTGGAGGTCATTTGGGTGTTTGGAAATGGGTGTTTCAGCCAAGGGTCGTTGGAGTACGAATTTGAGATAATTGGGGGTTTAATTTTGGTTGGAAATTTTGGATGGAGTTGGTTTGAATGCAAGGTTATGTGATTATTTAATATTAGCATTGATTTTGGTTATCGGTTGTGTTTTGGTTGGCTAGAAGCAAGAGGGACCGTTGAAGAAGCTTCGGAACCTAATCCGGGTTCGTAGGAGGATTGTATCGATTTGCTAAGGAAGGGCGGTGAGTGGTTTCAAACTCGTTTTAAAGTTTGGTTCGAGTATGTGTAGTGTGTGTGTGCAAAGTGTGCTTGGTAGGCCACTCCTATTTAATTAAAGTTGTTAGTTGAGCCATTAATTTCATTACATGTTTCAATGCTTGCCTATCTATGCTCTTATGAAATGTGGATGAATTGGTGCATGTGTATCATGAATTGTGTAAATGTGAAGGGCGTGAGATGTGATTGATGATATGTGACGAGATAAGTAAAATTGACACTAAATAATTACCGGTTGTAAATGATCGATCATTAGGATAGTGTGCACACAAATTGAGTCAAAACGCATGTGGCCTAGATGGCGTTAAGTCATCAAGGAGGAGTACGGTGATGTAACATTTCACCGGAAGCTTTTATTTATTTCTACGGGATGATGAGTGGAATCCCATCCGTAGGGCATGTGGCGATGAGTGAAATCCTGCACATGCAAAGTCCGGTGATGAGTGAAATCCCACCGAGGTAAAGTGTTGTTGAGGTTTAAATCCGCACAATCGGGGTAATTAAAGTGGCCATTTAAACTTGTTCATGTATTGTGATATATGATGATGATATATGGTTGTGGTATATGGTGTTGTTGCATGATGATTGATATTGATGTTTAAGCTTGTTAGGATTGAGAGACCATATATGCCACTTGAAAGACTAGCTAGGTCTACTTGATTTTATGCCTACGCTTGATGTATGTAAGACTAGGATTAACATGCTTGAACCCTGCATTGTTGATGTATTTCGTTTTAGAGCACCCTCACTAAGCGTATAGCTTACGCTCTCAATGTTCAACAATGCAGATCATTAGGGTGGTGTTAGCTCGGAGCAAGGCGAGAAGGGCTTTTCAAGTTGTTGCTCAAGTATAGTTAATTATGTTGCAGTTAAGCAATGTGGCAAGAGAGTGTGTTTGTATGAGCTTGTATGACTCATTACATATGATGATGTTTTGATTTGATTATGGGTTGTAAGCATGTAACACTATATCGAATGTTGGTGTATGTCATGGCATGCTTTAGGATGTTTAGGTTGCCTTGTGTATGAGTGCAAACCTCTTGTGGTTGACTTGTGCTTTTAAGACCTTTTGAGCTATTATGTATGCACAATATTGCCTAAATTGCTCTTTAATTAGAATGTTGTGTATAAATACATTTGGAGTCGTATTGGGGTCGTTTAAGTTGGAATTTGAGGAATTGCAGTGCAGGCCGTATCGATACGGTCTTGCCCATAGGCCTCAGATTTTGCCTGGCGTACCGATACCCTAAGGGTATCGATACCCTCCAAAGTTACTGTAATTTGGAGATTTGAGTGAGAGTAGAGCGTACCTATACGGGGCTCCCGAGTATCGGTACGGGTCTACTCTGTTAACCAAGAAGGGTTGACTGATAAGGGCGTATCGATACGCTCGAGGGCTGTATCGATACGGACTTCTCGTGGTTGACTTCTTGGGTTGACCTAGAAAGGGGGTATCGATACCCCTAGCTAGGGTATCGATACGGTCTGCCCTGTAAGCTTAAAAATGGACTGTTTATGCATGGTCGTGGTTCGAATGTGTTTTCATTTGAATGTCTTCCGCTGTTGTGAATCACATAGGACTTAATATTCATCTAGGCAAGATTAATATAAAAAGAAAAAAAATCTAGGGTTGCTAACCGAAGGGAACCTTAACAGGTTTCACTCGGTTTTCCCTGTGTGGCTCACTCGGACCGGTCATCTGGCCAGACCGGGACGAGGGGTTACAAGTTCTTTCGTTCATTTGGTGGTAAAGCGATCAAGATGAGAAAGCTCGATTGTTGCTGAAACTATCATCTTTAATCTAGGAGTTACTCTCATACTGTTCATATCATTTTGTATGAGTTGCTAATGTCGTCTCCAGCGAGTAACAATATAGCCATTATTTTTATTTAAGGATGTGTTTTTAGTTGCATCATTAGGGATAAAATTTTCTTTGATACACCATTCTATTAATGAACAAAAATGATGTTATCTTGGCTCACAAGGCCAAAATGGTTATTCGAGAATGGTGAATGGGTTCGATGAAAACAAACACAACTCCAATAAGCATAAAAAAATCAAGTGGAAGGATCAGAAAAGGAGGTGTTCCCCTTATTACGCTGGGAGAAGAACAACAAGCACCATACAAGAGGAAATTACCATGAACATACCTCCAATAAGCATCGGAAAACCAATGGAGGATCGGATGCAAATCATGCAAGAAGATATTTGTTCTATTCGTCAACATCTTTTGCTTCTTTTTCCTCATCGACCAGATGCTTAGGATTTCTATATTGGCATAATATATAAAAAAAAAAATCATAGTTATTTTGGCCTCTATTTTTTAAGCATGTTAACGCTCAAATAAATTAGTGAACTAATGAAAAACAACTTGAAATGACTTGACATAATGACATATCAATAAAAATTATTTTATATTTTATATAATTTTTTATTGATGTGTTATTTTATCAAGTCAACACATTTATCTACATTACACTAGTATATCAACGTGATCTGCCATGTAGGTATGTCACGTCATTTCAAGGTATTTACCGTTATTTGAAACGTTAAAGATTAAAGAGCTTTAAAAAAGAAAATGAGCCAAAGTGACTATCCAGTCGAAGGTTAATTTTTAACTTGACCCATAAACTTGAGCTAAAATATTAATTTGACCCCTAAACTCTAGATGAAATAGAGGTGACAATCGGGTGGGGAATAACTAATTAAATCATGGGGATCCGAACCAGTGGGTATGGGGAATAACCAAAATCTTCACACACGGGGACAGGGACGGGGGAAGTTTTATCACCGTAGCTCAAATGGGGATGGAGACAGGGATTGCTATATCCGAATCGTGAGGATAACCGAACCGTACCCATATAAATCACTGTGGGGATCCCCGAAAAATATTCGCAGAGATCTTGATATTTTACAAAATTTGATGGTCATAAAGGTAATTTACCTATTTTTCATCAAAAATCTAATCTCACCTGAGTATGGTCAGTTATAGTAAGTTTGGAAATTCTTAGTAAATTCTATAAAAATAATTGGAATGTGGTCTCTACATTGTTGTAAACGTGATCCAGTCTAATTTTGTTTAAAAAACACGATGGTCGATTTCGATATGTATTCTAAATGATATGAATATTTGAATGTTGAAAGGTCATAAAAATATGGCAACAGATTTCTTAAAAAAAGTTTTAGCAATGACTTTGAAAAATCACCAAAAATTTTACAAGTTAAATATGAAGCGAGCCTTATATTTCTATAATCATACGGAAGTCTATATTTGTTTAAAATAAACGGTTCTCGATTTTAAGTTATATATCAAAAATTATTAATTTTTGAGTGAGCAAAAGTCAGAAGAAATGACATCAGACTATTTTTAAAAACAACAATAACAGTGACTTCGAAAATTTACCACAAATCGTACGAGTAAAATTATAAGAGGTAATATATATGGTTGAAAAGGTTATTGAACTAGTTCTTTTTAGAACAAACAGATCATGATTTGGAACTATAGATTATTAGTTACATGTTTTCTTTTAAAGGTAGTGCAAGCTGTCATGTTTCAATAGTTAACATTTAAGTCTTGTTATATAGTTTTGAAATGATTTGTTTGTTGTTTGTTAAAATCTTTAATGTTTATAATTTTGGAGATTTAATGTTGGATATTTGTTTTAATGTATTAAGTTATGTTTATTTTTTGAGTATGAGGATTAATCGAAAATTGCGGGGATCCGTAAGGGATTGGTGCGGGGACGGAAAAAAATCCCCGAAAGGTTTAATCGGGATTCCTTGAAACTGTATCCGCAAGTGTTGGAGACGGAGTGGAGAATGCAAAACCGTCTCTGATCCACCTCGTTGCCGCTCCTAAGATGAAATATGAATTTTGACCCCAAACTTTAGGTAAAATATCAATTTGAACCCTGAATTCGACCAAAATCTCTCATCGCTGATAACAACTCACCACCGTCGTCGATCACCATCGATCTCCTCCGATCATTGTTGTTGACATATGTTTGACCCAAGATTGCTATTGTATTATTCTATTACATTCTAAACGCAAATTTAATATATATTTCATTGAAAAATATCTCGAACTCAACAAATATAATCTAAAATCCTTCAAATTTCTTTAAAATTAAATCATAATAATAATAATTTACCATCAATATCCCTTTAAAATAAAAACACTAAACAAACTAAATTTGTATTGTAATCAATAGTCATTTTATAATTTTTCATTATCAAATAAAGTGCTTATCGAACGAGTCGATCACGAGTTAAGTAATGCTCGACTCGTACTCGTTAAAAAATTTCGTTGCTCGACTCGTTGTTCGTTAAGCTAGCTTGATAAATTTTTACTTGACTCGTGCTCGTTAAAAAATCTCGTTGCTCGTCAAAATTTTTACCTTTTTTTTAAATATAGGTAAAATCTAGTGATAATACTAAAGCTTAATATAAACATACAAATTCAGAAGAAAAAAAGTGAAGACTGAGAAGATAAATAAAAGAACATATCATGACCGAGCTAGAGATGAAGTCGATATTCGAGTGTGAGACTCTTTTTAATTTCTCAACAATCTTCGATGAATAATAAAAGAGAAAAGACCTTAAAGATTTCAATGTTTTGACTTTCAATCGTAATTTTTTTATATGGGAACTAAAGATTTTTTCTTTTCTTTTTTTTACTTTTATACATAAAGTAACAATAAAAAAATGAAACGCATTAATAAATAAAAGAATGACATGCTAATTATTATAATTTAATTTTTATTAATCAAAATATTTTGAAAATTTGAAATCAAATATTTTATTAGTAAATTATTTAGTAAGTCATTTTTTTTTAGTTTTCAACTAGCGTTTAAATTTTTTAGAATATAATTTTTTAAGGTAGCCACGAAAAATAATTAAAATTTTATAAATAAAAAATAACAAGCTGCTCATAAATTTATCGAGTCAAATTAAATCTTCTTCGACTTGACACGTTAAAATCTCGAGTAAAATCAACTCCATTTAAGTGTTAATTGAATTTTATTCTAATCGATCTCAAACTATTTGGGAGGGGCTCAACTCAATCGTCCCTAATCAAAATGACTAAATGAGTAAAACAAATGATACTTTCACTTACGTCAATAGTCGAGGCTTATTGACGTGGCCACATTTTATGGGTAGCGATTCGTGCAGTTCCACCGTTAAGACATTCGATTTTCATTTTATTTTCTTTTTAAAAAATAAATTTGGAAGGAAAAGAAAGAAAAAAACAACATAAAAAAGGCAAAACTTGGAAAGTACAAGATCTAAAGCAATAACCACTCCGAAGAAAAAGGCCGTTGAAAACATCTCGGCATTTTCATTTAGGTGTTCAAAGTAATTTAGGGTTTTGGATCTGAACTAGCGAAAATGAATTTATTCAGATTGGCAGGTGATATGACTCACCTGGCCAGCGTTCTCGTCTTGCTTCTCAAGATCCACACCATCAAATCTTGCGCCGGTAACCATTTTTTCTTTTCTTCCCCCTCCCCTGATATTGGTTTTCTTAGGTTTCGGGATTCAAATTTTAATTCTTCTCAACCGCCACAGGTGTTTCTTTGAAGACGCAAGAACTTTACGCCATCGTTTTTGCTAGCCGTTACCTGGACATTTTTACTGATTTTATCTCCCTTTACAACACCTTGATGAAATTAATATTTTTGGGAAGCTCGTTTTCGATTGTTTGGTACATCCGTCGCCATAACGTTGTTCGAAGGTCTTACGATAAATCCCAGGACACATTCCGCCATTATTTTCTGCTATTGCCTTGCTTGCTCTTGGCCCTTCTCATTCATGAGAAATTCACCTTCAAGGAGGTCTCTTATTTTAATTTTAAAAATATGCTTCTTTTTTATAAAAAAAAATTGACTTGTGGAAAGTGGGGTTCCAGGTAATGTGGACATTTTCGTTGTTTCTAGAAGCTGTTGCCATACTTCCTCAGCTTGTAATGCTGCAAAGGACCAGAAACATTGACAATTTGACTGGCCAATATGTGTTTCTTCTTGGGTATGCTTTAATCCAATGTTTTTAAACAATTGTATATTTAATTTATTGACTATATCTTAGACCTTTTGCTCCGTTTGATTCATTTAAGGTCAGGGTATCTGCTGTTTGAATTGGTTCTGCCTTTATGTTTTAATTTTTAATAATTTATTAAGCCTCACCACTTTTCAGTTAACAATATCTAGTTTGAACCAGAGACTTTTCAGTTTATAGTCTCAGTATCAAAACTTTGGGCTTTCCTTTCCGTTACATTTGGGATTCTTAAGTGTTTTTTTTTTGCTGTTGTTTAGGACTTGATGAAGTTTGCTAGTTTTGTGAGTTCGAAATTTCCTAACCTTGTGAAGGTTTATGTTTGAAGTTTCAAGTTATAATGACTTAGATTTTTGCTGCTCATAATATGATTATGTTACTCTTCTTTATGGTTTGATATCCTTTGTTTCGTTGGACCAAAAGAGAAAAGAATAATAGGCTTGGATTAGAGAGTTACAGGCTGCATTGAAGAAAAATACATAAACAGAAATATAAATTTTAGGCTGTTGTCTGCATATGATTCCAAACTGGCCCAGAAGTATTATATGCAGCATGGTTGCTGGAAAGAAAACAAATGCTCTTGACCATTATATGTAGTTTGAATTAAAAAATGAGGTGTTTATTTAAAATACTTGATGATGTCTTCCTAGATGTGTAAACGACCAAGTTTTCCTTTTGTTAAGAAGATCAGGTGTTGAGGATTTGTCTGTTATGGACAGATTTTCTTATGCGTCTTCTCTGTTATATTGCAGTGCCTATCGAGGATTATACATTCTTAACTGGATTTATCGGTACTTCACTGAACCACACTATGTCCACTGGATACGTAAGTCTTTCTCTCTTTATTTTTCTTTTTCTTTTTGAGCATGTATTCTTTGAATGTTATACATTTCCCACACTTATAAATTAATTTATGATTCAACTTTTAAGCTTTTGCATTGTAAAGGCTACTAAGAGCATCTTTCTTCTCTTTCCTTTTTCTTCCTTTATTCTTTACAATGTTGGTGGAGAGGCGAGCAAATTTAACAGTTCATCTCTTTGTAGATGTTTTAGAACCATGTACCTTCACATCCAGTTGATACATAGCCAAAGATTTGAATTTTAATCTAACTTAAGCTGTATATTGCGACCCCTTTTCATGTTTTATTTTTATTGTTGGGATTTCTAGGACCTATTTGTCTGCCAATAGTGGTTTTTACATCATTAAAAAAAATTAAAACTAAGTTGCTATGATAGGAATTCATGTCTACAACGTACATATGTTGATATGGTCGCAAAGAGGCAATTAGGTTGCATACTTGTTAATTGCTTCAGTTGGCTCTGGACTTGATATTTTCTCCCTGCCTTGCACAACCAGAAAGAAGGTGATTGTGGAGTCACCTCGCCTTGCCAAAAATCTTTGGCTTCCTCATGGTGACGTTTGATTAGTTACAAGCAATACAACTTATTCATTAATACTAGTGGCTTTGAAAATCCGAAGAGGGTGGCGTAATGAATTTTAGAAGTTATCTTTTGGCTTGTAGATTTATTTGCAGCTCTTAAGTTATTCCTTGGTTTTATGAACTCTTTTGTGCATATGACGATTACCTCTTTCCCTCAAAATCAGCTTATTGGGGACATGCCCAAAGGCCTTCTCTCCCTTTTCCAATGTTCAATGAAAGTGCCCTTCTTACCCTTGGAGCACATGGTTTGATATTTACCCCACCTAGTCTTGTGAAGCCCCCATAATAAGTTAGCTCACCCTGCCTACCCCTCATAAGGCGCTCTGCGTGGCTTGTCATGTCTGGCTGCCTGGTCTACCCTGCCTATCCCCTGTTGTGGCGCTTGGCATGGGTTCAGGCAGTCAAGTTTGGAGTCATACCACTTGTCACGTGGCTATTACCCTCTCTGGCTCTCCATGCAAAATTGACTTGTTGAGTTTGCAAACTTTCTCTCTTTTTTTTTCTGATGAGAGATTGAATAACTTGCAATTGCATACCCCCTTGGAGCACATGGTGTGACAAGTGGTATAACTGCCGATTGTCCTTATATTTATGGTCTTCTGCCTTCAAATTTGCTCTCTTTTGTGCTCCTAATGATCATTTGATTCTTTTATGGGTCTTTCAGCTTGGATTTCTGGGATTGTTCAGACACTCCTTTATGCAGACTTTTTCTACTACTACTTTGACAGGTGAAAAGTCTAAAAAGTTTTGATACACAAATGTATGTTTGTTTCAATCAATCTGAATGTGTGTAATTTATATTTGCATGCTTTATGATGGTTGCAGCTGGAAAAATAACAAAAGGCTCCAGTTGCCAGCTTGATCCCTCAACATGCAAAAGGATTCCAAGTGTCTAAAACTTGAGTTAAATTTTTGTTTTTGATGAACTTTCTCCCATTCCAAGTGATGTATAGCCTTTTAGATTAAAAAAGAAGAAGAAGAAGAAGAAAGAAACGATTGGTTTCGAATGTTGATTCCGATTGCAATTGTGGTTGATGAATAGGATTTCTTTAAGTAGCAATTGGCTACACAACTGAATTAACACAATGTCGATAATCATTAATTACAAGACAATCTAAGAGATCGTCAGGGTGGACTGATTGGATCATCTTCTATGCAAGTAAAGCTTACGAAGTGAAATTTACATAGAAAGATTTAGATATAGATTATGCCAAACACCATCTTTTAAAATATATTTATTATTTAAGCTGACGTATAGAATATTTGTAAATATACAAGGTTTTTAAGCATTCTGAATTCGATCTTAAAGTGATATGTGTTCATTACGAACACTTAATAGACAAAATTGTTCAAATTTAGATCTGAAAGCGACATTCCCTTTTCCGTTGAGACTCTTCCATATGTTCAATCTCATGGTGATATATGTTCACGATTGCATAAAAAAATTGCTTCAACACAAATCTTTTAGTGAGAACAATATTCCTTTTTCAATGAGACCAGATTTATATGTAATTTTTTTTTGAATTTCCTGATTCTATTTTTCTCATTGGAATGATATTTTTTTTTAAATATATATATAGACCATGTTTGGTAAATAAGTTTGAGTTAAAATTAGAAGTTTAAACCCTTTTAGAGATTTGAGTCAAATATATTAATTTAGATGCCTGGTAAATAGATAATTGCAATACTAATAAAAGATTGGGTGAAATATCTCAATTTAAAAATATTTATTTTAGGAGGCTTTTAAGTTAGAGATTTAGATAAAAGAGCAAGCACATTTGGCTCGTTGGCCAAGCTACTCATCTTTGTTCCCTCGTATTCTTTTAGCTCGTGAATTTTAGGCCCATTAGGAACACTCTCATTCCTTCTTCTATAGTCTTCCTTCCCCTCCACTCTAGGTAGGATTAAAATTAGATTTAGGATTTGTTAAAAAAATATTTGGATAAAAGAATTGTAAAGATTCTTTTGTCCTTGATAATTACAAAAGAAATCTCTAAATAATATAAATTTGAATAAACAATAAAATTAAAAAATAATTTCATAAATAAATTAATATATACATTTAAATTTAATAATTAATAAAATTATATTCAAAATAAAATTTCAATAATAAAAAATTAATATATACAATTAAATATAATGATTATTAAAATTATATTAAAAATTTTATTTCACAAATAAGAAATTAAAATATACATTTTTCATATATGCTTGGTAATGATATTAAAAATATTAAGTTTTACAATTTAATTAATATTAATAGCTAAAAATATTATTAAATAATAAATTATTTAAACAAGTGTTGAATATAATTATTTCTTTATATGTTATTTTGTTTATTCAAATAATCAAATAACTATTAATCAATTTTATCAAACACTGTAATATAGCCGGTTAATACAATTGGCTAATCAATTAACTAATACTATCAATAATCCACTAATTACTAAACAAGAGCACAATATAAACCGATTAATAGGTCCTAACTAATAAAATCAAATGGGCTTAGAAAGCCCAATTTACTATCGAAGAACATCTTCTCCGATCGGCCAGGAAAAGGGGGGAAAATGAAAAAGCTCTTCGCTCGTCAGGTAATTTTTTTAAAGCTCCGTGGACTGGATGCTTCCATGGCGATTCTCTATGCCTCCTAGCAGCGTAGTTCCAGTTTGTTAAGAAAACCCAGTAATGGCCCTTCTTCGAAGACCACTTCTCGTGCTCATTCTTATAGTTACTTATCAATTCTTGCAATTATGGATTGCTTTCGGATCGGTCATTGAAGAAGGCCAAAAACAAGAAGAATTCTATGAGGAACTGCTCTTGAAGCCATTGCCAGATCGAAAAGTGTTAACCCATTTCCATTTTCAAACCTCTGCTCCTCCTACCTCGAATGGCCGCCACCACCACTTATTTCCAAAAGCCATTTCTCAGTTGGTACTTTCCGTTTTGTTCTTTATTTTATTTTTTCTTTTGGGTCACTAGGAAATCTTGTTGTTTAGAAAGCATACATTTTTCCGGGTATTGTTTTTTTTCTTTGTTGCTTTTGTTTGAATGGTGTTGGAGAAGTTAGCTTAGCTTAGTTAAGTGGATTTCTTTAGTTTCTGAATCTATTGTTAGTTTAAAGAAAGGAGACCCCCCAGAATTGAAATATTGAACCACTGTGTGCTGTAAGGTTTTGGGTTTGCTTGCTTTTGCTCTACTTTTACCTGGATCTTGAATTTATATTTAAGGTTCGGGATCAGGTAAAGGAAGTGCTATGGTGTTGTCAGCTCAGGATATAGAACTTCTATTTATTAGCTTTTGTTCGATGATGAAAAATGGATATAATTTATTTTGTGGTTAAATCTAATCATTATCTCAGGAGCATTCAGCTTGGCCTAGTTAAGAAAATTCATAAGGGTTCTTTGTTTTTCTGTTAAGTCCTATTAGCTTCTACTGTTAAAAATGCCATTCAACCTGTATCTGCTATTTTCCGATGGAAGATATCGTTACTTCATTATTCTCATGATTCATAAATTACATGAGGATGAAATGTTCTCACTCACAAAATGTTTTCTGCAATGTTATGCCTACCATGAAGTACAAACTTGGCTACAAGTTTACCTGAAAAATATTATGCACTAATTGTATATGTGTTGCTGTAAATTTTATTTCTCTGTGTTAGGAAAAGACGATAGTTTTGAAAAATAGTCTTTTTTTGTTGTTGTAAATTTTAAGTAATTAGTGGTTAAGATAAATGGCTCTGTTTTAGAACTTATATGTTTGAGTATGCTATAGTTTTTTTATAGGAGACCACTGCTCTTCCCTTGCACCAAAAGAAAAATAATTGATGAATAGTTGTTTTTGAAGTATTTGAAAACAGTGGATAATTATGAACATCTTTGAGCAGGTTCAGAAGTTTCGAGTTAAGGAAATGGAGCTATCTTTCACACAAGGGCGCTGGAACTATGAAAGCTGGGGCGGATTTGATTCCATACCAAGCAGCAATGCAAAGCCCCCTGGGGTTGAGTTATGGGCTGTCTTTGATGTCCCACAACATCTGATTGATGCTTTGTGGAAGAATTTAACACACACTCTTTCTGGCCTTTTCTGTGCCTCAATCAATTTCCTAGAGTCCAGTACAGCTTACTCTGCCCCAGAGTGGAGTTTTCCACCCGCTTCAGGCAATCTGAGGTATGGTACATTGCCCCGTGAAGCTGTTTGCACAGAGAATCTAACTCCATGGCTGAAACTGCTTCCTTGTCGGGACAAAGCTGGGATTTCCATGTTACTAGATAGGCCATCAATTTACAGAGGTTTTTATCATTCTCAGAGATTGCATCTTATTTCAACTGGATCTGGTTCTGAGGGGATGGGTCCAGGTATCATATTAGAACAAACACTTACAGTTGTCCTCCAGCCTAATAGTCAAAGGGCCAGTTTGGACCGTGCTAGTGAAAAACATATTCAACCAAGCTGGTCTCTTAGTTCAATTTTTGGGAAACAAGTTAGTGGAAAATGTGTTCTTGCAGAGACTAGTAATGTGTACCTTCTACTTGACAGGGGCTTAGTTGCTGAACTAAAACAACCACATGAAGAAAATGAGAAGTCAGCAGAAAAGGTTTTGACATCTGAGAATTTTCGGACTAATCCCTGCTTTGAGTTGTCTGCTAAACCAGACAGGATATTTATAGAAGAAAGCAGTTTGCTTAGCAAGAATTCTTCCGTTTTGTACAAGTTCAAAGTTGAGAAATACAGTGAATTCGAGCCATTTGATCTTGGCCTTACTTGGAAGATTCCTGTAGTTTGGTTATGCCAACAAGCACCATTACATGCTAGCAGGTTTTTGATGGGAAGTGGAAATGAGAGGGGCGCCATTGCTATTTCCTTAAAATCTACACAATCGAGTGAGAGCTTCATGGGTGCTAATTCTGATGATGAAAGGTGTGAATTGCGAGTTGATGTTTTTCAAGTTGTGCCTTGGTATGTTAAGGTATATTTCCATTCTCTGCAAGTGTTTGTTGATCAACAACCTAAGGCTGTTTCAGATATTATTGAGAAGATACATGTTTCGCCTTCCAAAGACAAAGTGTCTCCTGGTGTGATGGAGTTGGTTCTGAAACTTCCTTGTAGCGTGAGTTCAGCTGCGTTAACAATAGAGTTTGATAAGGTGTGTTTTCCATTATCTTTATTTAGCTATTAGTTTATCTAGTTCTGTAAATTCTATTTTTCAAACACAAGTTTTTTGTTTTTACCTGAGAAGTGAATTCATTATTAAGGATTTGTTAGAACTTCAAATGTGGTAGTGCTACATAAAGGTAATATGTTAGACTAGGTGATATCAGCATTGAGTAGTGAGTGTTTCTGCTCCTGCATTGGAGTCCAATTTTTTTATTAAGATGGAACATCTGTTTTTGTAAAAGCTATTTCTGATAAAGCAGCCATATAAGTTGGAAATTTGAATGTTGCGAGTGTACCTGATATTAACAATAAAATATATCTTAGCTCAGAAGTTGTCCGCATATGTTTTTAAGTTTGAACCAAAATGTTCAACGGTTTCCTTTTATTATAGATAATTTTTAACACAGACCTAGCCCTATCTCTAGATTCTCAACCCACTTTTACTCTTTGAGCTTGATGCATGTGATGAAACTTAACAATGCCTTAAAACTAAATCATCTTTATGTCTAAAAAAGGGGATAAATTACCACAGGTTACATCCATCGTCCTCACAAGAATAATATTTCATCTTATTAGTTGTCTTATAATATATATTTCATTGCAATGTTAGAAAACCATTTATTGCAGAAACTGCTGCTTCAGTAGAAATTGGACAAGTAGCTTTTGATATTTATACCATTACCAGTCTAAGTCATTCTCTGTTTTTGGATGACCACCATCTGTGTGAATGAAGCTAACAATGTTGCAATGAAAGAAAAATAGCACGCTTCTTGCATGTGGGCCAAATTTTAGTATGATTTCTGCTTTTTGTTTTGTTGTTGATTGGTTGATCCTCTATTGATGTGTCTGATAGGGTTTTTTACATATTGATGAATACCCCCCTGATGCTAATCAAGGATTTGACATACCATCAGCTATTGTAAGCTTTCCCAACTTCCACGCAAGCATGGTTTTCCTTGAAAATGACTCTTTGAACAAGTCGCCCTTGCTATCAAAGTTTCAGGTATTAGCCTCTCGAGATTTCTGATCTTAAACCTGATCAATTTGTGTTCTTCTCATTTGGCATTTTCTTAATTTCTCATGCAGGAAAAGAGTCATGTCATGTCTTACACAGAAGTATTACTGGTACCTTTGACAACTCCTGATTTTAGCATGCCTTACAATGTTATCACAATCACATGCACAGTGTTTGCATTGTATTTTGGATCATTGCTTAATGCACTACGAAGGCGTGTTGCTGAGGAGGAGAGATTTCTTAAAGACAAAGGTAAGTTTACCTCATGGAATAGGTCATATCTGTGCTCTTGACAACGTGGTTTTCTTAATTTTTGTTTTAAATCATAACAGTAATCTCCTACAATATCATGACAATAGCCCTTTATGTGTAGTTGGTTAATGCCACAAAAGTCTAATTTGAAAACTTCAATGCAACTTTGGTAACATCTTTTAAAGGTCATGTATATCCATTCATTTAATACTTAGTCACATGGTCAGATGAGTAGGTTTGGAGATGAACCTGAGATGAAAGGTGTAGACTGCACACGTAGCAATCATTCTTCAATGTTATGGTCATTTTAATTTGTTTGAAAACATACTGATAATGGCTTCTTCTTTCTTTTTCCGATTTGTGTATCTATGTTTCTTGTTGGGAAATTGGGATGCTGTTTCTCTCTGATGATTCTTTGACATGCTTTTAGAACTTCTATTTCTTTGAATCTTTGGAGATTGTTCCTCTCTTGTATAATTTATAGTTCTAAAAGGTCTGAAAGAATGCATTGGTGGTTTTCAAGGATCAAACTTAGTAAAACAACATGAAATAAAATAAAACTTAAAAACAAAATAAGAGAAAACAACAATTTCTTTTATCGCTGTAGCTGAGTTCCTCTCTACACTGCATGCCATTGGTTTGCTTTGAATGGTCCGATCCCAAGCATCCATCATCTTCATTATTTTCATCTTCCCACCTTTTCTGTGAAGAATTTTGGTTTGGAAGGTAATTAAAGGGAGAATAGATCACAAGCAGCCACCATAAGCCATTTTTTTTATTGTTGGGCAAACCAATATTCATGTTGTGATTGCAGCTTTTAAATTTCCGACCATCTCCTCTTCCACTTTCTGATGTTTGCCCTTTTACTTCTCGTCTTGCAGCTGCCAAGAAAACTGGTCGGTTACCTCTGCTGCTGTCAAAGTTGTCGGCCAAGCTTAGAGGTAGGCGTTCGGAACCTCCTCATTCGCCCCCAGGCCCAGCTTCATCATCCTTCATTAACTCTAAATTAGTACTCAAGGTCATACTCGTAGCTGGAGTAGCCATATGTTGGCAACACTACTTTTTATGAAGATGTAGAAGTTTCAGTGTACAATATGAGCAAAATGAAAGAATAGTGTACCTTTGATTTAGTGAAAAAAAAGGATTTTGTATCATTTCGAAACTTTGAATCATTTATATCTTGACTGAAAATGTGAAGATATTAACTAAACTTTGTTCTGCGAAATCATGCTCATTTGCATCAAGCCATTGAATGTAAGGGCTCATGGGTAATGAATGATTTTGCTGCCTTTTAAGCTACAATATACTTTACCCTAAACAATAATAAAACGACTTAAATTAGAAGTTACATAGACTGGAAACCCACCCAGCATTGGGAATTTGGGCTCATGGCCCATGGGTTGTTAACAAAACGGCGCGTTTTGTGAAGGCGCTTGCTAGAATTTCCCCGACACTGCCTTGGCCTTGCTCTTCCAAATTCCTGATATTAAAAAGTTAGGGTAAACTGTCTCATGTATCACCAAATTAAATACGGTGATCTGTTATGGCGTGATGATTTAGATATTAAACTAAAACGATGTTATTTTGGTGTTGTTATATTGATATTAAATGACCCAAAACAACGTTGTTTTATTGGTAGAAAATATAAAAAAATATACTCTCAATAAATTTGAACATAGAATCTTTAGAATTAAAAGTAAACTCCTAACTACTAAGTCAATTTAACATTTTTATTTTATTTTTAGCACAAATAATATATATTTTAAAATGCAGTTGAGATTAATTCAATTTATTTTATTATATAAATAACACAAATATATTAGAAATAATATTAAAGTACATATAATAATGTATTAATATATATATATAACTAATGAATAAAATATTTATACTAAATAAAAAAATTATATTATCAATAAATTTAAATATATAAATAAATAATATATCAAAACAAAAGGTAAAAAACTAATTTTCATAAAACCACGAAATTTCTAAAATTTACAAAAAAGTCTAAATCTACCAAAACATTAAACTCTAACTTATAAGCTCTAAATTATAAATCTTAAACCCTAAACTATAGCCCCTTTAGTAACCAAAATGGATGTATTCGGAGTTTAAGATTTTTGTGAATTTTTGGGCTGTAAATTTTGAAAATTTTAGATTTTTTTTTTAATTTTTATAACAATATATTATATGTTTATATATTTTAATATTATTGTTTATAAATAAAATTTTAGAGTTTAAGGTTTATTGTTTGGAGTCAGGGTTTGCAAGTTTAGGGTTTTAAGGTTTTGGTAGATTTTGGCATTTTTGTAAATTTAAAAAAAATTGAGTTTTGAAAATCAATTTTTTAGTTTTTATAATATTATATTTATTTATATATTAATATATATTATTTATATAAAGTAATATTATTTATATGATAAACTACAATTTAACATATTTATTATTTGTATTAAAAATAAATAAAAATGTTAAGTTGGCTTAATTGTTAAGAGTTTACTTTTATTTTTAAATGTTTTAAGTTTAAATTCTATTGAGTGCATATTTTTTCATATCGCCTTTAGCAAGACATCGTCGTTGTGGGTCATTTTTTTAATCTGGATTATATTCAACAGCGAAAGAAATGCAAAGAAATCACACATTTTACATGATAAATACAATGCAGAACAAAATAATAAAATTCTAAAGGTGTGAAAACGTTAAAATACCAGAAAAACTATAACTTTGCTTTGAGTGCTCTTTGAATATAGCAAAAATTCTTCTGCTACTTGTTCTTGGCATGTCGACACAACCACAAAAGGGAATTATAGCATGTATAGAACGACCTCCTTCGTTAAAAAGTGCTCGTTGATACTCGACACTCGAACGCGTAACTGTCAAAAGACAGACTACTGTCATGAAGACGGACAAAAATTGCCATAAAAGCAGACAAAAGAACTGTCATAAAAACATATTTGAATAATAATTTGTCAAAGTAGAAGAAAAACAAGAAACAAACTTGAAAAACAAAATATTCTTCGAAAAAGATGAATTTTATTTATGTACAGAACCAGTAAAACGGTCAAAAGCTGTCGTCGGTAAAAAAAAACGATGAAAAAAAAAGATTTAAAAAATTTTATAATTGCCTTAGAAAAAATAAAAAAGTGAAAAATAAAAAAAAATTCTTTTATTCGTTGTAGGTCATTTAGTATCAAAATAACGACACTAAAACGACGAATAATATCATGTCATGATTGTCATAGTCCCATTAAAAAATTAATGACGCAATGTCATAATTGAAAAATAAAATCTAGTGGCAAACGAGTCGCCCACAATGATTTAATATTACCTAGCTTAGTTTACCCTAAAAGTTAAAACCTTGAATTCCCTGATGCATTTACGTGATTCACTTCTACAAAAATAAGGGCTTGTTTCTTTTCTTTCGTCCTCCTCCCTTTAGCTAGAATTTCAATTTTGGGAAAATCATCTTTCTTCGTCTTCCTCTATCGTTTTCATTTCTCGTGATTTATAAAGGTTAGGTTTAGGGTTCTTCTTCTTCTTATATATAGAGATGTATGCTGATCAAGTGGAGGGTGCTGGAAAAAGGTCGGTAAAGGAGAGACTCTGTAGCAACTCCTTCGATAACTCTATTCCCCGGCGTCAAACCACTGGCAAGAGGTTGGCTTCTCTCTTCTTTTTTCTGTTTGTTTCTTCAGGCTGGGTTTATGGGAATTTTCCTTTTCATTTATTTGCATCACTGTGATATCTGCTTTCCTTTGTGTTGAAATTTTTGGATGTTGAATCAATTTTGCTGCCGAATTCGTTTACGCTATTTTTATTCTAGTTTTCTTTGAAAAATTTGAGATAGTCTTTACAATTGAATTGGAGTTGAAGATCATTCGATGGGGAAAAAAACACAGTTATTATTTAGATTCATTAAATTCAAGAGTTAATTTGTCTTGTTCCTTTCCTGGATCGGTAAAATTAAGTATGATGCATTGAAAAAGGGGTTGGGGGCCGAGTGTCATGGGTAATCGGGTACCGGAATTTGTTTTCTTTCAAATATTGGCTTTCAAAATATGTTTGTTGCACTGGTGGTTTTATGTCACTTTTCTTTCCCAAAGAAAGAAGTCATATTTGGCATATTTACCCTTTTTACCTTCATTTCCTCATATGTGAACACCTTTCATGCTTTTGCAGGCAGAGGCAGGATGATAAGTGGGAGCATGATCTTTACCAAGATGATGTGCCTCAAGCTTCAAGTATGGATTGCTTGAGACAATCACATGCAACTAAAATATTGCTGCTATAGTTGCATGCAACTAAATTATCTGTATTTGTTTCTGACTGTGTGTTAATGGTTAGTGAAGACCGCAAAGTTGATGCTCGAGATCTTCGATTGAAGCTCCAAAGGAAAACTCTCCAACAGGTTTCTCAAAGTGGAAGGGGTGCTCTCTCAGGTGTGCGTGATCTTCGTGACAAATTATCTGGAACAATGAATCCGCAGCCAGTAAATGCTGATCCACCAAAATTAAAATCAGATGTTACCAAACCAACCAGGAGAACTGTAGCAGTTGAAACATCTGAACCAGAGCCCAAAAAGGCTGCAACTATGGCAGCAAAGAAGAAGGCTCAGCAAAAGGTATAGAACTTCGTCACTTATTATTATTATTATTATTATTATTTTCTCTTACCATCTTTTAGCTCTTAGGGACATCACCAACCCTTCCCTTCCCCCTCCCACCAGGTCCCTCGTTCAAGTTAGTCCCTCTATTGTTAAATGGACCAATTTAGTCCTTGCACTAGTAAAAAGAATCAAAGAAGGCTAAATTTTAACATAGTTCACATTTACTGTTTAAAAAATGACATGATTATTTTTTCCATTTGCAGTTCGACTCCAAAGAAAAGGTTTTATTTGTAGAACCAAAAAAGCTTTAAAAATGGCAACTCTGTTAAACATTGATCGGCATTTTTTAAACAGTAAATTGTACCTATGTAAAAATTTGGCCTTATTTGTTTCTTTTTACTAGTATAGGGAGTGAATTGATCCATTTAATTGTAGAGGCACTAATTTGAACCAGCCCCTATGATAAAGGGTCTTGCCAAGAGTTCCCCGCAATGTGAAGGAATGGCTAGCTTTTAGTTGCAATATAGGATGATATGAGTCATGATATTGTTATACCTTGACATTCCATTTTTGTTAGTGTGTTATGTTTATTATTTTGTTAACTGATGAGCATGATAAATTTGACACGAAGCTTTGTTTTGTCTCCCCTGTTTTCCTTCTGTCAGAGGTGGGTGGGGAACTGGGGATCAAAAACTTTCCCTGTATGGTATACATATTTCTAGGGTTCGTTTACATCGGTTTGCAATTCATGATAAAGTTCACTACATTGACCTTCATATGTTATCTGTTTAAGCTGCAACTTAGGAGCTATTTTGTTTATATTTTAGTGTCTAAGCTGTGTAATTTCTTATGCAGGCTGATGCATCAGTGGAGGACTTCCTCCAGTCTTTGGGTCTTGAAAAATATGCCATTACTTTTCAAGTTGAGGAAGTATGTAGTTTTATGCTTTATTTTGTATTCTGTATCACTCGTCCCTTTTCATATTTAAATCATTGCCTAAATTAAAGGCCTCCTTCTGCAGGTTGATATGACAGCCCTTGTGCACATGACTGATGATGATCTGAAAGCATTAGGCATACCAATGGTAACTTCAAGTGAACCTTCAACATGTGAATCTACAATTTTTATACATTCAATTTGCTATACAACTAAGCTGTACTCGATGCTTGTCGTGGTTGATGAGGGATTTGAAACAGGGATGAATCTTATATTTTGGGTTCAGAACCATGAAATTATTATGTGGCCTTTACCCCTTGTTTTCTCCAGTTTTCGAAATTGAGATGCTCCAAATGTTTGCCTCTTTTGAAAAAGTAAAGGCATGCCCTGCTTAACTTAAGGGAAAGTTCTTATGTTTTTTGCTCGCCGAGAAAATGCCTTTTGCTTTCTTCCTGATTTGACGGTATTGTTGGATTTTTTTTGTGTTTAGGGGGGGGGGGGGGGGGGGATTTACAATTGGACTTTTTGGTATGTATAGATGGAGTCTTTGAAAATCTTTAATTTGTGTGAAGTTAATCTGAAAATATATGCTACCTTACTTCCTGCTTTAGTCCAAGTAATGCATGCGCCTTAGACTTATGAGGTTTAAAGCATTTCCTTAACTATACAACCCATGTGTTTCTCTCTCCCTTTTTTGTTGTTTACATGTATAGGAAGTATTATATTTTCCCATTTTCCTACTTGTTTTGGCTTCCCTGCACATGGTTTTCAGGAAGGTTTTTTGGTATACTTCCAGGGCCCAAGAAAGAAGATAATTCTGGCATTGGAATCAAGAGGCTGAGATTTAGAGTAGCAAATGGTTGTTGCTGGTCCCGACATTACTACTAGATTAGCAAGGATGTGTTTTGGCTTGTAAGGGGTTGAGTTAGAAAGTGTAAAGGGTGATTTTGAGCTCAAATGCTGCAAAGCCATCTTGTTTTTATGTAATTGCTGCAAAGCCACTATGATTATGAGTTATGACAAGTAGAACCCACTCTTTTCCACAACTACTTGTCTTTCCCCCTATTCAACCTTCAACTGTTTGCCACCTTCATCAACATTCATAACTTCCGGTTCAGTATCAACACTTTTATACCATTACATAAAAGTCTATATAACAAATTGATACTGAACCGGAATTTTAAATGTTCATGATCAAATAACAAATTGATGTAAAATGTTTGTCTCAATTAAACTTTCATTTAAATGTTCATATCAAATAACCAGGTTTTAGAGACTTATTTAATCACATTTTTTAAATAAAAGACTCGATCAAAAAATAACATTTCTTACTTGATTATCGTTTAATTCGACCGAGTCTGATTTGTTATATTAGCCTTAAGAACTTGAGCTTACTATTGTTTCAATTAGGGGTGAGCAAAACTAAAATCGAATTTTCGACTTGGACTCGACTCAAAAAATTTCAAATAAAGTTGTATAATAGAAATTTGAATAACTCGAAGAACTCAAAATTTTTAGTAATTAGTGGATTGATTTTTAGGTTCGAGTCGAGTCCCTTAATTTTTTGCTGGTATATATATACCGATATAAAAAATATGAAGGAATATATTCTACATATGAAAAAAATATGAATAAATATATATGCATATCTTATATGATTAGAGAAAGTCGTTTAAATTGGAATCGGATTGTACTATAACATGATAAATAATTAAAATTAAATTTATATAGGAACTCGAAAACTCGACTCGACCCAAATTTCATAAACTCGACTTGAATCGAAAAAATTTCAAATAAAGTTTGAATTGTAAAATATGACGTGTCAACTCGAATAACTCGAAACTTTTTAACTCGACTCAATCGAACGCTCACCCCTAGTTTCAATCTCTACGTATGCATATATGATTTTTTTTTATTTCATGTATGCATCACTTTTTTTAATGTAATTATATGATAGTAGTTCATATATTTTTTTCTAATTTTTTAATAATAATACATACTTTACGCATATATGTGCTTGAATTTACGTCTCTTAAAATAAACGTCTTATTTTTTTTTTTCACCGAAGCCTCGTTACGTTCATGCATGCATGACTTTTAATCATGTGGAGAGGGTTCAAATTCATGGACGGTGATTCATTTTTCTCATAAAACAGATATTTTAGGAATCCACGTGGTGCGTAGATAAGTAAACACGTAACACATATAGGAATCAAAGAGATCGCGGCACGTGGGGACGAACGATTTCCAGGATTGTGCCTCGCAGTGTCTTTCCATTTGCTCACACTTGGAAATCTTTGTCCTGCTTAAAAACCCTAGATACCGAAGATTTCCACAAGGTTTCTTAGCTTCGCTCACTCCTGTTCTTTTTTATTTTAGGGGAAAATTGAGTTCTAAAAAGCCTTACCATTTCGGTATGATTTCAAGGTACGATTTCTCTCTCTTGTAAATTTCTTTAATTTTTCTTGTCCCGTTCGTTTTAATTAATATATTGGTGTTGTGATTGATGTTCATTTGCTGAAATCTGGGGATTTCTGGCTACATTTGTCTGGTTGTTTGATGTGTGTTCTTAAACTAAATTCGATCAAATTTCATAAAGTTTAGATTTTTATTCCATTATCAGTTTACACTTCATTATTTGTGCGCTCTTTTTATGGTGATTGATTTTAGTTTGAATGTTGATTCAATTTCTCCTCTTTTTAGAAAACAAAATGATTTTATATCTATTGGTTGTTCCTGATCCCGTAATTCTGCCTAAATAAATTTGAAGGAACCGCAGTTTGTGAACAAGATCATCCCCCCCTCCCCCCCTTAAAATACTATTCACATGTCATTTTTTCAATTTAGGTTGTATTAAGGTTGCCTATTTGATAAAACCATAGGCTGAACATGAGCACTCCAGAAGCAAGGGGCCCTTCCCTTAGAGGGTATCGACGAAGGAAGGCAGTGCTGGATCTAAATGTTCTTCCCAGTGAAATCAGGGAACAGGAGGGTACTTCCCAGCAGGCTGGATCCGAGGAACTGACTGATCAGCCTGTACAGCTTGCACCACCTGCAACTATTGATGTTGAAGCTATTGATGATGATGTAATTGAATCTTCTGCTATAGCATTCGCGGAGGTATGCATCACTTGTTCAATAATATTTTGCTTTCACATAAACTGTACATGAAATCTGTCTTTATGGATTCAATTGCATCATGAAGACTGCTATTAACTTCCTTGGGGTTTTATGTCAGGCTAAAAACAATTCAAGGAGAAGCCGCGGGAGGGCTGTCGTTGATGTAGATTCAGGTAGTTAAATTATGAGGGATGTATGTGTATGATATTTTCTTTTTCAAAATGCGCTGCTTGCATTGTTGAAGCATGTTTCATAAAAGAAGCTTTTATCTGAATGCACTTCCTTGTTCTATTTATCTGCATGAAGTCCAAAGAAGATTTTGATTCCTGTCTGGATTTGGGTGTTTTATTATTTTTATGAGTTATGGGTCCTTAGGAAAAATTAAGCCTACCCTATGTTGAATCATAAGGGACTTGGTTCTCTTAGTTTACTTTTCTTTGTATGTTATAAAATCACCAAATGGAGAGAAAAAAAAAGTGAAGAGTAACAAAGAAATGAAAAGAACCTGGATGTATTCTCTTCAGGTGACTTTTGTGAAATGGAAATTAGAAGCAATACAATCACAACTCACAAGCAGTTACCAAACACAATTTAATCCAAATGGAAATCTAGGTGACATTATGTGCATCATAATTCATTAGAAGAAGTTGATGAATAAAATATTTCATGTACTTTTGATGATTTCACTAAAGCAGAGATAAAACCGGTGGTAATCATACTTTGATTTATACATGTTTATTGATGGCTCAAGTACTAGAGTAAGCAAATCTTTGCCTCAACTGAGTTGAATGTTATTTTGTGGTGAACTGTTCTAGTTCAATCTTATATTTCTTGTGTGACTGGGTAGGTCAATCAACTTGGAATGTGATGGTGCTTTATTTACTTCATTTATCCTTTTCTAGTCGAAGTGCTGAACCTATTTACTAGGTATTTGAAGTTGTTGTATCTCACATCTTCTTCCAGGGTGGCCTGCTCGGTCAACTAATAATAACCAGAACAGATGCAGGAGATTTCTTCCAAGTCCAACAGTTATCAATTGTGATCATTATATCAATTTGGAGAGTTCACCGCAGTCCATGGTAAGAACTCATTTCTTGGTGCTTTTGAAAGATGGCAGGTAGATATTTTCGAGGGTAGAATGTGCATATTTGGCTGGCCATCAGATCTAAGACGTTGTGAATGGACATCTCTAATTAATTGGCAGGTGGAGGAAATTATAAAGCCACAGCCATCTCCCAAGGAACCAACCTTCAACTGTCCAATTTGCATGGGTTCCTTAAACGAGGAGATGTCAACAAGATGTGGGCACATTTTCTGCAAGGCATGCATCAAAGCTGCAATAGCGGCCCAGGGAAAATGCCCAACTTGCAGGAAACGAGTGACTGTGAAGGAACTAATTAGGGTTTTCCTTCCAACAGCCAGCTGAATGTGAGCTGAATGTACGGGGCTTCAAAAAATTTCAATTCTGTGGCTTTTTGAATGATTATTCATTCTCTCAAATGTGTTCTGATGATTACTGTTTATTTCAGGGATAATACAAATTGTCATTGAAAGGTGAAAGAAGCAATGCCGTCGGCGCATCAGTGGAGCTTTTTTTTGAATTTTAGAATCTCCGAGATGTGCAGCTTTAAACTATGTTATAGAAGACAATCTTTTTGATAAGTTATC
The DNA here is from genome assembly GCA_958450335.1 of Hibiscus tridactylites. NCBI lineage: Eukaryota > Viridiplantae > Streptophyta > Magnoliopsida > Malvales > Malvaceae > Hibiscus > Hibiscus tridactylites. Next base: position 99,921,322 of record OY288268.1, on the reverse strand, counting down.
TGAGCATGCTTTATTTGCTTTCTAAGATGTATGCAAATCTGCCTGTTGATAACTTGTTCACCTCAGCTTCATCATTACCTGAATTAAACCTAGGCTTGACAAATAACTTATTTCTTTATAGTAAAAGAAATCAAGATCAATGATTTTAGGCTGCTTGTGGTTCTGGACTCCCTTATATAGCAACTCATGCCAAGTTTCATTAACTGATCAGTCTCAGTTGTCAGCCTGTTTAGCTGGAAATGGTGAATTGCGTTAGGCAAGCTTGAAAGGTGGTAGTCTAAGTTCCCTATGTTGAACTTAAATGACCCCATGGCACCTTCAAGAACATGCAATTCATCAGCCATAGGTCTGAGTTAGGCTGAATTACCTATAGTAGCTTTTCCTTTGGAAGAACATGAGGGGTTGTGGTCTGTGGGGGCTGATTGTTTGAAACCTATCACATATTTAGAGATCTTTCTTAATTATTTGTTGGCAGATGATATGATAAAGGAAAGAACACTAGAAGCTTGTGAACTTTCCATGGATTCAAGTACTGAAGGTACAAAACATAGCTCCTACTCAAACTAGGTGGTACCATTACATTAAACCATGGTGGAACTCTTTATTAACAGCTACAGTGGAACTGGTGGCTGTGAACACCGTGGTGGCTACAAACTCTCACTGGTGGGTCATGGCGATGGGTCAATGACATTGCCATTGCCATTGCCATCAGCAGCAGCTTTAGTGGGCTTATTCAGGGGTGCCCCAGCTTTAGGTGTCCCAAGGAATGGAAACAGACCTCCGCAGCATCCTCCAAGTCCAAGCCATGGGGGTCTAAGGAAGGGAAGTGGCAAGCCGAACAAAGGAAGCCCCCAAGGACCAAGGAGACCTTGGGGGCTATAAACTTCGTCTTTCACCGGCATATCCCTTGCTCCCTCACTCAGGATTATGGCCATGAGAAGCAGAAGGAATGTTGCTGCCTTGGCGATTTTCATCTTCATATTACTCACTCTATTACCTCTCATCTCTTGGGAAATCTTGTTTCATATCGACCCCGTTTTATAGTGGAATTGTGGTGTTTTGGTTGCTTTATTTGATAGGTGCAATTACTGCATTATGCAAATGGAAGCTTGGCTCTTTTAGCAACACTCAAATGCTTTATGGTTGTCTGTTCGTCATTGCTGGTAATGTTTCTGATTAACGATTTTACCAGATTAAACTTATTCATATTTACTGAGTATAAGGCCCCGTTCAGCAAGGATTTTCAAACGGAAAGCAAGGCCCAGCGCTGCTGAACGGGGCTAAGTGTATGATAATTAAAGTAATAAAGTATTAGTTTCTGACAGTGGTAGATGGGAATTCTTAATCTAAATGAATATTAAGTATGAGTATGGTTTAAGATGAAGCATTTCCATTTCCATTTCTTTATCTCTGAAGCCTTATGATGTCTAGAATTGGAATAGTAATTTAATTTTTGGTATTAAACAGAATGGGTAGAATGTCTACCTCACTCACTCACTCACTCACATTTCCCACTGTTTGCCACAGCAACCTGCCATGGGTCGGGCTCCATTGCAGTCCAATTTATTTGCCTGGGTCTATTTCCGGTCCAATTATACTTATTTGTCCGTATTTACTATTTATATATATATAGAGAGGATTAATATCCTATACACTGGCGGTGGAAACTGAAAGTTTCTACAAGTGCTTTAATTTTAGGGTATAGAGAGTTAGTTTAGGGTATAGGGTTTAGTTGTAGGAGTTTAGAATTTAGGGATAGTTGTTTCAATTTAAGGTTTAAGGTTATAATTTAGGGTTTATAGGTTAGGGTTTAGTTTTAGGGTAATATAGTGAAGATTTAGTTTTTAACCTATAAATCTTAAATTATAACCCTAAACCTTAAATTGAAACGACTATCCCTTAATTTTAACCCCCTACACATAAACTCTAAACCCTATACCCTAAACTAACTCCCTATACCCTAAAACTAAGGCGCTTGTGGAAACTTTCAGTTTCCACTGTGTATAGAATATTTATCCATATATATATATATTAAATATTTCAATATTTATAATTAAATAAAAATTAATAAATAAATAATCGAATCGTAACTCATAAATTACAATTCATAAATGCAACTATGATAATATCATACTAGATTTGTATTGTAGGATGAAAAACGTAATTACATTTGGATATTTAATAGGATATAATTAAAAAAATAAACACATAAATAAAATTTGTTCAAAATTCATATAATATAAATGATTAGACTCTGAATTATGATAGCAGTCAGGGGATTACTGGAGCATACATGATTTTTTTTTATTGTCGGGGGAGTATGGATGTGTTTGAGTACCTATTTTTTGGTTTATTGTTTATTTGGTGCAATCATAAAGAATGAAGTTTTTTGTCGAGGAAGCTTGATAGATTTCTGGTCAATTAGGCTTGGTTAAATTGCTTTCCCGTTGCAGGTCTTGACTTTCTTTCTTCTGACCACTATCCAAGTCATATGCTTTCCCGTTTGTATTTCTTTAAAATTGACCGATCATGTCATAAATGACGATCGACGCCGGACAATGATTGACCAGTAACATCATCAAAACGCTCAATGGCAAAATAAACTTGTGTTAAAGTTTAGTGACAAATTGCTACACTTTTAAAGTTCAATGCATAAAATGACGTCGATTAGAGCAAACGCATTTGGTTAGTTGGCCAAGTTGCTCATCTTTATTTTCTAATATTTTCTTAGGTCGTGAGTCTTAGACTCACTAGGAGTGTAACACCCCTAAAATATATGCTTATAATTTAAAAAAAAAAAGAGAAAAAAAAGAATGAAAACAATATGGAAATGAAAGAGGTGAAAGCAGAAAAAAAAAGAGAATACGGGAGAAGGTGCTACAATAGGGTGTTGAACCCATAACTTATACTTAGCAAGCCTAAACCTTAACCATTCAGGTTAGAGCATTCATTGAAGTTGTTCTACACTCTTGTAATTTTAAATCATAATTTATGCTATGTATCAATAATTATTTTAGCCAATTAACTTATCTACCCAAAATTAATGCCCCATATTGGATATGAAAATATCGAGATATTTCTTAGTTTTTCTCCTCTCACCTAGACGTTTCACCTACCCAAACCCCGACCGACCGCCAATCTGCCTCAACCGTTGCGACGTGGCCGTCACCGCCACAGGCAACGTCACCATCGCCTCACACCGAGCTTGCCCAAAGCCTTCACTCGCGCCGAGAGGCCACCGTTTGTCGTTAATCGTTGGTTGAAAGCTCGACGAGAACTCCAACAGTTTCCCCTTTTTCGGCCTCGGTTGTCGTCCGTTCGCGACACGGACGCCAGATCCGGGCTCTTGACGTAACGGCGAGCAAAACCCAACCGTCCGACCACTCGTCCGACGCCGGTAAGGGCTTCATCGGGGTTATGCAGTAATCCAACCATTTTGTACGGATTTGGGTAAGTTCGGTGAGTTTTGGTTTAATTTTTGGGTTTCTGGTTGAGATATGTTAGATTTAGGTTGTTTTTCGACGTTTTTGGTATTGTCCGGTGTGTTTTCCGACCGGGAAAGGCCGCGCGTGGGCTTAATGCGCCGTCCGAGGCGATTTTCCGGCGTCTTGGACGGTGGCTACCGAACCGGCTGGCTCAGACCCGGTCTAGCCATGAACCGAGCCACCCGAACCGGACCAAACAAACCGGCCCAAGCCCAGTGGTAAACCAAGCCCGTTAACCGACCCGTTGACCGACCCGACCCGTTGACCTGACCCGTTGATCGAGTCAACTTAGTGAGTCAACTCACCCGAGTCAACCCAGTGAGTCAACTCGCCGAGTCAGCCATTAGACCAGTGACGTCATCGTTGACTTTGACCGCTGACGTCAGCGTTGACTTTGACCAAAAAGTTAGTTTTTCCTAAAAAGCCCTATTTTATGTTTTTCAATATCCTGAGCCCGTTTTGAAGCTTGTTTCGTGAAATTCTAACCCGAAAGCCTCCGAATTAGACTTTGAACCCGAGAATGTATGTGTTTAGTTTTTTTTTTTAATTTAAGAGAGTTATGTGATCAAATTAAGGATTGATTATGGATTATATTTAATTGAAGGTATTCATGTGTCTTCGTTTTCGAGGAGTAAAGGACGTTGAATTTGGGTTCGAGTTTGATCGAATGGGGTACCGCTGTCGACCTATATAGCAAGGATTCAAGGTAATACACTATTACCTCTAGTATGCTTTATGAACATGTTGGTATTCGGTAAATGCATGCATAAATATGATGAGGAGTAATGTTAGCTCTGCTTAAGTCAAACCGGATATAAAATTGAGTATGATAACCTGGATAAGATTAAGATGCTCGAACGAGAAAGTTAATAAATGTAAGGATCTGGAGTTCAATAAATAACCAATAAGGCGGCTAATCTCCAAATCCGATTATCAGTGTCAAGTGATCAAATGTTAAAAATATTCAGATATAAAATTACGAAAACACCCTTAAAGTATGAGAATGACTAAAATATCCTTGGAATTGGAAGCGATCTATAAATCTATGCTAGATATGGTAAGACAACATGGTTCATCTGAAAACCTCGAAAAAACCTGGAAAGTTATGGTAACAAGATTTGAACCTTCGAGATTTTAAGGTGTTAAGTTTCCTTGAATTTGGAATGAGTCTCTGAATATAGATTTACGGGAAGTTATTCGTACCTCTGAATTAATCAAGCGACTCAAAATACGGAATTGATTGAAATAATTAAATGTATTGGAAATATTGTTATGGTTAATTAATTGGAATGATCGTATTGATAAAAAGCCTAAAGTATCCTCGGACATCGAGGTTTGTAAATTAACTGGAAGGATGGATAAACCCTTGAGTTCTGAAATGAATGAAGTGGTTGGAGGTACCGAAATTTCTTGAATGACGGAAACACTCACGAGTACTTAATTGATTGAAATACTATTTATGGTTCGATTGACAGGAATGATGGATATCGCGAACTTCAAATGACTGAAATACCCCCATTGACTAGAATAAATAAATTATCGTTGATAAAATTTTAGAAATGCCAATAAGGCTAAAAATGACTGAAATGCCCCTAAGGGTTGAAGCATGACTCAGGTGCATCAATCACTCATGATATTAATATATGGACAGAAGTTTCTCCGCACAGAATATAAGTTCGACTACTCTGTGGCAAGTTCTGTGATGAAATATGAAGGCAACCGTTCAAATATACGATACAATCAGTATTTAGAAATGATACTCGTGAAGTGCGTACATCAGAAGGTTTGGTTAGTACTGTAAGGTTGGGACATGTTAGTTCGATTGGTTTTAGAGGCTCGATAAACTTTTTGAAATCTTAAATATTGTAAATCTTCATTTTATCACTATTGGGCTAAATTACAAAATCACCCCTGATAGTTAAATAACCAAAATGCCCTCGTTGGCCAAAGTAATCAAAATAGCCCTGAATGTATCTGATATCGTGAAAGATCTTGGCATAGAAATCTTTGAATGCCTGGTTGGAAACCTGATGAGCAAACAAAATTCTCGAGCCACTGTTTATGCCTTGTTGGTATAAATTACCATAATGCCCATGTATGATAAAATGACCATAATGCCTCGTAGGCTTAAATGACTAAATCACTCATGATATGCCAAAACTCTCAAAGATCTTGATGTATCATCTCCTGAATATCTGGTTTGAACCGTTAGTACAAACCCCTCTTTTAATAGGGGCCTCGTTTCAAAAATCCGTTCAATTTTCAAAAGTTCAATGTGTTCTCTCCCGTAAATGACAATTATCTCCAAGGAAATAAACTATTCCACCTAGTGTGTTCCATGTGTGCTACACGACTGTTTTTGCATACCGATTTACATGTTATAATACTGATCACGTGCACATGATTGACATACTTTAACTCACATGGACATGACATGTTTTATAAATTAAGCATGACCGTACTATATTTCTGGTATATGCCTATGCACCAGATATGACAAACATGCTATATGGATAATGTGTTACTAAAAATACAGTTATTGATTAATGAACTATTAATGATCTGATTCACTGGGGTACTTGGGACATGATATGAAGTTACTGTTGGCTCATCCCTGATCCAGCTGGTAAGTCCGCCCGTATTCGGATTCTAAGCTTCGGCTAGGTCCGTCCGTTTTCGGATCCTAGGCTTCGGCCAGGTCCGCCCGTTTTCGGTTCCTATGCTTTGGCAAAGGTCGCCCATATTCTAATGTATATCCTTAGGATGGTACCCACGCGCAATAGGCTCGGGTTAATGCATGTACATGATACCGCACTAGGGAAGCTATATACTGGAGTATGGTTGGAGGGCAAATAAAGAATTAAAATAACCTTTACGGCTACTTGAAACAAATGTATTTAAAATAAAAAAAAGCTTACTGCATTGTTACATTTCATGCATTGACGTTGCACTATTGAAACACACTAGACACTAAACTTTATGTTTCCACCTTCGTATGTTACTAGCCTATTTAATTCCCGTCTAATTCACGATGTTTGAATAAGGGACAAATATCGTTATTTTCGAGTAAGATGCTACCTTGAAATAGTAGAACAAAAAATGGAGACTGTTACTACATGAAACATCATGAAAATGTTATGCCTACCATGTATCTGCATGAGCTTATAACATCTTTTGGTAGTTCTGTATTACTGAGCTTTTTCAAGCTCACGTTGTTTTTACCGTCACAGGTTAAAAGAGCATATCATGGTATAACGTTTGACATTAGTGTTCGGAGTTCTCTCGGTGTTGCTTTTGGAGTACGGTACTGTATAGTTAGTGGGCATGTATGTCATGTATTGTTTTATGATTGTATTTGTAAAGCACTTTCTGAAATTTTTGTTATGTGTTTAAATGATTACCTGAAATGGTATTTTAAAAAGAAGTTAATTTTACAGTTTAATAAGTGTTTTGAAGAAATATGTTTTTATGTGTATTTTTACTGTGGGTCGCTCTTGTGATCTTAATGTAACTTTTTAGGATCCGTTGTAACGCATAGGCGGGTCTAAGGGGGTTACAAGGAGCACTCTCCTTCCTTCCCCTCCCCTTTAGGTAGGATTAAAATTAAATTTAGAATTTCTCACACAAAAATAACATCGTTTGGGGGCATTAATAGCCACACTAAAACAACATTATTTTGGTTAAGTCATCATAGTGACAAAAATATCTCCACTCTTCACGTCGTTTGAGTTTTAACAATCCGATGATATAATTAAAGCAAAATAAAAGTCGAGTGTTATAATTGAAGCTATCGAAAGTTTAGTAATATAAATCATATTGTTTCTAATTCTAATCCTACCTAGAGAGGAGGGGGAAAGAGACTTTAGAGAATGGAAGGGGTGTTCTTATTGAGTCTAGAAACTATAACTTAAGAGAAATGATGAAACAAAAATTAGTAGTTTAACCAACCGACAAAATGTGCTTGCTCAATTTTATTTTTGGTTCTACACTTACAAGTAGAAAAACATTTATACCAATTATAATTATAATTCCAAATTATCAGCATTAATAAAACCATAATGATAATTCAAAAAAATTAGTTTTTTTAGTTCCACAAAATATATATCTAATAAAAGAAACAAATTGTTAACCTATTAAAAATGGATTTATATTCAATTCACATGTGGGCGGAAACAAATAGTTTCATAAGCGTTTTAGTTTAAGGATTTAATGTTAGATTTTAAGGTTTAGATGTTAAAGGTTTAGGTTTAGAGGTTTAGAATTTAGGGACCGTGGTTAGAATCTATGGTTTAGAGATTATAGTTTAGAGTGATGGATAATATATTTAGGGATTTAAGATTTAACTTATAAATCTTAATTTCTAACCTCAAACCCTAAATACTATCTATAGCCCACCAATTCTAAACCACTAAACATAAATCCCTAACATTTGAACCCTAAAATTAAGGCGCTTGTGATTTTTTTTTATTTCCACCGCCTTAAAAATACGGACCAACACTTGATAAAATCCTTTTTAATAAATTCAAGGCAAGGCTAATAAAACAAGCTTATTAGTTCGAACCAATAGAATTCAAACTTAAGTATTTTTTTTTAATAATCTTAAGGTGATTACAAGGTCGTATATGTTTATACATATACTTAACCATTTAACAAAATACATACACCTTACAGATAAAACAATTTAAATTTAAGTTTTCTAAGATGAACATCATTTTTTTTTTCACTGAAAGCACTTGTTGGGTTCTTCAAACTCAAGTATTTAACTAGTAACATAATCGAAATGATTAATTGTTGGTTGATTTCGGACAAACGTATACAAATATTTAGTATTTAGCGTATTTTATAGTAGTACATGTTTATTTTGGACAAACGGATACAAGTCGAGGGTGCGTGCGAGATAGCAAATGCGTGTGCCGGAGCAAGCCCACAATCACAAACAGAGTCATGATTGTTTGGGGGTAAGGTCGTCGAGGGTGAGGGTGGGGTGGGGCTAGCTAGTATTGCAATTTGGGATGAGGGTGCCGGTTAGCCATCGTTCGTCGGTGTAAGAGTGAGGTTGTTGACGGTGAATGGGAGGATTATGATTTGGAGTTTAGAGTTTGTTGTATGATTTTAAATTTGGGGTTTAATTTAGGGATATGATTTGATTTTTTATATTTGATTTTTAATTTTAAATTATACTTGGCACTTAAAATTAATAAAACTTATGTGTCATAATCAAAATAATAATAAATAATCCATATTATCAAAGAATGATCAAAATAGACACAATTTAAAAGTTGAATAAGTTCTTCTAAAAAATATAAATAAAAGTTGAGTGAGTAAATTGAACGTTTTAAAACTTAAGTTATCAAAACATGTATGAAAATTTAAATTTTTTATTCTTTAATAATGCACATATACTTTACAAAAAACTATTCGAATTTTAAATTTTAAAATTTACAATATCCATTGTCTGGCGAAACCACCCAAAATTTAAAATATCACAATTTTAAAAGTTATAAATAGTGAAAATAATATAATACTGAATCATGTCCATTCATTTTCCAAGTTTTTTTTGTTTATTCAAACATCAAACCTTAAAGATTTAGTACAGCATTTCACTAAATTAATTAGTTGTTAGTATCATGACCCATAATTAAAGACTTTTCAAAAATACATATATCATGTGGTTTCCAACGATAACAGATGGCAATTAACCATTTTCACAACATGTATCAGTCGGTTTCTATGTAGCTCATAAATTCACCGTGTATGTACTAGAACGTATTTAGAACATGAATCGGTCGGTATACACATAGCATGTCAATTCATCATTCAACCACAAAACTAACATTTTACATTTCTCAAACTTAAATATCATACAGCGACAAGTCATTCGGTTGATATTTTTTTCTTTTAAAATGTAAATTCAATGTTCATTAAAATAATTACCCCTTTCATTCTTTTTTAAATTAAAATCCACTAATTTTATTAAACGAGGAAATATATAAAACTACAATAAAAGTTCACAATTTAGTAAACAAAACATTTAAATTTAGAGACTCGAAATAAAAGAAGGATACAAACATCACCAAAATTGACGATAGTAGGTAAAACCATCAACAAACAACATAAAAATGTATATTGCAATAAGGTTATTACCACATCTCAATCGCGAATAAGGAACAGTAGATTTAATCGCGTATCCAAATCTAGTTCGAGGGTCTAAGTCATGGAAATCAACATCATAATGAAAGGAGCTCCATCATGATCAATCGTGACGTTGTCAAATCCAACTCTAATAGAAAATTAAAAAAAACGTGTCAAAAGATAGAGAAAAAACGTACCAAAAGGTAGAGTAAAATCATGCCACAAGAGCAGAATAATTTATTGAAAATTGAAAAACAAAACAAACGAAACGATAGATCTCAGCTACCGACGACCGAAATTAAAATTAGTACCGCTGTTGGTGTTTAAAAAAGAAGAAAAACAAAAGTGAGCAGCTCTATAATTAAGAGGAAAAAAATTAATGAGCCGCTAGAGTTGTTCTTATAAAAGTACTCATTATCCCTCCTAAAGTAAGAACAGTTTGAAAAAAAAAACATTTTATAATTAAGTTTCTCTTCAAATAATACACGTGATATGACTACTCTAACTCTTCACAAATAGTGGAAACTCTAGGGTCGATAATTTTGGTCACGAGTAAGACTCAACAGCCGGTACTACAAAGTTACAAACAACTAAGGCACACAGTGCAAGGTGTAACTATAATTCTCGAATGATCTCGATTCTCGACTAAATAATAAAAGTGTATTAAGCTTATAGATGCAAACTATATTTTAATAATAGGAAAATTCTACAACGTGCGACGAACATCGATAAAACACTACTAATGATGAACACCGATGAACACCATTAAATTAATTAATAAAGATTTAAAATTTCAAGGACTCATCATACAATTAATAATTATTTTAAAAAATTCAATTAATATATTTTTTATATATATTAAAATTTTATTTTTTTAACAAGGGTAAACTATATATTTAGTACCTCACCTATTTCCGTATTTCTATTGAACCCTCATTATTTAAATATTATTTCAACTTGACCCTATTCTTTATAAAAAAAGATTTAACCCTTAACTGTAACACCTGTGTTTTGGGCCTAAGAGTTAACCGGGTTATAGTTCGAGTCAAATAAAATTTAATTAAAACAATTCAACTTCAAATAATGACCTAATTGAGCTTTAATAAGAAGGGAGGGACCTATTTTACAATTTGACCCAAAACTTTCAAAAGCTAGACCACTTTATAGGAAAAGTTGTCTTCCCTTTTCCCATTTACCCTTTTTCACGTTAGAAACCCTCCCCACCATCTTCAAGCTTCTTCAAACTTTGGATTACTATTCCATTCGATTCCAACCTCGTTTTAAGGTGTTTTTCAAAGGTAATTACGTTTTCTTAATCTCCTCTTTATCCCCTATCTATCCATAGTCTTAGATTTCAAAAATATGAGGTTTTGGAAATTAGGGTTTATATTTAAGTTAGAGTTTTTTAAGGAGGTTTTCCAATTTGTTTTAATAAATTGAGTTAGGGCTTTAGTTAATCATGTGAAAATGTGTAACATATATCAAATTGGTTGAATTTGGGTGAAAATTCGTAGCATGTTCATGAGGTAAATTTTAGGGTATTAAAACTTGGATTTTTGGGAGGTTTAATGTTGAAATTAAAGGGCTGATGGTCTACCTATGTTAGGAGGGTGATTTGGGATGTTTTGGAAGTCATTTGGGTGTTTGGAAATGGGTGTTTCAGCCAAGGGTTGTTGGAGCACGAAAATTGGGTTTTTGGACATTATGTGGTTTGGGAATTTGTGGAAATTGGATTGTGTTTGCAAAGTAAGTTGATGGTTGAGTTTAGCAGTGAATTGGGAAGTAATGTATGTGTTTTGTTTGACTAGAAGCAAGAGGAAACGTCGAAGAGGCCTTGGGACCGGATCCGGGTTCGTAGGAGGATTGGTTCGAATTGCTAAGGAAGGGCGGTGAGTGGTCTTAACTTGTTTTAAAGTTGGTTCGGGCATGAGTAGTGTGTGTGTAAAGTGTGCTTGGTAGGCCACTTCCTTATAACCCAAGTAGCTAATTTAGTCTTGTTTTCCTTAAATGCCAATGTGCTTAATGACTATGCTCTTGTACTTGTGATTATTTGGTGCATGTATATATATCATAATGTGGATATATGAGATGAGCATGAGTGTGGTTGATGATATGTGATTGATGATGATAATTGGCACTAAAATAATTACCGGTTGTAAATGATCGATCATTAGGATAGTGTGCACACAAATTGAGTCAAAACGTACGTGGCCTTGATGGCGTTAAGTCATCAAGGAGGAGTACGGTGATGTAACATTCCACCGGAAGCTTTTAATTATTTCTACGGGATGATGAGTGGAATCCCATCCGTAGGGCATGTGGTGATGAGTGGAATCCCGCACATGCAAGGTCCGGTGATGAGTGGAATCCCACCGAGGTAAAGTGTTGTTGAAGTTTAAATCCGCACAATCGGGGTAATTAAAGTGGCCAATTAAACTTATTCATGTACTGTGATAAATGATGGTGATGTATGGTTGTGGTATGTGGTGTTGTTGTATGTGGATTGATATTGATGTTTAAGCTTGTTAGGATTGAGAGACCATATATGCCACTTGAAAGACTAGCTAGGTCTACTCGATTTTATGCCTATGCTTGATGTATGTAAGACTAGGATTAACATGTTGAACCCTGCATTGTCGATGTTTTTCGTTTTAGAGCACCCTCACTAAGCTTATAGCTTACGCTCTCAATGTTCAACAATGCAGATCATTAGCGTGATGTTAGCTCGGAGCAAGGCAAGAAGGGCTTTCCAAGTTGTTGCTCAAGTATGGTAAATTTTGTAGTAGTTAAGCAATGTGGCAATAGGGTGTGTTTGTATGAGCCTTGTATGACTCTCCCAATTGATGTTGTTTTGGATTGATTATGGATTGTAAGCATGTAATACTTTGATGAATGTTGGTGTGTATGATGGCATGCTTTAGAAAGTCTAAGTTGCTATGTGTTGAGTGTAAACCTATTTTGATTGATTTGTGCCTCTTAAGACCATTTAAGCTTGTATGAATGCACAATATTGTCTAAATGGCCCAATAATTAGAATGCTATGTATGGTTGCTTAAATTCACGTATGAATGATTCCTTTGGCTTGAATGTGTGATTGCATGATGGTATATGCTTAGGTGAGTCGAGAAATGCATTTAGAGTCGTATTGAGGTCGTTTAAGTTGGATTTGGAGGAATTGCAGTGCAGGGCGTATCGATACACCTCAGGGCGTATCGATACGGACTTGCCCAAAAGCCAAAAATCTTGTCTGGCGTACCGATACCTTAAGGGTATCGATACCCTCCAAACTCACTGTAATTTGAAGAGTCGAGTGAGAGTAGAGCGTACCGATACAGGGATCCCGAGTATCGGTACGAGTCCACTCTGTTGACCAAGAAGGGTTGACCGAGAAGGGCGTATCGATACGCTCAATGGCTGTATCGATACGGACTTCTCGAGGTTGACTTCCTGGTTAGGGTATCGATACTGTCTGTCTTAAAAGCTTAAAAACGAACTGTTATGCATGGCCGTGGTTCGAATGTGTTTTCCTTGGTATTGTTTTCCGCTGTGTGAATCGCTTAGGACATAATGTTCATCTAGACAAGATTTAAAATAAGAAAAAAAATAGGGTTGCTAACCGAAGGGAACCTTAACGGGTTTCACTCGGTTTTCCCCGTGTGGCCCACTCAGACCGGTCATCCAGCCAGATCGGGGCGAGGGGGTTACATTAACCCTCAACCTAAAACCCTAAACTATTAAACCTTAAACTCTTAAACATATACCCTAAACCATATACCATTAAAAATAATTTCACCATCATCGATTCAATTCAATTCAATGAATTGTTGAATTCTCCTAAAAAATTCAATAATCAACAAATTGAAGAAGAAAAAGTGATGATCAAAGTCGGTACAAGTTCTTCATTATGTGATATCACAAAGATTAAAAAATATGGACTTGAGCTCTTTAAATATGACTCACTGTAAACGTCGGTGATACAGGTGGTTTAAAGGCTTTCAGCTTTTCGAAAATTCGATAAACGAATGCAAAAGCTAAAAACTGCAATGGTTTATTTACAGACAGCTTGAATTTTAATCAAGATGACATTAGAATTCAAAGGTCCGGATTGCATGATTCGACATTAGAAAACGAATTAGTGAAAGATAGTAATGCTATTGTACCATGTACGGAGCAAGTTGGTCTTTAGCCCAGCTGCAAAGCTCTTCCAAACTGAAAGCAGAGTTTGACTCTTTTAGTTTCCTTTTTCGTTCCGACTCCAGCACCACTATTGCAGATACAACTTCACCATAATCCTTGTCCGGTAAGCCAAACACACAGCATTCTGCAATATCAGGGTGCTGCATAAAAACGAAATCTTTAGTCTACTGAAGATTGTTTAACCATTTCCTCCTCTTTCGAGAGATCCTTTTGTTTCGATTTTCCACAAAAAGGGATATAGAGTGGACGAGTTTACATGTAAAAGAACCGATTCGATTTCTAGGGCAGACAATTTGTATCCACCAACCTTCATTATATTAGCACTTGTACCTGAAAATTACATATGAATATATGAAGGACATCATCTGAAAATGAAACTTGAAGCTAAACTGCTGGAGTTCAACCAAATAGAGAAAGCAAATGAACATATTTCATTATATTAGCATTACTATTTGCAGACAGCTTGGATTTTAATCAAGCGCAATGTTGAATATAAACCATTGCAGTTTTTGGCTTTTGCATTCATTTATCGAATTTTCGAGAAGCTGAAAGCCTTTGAACCACCTGTATCATCGACGTTTACAGTGAGTCATATTTAAAGAGCTCAAGACCATGTTTTTTTAATCTTTGTGATATCACATAATGAAGAACTTGTACCGACTTTGATCATCACTTTTTTTCTTCAAATTGTTGATTATTGAATTTTTTAGAAGAATTCAACAATTCATTGAATTGAATTGAATTGAATCGATGATGGTAAAATTATTTTTAATGGTATATGGTTTAGGGTATAGGTTTAAGAGTTTAAGGGTTTAAGGTTTAATAGTTTAGGGTTTTAGGTTGAGGGTTAAGGGTTAAATTATTTTTATAAAGAATAAGGTCAAATTAAAATAATATTTAAATAATGAGGGTTCAATAGAAATATGTGATGTACTAAATATATAGTTTACCCTTATTAAAAAATAAAATTTTAATATATATAAAAAATAATTTAAATGAATTTTTAAAAATAATTATTAATTGTATGATGGGTCCTTGAAATTTTAAATCTTTATTAATTAATTTAATGGTGTTCATCGATGTTCATCATTAGTGGTGTTCATCGGTGTTCGTCGCACGTGGTAGACTCATCCCTAATAATATCCAAAAGGATGAGTCTACCACGTGCGACGAACACTGATGAACACCACTAACGATGAACACCATTAAATTAATTAAAAAAGATTTAAAATTTCAAGGACCCATCATACAATTAATAATTATTTTTAAAAATTAAATTAAATTATTTTTTATATATATTAAAATTTTATTTTTTTAATAAGGGTAAATTGTATATTTAGTACCTCACTTATTTTTGTATTTCTATTGAACCCTCATTATTTAAATATTATTTCAATTTGACCATATTCTTTATAAAAAATAATTTAACCCTTAACCCTCAACCTAAAACCCTAAACTATTAAACCTTAAACTCTTAAACCTATACCCTAAACCATATACCATTAAAAATAATTTCACCATCATCGATTCAATTCGATTCAATGAATTGTTGAATTCTCCTAAAAAATTCAATTAAATTATTTTTTATATATATCAAAATTAATTAAACTCAAATCTCATAGAATTAACACTATCATCTTATTTAAGATGATACCGTATCTATAATCGATCCGTTCTTTTCGTTAACCACCATCTCTAGCATTGCATTAAAGCATTTTAACACATTCTCCTACAAAATTAGTACATTCTTTCGTTAAGTCGAGTTAGTGAAAAGCTCGATGCCACAAGAAGAGCTGATGTTGCAATGGTAGATGGTTTGAACTCTAGCAGCTCGATTTCTGTACCCCGAAAAACAGAGTTTTCAACATGGGTTTAAGCTCATTTCTCATAAAAGCCATGATTTATAATGTTTACCATTACGAGCTTGGAAGATTATACGTGTAGCTCTATCTTTCAATGCTTGTATCAACGATGGATCTTTTAGTCCGAACAAAGATACAAAGAAACCGATAAACGAGAAGGGCGTTATCGATCGCATACGCCAATCCAACGCATCGAGAATCAAAAGCTCCATTCGTTGTATCGCCGAGGCATCGAAGATCAACCCTTCTTCCCTCTGTTTCATTTGCATGAGCAGTAAACAAAACAATGCCAATGCCATAAAAAGAGTGGAAAACAATATTAATCCAACAAGACATGTTTTTTTACCTGGAAATTAGAGTAAGTAATTAATTCAACATCTTTTTTTAGATATATATATTACTTAATTGTGATGGTCTCTTCATCTCAAATAAGATAATAGTGTTAATTTTTGAAGATTTGAGTTTAATTAATTTTGATATATATAAAAAATAATTTAATTAAATTTTTTAGGAGAATTCAACAATTCATTGAATTGAATTGAATCGATGATTTTTAATGGTATATGGTTTAGGGTATATGTTTAAGAGTTTAAGGTTTAACAGTTTAGGGTTTTAGGTTGAGGGTTAAGGGTTAAATTATTTTTTATAAAGAATAGGGTCAAATTGAAATAATATTTAAATAATGAGGGTTCAATAAAAATACAAAAATAAGTGAGGTACTAAATATATAGTTTACCCTTATTAAAAAAATAAAATTTAATACTTTGTATGTTGGGTCCTTGAAATTTTTAAAAAATATAATTTAATTGAATTTTTAAAAATAATTATTAATTGTATGTTGGGTCCTTGAAATTTTAAATCTTTATTAATTAATTTAATGGTGTTCATCGGTGTTCATCGTTAGTGGTGTTCATCAATGTTCGTCGCCCGTTGTAGAATTTTCCTATCCAAAAACACATAGAGATATTAGTTTAACATGTTAAAATTAACAATTTTTTTCTAACCTGAAACCATTTAATACTTTGTCTAACTTTAATACAATTGTCCAATTATTAACCCGCACCGGTGATAATTACTTGAATTTAATTATCATTTAATCCTCGATAAATTAAGTGATTAATTAATTATCGGAAACTTTAAAATTAATTACCAAAAAATTGGGATGTTATAATAAAAAGGGGAGATTACCATAAAAATCTTACATTACCCAAGCAAGATATGGAAAAATAAACCCTATATTCACAAATTTTTATACTATTAGTGTTAAGAACATAAAATTATTTTAGAATGTAATATTACCGTCTAGAAATTTACATAATTTAAACAAAATATAATCGTAGTTTTAACCATACTATTTGCATTGTTACTAAAAGAATTATAGAATTTTATGAGACACGATAATAGGTTTTTAATAGATTTTTTACAAAATTTTTTAAATTATATACGAGTTTTAAATTTTAAGGGGCGGCTGCCTCTCTAGCCCCTCTCGATTTATCCCCTGATGAGATTCAGTTTTACTATCTCCTCGAGCTGCTTCACCAACTCCATTATTAAATATTTATAGACCTTGAAACTGTTTATAATTCTTTATTTTATGATCAAAGATATACAATTATTTCAAGCCAATCTAAGCGCAATAGAAATCAAGGATTTACCTTTCAATATGCAACTAGTCCAACACAACTCCTGGTTACAACTCACAACAAGTCAAGAAGCCTTTGCAAATGACAAGCTTCCAAAACATGCATTTAAAATACTCTGATTTGAATTTTACATTTTAGATTTTGAGTTTCGGTTGGAGCATTGGGGCAAGGACGTGGTTTGAATCCTAACGTTATAAACGAAGCAAGTTAGGCCGAGAGAATCAGCGCATGATGTATCTTTGTAGTACTCGATCCGAATTAATCAGCCAATTAAATTAGAATATACATGTGGTTATAAAAGCTCCCATTGTTGTCTACTCATTAAATTATATAGTTAATTAGAGTAAGTCTTGAAGCGAAAGCAAAAAGGCAGTGTGTACTGTGTAGTGTTTGTTCAGTCTTTATTAGGTTGCCAATGCCACGCTGTGTTGGGGGGTACTGATTAATGGAATTGGTTGGTTAGATGAAATTTATAATCCATATCGGTTTCTGAGATTGCATTCAACAACACATTACATACATTTACAGGTAAAACGTAACAAAACATAATGTATCTGAATGTAAGGATGAAGCAGGAAGCAATGCTGTTATGTTCCATTGTTGAACTAAAACAGACCTAATTAAATTCTCGTGTGGGTTCCTCTAACTAACCATTAATCTCTTTTCTTAATGTTCATCCCTTGCTGCACACAAAATCTCAAAGCTGCTTGAAATATTCAAGTTTGGTGGTTAGACTTAGAGGCATGGGACAGGACAAATTTCTCAAGTGGCTTTTGTTTCTTGTCAATGTTAGTTAATCTCAATTAATCTCCATCACAGTCACGGATGAGAAAAAATAATACTAATGACATTATAACTTTTTGTTTGTTCATGCATGGCAGCTTGAATTGTTTGTTTCTATCTGCAACTTCTTCTCCGTGTTTGAAAAAATGTCTGAATTTTCAACCCTGCTGGTCTCAGATTTGGTCCTCTTGTGTTCAGCCATTTTCTCCCACCCTCTCTACTTCTCCTACTTCATCTTCTTCTCCCCTTACTTGTTCAAGATTCTCTCTTTTCTTTTGCCTCTGTTTCTTACCACAACCCTTTCCGTTCTTTCATTCTTCACCCTCTCTCCCTGCTTTGCCGACATCCGATTACCGGAATCCAAGATAATAGCTTCCCTACTTACTACCTACCGAACACTCGTCGAAACGTTAAGGTCAGACGTCGACCACGACCCAAGTGACGGCTTTGGATTCTTGGAATTGCTCGAAGCTTACAAGATGGTGTTCGAAACGTCGAGTAGTCTTGAAATTAGAGTAAAAAACTACCCTCATGAGGACAAACAAGATCAGGCCTTTGGCAAGGATTTGGATGAAAAACCGGAACAATTTACGCGACCGGAAACGAATCAGGTCAAGGCTGTCGTGAAGATCTTTGAGGATTTCTTGCAAGAGAAGGAAGGGGTTGAAAACTATTCGTTGAAAAAGAGAGCGAGGGTAGAGTCCAAGGAAATGTGTAATAAGACAAGTGATCCAAAAGCAGTGACCAAAGCAATGGTGAATTCCCACAGATTGACTGAAAATGGTGGGGATTACAATTCCAGTGTCGGGAATTTGGGGTTGATGAGGAGAGAAAGGGAGTGGAAGAGAACATTGGCATGTAAACTATTCGAGGAGAGACGTGCAGACGATGCGGCGCATGGAGATGAAGGGATGGATTTGCTTTGGGAGGAATATGAAACCGAGTCCAATAAGGCACCACTCAAAAGTAGCTTGAAGAAAGGAGACGACGACTACAACGGTATCAGCGAGTATGACTACGACGATGAGTCGGTCGGTCACTTATGCTGCTTACAGGCTCTTAAATTGTCAGCTGGGAAGATGAATTTAGGAATGGGAAGGTCTAACATTGTTAAGATCTCTAAGGCCCTGAAAGGGTTTGGATGGTTGCACCATGTTAGCAACAGGCATGGCAAGAAAAGGTACCCACTGAATTAGAATTCCTTTTTTCTTCGAATAATTTATGTTTTGGTGAGTGAGACCAACACCATTTGCTGCTGCTGGAATTACCAACTTTGCCGATTTCGATTCTGCAGTGTTACATTTCCTGCTGGGAATCCAAGACAGGGCTTTTGATAAAACAATTTAACAAGTCTGCAGCTTAAATTTTGATTTCTGTGTATCCGAAGATATGTGTTTCAATAAAGCATCAACCAAAGAAATGAAATCCATGGAATGCTCAAAGTATAGTAATGTGTTTTTATTTCCTGTATCTCAACAGCTTCAAGTATCGAACAACAAACGGAAATGGAGAGAATTGGGATATTTGAATCAAGAGTTAATTTTGGTGGCCAAAACAAGTGCAAGGACAATGGCTGAGATTTTCATCAGATTCACTTATTTGTACATATGCCCAAGATTTAGCTTCAGTTTAACAAAGTTATGGCACTACTTTCCTATGAAGTTTTGTCTTGTCGCCATTGTTGGTTTTAAAATGAATTACTCATTCTTCAACTAATGACCATAACATTATGTACGCTTTTGTTTCTGAAAATGTTTACCCTTTTCTCATTTTTTGCCTAATTTTCTCCTTTGATTCTGTTCTTTTCTCCAGATCTTTACTGAATTTTTAGGGTAAAGTTCATAAATATCACTAAACTATGCCTTAATTTTTATTTTCACCATCAAAGTTTTAATTGTTACATAATGGTCACTACACTATCAGTTTTATTATAAAATGGTCACTGAGCTCTAACTGCCGTTAATGGTATGACATGGCAGTTTGGGTAAAACTCTTTAATAGCACAATTAGTCATCCATATTTATATATTCAATTAATTTGGTTTTAATTCGAAAATTTTAATAAATTTAATCTCATTATTTACAAATTCTATCAGTTTAGTCCTATTTTTATTAGAAATAATTTATATTAAAATATTAATATTATATTTTAAATATATTAATAATATATATTTCTAATAAATTATTTCTAGTAAAAATATGAGTAAATTGGTTAAATTTGTAAATAATGAGCATAAATTTAATTGAATATATTAATATAAAAGATTAATTGTGCTATTAAATAATTTTACTCAAATTGTCCTGTCACCCCACTTAATTGATAGTTTAATGGTCATTTTGTAATAATTAAAAGTTTGATGATCAAATGAACACTTAGATATAATTTAGTGATCATTTATGAACATTATTTTTTTTTTATAATTGAAATCAATCAAGCAAGCGAAAGGATTTTTGTTCGTTGTAATGAATAAACGTGCTTGTTCTTGTGTTCTATAATTCTATTTACATAATCAAATATTCCATATATCCCATTAATTTTGTCACTTATTAAATTTTTAAAAATAAATTAATTTAAAAAATGACAAAAAGTTAATAAAGGATAAATTTAATGAGAAACAATCAAATAATAAGATACTTGTGCAATTAAATTTAGATTTATTTATTGATTTTGTCCGTTTGAAGGCAAACGACCGTGGCCAAAAGTCAAAAAAATGTGGCTGTATAAAACTTATGTAATTATCTCCACAAGTCGATTAAATGTGATATAGGACTAATGTAACTATCCCTACAAATCGACTGAATGGTTGTGATTCTGAGTTTCGATTTTTTCGAATTTCGACATACACAAACATCTCATTTTTATTAATCGTAACTAATTTAAGTTACGAATCTATCTTAAAGCTCTAGACCGAATAAAGATTGTTTTGTTCCAACCAAATCTGCAAATATATATATATATATATATATTTTATATATTAATTATATTAATAACATGTTAAATATATATATTGTAAAATTTAAATAGTGTAATAGAAATAGTTCTATGAATTTTCATGCAAATATTTTTAATTTGACGTTAAAAGTTTAACTTGTTAAAAATAAAATATACCACAAAAATAATTTAGTGAAATATGCATTTAGGTAATCTTATATCTCTTCAACAAAACATTGTAATCTTATACTCCTGCCAAACAAATCAAACAAGGTTGTGTAACATTCCCAGTAATATATCAGGTAATGTTACATTTCGAGAATTTTTTTCCAAATATAATCATACATTTTGTAAACTCAGAAATTAAAAAGGAAAAACAATCCTAACTTAAGGATTTTGATTGTGTTTTAGAGCTCATTTGGTGAGTATTATGAGTTGCTGCAAGTACGTACATCATATTGTGTTATTAATTTATTTAATTGTTAAAGAATAATTAATGAACTATTTAATTATTATAAAATAATAATTAATAATTTCATTATCAAAAGAGGGAATAAATAAAAGAAAGCAGTTATAATAGGGTCTTCAGGCCGAGAAAAACAAAAGAATGCCAATTACTCGGACATGAGTCAGTCCTAATAACTTTAGAAATCTCAATAAGGAGCTGATAGAATCACGAAACATATCATCAGTGTTCAAAGAGAAGTAGATTTGCGTCTTTGCCGCGTTAACTCTATGCCCAGAAAACATGCCAAAATTACTAAGCAGATTGGGGATAAGAGATGTTTGTTCAGGGTCAGCCTTGACATAAAGAATGAGGTGATTCGCAAAGAAAATATGAGAGAGCGACATACCATGCCTAGCTAGATAAAAAGTCTTCCATTTGCCCAGTGAAACAACATTTCAGATACTATGTCCAAGATGCTCCATGACAATAACAAACAAGTAGAGCGAGAGAAGGTCACACTATTTTCAGGCCGAAATGAATGTAAAAGACCACCGTTTCACTGTACCTACATGGTCGATGTTGTGAGGCAAGTCATAATAACATGAGATAAGGCATCTGGTATTCCTGCATCCTGAAGAGAAATTCGAATAAAATCTCACTTAAGTCTATCGAAAACTTACTCTAAATCAACTTTAATTACCATTTACCGCTGTTTAGATCTTTCCTACGCATAGAGTAAACAATCTCCTGATTCAAGATGATATTCTCCATGATGAACCTCCCAGAGATGAAGTTGGTCTGTGCCGGATGAATAAGATTGTGCATGACATGTTTAAGCCTATGAAGAATTACTCTCGTGATGAGTTTGTAAAGAACCGAGCAGAGGCCGGAAATCAACAAAAATGAACTAAGCATTATTAAAGACTTTGAAAGTTATTTAGACCTTAAACTAATGTAAGTGGAATGCATCATGCGTTGTCCACCGTTAGATCCCACTAAAATCTAAAATATCAAATCCCAACCATTCAAATAAATGGATAAATGCATCTGGAAGATTAAAATTTTTTTACCGGATAAAATTCGTCTGACTCTTTTCGGTGCCTCTATATATGCCCTAACACAAAATACACTACAAAATTAAATTCTAAACCCTAACCTTAAATTCTAAATCCTAAATCTTATATCCTAAAAAAAATACACTCTACCCTAAATTCTCTAAACCTTAACCACAACCTCTAACCTAAAACTCTAAACCTTAAGCCTTAAAGTTAATTTAGAGCATTGGGTATATATAAAGACACCAAAAAGGTAGAGGATTTCCATTTTTTCCCACCGAAATGATCAAGAACCATTGCCATTTTCTTCGCCTCCATAACCGAGACTACTCAAACCTTCTAAGAGGAGAATCTTTGAAAATCTGAAACTATTCCTTTCAAATTGAGACACGTTTGAGTAAATCCATTAGTTAAGCATTGAATTGGAGGCAAAACCTAACTCAAGTTACGAGTAAATCCATTAGGCTACTCATTATGCATCCAAGTATTACTGTGCACCCAAATATTATATGTATCGAAATACCAATATGCAGTAATACTAAGATATACCATTCATATCATGTACTAAGATCTTAATTTTTTTTTTATTATATGTGAACTTGTTTTATAGTTTATGTTCGGGGTGCGAGGTTGACTCTCCTAACAATGTCGTCTCTAAAGTTTAAATTCACGTCCTCTTTTTGAAAGTGCAATGTGTCTTACCAATGTACCCATCACTTGTTGGTTACTAAGATCTTAATTTTATGCATCATGATCTCATAAAATTATACCAAAATAAATTAATTTAAAAATTATTTGGTAATTTTTGTGTAAAAAAATATTTGGTCATCTAAAAAAAATCACTCATCATGGTATATATATTATTGTTTTTTTTTTTACAAATCCTAATTATAATCTTAATTTTACTTAGAGGGAAAAGGAATAGGGACTCTAAGGGAAGGAAGAGGATGCTCCTAGTGAGTCTAAAACTCGTGACTTAAGAGAATATGAAGAAACAAAAATGAGTAATTTAGTCAACCGGCTAAATACGCTTGATCGGCATATATTATGGTTATTTATCACGTGTGTCATGATTCTAAGATAGAAGGCCATAAATCATGCAATCATATACAATATAAGTATATAACTCAAGTCATGTATAGCATATCAAGGTGTAGCCATTTTTTCTTTATCCTCAATCATGATTATGTGATATATAATATAATTATTTAAATTCAACACATATATTCATAAAATTCACACGATGAGAGCATACATCTCATATCAATGCTATATGACATCTTAACATGAGTCTTAACATATTCATAAAATCGCTCGTCATTACTTGTTTTTTGGTTGAGAAATTGTTTTTTTGTTTTTGAAGTAGGCATATATTATATTGTGATAGAACCGAAGCATTATTGTTGAGAACGAATGTCAATCTCCTGAAGAAGCCGACAATGTGGATTGAGAGAGGGGAAAAAACAAAGTTAATAAAGGTAGCAATGGAGCTACATGCTTATCAATGCGTTGGGACGTTGTTGGGGTTGATTGAAAGGAGATACAAGATTAATCTCATACACTCAAATTATTTAAATATTCAAGATTTTTCTTTTTTGTGGATGATATCAAGTAAGAAAGAGCACATGCTGAATTGTGAGGCATTTCGTGAATCATAATCTAAAAGCATGTGCATATATAACATGTGGAACCTAACATGGGCCTACAGTGAAAAATAAAATATTATTCACTCGAGCAGATTCCGATTTAAGCATATACGTATACAAAGTATATATATTATAAAAAATTGAAAAATATATAAATAAATATTTTTATCTAATTATATCGTCATTTAATCACACCAGTATATATATATATATATAGTAATCTAGAAAGATATTAAATTAATAGGGTTTGGCCCTTTGCCTTTGCCTTCCAATTCATGAAGAGGCAACTTAGCATAGCCTTTGGTCTCATTCAGGGCCCCACAATCATTCATTCGGCTACGTGTCACCTCATCCCGACCAAGCAATAAAAGAATCTACTTGAAAATACAAAAGAAAGTCTGATTAAATCAAATGAAATCACATCCACCCACTTCACCACCTGATGTAAAGGAATAAACCCTTGGATATCATTGCATATGCTCCTCCCATTGAAAACCATTTTTTCACTTTTGGGTAAACTATACCATTGACCACCGAACAAATTGGGGATTCCTATTTTGACCACCGAACTAACGAACTCGTCAATCAGACCACCGAACTTATTAAATTAACCTATTTTGACCACTGCCGTTAAAAAAATAACGGACGGCTAACAGAGTGATGACGTGGCAGTTAAAGAACTTTTATAAAATTACACATTTAATCCTTTCTATTTGTACATTTTTTCAATTTAGTCCTAATTTTAAATTAATAAAATAAATTAATTATTTAATTAAGTGATGACACGTGTCAACACCTTATTGGATGACTTTAATTATTTATATTTTAATTTTTTTTCTTCGTCCAATCAAGTGGTGACACGTGTCACCACTTGGTTTAAAGAAAATGACGCAAATTAGGGTGAATGGGGATGGGGTGGTTTGAACCTGGGACCTATGGGTTTTTAACCCACACCCTTACCACTGCACCAAGCCTCCTTCTATGACATGAATTGCTCCATTTAATATATAAGTTATAATGCAGTATATGTTAGTGAATAAAGTAAAAATGGTTGAAAGGAGATTCGAACCTATACCACTTGAGATGTGTATAATCACACAAACATTCGATATAAAGAAAAGAAATTCCATTAAAATATTCATATATTTTTTCTTTTTCATATTTAAATTAAATTAAATATTTGATTTAAATATTTTAAATCGAATATTTTAGAAATATTTTCTTCTTTTTCATACTTTAAATATTCGAATTAATTTAAATACTTTAAATTTTTGATTTAAAATATTCAAATATTTTTTAAACGGGAAAAACAAAATGTGTATTAAATCGAATATTTATTAAAATCGAATATTTGTATTAAAATTTGTAATAAAATTTATTAAACATTTTAATAAATATTTTTTAAATTGGAAAAGCAAAATTTGTATTAAATCGAATATTTTAAAGTATTTAAATTAAATCGAATATTTAAAGTATGAAAAAGAAAAAAATATTTTTAAAATATTCGATTTAAAATATTTAAATCAAGTATTCGAATTAATTTAAATATGAAAAAGAAAAATATTCGAATATTTTAAATCGAATGTTTGTGTGATTATACACATCTCAAGTGGTATAGGTTCGAATCCCCTTTCAACCATTTTTACTTTATTCACTAACATATACTGCATTATAACTTATATATTAAATGGAGCAATTCATGTCATAGAAGGAGGCTTGGTGTAGTGGTAAGGGTGTGGGTTTAAAACCCATAGGTCCCAGGTTTGAACCACCCCATCCCCATTCACCCTAATTTGCATCATTTTCTTTAAACCAAGTGGTGACACGTGTCACCACTTGATTGGACGAAGAAAAAAAATTAAAAATTAAAATATAAATAATTAAAGTCATCCAATAAGGTGTTGACACGTGTCACCACTTAATTAAATAATTAATTTATTTTATTAATTTAAAATTAGGACTAAATTGAAAAAATGTGCAAATAGCAAGGATTAAATGTGTAATTTTATAAAAGTTCTTTAACTGCCACGTCATCACTCTGTTAGCCGTCTGTTATTTTTTTAACGGCAGTGGTCAAAATAGGTTAATTTAATAAGTTCGGTGGTCTGATTGACGAGTTCGTTAGTTCGGTGGTCAAAATAAGAATCCCCAATTTGTTCGGTGGTCAATGGTATAGTTTACCCTTCACTTTTTTACGAGTTGAAATTATCTAAAATATTTTTTTATTTTTTTATACCTACACGGAGTCAAAAATAATTTTGACCCGTCACTGCTTGCACATGAATGTTTTATTTAAAAAAAAAATAATTTCATGACTCTTATTACTGATTTCCTCAATTTTTGTTATTGCTAATTTCATTTTGAACATTTGGAAATATTTATAGCATTTCGACATTTGCTGTTTTACTCCATTAGTTTATTATTTCTTTTTTTTAAAAAAGAATTAGATCGTTATCGAGAATTGTAACAAAGTGGGAGGATAGTCGGGATTGTTTCATATACTTTAACTCCAAGCTCATATGGATGTTGAAATCATCCCGATATAATATTATATTAAAAATCCCTCCTTATTGTCACATGCTGTTCCATTTATTTCTTTTACTAATTATTTTAATTTTAATATAATAAAATATGATTTAATTATAAACATTATTTTGATATATATTTCTTTTTTCGTATGTTAAGTATAAATATTTTGAAGTGCGTAATATATTCACATGTATAATTTTATTGTATATATTGGTATAAAAGTTGTTACATGTCGATTTGGTGTAAAATCCATAGGACGACTCTAACATTTTTTCCCATCTCTAATCATATCAACACGTAGACATCTACTATGCATGTCCATAGCATAATTATTAAATTTTGAATTAATAGGTCGAAATTGGTATTTAATGCCAGAATTAGTGGTTAGATTAATAAAAATCTAGTTGAAATTGTAATTTTTTTATGAAGTAAAGAAAAAACATAAATCATCCAACGATCAAACGGATCTTTGGATGATACTATCATAAAGACAAATATTTTTTTTAGTAGTAGCTACAAGCTAAAAAGAGGGAAGGGGAAAATGGTTCATATTAGATATTGAACTTATTACCTAAAGAAAGGAGGGGATGTTAACGAATGTTTAACTACTTACTCTAACATTTATTGACATAAAGATAAATATCTAAAAGAAAAATTATATCACGCTTGACAAGCACCACTAACGATAAGCACTGATGAACATCATTAATTCAATTTATAAAGATTAAAAATTTAAAAGACTTATCGTATAATTATAAATTATTTAAAAATAAAAGGTCAAATTAATTAAAATATATCATTTTATTTTAAATTTTCTTCTAAACATAAATCAAAATACCTATTTACCCTAAATTACAAAACCCCACTTTTTGTTCATTTAAAATTCAAACCGCCGCCGTCACCTCCTTCTGTTGTTGTCGTTGTTGCTTCCAGTATGACCGTCGTTCCTCATCGATGAACAACATTTAAATAACGTAAAAGAATTTTAAAACCCTAATCGGTTAGGATTTTAAGTCATCCGCAGCATCATTACGACCTTGCTCACGTTCAAGTCCTCGTTTTGCCCTGCAACTATACCTTATGTAATATTATTGTATTTGTCGTCATTGGAAATATTCCCTGCAAATATACCATTATTTTATTTTAAGTCATCCTCGTTTTGCCCTGCAAATATATCTTATGATGACGGTGGCGACAGTAACAACAGCAACGACGGTGGTGACAGTAATGGCAGCAACGACGGCGGCGATAGCAACGGCATCAATAATAGCAACGACGACGGTGGCTTGCATTTCAAATGAACAAAAATTAAGATTTTGTAATTTAGGGATAGATAACTATTTTGATCTATATTTAAAAAGAAATTAAAAATAAAATAATACATTTTAATTAATTTATCTTTTGATTTTTAAATAATTTATAATTATAAGTGAGTTTTTTGTTATGAATATTTATCTATGTGGATGTCTATCATGATTAGAACTTTATCAAATGAGTTTGATTTATTTATTATTAGGAATATTATTTATATGAATTAGAGTTTAATGTATTATATACTTCTTATGCCTATAAATAGATGATTCATTGAAGGCATTGTATACAAGTCTATATTTTGAGAATAATACAAATCTTCCTCTTTCTCTCATCTCTTTGTTCTTCTTGTTCTTCTTCTTATTCTTCTTTATTTTATTCACAACACGTTATCAGCACGAGACTCTAATCAACTGAGGTCTTCATCGTTCGAATCCAAAAAGAAGTTATTGGAAAGAATTCGATTCTAAGATTAACTGAAGATAAGTTCTTTCTCCCTATATATATTCTCTTATTAATTAGCTATGTTATGATCTTTTATTAGTATTATAATATCAAAATTCATGTGGCGACCAGAAGAAGTGGAGACGATTGCGCATGCCATTGTTTAAGTTCGCTTTCCTTTCATTATGCTCGCAACGATTCCCTCGTTTAGATACTTCCAGGTGAAGTCAATATTGCTAACATAGGTAAAACCAAGATGGCGTCGTAAGTGAATCAAAATTCCTTTTTTTATTTTATTTTTGCTTAACTTTTACAATTGCTTACAAGGTATATTTACCAAATTAATTGTTTAAATACTCTAAAAAGTTAACTATCAAATTGTACTGTTAAATCTTTGTTTGGGTATAAATTTATATATACAGGTCTATAAGATGAATAAATAAACACAAAAAAATACGGCTAAGATAAAAACCAAACTCTAAATTGCTAAGTTGTTATAGCTTGTATGCGTTTGTAATTTGTAAGCGCATGTGCGCCAAATAAAAGGAGGATAATGACATAATGAGTTTTCATGTTTTAAATTTCATTCAGTTTTGGCCTTTCTTGTTTTCTTAAATTTAATATTGACCCCAAACAGCTTCTGTTTTTATAAGCTAATACAAACTTATTGATGTTAACTATTGATATTTGTTTATGTTATTATATTGTTGAAAGATATATTTTTAACAATGCTTTGAGTTTTGCATGCCTTGAAAAGAAACATGACATAAAGAGATTGTGAAAAGCTTCTTGGTCATTTGCTATGTCTCCATTGTGCTCGGGAGGAAAATTAGCATCGGTAAATTTTATTCCTATTTTATTTTTATTCTTTATATTATTATTTTAAAGTGCGATAAATCATGATGATTTTGAATTTACAAGAAGATTATTATAAAGTCTATATTTGCTCGAAAGCAATATTTCTTCTTCGTTGAAAAACTTGACCATAGACTTCTCCCAATTTCAAGTTACGAAAATTCTTCTTGATCCAAAAAGTTTTATGGGAGGCATTCCTTGAAGTGAATGCAAAGAATGATGTTTATTTCATGCGATTATCAATGATGGGGCATTCCCTGAAGTGAATGCAAGCATGATGTTTATTCCATGCAATTATCAATGATGGGGCATTCCTTGAGTAAATGCAAGCATGATGTTTATTCCATCCGATTATTGGATCTGTTTCATTCCCTGAAGTGAATGCAAACATGGTAAATCATTATTCAATTAGAGACATAATTTCGATATAATCCAATAATTGGCTGGACATCCCGTTCTGCGAGGCTACTGGTCTCAAAGAAGGTTTTTAAAGGACCTTGTGGAAAGGTTTAACAATGTCGCGTACGAGGATTAAATCTTTGTTCTCTGTGATAAGGATATGTGAAAAAGGTTTTAAAGGCCCACTGGCTCTACTCCATTCCCTGAAGTGAATGTGAGATTATATTATGGAAGGAATAAAAAATCACATTAAAAGTTGTGGTCATGGTCGAGGCTATGAATATACACATGAAAAATATAGTCGTTTTAAGAATACTTCTACCCGCTGGTAGCAAAGTTATAAGGATGTCAAGAGTGATAAAGATCATTCTAAGGAAGTGAAATTCTTTTACCAATGTAATGTTATAAACCATTGGTTTCGTACTTGTCAAACGTCAAAGTATTATGGATTTTATCCATAATCATGAATGATAAATGAAATAAAATATAAACAAAATTTGTTTATGGCGAAAATAATTATGGCGTTATTGGTCCAACTCAATTGGATATTGTTAATTTTCTCATAACCCTTGAAGGGAATAATTTACCATTTATTTTATTTCCCTTATAACCTCTAACAGAAATAATTGGTTTTTATTTATTTATTTTATGTTAATTCGTTTTATTTATTATTTATTTATATTAGTTTGCTTTATGTTTATTTATTATTTGAAGAATATGATTACTTCCGGAATAAAATATACAATGAATTGTGGCTATTTATGCCTAGCAGATAATGCAAGTACTCATATTATACTTAACCATAAGAAATATTTTTCCCATTTAAATGCAAGGGGAAATATGAGTAGTATTTCTCAAAGTACTAAAATATCAATACTTCGAAAGAGCACTTGAAAGTTTATCTCTGATAGATAATCGACTTGATATGATGTGCTATATTTTATATTTTTCATTCCTCGAAGTGAATGATACAAAGTACATATTTTCATTACCCGAAGTAAATGAAATAAATCACATTTTGAAAGGTGAACAATTATGCATTTCTCGATTAAAATGCAAGGGAATAATGTGAGTACTATATCCGGAAGTACTAATATCACAAAAGGCTCTGGTTGAGCAAATATGTTATTGTCAAATGGAACTTTATTCCATATTCACAGTGCGTTATACTCGTCAAAGTCATAAAGAGAGCAATATGAGTTCGCAAACTATCCCTTTGGAAATTATAGATAACATATGTTATCAATTGTCATTTGAAATAAGCCAATATGGATATAAGTTCTGGTAGCCAAAAAGTCAGTTGAAAGCTCTAGAAGAGCTATATATTGCTATCAAAAGATAATTTCAATTGAAAGCTCTGAAAGAGCTAAATATATTCCTATTTAAAGGAACAATTTTGATGGTTGTACTAGACATGTACGAGTGAGATTGAATTACATGTTATGGTAAACAAGAAGTTTACAAATTCAGAGATATATACACATATATATAGTTGGCATGATCGGTTAGACCATCATGATCAATAATGGTGCATAAATTATTGAAATTTACATGCACATGTATTAAAAGAACCTGTAGTTCTTGTGGTGCTTAATCTCAAAGGAATGGATTAAATTCCACTTATTAAAGAATGTGAAGTTCTTGTGTTGCTTAAAGGAATTGATTAAATTCCACTTACTAAAAGAACCTAAAGTTCTTGTGTTGTTTGTTCTCAAAGGATATAAATGATCCCACTTACCAAAAGAATTAGAACTTAAAGTTCTTGTACTGAAGTTGAGACTGTATGTCTTGCATATCTGAACGAAATATGGGCCCATATATCCACAAATGTGGAAAGTTTTATATGATTTTAGTAGATGCATCTACATTGTTTTATCGACTTACAACCAGAAGTTTGTGAGATTGATTCTAAAAAGATTCAGATTATGCAATTAGACTATTCGTCTTGAAAAGCTAGTGGGTTTATATTTTAGGCTATATCGGTTGTTACAAAGCCTATTGATTATGAAAAATACGGTTTAGCAAATTTTTAATTGGATGTCTCCTATTTAATAGCTAAACCGTGAGAACAAAACATTTAATATTTATATGGTATTTCCATATAGCAACACTTATACGCATCAAGCCAACGAGTTATAATAAACTCCCCATTATGATTTGACTTTTGGTCAAAAGTCATATTTCCCATTTTTTGAATCTTTGAATGTGCAATATATAGTTGAATTGCTCCATCATAACGCACAAAATGGGCAAGTAAAAAGGGTTGAGAATATATATTGAGTACGAGTCTTCTTTTATGTTTAAATTCTTAAACATTAATTGGAGAATCATTTATGACATGATTTTTCTCAACATCAAGGGGAGATAATAATCAGCTGGATAGAGGAAAATGAATTATCATTATCTAGATCCTCGTATATGAACTAGAAGTTCATAAGATAATTCATGTTATTACATGTCAACTGTCAGACATATTTACTGACCCAATGAGAGTAATTAAATCTCATATACCAGCTGGAATGATGTAAGTTTAAATTACATGTTAGAGCGAGAGAATGTAAATCATGCCTGAAGCATGATAGTTGAAATGGTTCCAATGATTAAAATTCTCGTAAATAGAAAGTAATATGAGATGGTCATATATTGGAGGCGGGTGCTCCTGAAGAGACCCAAGACATAACAAATAATAAAACTCTATAAGAGTTTCAGGTACCTGAAATAAAGATTGAAATCTTTAAGAGATCTCGATGAGTTATGTCATTACGAGAATGGAACCAGAAAATTGGAAAGTTGTCGACAACGATTTTACAAACAATTTTACATAAAATACTTCTATAGAAGTAAAGAAAGAAATCGAGGATCTTGTATAAAATCTATTCGGAAGTATAGATATTGAATTGGCCAATGTTGAAAGACGCTTTGAACTTCTAAAATAGAAGTATTTGGACCAGCAGTCCAAACACCTAAAGGTGTAATGCAAGTGAGGCACAAGTAAGTAGTCGTAAATACGACTTGAACTGTGATTTATGAAAAGTTTTAATTACTTCATGGTGGATGCAATTACTTTGGCAGTTTTGAAAATTTTACATGCGTCTAATTATTTGTTGATCCATATGTATCCTTGAAGGATCTAAAATGCTATAAGCATTTGGAAATTTCTGAGGAAATTTATTTAGACATGTCTCATGAATATTTTTGGCGCATTTGGTATAATCGCCTTAGTGAATACTAATTGAGAAAAATACTATAAGAATGATTAGATTCCTTATGTATTTTATAAAGGAGTTTGGATCAAGATCCATTATGATAATTTTAGAACTCCTAAAGAGATTCAAATTGGAAACTCATGAAGTACTTTCAATACAAGTACTTGAATCTTGACATCAAGTTTATCTCGACCTGAAGATCGAGCATTTTTATATATTTCTTTTGTCTATGAATAGACATAAGCTGAAAGAATCTTAAAGAAGATTCAATATGAATAGAGCATATCTATTGAGTATCTCAATAGTTGTAAGATTGTTGGATGTGAATAAAGATAATTATATATTTTATTGGTCTTGAAGCACTATATATTAGTTGGTCAAGAAATATCTATTAATATACAAAGATCATTACATTTAGATCTTCAAACATTCGTTGATGTCTCCTCAAATGTCGTAGAAATAATTGTTATGCATGAGGCAAGCCAAAAAAATGTGTTTGGCTAAGACTATTGACCCAACATATCCAAAAAATATGTGGATTTACTTTTACAAGATATGATATAAGCTATCTTGTGTGAAGATAAGGCAAGATGTATATCTCAGTTTGAAAGTGGATACATCATGGAACATATTACTCCAAAGTTTCATCCCTCACGATCTTTAGAAAAATGATATTCAAGATTAAGTTATGAAGATTCAAAGATCTTCTGTGATGTTTGCATGAGGGGGAGTAAATACACGTTGCACTCTTTTTTCCTTAACCGAGGTTTTGTCCCAATGGGTTTTCCTGGTAAGGTTTTTAATGAGGCAACATGTTATGCGTATCAAAAATGTGTGTACTCTTTTTCCTCCACTAAAGAATTTTTTTTCCCACTGGGTTTTTATCTTAGTAAGGTTTTTAACGAGGCACATTATCTTCATAGACATCCAAGGGGGAGTGTTATGAATATTTATCTATGTGGATGTCTATCATGATTAGAACTTTATCAAATGAGTTTGATTTATTTATTGTTAGGAATATTATCTCTATGAATTAGAGTTTAATGTATTATGTACTTCTTATGCCTATAAATAGATGATTCATTGAAGGCATTGTATACAAGTCTATATTTTGAGAATAATACAAATCTCTCTCTTTCTCTCATCTCTTTGTTCTTCTTGTTCTTCTTCTTGTTCTTTATTTTATTCACAATATTTTTTAAATTTTTAATTTTTATAAATATAATTAATGGTGTTCATTATTAATAGTGCTCATCGGTAGTCGTCGAGCGTGACAGAGCCATCCTATCTAAAATTACTAATGGCGGTGACTTAAATAACATGCACTCTAAACTATATATCCATTGCGGCTAACTTAACCATTCCATCAACAAATCGATTTTTTTTTCTCCGACTATATGCGCAAATTTTACTTCCCACTTTCTAGTGAGCAATATCCCAATATTGTAAATAAATGGAAAAACTACACTAGTGGTCCCCTAACTATGCCTGTCTTCCTACTTTGGTCCCAAAACTATGTTTTTCGGCAAAAGAGTCCCTTCCGTTATATAGTTCTCATGTTTTGGTCTCCGACTTTAAATAACTAACGGTTTTGCTGACGTGACATTTTTTAATATTTTTTAAGGCTGGCGTGGCATTTTTTAATATTTTTTTAATCATTTCTCTCTCCTCTTATATATTATTTTTATTTAATTTTATTCACCCAATCATGTTGTGACACGTGTCACTACACTATTAGGTGAAATCCCCCCCCCAAAAAAAAATCCTCAAAATTAAACTTGGTGCCGCAAGGATTCGAACCCAGGACCACCAGCACACCAAGTATGCGCTTAAACCAACTAAGCTAGGCTGGATACTTGATCCAAATCTACTAACACTTATATTTAAGCTGTACAAATTAACCCAAAAAGACCTAAAAACATAATTGGTGCCGCTGAGAATCAAACCCAGGACCACCAGTGCATAAGGCATGCGCGTGAACCAACTATGCTAAGCTGGTTACCTGATTCAAATCTACTAACATTTATATTTAAGCTGTACAAATTAACCAAAAAAATATTTTTAAATTAGAAACAACACATTCGAACGCAATAGCTTATTGATTTTTTTAAAAAATATTTAACCACCAAGTTAAACTAATAAATTGTGTTATTTTTAAATTAAATATATTTAACTAAATTATGTTTAAAATTAAAAAATCAAACTAATTTTTTTACTTTTATTGATAATAACAAAACTAATTAAATATTTATTTATTATTATAAAATTATTATAAATTAATATTTATTAATAATATAAATTATTCAAACACTTTTATACAATAAGTTAATACGATCCGCTAGTCAAATCAACGAATGCAATCATTTATCAGCTAATGTAATACGCTATTCGCTATTAGCTATCCGCTAATCGTTAAACATGTACTAACTATATTTCATGTAGTTATCCATCTAAACTCCTACTGCAAAGATCAAATGCGCAGCCTGATCTGATGCAAAAACAGCAATTTTATTGGAATATTCGACGTAAAATTCTCCCATAAATATAATTTATTATTTTTCCCCAAATAAAATAATGCTGGTTTCCTTTATAAGTTTCTCGCATATACCTATGTTCTTCTCCGTCTCTCTATTTAGCTCAAACTAATCCAAATCAAAACCCCTTCAAACGCAATCCAACGAAACCAGCCTTTATGCGTTAATGGCTACCTCTCACAGAAGAATTAAACGAGTTACTGACCCGCTCGACGACCGAGTCAAGGCTCGACTCGTCGGCGCCAGTTACGAAAGCAGTGGAAGCGAACACTCTGCCGCCGCCGTTGTCGTCGAAGACGATTCGCCTTGCCTCTCGGAGCTCGTTCACGGTTTTCTGGAAGACCAACACGATGCTGCAGGAAAAACGGGTTACAACTCAGACTCAGACCGAGTCGACTCAAGCCTTGACATTACCGATTCGCTCCAGATCATCATCAAGTCAACATCTCTTAGCAAAATGGATTCTTACAGGAATCTGCTTATGGCTCATGTTTTGAGAGCGATGGAAATGCTTTCATTTTTCAAAACGGACAAAGCTATTTTCAGGCGTAAGGTAATGGCTTATCTTCGCGAGGTAGGCCACAATGCGGCGATCTGCAAGACCAATTGGAGCTCGTCGGGAGGTCTAACTGCCGGAAACTACGAGTTCATCGACGTGGTGCAATCGGAATCACCAACGGGGCAAATCCGGTACTTCGTCGACCTCGATTTCGCCTCCGAGTTCGAGATCGCGAGGCCGACGGGCGAGTACTCGAGGCTATTACAACATTTACCTAGGGTTTTCGTGGGGAAAAACGAGGAATTGAAAAAGATGGTCAAGATCATGAGTGAGTCGGTAAAAAGATCGTTGAAGAGCAAAGAACTAACTCTCCCTCCTTGGAGAAAAAACCGTTACATGCAGAATAAATGGTTTGGTCCGTACCGTCGAACGACGAACCAAATCCCGGCGAACGACAGCCCATCGACGATCCACCCCGTCAACATCGTCCAATGCCGTTACGTGGGCTTCGATGCTGTGAACGGCCGTTTGTTTGTCCGGACGAGATGAAATGTCTTTGAGAAATAAAACAAACAGGAACAGGAATAGATAATAATGCGGGGAATATTTGTATTTTTTTATGAAAAAATATTATCACATACTTCATTAAACATTTCTCTAAGTTTAAATAGAGAGATTAATACAAAAGACTTAAAGAAACGCCAACGGCAAAGCCGTTACAACATACAAGCCAAACTCACAAATTCATCAAATCCGCATTAAGCTGATGAAGCACTTTCGAAAGCAGCGCCTCAAAAAAACCATTCCCTCATAGATTTGCCACGAACAAAACTCGATATATCATCGGCCACTTTATTCGTTTCACGGTACACATGACTCATGAGAAACGAGTAAAAATCTCCTGCCCCCTAACTATGCCTCCTTCTATGCCCCTGCCTAAAAATACTTAAAAATTAAATCTTGCCCTATAACCCTAATTTTTATATCATAAACTCCAAACCTTAAACCCTAAAAAATATACTTTACCCCTAATTCCCTACACCCTAACCCTAAGCCCCAACCTTAAACCCCAAACCCTAAACTCTAAACCTACTATTTTAAAGTGGGAGCACAAATAGAGGCATACTTTGGGGTAGATGATTTTCATCCATGAGAAACATGTATATCCCAACGCCTAGCCAACATCTCCTGGACCTTATAGGCAAGGCCGTTATCCCCTAACGCCAATGATTCCCCTTTCAAAATCTAAATCACATAATTATTATTAATCTTCAACTCGATCTTGCAAAAACTCAGACGCTAAGCGTGAGATAACACATCAAGAGCAGCCCATAATTTCGCGACAAGCATCGAGCATGATCCCAAACTTCGAGAAAAGCTAAAAATCCAATCCCCATCATCACCGTGGATAACACCTCCCGTAGCCGCCATACTATGACTCCCGCCAACCGCTCCGTCCGTTAGCCTTCACCTAACCCAGTGCTGGAGGAGTCCATCTCGGCATCACTCTCACTGTACTTGTCGGAGCTCCCGTGATAGTCCCAGCCGCAATAATATCATCCCTGAACCCGCGGCTACTAATACCACTTAATATTATGCGTTGTATCGCTTTTATGATTAAAATTTTAATTGATTCAATTAGTATCAAATTTTTATTTTGCTTCAATTATATCACTCCACTGTTAAAGTTCAAATGACATGATGTCGACCGATCTTTTCTTCACTATGACGTCGAGGCCAAATGACGTTTCAGTGTGACTATTCATGCCCAAAACGATTTTATTTTAGTCAATAAACTTTAGGTTTCAATTTGGCCACTAAACATTCTGGTCGTTGTTGTCGATCAATAGTCACTTGTTATCGGTCGTCATTCGTGATAAAATCAATATCAAAACGTTTACATTTCACTCTTTTTTTCTTAAATTAGTTTTCCACAAAAATCCATCTAAAGTTTTGACGTGATGTACTTTGATCTTTTTCGATAGTCGTTTGATGAGATTAATTTCAAAGTATATTATTTATTTTCTTAAAAAATATTCTTCACCATTTGAATTTTCAAACAACCACCCTAAACGCCTTAATTCCTGAAAAGCCCACAAACTCAAAATATGAATAAAATACAAACGTTTTGATAGTGATCTTGTCGTGAATTGAGACCGATGATACGTGGTGATTGATCAACAATGACGATCAGAATGATCAATGATTTAAATAGTACCATTTTAAAATTTAGTGATGAAATCGATATACTCCTAAAATTATTTAAAACGACATCGTTTTACACGTTAATAATCACACCAAAACGAGATCGCTTTGTCTATATCATCATATTGTTTGAATTTTAACGATCTAATAAATATAATTAAACAAAACAAAAAATTAGTGATATCTAAATATAGTTTATTAATATTTTTATAATATCTAAATATAATTAAAATAACAAAATTTAATGAAATAAATGATATAACGCCTAAAATTTAGTGATATTTAAATATAGTTTATTATTATTTTTATGGCTATTGATTTTGGGTGTGAGCGCTAAAAGACAAATGAAAATAAATAGTGTAACGCGGCAAATACACATTGCGTACAAGGGAACCACATGGTTGCGCCATTAATCACATGTTCACCACGTAATCTGAAAATTCGGTAGAAAAGATCCTGACCGTCAAATTTTTCATAGAGATAGGCGTCCAATGATGAAAAAACCACGTGTTGGAGTGAGGTGGCTGTAGTAAGTTTGGATGCGACGCTGCGGAGGGAGTTGTTTTCTTTTGGCTGGAGATTAAATAAATCCAGGGTCCACTGCGGAGGGTGTTGTTTTCTTTTGGCTTATTAAGCATAAATCCATGGATGAACCTAGAGAGTAGAGAGGTTAGAGTGCAGTCGTTCAATTAAAATTTAAAAATTATATATAATTTAAAATTTCATTATATATCTTTTATTACAAATATATATATATATTTAAAATTTTATAAATTCGCCACTTTAAAATTTTATAAGTTTATTCTCTCTAACATAAAATCTTGCGAAACCTATAGATAAATTAAATATGTTGATAAGAAAAGAGGTATATCCTAAAAATGAGTCAAAAGGAGAGATGGTTAGATGGATAACGTAATTTATTTGTTTATTTGGGATCAGATGACATTTGTGAATTGGGTAAGGGGCATACGGAAAGGTTGGCCAAGGGGCATGGAATTTGCCCCTTTTAACCTTGTTTTTGTTGGTGCCTACCAAATGGCACTCCATTGGCCTTTAGTTTTGGTAGGGTCAAAAGATCTTTTAACGTTCTTCATCTTGCTGCCAATCTTATCTCTACCTAAAATACTAGAGACACAAATAAATGATTCGTTAGAACACCATAAAATTATGATACAATTTTAAAAGTATTAGGTGATTTAAATATACAAATATTTTATTTGTAACCTCTTAATTCTGATCCGACCCAATCAAATGATTAAATGTGTCATATTAGGTCACCGAAACGTATATATTTAAATCAATTTACAAAACCGAAGTTCTAAAATATAAATCAATTTATATAAAAATGGTAGTAATAATAGAGTTACATACCAAAATAATATAAGGTCATATGCATTCATAAGTTCAATATAAAAGCTAAGATAATGTACTCCGGAGACTGGAAGAAATGGTGTCGGAAATCTCTCATCGATGTGCTCCTAAAAATTGTATTATTTAATTTTTAGGTTATATTTTACCCAACGTAAACATGAGAGGCGCTTTTTTGTTCGCCAAGGAAGCAGCGAATCGGTTGAAACGCGGCAGCGGAGTATATTAATATCATCATTTTGTCGTGGCTTCATTGAGGCCGGGAAGCGCCACATATGCGACATCAAAGACAACTATAGATACATGAACATATTGGCGAAGGAACGAGTAATACTACGAACTGTGTATTACCGGGACCGACTGCGACATATATGTTTTTCGAATGTAAGACTAAAGAAATTGTGCAGAAAGCAATGGACGAGTACCCGCACGACCGGCCATAACGAGGATGTAGCGCTGGCTGTGGGATTCATGCCAACTGATGCTAGTGAGTGCGTTATTGGTCAAGTCATCGTGTTAATGGTGGCTATGTTTGATAATCTTTTAAGTTAATTACAAAATAGAAATATTTTATAATTTAAAATATTTTTTAATTTTTAAAATTATACAATTTTATGATGTGAAACTTCTAGAGTGTGCCATGTGTCACAGTTAATGATAACGTTGTAGGAGAGTTAAATTGATTGCAATTTGAATTTTGAGGGCATAATTAATTGTAATTTAAATTAGGGTAAACTACATAAATGACCATCATAGTATTAGAAAAATCGCGATTTGACCACCTTACTTTTTTTCTAAGTAATTAAACCACCAAATTATTTAATTGGTTGCAATGTGACCACCATCCGTTAGAAACTAACGGAAGGAGTGACGTGACAGTTAGTAAAATTGGTGTAATTACATATTTGGTCCTTGATATTTGTACATTTTATCAATTTAGTCCTAATTTTAATAAATAAAACAATTTAATTAGACAACAACACGTGTCGACACCTTATTGGAGGACTTTATTTATATATTTTTTATTTAATAATTTTTATTTTGTCACTAGATTGGAGGAGAAAAATAAAGCAAGAAATACCTTGCGTTCAGTAGGATTTGAAACCGGGTTGGCTAAGTGGAGAATAAGCACGACTACCATTAGGCCAATGCTATCCTTGTGTTATTTTGTACAAAATCTAATATATAACTTAGATTTATAACAAACCATGTAATCTTTTGTTGCAACAAATTCAATCATTCCTCTACACAGCTCAGGCCTCTCATCAGCATCTCTACGCCTACCATCAGGACCTAGGTTGCAATGGTAGTCACGAGGAATATCATTGGTAAATCCTGAAAGAGACAAGCACACCTTACTACATTACAGCAACGCAGTTAAAGAGCAGAAATAGACAAGAACATACAAAATGCGGTACTTTGTGAGTGAGAAGAATATTGACTTGATAAAATCCAACAAGCTAAAAGTAGATGCATAGACCATTATATAATCTAACATATAGTTAACA
Source organism: Hibiscus tridactylites (assembly GCA_958450335.1). Taxonomy (NCBI): domain Eukaryota; kingdom Viridiplantae; phylum Streptophyta; class Magnoliopsida; order Malvales; family Malvaceae; genus Hibiscus; species Hibiscus tridactylites. The sequence goes on along the minus strand of OY288268.1, from coordinate 99,880,282 downwards.
ACCAAAATCCCTGGAGCCTGGAGAGCATTATAACACTTTAATCATAAAAAAGTAGATGAACGACTTCAAAAAGGTAGCTCTCAAATAATGTTTGGTCCTGATCTGTTGTTTATCTCCTAAAGTGTAAGCATAGCTAATCATTTATGTTTTCAAAGCAAGGAAATTCAAATGCAACAGAATGGTATGATTCAAAGCATAATTAGAAATCACAGATACTGCTAAATGTATGATATGAACAAACAAAGATGATTAATATACTGACCGCATAAGTTGCAGATAAACTTCCTTCCCTAATCAATGAACTTCATGGAAGGATTCATGTAGCCTTTGACACGAGAACATCAAACAGGAACACTTTCATGATATGGGCAAACCATGGCAAGATTCGACATGTCGTGATGACACCCAGATCGACAAATCTTTTCTTACCATCTTCTTTCACATTCAAAGATATGGGTAAAGCATGTCATTTTATTTTTACAAACGGGAATAGAAATTAGTAAATGCCAACATCTGCAACCATTTTAAGAACGTTATCTGAACAAAGAATGATTCCAAATCCCCTTGTTGGGTTCTCTGGAATGAAAAGGAACCAGTTTTCGAGAAAACTTGAACCATACCCATTTTCAAAAATCTATTCAATCAAAAATCTGTTCCAAATCTCCATTTCTACAACACCAATATTACATTTATGAAGATCATGGTTTCCATAACAGAATATATATGGTTTACATACACCCAGAAAATCAAACTAAAACTCTCCTAATAAAGAAACAAATTCAATAAGAATATAGAGGAAAATGATCTGCAAAAAAAAATCATGGAAATATTAAGAATCTTGGCATGAGCAAATATCTAAGTTATATATTAGATTTTGTACAATGTATCACAAAGATAACATTAGCCTAGTGGTAGGCGTGCTTATTCTCCATCTAGCCAACCCAGTTTAGAATCTTACCAAACGCAAGGTATTCCTTGCTTTATTTTGCTCCTCCAATCAGGTGGTGACACGTGTTGCTGTCTAATTAAATTATTTTATGTATTAAAATTAGGACTAAATTAATAAAATGTGCAAATAACAAGGACCAAATATGTAATTATACTAATTTTACTAACTGCCACGTCACTCCTTCCGTTAGTTTCTAACGGCTGGTGGTCACATTGCAATCAATTAAATAGTTTGGTGGTTTAATTGCTTAGAAAAAAAGTAAGGTGGTCAAATCGTGACTTTACCAATACTATGGTGCTCATTTATGTAGTTTACCCTTTAAATTATGAGGATTACATTTGGTAAAATTTTTTTTATAAAAAGTTTAATTAATTTTTTGATTTTTTATTGAAGGCTAATTTAACATTTAACCTAATTTAAAATATATTTTAATATCATATTGTCATTTTTAACAAATATTTGCTTCAATTTAGTGGTTAGGTGTGTCTCGTTCCTCCTCTCACTCCCAGGTTTTGAGTCCCCCATTCTTCATTTTCTTCCATCTATTTTTCAACAACAAGAAACAATATGAGATATATAGTAAATTGTTGGTATTTCTAACCAAAGATAGGTTTTGGTGAAATTGTTAGGCGTGTTACACGTGCCATCATCTGATTGGTGAAAATTATTAAATTATTTTTAATTAAAAATAAGATCAAATTGAAAGAATATGTAACTAATGCGGGTTAGATTTATTGAATTTGTTTGAATTAGGACTACATTGATTGACTGTGCAAATATAAATGATTAAATGTGCTATTATATAATTTTTTTTAACTGCCATGTCACCCACGTAACGATATTTAAAAGCCCAGTGACCATTTTGTAACAAAAATCAAACTCTAATATCCATTATGTAACTTTTGAAAGCTTGATAATCATTCTGTAATATTTAGGCTAGTTTAGTGACTAATTGTTAATATTACCCGATAAGAAAACTAAAATTTCAAGTTCCTTGATTGTTATTTTCCTGGTTATCACTTGAATTTGTAAAAAAAAGTTCAATATAGGCAACACCAAGCATATTACTATAATTTTTAGCATTATAAATGTATAATCTTAATTTATAAATATTTAACAAAAAATATAATTAATACTATAATATAACAAAAAATACTTACAACATAAAAATATTATGATATAGATTTATATTTTTTGTGTTTTTATTTTTAAAGGAACATTATTGATAATTTTATTATTATAATTTAATTTTAAAGGAAATTAAAAGGGTTCTAGATTAGATTTATTGAGTTCGATATATTTTTAGTGAAACACACACCATATTCGAATTCACGAGACAAAAAATGAGTGTACTTTAAATCTAAGAGGTCCAAAAACCATCGAAAACGATCGCCGGTGGAAACTAACGGTAACAGACGACAAAGGTGAGTGTTTTTCTGTGGTGGGAGGCTTTGATCGAATTCAATGGTCAAATTGTATTTTACTCAGTAAGTGAAATATAACAGATAAATTATGTAAGTGACCAAAATATAATAAATCAAAAGCATAAATTATTTCAAAATTGATGACCAAAAGTGTATACTTATAGAAAAAAACGATCATTTCGTTAATATAACCCAAATAAAAACAGAAGCGTGAAAATCATTAAGCGGCGTGTTTCGAAAGGACAGATTTCCCACAAATGTTTTTTGAAAAGAGAAAGTAGTAATTGGCGTGTCCTTGGTTATCCTCAGTCACCCCAAAATTAAGCTGAAAATCAATTCAAAAGTTATGAAACTGATTGTCGACTTTCCTCTTTTTTGATTTAGTAACGCTTTCTGATTTTGGTCTTTTTTGTTTGGTGGTGGTGGCCGGTGGGGGAGAATCAGATGGCGAAGACGGGGTTGTTGAGTTCTGATCCAACGGTTAGAGCCAGAGCGGCGGAGTTGAAGAAAGAATTGCAGAGGCTGGTTAGGACCATCGTTGACGATGAGGATTACACTATCCACACCGTTGATCAAGCTAAAGACACTCTCTGCGCTTTGAGACAACTCAATAAACAATCCACGGCGGCCACCGCTACTCCGCCGTCGTCCTTCAAGTTACATGAAGCCCTGTCGTGTCCTCAAGAGTTTATATGTCCTCTTTCCAAAGAGCTTATGAGGGATCCTGTCATTTTAGCTTCTGGCCTGGTAAACAGCTTCGTTCCTTTACATTCTTTCCATTTATGAAAAATCTTTGAATTGTTAATCGAAGATTGAAAGTAACTGAATCTGAGATAATTGAGGTCAGATTACTCTTCTCTTTTATATATATTTATAGTTGTATTTTTGTTTCTCCTCAATTTATATCAGCTAAAGTGAAATTCTTTTTCTGCGTTTCTGTTTCAGTAAGAAATTTAAGAGTGATTCTAATGTAATTAATTAGTTGAAATTGAAGATTACAGAGTACATTGTCAGTATTTATACTATTTTCTAGCTATTTAAAGGTTGCAGTTCTGTGATTTGAATTGTTTTTTTACTTATTCTCTTTGTATATTAACTGACAACTGTATGTCTTTCTGCATTGTGGATGTTATTGACTTCATCTTTCCGTGTTATAGATTTGAATGATTTGGGAAAAATAAATGAAAATTGCATTATCTTGAATGATATCTAAAATCCTTGAAGATGATTGTTTTTAATAGTTTTGTTAAATTAAAGAGCAGTTGATTTATTGTTAGGAGGTTAAAAGTTTGTTAGAGTTAGTTTATAGTTGTTAACTAGTTGGTTAATTAGTTTCAGAGTTGTATATAAACTAGTGTGAAGCAATTGTATTTTCTATCTTTGTATAATGGAAATACAAGCATAAATATTCTTCCTCTTTTTGGGTTTAATGTTTTAACATGGTATCAGACGTCCAGATCTGATTTTTGGGCCTCTTTTTGGGTCTTTTTCGGGCTACTCACCCAAATCTTCTTTGTTTTTTCTCTTCGCCCAAGTCTTCACCCATATTCCCAAAATTCCCAATTCTGTATTTCCGAAATCCCTAATTCCTTTCCTCCGTTTCCAATTCTGTTTTTGGTCATGTCTCCGGCCGCCTTTCCTCCGACTGAGGAATCTGTAACCCTTGATTTTTCTCATCCTTTGTTTCTCCACCCTTCTGATACACCGGGTATGGTCTTGATTTCTCATCAATTAACTGGGATTGATAATTACACTGTTTGGAGTCGGTCTCTTCGCATCGCCCTACTTGCGAAGAACAAGTTAGGGTTTATCGATGATGATTGCCGCCGTGAAAGCTATTCTCAGACGTCTCTCCAGCAGCAATGGGATCGTTGTAATGCGGTGGTGCTTTCATGGCTTATCAATTCTGTGAGCAAGGAGCTCTCTGCTGGAATCGTTTTTGCCTCCAGCGCTGCGGTGGTTTGGGCGGATCTGAAGGAGCGGTTCAACAAGGTCGATGGTTCTAGAATTTTTTTCCTCCATCGGGAAATTGCTACCCTAACGCAAGGTGACTCGTCTGTCTCTTCTTACTTTACCAAGCTCAAGCTCTTATGGGATGAGTATTCTACGTTGGTTCCGCTTTCGTCTTGCAACTGTGATTCGTCAGACCTTATTTCGAAGCATGTCTCTCAGCAGCATCTCTTCCAGTTTCTGATGGGGCTCAATGACACCTTTGCTGCGTCTCGAAGCCAGATCTTGCTGATGCAGCCTTTGCCTTCTGTCAACAATGCCTACTCTATGATTGTTCAAGAGGAATCACACCGTCTTCATCTGTCTGGTATTGTTCCATCTCTGGATTCCTCTGTTTTCTACTCTAATGCTGGGCCTAGGAAGAAATTTTTTGGGACATGTGATTACTGTAAGGTGAAAGGGCATAAGAAGGAAAACTGCTATAGGCTGATTGGTTTTCCTTCTGATTTCAAATTCAACAAGAAGCGTTCTCAAGTTGCTCTAGCTGTTGGTAGTAGTTCTCCTGGTTCGACTGAGTTTCCTGCAGTCCCTGTTATTTCTGGTGCCATCCCTTCTCCACCAGTATTCACTCTGGAGCAATATACTCAGCTTCTTGGGCTCTTGAATCAGTCCTCTGTTTCCAGTTCCTCTGTGAACTTGGCAGGTATTACTTCTTTTCATTCTTCTTGTACTCATTTGCAATGGATCTTGGACACTGGAGCAACTGACCACATATTATTAGATTTCAATTATTTGGTTGATCCTTTACCATGTGCTTCTCTTTCTCGTTTTGTCAATCTTCCTAATGGTAAATCTTCTCTTGTTACTCATACTGGTTCAGCACTTTTGCCAAATGGCCTTCGGTTAACTAATGTTCTTTTTGTTCCTCATTTTCACCATAATTTGATTTCTGTTTCTCAGTTAACCAAGGATCTTCACTGTGCTGTTCTTTTTTATCCTGATTTCTGTTTTTTTCAGGATCTTTACAGTGGCATGATGAAGGGGATTGGTAAAAAAGTTAGAGGTCTTTACATTTTGCATCCATCAAATTTTCTTTCTGGTTCTACCAGTAAGTCTACTTGTTTGTCTTCAGATTTTAATTTTGTTCCATCTTCTATCAATGTTTGTAATTCTGTTGATATTAATAAAACTACCCTTTGGCATGCTCGTTTGGGGCATGTCCCTAGTTCTCAGTTAGCTAAATTGCCTATGTTTCTTCATACTATAGATAGTTCTTGCTTACCTCCTTGTACTGTTTGCCCTTTAGCTAGGCAAGCTAGGCTTCCTATTAGCTTAAGTACTTCTCGTGCTGATGTTCCTTTTCATTTAATCCATGTAGATGTTTGGGGTCCATATAGGATTGCTACTCATAGTGGTCATAGGTTCTTTCTCACCATTGTAGATGACCATTCTAGGATGTCTTGGGTGTATTTACTAAAATCTAAGGGTGATGCCTTTCTTTACATAAAAAAGTTCATTCTTATGGTGCAAACTCAGTTTTCTGTTTCTGTTAAGATCATTAGGAGTGATAATGGTTGTGAGTTTTTCAATACTTCTTCTACCAATTTTTTTGATTCCTTGGGTATTATTCATCAAAGCTCCTGTGTTCACACTCCTCAGCAAAATGGGATTGCTGAGAGGAAACACAGGCATTTGCTTCAGGTTGCTAGAGCTTTGAAATTCCATTCTCAAGTTCCTTTAAAATTTTGGGGTGAGTGTGTCTTGGCTGCTTCTTATATCATAAATAGACTTCCTTCTTCTGTGCTTTCTTGGAAAACTCCTTTTGAGTTGTTGTTTCATAAACCTCCTTATGAACATTTCAGAATCTTTGGTTGTTTGTGTTTTGCAACTAATCTTACCCCTTCTGACAAATTTGCTCCTAGAGCTTTTCCTTGTGTTTTTCTTGGCTATGCCCCTACAAAAAAGGGCTACATTCTTTTTAATCTCAATTCCAAACAAATTCTGGTTAGTAGAGATGTTAAATTTTTTGAATCTCAATTTCCTTTTCATTCTTCTTCTCCTTTTTTTCCTACTGTTTCTTCTTTCTTTCCTTCTCAAAGTATTCATATTCCAGATTCTGAATTTCTTCTTTTGTCTCCTGCTGTATCTGTTTCAGACCCTGAACCATCACATGAATCTTCACCTGAACCTTCACATGAACCTTCCCATGAACCTTCACATGATCATCCTTTTGATCCTTCTCATGATTCTTCTCATGAACCATCTGTTGTATCAGATTCCTTACACCCTGAACTTGTTTCATTACCTTCTGTTCCTTTATCCTCTGCTTCTGCACCATCTTCCACATTTGTTTCTGATCCTTCTTTTTTGGTAACTGCACCCTCAGTTCCTCCTAGTTCTGTTATAGGTCCTCGTAGGTCCACTAGAATTTCTAAGCCTCCTGTTTGGATGGACAGTTTTACTAATTCTTGCCAATCTTCTTCATCGCCAGGTTTGTTTTATTCTTTTTTGTCTTATTCACATTTACCTTCATCTACTCAACTTTTCTTGGCTTCTGTTTCTGATTCTTCTGAGCCTCATTCTTACTCTGAGGCTTCCAAAAATCCTCTTTGGGTTCAAGCCATGGAAGAAGAACTCCAAGCCTTGAAATCTAACAATACTTGGTCCATTGTTTCTTTGCCACCGGGAAAAGTTGCCATTGGGTGTAAGTGGGTGTTTCGAATTAAGTACAAGGCTAATGGTGAGGTTGAAAGATACAAAGCTCGCCTTGTTGCTAAAGGATACAATCAACAGGAGGGAATTGACTTTGTTGAAACATTCTCACCTGTGGTCAAAATGGTTACCATTCGAACTGTTTTGGCTCTTGCTTCTTCCTTTCATTGGCCATTGTATCAGATGGATGTATACAATGCATTTCTTCAAGGAGATCTTCATGAGGAGGTCTACATGTGTTTACCTGAAGGTTTTTGCAGCCAGGGGGAGAATGCAGTGTGTAGACTGCAAAAATCATTGTATGGGCTCAAACAAGCCTCAAGACAATGGAATCTGAAGTTAACTGAGGCTCTTGTGTCTGCTGGTTTCATTCAAAGCAAGCATGATTACTCCTTGTTTGTTAAGCAGCAGCAAAGTAAGATAGTTCTGATTTTGGTTTATGTTGATGATCTGTTAATAACTGGAAATGATGAAGGTTTAATTACTGAACTAAAGCAGATTTTGAATCTAAGCTTCAAAATGAAAGATTTGGGTCAACTCAAATATTTCTTGGGTATTGAAGTTTTAAGATCAGAGAAGGGTATTTTGTTGAATCAGAGGAAGTACGCTTTGGAGTTGATCAAGGATACTGGTTTGGAACAAGCTAAATGTGTTTTGACACCTTTAGAACAAAATTTCAAGTTAACAACAGTGGAATTTGATCAGGATTTGCAGCCTGATTTGGAGGATAATCCACTTGAAGATAGAACTGTCTATCAAAGACTGATTGGTAGGTTGATCTACTTAACTTACACAAGGCCTGACATCACTTATGCAGTGAACACATTAAGTCAGTTTATGCATCAACCTAAAAGATCTCATCTAGATGCAGCTTTGAGAATAGTCAAATATATTAAAAGAGAACCAGGTGCTGGGATATTGTTGAATTCTTCACAGGATTGTAAAGTCACAGCTTTTTGTGATTCGGACTGGGCTTCCTGTCCAGTAACAAGGAAGTCAGTTTCAGGTTTTTGTGTCAAGATTGGTAGCTCTCTTGTATCCTGGAAGTCAAAGAAGCAGAATGTGGTTGCAAGATCTTCAGCAGAAGCTGAATACAGAGCAATGGCAATAGTCACTTCAGAAGTAATTTGGTTGCAAGGGCTTCTGAAAGAGCTTGGAATGAAAAATTCTGAACCAGCTAAAGTCTACTGTGACAGTAAATCAGCACTTCAAATTGCAGCTAATCCAGTATTTCATGAAAGAACGAAACACATTGAAATTGACTGTCACTTCATACGGGAGAAAATTCAGCAAGGTTTGATACAAACTGAGTACATTTCAACACATGAACAACAAGCTGATGTGATGACAAAAGCTCTGGGAAGTCAACAACATTATCATTTGATTTCCAAGTTGGGATTAAAGAATGTTTTTAGCAAGGCCCAACTTGAGGGGGAGTGTTAAATTAAAGAGCAGTTGATTTATTGTTAGGAGGTTAAAAGTTTGTTAGAGTTAGTTTATAGTTGTTAACTAGTTGGTTAATTAGTTTCAGAGTTGTATATAAACTAGTGTGAAGCAATTGTATTTTCTATCTTTGTATAATGGAAATACAAGCATAAATATTCTTCCTCTTTTTGGGTTTAATGTTTTAACAAGTTTTGTTTCAATTTGATGTCCATGGATTCGAGTTACCCCGTTAGACTGGTTGTTCTAATTTGCGTTAAGCTTCCACTGATTCTCTCTTTGTGTGTCTTGATTCCTGAATTGGTTTAATTTTTTTTATGCTCAGACATACGACAGACCCTTTATTCAAAAATGGCTGAATGCGGGAAATAAGACCTGCCCTCGAACACAACAGGTGCTTTCGCATACGCTTCTTACACCGAATTATCTTATTTTCGATATGATATCACAGTGGTGTAAGAGTCGGGGGATAGAAATGCCAAACCCTGTTATGAATGGTAAAGAGGAGGGGGTCACGGAAGCGGAACGCGATCATTTATTTTCTTTGCTTGAGAAGTTGGCTGCTGCGCTTCCTGAACAGAAGAAAGCAGCAAAGGAGCTTCGGATTTTGACGAAAAAGATGCCTTCATTCCGGGCTCTTTTCGGTGAATCCATCGATGCCATTCCTCAACTGCTCACCCCAATCACTGGGAGCGAATCTCAAAGTGGTGTTCACCCCGACCTCCAGGAAGATGTGATCACAACACTCTTGAACCTTTCAATCCATGACAGCAATAAGAAGCTCGTTGCTGAAACTCCAGCTGTTATTCCTCTTCTTATAGAAGCACTGAGAACTATTGAAATAAAGAGCAACGCGGCTGCAGCGCTTTTCACTCTATCTGCTCTTGATTCTAACAAGGCACTTATTGGTAAATCAGGTGCCTTGAAACCTCTGATTGACCTACTAGACGAAGGTCATCCTTTAGCTATGAAAGATGTTTCTTCCGCGATATTTAACCTATGCATTATTCATGAGAATAAGGCAAGAGCTGTGAGAGATGGTGTGATAAGCGTCATTTTAAAAAAGATTATGGATGGTGTTCTCGTTGATGAGTTATTGGCTATCCTTGCAATGTTCTCAACCCATCAAAGGGCTGTTGAGGAAATCGGGGAGCTTGGAGGTGTTCCATGCTTGCTTCGGATTTTCAGGGAGAGCACTTGCGAACGCAACAAGGAAAATTCCATTGCAATCCTCCACACTGTATGTCTTAATGATCGAACCAAGTGGAAGGTGTTGAAGGAAGAAGAGAGTACCCATGGAACAATATCCAAGCTTGCTCAAAATGGGACATCTAGAGCTAAAAGAAAAGCTAGTGGCATTCTCGAAAGATTAAGGAGGGCTGTTAATATTACTCATACCGCATGAAGACATCACTTGATGCTTAACTACCGAGTACATCATTGGTAAATTCTCTTTCCGACATCCAGTGATCGGCGGTGCTTATCATCAGTCCGTTTTTGTAAATTCTTGTGCCTCATCATAGTTTTTCATCTCAGTTTGATGAGTTAGCTGCTGTTGATAAACACTTTGGAAGCTTATGTTTATAAGATATCTCTTTTGCTTGGTCCAATAACTTCATTTTTGCCTGCATTTTGGTGTTTACAGGTAACAGTTATACTTATTCCCTATTATACACTCCAATTGTATTCGGATTTCAGTCGTGACCATTTTTAGCAGCTACTTGAATTTTACTTGCCATATGTACAACTTTTCTCCATTTTACCCATTTGCACATTGTCCTTCAACCTTGGAATTATGCCATAGAATTGTTTATAGTCTAACTTCTGCTTTGTCCATAACATATTGCGTCGACAACGTAGATACTTGGCTTTTTATCACACCATAGATGATTCATAATGAATTCGAAAGTTGGAATGGAATGCGTTGATATTGGTGATTTTTGGTGTTGTGGTCCATCCAGTTTGATGAGTCAGGGATGTAACGGATGGGTTTCAGGTCGGGTTCTGTCAGGTCAAATCGAATACATGTCATTTCAGTTTGATTTGATGTTTCGACTCGATTCGGGTCAGGTGCGGGTCAGTTTCAGGTCGTGTTCATTTCAGGTTTGGTTCATTTCGGGTCGGATCAAAATGGTTCGGGTCCGAATCAGTTAATTGACGGGTTAATTCGGGCTCGGGTAGACTTTAGGTCGGGTTCATTTCAGGTCAGATTCATTTCAATTTAGTTTCATTTTAGGCCGGATTAATTCGGTTTCGAATTCGTATTAAGTTTGATACAAATAGTTGATAGACTTTGGGTTGAGTCATTTCGAGTGGATTATTTAACGCCTTTCACGAACACGAATCACATTAAAAATAAATATTAGGCACTAGAATGAACAAAAATATCATCAAATGATTCATATCTAAAATATTAGAATAAATTACAAAAAATAGAAATTAATAAGGTTCAATTTTGGTGAAAAATAAAATTTTAGGGACTAACATGAATAAAAATATCATCATATTAAAACATTGAATTAAATTAAAAAAATGAATAGGGGTCAATTTGAAATAAAAATAAAATTTTAAGTGAACAAATATATTAAATTAAAATTAAAAATATTAGACTAAATTAAAAAAAGAATAGGGGCAATTTGAACTAAAATAAAGTTTTATAGACTATAATGAACAAAAATATCATCATATTAAAAACATTGGACTGGATTAATTTTTTTTTAAATAAATAGTGGTGAATTTGAATCTCTAAAAATTACAATACCTAATAATTAAAGTACAAACTGAATCGCTAAACTAATCTCATAACCCCAACCAACCACTCAACTTGACAAATTTACCCATAAATCCTAAACATTAACCCCTAAATCTTACATTCACTGATAATTAAAGTGAAAGCTTAATCATCGAATCCCCTAATCCCTAAACAAATCCTATAACCATAAACATTCAACTTGAAACATATATTATACCCATAAACCCCAAACCTAAACCCTTAAATCTTACAATCACTAATAATTATAGTACAAGTCTAATCCCCTAATCCATAAACTAATCGCATAACTCCAAACACTCAACTTGACACATTTACCATTAAACCTTAAACCCCAACACTTAAATTTTACAATCATTAATAATTTGAATGCAAGCATAATCCCTTATTTTCTAAACTAATCTTCTAATCCCAAACACTCAACTTAACACATTTATCTTTAAACCTCGAACCTACACACCTAAATCTTATAATCACTAACAATTAAAGTACAATCATAATTTCCTAACCCCTAAACTAACCTCATAACCCAAGCAATTAACTTGACAAAATTACCCTTAAACCCCAAACTTCAACCCATAAATATTTTTTTCGGGTCAAAATAAATTGGGCCTTCAAAAGCCCGTCAAACATTTAGAATCGCCATCGATTATTTTGGGTTGGGTACAATCGAAATAAGATGGGTCTTTAAAAGGTTTAATTATTAAATAATTTTATGAAGGATGATCTAATTAAAAAATAACCTACATGTAAAAGTCTAAAGAAACTAAACTAAAATTGAGACTAAAATGAATCAAATTAAAATTAGAGAAAAAAATACTTAAGTGTAAAACTTCTAAACTTGTAATGACCTAAAGTACAAATAGCCCATAGAAAAAATAGGCTGGATTTTTCCCTCTATTGTTAACTTAATTGTTTGTTCACATGTTTTGTTTCAATTTCTGAAATTGAAATATGGGTTGGGAATAAGGGACTTTGAACCGTTTGATCAGAATCTTTAAAAAAAATGGGCGGTTGTCTTTTTTTAACTTTGTACTAAATTACAAAAAGAAAAACAGAATATGGGACAATTTATACTAAAAATTAAATTTTAGAGATTAGAATAAATTGGACTAGACTATAAAAAATATAAATAAATATGGGGTAATTTTGACTAAAAGTTAAATTGTAGGGACTAGAATAAACAAAAATATTATTTGACTAAATTACTAAATACATATATATATATATATGGGTCAATTTTGGCTAAAAATAAAGTTTTAGGGACTATAATGAAAAAAATATCATCATAATTAAGATATTGGACTAGATTAAAATTTTTTGAAATAAATTAGATCAACTCAGTTAAAAATTAAGGACTAATATGAACAAAAATAAACCTCAAATCTGTAACGCCTGGGTCTAGGGGTCGGGTGAAATAAATAAATAAAATAATGTCTTGATTTTTGTTTTGCAAAATTTAATTGAAAGTGTTGGACCAAATTTTGATGTTAAAGCCCAATAGCCATTTTAATGCATTTTTGTAAATAGTAGGTCTTTCCAAATAAAACCCATTTCAAATAATCAAATTTCACCATCTTCTTCTCCAAACAAGAAAAACTCACGACAAGAGCTCTCCCTACCCCATTTTCACTATTCCATCTCTTTACTTATTCATTTTGGCTCGGTTTTGAAAAGTAATCACATTTCCATCTTGCTCTCATCTTCCTCTCTTTGAAAGTACCATTAGATTTCATTTTCACCCATGTTTAGGAATTTGGTTTTTCATGTTAAAATGTTAAAGATTGTGACTTTATGAGTTTTTATCAAAGCTATTGATTTAATAATGTTAGATATGTTGTTTATGAACCTTGAGGTCTAACATATATGAATTTTAAAGTGTTTTAACATGATTTTTGTATTTGGGTTTTGGTGGGTTTTTAGAAGGGTTTTAAGGGAGTTTTTGGGTGTGTTTTATGTTGGAAATGGAAGGCCTTTGGTTGTATGTTGGTTGAGGATTGTTTTGGAAGCATTTGAGTGTGTTAAATGTGTTGAAATCATAAGTTTTGGATTGGGTTTAAGGGCTGCTCGAGTTTGATGATTTTGGGGTTGTTCATGGCTTGAATTCATGTGTTTATTGCTTGAATAGTGTTCCGGGTTGCTACATTGTTGTGTGGACTGATTTGAGATTATTTTGATTGTGTTGGGATGATTAGAAGCAAGGATTTGTGTTGGTGAAGCATCAGGAGTGAATCCGGAAACTTGAAGTTCTTGGTTGCTTGGTTGTTGAGCTTGGAAGTGAAGGTGAGTGGTTTAATGTTTTTAAAATGGTTTTGAGTATTTTGTTCAAGCATGTGGACTAGGTTGGGCTTGGTAGACCCACCTAGAGTTGGGATTAGAGTGGTAGCCTAATCCCAAGCTTTAGTTAGAGACATTGGTTGAACTACAATTGTTGTTTATGCCTCATGATGATTTGTGTTTATGATGGTTATGTATAAATGTGTTATACATGTATGTTGAAGCATGGTTGTGATGCATTGTTATATACTTGAGGTATGGGCATGATGTTAATCATGGTGAGTACGTGTTAAGCACGGAAATGGTTGTGAAATGTTATTGTGGATTGTGTTTAATGCTGGCACTAGTATGCTTGGCTACAAATGATCGATCATTAGGATGTTAGTGTGCACACGTGAGTCAAATGCGCGCGTGGTCTTGATGATGGTAGTCACCAAGATGGAGTACGGGTTCGCTCGGAAAAACTTTCTTATATATATATATATATATATATATTAATCGATAATGAGTGTAATTTTATCGACGGGGCGTGAGGATGAGTGAAACCCCCTCTGCGTGAACGATGATGAGTGTAATCCCACCGTAAGGTAATGATTGTGTTGGATGTGAGTTCCAACGTGTTTATCCGCGTATTCGAGTCATAGCTAGGTGCCAATATGAGTTGATATGTGTATCAATATGATATGAAATGTGATTCTTATATGGATTATTATATGTGGTTACATATGATGTGGATTTGAGCTTGTTGAGCATGACATAATATTGAATAAATGTTCATGCATCATGTGTATTTTGGCTCACGTGGATTGAATGTAAGAACATGCATTCTACCTTGGTTGTGCTCGTGCTTGGACCCTGCATTGTCGAGGTTTTTTTTTAATGAGCTTACCCTCACTAAGCTTTACGCTTACGCTCTCTTTTGTTCGACAATGCAGATCCGTAGTTCGTGGGTTGCTAGTGCAAGAAAGGGCCTCCAAGTGTGCTAGTTGGGCTTTTGAATCTTTCAAGTATGGATTTTATATTATATGATGTAATGGTCAAGCAATGAGACATGTATATGTTGTTTGAGCCTTTGAAGTATGTTGGTGTTGGTTGCTTAGGAGCATGGTAGACTCCTTTAAATTTCATGTTGTTGGTTGGCTTTTGGTTGCTTTAAATGCTTGTAAACCATGTTTAAATTGCCTACCTTAATGTCTAATTGCATGTTCTTGTGAAGCATGAACCTTGAATGCTATGTATGATCTTTTGAATGGATGCTCTATCTTATATCTTTATGTGTTTAGTGTATGTTTGCAATAGGGTGCATGCCTCTAGAATGTGTTTGTATGTTGTGTATGCTTCTTGGGGTCGTTACGGACGTTTGGGATCATTTGGAGATGTTTAAAACTGATTTTGGGAATTTGCAGACAACAGGTGTTTCGAAACGGGTTGTTCTGTTTCGAAACGGGTGTGGTTCCAGGGCCCCCGTATCGGAACGCGTTTCGATACGGTTTGGCTACTGTGAGCCCCTGTTTCGAAACAAGTTTCGAAACACTTTGGCTACTGGAATTGTCTGTTCTGAAACGGGTATCGGAACGCCTAGGGAAAATGAGACCCTGTTCCGAAACGGGGTGGATGCGTTTCGGTATGAGTGTCTGGCTTTTAAAACTGGAGCTTGTGTTTCGAAACGGGCTTTGTCTGTTTCGAAACACATGCCTGTAAATGGACTTTTTGACATCTCTAAAGGGTCTCAAGGTTTGAGCTTAGGCCATGTTTGTTGTTGGGCTTCTCGTGAGTCTTGTTCCGCTGTCGTTTCACACATAGGTTAAATTAACGCATCTAGATAAGATATTAAATAAAAAAGTTTTCTTGGGTCGGTAACCGAAGTGAAGCCTTAACAGGTTTCGCCTCGGTTATCCCCGTGTAGCCCACTCGGATCGGTCAAGTGTCCGAACCGGGACGAGGGGGTTACACTTGTTGGTATCAGAGCCTAAGGTTTCTAAGACCTTGGACAGGTAAGTGAGGTAAGTTGTGTTTTAATGTTATATGCATGGTGTTTGCTTGTCATGTAAGCATGTTTGCTTGTTTATCAAGTATGCTTGTTGTTTTGTTTGAAGCATGTTGTTTAGAGTCCCCTAAATATTACAATCAATATTCACTAATACTTAAAGTACAAGTTCAATCTTATAATCTCAACCCCTAATCCTTAAACTAATCTCATTACTCTGAACACTCCACCTATCACATTTACCCTTAATCCCTAAGCTAGTCTCATAACCACAAACAATCAACTTTACACATTTACTCCTAATCCTCAAACATGAATCCCTAAATCCCTAAACTAATCACATTACCCTAATTCCCAAACATTCCTTTTAATACATTTACCCCTAAACTCAATCATGAACCCCTAAATATTACAATCATTGTTCACTAATAATTAAAGTACAAGTCCAATTCTTTAATCTCAACCCCTAATTCCTAAACTAATCTCATTACTCTAAACACTCCACTTGACACATTTACCTTTAATTCCTAAATTAATCCTTAATCCCCTAACAATTAAATACATTATAATTAATTTTTTAATTAAAATAAAAATAATTTGAATATTAAATTAAATATATTAATTATTAAATATATAATTTTTAATTAAATATTAATTAAAGTTATAATTTAAATAAATTAAATTTATTAAATATATAATAATAATTTTAATTAAATATATTATAATTAAATATCAATTTAAATATATAACAAAAAAAATTATTTAACGCTTTAAATTTATTTAAAAAATTAATAGTTTACCTTTATTAACATTTAATACTTTATAATTATCATCAAATCATAGACTCCTCAATTAACGATTAACATATCAGGTAAATATCAAGCTATGTCAATATCAGTTCAGGTCAACAACAGGTCAGGTTCAAAATAAGTCGAGTTCAAAACAGGTTGGGTAAAATCAGATTCAGGTCGATTTAGTCGAGTAATATCAATTATCCGCCAGGTTAGTCTCAGGTTCGAGTTCGTTTCAATCGGGTGTAGGTCAGGTTTCGGGTCCACAATAATAGGTCCAATTCAGGTTCTGGTCGTTCTCGTTTGAATGTAGGTCGGGTTTGGTTACCACAGTAACATGTCCAACTTGGGTTCGAGTCACCAACAGTCTATTACAAATTGATTTCGAGCCATCGCATCCTCAAGTAAAACCAAGTTCTGACTCGAGCATGTTTTAGCTAAATTTTTAGGTAAATCAACTTTTTACATCCCTAGTTGCGTGGATGTTAAAATAATAAGACATAATGTCAAAAATACTCTTTATCATTTAACTTAAATAGTAATTTTGGTCTCTACTGTTTTATACCATTTAACCTTTAATGTTTTATTTTGGGTTAAAATAACCCTTCCACGAATGAAAATTACTAATCAACTAAGGATAAATAACTTTAAATGGCATGTGAAACCTACACAATAATACACGTTGCGATAGCAATATCATAAAAACAAATATGTTGACTTTGCATATTAAATCACCAATCAAAAATATCTTTATGAAATTGTATATAAAATCAAATGTTTTTTAACACATTATTTTATTAAGTCATTTCAAACTGTTTATCTTCAGTTGATTAACAATTTGCATTTGTTTTACGGATTATTTTGACCTAAAACAAAATATTGGGGTTAAATTGATTTAAAAAAAATAAAGACTAAAATGACTATTCAATCAAACGTTAAAGGCATCTTTTGACATGAAAATACAAACCACCATTGTAGGTAGTTTATAAACACTATGACAGAAATCAAATTTTATGAGCATTTATAACCGCACCGATGTAAAAATATGATATTTCCCTTGGATGAATTAGTTATAACTAAACATGTACAAGCTTATAACTGTACAGTTTCAAAGGATTACATGTCCTCCACACGCACCCGGTAAATGGCATGGCATTGTACACTCAAGCCTGCATAAAAATAGCTTAAACCAACATCACTGCTTTATACCAAAAAACAGATATGCAGACTGACCGATAACTTCAGAATATTTCACCCTGTGCTGCTGCTAAATCATGGGCATGTCCAGAAAAATTACCACAATATTTAGTCCATTTTGTAAGCCCAACCATGTTTATCTAAATATGCTTGGACTGCTTCCTTTATAGCAAAGTTCGGTACAAGCTGGGATTGATCGAGCGGTTCGCGTGTGATTGGATCAAATTTACCAACCTGATTTCCACCAAGAAAAATGATTAATTTTAGTGTGAAAAGAAGGATTAAAAGATATCCAAGAGACAGCCCTTATTTCCAAAGCAAATCACCTTCTGAAGATGGTCAAGGATCACTGCTCTCTCATACGTAACTCCGCTTGGAGTAATAACAGGATCACGGAAAATATCAAGTGTGATTTTACAACACAAGTAATCTGGCACCTGAAATTTTCCATCATGTATCCAAAAGAATACAAAATAGCATGTATGGTTGAAAACGGAAACAATATACGTGTCTATATATGTGCATACAGTAATAAGAAAACCACATTCTTACCTCACCAGGGATGTCAGCTTCACCAGCTTTCCTAAACACTTGTCTCAGAGTCTCCAGTTGTTTCATATGAGAAATACTAGCCTCATCTAAGAAACCTTCTGGTTGAGAATCATCAAGGAAATACTTTTCTCTAAGAGCGGTTTCACAAGCCTCCCTACAAAACAAAGGAAATAATAACATGAAGCAAAAAATAAACATTATGGACAATTCTCCATCAAAAACTAGAACATAGGTAATCATTCCCCTCGAATCAAACATCTAAACTCACAGGGATGACATACTTCAAACTTTGCAATTCCCATGAACGCTTAGACGATGCATGCTCCCACAGCAAGTACTTCGCTTTTGAAAGCTCCTGCCAAATCTCATCTACCATGTAACCCTTTGGATTTGCACCCCTTCCAAGATCCAATGCCTACACAAGCAAATTAGCTTTTTAAGTGAATGTGATGCTAGCATTAGTAAATGTTACACTCGATAAAAGTTCATTTAAATATATATTATACAAGGCATAAAAACTCAATACAACTTGATAATTTATTGAAGCAAATTTCTTTGAGCAAACATCAAATGTGAAGAAATTCTGGAATCTATATAAACTGCGGATCCAATATGGAATTTCAAAAAAAAAAAGCAAATTAAAACTTCCAATTCAGCATCAAACATTATTGGCTCATAACCCTAAAATATTAGGAACGCAAACAATAACAGGACTTCAAATCCCAATGCCTAGTTCATTAGCTTAGACCTTATAGGAAATCATCAAGACAGACAAAAGTAAATCCCATAAAAACCCAGCCATATATTGTGAGGCAACTGCTTAAGTCATCAATAGTTGAGTCTACTGATAGCATTCATCCACCCCTAAACCAACATACATGCAACAAAAAAAACAAAAACACAGGTTAATAAGACCTGGTCATTATACTATTCACAAAATTGACCACGTTGAAAGCAAAATATGCACGAATACTAGAACCATTTCCCACACTCATAACATAATGCCAACTATCATTAACAAAGTAGACCACAAATTCACCCAGTTAACCTCTAAGCTCCATGAGCTAAGACCAAGCTTGCCAAATGCAAAAGCTAATAATCTCCAAAATATCTGGCAAGACGATGTTTCCTATGCAAAAATATAACTCCGATGAATAGTCTTACTCGTGAGATGATATTTTTCTCTTCAATGTTCTGATTATTGTATGTTAACTGTTAATTGTATATTAGATATCATGTATGTTGTATTGTACGTTAATTAGGGTTTATAATTTTCATTACCTCATTGAGCTTGTAAAAGCTCACTCCATGAAAGTCAACAGGTTGTTGATAAGTTCGATTAAATCAGGATCGTATCATAGCCAAGCCACAAGTCTAACTCTTTGTGTGTAAATATCTGTTTCTGTCCACTCCTAGTGTCGGTGGCAAATATGTCATTGTGTATTCTTTTTATTATTTTGCTTAAAATGTGTCATTTGCTATTTGATCTTAATCAATCATATATGTAAAGACTCTTAATTCAGAATCGTAGTAATGATTTTGAATCAATTATATGTGTGTGTGTGTGTGAAATAGTATAATGAGCTATGATTAGTGTTGCAATAAGATAGTATTTCTAAATGCATATGACTAGTTATGATGTGATTTATGAACGAGAAGTTTGCTTAAAGTATAGAACTTAGTTAAGGAGCATGAGAAAAATGGTCATTTAAACCTATTATGACTTTTAAAAGTTGCCGGTGATGTTTATGTGCACAGTTGAAGGGTTTGGTACCCTTGAAAAATCTATATGGTAAATTAGGTTGAAGCTAACTTAATAAGTTGCATAATGATCTTTCAAACGACTCGTGAAGCCAAATTATGATTCATTAGTGTGCACATTAGTTTTAGCGTTCTTGAATGATGTTTGCTTTGTACATGAAGTGTTCAGGAAGCTTTGGGAAACGAATGACATATAGCCTTATCTAGTAGCATATAAAGTTCATGAAGATTTCAGTTTGGTTGCCCAGATTGCAGGGTATTGATACCTTACATGAAAATGTTATTTCCTAAAGTTTGAAGCATACTTTGGCATCAATGCCCCAAGGGTGGTATCGATACCCATGATTTTCACTTTTTTTTTTAACATCGAGGACTAATTCAGTATCAATGCCCCTCATCTAGTATCGATACCATTCCGCCTTAAGTCGCAAGTTCCTAATTTTTTGCCACTAAACTTTCTATGTTTAAATTGAGCATGTAGCTCCTTGAATTATGTTTAATGAAATGTTAAGCTCTTTTATATGCCTTGAAACGCAATATAGTCCCTATGTTTGATATGCATGTCATTTTAGTCCCTTATTATGATAAAATGAATGCTTCAACGATAGAATGATGGTGTTGAACTCTGAATGTAATGGCATCTACTCTGAACCAAGAAATGAAGCACGAAAAATAATTGAATTGTATTGAATAAGAGGAGCAGAATGCAACCCTAACAAATTAAAAGGTTTCACGCATATCATTCTTGATTCTAAATAAACAGAGAGATTCATCATGGCATTTGTACCTTTTGTAGTTCCTTGACCCCTTCATCTAATTCTTGCTTCTTAAGCAAGGAAAGTCCCAACATGTAGTGTGCCTATCAAGTAATCAAATGTAAATGCACCCAGATAGTAGCAATAGTAAAAGATAAGGTATGCATATAAAACATAAACTAAGACAAACCACAATTTTGTATTACCAAGCGAGGAACAAACGAAAATGAACATAACTACGATTCTACGAAGTTAAAACTTGTAGTTAGCAAGTTTGAACAAAAGGAGGTTACATGTGAAACCTACACGTAATAAAATGAACAAATTTATCCCAATTGATAATTTATTTCAAGCCACTAATGAGCAGGACTTAAACCAGCTAAAGAAATGGATAATGTCCCACGTTGCAAAATCAAATTTCATTTGTAACTTTGAAAAAGAAAAAAAATGCTGGAAAAAATATTTCCATCTAGATTCTGCATAGGAAATTAAGTTGAAAAACCAAAGGCACATACATGATTATTTCAAGAATTCCAAAACAGCTTGGGATTGGTTTATACCTAAGGCTAACATATTGTAGTGTCCTTAATTTTGTTTCAACCCATCCCAATTTCCAACCATATTCAGATATCAAATTGCCGCTTGAAAGTCTAGTAAACAATTAGACTTGACTCAATTCCTTAAAACCTTACAAAATAATTAGAGTATGGATTAGATTGGCATGAAGCTTCAATCACCTTAATGCCAGACATATTTACGGTTCCGCTAAAACATGATTTACTATTACAACAACAGCCCCAAGGCAACAAAGGAGATTACCTTGACAGAACCGTGGTCAAGCTGAATAGCTCGCCGGCAATCCTCTTCCACTTTCAACCAATCACTGCGTGATACCAATAACCAAATGAAACCAAGAAAAGAGACATATTAAAAAAACCCTTCCCCCCTATAAAAATCATTTTTTATATAAAAATACTTATAAAAGGATTGAATACATACTTCCGCTTGCGATGGCAAAGAGCGCGATTCGTCCAATATACAGGAACATTAGGGCATAAAGTAATCGCCTTTAAACCCAGAAAAATACACCATTTAAGAAAATTATATGAAAATCAGTAACAAATTAATAAAAAAGGGGGGAAAGGGTTTAAACCTCAGTGTAAGCATCGATGGCAGCCCCGAAACGATCTTTCTTAAAATAAATGTTGCCATCTTTCCTCAATTGCTCAGCTTGCTTGGCTGCCGCGCTCAATGCCGAACCTGACACCATTTTCCTTTTTTCTTTCCTTGTCTTCACCGTAAAGCGTAAACCGATTGTCTCTGTTTTTTTCTCACGAAAATGAAATCTGTGTTTACCCTTTTTCCTCCCCTCTAGAAGCTTCTCTTTACGAAGAAAGGGTTTCTTTTTCTTTTTCTTTTTTGCGTTTTAAATGTGGTAAATGTGGAAAATGAAACGAGGGAAGCAGTAACGCGGCTTCGAAGAGAATTCAAGATCGTTCCGGGCGAAAGCAACCTCAAAACGCACAACCCTCGCCATTTTCTCTCTTCCTTTTTTATATGTATTTTAAATTTCTTTTGCCATTTATTACGATTTTGGGAAGTCATAGCGTTACCTGTCGAGGATGCACTTATCTCAAAGCCAAATATGATTGGAAGATACATACGCCATCAGGAAATTATTTAAAGGGTAAACTAACTGGGTGACCACCCAATTATGTGCGTGTCCTATTATGATCCCCAACTAAAAAAAATTGAAAATCACATTACGGAACTTTTAAATTGGTCCTAATCAAATTACTGGCATTCAATTTTAACGGAAACGATGCCGTGACAGTTAACGAAAATTGATATAATTACACATTTAATCTTTCATATTTACATATACAATTAATTTAATCTTAATTTTAATATAAAAATAATTTATCATCGAACCGACGGTGACACTTGTCTCATCAATTTTCTTAATTTTATTAAATAAATTTAATCAACTAATCAAATGGTAACACATGTCACCACCTGATTAGTCATAAAGTCAAAAAAAAAGTAAATTAAAGGTTACTTTATTGAAATGTTTTTATAACTTATTTTATTAAAGGTTACTATATTGGTGAAAATGAGAGAGAGAAGAAAGAGAATTGTTAAGATCCAAACTCGATAATAATAAAATATAACAAGAATACTAAATCATTAAACTAATATTATTAATTACACAAATATGACAACATACTAAAACATGTATTATATTGTGTATTTTATATCACAAATAAACATTTGGTTCAGTGACAATGTCACGTTGCTAATCTCCAAATGAACTTTTGTTTGATCCCTAGCTAGGATAAAATTGCTCTTTGTTTTATTTTCCTCATCTAATCAGGTGACATGTGTCAGCACTTAATTGAATGATTGGTTTATTTAATTAAATTAAAATTAGAATTAAATTGATATAATAGATAACTAACAGGGACCAAATGTGTAGTTATACAATTTCTATTAATAGGTAACTAGATCAAATTTCGGCTTTTAGGGATATCTGTGATATTTATTTGAATCTGTTCCAGCGATTGTTGATACATTGGACGTTAGCCCACTGCTGGCTTTCGCTGTTTTGGGCACTCTGTGATCGATTCTGAATAGCAGTAGTGATTGCTTACAATTACATCGCAATTCGCAAGGATAACAAAATGGTAATTCTAGTTTTTAGTGCTACATTTTAAAGTATTTTCTCTTGGCAATATATTGGTATAATTTCTGTAATTCATGATATGCCGCACATATATAAAATTTTTGGTTGATTTATTTGTTTTGATGGATTTGTATGGATAAGAGTGCAGTATAACGGGTTGACTCTAGGATTGTTAAAATGAGAAGATGTTTGAAGGTGTTTTCAACTGAATGCATTTTCGGCTTCAAGATTCGGAAACAACACAGTACAGGTACTTGATTGGTTTGTGGGAATGGAGTTGATACAAATGTCAAAATGTTCCTAGAAGTCGTGTGGTTCTATTGCGCATAATCAAGACATGGAGGTTTTGAAATTTAAGGATCAACTTGTTGTTGAAAAAAGAATTGATACAATAGCCAAATAAGGACTCATGCTTCAGTGTGCAATTTTGGGTCTAACTATTGTCGACGCCGATGGATGGTGGCAGGATATTTTGTTTGGATTCAAAGGTTGAATTGACATTTTATCTAAAGTTTAGAAGGTCAAATTGATATATATCTAAAGTCTAGATGTTAAACTAATATTTTGTTTAAATTTTAGGGGTAAAATTAAAAATTAACCCTTTTTCACAATTAAACGTGATTAAACTAACCATCATCACATGGACTAAAATGTTATATACTTATAAGGTAAGTGATCAAAATGTTATTTAATTTTTTTTTTTGTAGTTTATCCAATAAAAAATGCTTATATTATAAATAAGTAATTAAGATATATTTATTTAAGTATTTAAAATATTTATTGGTCAAAATAAACACTTAAGTATATTTTTTGGTCAAAATAGATGTCTAAAGTATTTTTTGGACAAAATAAGTACTCAAAATATTTTTTTATCGAAATAGGTACATAGAGTATTTTCTGGTCAAAATAGATACCTAAAGTATATAAATATACTACGTCTAGCTTCCAAAAATTGTCATGTGTCATCGACTAAAAATACATTAGGTACATATTTTGAGAAAAAATATACTTTAAGTACCTACTTTGATAAAAAAAAATATTTTATGTACCTATTTTGACGAAAAATATTTTATATACCTATTTTGACTAAAAATATACTTTAAGTACTTATTTTAATAAAAAAAATATTTTAAGTGATCACAAAAAAAAATACTTTCTCACCTAAATAAAAAAGTTAAAATACTATAAGTAATTTTATTTTGAGAAAATATAAACCATAAAAATATAAAATGCTTTTCATTTTATGATTTTAATTTCCTTTTGTTTTTCGTATTATTTTTCAATGAGGCCGGCGCCAAAATAACCCCCGTCTCTCTCTCAGTATCTCACAAAAGGAAAGCCAGGAATTGGAACATTTTGAAATGAAGATAAAGATCTGAGAAGGAGAAAGTGAAGAATGAGTGGGGCGAGACTCTGCGCATTGCTATGGGAATTGGGATACGAAGGTGCACAGAAATTGGACCCCGATAGCTTCGAGTGGCCTTTCCAATACGACGATACCCGCCCCATCCTCGACTGGATCTGCTCCTCCCTCCGCCCCTCCAACGTCCTCTCCCTCTCCGAACTATCCCAGTCAGTTCCCTCTCCATCTCCCCTCTTTTTTTGTTTGTTTAGGAAACGTCATCGATAGATTAAACCCTCTATTTAGATTACCATTGACGGAGTCAATCTAAATTTGTGCAGCTATGAGCAAATCGTACAAGAAGGGAAGTTGTTGGAGGTAAATTTTGTTTTACTTGGTGTTATTTTGCTGCCATTTTTAGTGTAGGGCATTGATATCCGTGTTTTGTTTGAGTAAATAGGGGGAAGACTTGGATTTTGCTTATGATAGCATTTCGGCTTTCTCCTCTAGGAGGGACAACCAGGAGGCAGTTTTTGGTGCTGAAGAAGGATTAAAAGATATTAGGTGATTCTATTGCTTTCCCTCTCTGTACTTCGCATGCACCTGACATTGTGTCATTGTTAGTGTTTACTATAATATTTCCTTCCTTCTATATAAGGAGATTAAGCATAATATTAATCTGATAACCCTTAAGACATTTAGCTAAGGGGTGATGCTTGTGTGATATTTTTAGATAACCAGAATGCATCTTTCTTGATGTAGCCTTTCCTGAGTGGATTCCATATCTGTAGTGTACGGTACTCCAGGTCCAGGATAGCTTGTTATACTGATGGATTTTTTTTTTTTAATTTTTTCCCTGTAGGGATGCAACTGTAGCATATAAAGCTGAAGCCTTAGAGCTACAGAAACAACTTAAGCATTTGCAGTCTCAGTTTGACATGCTTACGGGTCAGGCTTCAGCTTTGATCCAAGGCAGACGAGCACGAGTTGCTGCAACATCTACTGCTAATGGACACCTTACAACTATAGATGATAGTCTCTCGGGAAGAAACTTGCAGGTTTGTAAATCTAGGTTAATCTCAAATCACTTTAAACATTTGAAAGATTTTATGTTCAAATTTGATCAAACTTTGATGGAAGGTATATCTCTGAGTTGTTGTTTATGCTGCATGGCATGGTTTGGTGCACAGAGTGTAAAAGGAATCAAATGAAAATTTAATCTTAAATCTAGCTTTTCTTTTTATTTTTTTACATAGCTTTCTTCTCAGAGGAAACTGTTTATCTGCTTTAACATTGAAGAAGTACTGGTCCTTTTTTCTGTGATTTAGATGAATGAAGTTCTTGGAAAAATAGCATCTACATCACAAGAGCTGGCACGTTACCATTCGGGAGATGGTACTGTTTTCATTTTTTATCATGTTAAATTCTATGCTGTTATGTTCTTTTAAAAGTGATACATTTTGTTTTGACCCAATCATGTAAGTAAGAGGCTGAGCTCGGTTTGGGTTTGACTTTGGTGAATGACGACTGACCCTAACCCTGCCTAGTTTATAATACCCTCCCTCATCCCTTATACCCATTTTGGGGTCCTATCAGTTTGCATGCGTTCCTTTGAATCTCATTGGGCTGCTGCATTACATTTGTAACTTTTTGCGTGTATTTGGTTCTTTTCATGGTGATAAATGAATGTTTGTGCTGTAGCCTTTGTCGGTTCTCAAAAACTATGTCAAATAACAAATGGATATAGGAGCATGAGATAATGTGTGCCTTAATTAGGGGAATGTAAGAGTAGAGGGAAACTTTTCTTAGTTGCTTGCTCCTTGTTGATAAACTTTTTCTCATGATGTGTACATTCAGAGGAAGGCGTCTACTTAGCTTATTCCGACTTCCATCCGTACTTGGTTGGAGATTCATCCTGCATAATGGAGTTAAATCAGTGGTTTGCCAAGCAACTAGACACGGTATGATCTAGAAATGCCATTTTTTATCTCATTTCTTTCTGCTGCTGAGTCTTCAACAATTTTATCGACCTTTCAGAGTTTCTGTTAAGCATCATTTTTCTGCCTAAGTGTAAAACTAAGGGAAAGAAATTCCTTGAGAGAGATTTTGGGAGAGATTAGAGGTGTGCATTTAGTCCGTTTGATTTCGATATACCAATAACCGATTAAACTGTTTAAGCCACCAAAGCGAACCGGTTTTATTGCCAAAATTTCAAATAACCGAACCAAATTCCTTCTTAACCAAATGGATATAACCAAATAAACCGAACTAATATTTTTTTTTTTGCTTTTTAAGATTTATTTATTTTAAAAAATTCCATTGTCAAATTACACACGCACACACACACACACACACACACATATATATATATATGCAATTAATTGGATAATTGGGTTGATTTATTTCATATTTGTATATTTAATTTCATATTTAGATTAAACTAATTATTTGGTCTATCCAATTGGCTTTATATTTTGAGTTTAGTTGGGTTGGGTTTTATATGGGTATCAAGTATTTGAATATTGGGTTGGCTATGGATATGAGTTTAGGCTGTATGTATTAATTAAAATTTAATTTATTTATTTGGTTTGGATATTCAGAACCGTTAACTAATTGAACAAACCAATTAAGCTTACTGAATAAACTGAAAAATCGAATACACCGATTTATTTCAGTTAAATTGGTTCAGTTTGCTGGGTTAATCCTGTTTAACTGACTTCTTGCTCGCCCCTAGGGGAGAGAATATAAGAGTATGAGGTAGAAAAAGAAGTCCCTCCCCGAAGGAGAGTAACAAAGTGTAGCATTTCAATTTAAGCATAGTGTATATCATTTATTACAATATTATTTAGTTCTATCTAATACTAGTTTTCTGAAGCTGTTCACTTTACTGTAAGTATACACATGGGACTATGCTAGTCAATATTCGATTATCCTCACTTCTCATGTTCTGTAGCAATGATGTTAATTTTAACTCCTCTAATGCATATACATGGACACAACTCTATAAAAGTATATAGTACGTAGTTTGGGCAGCTCACAAACTGGGGCACCTGTATATAGATTACCATCAGCCTCTTATCTCCATGTGGCAAGAGATATTCTACCGTGTATTTTAGACCTTTTTCTGGTCGCGTAAATATATGATGCATCGGTACCATTCACACTTATGCCAAAGTAGTGCTGGTTGCCTTCTTGTTTCTGAAGTGTCTGCACAAGGAGTGACAAATAACATAAGGCAATGCATCAGTAATTTATAGGAGTTTTAATTTCTTAGAATACATCACTGAATCTTGTGAGCTGGTGCTGGTCAGAGGGCATAAAAGTTGCTGATAGTTTTAATTATTTTTGGTCTTCAGGGGCTGACAAGCTGAATTCAGTTTTCATGCTGCTACTTATGATAATAATTTATTTGGTAAACTGTTCGGTTTAAAATTTATCTGATCTGCAAATTATAAGTGCTAAATCCAAAGTTGTGGCGACTTGAATACCAAAGAAAATATGTTATAACATCTGTCTTGGTCATATTATGTATAAACATGACATTCTTTGGTAGTCAATGACTGTAGCTTTATGTGCTTTTATGTAGCAAAGTAGGTTTAATTTTTCATGCAATTCTTGATTCTCCAGGTAATATAAGTTAAAATGTGGCAAGTCAAGTGTTGTTGCCTTGAACGGTTTTCTTTAATACATATGAAGACTTCTGTATTTTTATTCCATTAATTTTGTTGACTCAATTAGTAATTACACTCAGGTTCCTTTTCGATTAGTTGCTGAAGAGGGTAAATCGAAATGCTCATGGGTTAGTCTTGATGATGTCTCAAACAACTTAGTAAGAGGTATTTCACTATGTTACTCTTAGAGTAAAGCTCTGTGGTTTCCTTTTAGCAATGGTATGCTTTAGATTCAAGGAATAAATATTTCTTTTATGGTTGAATGAATATTCACCAGAACCTGTTCCCAAGTTATCTTTCTAGTGGAAAATGGAAAAGTCCATCTTTCTCTTGTCTTGTGCCTTTATTCTAAATTTCTTTGTCCTTGTCCTCTTGTTCCTTTTATCTTTTCTTTTTGCAGTCACTGTATTTTCTTAGTATTTATTTGAAATGATGAAGTCTATGCATTTTCTATTTAAAAGATTAATATTTAAAATGAGCATCAGCTGCTGCTTTTTTAGAGCCTCTATGAGTGGTAAAACTTAAAAGTATCTCTTCATAAAACAAGCAAATGCATCATGCAAACAGTAACAACTGCTTTGTGCAATGACTGACTTTTTTTCCTAAAAAATGTGGGGTTAACTTTGTAACTTAAGAACCTACCTTCTTCAAATTGTCTTTGGTTGTTTTCCCATTCTAACATATTTTAACTTAAGTTTCTATTAGAGGAATATGAGTCGTTGAATACTTGAATGCATATTTATATGTTATTTTGAACGTTTGGTTTGTTTGTTGTAAATTATTCCCTATGGTACTAATCAAAGGTGAACATTTGGAAGGCTTTTTCATTTTCTTGGACATAGTTCTTTGCAAAAGCTTAATTAAAGAAGAATTTGTTAGTCTTCTGTTATGTGCTTTGCAAGTCTTACCAAATGCACTAGTTATGTTTTTAGGTTGTGTTTTAACTTTTGAAGATGTTATAGGCCCATCTGCTTATGATGTATGTGCAAAGGTGTGAAGAAAGTGATGTCATGCACACATACTATGGGTTAAAGATAGCGGCGTATTGACTTAACGTAGCTGTGCCTGATTACATAGTCTTAGTTTTATGCAGTAGCACATCAACTGGTGAACTTACATTTCTTTTTTGGGGTGGACTCTTTTCTCTTATTCTCTAAATGCAGCAGATTTAGAGAAGTCACACCATCAACGTGTATCTGAACTGCAGCGGCTTCGCTCCATGTATGTTTTTTTTTTCTTTACAACGTTCAAAATATTCTTTTTTAACCATGATTTTTAACCTGTTGCTGTTCAACTAATTTTATCATGTGAATGCTAGTAGATTCTGGAAGAAATTTTGTTTTTGTAGGAGATACGAGAAATTTTATCTTTCCATATCACATTTCCCTTATAAAAAGTAGAATGATTATTACTACAAATTATTTTCTTATACTTGCATCAAGGTATATATAGGTTAAAAAAACAAACAGATAAAAACAAGTTTTGTTAGAACAATTGAGATTAGCTCTTCAGTGGCATGCCATATGATGTGGCAGCATTTAATTTAAATTTACCGGTCATGATTTGACAGATTTGGAACAAGTGAAAGACAATGGGTAGAAGCCCAGGTTGAGAATGCCAAGCAGCAAGCCATTCTCATGGCCCTTAAATCCCAAATATCATCAGATGAAGCTCATATTCATCTTGATCTTCATTCCCTTAGGTAATGTTTTACAATTTATGAGTCAACTGATTATTGTAAGAACTCAGTGTACAAATCTTTACGTTCTCATTAACCATATTCCTTGATTACTGCATCCTTTTCGCTGTTTAACTGCTCTTGTAAAGCAGCACCTTTGTTGTCTTCAAATGAACTTTGCTGTAATGGGCAATTCCTCTGATCTGCTTTTAGGGAATCCAGATGCTGGTCTCAGCAAGATATGGCAAAAAAAAATCAGTTAAAGAGAAATTTTGATAAAAAAAATCCATCCCAATGACAATATTATACTCAAATGTTTATTTAGACTTAATTATCACTTTATTATCATAAGACGAAGAAATATTCTACTCGTGAAAATTAGCTTCAAAAAAGGCCTGAGTTTCTAAAGGCCGTGGCTTGTCAATTGTCATCCCTGGAAAGATCTATAGAAATGTTCCTACTTATTATGATTGTTACATATTCATGTTATCTTGATTATAATTTGCAGAAGAAAGCATGCTGAATTGGTCGGAGAAGTTTCAAACCTTTATCACAGAGAAGAGAAGTTATTATCCGAGGTTTGCTTGTGTATTTTTCTTTCTGTCTTTTTCATTTCCTGACATTACCCAAATCTTCTACACAAGTAGTTGTTCCGTGCCATAGCTGTGTTCCCAACGAGTAACTTTTGTCGGTATACATTTTTGTTAAGTTTTCACTTTCATTTAGCTCTATTCCAATTTCATAGTACAAACTCTAAGTTAATTTTTTTCTTGATGCTGATAACAAAATTTTATTTGCAAAACCCTCTTAGTCGATTTTGGAATTTATTACGACATTTATTAGCATTTTTGTCAAGAATCTTTTTGTGGGATTATTTGGTCATGCTGCTTTCCTGAACACAGAAGAATTAAAAATGTGTGATTTGGTGTTATAAACAAAATCTTTATCCATTCAAGATACTCAACATATACGCCATTAAAAACCATAATTAGATGAAAATTTAAATTCACTTGGCATTTTTTCTTGATGTACTTTATTTTAACAGAACTGATTTGGAGAAATCCTTCTAGAGGCAGAATACTAGATAACAGTATGGTTTTCTTCTTGTCTTTTTAATTACATGTGGAGTTTAGAAATTTTGAATTATGGCAATGTCTATTGCTGAGCGGCGAATCAGAAATGTGAGGCTTGGTTGTTATGGAATAAAAATTAACAGTTGGTTTCATGGTTGCTAGAGATGGCAAGTGATTATGTGAGAAAGGGGCCATGGTAGCCGGAGATTCAATGGATAATGGTAGTTTGTGTGTGATAGGTGGTTAGAGATTTGTTGTTTGAAGAAGAGATACAAGATATTTTTCAGAGAGAACAATATGTTTCTCAGTATTTTCTTATTATTCTTAATTATCAAATGTATACAGAGTAAGCCTTTAAATAGGCATATATAGAGTTTTAATATAGCTAAACCAATACTTTTATCTTTAATTTAAATAATATTTATTCCTAATTTAAATAAGACTTCTAGTAAATCTAAACTACTGATTAAGAATAAACTCTAATTACACATTAAATAAAAACTCTAACACTCCTTGTCAACTTACACTCCCCCCAAACTCTAACACTTCTCGAATAACTTACACTCCCCCTCAAGCTGGTGAGCAAACGTAGTAGAGCACCAGCTTGGATCTTAGATGTGATACCTTACTCATATTTCTTCTGTTGTTTCTTTGAGAAAAATGCTCCCCGTTCTCGGGAGTCTTTGATTTGAAGAGTCAGGACAGAACCATGATGTTCTTGTGCAACAATTGTTGATGCCATTCAACTTATGGTACGCTTGAGATGGTTGTTGCATCAGTTGGAATACAAAGACTGCTCCATAGGATGCTCCAACATGCAATTCCTGATTGAAAGGTCTGATGCGAACGATGTAGGAAGTGATCACAGGAATCTACACTCCCCCTCAAGCTGGTAGTTACAAAGACTAGAGTTTCAGCTTGGATCTTTGATGTAGAATCCCTTAAAAATATATTATCTAGTTT
Organism: Hibiscus tridactylites; assembly: GCA_958450335.1. Classification (NCBI taxonomy): domain Eukaryota; kingdom Viridiplantae; phylum Streptophyta; class Magnoliopsida; order Malvales; family Malvaceae; genus Hibiscus; species Hibiscus tridactylites. The sequence goes on along the minus strand of OY288268.1, from coordinate 99,848,304 downwards.
TTAAGGTTAAACTAGAACCTCTTCTCATATCTTTTAGGATGGATGGCTAAGATAGAACCAAATAGTTTTTAAGGCTAAACTATAACCTTTTCATCTATCTTTTTGATTGGCTAAGATAGAACCATTAAATAAAGAAGAAAACAACAAAATTAAACGAGTAGAAATTTCACCAGAGATGTAAGATTCCAATGAGGGAGAAGCCAAGGAACGAGTGTGGCCTAATGACAGCAGCAGAAAAGAAAAACGATGTGCATCTAAAAGATCAGATTGTCGTCGATCTGTTTTAGATAAGAGATGGCAGCAATGGTGATGACATCAAGACCGTTGTTGGCTCTGATACCATGTGAGAAAGGGGCCATGGTAGCCGGAGATTCAATGGATAATGGTAGTTTGTGTGTGATAGGTGGTTAGAGATTTGTTGTTTGAAGAAGAGATACAAGATATTTTTCAGAGAGAACAATATGTTTCTCAGTATTTTCTTATTATTCTTAATTATCAAATGTATACAGAGTAAGCCTTTAAATAGGCATATATAGAGTTTTAATATAGCTAAACCAATACTTTTATCTTTAATTTAAATAATATTTATTCCTAATTTAAATAAGACTTCTAGTAAATCTAAACTACTGATTAAGAATAAACTCTAATTACACATTAAATAAAAACTCTAACACTCCTTGTCAACTTACAGATTATTTTTTCTGCATTGGCTTATGGTACAATTATGATCGTCTGCAAGACTAAGAGTAGTCTTTAGGGTCTGATGGAATGACAAGTTATGAAATTTAGGTTGTGTTTAGGCACCCCAAAGTAATTGCAATAAAGTCAATAACTACATCTCTTGTAATTACGAGGAATTCTAATTCCCTAGGCATGTTTGGCTGACAGAGTGTAATTATAGTCAATTTAGGTCCCACTAATTAAAAATGAATAAAAAAGTTTGAAAGTCATTATTGCTGATTACCAGCATAATTCCCCCAATTCTAAACCTTTATAAGAATTGAAGAATGTAATTGAGGTGCTCCGATTGTACTCATTTCAGTGGGACTCATAATTTCAATGGTTATCCAAACATGACACGTGTAACGGTGTGAGTACAAGCAATTACACTTAAATCTAATTACTGGAATTGTGTACCAAACACACCCTAAAAGTAATGATGCATCCAGTAGAGATGATAGTTAATCTGTCATCAGGTGTTTTTTGACTGGTTTGTTGAAAACTTAATTTTGGCGTTTTAAGGCAAAGCTGAAAGGTTTAATAAAAGTTCAAAGCATGGTTCTTTGGTAATGATGAGAGGGATGCCAAGATCAGTAGTTTTTTTGGTGTCAAGTGGCTGTGGTTTCTGTGAGAAAGGGGCCATGGTGGCCGGAGATTCAATGAATAATGGTAATTTGTGTGTGATAGGAGGTTAGAGATTTGTTGTTTGAAGAAGATGAAGAGGATATTTTCCAGAGAGAACAATATGTTTCTCTGTACTTTCTTATTATTCTTAATTATTCAAATGTGTGTAAGGTGAACCTTTAAATGGGCAATTACAGAGTTTTAGTATAGTTAAACTATACTTTTATCTCTAATTTAAATAATGTTTATCCCTAATTTAAATAAGACTTCTAGTAAATCTAAACTACTGACTTGAGAATAAACTCTAATTATACATTAAATAAAACTCTACCACTTCTTGGATAACTTACACTCTCCCTCAAACTCTAACACTTCTCGTATAACTTACACTCCCCTTCAAGCTGGTGAGCAAATGTAGTAGAGCACCAGCTTGGATCTTGGATGTGATGCCCTACTCATATTTCTTCTGTTGTTTCTTAGAGAAAAAGAAAATCTCCCTTTTCCGGGAGCCATTGAGTTGAACAACTAGGATATAATCATGTTGTTCTTTGCACGGTCATTGTTGAAAATTTACAGCTGATGTTGCTGGTTTCGGCATCCTTCTTGAGATGACTACCAATTTTGCTGTAGTTGTTGGTTTTGCACCTCCCTTAGATGTCTTCCAGCTTTCCTCTGTCAGTGATGATCTTTTTCTGGTTTTTGCATCTTCTTCTGAGATGTCTTCCAGCTTTTTCTGCCATTCACGGACTAAGTAGCTGCTTCCATTCAATAACGATCACAAGAATCTACACTCCCCCTCAAGCTGGTAGTTACACGTACTAGAGTCCCAGCTTGGATTTTTGATGTAGAATTCCTTGAAAAATAATATAGTTTTTCTTCAAGGCTAAACTAAAACCTTTTCTGCTATCTTTTTTTAGGACAGATGGTTAAGATAGAACCAAATAGTTTTTTTAAGGCTAAACTATAACCTTTTCGACAAAACAACAAAAATAAACGAGCAGAAATTTCACCAGAGATGTAAGATTCCAACGAAGGAGAAGCCAAGGAACGAGCGTGGCCTAATGATAGCAGCGGAAAAAAAAAGTGTGCATATGAAAAGAAAAATAATATCAGATCAGAGATGGCAGCAATGGTGACGACATCAAGACCGATGTTGGCTCATGATACCATGTGAGAAAGGGGCCATGGTGGCCGGAGATTCAATGAATAATGGTAATTTGTGTGTGATAGGAGGTTAGAGATTTGTTGTTTGAAGAAGATGAAGAGGATATTTTCCAGAGAGAACAATATGTTTCTCTGTACTTTCTTATTATTCTTAATTATTCAAATGTGTGTAAGGTGAACCTTTAAATGGGCAATTACAGAGTTTTAGTATAGTTAAACTATACTTTTATCTCTAATTTAAATAATGTTTATCCCTAATTTAAATAAGACTTCTAGTAAATCTAAACTATTGACTTGAGAATAAACTCTAATTATACATTAAATAAAACTCTACCACTTCTCGGATAACTTACAGTTTCAGTATAAGTGGGTGTATGAGATGTTTAGTGGTATCATCTTCCATCACGTATGTTTTGGTCTGATTGTGACTTTATCTTCAAGTTTGACCATTTCGCCTGTCCCCTGTTTGTATTATTTTGATGCTTAACATTAAATTATATAGACTGGAATTCTGGGTTATATTGGTGCCCCATTTGAGATGTGTGCCAGAACATGACCTAAAATACAACGGTGTAATGGTAAAAAGAGATATGATGTTCATGAATTATTATATTTCTATATCTACTAGTCCCTTTTCAGAGTTCAGGGATTTACTTAAGCTGACTCCCTGTGTTTTTTCATTCCACCTCTCTTTTCAAGACTATTCCAGATCTTTGCTGGGAGTTAGCGCAACTCCAGGACACATACATTTTGCAAGGTATAGTTTCCTTGCTTTTCATTTTGAGAACTGAAAGCAGAAGGTAAACAGTTATGTCACTGTGATCATGTTGTTGCAAATTTATTTTCTTTTAGGTGATTATGATCTAAAGGTTATGCGGCAAGAGTTCTATATTAGCAGACAAAAAGCGGTATGTTTGGCTACCGTTCAAAAGTTTTTATTCACTTATATATTGTTCGGGTTTCCTTTCTTTTTCTTTTCATTATAAAAGCATAACCATACCCTAAATTTTTTATGGCGATGGAACTCGTGCTTAGTTTTTATTGGAGATATAATACATTTAGCTGAGAAACTAAGAACAGGCATGTGGAATAATCACCATTGTACAGTACCTGTTAACAAAAGAAAATGCTTCTTTGGCATGTCAGTTGCATTCAATAATGTCTACAGTCGGTTAGATTTGATGTTTTTTTTGTTGTAAGAAAACCTGGCATTCCGTGAAATATGGAAATTGGATCACTGATCCGTTTAAATAATTCATATTTTATAGCACTCTCTAATTAAATATGTTTGGCATGATACTGTGATCAAGGACAAGTGTAAAGGTCAGATTTTTACTAGCATCAGAACCACTTGAAGCAACAGTCATGACTCATGAGTTGTTTAAAGTTGGCCGTCCCTTCTCTCTAGTTATACACTGCCATACTAAGCATTTTCAATTTCCTGTTGCAGTTTATCAATCATCTGATCAATCATCTTGCAAGGCATCAACTCTTAAAAATAGCTTGTCAATTGGAAAAGAAGAATATGCTTGGAGCATATTCATTGCTTAAAGTTATCGAGTCAGAGCTTCAGGCATACCTGTCAGCAGCTGAAGGACGGGTGGTATGTTAGATCATAAGACGTGGTCCATATATTTTTTATGTCCATCCTTATATTTCTACCAGTGTGTTTTTTTCTTTTATGATGCCCAAAGGGACATTAATACATTTATCACATTTAACTTGCCAGTTGCTGCTCTCCTACTTTGAAATTGTACAAATTGTGATGTTATACATTTCTGTTTGTGATATGGTCCATGTCAACGTCTAAGCTCGAGTCTTAGAGGGTAACTTAGTTTTTTACTTGAACTGATATTCAAAAGAATAAGGCAAAGAGCATTAAAAAAATCCAAATTATTTAGCATTGCTCTAAAAATGGAAGGAAATAAAGATGTTTCACTAAAATTCCTATAGGTCTTTAGCTTCTTGGTGAATACCCCCCCTATTTTTCTCTTCCTTTGTTCTGTTATTGTTTGAAGGGATGGTAGTCTTAGCTGGTACGAAGTAGGCTAATTAAATTTTACCGCTAGTTAAAAAGTTATTTGATATTAAATCTAGAGTCTGTTCTTTCAGAAGTGCTTTGTGGATCCTTTTTCTTTTACATCTTGATTCAATTCTATGTGGGATATTAGTCTTTCAGGATTCTGTTTCCGATTTCCTTGGAAATCCTTACATTAGAAAGCTGTTCATTATCATTTAGGGGCGTTGCTTGGCACTAATTCAAGCTGCATCTGAGGTCCAAGAGCAAGGTGCAGTGGATGATCGAGACACTTTTCTGCATGGTGTTAGAGACCTTTTAAGTATCCATTCAAGTAATGTCCCTATGGTTACATTATATAGACTGGATATTGTTTCTATATGGGGTTTTTGTTTAGCTGAAGGATTTTGATTTGTGGTTGCTTTTGGCATTTTCTTTAGATGCACAGGCTGGTTTATCAACATATGTATCTGCTCCTGGCATTGTGCAACAAATATCTGCTCTGCATTCAGAATTGATGGCTCTTCAATCTGATCTTGAGAATTCTCTTCCGGAGGACAGAAATAGATGTATTAATGAGCTGTGAGTTATTCTATTTTGCTTGTATTTCAGAATTTTTCTTCAACATAACTATTGGAAACACAGTTAAATACTCTAAATACTCTGAGTTAAAATTGCATTTGATGAATTTTAAGTCTGGTATTTCCTTATTATATCAGGTGCACTCTGATTCAAAGTTTGCAGCAACTATTATTTGCATCTTCAACAACTGCACAACCAATATTGACACCTCGGGTATGTCCAATTATTTGTGCAAAGATGTGTCAATTTTTCCCTTCATTTCAGCTTGAAGCATGATTCTGTTAATTATCATAGCCTCATTAATCGACCTTCCTTTTTCATGATAAAATTTATGTGCTTTGCTGACATTTTGATGCCCCCTTTTAGCCTCTAATGAAAGAGCTGGATGAAATGGAAAAGATCAATGCAAAACTCTCCGGTGCAGTCGAGGAGGTCACACTTGAGCATTGCAAGAAGAATGAGGTAATTGGAGTTATTAAAACAGTTTCCCTCATGGATGAATTCGTGCTTATCACTTCAGATGATTACAACCATTTTTCAGTTCCCACTCCACTATACTCAAGAACATGTATCATCATTATTTTGCCTTTAGTGTTACATGTGTTGATCATTTATCACTGCTGAACATGTATGCTAGATTTACATGATGGCAGAGAATCCGTTGAGAAGTCCTCTTAACCAGTGGTTTAATGATTTTGGCCTAAAAGAGCTATTGAGTGGAACTATATTCAGCTCTGTGAATTTTTTTTGGTATCATATGCACCAGTTAAGTCCGCGTTAGACATACATGCCTATGTCGGACGTGGTCCAAATAACATATAGCTTATCTTAATAAAATGTTGTTTGGAAGACATACCGGCCCAATCAACTATTTAGTTGTGTATTGATTTATGGGTGGGAAATGCAGATTGTAAAGCATCATTCGCAAGAGGTTGGTCTTCAAAGGCGGGTGTTTGTGGACTTCTTCTGCAACCCGGAGCGGTTGAGGAGCCAAGTAAGGGAATTGACTGCTCGTGTTCGAGCGTTGCAAGATTCCTAATCCTTTCTGTTTGGTATATGATGAAATATATTCGTTTTTATGTGTTAATTGGTGGAAATCTGATTTCAATGTTTCGTTGATGTTTGATTGTAGCTTTTGGCCTGTATTTTATCATCACAGTTTTGTTTGTTTGTTTTATATCTGGAATTATAGTTGTTTTCATTATATTACGTAACACGCAAGGCTTTATCAAAGTTTTACTTCACCGATAACAAATCTATTTTCTGGTTGTAAAATTAAAATTGATTCATCATTATATTTTTTTTATTAAGTAGAGATGTCGAGACTCGAATCAATAGGACAACATGAACATTATTAATCACTCGGTTAATTAATTTGTACGTGAATGAATTTGTTGAACATTTATATCACCATTCTTTTGAAGGTTATGTGTGAAGAAGCGTTTCGATGAAATATGTTTTATGTTTTATCTTATTTAATATAACCTCCATTAAGTTTAGCTATACATATTGCATTATCTTCGTATGAATTAAGATAAATATTTTGGATCACATACTACACACCTGTTGGATATGTTGTCAATAGGGGTATAAATGAATAGAGCATTCGACGAACCGTTCATGAACCGTTCGTATAATGCTTGTTTATTAAGTTAAATAAACGAGAATGAACAAAAATTTTATGTTCGTTTATTAAATGAACGAACACGAACAAAGGTGTGTTTGGTTCGTTTATGTTCACGATCAAGCTCGTTTATAAGATGAAAGTGCTTGTGGATGTATCTAAATATTGTTTTTTGTTGTTGCTAAGGATGCTATATAAGTTCATATTGAAATGTAAGTTTTATTTTGTTGTTTTTGTTTTATTTATTTATTGTTAATTTAGTTAATATTTTTTAATATATAAACGAACATGTTCGCGAACATTTAAATAAACATGTTTGTGAACACTTAAACGAACGTGTTCGCGAACAGCCGAACACATTTATGAACACTAAACAAACGAATACGAACACCTTCAAAAAATTAATAAACAAACACAAACACAATATTAAAAATTCAAGTACCAGATAAGTAAACCCAACAAAGAAAGCCGGCTCAACTGGTCATTCGAAATCAAATTGATCGCGTTCAAACAGTTCGTCTGGATCATACCATGGTGAATCTTGGGATTTCACATCATTTGGAGACCCTCAAGTATGACCCATAACTCTGAATTCAAACTTGAACATGATCAGCCAATGTTCCGGCAAAATCCAAATACCCATGCTCCGGATTCATCTCTCACAACACCCCTTGCCGAAGCCAAATGCATGTATTCAACTTAATCAACACCCTAGGACATGGAGAAGAAATCCGAGCTGGGATCAACTGAGACCAAAGCACACGCACCAACGAACAATCCCGTAGGACATGGATCGTATCTTCCACGACGTAGCCACAAACCCCACAAGTTGAATATGAAATAAACCCACGACGGACCCTTTCCTCATTAATGAGTACCTCAGTACCTGATGCCAAAGTAACAGCCAATATAAGTTATTAATTATCGAATATAATTAATTATAAATATTTAATTTATGTTTGATCTTAAATTTACTTTGTGCGGTCGCTTCACTTGCGCATGTCTAGAACCATAGAGTTCTAATATAGTTGTTGCAATTGTGATAGGTAGATCTCATCGAGCAAGCTCCATTTTCATGCCACTTCCATACGACCATAACCTCGCCAGCACCCAAGTAAGGATCAGGAATAGCCAAGATGCATTTCAGTTTTTCATATTCGAATCCGGCGCAATGTTCCCTACCATTTGCCAATATAATCTTTTTTTCCTTTGTTTTAGTGGTTGCCTGATGTTCATCCGAACACGAACAGGCATAACACGCTTGTATTCCAGAGATATAGCTGAAGAATCGTATTCTAAAAACATGTCAATAAGATTTTCAAAAGATCTCGTCACTTTTTTCGAGATAAAATTATGAGGGACGTCATTGATCAATATGATTTAAAGGAACCAGATTCGGATCCTCCCTAATACATGTATGAAGAAGTCTAATTGCAAGTCCAAAAATTCAGTCGATTTATTTCGACTTTTTGATTTGTATCCGAGCATATTTGGACCATGAAGTCTTCTTTCAACTTGTGATCCAGTCTTTTAGCTTTCCAATGTATTGTGAAACGCATCAATCCGACATCAAGAGCTTAAAATACGACCATTTTAATAAAGATTGTGCATGCTAAAAATCCTATACGGGACTAATCACAATATTTAGACCTAGAACTATTTTATAAAGTTTGAGTCTAATTTATGAGTTAGCCCGCTTAATATTTTTAAGCTATTTTTTACTTTATTCGGCCTTAAAATAATTAAATATGTAATTAGGAGGAAGAAGTCTCCATGTGCCTAAATTTAGATTTTCCTAAACATGTGCTAATCCCTTTTAATTAGTTATCTATGTGCTCACTTTTAGAGATTAATCAACTATTTCTTAGGGTGTTTTGTTGTCTCCTTTACTATAAAAGGAGGAAGCATCTTCTCTCTTATAAACTCAACAACATGTATATTTTTCTTCGATGAATATTAATTAAGAATATTTTCTTAGTTTCTTACATTTGCAAAATAGTTATTGTGCCATTTTAGAAGTATTTCTCCGCTATAAATTGCTGGTAATTCTTTCTCCACACTCCGAGTTGCCAAAATAATCAATTCTTAGAGGGTTGATTATAGCCTATAATGAAGGTTGCTTGATCTCAATCGCGGCTAACAGGGTTCCTAGGACATCAACAAATCCACACAATCTTCTTCATCTAAACAACAAGATCCATCGACTTCATTATCTTCTCGTCCACCTTGTTGTGTTTTCAACATTCTCTTGCTGCATTAAGTAAAAAAAATATTATTAATAATTTATTTAAATATTTCCACTGCTCTTGCATCACTTCCCTTCTTGAAGTCGGTGTAGAACTAACACGTGATTATTGAAATTCTATGGCCCATCAGACTCGATTTTATCCGCGTCAATTGGATGAAACAATCGAAACAAAAACCTTCATTCCTTAAGATCTGAAACCGCGATATTCCTGAACGATCGCCAAACATTAGCCAGCGTCGCTCGCATGAAAAGAAAATTTATCACACCCGTAGGAAGGAAGGAGCCGACAAAACAAAACTCCAAAGATGGTTCACCCCGCTTTTTTTTCAGATTCGAATTGTAAAATCTCGTCTCACCGCTCTCGATCGATATGTTTGCCAAATCATTTTCAACAGAAGCCATGTAGAACTTGGATGAACCAAAAGAAAATGAAAAAATAGAAATAAAAAAATAAGGGTAAACTATACCAATGACCACCGAACTATAGGGTTGGTGTCGATTTGACCACTATATTTTTAATTGTGTTAAATATACTACATAACTATTTAATTGGTTCCAATGTAGCCACCTGCCGTTTAAAAAAACGAAAAAGTTAACGGGACTGTTAAAATAATTGGTATAATTACACATTTAGTCCCCTTTATTTATACAATCATTCAATTTAGTCCTAATTTTAATCTAATAAAATAAATTAATTATTTAATCAGGTGGTGACACGTGTCACCACCAATGGAGTAAGAAAAATAAAATTGTAGAAGTTGGCCCCAAGGAGAATTGAACTCAGGTCACTAGGGAAAGAAAGCAATGCCTTTGTCACTAGGCTAAACATGTTTTTAACATATGAAATACCAAATATTCTATATGTGGTATATGTGTTATCCGTTTGGAGAATATTTGAAATACCAAAAATCTTTGGTTTGACCAGGAATAATTTAAATGGATAGTAAAAATAAATAGCAATAAGGATAAAGTCAGGTAGATGTTTTTTGAATGTTTCACATTTAACCTTTTATATGAAAAGAATGTCCAAGTATGTTAAAAAAATCCTTGACTTAGCATAATATTTGGTCTTGCTCATATACTTTATCAAAGTATTTTATACGAAAATAATATTGTATATTTTATCAAAGTACTTGTATCGCATTAGACATTTCAAAAGTGTAAGTACCGCATTAAATATTTTGTTAAAATATACACACCAACTTAAATATTTTAGGAATATATATACTATATTAAACATTTTATCATAATACAAATACCAAATATAACATTATCCATAAATATATAAGCAAGAAGTTTGAGAAATAGATTTAATTATTCATAAATATACAAGCAAGCTGTTCATCTTTGTTCCCTTATATTCTTATAAGTCATGAGTTCGAAACTTACTAAGAACACTCTAATTCCTTTCTCTGAAATCTTCTTCTTTCCAAGTAAAATTAAGATTAAATTTAAAATTTGTTAAAAAAAAATGTCAAAGGAATCACGTGCTCTCTCACAATGTGCAATAATAATTAAAAGGAAATTATTACTTCCTCAAGGTCAAGGGTCAAGAGGTGGGAATTGATTGCTAAAATAGGGTAAGTAGGTATAAACATCATTTTTGTCATGTTTTTCCTTCCATATCCATTAATTTCAAGTTTCAAAACTAAACCAAGATCTCCTATTTTTCATTGCAAAATCTTTCACAGAAACAGAGAGGATTTTTACACACAGGAAAACCCATTCTACTTGGTAACAAGATCTGCAGCACTGCCCATGATTGCTTCACAATACACAACTTGGCACCAAGCACCTTGAAAAGAAGCTCAACCCTCTCTTCTGCATCAAAATAAAGCGCAAGCTATTAAGATGGAACTGTAAAGCTTTGAATTCATATTAATGGGGGAGTGGAGGCTACCTTTTTGGGTTTAGCGTAAAGGAGGTCTGGTGAGATTTTGTAGAGGTCTTCATCAACGGGTTTGGGCGTTGGCCTTGCCATAGGAGCCGCCGTACTCGGTGGTTCTTCCCAGCTTTGCTTTTTGCCTTGTTTGATGTGCGGTTGTCTTACTCTGGCCTGCAAGATTCCCATTCATTGTTACCAAAAAAATCCCAAACTTACTATCATGTTTATCAACTCCATGTGTTTGAGTTGTTGAAATAAGAAACGGAATCTGCTTGCATTAAATTGACTTCAGAAATGACAAAGCAGGAACTGCTTTTCATGAACAATTCAATGCATCGGCACAACCAAACATAATCATGAAAATCAGAAAAGAAAATGGAAGAATCTCAAATGCACGTGCAAACAAACAAACAAAAAAACCCAGAAATCAGATGGAATTGAACAAGTCTGAACTTGTTGTTAGCGGTTACCCTTGAGCGAGGAACCACAATCATGGCAGGAGTAAGGACGTGGTCTTCATAAAGATCACCGGCGACGTATAAATCCCGATCCTGAGACCGAGAGTAGGTGCAACGAAGCAACCCAGTTTGTCGAGCTGATTCAAAACACTGAGTAAAAGGGAGGTCGCTGTTCCAATCCCAGCTGCCAAAAGCTGGAACATGGCTCCTTTTACAGCAATCCTAAAACCCAGAAAAACAAACAAAATCATAATCTCGTCACTGCATGCAACCAAAAGAGAAGAAACACAAAACTCAATTCACTTACAATATCCATGCTGTTGTGTGAGAAAGATGGGGATTGACCTGGGCTTTATTTTAGTGGTTTGTTTGTTGAAATGAGTGGGACTGTGGGCGAGGCACTTTAAAAGGAGAAGGGGATGCCGATGAAAATAACCCACACAACCAATTGTCACAAGCACAAAGAGGGAAGACGTCAGGTACAAAGGGCCACTGTTAGGCTGCTTTTTATTTTGGTTTTTTAAATTATTCTCTTTATCTTGGGCGTGTCTAAAACATATAACATGTTACGATGTAACACCAATTGAAAATTTTATAAAATTTAAAACATGGAACTGAAAATGTTACATTGTTTGATAACATTTTCGGTTGGTTGTAAGTATCGAAACTTTAACTCCGAATATTGAAACTTTCATCGCTTCTAATTACATTTTAAGTTTTTGTAAGTACCGAAAATATTATCAAACAATATAACATTTTTAATTCCATACTTTAAATCTTATAACATTTTCAGTTGGTGCCGCACCATAAAACTACCCATCTTTTATTTTTCTTAATAAATATTTCTTAAACCTTGCTTTGTAGCTCATGACTCATCAAATGAATATCCCAATGCTTCAAACTTGTTTCTTGTTTTTTTTTGTTATGGGGTAATTGTGGTGTTTTTTTTGTCTTTTTTCCAATTTTTTTAAAATTTTGCTTTAATTAATTTGAGTCGACCTACATTGCAAACTCTATTTTAGTAAAGAGTTTCCCTATAAAAATATTTATATATACACAAAATCTCAAGTTGAAATTAATCTCTCTAATTTTAGATAATTTGTTCTTTACTTTCATAATGTTACTAACAGGTCTAATATTACAATAAAATTATGGAAAAGTCTACCACGGATGAACACCATTAATTTTTTTTAAAATTTTAAAAATTTAAAGGACTAAAATTATAATTAAAATTATCTCTTAAAAATAAAAATCAAATTTAATAGTTACTTTATAATATTTTTTAATAGGTTAGAATCAAATATACCCAATTCTCCTAAACCCTAACAAAATCAATCTCTTAAAAAAATAGAAATCAGTTTATAATTTTTTAATAGATTAGAATCAAATATACCCACTTGTTCATATGGTTTTCGTGTCTATTAAATTTGGATTTAAACTGATTTCTATCAAATAGATTTAAAAAAATTTGATTTCTATTTTTTTAAGAGATTGATTTTATTTTATTTATCAAAAGAGATTGATTTTGTTTTTTATTTTATCAAAAGAGATTGATTTTGTTAGGGTTTAGGAGAATTGAGTATATTTGATTTTAACCTATTAAAAATATTATAAAATAATTATCAATAAATTAAATATATCAAATTTCAACGTGACGTTTTTTTTTTTTTTTGCTTTCTTAACCCCACACGAATAAAGCCTCTGGTGCTTTGTGCAGATGAGTGCGGATGATAATGAAAAAGTTCAAAACTGAACCCAAAAACAATACATATTTTATTTAAGGATAAAGTACATAAATGGTCGCTAAACTATCCAAAAAAATATAAAATAGTCATTAAACTTTCAAAAGTTACATAATAAACATTAAAATTTAGTTTTTGTTATAATATAGTCATTGAATTATTAATTGTTGTTAAGTCAGTGACATGGCAATTACAAAAAATTGTATAATAACACATGTAATACTTCATATCTACACATTCAATCAATTTGTTACTAATTGAAATTTTTTAATAAACTTAACTTCATTATTTACACATTCTTTCAATTTTGTCATATTTTTAATTAGAAATAATGTATTTTTTTATATTAAAACTAGCTAATTTTTATTAATAAAGTGACACGTATCGCGTTCTGATTAGTCCTGAGTTTTTTAACGTTAATTAATGGTACAAGAAACTGGAGTCACGATTTAAAATTTATGGAAAAAAACATCTCGAAAAAATCTTTAGGCCGCAATTAGGTAAGATGTGTATACTTTTGGTGCCATTAAGCCTTTCCTCTTTTTTTTTCATCCTCATACCAAGACTTTAATTTTTGGGTTAAACAACACCATTGGTCACTAAACTACTAATGTTATCTTATTTTGGCCACTAAACTATTATTTTTGATAAAATCGTCACAATTATTACGTTTTTTTTTTCATGTTTTGGTCACCAATCTATTGCTTCTTTTTGTTTTGGTCACCAAACTATTTTTTCTGCGAATTTTTTAACGGCGGGTGACAAAATAAGAAAAAAAATATAAGGGTAAAGTATCAAAATGGCAATTAAACTTTGTTTAAAAATTTAAAACGGTAACTAGACTTTCAAAAGTTATAAAATGGCGATTGGACTTTATGTTTTATTACAAAAGGGTCACTGAGCCGTTAACTGTCATTAGGTAAGTAACATGGCAATTACGTAAAAATTGTATAATAGCACATTTAGTCATCCATATTTATACTTTTAATCAATTTAGTCTTAATTTGAAAAAAATTAATTCTCATTATTTATACATTTTGTCAATTAGATCCTATTTTGAAATATGGGATTTGAATAGCAAATAAAGGATACTAACCACTAAACCAAAGTTACTCCTTTAACATAAATTACAACAAATTAAATATAAATCTTATATTTATTGTCTATTAGCGATTATCACATCACTAATCAGTCGACTCAAAAGACCTGTTTTTATTCATTTAAACCCAAAAGTTGCCCATTAAAATTTCAAAGAAGAAATCAAATCTTATTTCCTCCAAAAATGAAACAGTTAAATCTCTCGTCTTTTTAACTTGATTACACTTTCTCTGCAAAACAATTGATCTCCATGGAGAAACGTTGTTGCATCTACACAAAGTCGCAAACTTTTAGGACTAACACTTACACATTCAGTATTTCTCATATGCCGGTCGAGTTCCTCGAGTGAGCATTCATTTTCACTTTCATACCTCAAAAACAAATGTGGGTTGTCCTTATATTTGAAGGGAAAAGTTTATTTAAATTATATATGAGAATATGTTTTACTTCAAAAGCACACGTGAATTATTCAAATATAATATAAATGTGCGAGAATTAAAGAAAAAAAAAACAAAAACAAAAGTATTATCTTATAAATGTCACCGTAAATTTATGTTATTTGGGCATATGGTAGTAATCTCATCTCCTTGATTATCAAAAGAAAAAAAAAATTATGTTATTTGGATTTTTTTAGTCGTTAAGGATAAAAATGTCTATAATTCGTATATCAAATTCTCTAATTTAAAAAGTTCATTTAGTTACCTTTTCAATTTGAGAGGTTTTACACCAAACTGCCGTTACAATGCTCTACTTACCAAAAATCCAAATTAGCATGTATGACTAGTCAAACCTCTAAAAGTGTGTCAAAGTCAAACATTTAATTTTGACTCAAAACATTGTTTATCAAACATGTCTATTGTTTTTATTTCTAGGTGAAAATTTCATTTAAACTTGATCCATACATATTCCTTAACACCGTGTCTTATCCAACAATATAATGTAAAACTAATATTCTTTTCGTTAAAGTATACCTAAGGTCACTTAATTATAAATTTATAATAAACATATCACTCTCTTAAAAAAATTATAAACATGTCACTCAATAAATAAATTGTTATAAACATATCACTAGTCGTTAAATATTAAACGATAATAGTGATGAGGATTGGTATAGTAACCATTTTAGTCCTCAAAACTTATACAATTTATCAGTTTGATTATAAGTCGAAATAATTCAATAAATTTAATTCTTCATATAAAAACTTCATCATTTTGGTATTTATTTTTCCCCAAAAATGTTATATTATTTTAATGTTAGTTTCATGGTATAATATCAATAACTTGTTGCTCCTTTATGGCATAATGTAATTATCCAACTACTATTTTGATTTGATTGGCTTAGTTAGTTTTCTAATAACACAGAAAAATATAATTGATTAAATTTTTAAATAAGAAGAATTAGAATTATTGAATTGTTTTGAATTAGGATAAAACTGATAAAATATGAAACTTTTAGGGTCAAAAATTGTTATTGTACCATATCACATTAAATATTCATCTCAATTTTAAAGACAAAATGGCATGTTTGTAACAATTTGTTAATTAAGTAACTTGTTTGTAACTTTTTTTTAAAATAACATGTTTGTTATAGAACTTATCTTATATATATTTTACCCTAGTCTTTTATACATTCCAATCAACTGAACTATTCAATACCTATTATATTTCTATTCTATTCTTACTGACTTACTGTATAGCATTCTATAGGTTTCTTTTTGCATTTCAACGAATCAAACGTACCATAAAGAAATAGAAGAAAAGACGGAGGAAAGGTTAGGGAATAGGAAGAATGAAGTGGCCCATCGCCTCCTCCTTTCTGCTATATCACTTGTTTACATCAATTCCTTCCTTTTTTGTTTTGTCTGCTAATCTTTTAACATCGTTGCGCCATCTCCCTTAAATTGAATTGCAACTATCACCACCTTTTGCAGTTTTCTAAAACTTTTTTTATTGTTGTTATTATTATTGTGCTTCACAATTTATTCGTGAAATAAAAACATATGTTTTTAAGGAAAAAACTTTGGTACACAAGCTGTGTAACCTTTAGTTTACATAAGCCTTCTAGTTTTAGGAGCTAAGGGTTTAGAGTTTAGAATTTAAGGTTAGTGTTTATAATTTATAGTATATAGAATTTAGGGTTTATGGTTTAGTTTTTTGGGGTTAGAATTAATATTTTAAAATTTAAATTTTATAGTGTAAATACGCAGGCTTGTGTCAGCATGTGTATCAAAATTTTACTCTTTTCTAATTGGATTTTATATCACTAATGAGATGAGTTAAAATATTTAAAGTTTTACCATTTATTTGTTGGTCTAACATTACAAGATGTAAAGCAAACAACATTCAAGGTTTAAATTTTAATGTCGTAAATGAAATAATTTGAATTAAGAGAGTTGTCTCAGATAGGCTTCTAGAGTACTCAATTTAAATTATTTGACCAACGAAATATATATTGGACGTTTTAAAAAAATAATAAAGTTTTAAAAGTTCTATTCTCTCTGCTAATAAGATATGAGATTATGTTGAGGTTAATTGATAATGGGTAAAATAATTAGATTTTAGAGATAACATATCAAAAGAAATAACTACAAACTCCGAACATAAATACTAAAATAAACATGGAAGATAGAAGAAATGATAGGAAAACTTGAAAGTTTTTCAAAGTAAATAGATATTTAAGATTAATGATTAGAAATGAGAAAATTATCATAAGAAAAAAATATAGTAATCTAGTTTTACACAGTGTAAGCAGATCTTAAATCATATATATTTATATATTCACTCCCAATAAAAATTTCATTCAATCTGTTGTCAATTGTGATGGACAAAAGAAAGAGAGAAATAGTGCCATGTTCGTCTTCTTAAAGAGAAATGAAACAAAAAGGAGTCAAAGAAACGCAAGGTTCCAACAATACAACTGTTGTACATCTTTATATATTCCCTTTATTTTGTCCTCTATTGTTCTGAAATGCTTTCTTTTGCATATTCTAAACCATACAATTACAACACATTCCCTCTCTTCTCTTCTCTTCTCATCTCCCATATCTTTTCAGGGTTGGTATATACTGCCATCACTTTTGCCTTGTCTCATTCCCCACATTTTATTACACTGTTCTTCCACTGGGTCTACTTTCTCAGTGATTCAATAAATATTAGATTTGTCAATTGGACTATTTGGATTGATTTTGAATTAGATCATTTCAAGTTTTGAAATTTTCAATCATTTCAATCCAAGTCCGTTTGAACTTTATGGCTTTCAATATTTTATGATTAAGTCGATTTTAGATTGAAATTAATGTTGGTATTTTAACAATCAATCAGGATGTGACACGTGACACGTGACACTTAATGATGCCATCATTTTGAATGATCAATGTCACATTAACAAACTAATTGGCTATTGAAATGTCAAGTCAACACATGTATCAATCTGATTTTTTTTAAAATTCAAGCACTAGTTTGAGACAAACAAGACTTCATATACCAATTAAAAAATAACCAAATTTATGTACCAATTTGAACCTTTTAAGTTCATGTCATTTTTAGTTACTTTTTTTTGGTCATTTGAGCTTTGATTGTCCCAATTTCAAATTATTTTGATTTCAGGTCAATTTTAAGTTCGCATTGAATATGTTTTGGTTATTAAACTTTTGGTTAAATGACATGGAGCCCCCTTGGAATGATGAATTCTTCAATCAATTGCTTGGAAGCAATCCTAGAGCTTTAGGCTCAATGAAAAAGTAAGTGTGTTTTTCTTAAGAATTCAATAACGCTTGATTTGGCGTTTCTTAAAAATTCTGTAAATAAGCAACAAAAATTAAAGAAAAAAAGATGAAGAGGTTAGAATCAATAATGAATAACAAGGAAACAATGCAAACGATCAATAGAGATAAGCTTGAAGGATGGAAAAACAAATCTAAAAATTTTAGATTTGGTTGGATGAAGATGGAGGTGGCGCGTAGTTTGGTAGATGTCTTGCAGAATCTTCTTAGTCGCGATTGACTAGGCAACTTCTGTGATATGGATCTATCTGACCTTCTTACCCGTGATTGAATAAACTACTCAAAGTGTGAAGATCCTTCCTCGCATAAATTAGTTGAAACGCTGAAGAAAACTTCGAATGTACAAGTTTATTGACACTTACAAACAAATACTCAAAAGAATAATTTTAATAGTAACTCAAATTTAAAAAACAATGATGTAAGCCTATTTTTTAGGTGAAGAACGACCAAAGAAAATAAACTTTCTATGAATAAAAAATTACAAATAAATCAGCACAAGAACTCATACAATTAGTGTGAAGCATGGTGACCCTTCGATGATTTCTGATCTGAAGGTGGAAAGGGTTTCAAGGGCTTATGGAATAGAGCAGATTTGAGTCATTGATTAAGCATGATCAATGGTGGGGAGCTCCCTTGGATACTTGGGTGGCAAGTAGGAGTTTTGTATGCATGAGATGTCTTGGGTGATAGGTAGAAGGTTTTTAGGGCTGATCTACATGTATTTTCCTAATAAACTAAAGGCCTAAAATAATTTAAATCATTATTGTGCTAAAAATTAAAAGATTAGATCCAAATTTTATATTTTAGTATTAGGTCTATTTATTACAAGAAAACCCATCTAATAGACTTCAAATATATTTGAAGCATTTTCTTGAATGGGTTGGCCGTGTACATCCTCAACAAGGGTTTGTGTGACCTAATTTTTAAAAAATAAAAGATGTGTACTTCTTTGAAATTTTTGATCGTTTCACAATTTTTCGGCCAGTATATCTTGAACTGTGAAATAAAATTTGTTCTTGACTAATTTGGACTTGACTTGTGTGATTAGGCTAAGTGAGAATGTGAGTCCATCTAGGGTGATAATGAGCCGAGCTGAGCCCGAGCCTGGCCAGGCTCGGCTCGGCTCGGAAACAGTGTAATTGGGCTCGGCTTGGGCTCGAGCTCGGCTCGAAAATAATTTTATTGGGCTCGACTCGGGCTCGAAGCTCGTCATGCTCAGCTTGGCTCGAAATGAAAAATTTTGCTATAGTTTTTTTATATAAAATATTCTTTAAAAATCCCTTTCATAACCAACACTAAAACGAAATTCAATGACCGGAAAGGAAAAAAAGTGTCAAAAATTAGATTAATCCAAGTAATCAATAAATATTCTTATAATACAAACACATAATTAAAGAAAATACAAAATCAAACAACAATCAACTAATGAAAGAAAATACAAACACATAATTTATTTTAGTGCATATGTAGATTCCGAGCCTGTTCACGAGCTTTTCGAGTCGAGCCTGGGTAAGCTCGGCTCGGCTTGTTAAGATTTCGAGCCGAACCCGAGTCGAGCTCACTCGAGCCGAGCTTTGACCGAGCCGAGCCCGAGTAGCTCGCGAGCCGGTCAGGCTCATTATCACCCCTGTCCATCCTTCACTTGCTCTTGACTAGTACATGTATCAATAAAGTTTACAAATGATCACTAAACTATCTTAAAATATTTATTTTAGTCACCAACATTTCAAAAATTACTTAATGGGCATTAAACCTTAATTTTTGTTACAAAATGCATTAACTTTCGTTAAAAGGATGACGTGACAATTAAAAAATATATAATTATACAATTAGTCATTTATATTTACACATTTAATCAATTTAGTTATAATTTAAAAGAAACAATTTTCATTTTCATTTTCTTCTTTTACTTTTACTTTTTTTAAACTCTTCTCTTCTCCAAAAAAAAGCTCGAACTATCATTCAAACATTCCTTTATTTTGTTTTTGTTTTTGATTTCAAGATTTTATTTTTAAAAACGTTTTAAATAAAAGGAATTAAGAGCTTTTTGTTTCTAATAATCTTTTAAATAAAAGGAATTAAAGGTTTTTCAAGAAATGTTTTTGAAAACAAAAAAAAAACCCTTTCATTCATTCATTTAAAATATTTTTGAAAACAAAATCTCTTAAAATCAACAACAACAAAAATTAGATTATAACTTGTAATGACCAATTATTTTGTAACAATTAAATAGTTCAATAATTTATTTTATAACTATTAAATAGTTCAATGACCCTTTTTGTAATAATTAAATAGTTCAATGACCTATTTTGTAACAAACTATGCATTTAATTTTTTTTAAGTGTTTGGTTTAGAATCTAAGATTTAGGTTATAATTTAATATTAGAAGCTAAGAATTAGGGTTTAAGATTTAGTGTTTAGAGTTAGAGATTTATTGTTTAAATATAAAAGATTGTGTAAAATTTATTTACATAACTGTTGTGAATAAAATAAAGAAGAACAAAAATAAGAACAAGAAGAACAAAGAGATGAGAGAAAGAGGGAGATTTGTATTATTCTCAAAATAAAGACTTGTATACAATGCCTTCAATGAATCATCTATTTATAGGCATAAGAAGTACATAATACATTAAACTCTAATTCATAGAGATAATATTCCTAACAATAAATAAATCAAACTCCTTTGATAAAGTTCTAATCATGATAGACATCCACATAGATAAATATTCATAACACTCCCCCTTGGATGTCTACGAAGATAATGTGCCTCGTTAAAACCTTACTAAGATAAAATCCAGTGGAAAAAAAATTCTTTAGTGAAGGAAAAAGAGTACACACATCTTTGATACGCATAACATGTTGCCTCATTAAAAACCTTACCAGGAAAACCCATTGGGACAAAACCTCGGTTAAGGAAAAAAGAGTGCAACGCGTATTTACTCCCCCTCATGCAAACATCACAGAAGATCTTTGAATCTTCATAATTTAATCTTGAATATCATTTTTCTAAAGATCGTGAGGGATGAAACTTTGGAGTAATATGTTCCATGATGTATCCACTTTCAAACTGAGATATACATCTTGCCTTATCTTCACACAAGATAGCTTTTATCATATCTTGTAAAAGTAAATCCACATATTTTTTTGGATATGTTGGGTCAATAGTCTTAGCCAAACACATTTTTTTGGCTTGCCTCGTGCATAACAATTATTTCTACGACATTTGAGGAGACATCAACGAATGTTTGAAGATCTAAATGTAATGATCTTTGTATATTCATAGATATTTCTTGATCAACTAATATATAGTGCTTCAAGACCAAGAAAAGATATAATTATCTTTATTCACATCCAACAATCTTACAACTATTGAGATACTCAATAGATATGCTCTATTCATATTGAATCTTCTTTAAGATTCTTTCAGCTTATGTCTATTCATAGACAAAAGAAATATATAAAAATGCTCGATCTTATGGTCGAGATAAACTTGATGTCAAGATTCAAGTACTTGTATTGAAAGTACTTCATGAGTTTCCAATTTGAATCTCTTTAGGAGTTCTAAAATTATCATAATGGATCTTGATCCAAACTCCTTTATAAAATACATAAGGAAATCTAATCATTCTTATAGTATTTTTCTCAATTAGTATTCACTAAGGCGATTATACCAAATGCGCCAAAAATATTCATGAGACATGTCTAAATAAATTTCCTCAGAAATTTCCAAATGCTTATAGTATTTTAGATCCTTCAAGGATACATATGGATCAACAAATAATTAGACGCATGTAAAATTTTCAAAACTGCCAAAGTAATTGCATCCACCATGAAGTAATTAAAACTTTTCATAAATCACAGTTCAAGTCGTATTTACGACTACTTATTTGTGCCTCACTTGCATTACACCTTTAGGTGTTTAGACTGTTGGTCCAAATACTTCTATTTTAGAAGTTCAAAACATCTTTCAACATTGGCCAATTCAATATCTATACTTCTGGATAGATTTTATACAAGATCATCGATTTCTTTCTTTACTTCTATAGAAGTATTTTATGTAAAATTGTTTGTAAAATCGTTGTCGACAACTTTCCAATTTTCTGGTTCCATTCTCGTAATGACATAACTCATCGAGATCTCTTCAAGATTTCAATCTTTATTTCAGGTACCTGAAACTCTTATAGAGTTTTATTATTTGTTATGTCTTGGGTCTCTTCAGGAGCACCCGCCTCCAATATATGACCATCTCATATTACTTTATATTTACGAGAATTTTGATCATTGGAACCATTTCAACTATCATGCTTCAGGCATGATTTACATTCTCTCGCTCTAACATGTAATTTAAACTTAGAGCATTTCAGCTGGTATATGAGACTTAATTACTCTCATTGGGTTAGTAAATATGTCTGGCAGTTGACATGTAATAACATGAATTATCTTATAAACTTCTAGTTCATATACGAGGATCTAGATAATGATAATTCATTTTCCTCTATCCAGCTGATTATTATCTCCCCCGATGTTGAGAAAAATCATGTCATAAATGATTCTCCAATTAATGTTTAAGAATTTAAACATAAAAGGAGACTCGTATTCAATATATATTCTCAACCCTTTTTATTTACCCATTTTGTGCGTTGTGGTGGAGCAATTCATATCGCACATTCAAAAACCATAAAATGGGAAATGTATGGTTTCTGACCAAAAACCAATCATAACGGGGAGTTTATTATAACTCGTTGGCTTGATGCGTATAAGTGTTGCTATATGGAGACACCATATAAATAATAACTCTTTTGTTCTCATAGTTTAGCTATTAAATAGGAGGCATCCAATTGAAATTTTGCTAAACTATATTTTTCATAATCAATAGGCTTTGTAACAACTAATATAGCCTAAAACATAAACCCACTAGCTTTTCAAGACGAATAGTCTAACTGCATAATCTGAATCTTTTTAAAATCAATCTCACAAACTTCTGGTTGTAAGTCGATAAAACAATGTAGATGCATCTACTAAAATCATATAAAACTTTCTACATTTGTGGATATATGGGCCCATATTTCGTTCAGATATGCAAGACATACAGTCTTAACTTCAGTACAAGAACTTTAAGTTCTAATTCTTTTGGTAAGTGGGATCATCTATATTCTTTGAGAACAAACAACACAAGAACTTCATGTTCTTTTAGTAAGTGGAATTTAATCAATTCCTTTAAGCAACACAAGAACTTCACGTTCTTTAATAAGTGGAATTTAATCCATTCCTTTGAGAATAAGCACCACAAGAACTACAGGTTCTTTTAATACATGTGCATGTAAATCTCAATAATTTCTGCACCATTATTGATCAGGATGGTCTAACCGATCATGCCAACTATATATATGTATGTGTATATATCTCTGAATTTGTAAACTTCTTGTTTACCATAACATGTAATTCAATCTTACTCGTACATGTCTAGTACGACCATCAAAATTGTTCCTTTAAATAAGAATATATTTAGCTCTTTCGGAGCTTTCAATTGAAATTATCTTTTGGTAGCAATATATAGCTCTTCTAGATCTTTCAACTGACTTTTTGGTTACCAAAACTTATATCCATATTGGCTTATTTCAAATGCCAATTGATAACATATGTTATCTATAATTCCCAAAGGGATAGTTTGTGAACTCATATTGCTCACTTTATGACTTTGACGAGTATAACGCACTGTGAATATGGAATAAAGTTCCATTTGACAATAACATATTTGCTCAACCAGAGCCTTTTGTGATATTAGTACTTCCGGATATAGTACTCACATTATTCTCTTGCATTTTAATTAAGAAATGCATAATTGTGCACCTTTCAAAATGTGCTTTGTTTCATTTACTTCAGGTAATGAAAATATGTACTTTGTATCATTCACTTCGAGGAATGAAAAATATAAAATATAGCACATCATATCAACTCGATTATCTATCAGAGATAAACTTTCAAGTGCTCTTCCGAAGTATTGATATTTTAGTACTTTGAGAAATACTACTCATATTTTCCTTTGCATTTAAATGGGAAAAATATTTCTTATGCTTAAGTACAATATGAGTACTTGCATTATCTGCTAGGCATAAATAGCCACAATTCATTGTATAATTTATTCTGGAAGTAATCATATTCTTCAAATAATAAATTAACATAAAACGTAAATAAATAATATGTGAAATAAATAAACATAAAGCAAACTAACATAAATAAATAATAAATAAAACGAATTAACATAAAAAAGAAGAACAAGATCCAATTGAGTTGGACCAATAACGCCATAATTATTTTCGCCATAAACAAATTTTGTTTATATTTTATTTCATTTATCATTCATGATTATGGATAAAGTCCATAATACTTTGGCGTTTGACAAGTACGAAACCAATGGTTTATAACATCACATTGGTAAAAGGATTTCACTTCCTTAGAATGATCTTTATCACTCTTGTCATCCTTATAACTTCGCTACCAGCGGGTAGAAGTATTCTTAAAACGACTATATTTTTCATGTGTATATTCATAGCCTCGACCACGACCACAACTTTTAATGTGATTTTTTATTCCTTCCATAATATAATCTCACATTCACTTCAGGGAATGGAGTAGAGCCAATGGGCCTTTAAAACCTTTTTCACATATTCTTATCACAGAGAACAAAGATTTAATCCCCGTACGCGGCATTGTTAAACCTGTCCACAAGGTCCTTTAAAAACCTCCTTTGAGACCAATAGCCTCGCAGAACGGGATGTCCAGCCAATTATACTTGGATTATATCGAAATTATGTCTCTAATTGAATAATGATTTACCATGTTTACATTCACTTCAGGGAATGAAACAGATCCAATAATCGCATGGAATAAAAATCATGCTTGCATTCACTTCAGGGAATGCCCCATTATTGATAATTGCATGAAATAAACATCATGCTTGCATTCACTTCAGGGAATGCCCCATCATCGATAATCGCATGGAATAAACATCATGCTTTGCATTCACTTCAAGGAATGCTTCCCATAAAACTTTTTGGATCAAGAAGAATTTTCGTAACTTGAAATTGGGAGAAGTCTATGGTCGAGTTTTTCGACAAAGAAGAAAAATTGCTTTCGAGCAAATATAGACTTTATAACAATCTTTTTATAGATTGAAATTCACCATGATTTATCGCACATTAAAATCATAATTTAAAGAATAAAAATAATATTAAAATTTACCGATATTAGTTTTCCTCTCGAGGAAAATAGAGACGTAGCAAATGACCAAAACATCTTCTCATAATGTCGTGTCTCTTTCCAAGTCAGTTAAATACATGTAAAACTCAATACATGGTTAAAATATCAATATCATCAAATAAAATATTATAAACACATATTGATCTTAATACAAAGTTTAATAATTGTGTCAAAAATAAACATATATGAAACCATAATAATAAGATCTATATGTATGGGCTGAATTAAATATATTTAAAATCAGAGGATCTATGTCATAATTCTCTCTTTAAAAAAAACTAAACCAACAAAGGTGTTTCATTAATGTACAGATCTTTGTTACTAAAAAAAACTTAAACCTAGAGTACGTATTTTAATGAATTTATATGAAAGACTACCATAGTTCTACGTACATAACTTTGTTATTCAAGATTACAAAGTATAGTCAGTAAATCGAACAAGCTTTACATGCACCATCATCAAACTTCATGAATTTACAAATATACAAACACAAATAATAATAATTAAGTATGAAAAGCATAAGTAGTTGAGTACCAAAAATGAAAACCCACAAATACTTTCTCTCAACAAACCTTAATCGATTCCGAGGCAGGTAAGGAAAACAGCGCAACATTATCGATTTTTTCCGCTAATTAACCCTTTTAGGAACAAGAGAAAACACACGTAATTTACACCAAACGCAACCTCTTCGTCTTTGTCAATTCGTCTTTGTCAATTCGTCTTTTGGTTTGTGAGAAGTCACAAATTTATCTCTTTCCAATGTTCGAATAAAATCAAACATACTTCCAAAATTTTCAAAAATTAAAACAAAGTTAAAATAGAAATAGAAAGACAATCGGTAACTAAAAAAATAAGGAGAAAAAAAAAACTTATCTTTGATTTATTCTATAATCAAATTCTTCCCGGTAACTTCTTTTGAATTATAACGATGAAGACCTCAGTTGATTAGAGTCTTGTGCTGATAACGTGTTGTGAATAAAATAAAGAAGAACAAAAATAAGAACAAGAAGAACAAAGAGATGAGAGAAAAAAGGAGATTTGTATTATTCTTAAAATATAGAATTGTATACAATGCCTTCAATGAATCATCTATTTATAGGCATAAGAAGTACATAATACATTAAACTCTAATTCATAGAGATAATATTCCTAATAATAAATAAATCAAACTCCTTTGATAAAGTTCTAATCATAATAGACATCCACATAGATAAATATTCATAACAATAACTTGTTTATCAAAATATAATTATTTTTAGGCTTAAAACCAAAATAAGTGCCTAAACTATTTCATTTTTCACGTTAATAAATAGTTATATCTATAAATCCTATTTCAATCCTTAATACTACTAAAAATTCTGTCAAAAATAACCTGGTGCTTAGACTGTCCTTATAACAGGTAACATATAATTAACATTCTAAGTAATCGATTTTTGACCAAAAAAAATACCAACCTTTGGCATGATTGAAATGAAATTTTTAAATGTTGAAAAAAAAAAGGCATGAGGGCTTTGTTTTTAAAAGTGCCAGCGTATTTTCACCTTAAATGATAGACCATTTAGAAGACAGATTGCAGATAACAAAAACATAAATGTAAGAATTAATTCAGTAACAAACGACCCTGCCAAAGGTTCAGATTTAACACTATGCCCTGCTACATTTCCATTGCCACCACCACCAGTACCGGAACTAATCGATGTTATTCGGAGCATACAAACAGAGACTCCAATTCATAAGTATTCATTCTCTTAGCACACTGTTTTCCATAGATTATAAGTTACTAATCAAAATTAGCATTACAAACAGATCAAGGGATACCAAAATCCTCCTTTTAATGCCAAGTAAAACTAGGAATCCTACATTTTGATCATCAGGAAACAACAAAACGAGAAGGCCTGCTTTTTCTTAATTTATCCATAATTTCAAGTAGAAACAGGGAAAAGAAAATGAAGGTCGGATAGGGAAAACCACCTTCGCACCAGGGCTAAAGCTTAGCACTCCATCGGCTTCTGAAGTTGAAAATGTCTCCGTTCACTTCCTCGGTTCCTCTAAAGCCTTATCGCAAAAGCTTTACTTCACTTCCATCCCGAAGTTGAAAATGTCATACATTTTTTCCCAGTTCTTTTATAAAAGATGACAAACCCCGGATTGCACTTTTGAATTTGACCTCCAAAATTGAGGTATTATAATTTGTAGGTGATGTTTGATGAGTAATGATTGCACTTCCCCTCTGGTATTTATAGGTATACTATCATTACGGGGAAATCTGAATATCACCTGCGGCAGAAAAATGTGAAATCTGGCTGATTGACCTGAACAAGTCTCAACCAATTGTCAGCAGCCTGAAAGAGACTGTTTGCCAAGTGACAATCACTTGTTCCATAGGGTGTCCACAACGAAGCCTTGAACTTGTACCAAGCAAGACCAAAAACAGGCAACGACATTGTTGGAAGACCATCCATGTCATTAGAACATGTCGTAGCCAGTGCCTGAGCACTTTGTCCACCTGAAATATGACAAGTTACATAAAAGAAACAAGACAAAGATTTCTTTCCGATTGCATGGATGCTACCAAAAACTATTTCTGATTAATGGTAATTCTATAAAACACCAGCTTATGCACTCTGTATTTTAGTAAATGTTCAGTTGCAAAAAAGTTGCTATAAAATATATCCCTATCTACCACAACCACGAAATAAACCGAAAATACAACTGAATTCAAACAGAGCAAGATTTTCAGTCAGCAGTAAACTTCTGAAATTTTACAAGTAGTTAGACACAGATTATGAGAGACTCGACTACATTTGACAAAAATTCACAAAACTTGTTAGGGATGAAAAGGGTTCATAATTACAAGTAAAGCCAGGAAAGACCACTCCACAAGAAAGCCTAGCATCACTTCCTCACTCACACACACACACCGGGGGGGGGGGGGGGGGGGGGGGGGGGGGGGGGGATGTTCTAAAAGGAAATTTTATATTACCTCCTATGGGGGTGTGAAGATAATGATAAGTCAGAAAGCAAGCATCTAGATCTTTTAATGTAGGTCCAGTAGGTATTCTGTAAATTGGATACCTACAAAAAATTCAAAATAAAATGTATGCAAAAACAAGATTGAAAATAAATGTAATGTCAAGGAAAAAAAAGGGATAATTATACCATGCCACAGAAACCCAACTGGACGATAATAAATCACAGCTTCTTAGTGTCTTCAATTCGGGGAATCGGAAGGCTAGATCTGCAATCTGTTCCCACAGAATAAGTTTAGGAACTGACCACAAGTGAGAAGAGTTGATCTTGACACTAAAAAACTTCCTGCTGCAGAAAAGAGAAATGCACACTAACCTTGTTGGCTAAAGGTTCACGGCTATAAGGAGTGTCTTGCTCAAAATACTCAAAAATCAGACAACTTCGAGAGTTAACAGATTCACCCTCATCACTAGAAAAGTCTTCTTGAAGTATCTGCTGGTCTCCCATGAACAATCTATCCATCCTAAGAGACATCTCACTTTCCATGTGGTGATTTCTTTCTTCTCTCAAAACATTTACTCCTCTTTCAGGTTCACAATCACTACTACCATCACTGCTTGAGTCCCTAAAGTCACTATCACTGTCCTCGCCTGGTTGCCTATCTTAAAGTGAATCAATAATCATAGAAAATAATATATAATATTCTTACTATTATTTTAAATTTTGATGCAAGAACCAAAACATTAACAAGCTTGGACCAAAAAACAAGAGGAGACAAACACAGAAAAAGAATAAAGATATATATGTGTGTGCGTGTTCAGCATTTCAACTCCAAATACAACCTTATTGAAAAATTCTAAACAAAAAACAAATCATTGTGTTGATATCCCCGCAAACAATATTGGAGTGCATAATTTTATTTAAGACACAGTAATTGATTCACTTTTAAGGCACATTTGTGGAATCACTTCAAAACCGTTACCATAACACTCAGTTACTCTGCAGTGCACATGGCATTTTGGCATTAAATAGGAACTGGAACACAATAAAAAGGATTTTGCAAAGGGAAGGGTGGGATAGGGCTCATCAAGAGAAGAACTCATCTTCACTTTCCCCAAAAATGCTATAAACGAAGTTTAAAATACTCCCGTCATCTTTAACACAAGGGAATGGAGGCTTAAACCAAAAGAACATCTAAATTCAGGTAATGCACAGAAAATTTGAGATAATGTGAGAATAAGAACCAAGCTTTCAGAGTTATGGATTGCAGTTAATTACATTCCAAGAAGAACATCATGCTTTAACTAAATAGATTGGAACGGTACTAATTCTGTTCAAAGCAAGCAAGAAGCCCTCAACATAGGAATATAGCAATCATTCAACCATAAAGAGCAATTGAAGAAAAAGGGGACTTAATAATATGATATCATGTACTCTAACAAAGAGAATAAACAAATTAAACAGAACTATGTAGACATACTAATATCCCAAAAGTTCAAAATGTAATCAAAATAAACTTCAATGATAGCAATGCATATTTACCTTGACTTGGCAGACATCTTCATCCGATCGGCGTATATTTGAATACCGGATAAATAAGGTACATAGTACTGAACAACAGAATCACAGTCATTCAAAATTAGTGGGACACCTACTCCATATGCACTCCACTCTTTGAACGACTCCCATAAATCACCTAACACAAAATATGGCTCAAACTCAACGTTACGCGTCTGCCACCCTCTCATCGTCGTCTGCCATACCCCATTTTCAAATATCAATCACAGTTTTTACAGAATATACTCAAATCTCCTAAAAATTACAGCAATGTTTTATTTAAACTACTTGATAATAAAAAAAGCAGCAAAATAAAATCTATAACGGAAAGTAACTTAATTTAAACGAAATAGATACGAAGGCAGGAGATTGAATGAACCTTAGATTGGCGGAGCGCAGGGACGGAAGGCATGACCGACTCCAAAAACCGTTCTAAATTACTCAAAGGAGAAACAATCGGTTCGGAAGAGGGGATAGAGACCGGTTTAGGATTGTCAGTTGAACCGACCCCCTTCTCGGACTCCAGGTTAGCATGAGCGGCAACAGGTTTATCCCTTGATTGACTTGCAGAAACATCGGCTTGATCTCTCCATGGCTGATTCCGGTTCTCTCTTCTCGCCTTGGGCGGAGTGTAAAACCGATCTTCGCCTCGAATTCTCCTGAATTCCAATCCTGTCCCCAACATAACTAAAAAACAATTTCCTTTCGAATCGTTTTCTGTGAAGTGCGGATCGAAGAGGAAGGGTTGCAGACGAGTCAAAAGGGGAAGATGAAGGGTAAAATGGTCAATGCAATTAGGGAACAACACGAAGGTAGATTGAAAGTTGCAGGGGAGAGATGTGCTTTTAAAAGAGGCAGCGAATAATGCGACAATTACATATCAGAACAGCGTATCCATAATTTGTATTCTCATTCCATTTTGATTTCAATTTCGGATTTCCTTATCAGAATATATTTATTGTTAGGTAAAATACACTCTACATCGTCCGATATGTATTCGGTTATAAATGATTTTTTTTTATAGAAAAATACAATTTGATCGATCAATTAAAATTTTATTACGAATATATAATTTCTTTGTTAAAATTAAAACATAATTTGATATAACATTATTTTTAGTTCTAAAATTATATATATTATATCAATTTAGTTTTAATTTAATAAATTTAAATCTTAATATCTCTTTCTAGTAAAAACAATCACTTTGTTAATAAAAGTCTTAAATATGATGATTAAATTTATTGAATTATTAAAAATTTATCAAAATAAAAAACCTAGAATGACGATTAACTTTCCTCCGCAAAGTTCGGAACAGCATGGGCAGCCGCCGGCGGATCCTGGCGGGCAGCCACAGGCGACGATGGTTAGGGATGGGAAGCCGCCGGTACAGAGCCAAGGTGCTAGGCTTTTGTTGGAGACGCCGGCCGACGGAAACCTTGTGGACGCCACAGGCTTACCGGCTGACGGGGCTGGGACGCGCGAAGGTATGGAAGCAGTAGCAATGGATGTTCAGGAGGGCACGGAGCACGGCCGTCGGTCGTATGCGGCGACTCTGGCGGGAGCGGTGGCCGGCGGTCAGGCGGCTGAGGGTGATATGGATGAAGGGTTGGAGGTTCTAGATACCGATTTTGTGATCGATCGAAGTGGTCTTTGCCCTAAAATTACCTTTTCGGAACGTGTTCATTCAAAGATTGATGACAGTATGAAACATGCTATTATTGTTCGTCCTCTTGGACGCTCGATTGGTTATAGGACTTTGGTAAATCGTGTGCATGTGCTGTGGAAGACGGAAAGAAATTTTCAGGTTATTGATTTGGCAAATAATTATTTCTTAGTCAAATTTGAATCGGTTGAAGATTATTTGAAGGTGCTAACGGGCGGACCATGGACTATGTTTGGATGCTATTTAACTGTTAAACCATGGTCGCGGAATTTTTCGACGACTGAAAACCATCCTTCTCAAGTTGTGGTTTGGATTCGTTTACCGGGTTTGCCATACCGGTATTATTCGAAGGCTCTTTTCCGGAGGATTGCTGATGCCATTGGTCGAGTTATTAAGATTGATTACAGCACATCAATGGGTGAGCGTGGGCGGTTCGCTCGATTGGCAGTGGCGGTTGATCTTAGTAAACCCTTGCTGTCTTGTATCGGTATCGACGGTTTTGTTTAAAAATTGGAGTATGAAGGACTCAATTTGATATGTTTTAAATGTGGTCGATATGGACATGCGCAGGATATGTGTGGTTTGCATGCGACGGATAATGGTACGGTGGAGGGGAACGCTCAGGAGGAACAAATTCCTTCGGAAAAGCCTGCGGACACGGTAACTGAGGATACGCTTTTTGGACCATGGATGGTGGTTGATAGGTATCGTCGGCGTAATTCGAAAAGTACTGTTCCGAAGGCTAAGAGTTCGCGTGAGGAAAACAATGGCTCACGGTTTCAGGCGTTGCAGGGCCTAATGGATGAGGAGGGTTCGCGTATGGGCGGTATGGCGAGTGCTATAAAACCGCAGGAACCGAATATGGGCAGACCGGCAGGGGCACGACGAGCGCCGCAGGGGAAACAATCGGCAGTTGTGTCATCTAGCATAGCAGTCGGTAATTCTAGTGGGGGCAGTTTGATCGGGGTTGCGCCGGGAGTGCGCAGGAAAGTTGGTTCAAGTAGCAAAGGGAAGGAAGTGGCTAGTGATGAGGGTGTTGTACCTCCTGTGATGCATGATCCGGCGTCACCAGTGGATACGAGCTGTGCCATGCAAGTCGTCCCGTCTGTTGGGAATACTGAGCCAAACATGGTTGTGTATTCACCGGGTATTGCGGTGGGAGCCCATCGGGCTATTGCTATTAGTGAAGGGCGCGATACTTTTAAGTCTACGGCACGATTGCGACATGGTGCTGGTCCGGGAAAGAGAGGAGTGGGTATCAAAGCAGTGAATAAGAAGAGCTTGAAGGTTTCGAAAAAGCCGGAGCTGCGGGTGCCGCCTCGTCCGATTTTGACAGAGTGGGTGCGGTCTCTCTCGGCCAAGCTAGATAACGTCCAGGATCCGAGTGGGGAGATTGGTGATCAGCTTATGCAAAAGGGTGAAGTTCAACAGAACGTTGCGGATGTGGATTCGATTGATGTTTCGGGCGTTGGGAAGGAGAACTTTCCTTCTGCTTAGTAAGTTTTTTCTCCTTTCTTGTTTTTGTGTTGATGGATAGTTTAATGTTCTGGAATACTCAGGGTGCGGTGAGTGCTGAATTTCGCCGTAACTTTAAGAATTTTGTGAGGATGAATAATCCACAGATGGTCGCTTTATTTGAACCGAGAGTAGAGGTGGCAAACGGGTCAATCGGTCCGGGTTCGGTTCGGGTCATTTCGGTTTCGGTTATTTCGCCTGATATTTTCGGTTCAGATTCGGTTTCGGTTTCGGTTCGGTTTTGGTTCGGTTTTAGTTTGAGTCTATTTTGTTTCGGGTCATTTCGAGTCGGTTGATTTCGGTTCGGTTATTTTCGGTTCGGTTAATTTCGGTTCGGTTGATTTCAGTTCGGTTATTTTCGGTTCAATGAGAGATCATTCGTTTTTAATCAAATTTTTAGGTTGGTCAGATTTTTACACCCTTTATATGACTTTATAAAGTCAATATATTTGACATTTTAGTGATTTGTATAGTTGTTCCTATTTTATCTTTCTTTATTTCTATTAATCGGGTCCATTCGGTTCGGGTCTATTCAGTTCGGGTCCATTCGGTTCGGGTCTATTCGGTTCGGGTCCATTCGGTTCGGGTCTATTCGGTTCGGGTCTATTCGGTTCGGGTCCATTCGGTTCGGGTCCATTCGGTTCAACTAAATTCGGTTCAGTTTCGGTTCGGTTTATTTCGGGTTTCGGATCAAATTTCGGATCAATTTTCGGGTCAATTTCAGGTTGATTTTCGGTTTCGGTTCGGGTTTCGGTTCTCGGGTCAAGTTTGCCAGGTCTAACCGAGAGTGAGCTTTGCAGAGGCTGATAGAGTAGTGCAGAGGTTTGGTTTTCCTAACTCGTTTCGCGTGGAAGCCCGGTTTTAGTGGGGGTATTTGGGTTTTATGGCGAGATGGTTTGGTTGTGGAGTTTATTTCTGTTTCCAATCAGTTTGTCCATGGGAGGTTTAGAAAGGAGAATGGGAGCAAATGGTTTTTCTTTACTGCGGTTTATGCGAGTCCTAATGTGAGTGTTCGTCGGCATTTGTGGGATAAGTTAGCTTGCTTAAATCCGGGTGATGATTGTCCGTGGATCTTGGGAGGTGATTTCAATGCGATCGTTCGGAAGGAGGAGAGATGGGGGGTCGAGTACTGTGCTCGGCGTGAGTTCTTTATTTCGCAATTTTATTACTTCAGCGAATCTGATTGAAATGGATTACAAGGGGGAAGAATTTACTTGGTCTAGGGGTGATCTCTTTCAGCGTATTGATCGTTGTTTGGCGAATATGGCTTGGTTTGAGGAGTTTCCGGTATCTTTGGTTATTCATCTGGATCGTGTGGGGAGCGATCATTGCCCTTTACTTGTGCTTCCGGGCGGTGTTCGTAGTGAGGGGAACTCGCGCCCTTTCCGGTTTTTGGCAGCTTGGCAAGAACATCCGACTTTCAGGCCTCTTTTGGAATCTGTTTGGGAACCTCATGGGCAAATAGGCGATAATATTCATAGATTCCAGACTGTGGTTAAACAATGGAATGAGGAGGATTTTGGGCACATCGGGCGCAAGAAAAAACGTGTTTTAGCACGTATCAGAGCAGTTGATCGAGCTCTAAGGCGTTATGCTTCAGATTACTTGATAGATTTGAGGTATAAACTGCGCGAGGAACTTGACGTTATCCTGGAAGAGGAAGAATCTTTGTGGTACCAAAAGTCGCGAAGTCAGTGGATTCTATCGGGAGACAGAAATACCCGATTCTTTCATGCTTCGACTATGGCGCGTCGTCGCGCGAACGCTATTGTGGCCCTCAAGCTCAGTAACGAGAGTTGGAGTTCTGATCAGTAAGTTCTGCGTCGGCATGCGATTGACTTTTATAGTAAACTTTTTACAGCTGATACAAGGTGTAGCGGACAGTATTCGGTTAGGGGTCTCTTTCCGCCTATGCCGGATCATATGCGGCATGCTATGGCAGCACCGTTGGAGGTTGATGAGGTTAGGGTGGCTTTATTTGATATGGGGCCGTGGAAAGCACCAGGTGTGGATGGTTTACAGGCGGGCTTCTATCAGAAGAATTGGGATATAGTGGGACCGAGTGTTTTCCAGTGTGTTCGCCGGGTGTTTAGTGGTGAGCCGATTCCTG
Source organism: Hibiscus tridactylites (assembly GCA_958450335.1). Classification (NCBI taxonomy): domain Eukaryota; kingdom Viridiplantae; phylum Streptophyta; class Magnoliopsida; order Malvales; family Malvaceae; genus Hibiscus; species Hibiscus tridactylites. The sequence goes on along the minus strand of OY288268.1, from coordinate 99,813,285 downwards.
CTTCTCTTAATAAAACTCTTATGGTGTTGATCCCCAAAGTTGCTACGCCGGAATCGATGAGTCAGTTTAGACCGATTAGCCTATGCACGATTATGTATAAGATTATAACGAAGGTTGTGGTAAACCGGTTGAAACCTTTCCTCTCAAGTTGGGTGTCGGAAAGCCAAACTAGTTTTGTGCCTGGCCGTGCTATTTCGGATAATATTATCATCGCTCAAGAAATAGTGCACTCAATGAAACGCAAGGTAGGGAAACGAGGGTGGATGGCTTTAAAGATAGATCTGGAGAAGGCGTATGACAGATTAGAGTGGAGCTTCATTGATGACACGCTACAGGATATCGGTATTCCTGTGGGTATCCGGCGTATTACCCTTGAGTGTGTATATAGTGCCTCGACGCAGATTGTGTGGAATGGTTCCGTTACGGAGGAGTTTACGCCTACGAGGGGAATTCGACAAGGGGATCCTATCTCTCCTTATCTGTTCGTGTTGTGTATGGAACGCCTAAGTCAGGCAATTAGTCTGCGAGTGGGTTCTGGGATGTGGAAAGGGTTTTGTACCGCCAAGAACAGCCCAGTAATTTCTCACCTGATATTTGCGGACGACATGGTCCTATTTGCGGAGGCATCGGCAAAGCAACTTGATGTGATTCGAGAAGTGCTTATTGAATTTTGTAGATATTCAGGGTTGAAGGTTAGTGTACAGAAGTCTAATATATTTTTTAGCAAGAATGTTCATGCTGATATGCGGAGAGAATTGAGTGCTGTGGTTGGCTTTTCGGAAGTGTCGGACCTTGGGCGTTATCTCGGAGTGCCTATTCTCCATAATCGGGTTACTCGAGCGACATATGCATATTTGGTGGAAAAAGTACGTGATCGTTTAACAGGATGGAAAGCGCGATATCTTTCCTTTGCGGGACGTGTAACACTTGCTAAAGCAGTCTTGTCTACTCTTCCTTACTATGCTATGCAAACAACGAAGTTACCGGTGAGTATATGTGAGGAAATTGAGCAGTTGATTCGGGATTTTGTGTGGGGTCATTGTGAGGATAGGAAACGCGTGCATCTGATAAGTTGGAATGAGTTGTGTAAGCCGTTACCTTTTGGAGGCTTGGGCTTTAAGCGGTTATGTGCTCAAAATGACGCTTTTCTTATGAAAATTGCTTTTAATTTGGTAGCTAAGCATACACAACTTTGGGTTCGGTTCCTCCGAGCGAAGTATAAATGTTATAATCTTGTCCCGGATACATTGGCTAGGCGTGGCGCATCCCATTTATGGCGGGGTATGACAGTGATTTGGCCGAATGTTCGTGATGGTCTTATGTGGAAGGTTGGTAACGGTGAGTGTATTGACTTTTGGCGAGATCGATGGCTCCGGGATGCTGGTTCGTTGGCGGAGGTAGCTACTATTCCCCCCAATCAGCAGCAATGCTTTGTGCCGTTGGTGCACATGACCACGACAGGGGAGCAGTGGGATCTTGAGCGACTTGCGTGCATGGTACCGGGGGATATCGTCGATGCCATTGCGGCTGTTAAACTTCCTTCCGTGGTGGACGTCGTCGATGAGGTTGGTTGGCGGTGGAGTACTTCGCAGAATTTTTCGGTTAAATCTTCTTATGATATGCTTTGTGTGAATAGTTTGGGTGATGAATGTAATATTTGGAAATATTTGAAATGCTTCATGGGGCCACAGAGGATTCGTTTGTTTTTATGGCTTGTGTGGAAAGGTCGGGTGCTAACCAATAGCGAACGGGTTAGGCGTCATCTTGCGGATACGGTGGTTTGTTTGGCGTGCGGACATGGACCGGAGAATCTTGATCACTTGTTTCGTAGCTGCCCTGTTGTGAAGGACCTTTGGTTGCGGTTGGTTCCTTTGACTAACCGAGGGTGGTTCTTTTCTTCTTCGATTGAGCAATGGATTACTGGTAATTTGAAACCGGGCATGATTGTCGGCAGTGGTGTGGAGAACTGGGGGCTGCTGTTTGGTAGTCTGGTATGGCTTATTTGGTTGGCTCGTAACAAGTTGGTCTTTAACGGGATATGGCCAGATGTCAAAGAATTATTGGCAAAAGGGCGGCGCATGGTATGTGAAGCGGAAAGAGCGTGGGCAAGGCAGCTCCCAGTGCAGCGCGATAGCAGTAACACTGCTGTGCGGTGTGCCGCTGCTACTCGTCAAAGGTGGCGCGCTCCACCCGATGGATGGTGCAAAATCAACACCGATGGTGCGTATAATCGGAACACTGGACGTGCGTCTTGTGGCGGGGTTTTGCGTGATAACTTAGGGCGATGGATTGGTGGTTATACGAAGATGATAGGGCGATGTAACGCTCTTGAGGCGGAGCTTTGGGCGATACATGAAGGGTTGGTGTGTGCGCTCAAGTATAATGTGGGGAGAGTGATCGTAGAGTCGGATTGTGTTGAGGCGCTTATGTTGGTTCGGCGAGAAGAGATTCGTGTTGGCCCTCGTTCCTTGGTGGGTGCGATTCACCGCTTATTGGGAAGGGTGTCCGCGTATGAGCTACGACATGTATCGCGGGATGCTAATTGTGTAGCCGATGCCCTCGCTAAGTTGGGTCCATGGGATGGATATGGTGTGAGTTATTTTGATAGTCCACCGGATGCGGTGTTTGTTATGTTACATGAGGATCTAGCTTGTCCTACGGTCTAGTTTGTTATGTTATGTGCTGGGGCGTTCCCGCTTTTCTGTAATGCTTTGGTTGGTACTTTTTTCCTCCATTTAGGTTAGGGAGGTTTTTAATGAGGCCAACCATGGCATCCCTTATTAATCAAAAAAAATTATTGAATTATTTTTGAGTTATGATTAAATTAATGGAATGCATAAGTTATAAGGACTAAAACTTTTATTATATCAAATCACCTTAAAGGTTTGTTTCAATTTTAGCAATAAAATGACTTGTTTATAATAAGATTTTAATTGAGTGAATAAATTATAATTTTTAGAAGAAATTAACTGACTCATATATAACCAAACTCGTAATGGAATGATTTGAAGTATATTTTACCCTTGTTTTTAGGCTTAATAGTTAAAAATGTGCCTAATTTGTACTTTCTTTTTCAGTTTGGTGCCTAACGTTTCATTCCGTAACTCAGATTATGTTTTAACGTAACAGACATTAGTTTTTCACTGTTATCCAATGAAAAATGGCCACGTGGCATGGTATTTTCTTTATTTTTATTTATTAAAAATTAAAAAATCTTTAATTTTATTAAAAAACTCAAAATCTTTAATTCCTCTAAAAACCCAAAACTCTAATTCTTAAATTCCTCCCCTCCCACCACTAGCCACCCCTTCGTTGCCCCCCACTACTCAACCCCCCATCATCCCGCCGTCGAAAATCGGTGATTGTTCCTTCAACGAACATCCAACAATGAAGAAAAAGAGACCGATTGGGCTTCTAATCGATGGCTAAAGGGTGGGGGATGTTGAACGGTGAGGTACCTGACACTTGGGTGGTGAACGGTGAACCACCGACGTGTGAGGATGTCGGACGGTGAGGGATATTTGAGGGATTGATTGAAAAAAATTAAAACATTGAGGGTTTTTTAAGAAGTTTATATTTTTAAAGAAATTTAAAAATTAAATAAATAGGTAAAAACATGCAACCCGTCGTGTTTTTATTGGTTAACAGAAAATTTTTAACGGCCGTTGACGGAAAAACCTAATCTGAATTACAGAATGAAACGTTAGACACTAAAGTGGTCTGAAAAAAAAACGCTAGGCACCAAACTGAAAAAAATGTATTTGTTGGACACCTTATTAACTATTAAGTCTTATTTTTCTAGGAATTTTAATTCTGAATTGGTACATTCTGTTTATTAAATTATCTCTTTCAAAATTTCAGTAAATTAAACATATCGTAAAATTACATTTTTTCCTAGTAGAGTTCATCAATAGACGCATGTGTTTTGATCTTCATGTAGTGTTCGTGTATCAGAAGCTAAGTGTACTTTTGAGTACATACATATATTATCATGTTTAGTTTAATCTTTGCATACCGGTTTCAAGGTTTAACTATAAACTATACTTTTGTCCGAGTTAATGAGGGTGGAGTCCTAAATTTCTTAAATTTGAATATTAATTCTAACATATATCGATTGAAATTTTATGATTATTTATTTAACAGTTTAATATAACTTATTCCAAAATATAATCTTGTGGAATTTATGACAATTTCGAAATCAAAAAGTGTTTGATGCAAAGGCTGAGCACCATGAGAATGTGATGGATTGCAGCCGGTGGTTGGTGATGAAGCTGAGGCAAGTGATGCAATCACAGATGGAGCCTGGAGGCGCCACAAATGCATGTCATGCCGCGACCGTGCCAGGTTAGTTGGTGTCTCTCGAGCATTGGGCGTGTGCGTGTGAAGCTGAATGTTGATGAGGCTAGGAGAGTGGTCGATGGTGAAGCTACTTGTGGGGGAATTCTTAGATATTCGAACGAAACATGGATTGCGGGGTTTGCTAAGTATATAGGTAAGTGTACGACGTTGGAGGCTGAATTTTGGGCCATTTTTTAAGGCTTGCCGTGTGCTCTTAAGCTTGGCGTTAGTGATATGGTGGTGGAGTCAGATTGCCTTGATGTGATCTGAGCATTGACGAATGAAGCGGGAAGGGCTATTTATTCTTCTTTGCTAGTCTCGATTCGGGGCCTATTGCTGAATCAATGGAGGATTGAGTTTCGGCATGTCTTCCGTGAGGGTAATCGGGTTGCCAATGCGATGACGAGACTAAATCCTATGGATAGTTTTGAACCATGTCTTTTTGTGTATCCCCTGATGAGGTGTTACGTGTTTTACATGATGATTATGGTCGTTGAGACATGTTCCTGTTATCTTTTGGCGAGTGTTATCTCGTATGTCTTTCTGTAACAGTTGCAATGGGTACTCTTTTTTCCTCATTTAGGTTTGGGGTGTTTTTAACGAGGCCTAGTATAACTTATCCCATTTTTATAAAAAAAATAAACTATTCTTTTTATTATGAGCTCAATGAAATGGTTATCTAATTAAATTAGGATTTATATCCAATACACTAGGGTGGAAATTTTTAGTTTTCACAAGCGACTTAGTTTTAAGGTTTAAGGAGTTAGTTTAGGGTGGAGGATTTAAGGGTTTATAATTTAGGGGTGATTGTTAGAGTTTAGGAGTTATGGTTAGAATTTATGGTTTAGAGGTTAGGGTAATATGTTGAGGATTTAGGTCTTAACCTATAAACCCTAAATCTAACCATAAACACTAAATTATATTTACAGTCCCCAAATTTTAAACTACTAAACCTAAACCCATAAACACTACACCTTAAACTAAGTCTCTAAACCCTAAAAATAAGGCGCTTATAGAAACTAAAAGTTAAGACTATTTCATATAACAAAAAAGTTAAGACTATTTCAATATACAATAAAACATCTATAAATTAATAATGTCAAGACCATGTAATTTTATTAATTTAAAGATGTATTAATTAATCGATAAATTAATAATTTATTAATTTAAAGATATTTTTCGGATCAACGAACCTACATTATTCTTCATGAGTAAAACATATACATTATATTGACTAATTGAATAATAGCAAATTATTTTCAAGACTGTAAAATCCGTTCGCAGGATGAAATAGCCTTAAGGAATTTAAATGAAGGAACTACTAAAGAAGGGGTTTATGAAATGGTTAATGGCATTGGGTACCGCAACAAAATAGATGTCAATCACCAATTAGATTTATCCTAGTGAAAATGATACATGTTTAGGTCCAAAATTTAGAAGGATTTATATAAAAATTAGGGTAAAGTACACAGACAAACACTAAACTTTGGTAAAAAAATAAAATAAAATAAAATGGTAACCAAACTTTCAAAAATCACAAAATGACAATTAAATTTTATGTTTTATAACAAAATGATAACTAGACGTTAAATCCCGTTAAGTGCCTGTTATAAAATTTGATATAATAACACATATAGTTCTTCATATTTATAAATTCAATCAATTTAGTCCTAATTCGAAACAATTCACTAAATTTAGCCTTCATTATTTACGCATTCTTTCAATTTGGTCCTTAAAGCAAAATTCCAAAATATGGTAACATGATAAATAATTACAATTAAATTTTTATAGGAACTCGAAAACTCGCTTGAATCGAAAAAATTCAAATAAAGTTTGAGTTATAAAATATGACGTGTCAACTCGAATAACTCGAAATTTTTTAACTTGACTCGATCGAACGTTCGCCTCTATCTTAAGATATGACGCGTCAACTCGAATAACTCAAAATATTCGAATATTTTAAATCATTTTTTCTTTTAAACCGAATATTTTTTAAAATAGAATATTTAGTATTTTCATATTTAAATCACATCGAATATTTAATAACTAATTTAAATATTCGATTTAATTTATAAATATTCGATTTAAAAGAAAAAATTGATTTAAAATATTCGAATATTTAATTAATTTTTTATAGGAACTCGAAAACTCGACTCGATCGAACGCTCACCTCTATCTTAAGATATGACGCGTCAACTTGAATAACTCGAAATATTCGAATATTATAAATCATTTTTTCTTTTAAATTGAATATTTTTTAAATAGAATATTTAATATTTTCATATTTAAATCACATTGAATATTTAATAACTACTTTAAATATTTGATTTAATTTAAAAAAATTCAGTTTAAAAGAAAAAAATTGATTTAAAATATTTGAATATTTAATTAAATTTTTATAGGAACTCGAAAACTCGACTCAACTCGAAAAAATTTCAAATAAAGTTTGAGTTGTAAAATATGACGCGTCAAATCAAATAACTCGAAATTTTTTTGACTCGACTCGATCGAACACTCACCTCTATCTTAAGATATGACGCGTCTACTCGAAAAACTCGCAATATTCGAATATTTTAAATCATTTTTCTTTTAAATCACATCGAATATTTAATTACTACTTTAAATATTCTAATTAATTTAAAAATATTCTATTTAAAAGAAAAAAATTGATTTAAAATAGTCGAATATTTAAAGTAGTTATTAAATATTCGAATATTTAAAAGAAAAACATTTAATGTAGTTATTAAGTATTCTAATATTTTAAATCATTTCTCTTTTAAATCGAATATTTTTAAAGTAAATTAAATGTTTAAAGTAGTTATTAAATATTCGATGTGATTTAAAAAGGAAAATATTAAATATTCTATTTTAAAAAATATTTGATTTAAAAGAAAAAATGATTTAAAATATTCGAATATTTTGAGTTATTCGAGTTGACGCGTCATATCTTAAGATAGAGGTGAGCGTTCGATCGAGTCGAGTAAAAAAATTTCGAGTTATTCGAGTTGGCGCGTCATATTTTATAACTCAAACTTTATTTGAAATTGTTTCATTTCGAGTTGAGTCAAGTCAAGTTGATTCGAGTTTTCAAGTTCCTATAAATATTTAATTGCGATTATTTATCATGTTACCATACTTTGGAATTTTGCTTTAAGGACCAAATTGAAAGAATGCTTAAATAGCGAGGGCTAAATTTAGTGAATTGTTTCGAATTAGGACTAAATTGATTGAATGTATAAATATGAAAGACTAAATGTGTTATTATACCAAATTTTATAACAAACACTTAACGAGATTTAACGTCTAGTTACCATTTTATTATAAAACATAAAGTTTAATTGCCATTTTGTGATTTTTGAAAGTTTAGTTACCATTTTGTTTTTATTTTTTACCAAAGTTCAGTGACCATCTGTGTACTTTACCCAAAAAATTATTTGGTTTTGACATCTTAAAAGGTTTGTAGTAAAAATAATTGGATCTCTTGACATCTCAATGAACTTGAGCTTGATATATATGAGATAAGATCTAGTTACACGGTGTAAGAATTTTTAACTTTAACACGTTTTTTGGATTGTTGGATGGGTGAAATGGATGATTGAGATTAACAGTGGATTATGTGGAGATTATCACTGGGTAAAGTACGAAGACGGTGACTAAACTATACTCAAAAAAATAAAAAAAGTAACCAAAACTTTAAAAAATGACAAACTGCCAATTAAACTTTATGTTTTGTTACAAAATGGTAACTGTGTCGTTAACCTCCGTTAAAGAAGTGACATGGATGTTATTTTTTTGTGTAATAGTACATTTAGTCCTTCATAGTTACAC